>OU426978.1:184673993-186067993 GCA_911387785.2 Aelia acuminata | reverse complement strand
CTCAGACTTCGGATTCTAAAACGCTTCTTAAACCAAGACGAGGCCCCTGTTCCTCAAGCGGACTAGCTAGGAGTGGGTTAAAGGTCACGTAGCTACGGTTCCTGGTTCGCAGCTCGGCTAATAAATATAAAACTATATGAAATATTGCCTCCCGTTGAAAAGGTTAGCAGCCAACACCTCATTAGACGTACTTATGGTCCATCGGAACCAAATTACACGGCTGATATATCAGAAAAGTGCGCATGCGTCGTGTAAATGTTACGGATTCCTGGGGGTCGCCACCCTGCGATACAGCCGTTCGATAGGTAGGTCGCACGCAAGACTAACATCTAGGTCTAGGGTTACTTTATGTCCTAATCGACTCGGTCTTTAAGAAGTCCATTCTCTCATAGAGATAGAGTTTTTAAGAGAATAAAATTCAACAGAGAGATTATGAAAGTATAAGTATTTTGTTTTCTCTTTCAGTTAAAACTAAATGATATAATCGTAAATCTTTAGATAGAATTATTAGGGTGTTCTTATAAAATCATTTTAAAACAACTTAGACAAAAAAATATTAACGAAATAACTGTTTTTTTTTTTTTTCAATTTAATACCAGTAGTTTGATCATAAAAATATTTCTGACTATAAAGTGGGTACCCTTAATTGAAAAATTTTTTGAGCGTGGCCACTGTCAAATCACCTTGCACGACTGCTGACCAAGAAGGTAGGTACCAAGAGGTACTTACAGTGTTGCACTCAAGACCCTTCATAAGTTGTCGTGTTACAATTTTTTTTTGTTTTAATAAAATTTCATATAAATTAAGTTTTTCATTGTGACATTGCAATGTGCAATTTTTAGTATTTAATAATATTAAAATTAAACAGAAATTTGCTAATTGGCTAAAATCCTCCGAATTGGAACTCTAATAGTGAAGTGCAGAGTTCTATCCTCTCATCTTTATATTATATACCTGAGTACATATCTTTTCTAATTTCCACAGCACCAAAAACTGTTTTTAACCTCATATGAAATCAGACGCCAGGATTAATCATGAAAATATTACCAAACTACAGCAAGTACAGCGGCTAATAGCCTTCCGAATAATTAAAACTTAAAGCTCCTTACCAAGTGATGCGATTAAAAAAATTCAAAACGGGCACGTATCTACAGAGAAAAAAAATATACAAATATGAAGGATACCTCAAAATAAAATAAGGAAATACCTCAGCCAACCGTCCCGAGTACAAACCTCATCTTGGTCTCCCCAACTCATCAGAATGGAGATCGAATGTTTCTACATATAACGCCTTAAATACTACTAAAAGAGGAAAACAACGAAAATGGGGGGAGGGGAAAAAGAGCTCCATCGGCGTCTGTTTAGTCACAAGTTGGCAGATAGCATCAACTGCCGAATGGAACCTGCTCGCTGTTCATAGCCGCAGTGCGTTCTGTTGTCAATAAATCCAGACCGCACTGCGTATCAATAAAAGATCAGCTAACAAACGAAGTTTGTAAGACTGTAGGTTTAGCTAGGAATTGTGATTCGAGAAGTGGAAATCGATTTGAGAACAGAAAGCAAAACATTTATAAATGTATCATGTTTCCTCAAAAACAACAAAGTGAAAACTGTTATCAATAAATCACTGCCTTGGTAAGAAATTAAACGGAAAAAACTGAAATTAAGGTTATGTCTAGAGTAGGTTCCAAGGAAACGCTATTTGTAATTTTTTTAATGATAAACTCTTGGTAACGGAACTATTTTTTGCAATTAAATATATTTCATATATATTAAAAGAATAGGTCACATTTTTTATTATTTTTTCGGTCAGTATCTCTTTTCTGTTTGTTTTTAATATAGGAGCTTAAAGTATTTTCCGTTCAATAGTTTTACTAATATCACCTTTGTACCTACAGAAACAGAATTTATTTTCAACACTATGTTGAGTTCAAAATCCTCAATTTTATTTTTAATAGGGTACTTCTAAAATATTTTTTTTCAATTGTAGATATTTATATCCTTCTAATAACCACTTTTAAAGAACGTATGTTTGTTCGTTTCTATTGTTTTTCTTCTACAATACTTGCCTTAGTAATGTTTTCCACTTCTTTTTGACTTAGTTCCGCAAAGGATCAATGGCTGCAAGGATAAAACCGAGATGTTGGGACCGAACAAAGGACACTGTGAGGCTGAAAGACATTCTTCAGAGAGTCGTTCACATCTCGCAGCTAGCCGTTCCCCTTGTGAACTGCACACTTACCACACGCAACGCACTCTCTTATGGCACAACTCAAGATAAGGAACTGAGTGCGGTAGGTGAAGCCTCCACAAACCAAAATTTCTGGTTGAATTTCGATTATTATTGTTCCCTTTTAATAAAAAAAAAAAAAAAAAAAAAAAAAAAAAAAAAAAAAAAAAAAAAAAAAAAAAAAAAAACCTTCATGATCTTCTTTTGTGATCGCAATGTAAAAATTGATAGCAAGATGAAATATATGGATACCCATGGAATCTGATTAAAAAATGTATTTGATTTACGACATCACTGATTATTATTTCTATAATAGTCAATCGGGATTTTTATTTTCTAAATATTAATTAGGAATGGTAGTTAACAATAATTAGTTTCTAACTATATTCCCGCCAAGGAAACAAATAAATCAATAAAATAAATAAATGCGTAAATTAATGAGACGGATTCTCACCGATGTTGATATCATTCTTGGAGTCCATAATCAATGTTATGGAGTCAGTAAGTTATATTAAACTAAATGGAAAAAGTCGCATTTCAGTAAAATACATGATGTACTTTTTAAGTAATTTCATAACAGAAGACTTCTCTTTAATCCCTTACTGAGACCTATTTGAACATATGGAATGGAACTTTGGGATTTATCCCTAAAACGCTAGAATGTAAACAGAATTCGAACAAAAGTATAAAATAATTTTTTCACTTTGCTTTAAAATCATAAATTACCCAACTATACAAATCTCTTTAGGAAAATGAACAATCCACGACATATACATCATATTTCACTCTACAAAGAAACTCTGTTCTTTCCTTTCCTGCTTCATTTCCTGATAGATTATTATTTTTTTGTGTCGCTATGAGGCCATTCATGAATGAAATTAAACTTAAAACAATTTAATTCAAAGGATCATAAACAACAGATGTGCTAGATGTAGGTGAGTGCAGCTGCAAATACTGAATTATAAATTAATTAAATATAGTCTAAAACATTGTGAGGAAAATAAATAAGGGTATTCCTGTGAAAAATTCCGAATATAAACTGCTTGGTATTTATTGTGTTTCCCAAAAATATTCAATTGTTTGTTTATTTAACTTACCTTTATTCTACTTAGGCTATTCGGGAGTCCTAAATTGTGTCTATCAAGGTATAATTAGGATAGGGATCTTTAGCGAGTGCCTGGCATCGTACAGGCTCGGGACCTCCATTTTACATCCTATCCGAGGGACAGCATAGCCAAGGATTTTTTAATCCCAAAAAATCCTAGGGCCACCATGGGACGCCAACCCGCGACCTTTAGTATAGCAGGTTGCCATGCTAACAATTACACCACAGGTGACCCCCTAATATATTCTTTAATATCTATAATTTTTCCAAACATCCAGGGTAACATAAATAATAGTTTCAATTAAATCTAAAGAGCAGCAAAAAATAAAACATTATTTATTTATCTATGATTGTGTCGCCCCTACTGTAAAAGGTCATTTGCGTCTAATGATTATTTATTTTATGTTATAATAAAATAAAACATTAACATGCTTTTTTAATTTGCATATATATCTTTTCAAATTTTCAATGAATTGGATGCATAATTTTTATGTCAACATCATGAAAAAATACAGTTTACTAACCAGAAGATTAATGTAACATCCTGAAAAATAATATTTCCCTCCGCTCTGTAAATGTTTTACTGTAATCACATTTCTTTAGCTAAGATGCAACTCTGTTCCAGTAATATGTTTTATTACAAAAATGTAAATTAAAGTATCACTATCCTGCGAGGAAAACGTAATTTATTGTCTTGGTTGTAGGAGATTGTTGAATAAACCACGTATTTTTAGTAATTAACTATCGATTTCTATTAATTTCTATCAGTATATAAACAATAGTCAACAATTTTTCATCAAGTAGTCACAAACTGTTTAAACAGCCATTACGAGGAACCGAACCATCATCCAAAGAAGAAGATTGAACTAGACAGATATACCCTGATGGTTTGACATATCGGTTCCAATCTCCCAAGCAGACAAGAATATTAATTATCCCAGTCCGAGAGCAGTTAGATTTGTCTCAATTTGTTAGCTGCGGACCGCTTTGAGGGCGCATGCGCTTCTCCTTAAAACGGCATCCGTCATACCTTTTGTCCGTCCGTCTCGTGACGCATTGCTTCCTCCGTCCACTAGATTTATAGTCCGTGCTTTCTTCATCTTCTTCTCCATCTTTTGGTTTTTTGTTTCTGTTTTCTAATGCCTCTCTTATTAAGAATATAGGGACAGTAAAATTTCAATTAACCACCACTGCCGGGACAAGGGACGTAGTTCGTAACAGATATACAATTAGAAAAATACCATAACTTATAAATATCATTCAAACGACCCTTATTTTGGTTTAAACATTTAAAATTAAAAATGTTTTTATTAAATTAATAACAAAGATTTACAGTTAAAAATTAAAAGTAAAAGAAAAGCAGCTTCCTGACATAATTATCCTGATGAATTAATTAATTATTGGGTTGATGCAAAATTAATGCAGGTTTCCTCTATTGCGATATCTTAATTCCAATTGTGTAAACAAAGCAATTCCTAACATTGATCAGTATTAAACCAAAACAAACCTTATCTAATACCCTCTCTTTCACCATGAATTTGATCAGTAAAATCGTTTTGTTCAGTGTGTTCAAAGGTCTTAAATCGAAAGTGTCGAAGTACGATTTTCGTCAAATTTATTTTTACGAATTTAAATTAGGACGCAGCACTGCACAAAAGGCTCGTAATATTAACGAAGTGTGGGGTCAGGGGACTATTAACGAGTGCACGGTGCAGCGTTGGTTCCAGAAGTTTCGCAATGGAGATTTCGACCTCGAAGTCAAGGAAGGTCGGGGCCGTCATTTTGCTCTTGACAACGACCAGCTGAGGTCAATAGTGGAAGAAGACCCAACCAAAACCACCCGAGAAATAGCGGTAGAACTCGGCGTGAACCAATCCACAGTTGTACGCCACTTGGAAGCAATTGGTAAGGTAAAAAAGTTGGCCGAGTGGGTGTCACACCAAATAAACGACCACCAAAAAAATCGCCGCTTTGAAATCTGTTCCATGCTTGTGACACACAATAAAAATGATCCATTTCTCGATCGCATTGTGACTTGCGATGAAAAATTGATCTTATAAGACAACAGAAGGCGTTGTAGCCAATGGCTGGACAAAGATGAATAACCAAAACCTTTCCCGAAGCCCAACCTGCACCCAAAAAAAGTTATGGTCACAGTTTGGTGGTATACTGCTAGTGTTATCCACTACAGCTTTCTCAATCGAGGTGAGAATATAACTGCTGACAAGTACTGTCAAGAAATTGACAACATGAATCAAAAATTACAACGTCTTTGCCCAGCATTGATGAATCAGAAGGGACCTATCCTTCTCCATGATAACGCCAGACCACACGTCGCACAACCAACGCTACGACGACTGCACGAGTTGGGCTACGAAGTTCTCCCACACCCACCTTATTCACCTGACTCTCTCCTACAGACTTCCACTTTTTCAGGCATCTGGATAACTTTTTGTGGGAGAAAATTTTTCAAAACCAGAATGAAATTGAAAATTCTTTTCGTGACTTCATTGAGTCCAGGGATTCAGATTTTTTTTCTGGTGGAATAAGAAAGCTTGTTGAACGTTGGCAAAAGTGCATTGATTCAGATGGAAATTATTTTGATTAAATATATTTAGTTAAAGTAAAGATATGGCCCATTTTCAATGAATATTAAAAACCTGCATTAATTTTGCATCAACCCAACATTATTATTCGCTTGAAATTAATTTTTCATTTGTTTTATTTTAATAATTTTTTTGTCTCTTTTCAGTATGAACCTTCTATGCCGCAATATTTCTATACTCTATACCTTCATATTGAAGGTGAAAATTTTTGTTTTTAGTTGTACTAGTTACAGTTGTTAAACAGTAGTTTTTAGTTGTTTGTAGTTAGCAGTTACAGAAAATAACGGAAAACGAGTTACGGTTATGCCATTAACTCCTTCATGACCGATGTGCCAACAATGGAACGATGAAATATCCATTATTTATTGGTAAAATCACAAAACTTTTCAGAAGTTTTTCTAATAAAAACAATAATAAGTGAAAATTCGGGGGGGGGGGGAGGGGGGGGGAATGAATTAAGAGCCTTCTAGAATATTATATAAACTTACAAATCAGGTATGTACTCCGTCCCTATTACCTGCACGATTTAACCTATACATTTTTTCGCTACCTAGGCGAGAGTAACGCCCATAATATTTTAAAACATTGTTTATCCACTCCGATAATAGTAACAATAACCAAGTTATTGTCCCGAACGTTTTCTTCTTCTTTATTGTCATTAGAAAGACGTGGGGACCACGCAAAGAGTGGTTGGAAGACCTCAGATAAACATACCTGCATGAGGCCTCACCAGAGTTGGGCAAATTGTAATCAGAATAATGATTTGTGAATATGAATAATTGGTAATCATAAAACAAAAGGAAAATGAATAACCATTATTCATAATCAGTACGGAGTATTTTTAATGATTATTGAGTGTTTATGGTATTCATTTGAAATGAATAATGAATAACTAAATACCAGTTATTCTTTATTCATTTCAAATTAATACCATAAACACTCATTAATCATTAAAAATACTCCGTACTGATTATGAATAATGGTTATTCATTTTTCATTTATTTTATGATTACCAATTATTCATATTCACAAATCATTATTCTGATTACAATGCCCAACTCTGGGCCTCACTGAGGATGAGCTGAAAGAGGGACTACTGAAGGTGTAAATTTTAAGTAAAAAAAAAAAGTAAAGAAGAAATAACGTGATGAGGGCCGGAATGTGACCTAATAATAAAAAATACAAAACTATATTATATATTAATAAAAAATCTATCGCAAAACAAACAGGGGGAAAGAAGCGTACCAGAAAAAGTTTTACTTTTCTTGGCGGAAAGTTTTCGCCATCGTTTTACTTAATTTACAAAAGGATGTCTCTCACCCATCAATATATTTTGATCCAAATACTGAAATAATCAACAATGTGAATATGACAGTGATATTTATGGTGATACTATGTAGAAGTAAAGTCAATCAGGAATATGATCTAGTAGGACATTGAGAACCTAAAAATTAACTGGAGTGCACTGATTATGCAAGTATTGTGTGGCCGAACAATTGTTCTGAAAGCTTCACAGAAAAAAAAAAAGGTCCACATAGTACCTAATATAGTATTATTTGCATTTTTTATAATTCGTTGTTTCCAGATTCCTTCGATCGTACAATTAGCCTATTCTGTTCCATAAATAATATTTCCTCTGTAGTTAGCCCAAAGCAATGTAATCCTATTGCTTCTTATCATCTTTCTTTGAATAAAAAGGTAAAATTATTTTATTTTTATTTTTAAATTGTCTTACTTTTAAATGTATCCTTTCTTCCTATTCTGATCAATATGTGAAAAAGTAAAACCTTGATATAATTACCGATGACCTGGGGAATTTCACTGCAATGGGGGTTCTAGTACCTACTGGTACAAAGGCTATTCGCCATCAAATCAGTCGAATAGATTTTATCAGTAATGAGATCTTTGATTTTACTTATGTTCACCAACTGACTACAATAGATTTAACGCAAATCATAACTCATAGAACTTATTCGTTTGTTGAAAGAGGAATCCATTAATTATTCAAGAAATATGTGCAATGGTTAAACAAAAATTTGAAATAGAATGATGTTTGAAACTGTTGTTTGTTACGCTCAACGCAGCAAATTATTAATTTTAACTTTCCTTCAGGGTCTTATGCTTTGGAAGATATTCTTTTGACTCACATGGAAATTAAATGAAATTATCTAGCAAATTATCAGGTAGTACGACACTCCATATCCTCCGAAGGACAAACAAGATATCGAATTAGCCTTCCTCCAACGGAACTGACCCACAAGAGCAGGCGAGGTGTGACGCATGGCCCCAAGGGGCGCTGTCCCCCGGGTCACATTCAATTAGCAGATAGGAGGGCCCCCTGACGTCACGATAGATTCAGTTAACATAAATACATAATAAATCGCCTAACGCTTCCTCTGTTTTGGCGACAAATTAGATGTGCCTAGGGTCAGGGGTCTTTGTTTCTTGTTGTGATAGGGGAGGGTCCAAGATGGCTATCATCGGCGGCCTGCAGTATATCATCCACCATCTAGCGTATATCTCTTTCTCTCCCTTGTTAAAAGTTATGATTAATTACTTCACTTTTTTGGGGCTTGTATATCATGTGACAATGGATACGATATGGAGATCAATTCAACAAAATATAGATTACAATAGCAGAAGGTTCACTACTAAAATTAAATGGAAATATAAAGATAGTATTATTAAAACGTAACAAAAAATTTTAAATAGACATATAAGATAAAAAATCTGGTGCGTGCGCGCAACACACAACTTTCACTTACCACCTTACTTAGATTAGAAATTAATGCGTTTTGTTAATTGCCACTTCTCAAATGATTTTTTAGGCGTAACGAGAGTAACATTTTTATAATGATAAAGCTTACCGGATATTAAAGAACACCTAATTTTCATTAAACATGACGAATTTGATAAAAATCGTTAAAGCCGTTTTTAAGATCATCGAAAAAAAGGGAAAATTTGGAAAAAAAATTATGAAGTAAAGTGCCCGCTCCGTTTGACCAATTTTGATGAAATGCTGGCTATCACATCTTTGGCATATAGATACATCAAATACCCAGTTTGATCAAAATCGTTAAGGCCTTTTTTGAGTAAATAAAAAAAACACGTAAAAATGATACAACATTTATTAAGTAAAGTCCCCCCTCCGGTTGATCAATTTTGATGTAATGTTGGCTATCCCATCTTTGGCATATACATACATCAAATACCCAGTTTGATACAAATCTTTAAATCCGTTTGTGAGTAAATAAAAAAAAACACGTGAAAATGATACAAAATTTAAAAAGGAAAGTCCCCCTTCCGGTTGATCAATGTTGATAAAATTTTTACAGTCATATCTTAGGCATATAAATAGATGAAATACTCAGTTTAATCAAAATCGTTAGAGCCGTTTTTGAGAAAATCGAAAAAAACTGAGAGAAAATCGAAGTTATTAAATAAAGTACCCCCTCCCTTTGAGCAATTTATATGAAATTTTTGCTGTCACATCGTGGGCATATACATACATTAAATACCCAATTTCAGGTTCGCACGGTTTATAGTTTTTGAGCTAGTCTGTTCACACACAAACACACACACACACACACACACACACCATTTCGCGGGACTTGGTTAATTTGACTCAGGGGACCCCAAAACGTGTATTTCCGTTGAAAACCGGAAGTCGAAATTTTGCACGATCGCAATACTTCCACTTACTATATATTTCATATATAGGTAAGTGAAAGTAAAAATAAATAAATTGTCTCTTCTTGATTTTTATGAAAATATTCGTACGTACCGCACGTACATCTTTTTACGTGTCTTTGTCAATTCAATCGCTCTTGTCCACTTCACAGGTGCAGTAGTTTCGTTACACTCCCAGTTTTTTTTTTTTTGTCGAGCTTCCAAAAAATTGTTTTTAAATAATCTTAAATTATGATTAAAATCAAATTATTTTATATCATTCTTCTAAACTTTTTAGCAGGATAATTTCTTGAAGGACTAGACAATAAAACCATTT
This sequence comes from Aelia acuminata, assembly GCA_911387785.2. NCBI lineage: Eukaryota > Metazoa > Arthropoda > Insecta > Hemiptera > Pentatomidae > Aelia > Aelia acuminata. The sequence continues at coordinate 186,058,046 of OU426978.1, read as the reverse complement.
TGGTGGAGATATTATTACTTACAGACAATTCCGAACTAAGGAGATTTTTGCGATTTATAATGTTCATTAATGGTCAATTGCTAAAAACAGTTCTTACTACAAGATTTATAATGATTCATGAATAAATCTTTCATCCGAGTGAATTAATGGTCAAGTCGTATTTAACCCTTTCTTTTAAGTGGCTAAAAAAAGTCTTGATGGATTACTTTGTAGTGTATGAATATAAAAGTCAAGCGTTCAATTGAAACGTAGTTATTATAATTTGCATTTACTTGTAATCGATAAGTGAAAAATTAGCTCTAATATCTCATTGCTGATAAGATCTATTCAGTTGGTTTAATGACACTAATCAGTAGCCACAATTTCAACGCTTGGTATTGAAAACATGATTTTATATGCCGTGCTCTGAAAAGTAATGAAAATTTATCTAACCACTTATTCACTGGAATGACAGAAATAGAATCAGAAAATGGACTAAAAATAAAATAAGTAATGTTTTTGTATTATATACTTTTTATTGCCTGTTTATGTAAAAAAACCCGGCATTTGGGTTTTGAGCTCTCAAACTTCAGATTATCTTTCGTAGTGAGTAGCAACGCGTTATTCCTCCCCACAATTCCACCCACTTGTATTATATTTATTGGCACAGAGGATTACATTAGCTGAGATTTTCAGAAAGAATAATATTAACATTACAAAGTGCAAGTCACTGATTTGCATGAATTAAAAAAAAAAAATCTTCTTTCATATTAATTAACGTTAATTGTTTGTTCCTTCGTTCAATAAATAAAGTTTTTGTGTCAATTGAACAGGGGACTTTTAAGATTACTGTCATAGATTGAAAGGACTATTTTATACTTCTTTAGTAAGAGAACGTTTTAAAGATCACGATACTAAATATTGAAAGCAGGTTTTGTGGGGGAGAAACTTATTGTAAATTATTATGATAATTTTTTATTTATTTGAGGCTAAGCAGATTTTAGTCAAGTATTTTTTTGAAACTTATATTCAACCTCACATTTTTTAATTTTTTTTTTACAACGTTTCGACATTTACGCCATTATCAAGATAACAATAACTGTGACTATAAAATGTCCTTGTCAGATAAAAAAGTGAAAACATTTTAACTTTCAAGCTATATCAGAATAAGGCTGATTTTTCACTAGTAAACATTTTTAATTTTAATCTGACAAGGGAATTGAGCCTACTTAATTGAAAATATTTTATGGACACAGATATTTTTATCTTGATAATGGCGCAAATGCCGTTGAAGGAAAAATTAAAAAAGTGAGGTTTAAAAATAAGAATCTCAAAAATACTTGACTTAAATAATTATATTTTAGTTTACAAACATTAGCTCCATGTTTAATTTTTGTCTGAAATATGGTGGCCTTACTACAACAATAATCGTCGGTTTCAGGAAAGGTGTCAGAGACCAAAATTCGAAAATTAGTTTCAATTTATGAGGTATGAGTTCCCCTTCCATCGATTCGTATTCACGATATGCCAACAAAGACTAGAAGACTATTGATGAAATAGGGATTTTCTTTTGTGCCCATTTAAAAAGAGAATTAAATCGATATGTTCAGACGACTGTCAAGATTTTCAATAATTATAGTCATCTATACCTTTTAGAGAAAGCAAACAAAAATAAATGTGGAAAAGCTGCTTCCTTGTAAAGTTGCTAAAAGACTTTCACATATTCAACAAAACTAGTCGATTTCTACTCAAAGTAGGTTGATAAATAAAAGTAGGGTATGGCGCGCATCGGGCTAGAATTTTATCCTTTTTTATGTTAGGAGTTAGGAGTACTAATTTATAGAGTCGGTTTGATCCACAAGATTGTCTTTGGTCCCTATTGTCAATTCACTGAAATTTAAAAGTGCCTTATTCAACGAGCTACACCTCCGCTCTCTTCCATAAGAGCGATTATTCTTCTAAAGTAGCTTTAGAGGATACATCTAAAAATCAAGAAGACTATTTTTGGCATATAAACTGTTGTGAGTGATTCTTATGTAATTTTTATCCTGTTTAATTTTTCCAGTTGTAGCCCGGTTCATCTTAATGTATAAATTCGAATAACATGGATGCTCTTTTGAATAAAATATGATCCATATTTTGACGCAAAGAGCAATCGGTCCACTCACATTAATATACTTGACCGAGGGCAATCGCATGAATCTTCGACTTCAGCAGACAGGTGCAACTGGTAATAAACGGAGCGACTAGAATGCAGCTGCACTTGCTCTCACAAGCTGGACGTGTCCGAGTAAGCACCTGCGTACGAAAAATAGCAGGATCGAAATCGATAAATCGAACTGATGATAGGGTTCCACACCGGACCGTGGAATCGATAACCTTCGAAAGTCTGAAACGTATTTATTAATCCTAAAGGTCGTCACGTCGCGGTTTTATTCAAAATTTCTCGATCGAATTATCTTTTTTTCTCGTCAGGATTATGAGAGCGGGCGAACTGGAACGTGGTCTACCCACGCAAGGAATAATATTTCGGAGGAAAGGTGATATCAAACAACAGTTATTAAGTATAATTATGAAGTTTCCAAAGATACTTTTTAGAGAAATATCATGAAAAGCTTAACGGAATGCTCGCATAAGATCTATATGAAATTAACTTATAGAATGTTTTAATAAAAACAGAGCTTAAAGGCCCATTTAACAGGTTATATGGATAGTAAATAACACGCCTTTAGCTAATGCTCTGTCTCTATGGGTACTTTACTTATTACTTTTGAAGGTTTAATGTTAGTAATTTTTTTATTTATTGGCAATCCAATTAATATTTCTTTTCTTCCTTGATACCCTTCGTTGCCTTGTAGACAATTGTGGACTATAAGCGGTCTTTTACAGAGATAGTAGACGGAAATTTAGAGATGTTATTTGGGAAAAAAAAGAGATAAAAATGCGAATTGAGTTAGACTAATCATACATTGGACGAGCGATATGCTTGGTAAATATGTTATAATTACAAACATTTAAAATGCATTTGTTTATTTTAGATGTGATAATTTCGCTTCATGTTATTTTTACTTACAATTACCTATATATGAAATATATAGTAAGGGAAAGAATTGAGTTCGTGAAAAATTTCGACTTTCGGTTTTCAACGGAAATACACGTTTTGGGTTCCCTAATCCTAATAACCAAGTCGCGCGAAATGATGTGTGTGTGTGTGTGTGTGTGTGCGTGCGCATGAACAACTCAAAAATTATAATCCATACGAACCTGAAATACATGTGCCCGCTATGTGATAGCGAATATTCTATCAAAATTTATCAAACGGAGGGGGCAATTATTTTCATAAATTGTTTCACACTTTTATGTTGTTTTTTTTTTCGAGTTCTCTAAAACGGCTCTAACGATGTTGATTAAACTCGTCACGTAAAATGAGAAATAAATATTCCTCAATAGTTTTTATCAAAGAAATGTTTTGAAGGGCTTAAATGGCGAAAGAAAATTTTCTGACTACAGAGTACCTTTGATTTTGTTTATACAGAGACATTAACTAACTAAAAAAAAAAAAAAAAAAAAAAAAAAAAAAAAAAAAAAAATTCTAAAATATGAAATATGAACGAAATCGAATAAAAATACATAGGAGAAAAAAACAAAAATATTTCGACAACTCTTAAACCCATGACAACACGTTTAACTATTGTTTATAAGTAGAGCTCGGATTCCCGTGCAATTGCATCTTTTTTTTGGAAATTCAGAATAGAGCGAACTTCAAATTACTTATCCGAATTCTGCCTAATGGGATGTTTAAATGAAGTTTTATACTGCATGAAATTGCTCGTTTTGGGGTTTACTGCACGAATTGCACGTTTTGAATTTTTATGCACGAAATTGCATCATTTGATATTTTGAAGAAAAAATATATTACAAATTGTAATTTTCTTTAACACACATCAAAACAATAGTGAACAAATAAATGTGAATATCATAGAAAAAAAAAATGGGAACTTGGGAGATGTAAACAAACACAAACCTCCGATTTCCCAGAAATGAGGGTTCAGAGTTTCCTGGATGTTTCATTTTGTTTCTCAATTCCCATCGTTTTGTTAGTATCAAACTAGCTTCTGTCGAGTATATTGTTACTAAAATGATTAAAATGGGAGAAAGTGTGTCTTCGAAATCTGCGGGATGGATTGAAAAATATCATGAACTCAATGGGGATGGGTGTGTAGTGTTCTGTAAATCTTGTGATAAAAAATTGGATGTGAGAGGAAATCACAAATTGATACCCGCTGTAGCACATGTAAGTACCTATTTTTTTTAAACCTAGAACGGTAACAGGAGTAGAGCGTGTCACCAGAGCGATTTAAAATTAAGCCTACTCACCGGATATTGCATCTAGTGATTCCCTAATTTGAGTAGTATCTCTCCTTTTTTAAGATCTTCTATTTCCAATATATGTAATTACAGCTCACATGCGAGTATTTAACTCAGTAAACCACATCCTGCTGTTAATATTTTGGGTAAATATTTTATGTTTCGATTTTTTTACTGGATTTTTTTTTCAAAAGTATATCAATACTATTACCAAAACCAATATTATAAAAATAATCTGTAAAAATAAAAGAGTTACTATTTCAATATACTCTCCGCTACTTACGTTTTCCAAAGTAGCTATTTTTTGTTCACAAAAATAATTTAATGCCTGATTTTCAAGCAATACATTTTTATTGCATGTTTTTGCACGTTTTTAATGCACGTATTTGCACGTTTTGAAGTTTTTATTGCACGTTTTCAAATTTTTACTGCACGGAATTCCGAGCTTTATTTATAAGTAAAGACGTTCTGTTCATGAGAAATAGTTGTCAACGTGTTTTGAAACATACATATTTAATGGAAATTATTTGTTTCCATGATAACTAAATGAATTTTTCAAACTAAATAGAGAATAATAAAATCAGACGCGACGGCGTATTATGCTTGCATTACTGTATTATCACAATTTTTTTACTTTCACTTACCTATATATGAAATATATAGTAAGTGGAAGTATTGCGATCGTGAAAATTTTTGACTTCCGGTTTTCAACGGAAATACACGTTTTGGGGTCCCCTGAGTCCAATTAACCAAGTCCCGCGAAATGGTCTGTGTGTGTGTGTGTGTGTGTGTGTGTGTGTCTGTGTCTGTGTGTGTGTGTGTGTGTGTGTGTGTGTGTGAACAGACTAGCTCAAAAACTATAAACCGTGCGAACCTGAAATTGGGTATTTAGTGTATGTATATGCCCGCGATGTCACAGCAAAAATTAGTTTTTTTCGATTTTCTCAAAAACGGCTCTAACGATTTTGATTAAACTAAGTATTTGATCTATTTATATGCCCGAGACATGGCTGTAAAAAATTCATATAAATTGATCAACCGGAGGGGGGACTTTACTTAATACATTTTGTATCATTTTCACGTGTTTTTTTTTATTTACTCAAAAACGGTTATAACGATTTTGTTCAAACTGTGTATTTGATGTATGTATATGCCAAAGATGCGATAGCCAACATTACATCGAAATCGATCAACCAGAGGGGGGAATTTACTTAATAAATTTTGTATCATTTTCACGTGTTTTTTTTTATTTACTCAAAAACGGCTTTCACGGTTTTGATCAAACTGGGTATTTGATGTATGTGTATGCCAAAGATGTGATAGCCAACATTTCATCAAAATTGGTGAAACCGAGCGGGCACATTATTTCATATTTTTTTCCAATTTTTACCTTTTTTTCGAGGATATCAAAACCGGCTTTAACGATTTTTATCAAATTCGCCATGTTTAATGAAAATTAGGCGCTCTTTAATATCAGGTAAGCTTTATCATTATTAAAATGTTCAGAGGGGGCTTTTTGGGGGGTGGGTTGGGGCCTTTTTTGTTTGTTTGTTTTTTATAAACTACCTTTGTTTTTGTTTATATGGTGAAAATAACTGTCTCTCGTTAAGCCTAAAAATAAGAAATGGCTAAATATGAGATATGATAAAAATAAAGAAAACATAAAGAGGAGAAAAAATTTCTAATCTAATTAGGTTGGTAAGTGAAAGTTGTGTGTTGCGCGCACGCACCAGATTTTTTTTTATTATAAATACAATTCAGTTTGTCAGTTTGTGTGATTTTCAATCTGCTAATTAGGAATAAGAAATTCGGTTGAATTCCTAGTGGATGAATTGCTAACTTTATACTAATTTAGCAAATTCTCGGGCACCGCCTTAAAAGTCGCCAGGGTGGAATGTAAGGGTTTATGTGTGATGTTAGTGTCTGTGCTAAGGGGTTCGTGTTAAAAGTTAGTCTTTGGTGGAAGTTAATGTAGTATTGTGAGGCTGTATCGATAACTGTTGGGATATTCAGATTATCACAAATAAAAATAAAAACTTGCATTTAACAATTAAACATTTTATTATACTTTAGAGGGTAAATACGTGTTGCTCAAATTTAGTAAAACAGTTTACGAAATGAAAGAGGTATATATTGTACAAGACTAGTAGTAGTTTCATCTTGTAATACACGATAATAATTATACTTTAGTTTAAAAACTTTAGTTTCATATTAGATTCCTGAATGTATTAGGTGGTTTTAGAGAAACAGTAATTGGTCTCGGTTTCCGGAAAGGCAGGAGAGACAAATATTTTAAAATTAAGTTTTAATTTACTATGAGCCGTAATTACACCTTTTATCCAAGCACCTTTAGGATATGTATGCAGAAAGCAACTCACAGTATTAAGCAGGCAAGTTCAATGTAGTAATTCTATATAACTTATGGAGACAAACAAAAATATCTAAAAAAAAAATGTGTGATGTCGAATATAAGTAGGTTGTTAAGTGAAAGTTATGAGTTGAGCGCATCGCACCAGATTTTTTATTTGATAGATATAGGTGGGAGCTCTAAATTCAATTAATTACTAATTGCATTTTTATACTTTTACTTTCTATGGTAAAAAAAAAATTAAAATGTTGAAGCCACCACTGAATTTATTTTTGGACCACTTGATATGGATTGACCCAAATGCCGAGCAGTTTTGAGTTCCATGTTGTTGTTTTTCAGCAGTTCATGTTTTTCTTCTTTTCTTTTCCTCGAGTAGCTTCCATGGGACCAGAAAACCGCCCTTAGCCGAATCCTGGGAGAGGACGAACTGTGGGAAAGCAGTCCTTATAGCGATATACATATATTGTAACGAGGACAAGAGATAAGAGATAAAGTTTTAAACTGCTGTAATTGAGGCTTGAATGTTCATTCGTGCCAGTTGCCGAGCCTTATCTGATGCCGGACTCTGACGTGCACTCTTAGCGTGTGTGTGTATGTGTCGCGTCGTTCAAGTTAATGATATCGTCCCGTCTACGTCTTTATCCCCTTCTTGAGCTTCTTAATGCCTCCTCGATAGCCAGCTATACCAAACGGATACGATAAGGTTTTTACTTTATTATTATTGCCAATGCCTTCGCTTATACCCATCGGCCGGATTTGAAGAAAGTTACCAGTGAAGCTCTAGCTAAGCCTTCAAACAATCTTTGAAGAATTTTACACACTTACAGAAATATTCTTACCATTTAGAACAAAAGATTACTATTATCAGTTCATTTCTAACCTTACTATAACATACCGTTGATTGAAGAATTCCAAGATCCATTACTGATTTTGAATAGACCTTGATGTAATAACCAGAAAACACATGAAAACTAACAAATATAATTAGTTATGGGTGAAGATGTACCTTTGTAAATAACTAAAGTACGCATATACAGTAGGACCTACATTATCCGGGCCTCGATTAACCGGGGATCCAATTAAACGGGGTGCCGAGGAGCCAATTTTATTTTTTTTTTAATAAGCTTTTTTTAATTTCTATGCCATTTATTTTATATGTGTAATATTTTAAACAAAGTGTATACGTAAATATTTAACGATTAGACAATAGTTAACTTGGTATATATTATGAAATATAACAATAAATGGAAAAACACAGAAAGCGAGCATTGTATTGTGAGATGTTTCCGGTATCTAATACTCCAATTCATAATCTAGGAACGGTATTGTTTTCAAGTCTTTCCAGGAAACTCCTTCTCTGGCCTGTTTGGCTACAAAACAAAATATTGTCAGTTGTGATTTAGTATCGATTTAAATACATACGAAGTAGCAAAATGTCGGAAAAAAGAAAACTTGTCGTTTTAACGCTTGAAGAGAAATTAACTATTATAAACAGATTAGAAAAGGGCAAAAGTGTTAAAAAAATGTCTGCTGAACTAGGAATCAGGGAACAAACTGTACGGGATATTTTGAAGAAGAAAAAAGACATTTTCGACCATGTCGTCGTCGGCCCATAATGTATAAAAACATACATATATTTTTCTTGTTATTTTTGTATATTTTAATTTAATGTATATAAAACGTTCGTTTGTTAATAAAAGCGATTATACCTTACAATTGATTTTTAACCTTTTTTTCTATCACATTAAGTAAATAAAATGTTTAAATTCGATAATCCAGGGTTTTCGATTATCCGTGGATCCCCTACCCATCATTAGCCCGGATAATGGAGGTTCAACTGTATTGTGTTTTTATAAAAGTGTTGAAAATTTAATATGTAACTTAAATTCAATATGTAACTAAAAATCAATGTGCAATGATATTTTACCCCTTGTACATTTAGCATAATTCATCAGAAAAATATGATTTTCCATCTAAATCCAATTGTTATCTTTCGACTTACTTACTCATCATGAGGATAGTCTCATTCTATTCAGCGACGTAAATCTATCGAAACGGTGTATTTTACCTCATTATAAAAATGATGTTAGGTTAAATAATATAGACAATTTAAAGTAATGATTATTTTAAATTTATAATAATATGATTTGATTTTTTTACGTGTTATATTGTTCGGCTGCATAATGTTGTTTTTAACCTATAAACTGTTATAACCTTTGACCTGTTGACTTAATCGTAATGAGAATGGTCTAATTGCATTCAGAAGCATATAAGATATCATAAACCTTCCTACCAACTAGCAGCAAAATTACAGTAATTTACAGAACTCCCCCTTTTAATCCCCCAAAAAGGTGGTTGCACCATTTCAATTCTGAAGATCTTAACTTTTACTACTAATACGTATTTTATTTCTAAAATAAAAAAGAAATATTTTCATATCAACGCTACTTCAATCGATGTATTAAATAATGCAATTTTTCATGCCAGAAAATTATTATTAAATGTTCTTTTTTTGTCGGAGGATGGTATAAAACACGGATTAGCACTGTTATAACATTCAGATCGATGATTCTACAGATTTGAATAAAGTTACATTGTAGGATTATAAAGATTAAATTTAAAGAAGAAAATTAAAGATTGCATTTAAAGATTAATACATTAAACAAGATCGATAAATATAATTAAGGTTGTGGAGTCCTTAAAATAATTAATTAAAATTTACTCGACTTCTACATACCACCATATTTTAAGAAAAAATCATCTCGAAACAAATTGAAAAGTATAGAAAATTTTAAACATTATTTTAATCCAACATATTATCCAACACTTATCTGGGTTAAACTGTTTTTGTTGAACGAAAATAAGATTTTACAATGCCACACAAACAATGTAAACACAAATAATTAAACAAGTTACGAACAATTTTCACTTTGTAACACAAAAATAATCACATGACAGCTTCAGAACAAGACTAACTCTCCAGTCCATCGCTGCAGGATATTTAGTCGTAAGAAGAACAGCCTGGAAGGTTCTAGGTCGGCCTTGGTGGTACTCGAACATGTAGTTAGTTCGTTCCAACAAAAATTCTAAAAATATCCTAAACTATGTTTTGTGTTGTTTTTTTTTTTCACGTTACAATAAGAATAAACCTTAATTACTTAACAAATACAATACATTTCTGGACTGTTTCTCTCATCTCAGTGATGAAATGGTTATTAAGTAAAATTTAGCCAAAAATAGGTTAAGTGGCTAAAAATAATCATGGAATATGGTCTAAAATATTTTGAAAACGTTTCTATTAAAATGTTATACTTTTAAATTACATTGACATTCTAAACATAAAAAATCCAGATCTCTATTTTATATTATAGGAATTGCCTCAGTCTCTTATCCGGAATGGAAAATGGATTTTTTGAGCTAGTTGAAAATGCTATTATTGAATTTAAAATATACGCTTCTCTCGTTACTTGATTCAGATCGTGCAACAGCTTTTGATACCATGTGGTGTTCCGTAATCTTCCAACAGCACATTCCGATTCGCGGCAACAAAAAGGCCCTCGAGACCGCTGTAAGTGTTGCTGGCCAGGACACGGGTGAACAAGAGCGGCTATAAATAAAAGATAGAGACTATCCGGGGACGATCCAACGTCTTAATGCCGGGTAATTACAGGCTCCTGAATTATGTAAAGAGAAGAGGTGGAGGAATCCGACCCAGGTAGCCGATGCTAATGCCTGCCATCCGATATCTCTCCGGACGGCTCCCCGATCCTAAGGAGTACCGTCGAGGATATTACTCCGGAGGAATCCGCCGGTTATCTTAATGGAATAAAATCTAATTTCCTGCACTTCATCTGGTTCGGTATTTTTTTACTAATTCTTTTCGAACGGAGCCTGCCAACGAACTCATTTTCCTCCAATTTTAGCATAGCCTTCGGCACTTGATAATGATGTATGATCACTAGATGTCAGCTGCAATCGTCGAATCGGCAGATGGCCTCCTGCGGATTATGTTTACGATGAAACCACACCTTTTGTGATGTGTATTTTTTGGATATTTATCTCTAAGAATGTATTAAAATTTCAGATCAATATACAAATGGTAGCGTTACTAATCAATGCGGCCTCTTCTTCGTACACATTATTGAAAAAAACTGTAGTAATTATTCGAAACTTTGATGATTAACAGCTGGCATTATCAGATATTTACATCTGTTTAAAAACGAACAAGACCTTTTTTGTTTATTTTGTTTAACACAATTTATAAGTTAATGTATGGATTAAAACATTCTGTATTGCTGTAACTCAAAAACGATAACATGGAGATCATTGAAACTTTACATTCTCGTCGTACAAATTAACTATTAATCTAACTAAAAAATACAGGTATTAGTTATAGTAATAAAACAACACCTGTTTAGGGCCCTAACAGCTTACTAGAACAATTTTATTATAAGTACCTTACAGATTTGAGTTTTGTAGCTAATCTCTAACATACAAAAAAAATCCTGAAAACATAACATCTTTTGTTTTTCTTGGACACAAAAAGATACAAAGTTATTTGGCAAGAAAAGGGAAAAAAAAATACTTTCCGTTCGTCATCTTGTCAGCTCATAGAAAATCGATTCCTATTGCCTTGAAATATTTAAAAAGAGCTAATCTTTCATTATCTCCTTAAATGAAACCTTCTACAATTTTAGACAGCCTAATTTACATCTTCCGGTTTTTGCATGAATGGCATAACAAAATGAGCTCCTTTCATAAATTTTGAATAAAAAAAAAAAGTGAATGAACTCGTAAAACCGTGATATAAGATTCTATCAATCAAGGCTCTTTCATTCAGAATCCGCTTTTAAAATTGGCGCTATTGATAGATATCTGGGCTTCACCTTGACAAGAGACTGACAAATAGAACTCACATCGAACTAATAAGAAAACAACTCAATAAAAGAGTTGGATTATTATCTACGTTACTCCACAGACGCTCCACATTATTAATAAAAAACTTATAATCTACCAAGTACAAATACGGCAATTATGAACTTTTGAGATAGAACGATGGCGTTCTGCAAAACCTTATCCAAATAATTCAGTCATTCCAGTCTACATTATTGAGGAAAATAGTAGACGCACCATGTGACAAATGACTTACTGCTCAAGTACCTGAATATCTCAACAGTTATAGAAACAGCAACACGATTCCAAAAACTACCAACATGAAGCCGTTACCATATCCACTAAAAAACTGTAGATTCAATTCCCGGCGAATTTTTAGACTTAGTTAAGTTAGCAGTTTATCAACTAGGGTAAATATGGAATACCAAGAGGTATTTGCATATTGCAAATTTGCGGATTGGAACTCGTAGAAACCAGAGTGACTAACTATTTTTATTTGCGTTTAATAATATTAATAAAAATCTGGTGCGATGCGCGCACACAACTTTCACTTACCAACTTACTGCGTTTAGAAATCGACGTACCTTGTTAAGTTCCATTTCTCAAAGTCACACATTTTTCCACATTCATTTACTTATTTTTGTTTGTATTTGCCCTTTAAAATACACTATTTTTTGATATTATTAAATATAAGTTTTTTTACTTGTGATAATTCGGCAAAGCAAGCATAATACACCAATTCTTCTGATTTTATAATTCTCTATGTTGTTTTTGAAAACTTCATTTAGTTACCATGAAACAAATAATTTCCATTAAATGAACACGTCTTAAATTATGAAAAATCGTCTGTCGTTAAAGGCGTATGGGCAATACGTGGTCTTTACGTGTTTTATGAGTTGATGGAATATTTTTCTTATTTTCTCTGTATATTTTCACTTCATTTTTTTCATATTTATCCATTTCTTATTTTTAGGCGAAACGAGAGACGGATGATTTCCCCATATGAACAAAAACCTTAAGTTACTTTTAATTAAAACAAAAAACGTCTGTTGTCCATTTCAGCCCACTCAGAACATTTTAATAATGATAAAGCTTACCGTATATTAAAGAATACTTGATTCTTATTAAACATGACGGGTTTAATTAAAATCGTTAGAGCTTATTTTTGAGAAAATGGAAAAAAAAGTTATAAAATTAAGTGCCTCCTCCGTTTGATAAACTTTGATGAAATTTTGGCTATCATACCACAGCTATGTAAATACATCAAATAACCAGTTTTATCAAAATCGTTAGAGCTTTTCTGAGAAAATCCAAAAAAATGTAAAAAGTTGTAAAATAAAGAGACACCTCCGTTAGACCAATTTGGATGAAATTTTTGCTGTCACATCGCGGGTCCGTACCTATACCAAATACCGTTCAGGTTAGTACGGTTTAAAGTTTTTGAGCTAGTCTGTTCACTCACACAGACCATTTCGCGGGACTTGGTTATTTAGCCTCAGGGGACCACAAATCGTATATGTCCGTTTAAAAAAACCGAATGTCGAAATTTTTCACGATCGCAATACTTTCCCTTACTACCTTTTTATTTAATATGTAGGTAAGTGAAATTAAAAATATGTATAAAATTAACAACTTACGTACTATTAATCCGAAATATTGTTTTTATGCACCATTTATTTGACAATACAAAATTGCAATTTAATAAATCAAATGTCTTGTTAATATGAGAAATAGTTTAACTTTATATACTAGTCTTCACAAGCCGAATAAACGGGGGAAACGATGTTTGTTGTTATTTTCAAGCCACATTAGCACCTTACTCGTCTCCTCCTGTGACCTACCTGACACCCTCAACAATCCTCCTACGTAGTCGTTACCTTCAATTCTCACCACCGTTTTCCCGGAGTGGTTACGACATCCACGGATCGTTCTGGGTTCTTAACCACCTCCTTATCCAGCCGTACGAATTCTATCCCAACTTGGAAAAGATTTCCGTCATTCGGGGCATAAATTCTAGAGGCCGGAGCTCTTGTAAAAGACACCCCAGCACGTTTTAACGTCCCGTGAATGGGTAATGAGACCCTCTTTTTTTCTTTCCCTCTCTCTCTCTCGCTCTTTCTCTGTATTACTTTCTCGCCTCAGGATTTTCTCATGGCTCGCGACGCCTACGCGGAGAAGATGTCGAGGTAATGAACTCCGTCATCCGATTGATTGCAGAGAGTGCCGCACTCTCTAGGATAAGATCAGGGGACTTGACTGATTTTATCTAAGCAAATCCTATCCCTCCCTGTAATGAGATTTAAACTTAGGCACATACGAATGGCCGGAGCTCGCTGATAGTTTTGTCCCTGGGTGAAGTTATGCAATCCGCTATGTGTTCTCTCTTGTACTCCTGTAATTGCTGGATTAGTAGATTTATATTTATTTACACAAGACTGATTAAGATAATTAAGAAGATAACAAGTATTCAATTGTAATCAATCACAATTTAATTTCATCTTTAAAGAAATAGTATAGATATTTGGTATTAGTAGGGCTCTGTGTTATATTTAAGACCGATGCAATTGAATAATAACTTAGACCTTTTAATTTGAATGGTTTGAAGGATGTGTTAAATGCTACCAAAAAGTGGTAACAACATTTCTTGGAAATTCTTCTGAAATATTATAATATTACTTATTCCATTAATATTGGAATTTTATTGGAATTATTTTTATGATGAGGAATTATTTTGGTATATTTTAAATAAAATATGATTAAATAGTACTAATAAACGGAAGTCGAGGATAAAGTGTTTCCATTTAACTAATAGTTTTTGTTTTATTTTTAAATTCCAAAAAAAAATCAATGATTTGAAATTAAGTATGCCAGGTATGAGGATGGCACTAAGCTGCACCTCTTCACAAGTTTGTTTCAGTTAATTGGTGCGAAAATACTTGTAAATTACCAAACGTTTTTAGAAAGGCACGAATAAAAATATTATATAAAGAAAGAAAAAGAATAGAAAATATCCTGTGATTTTATTATTTCTTTTTTTTCATATCTCCTAAAAACATACCTGTTTAATTTACTGTAATTCGATTTTCACCTATATGAATGACATTTAAGTAAAGATAATGATAATTTTTAAAAATCTGATGCGGTGAGCGCAACACACAACTTTCACTTATCAACCTACATAGAGTGGAAACCAACGTGCTTTGTTCAATGTGTTAATGCAATTTAGCAACTTCACAGAAAATAGGTACTTCCACATCTTTTTGTTATTTTTCATAAGTTAAAAAGTATTATAATTATTGAAAACCTTGAAAGTCCTCAATACTTAAGGAGCTAAAACAATCTTAATTTTATCAATAATCGAATTTGTTTTTATTGCTTACTTGTTTTTTATTGCGAGTTGCTTTTCGTAAATATATCCTAAAGATGAATCCATAGAAGTATATTTACGGCTCGTGGTATATTAACAATGAATTTTAAAAACGGTTGTCTATCATGCCTTTGCGGAAACCAAATACGATAACTGTTAGTCTAAAACCACCTTACATTACATTCAGAAATCTATTAGTGAACTAAAGTTTGTAAACGATAATATAATTAAAGATTATCTTCCAGTACAAAATAAAACATAGTAAACAATACAGGCTTGTATTTGTTTCACTCCGTAAACTCTTTTAAATAATTAGACCATCACGTATTTATCCTCTAAAGTACAATACTTTTGTTATTGCTAATTGAAAGTATTTATTTTTTCTTTATGATGATATGGGAATGCAAGAAAAATACTTCATCGCATCTGAAATTATTATTCTTTATTAAGTTATTTGAAATCTTCAGTTAGTTATCATGGAAATAAATAATTGTCATTAAACATGTACATATGTAACAAAACACGTTGACAACTCTTTCCCATGAACAGGATCGCAATACTTCTCCTTACTATCAGTAGCGGATCCGGGGAGGGGCGCGGGGGGCCCCCCCCCCCCCCCCTGAGAGGTGAGGACACTCATAAAGTATTACTATTTCTATATGAAATGAGCTATATTTAATTATTTTTCAAGTCCACTAATTGAAAATGAATTGTATTTAAACATTTACAGTAATTTATAACATCATTATGTACTAATATGTATTTTAAATTAGGGCCTTCATTACTCTGGAAATATTAAAAAAAAAAATTGCGCCCCCCTCAGAAAATTTCTGGATCCGCCACTGCTTACTATGTATTACATATATAGGCAAGTGGATGTAAAACAGAAGTTTTCATTTGGCTGAATACTCATTTTAGTCTAGCTCTTGGTTGATTGATGAACAGCCTATAGGACAACCCTGGTAGCGATTATATCCCACAGTGGCAAGTGGGTGCCTGTTTTTAATAGCAGTACAGCGGTGTAAAAGCTGTTCGGTGTAGGAGCGGCTCCAGTGGCAGCTCTGTCAGGGATCATGCAAGGGCTTCTCGTGTGTCCCGTCCACTTCACTTTACATCGGGTCCATGTGGTCAACGGCCCAAGCTTTTGTTCGGTGTGAGGACCTAAAACTGAAAACAATCAGGGAGTAGCACTAACCACTTAACAGCAGTTCACTAGCACGACTAGATTGATAAAACAGGCATCATAATTTTTGCTAACGCCGAGTTATTTTGCTGCATAATAATTGGGAGTCGGAGGCGAAAAGTAGAAGGTATAAGTATTCAAAACTGTTGTGAACGAAAAAAGGCCATGTTATTCAAAACTAAATTGAAAAAATACATAACATGTGATAAATTATTAATACTCGTTTGAAATATATTATACTGCTCTGCCAAAGAGAAAAGAAGTAACTGAAAAATTGTGTGATAATGGTATCGTTGATTTGTTGTGAACTTTTCCATTAGACGCTCCATAGAAAAGCATTAAACTGTCTTAATGGAAAGCGTAACCTAAAATAGTATATTATTTTAGTGCTTGGAAAATTTCATTCCGAATCGAACATCAACAATACCTCATTATTGGCTAGTTTAATGCCAGGTATTACTGTTTTTTTTTTTGTTTTTTTTTTTTTAAATCACTATTATTGTCTTTCATGTCATTAAAATGACAAACGGAATAAACC
Organism: Aelia acuminata; assembly: GCA_911387785.2. Taxonomy (NCBI): domain Eukaryota; kingdom Metazoa; phylum Arthropoda; class Insecta; order Hemiptera; family Pentatomidae; genus Aelia; species Aelia acuminata. The sequence continues at coordinate 186,041,350 of OU426978.1, read as the reverse complement.
TGGTCAATTAACGAAATGTTCAATTTTTCTAGTCCTGTTGCTCAGCTGTAAACAATTCCTTTACCATAAGTTTTAACGTGCTGTATTTTGATTGTTCTCCATAGTAATTTTGGTACTGACTTACCATATAATAATAAATAGTAAGTTGAATAACTAGGTGGTTTGACTGAAGTCGCAGTAAATAGGTTTTTCGCCTTAATCGAATATTTAATTAAGAGTACATACTTTGCAGGGAATTGGTGTTTCAAGATATTTTGTAATAGTATAAATAATGCTACGGGGTCACATGTGGTGTAGTAGTTAGCATAGGTCGCGAGTTCGCGTCCCAAGGCGGCCATAGGATTTTTTAATGGGAGTAAAATATCCTTGTCTATGCAGTCCCTCGGATAGGAAGTAAAATGGAGGTCCCGAGCCGGTACGATGTCAGGTACTCGTTAAAGATCTCTATCCTAATTATACCTTGATAGGCAAAATTTAGGACTCCCACTGTAGCATCGTCCGATTGGCCTTAGTGGCATAAAGTGACGTTAAAACAAACAAACAAATAATGATACCTGCCAAAGCCATTCTGCGATCCAGATCTCATCAGCACAGTACACTACTCACAGCCAACTTTAGGATTTTAAAATCTGATTAATAAGTGAAAATCGCTGAGTACGGGTCTCAGTGTCGGAATCATTTGACTGAACATTAATGCAACTACTAAAAATATAAATAGAAAGCCGAAAAGTGTAGGTTGGGCTGAAAAAAAAAGATATTTCTATAGTATCAATTATGTTTCAAGTAAATGATCTTTTTCTTGATGAGAAGTTTACGTTTGATTATCATTGAATTTAATCCTATAAATAATGCCTTATATAAGGCGTTCCTAACTTCCTTAATGGCGTAATCGGTATGGTAGATGTTAGCAATTGTTGCATTGTCTGTAAGGATTCAAGGAAAAATTCTGCCAACCTGGATGAAAAATATGGGTTCACTGACTGATATTTATTTACATAAGATCATATTTTGTGACTTTGATTCGTATAATACTATTTTATCGATATTTAGATCTTTCTTTACATAATTTTATAAGCGATCTTTTCTTGCCTTTTTCAGGTACCTTTTCTGTCCCAGGAGATACTTGTGATCATCCGGCATCAGAGACGTACCAGGAAGACGGCCGGTAGATCGATATAGGCGAGCAAGAAGTGACCCGGATTTTATACAGGCTGGAGGGAACCTTATTACAATTGCTAATGCCCCAGTATCTCATTCATACTTTTGCATACACAAGTCCCTTTTTAACATGCAAAGGGCGTCCTGGGCTGGAGGCGGGGGGCCCGTAGCCTCAGTGGTCCCCAGGCCTCAGCGGCAACCACACCGCCCCCGCTCGTCCGTCCGTCTGTCCTCTCTCACTTGTCACTGTATATTTTTTGTAAGTATAACTTGTCCTTTATTCGTTAGTGTACTGTCCCTGTAGGTTGTGTGAGTGCTTGTATGCGTGTATTGAGAGTATATACTGCTCATGGCTCCCCTCTACCTGTGTCGTCACGGTTAGGTAAGTGACGTCATCATCGTGACGTACCGGTCAGCTGATTTCTGCCGTACCAGTTTCTTTATAGCCAGCTTCCTACACTTTCTAAAAAAAAAGACATTTATTAAATAAAAATATTGTAATATTCTTATTATTTATTGTTTTTAATTATTTTATTTAAATATTTCTATATACTCCTAATGATTTATTTATCATACTATGTTTTAATACATATAAACAATCTTTAAATTTTTTCAGCGAGTCCTATGTCCCTATGACCTAACAAAACAAAATTAAATATAATTAGAGAAATAAATTAAAACTGGATAGATCATTGGGTGTCATGAGCAATTTACTTTAAATAAATTTCCTCAAAAGATTAGAAAAGAGATGAACGTAAAATATTTTAATAAAACCATTAATAAATACTGTGATATATAATAGGTTTATTTTTTTTATTGTTTTTCCATCATTATAATATGAATTGTAAGGAAAGTATTTCAATGCTTACTTTACTTTTTCAATTTTTATTTTTTATTAAATTTTTCTTAACATTTTTTTAGCTTATAAGAACTTCTTTTTTTTTTTTTCATCATATGTATTGTTAATTAGTCTATAAACATTAAATCATGAATGTCATATATATTTCCATACAACTTATATACTTAAGCTTGATATAATTAGTTGAATATTAATTACTTGGGGATTGGTTTAGTTTATTAATGTGTGTGAATGGCACTGTTTTCTTATGCACGGTGTCTTGGTTCTAACAGATGAGAATCAGTCCTGCAGGAAGGAGACACTCTAGGGGCACACTCAGCCTCTGTAAATTGGATAGATTATTTTAATTACATTATTATTTGAGTCAAATCACTGGTTTAGTCAGGGTAATAATTATTATTAAAAAATATTCCTTACTTAAAAGAGTAATATACATATCAATACAAAAGTTCATGTGCATACTAGTAATTTTGTGATAGGTAAAATAAGAGTCTGAAATCGGAATAACATTTTTTTTTTTATTTTTAAACAATATTTTATCTCGTTTTTTATTTATATTTCATCTTAATTTAGTTTGTTAATTTTGTTTGAATAGATTTATGAGCTTTAAAAGTTCGTATAATCTTATTTTACGATAACTCCTCAATATTATTTGCTCAAGGGTTTTTACTTTCACTTACCTATATATGAAATATATAGTAAGTGGAAGTATTGCGATCGTGAAAAATTTCGACTTCCGGTTTTCAACGGAAATACACGTTTTGGGACCCCCTGAGTCGAAATAACCAAGTCCCGCGAAATGGTCTGTGTGTGTTCGTGTGTGTGTGTGTGTGTGTGTGTCTGTGTGTCTGTGTGTGAACAGACTAGCTCAAAAACTATAAACCGTGGGAACCTGAAATTGCGTATTTAGTGTAGGTATATGCCCGCGATGTGACAGCAAGAATTTCATCAAAATTGCTCAAAGGGAGGGGGTACTTTATTTAATAACTTTTTAAGTTTTTTTCGATTTTCTCAAAAACGGCTCTAACGATTTTGATTAAACTGAGTATTTGATCTTTTTATATGCCCGAGATATGACTGTAAAAATTTCATCAAAATTGATCAACCGGAGGGGGGACTTTACTTAATAAATTTTGTATCATTTTCACATGTTTTTTTTATTTACTCAAAAACGGTTTAAACGATTTTGATCAAACTTGGTATTTGATGTATTTATATGCCAAAGATGTGATAACCAACATTTCATCACAATTGATCAACCGGAGGGGGGACTTTACTTAATAAATTTTGTATCATTTTCACGTGTTTTTTTTATTTACTCAAAAACGGTTTTAACGATTTTGATCAAACTTGGTATTTTATGTATTTATATGCCCGAGATATGGCTGTAAAAATTTCATTAAAATTGATCTACGGGAGGGGGGACTTTACTTAATAAATTTTGTATCATTTTCACGGTTTTTTTTTTTATTTACTCAAAAACGGCTTTAAGGATTAACAAAAATAAGATATGAATGTAGAAAAATGTGTGACTTTGGGAAATGATATTTATCAAAACACGTCAATTTCTAATCTAATTAAGTTGGTAAGTGAAAGTTGTGTGTTGCGCGCACGCACCAGATTTTTTTTGTTGTTGTTGTATTGTCAATTGTTGAAAATTAGTGCGTTACTAAACTCCTCACTTATTATAAACAATGTGACCATTGGAGATAACTCCTGGATTCAATTCATTTTTACATTCAATTATAGTCCGCCATTAATTTCCCTTAAGCCGTTTGCTGATAAGGAATGCTACAATAGCGTTGCGCTGGAGGAGATAACATGCCCGGGGGCGGGAATCGATACGGTTGGGGAATATTAATATATGCTAATGAGATATCATATCGAAATAAAAAATCGATAAAGGCGTGAAGTGTAACGCCAGTAGTGGCAGACCACAATCCCCCCCAGAACAGATCCGTCACAGTCAATCTGCATCCGAATGGACAGACAGGCTGACACATTCACTGATTGGATTGTGGTGTGGAAAGCCTGTCCGCGGATCTGCCAACTGTTATGTTTTTTCATTATGTTTCTTATATAAACTGGGATATCTAGATATTAATGAAGATAAAAATTATCATTGTTAAGGCATCTTGATTATTTGAGACAGCGATTGCCTGTCTGAACTTGTAGATCTGAAGAGAGCCTATTTATATGAATTAATATTTGTTCTTGCATAGGTATATGAGCTTGCTTGGAGTATGAAGTAACCTATATTAAAAAATAACTATTTTTACTTTTTCTTTCTAATATACCGTCGTTTCGATGTTGGTGTATTAGAAAGAAATCCCTACCAATTCAATCCATACCTGTAGTGCTCATTCTTGTACAATAATACTGATTTAATAATAAAAAAATCTGGTGCGTGCGCGCAACACACAACTTTCACTTACCAACTTATTTAGATTAGAAATTAATGCGTTTTGCCACTTCTCAAATAAACATAACGGCTTCAATTATGAACAATGGTCTGTCACTAAAGGCGTACTCCGCATGCGTGGGCTCAACGAGTTCTATGAGTTAACTGAATATTTTTCTTCTTTTATCCTCTTTACGTTTTCTTTATCATTTTTATATTTAGCCATTTCTTATTATTAGGCGTAACGAGAGACAGTTAATTTCTCCATATAATCGAAAACAAAGGTACTTTATAGGAAACAAAAAAGGAAAAGCCCCTATCCCCAAAGAACATTTTAGTAATGATAAAGCTAACCTAATATTAAAGAACACCTAATTTTCATTAAACATGAAGAATTTGATAAAAATCGTTAAAGCCTTTTTTGAGTAAATAAAAAAAAACACGTGAAAATGATACAAAATTTATTAAGTAAAGTCCCCCCTCCGGTTGATCAATTTTGATGAAATGATGGCTATCACATCTTTGGCATATACGTACATCAAATACCCAGTTTGATCAAAATCGTTTGAGCCGTTTTTGAGAAAATCGAAAAAAACGTAAAAAGTTATTAAGTAAAGTACCCCTTCCCTTTGAGCAATGTTGATAAAAAAATTTCTGTCACATCGCGGGCATATACATACACTAAATACCCAGTTGCAGGTTCGCACGGTTTATAGTTTTTGAGCTAGTCTGTTCACACACACACACACACCTACAGACACACAGACACACACACACACACACACACACACACACACACACACACACACACACACACACACACACACACACACACACACACACACACACACCATTTCGCGGGACTTGGTTATTTGGACTCAAGGGACCCCAAAACGTGTATTTCCGTTGAAAACCAGAAGTCGAAATTTTTACTTACTATATATTTCATATATAGGTAAGTGAATGATAAAAAAATTAGATTAGTATATTTGAGATTATTATATTTTAGTATATAAATGGACTAACTCAGTAGTTATATATATAAAGAAGATTTTATAACCATAATACGATTTAGGTTAATAGGATGTTGGTTTATAGCATAAATTGAACTTTTCTCTACATTTTACAATCTGATCGCATATACATATTTTTCCTTAAAATGTTTTGAAATGATGAATATGTTCCCAAGAAATTGCATGTTTGCATTCCTAACAAATTTTCAAACATCGATTAGAATTATTTACCTAAATGATATTCCAATATTCGCACACGATAGGAAACTGGCATGTTCTTAAACCATAATAACCATGAAAATTATTACTGCACCACCCAAGTAACTCTATGACTCTAAAGAACGCGATCTGATGGCCATTAATGGACTCATACAAATCAAAAATGAATCAAATAAGTGCAACCACGAAGAAATGAAGCCATTCAACGACGGATATGTAGAGTTAATGCAACAGCCTTCCTTATCTTGTTCAGGGCCTGCAAGAACAGGACACGATAGACAGTCCATTGCGAATTATCTCTAACGGCGCGCCGCTCGAGCGCCAAGCGTTCCTGCCATTCCTCCCGATGTAAACACACTGGACCACGCGACGGCATACCGCCCTCTTTTTATATGGATGCCATCTATGGAGCCCTTCCGCTTCTTTCTGGATGTCTGTTATATAGGACCGTTAGTGCATTATCTTTTCTCTTAGACAAAAAGAGCAATGCTAGTAGACTCTAGTAATGTTATGAATGTGCTTTTATTCGGGAAAGGATGTGTTCAGGTTACTTCCTGGAGTCCGGATATCTCTTTGCCTATTGTGAACTACGAAAAGGAAAAAATATATAAAGAAACGCATTAAGGCATGTTTATTTGCTATATTTTGTTAGCAGACACTAGAAATCGAATGTGTACCATTGATGTGCCGTCAAATTTTTATCTCAATCAAAGCAATATCAATGATTTTTTTTAACAAAATTGACATAAATCAAAAGGGACCGTTTAAAAATTAATATATTTACATATATTTTTTTTTAAATCGGATTTTTTTTTTTTGTCCTAAAATACAACTTTTAGCATCAACTAATTGATTTGGTTAAGTACAGTTGCGTGCCTAATTTTCTTGGCCTACCAACCCTAACCATTCTAAACCGACAACATTCATTATTCAAAGTTCAATATCTTCTTAAAAAATTGGTGAATCTTAAAAATTCCAAAGCCCATTTATAAGTAAATAAAGCAAGTAAAAACCAAAATCTTTCAAGCCTGACAAGTTTTCCAAAAAATTGATATATATATATATATATATATATATATATATATATATATATATATATATATATATAAATATTGAATAAATTGAAAAATGTGTTTATACAAAAGTAAAAATCTAACACAGTCTATATTTTTTTCGCAATAAGACAACTAGAATTTGTAACTTATTAGGTGTATTAAAAAATTGATGTGTGTATCTTATAAGATACACGTGAAATAAGAGTAACATTATCTATTTTTATCGACCCGTTAAAAACTTACAGTTTTTTGTTTAAAAAAAAAAAAAAAGTTTTCTCAAAAAAGTTAGATTATCTCGTACGTCAGAACAAAAGATGGCTGCTTTTATATGAAGAATAAGTTTTTACTAAAAAATAAGAAATTTTGAAAGAATATAATGAATCCATTCCTGAGGATTATAGTAGTACAGCATAATCATTCATAGCCAAAATTACTGCAACATTTATAGGCACGTAATGTACAATACAAAAAATAAAATTTATTTTGAATTTTGTATTTAAATGAAAATATATTAAAATTCGTTCAGTTTGGTACGAAATAAATACATATATTTGAATTTTTAAGATTCGTCAATTTTTGAAGGAGATAGAAAATATTAGTGATTTCGGTTTAGGGTGGCCAGAACTGTATCTAGCACGTTGGTGTTCCACTAAATTATTCATGATAATTTTTAAAATAACATTACAGACAAACAAAATCATCAATACGATCCTTAATTTGTAAAACTTATAGTGTTAGAGAAACGCCTTTGCTTTGGCAAGCTGCGTCGTTGACGATCCTTGATGAGATCCAGCGGCAGGACCTTTTGTTGAGGAGCCTGGAGGACTCGCCGACAGGAGTGGACAATGCACCGGCGGCTCCTCAGAGGTAATCCGTGTCGCCTAGGCTGGGACAGGCGGGAGACTAATCCATTCTCTACTCCGAGGATCACAGGCAGCTGCGGATTTGGGTCGTTAGTGGAGGATCGGAACTTGGAGAGGATCAAGGCAATATGTCTTGCGTAAAGAAGTTGATTGGATGTGGTCATAAAGGGATATCTATGGGATCCCATTGAATGATTATGATTGCTGTGGTTAAGAGGAAGGGACATTAAAAAGAAAACAAACGTCCTCGATTTGCTTAAATTAATAAAATAGGCAATATTTTTTAAAAATTTAAATATCGGTTTTTTATGCATTTATGCTGATAAATGTACTATAAATATTGTTACTAAAACAAGCGATAGGGTCCAATCTTTGTTCATGCAACCCTTATGAGCTAAGGATAATGATAACCTAATAAAAATAATGAATTCTATACCATTGTAATGAAATTTTGCAATTTAAAGGGACTGAATGTACCTATAAAAATTATCATTTATTACCACTCGCACACTATCCATAATAGGTTCAAATCCCATTAATTATTCTATTTTTAATGAGATAACTCAAACTGGTTCCCAAATTCAATAGGACTGCCAGAAGAAGTTCTATTTCCAGAAACCTATTTCATCTTGGATTGGTTCTCAACAGGTACTTCATTAGGGCTTGCCCATACGTCGTTATGAAGTCTGCTTTAGAGATATTAATACAGAAGTGACTGGGATTCTTTCTCTAGTAAGTGTAGGCGTTAATGATTTAATTTAACATTATGTTTGTTTGTTTGTTTGTTTAACGTCCATTTGTATGCTACTAAGGCTAATCGGACGATGCTACAGTGGGAGTCCTAAATTTTGCCTATCCAGGTATAATTAGGATAGGGATCTTTAACGAGTACCTGACATCGTATAGGCTCGGGACCTCCATTTTACGTCCTATCCGAAGGATGGCATAGCTTAGGATTTTTTACTCCCATTAAAAAATCCTAGGGCCACCGCTGGAATTGAACCCGCGATCTTCAGTATTGTAGGTTGCCATACTAACCACAACACCACAGGTGACCCCTAACATTATGTTATTTTATTATCACAATATAATTATAATAACTACAATAAATCACAATTATAAATTCAAAAAATACTCATTTACTCATGTTTATCAGTTTAAAATTTGGAGAAAAAATTAAAACTTAAATCATTACCAAGTTAGATTATGTTAATTATATTCCTACTCCTTCTGAATACGTTACTTTAATATCTAAGTAGAAGTTTCATTTAAGCAAAAAAAAAAAAAAAAAAAAAAAACAAGTTAAAAGTAAAACATCTTTTTTTTTTTTTTTTTTTTTACTTAAATGAAACTTCTACTTAGATATTAAAGTAATGTATTCAGAAGGAGTAGGGATATAATTAACATAATCTAACTTGGTAATGATTTAAGTTTTAATTTTTTTCTCCAAATTTTAACCTGATAAACATGAATAAATGAGTATTTTTTGAATTTATAATTGTAATTTATTGTAGTTATTATAACTATATTGTGATAATAAAATAACATAATGTTAGGGGTCACCTGTGGTGTTGTGGTTAGCATGGCAACCTACAATACTAAAGAATTTGTTCTAGGATGGCGAGGCCGATTCTAGTAATCGGATAGAAACTATCGAGACCGAGTTCACTCTGCCTGGGGCATACAATCTATTGGGACCCAGTTCCAGATTATTCTTTTTCAAAAAGTAGCAATAGATCATTTTTTTTACATCTATCTCTTCATAGATCCCATTCGTTTTATTCTTCTGCAATGAAGAGTTGAATAATGGTTTAATTTTTGTCACATAAACATAATTCTTCATTTTAGAGAAAAGTTTGAACTAGATTGTTTCTAATACTCGTACCTACCTTATGATAATATAAGAGGGGTGTAGTTCGGGTGTCGGTCAAAAAACGTCGCATTAAATATGAATTCATTATTAATTGCTAAAGTTTTGACCTACTGCTATGTAGGCCAAAACTTTGGCAATTAATAAAAAAATTATATTTATTTTTTAATTTCTTACCGACATGAAGGTGTCGCGACACCTTAAGCAAAACTCTGTTTAATATTTTCAAATTAAATCTGTTCCATTTATTGACAATAAATATTATATTTTGATGACTTCATAAAGAAATAGGAAAGCTTAACGCTGCTAAAGATGGACAAATTGTTCCGAATTCGTTGTTAAATTTGATATTTGTGGATTAGTAGACTCACATTAAAAATATGACTAACAAATTAGGCGATTAATCAACACAAGGCACATATTGAGCTTAAAGTTTATAACAGAAATAAACTACAAACTAAAGAAAATGACATTCCATAAACATTATATGTTACTCTTTAGATTATACTACTTTCCGTGCTTAAACTAATTTTAAGATCAATTAATATTATTTTTCTTCCAATACTCTGATTTTTTCCCCAAACAAATATCTATGCTAGCTTGCCTTTTTACAACAAATAACTATTACTTTTTTTAAACTATTATATAACTATTACTTTTGTAATATAGTGTCAAGTTAATTGTTGATCAGAGACTAGTTAGTGACTAGCGCGCTCCGCATTCGTTTCTCTCCGTTCTTGTTAAAGAAGTTCTCCGTCCAGTTGTCTCTCAAATATCCATTCAGTTTTGGCTGATAGGGGGTTCGGATACCAGACAGAGGTTCGGACAGAAGAACAACATAATATATTTTTTGGAAATTAAATAGTAATAGCAATCACACGAATCCCATAAAGGAACGGTTTCATAGCAAATTAAAATATTGTACTGATATTTATTTGTTTACTTAAATAAAAAAAATTGTGATGGTTTAATAATTATTTAATTATTAATTTAAATTTTTATAGATGTTGAGATTGGAGAATTCGATAAAGTTAATACTAGTGCTAATATTAAGTAATCTTACCTTACCAATCATTTTTTTAAAAATATATTTATGATGATAATTGCCCTATAGATTTTTTTTGTGATTATTTTTTAAGATTCTTTATATCATGCCTATAATTTAAATAGGTTAAAAATGGTATGTGGAGTATTTTTAGTCAACACAGTAGTCTAAAACACATCAGTTGCTCGAAAGAATTTACAACACATGAAATAGTACTTATAATGGAGACCTTAAATCAATTTATTATTTTAATTATCAGTAAAACATTTAAAAAAAATATATAAAACAATTAATGCCTTAGTTGTTCGAATTATTTCAAGAGCTCATGGTGTATACATACGGACCTCGATCAGTATATCCTTCGAATGATTCGTAATCCTAAATATTTAAGTGCTTTATACCTATAATCTATAATTATTGATGTACATAGATATATGGATCGTTCATATATCGCCAAAAAAAAGACTAGTCCCATCCTTGAGGTTACAGGACGGACAGGCGGGCAAGGGGAGACTGAGGTACAAATGAGTAGTGACGTCACTCTCATTCAGGTGTCATAACGAAGGGGCGTGGCGGTCACGTGACCAGCCCCTCCCCCCGCCGGCCATTCAGCTCTCGGCTACTTAGCATTCTCCGTCCCGCTGTTTGCTGTCGCGAATTTTGCCGCGATTTTAGAGGTCAACGTGGAAAATACGGTAGTAGTGGTCTTAGAACTACTACGGCCATACCGATAACAGTAGTATTTTAGTATTATGCAAAATAATCCGCGGATCAGGTTCAGGAATAGTAGATTAACTCGGAGGGTCTTGTAGTAGTAGGCCTATCAAAATGTTGAAACATCCAAATAAAAATTCTATTTAATAAAATTGTAAAATAATTTTTAAATATCAATTTGTTTCGATATTTTCAGGAAGAGGACAACAGATCTTTTTGATATATCAAAATAACGGCTACTTGTTTAGGAAAAATACATGAAATTTTTTCTATAATAAGCCTGTAAGAAAAATAAATTCGGATGCTTATCTCAATGAAGAAAAAAAACATTGAGCCATTGACAAATGTTAGAAATAATATGTAGTTAATGTTCTTACTTTTAAGGGACGTACTGAGCAGAATTTAGTTCATTGATTAGGGCTCGATAAAAGTTGGTTAAATATAACAGAACTGAAAAAAAAACACAATATCTCGCTAATATATAAACACTGGATACGGGAAGTGCATTATTACCCTGGACAGTTTGGTACTGAAGGCTATGCTGTGCAAAAGTTGAGAATCAGAAACAAAAAATGTGGAGTTGGGAAAACCTTAACTATAACTGACCAAGGTTTTATACAAAATAATCCGCAAATAGCCTTTTTAGCCTTTGATTTCACCATTGATGCTTAATTTTGATTGACTGGTTCAGTTCGAAAGAGGAACTCATGATTCTTAACTGAATAATGTAAGAAATTTATGTGCTAAAAAAAATAAATAATTTTATTGGCTTTATACTAACAATGCTTTCTACAATGACAGTGGCTTTTAATATATTTAAGTATGCTTTAAGAGGATTTATTTCTATTTTATGAGGTGGTTAGTTATCGATGTTTATCCATATTTAAATAATGCAAAAAACTGTAATATTTGTAAGTAAAAATCATCCTCTCAAGTCAACTCAAATAAAAATTAAGACATAGAAATATATATTAAGTTAGCAAAGAATCAGAAAGAATTTCCAATAAAATATCAAACGGTAAAAGAAAAAGTTAAGTTTCTTTTAGACGAAAAAAAAAAATAAATAAATAAGTATTTTTACTAGTGTAAATATTATTTTTTCTATGAATTTGTTTAATATAAAATTATACGAACTTAATGATTATAGCTTTTTTTCACATATTTATTCTTTATTTTTTTTCCGTAGATACCTACTCGACATATGAAGAAAGAAAAATATGAAGGAAAAAACATAAAAATTATTATTATATAATTTAATAATATAAGGTCTTAACTACTACTTCGTTTCTGAAAAAAACTATTTCTAAATATAATTCTCATTATATTGAGATCATTATTCACAAACTCATTTGAGATTGGCTAAAAATCCATATTATTTTAATATGATTCATCGGCATTTTACCTTCCATTTTTCATAATATGGAAAAAAATATGATAATATTAATGATATAAGAAACTTAAATTAGCATAAGGGTGGATTTTTTTTTTCATATATATAAATCTATTTAAGTAGTTATAGATATAGGAAGAGTCTATTCGTCCATATAGGAAGAGAACCGAAACTTTCGTAATCACAATGAGCATGAAGATTCTTTGAAGATATATTGAAAAATAAATTTAAATCAAATTCAATAACGAGACTGCAATGCAAGAATGTGGTCCAAATTCTGAATAACAACAACAGCACATGTTTATGAATTTGGAGACTTAACACAGAAGCCAACTAAGCACTTAATCCGATCATCCCACGTAGGATTCGATGGGTGGGGCCTATATAAATGAAAAAAATATCTTGTTACACCAAAGACATCACCATAATTTAAGTTATTATTTTTTTTTTTTTAAATAAAATTATAAGCAATTTTTGATAAGAAAATAAAAGCTAAAGACGAACTACTACTTGATTACAACATTTATTTTTTTTATGTCTTCACATCTTGATTTGCGCCTGTCAACAACTTCGACAATCAGCAAATTTGAGCTACGCTAGTTTAAATAAGGGCATTTTAGGCATGGAGAAGGATAGCACCCAACAGTACCTCTTCCCTGGCTTGTGTCAGTTAATCTTGTTTTCTAAATCCTTTGTTAACCAAGAAGATCTCACATCCAACGCCTTTTTAATCTCCTATTTATTGGTAGGTATATCACATATCGCCATGTCTCTAATCAGTCGGTTGAAGTGACCTTGTGAGTATGAAACGTTTATAAAATGTCTTTATATGTTGGTATACTGTTTCTATTTGTAAGTCAGTATACGGTGTTTTGTTAGTGAAGTACCAAGGTGCTTTTACTATGAGTCTTAAAATTCTTAATGAAAAGTCTGAAGTCGGTGTAAGTGGCTCTTGATGTCTGTGAAAAGTATGTAGTACCTTTACAAAAAGATGATGATTTCAAAGAAATTCAAATAAGAAGACAAACTGAGTTTGCAGTTACCTGTGATCGATCTAACTATGCATAGGTAAAAAAAGGTGAGAAGGAAAGTATTTCGAATGGTAAAAAGTAGTGAAGGTACAATAGATAATGGACAGAGGTTGTTTCTATTGGATACAGGATATAGATTAATAATTGGATGAGGATTATCAGATTGAGTATTTAGGGTTATCATATTAGGAACGAATTTATATATTTGCAAGATTGGTAAAAACTTGAAAACAACGGAATATCAAGAATAAACAATAGAAGGGCAGAAAGATCCCATGTAAAAAGGGAATAAGCGAAGCATTTAGGATAGCCATCGGATATCCAAATGGATTTGGAGGCCGGAAATAATTAATTGAAATCTGAGCAAGGGATATACGTAAACATAGGACAGCAACGTCACTACACGACTCATATTTAGTCTTGATAGATATAGCCTGAATTGCGAGAAAAAAGAAAAAAAGGAATCAGTGAGCTGAAAACGGAGCTCAAAATCATTTTATAGTGGAGCAAAAGGTACGATTAAACACTATAGGCTATTAGACACTGATTATCTTTTGGTTATATTTTAGTTTTGGATTTCAAGCTCTTAGATATATTATCTGTGAAATAAGGTTAAGATGGTAATTATAAGTTTGTATCACATTTCCACATAAACTACTAGAAAGTTTGTGAAAAAACAGCGAATCAGACAGATCGTGTGATTATCAACATTATCAAGTAAGTAGTTTACTGGTTCCAATTATTATTGAATAACGGAGGCTCTGCCATAAACACAGAACATTGCTTGATTATTAAGTTACTTAAGGGACAATAAAAATAATGGTTTAATAATCTAACGAATAAAGTCGTGGGATAGAATATGGTAGCAGAATGAATTCTGCAAAGAAAATAAGATAGAAATGGTGTGAAATAAAGTAGGCAAGCAGTAAAAAATGCTTCATAGAGTATTTATGCGCTGAGAGCGAGCTTCTAAAACGAGCTTCTAAAATAGTTTCGATCAAGGTGGGCTCAGGCAATGACGCTCAACCAGATTCATTCTATGCATTAAGAGAAGGGACAAGAAATGTAAATTTCGAAACTTACCACCGGAACTAGATTGTTCTTCCGATTTGCTTCTGTTGCGGCTGGAACACTTTCATGCGGAAAAAATATAAAAAAAATCGTAAACAGTTTTGATGCTTTAATATGCAAAGGAAAGCTAAAGCGTGGATGAAAAATATATAAAAAACGTCAATCATAATCATAAACTAAATGCAAAATAACGCCATTTATAGCGACATACTTGTTTTTGTTTTTTTCTCCATCAAGCAGACTTGAATTGAAGCGTGAAAATGCATAAGGGGATATGTGCCTTAGGAAATTTTTACAGAAATGATGAAACTTATACCCTCTAGGGTGAACTACGTACTGTGCTTACACCCATGCCGTCTTTCATACGTTCAATGAACTCTTTTCTAACAACAAAACATTACTTATACCCATTTCTGAAGAATGGCTTTCGCACATAAAACAATTTGGCAAAAAAAAAATCTGGTGCGTGCGCGCAACAAACAACTTTCACTTACCAACTTACTTAGATAAGAAATTGACGTGTTTTGTTAAATAAAATTTCCCAAAGTCACACATTTTTCTACATTCATATCTTATTTTTGTTAATCGTTAAAGCCGTTTTTGAGTAAATAAAAAAAACACGTGAAAATGTTACAAAATTTATTAAGTAAAGTCCCCCCTCCGGTTAATCAATTTTAATGAAATTTTAACAGTCATATCTCGGGCATATACATACATCAAATACCCAGTTTGATCAAAATCGTTAAAGCCGATTTAGAGTAAATAAAAAAAACACGTGAAAATGTTACAAAATTTATTAAGTAAAGTCCCCCCTCCGGTTAATCAATTTTGATGAAATTTTTATAGTCATATCTCAGGCGTATTAATACATCAAATACTCAGTTTAATCAAAATCGTTAGAGCCGTTTTTGAGAAAATCGAAAAAAACCTAAAAAGTTATTAAGTAAAGTACCCCCTCCCTTTAAGTAATTTTGATGAAATATACGCTGTCACATCGCGGACATATACCTACACTAAATATCCAATTTCATGATCGCACGGTTTATAGTTTTTGAGCTAGTCTGTTCACACACACACACACACAGACACACAGACACACACACACACAGACCATTTCGCGGGACTTGGTCATTTCGACTCAGGGGACCCCAAAACGTGTATTTCCGTTGAAAACCGGAAGTCGAATTTTTTCACGATCGCAATACTTCCACTTACTATATATTTCATATATAGGTAAGTGAAAGTAAAAATTTGTTTTAATTTTTTTGGCACTTAGACCCTTATGCATTTCCACGCTTCAATTGACATCCGGTTTTACCGAAACAAATGCCAATATAATTAATTTTTATTGCTCAACGATCCTAGGAAAAATACAACTACTTAATATATTTATTAATGAGTTTTGTCTCTGCCTGATAGGATCATTGACAATATTTAGAATCTCTGATTAATTCAAATTTGATCGTTTTAATTCTCCAATTCTCACATTGGTCTTGTGATCCCGTTATATCCTTTGAATTGTTGGACACATCTTTAATTTTCTATTTATCGGTTCGTAATGTTTGCATTCAACAAGTATATAATGAATTTATCTGGGGGTCACAGAAATTAATACGAGAAGGATTTACAAGGTTGCTTTGAAGACAACCTTTTGTGGAATTTATAAACCAATAGTGAAATAATGAGCTTTTTATTTTTGGTGTCTTTCTGCCTCGAGTTATCTCTGTGAGTTCAAGAAAGAATGTGTTAACCTTCTCATCCAATAAAAATACATATATTCATTAAAAAGAAAAAGTTAATTGAATGTAATAAAAGTTTTATCATTAATTAGCTCTACTTAACCTACGTTTCATTTTGAGAATTATTGGAAAGCGATGTTAAAACCCTAACAGTACGTCTTGGGACTATTATCTGAAAGGATAATTTATACAGGGAAGTTCATTACCTATAGATTTCATTTTTTTTTTTTTTTTTTTTTTTTTTTTTTTTTTTTTTTTTTTTTTTTTACAAAGCTGTGTGAAATCAATGATACACCTTTACTCAATTGTCATTCGATAAACTTTTTTTTTAATATCAATTTGCAATCAACGATGACGAAATTTGATTATCCGAAGTGCGATATTATCGGGCTGATTCGTATGTGTTGCTTGGCAGAAAGAACTGGTGTGGATCTTTGGCAAGCTGTCCACATTCCTCAACATCGAGAATGCAGTCACTTCCCGGCCAATTCTCTTTCGCCGAGAGCCTACCAATCAGAATCCTCACCTGATGACTCTGGTCAATTTAGGAATGTGACGATTAGCATTTTATTCCCGAAACATTTTTGATGAAGACATATTTACAGGATTATGTAGTACTAAAAAGTAAGATTGATATGAGCCTTAGATGAATATTGATATATGCTAAGTAGAGCAGTTTTAATTGCTAGTGTGTATATATCTTTTACTATATATGTGTATTTATGCGTGACACTAATGGTATCAAAGAAATTAAGAGATGAGAAACGTTCGGACGTGTGCTGGTCAAGAATGTTTAGTCGAATTGAAAAAAAACGTCGAATATAATCTGAAACAACCAGCTTCATAGTAAAAGGAACGATCGAGGGTCAATATTTATTCTGAACACATTTCACTATAATTTTAAGCCCTAAATTCACTTTCATAAAAAATCATTTTTTGAAATATGACGTTGAAATTAGTAAGTGACATGTCAAATTAAACCAGGTTTTAGTTTATAATATTGACCTATTAACTTATAAGGAATATCTATTTTCTAAAAAAATATAATTTAACATCGAATACCTACTGTAGTTACGCATAAGGAAAACGCCAACCATAGTCTATTACCAAATGAGCCTTTCAATTGACGAAATGACTAACTCCAATATCAATATTTTGCAGGAAAGCACTTTATGTAATATTTTTCTTTGGAAAATTCATATATTTTTTATACATATGCTAGTTGTATTTTGTCATAATTTTACAAAATAAAATGGTTCGAATTTTACAAAGAAAAATATTAAAATTGCTTTCCCGAAAATTTAGAAATTGAGCTAGTCAACTGAAAGAATCATATCTTCTTATCTGTTCAGACATAAAAAAATCTATGTTAGCTTAATATAAAAGGGAGACAAATGTACTATATTTTAGTTTTTTCGAATTCGAAAATAGTACTAATCAAAGTTCACAAAGTTCTTGATGGAACCGTTGAACGAGAACTTTCCGCTCAGGATTAAATAAAATGACAGTATAGGATAATATATCTTTCCTGCGGTTATTCGAGCTTCCACGTGAATTAAACAAAATAAAATAATATTTGCTAATGTTGAAGCTAAAGTAACTTATCGAACTAACTCACAAAAAGTCTAGGGTCGAAAGTGTCTCGCTAGTGGACGGAAAAACATTGAAAACAAAATTAAAAATTCTAATCACAGAATCAAAATATAGTCAATAATATGGGATATTCAATTCAAACCTAACAGGCTGAGCATAGCAGAGCCTAATTTTTCGTTCATACTAAGCAGTTTGGAAAATTAAAATTTTCACGATCTAGAAGTATAATAATAATTTTTTTTTTTTTTAATAAAAATTATTTAATTGTTCTATAAGGAGAGGCGACACTTCCCTTGATACCTCCCGGATAGTATCTACGGAACGAAGGGCTACCTGAAAACAAGAGGGAGGCAGAGAGCAAAAACGGGGAGTCCGTGATCTGGGTACTGTATAGGAATAGCCTGACATCCTAACACATGGTCCATTCAATTCAAAGTCTCTCTTCTCTTATGTATTTTTTTACCGGGGACGGCTCTTCTACCGTGGAGAACTTCCCCGAAGTATGTGTCCGCCCAGGAGAAGCCACTAAATCAGGATTTGGTCAGAAAGGGTTTTTGCCTCTCGGATCAAATTCCCATGTAAATCGGAAGGATTGACGTGGGCTAAGGAGCGACATAATGTCCAATCGGGCAACAATCATTCCCGCCTAAATCCTTTGTAACTCCCGCCATTGTTCTCTCTCTCTCTCTCTCTCTCTCTCTCTCTCTCTCTCTCTCTCTCTCTCTCTCTCTCTCTCTCTCTCTCTCTCTCTCCCTCTCTCTCTCTCTCTCTCTCTCTCTCTCTCTCTCTCTCTCTCACTCACTCTCACACACACAGACTCTTAGGGGTAACGGAATCCGGAGGTATGCAGTAGAATTATTGGTTCTAGTTTTGGTGTATGGTAATGGCTATAATGTAAACTATGTAGCTTTATCTGGCAGAGTGACGCCTCACTTGTTTTTGATAGAAGACGCTATTTGACATCTAGGGAAGATTATTTTTTATCTCATTTTCTCAACATCAGTTATTTAAAACACACGTAAATATCGACAAAATAACTGGATTCTAATTCGTGTGTCGGTGCGACGCCTCATACATCTAGCAAGATAGCATTTCTTAGCATCTGGGGTTGTTTTTCTTCCATAAAAGGGGTTGTTTCTAATCTCTGGTCTCCGAATATTTTATATTATTAATTATCTTACCCCTATATTCTTTATAAATTTTAGAAACTAAGTTGCTTATTTCAAATATCTTTATTAGAAACTAGCTATATATACCGGTTTCACACGGAGAATTTAATTTTTTAAATCTATAAAGTGAGACTTTTATCGACTCAAACGGTCGATTCCGTGAAAACCAACGTAAAGCGAGATCAAAACGATTTTTATAACAATAATGAATAAACCCAGAGATCGGCCAAAGTTATGCAATTTTAATATGGACAGGCGTTCGCACCTTGTACGAAAGAACCACTGAGCGAAATTTAGAGAATATAGGACAAACGGTATGGATTTCTATAAAGAACAAAAAACAGAATTTCATCTTTATTTATATAGTTAAAAACTTAATTAATCATTATTATTTCTTGAGTAAAAAAAGTTAATTCAAACGTAAATATCTCCAATCTTCCCTTTCATTCCCGTTGAACATAAAAAATTATTTATCAGCGTAGTTCCAGAAAACCTGACCTAGTAAAGTTGGTCGTTGATACTAAACCTGATCAATACCTGATTGTTGAGCGTAATACTGGCACATCCGAATTTGAAATCTCCACTGATACTATTTCTCTTATCAGAAAAGAGTAATAGCAACTCTTCTAAAAGAAGGAGGGGGGAAACCGAGCGAGACAGTGGTAGCAAGACAAATGATTTTTCAACTAGGACCGTTGGACCTTCAGTAAACCGTTAATGAGTGCCATTTTTAAACGATTTATTTGTGTATGTTTTGTAAGATCCTATTGTGTCAGATAAACTGATTTAATAAAATTAATTGTTTATTGTTTTTGAAATTTCTTCTACCCGAACTAGTGATGTGCTCTACTTTAATTTTCTTCTGACTTCTTGATGTGATTTGCATTCGACTAATATATCATCGTTGATACTGCAAAGGGAGTATGTCAAAAATTTTCGATTTGGGATTATATCGGATTTGTAATCAAAACGAGTAACTCGGGGATCTTAAAAAAAGAAGTATGTCATCAGTAAATAGAAAATAAATTCTTCATGCACAGTAAAAAAATATTTCAGGATTCGTTAGGTCATTAATCATGAGTGACACCAGTCTATAATGGAAATTTAAACTCTAACAGAAAAAAAGTTTTAGAAACGAATATAAAAACAATTTTAATGTTTCTTTCAATTATCAAACACAAAACCTAAAAAAAATGAATTGCAAATAAAATGATTTTTTGTCATCCTGAAAACCAGCTGTTAATAGACATACGACCTTTTGCAGTATCAACGACGATATGTTAAAATATCATTGGGGCACCAAATTTAATTAACCAAATTAAAAATAATTAAAAACATAAATAAATTTATTTTCAATTTTTAAATTAACTAAAACATTATCATAGAAAGAAAACAAGGAATAATGAAAAATGTTTTCATCTGAGAGAATAATTAAAATTTTATAAAAATTAAGATACATTATTCAATAAAAAATAAAAATTGTCCCCCAGTTAAGCCACTGCTTTTTTTGACAGGTGGTGGGTGATTGATTTTGACAAACCAGGTGAAAAACTAATGGAGCATTTGTGTTGATGAAAAAAATCATATAGCAACCTAAATAAATGTCATTGGTTTAAATCAGGAAAAATTAAAATTCCGACCGCAGTGTGTTGGGGGAGGGGGCAAATTTGTTTTTTAAAGATTTCGCCTCAGATATTAAAAACGGGTTAAGATCTTAAAGTTCACCAATATTTTAAAACTTTCACCTTTTTCTAGATAGCATTTGGTTACTCCTCATACGAGTATATTCCAGTACCTTTCTAGGTGCCATTACGGTTGCAATGGAATATTAACCATTTATCGTTCAGGTTTTTTCAAAATAAAAAAAATATCAATAAGAGGAGATTAAAGAGCAAATGGTTTGTCATGGGGGTCTAACTCCTGTTAGACCCCCAATAGTGAATAAGAATACGAATCCTAAAGCTCATAATATTGAAGGTGAATAGTTCATTTTTACACCATGGAGGGTTGCTAATCATCTGAAGATTTTAATTCCAGTAGGCACAGCGATAATTATTGTTGCTGAGGTGAAGTATGCCCGTGTATCTACATCTATTCCTACTGTGAATATATGGTGTGCTCATACAATGAATCCCAAAATTCCAATAGCTAATATTGCAACACCTCACCTCAAAACTTTCTTAAAAATGTTAAAGTTATGCACTGATTTAATATCAACTAAACTTTAATAATGATCGTGAAGTGCATATATTTAGTGAAGCAGTCATAAAAAATAACTCAAGCATGTGAAATAAAATTAAATCATGTCCGATATTTCGACCCAACTGTATACGTTATAGGCGTCGAACACAATTATTAGTTATTTCACTTATTTTAAAGAGTTTTAATAATCGCACACCCTAACATTTTACTTCCTTACTACTCACGGTCAATGGTTTTCCACGTTATTATGGTTAATATTCATCATTTTAAAAGAATATCTGACTTGAAAATAATTTCAATTATTATATACACTGATAAAAATTCAAATACTACGATGTGTTGCGTCTTAAAACAGGTATGAGAAAAACTAGAAAAATAAAATAAAAATCTACTTTAGAATTCAAATGTTGCTTAAAATATTGCTTGGAAAATGACTTTTTACTGGGAGTAATTTTATAACAATAAAGCGACGCCCTTCACTCACATATTCAATTTTACTACTAGATAAACTTCTCGGATAGGAGGTGAAGAATGCAGGCGGGGTTTACCTATTCCTGTGTTAAAAAAAAAGGGCAAATTCCATCGCTCATGCGTTGAAAGAAAAATAAAAGAGTAGAGAGTCATGTCTCCCGAGAGCGAGTTATAAAAGCACCGCAATGACTACTTAAATAAAAAAAAAATCCTGCAAAGACGAGATATCCAGCCGTTGTACCTTGATCCCGGCCAAGATTCTACGATGCTGACGCAACCGGTTGATCTTGAGTCTTGTGCAAGACTTGCGAAAGCTGGTGTCAACAGGGCATTCCCTGGTCGGGTGCCAGTACCTCAAGGACATCTTTCATCTGTGGATTAACGAAGGAGTCTTCCCGAGGGATGTCCTTTGGCTGATGGCAATCAAGAGGATGAGGTTTGGACCTGAGGACTCTTCCAAGTGTGTGATGTCGGAGATAAGAGTTATCGCAGGAAGGATATCCCTGATGGATTCTATGATGTTGAATTTAAAAATTTGGTACTAGCTTACATGACATATTTTCATGTACTATGAAAACTAAGCATTTTCCACGACACAAAATTCGAATAAAATAAATTTTAAAATTAAGAATCCTTGCTATTTCTTTTGATTTTTGTTTATTGAATCGATTTTCAGCGTTATATTATATGCTATCTTTGGTTCATAATAAACATAATAACTAACATTATTATTAAATAGTGTAACACTTATGTGGGTCAAGAAATATTTATTTAACGAATATATGCAATTATCAAGGCCAAACGAATAAATTCAACTCAAATATTCGAGCAGGTTACAAATATGATAACTTTATATCAAAACATATGACTTGAGCTTCGCAGACAAGATACAGACCAAGACTAACTGACCCGATCACTCGCTCCTTATATATAGTCGCAAAACGAACCTTCTGAATGGTTCGAGATCTTCCTTGGAGGTTCCATGTCTCCATCGAAAAGATCCAGGCCCGTCCACGTGCTCCAACGGTTTGTCCCGACCAATAGTTGTTCCAACAAAAGGTTTTGGTAACGTTGTTGTACAGTTTGTTCTGACAAACGGTCTGGGATATTAAACCATATGTTTTTATATTTGGCGATTTAACGTTACAACAGTATATTTTTTGTATGTGTGACTTAGGTTTTTCTTATGCTCCTTGTGCGACTTAGCAGATATCCTAGAAGAGTGAATGAAAAAAATGCTAAATAATTTTACAGCTGTTTTTGTCCAAAGGATAGCGAAAAAGGTGTTAATGTAGTAAAATATGCAAACATTTCATTTTATTTTTGTTCTTCATTATTATTTTCCCATTATCTTGGCGGTTAAGGAATTAAAGGGTTGCATTTTTTTAGAAAATTTGAAGCTGTTAAAACAAGGGTACGCTGGCGAAGAGATTATATTAATTAAGGGGTTTTGGCTAGGGGCCTTTTTTTTTTTCTATCATGGTTTTAATATCTTATTATATATTGTTTTCCTTTGGTGTCCGCTATTATCATTGGCTTTGAGTTATGTCGTAAGCTATTGTACTATGATACCTCTTTTAAGAACTGGATAGGGATCAATATTTTGGTTTCATCGTCTTTAAAAATAATTTTATACTGTTTAAGATATTAAAATTTTTATAAAATATTGTTAGAATGGTGACGAATAGGAGGGAATATATTTCTGTTATATAACAAGACGAGCTACTAGAACTAATTAATATGATTGATAATATATTTGGCGATTGATTATTCTATTACTGAGAGCGGATAGAGCGGGCTGAAGCCGAAGCGATTATCCGTAGCTATCAATATTAGCCCCGTGTTATTACGCTTCTGAGTGGCCACTTTAATAACTCGGCTTCTGTGCTTCACTAACTATTTTCTAAATTCTTTTTTTTTTCTCTCTCTCTCTTCATATTTTCTTTTTATTTTATTTTCGTTCTCTCTCTGTCTATTTTTTTTTTGTTTCTGTGACCGGCGGGGCAATCAAATTGGACCGGTGTTGCCGGGCGGAGGGAATGTGAAAAATGCGGTTAAAAAAATAATGGACAGAGGGTAGAAAGAATCTGATGCGGAGGTAATGGCCGACGGCTGTTATTATAGCCCAGTCCACACTAATTTAAGACTCGGACGGGCCCGGTCCATTCACCGATCTCCGGGGAGCACCAGTTCATTCACAATTCTTCTCTCTCCCCCCCCCCCCCCCCAAACACACACCAAACCACTTCACGCACCTGCTTAATAATCTCATATATAACAATGTACATATTGCGAATGGTCAAGAGTCACGTTTTTTCGCTAGACAGGTAATGAAATATAACTGAACGATTTAAGCATTAAAGCACCAAAAGAAATGGGTAATTTTAGGATTTTTTTTTTAAACTTCGAAACATCTCTAACGTGTGTTGATATTTTCTCATGTCACAAAAAAAGCAAGGATCGCTAATTGAATTGAACAAACACTTAGTCTCTGCTTCTAATTAGCCCCCTGTATTCGAAAAGAAAGTTTCGATTTATTAAGATAGCATTGGTGGAGAGAGAAGATAGACTTGGCTGTGGTAGCATAGTTGGTTAGAGCGCAACAATGCTCATGGAAATTATAAAAAAATATTTTTTTAAAAAATTAGGGATCGGAACCTCGAGTTAAATTTAACATCGAAGTTCTTTCGTGTGAATTATTTCTATCGCGTCCATGGCATAAAAACTAACCCGTGACGTACACCTTAAAGAGGAATTGTAACAACTCTGGTAGCGATTAAACCTTGCCAATTAAGCAATATAACAATTGCTTGTATATTGTATAAAATATTTTGTCTTGTTTTATTTTTTATATTTTTTTACGAACCTGAATTATTGGAGGTAGAGATGGCTTATCGATAGGGAGCAGTTAGTAGAAGTGAATCGTGGAGGAACTCCACTAAAGGGGCGACTTCCATAAGAAGCGTCGAAGATGAATCGGGGAAGAAATTCTTATATCCTCGCATTGGGACAGGACTCTTCGGGATAGAGACGTCCCCCAACCCACTTCGGTAGAACATTTGCATAGATTTTCTATGGTCCATTATCCTAGCTCCAACTCGCAGCTATTAGATCGAATATTCTTTCTTGGGGCGGCAACGGCTTTGGTATTTTAGGTGTAGCGGAAAGTGCCGTATTATGGGATAATTTTTTAAATATTTAATTGGTTGGCTCTAAATTGCTTAGACGATTCAAGAAATGATGTTATACATTCAGCAGCAGTAGTAGACCACATAAAAAATGAAAAACATCCCATATATCCTTTTTGAAATTTGGTTAATGTGAGATAAGTAAAATTTGTACTTTTTGAAAATAGGCTCTTAATATGGGATAGGGGGTGTCCTAATATGGGATACATATCCCGTATTAGGGACCATGATTTAAAATGAAATATATAAAAAAATTTTGATAATTACACAGGAGATATTCACAAAAATATTTGTGATATATAAATACATATGTAATTGCATGGCACATGTAATACACATGGCAACGTATGATCGGAAACCCAAAAATAGCAAGTTCAAAAATTGGAGCCAGGGGATATTTAATAATATTATTCAGCACTAATCCTCCAGCCTCTCCTCCCCTGGCCCGGAAAACCCCTTATAGTTTAAGAGGAAGGGGAGGAACAATCAAATACTCCAATTTAGCAAAATTGAAAAATTACCTTTTTTTGATGTTCAAATTTGGCTATTAAACATCTTTAAGTTCTTAAAGTATACACTATGTAATTCTTAATAATATATATATATATATATATATGTTGTAAATAATTTTTAAATAATCAAAATTTGATAAGAACGTTATTTGACAGATTTTTTCCCAAATTGCAAAGAAAATTTATGGATTATGATTAGCCAACTTCTGTGTAGAGAAACCAATAAAAATGGAAGTATTCGTATCGCTTAGTGCTTACACTTCGCAAATCACGGATCACACAGCATTTCTTGTAGCTTATCATAAATGAGTGTACTATTAGTTTTTGTACTTTTAAGAATTATATAAGAATTAAATCTTAATTATTAATTTAGAAGAATATAAGAATTATAGTCATTTAAAGATGTTTAATAGCCAACTTTGAACATCAAGAAAAGGTAATTTTCCAATTTTGCTAAATTGGTATATTTGTTTGTTTAATTGTTTTATTGCCACTAAGGCTAATCGGACGTAGCTAAAGTGGTAGCTCTAATGTTTTGACTATCCAGGTATAATGAGGATAAGAATCTTTAACGAGTACCTGACATCGTACAGGGTTGTGAAACCATTACGCCCTGTTCGAGGGGCGGCATAGCCAAGGATATTTCACTCCAAATAAAAAAATTCTAGGGCATCGCCGGACGCGAACTTGTGCCCTTTAGTATCGTAGGTTGCTATGCTAACAACTACACCACAGGTGACAGGTGAATATCGGTAATTTTTACCATTTTGCAGGTAACTCATGTGTCAACTTCTGTAGCTCGAAACAGAAATACACTAAATTAAAAAAAAAATTCTGGATTTTTGTGTGTTCGTAAAATTTATCATGATTCAGAGATGAATGATTTGCTCAACTATTTAATTTTTTGTCAGGATTGCTTGATATTTTAACAATTGTGTTCTTCTGAAGGCTTCAGGCATTGATTCGCAAGAAGAATTTTCTTGTAGTTGTTTCTTGAAGTATTCACCCGGTTATAAATTCGCCACCCCTCCTTGAATGCTCAAATAACCTCAGACGGGTGTATCCTCCGCTAGCAGACATGGCGGCCTCTCGACTTGTCAACACTCGCCTTTCATCGTCGATCAGCCGAGACATGGCCTGTTCGATCGAGGTCTCATGTCGGCTGTCGTTGTTCCCGGGCCCGCCAAAACATAAAATAGCCGCGAGTTGCGAGCGAGACAGACGCCTTGTCGCAGGAGTTCCTGTCCATAGCTCAGTCCCAGGCATTTGAGAGGAAAAAAATAACGAGCAATTACGAAAGACAATAGGGGAGGCCTCTCACTCCGCCCACCTCCAACAAATGCCAAGGTTGGTAAACTATTACAGGGATAGTGGTGTATTTGAGCCGGCCAAAATGTGGGATTGTATATTTACGACCACGGCGAGAGTCATAACTTATCTATAATTGAGCATTGTTCGTGCCTTACTGTATAATTGACACCTAGTGGACGTCGTTTATTATATAAATAGCCGTATTCTTATGATTTATATCTTTGGAAATATGGGCCGATGTCGATAATGTAAACATTTGCTCTCGAGTCGTGAGCCTTTCTCGACTCTTCCTAATGCTTCGTAATTGATTCCAGTTGTTCCTAGTGAAATATAGAGGCTGTGGCCTGGGGTACCACCCTCGCTGGAACGGTGTATCAGCTTGAGGGCAGCTCCAAAAGTGATTTCCAGCACGTTCCATTTGAACTTTGACCACATTGAGAGTTTCAATCTCTTCGTTATTAACTCCATATATCGTCGTTGATACTCCAAAAGGTCGTATATCGATAATGGCTGATTTTCAGGAGAACAAAAAAATCATTTTATTTGCCAAAAAAAAAAAAAAGCATTAAAATTGTAATTATATTCATTTTTAGACCTTTTTTTATGTTAGAGTTTAAATTTTGCTTATAGGCTGGTGTCACTAATTAATGATCAACCGAATCCTGAAATTCAAATATTTTTTTAATGTGCATGATTTTTCTTCTATATTTACTGGTGGCATACTTCTTCTTTTAGGACGCTAGAGCAATTCGTTTCGATGAAAAATCCAATAAAATAACAAAATCGAAAATTTCTGACATACGAACTTCAGCAGTATGAACGATGATATGCTTATATTTTTATTAATTATTTACAAGCCCGGAACTTAAAGTTAAAACCTGACTTATTTTAATACTTATGGACCAAATAACCTATAAATAAATAACCAAATCGCCAATCGCGGGACACGGGTTTTCCTCGAAGGGAAATGTTTGGTAGCTCGCGGAGGCTACTTACTTCAAAAACATATAAATCGTTATTTAGTTCGTCGCATATAATTTTTTAGAGGGTAGATGCTGCAGAATCCTTTACTTTTGTCATACAATATATTGAATAAAACATCACTGCAGTGTATATGTAAAATCACTCCCTTCGAGCAATGAAAATATTTTTCCTTTAACTACAAATAGAGAATAACTAATGTTCATTCGGTTCGAGGTCAAGATAGGTTTAAATTGCTCATGAACACTCAACTTCGAAGGTCATTTGTGTCCTTTTGCTTAGATATTTATTTCCATTCGAACGGATATTAGAGTGACGGCAAATTTCATCTCAACATAAATAGAGCGGAGTAGGTGGACTGAAAAAAAGTTTGACCGCTAGAACTTATGAGACACATTGAATAAATATTGGAACCACCTTTTCCATTGAACAATGTTTTTTACGGTTAGTTTAATCAGCAGCTAATGCTTGTAGCGATGCAAAAAAACACGATTCTTCCGACCAGGCAAAAGAATTTCATGAGAAAAAGAAAGAATGAGAAGGCGATTGAATCATATATAATAAAATCGATTTTGCTATATTGGTGTCGCAGTGGTGCCCCTACTTCCATATAACGAACAGAACATGGGATACCCTCCTCCCCCCGGAGAGGTAGGACGACCTGGAGGCGAGAACTAGTCGGTCACGAAGGAGCCACTCGGAGTCACGATCCGGCTTCTGTATAAATCCATGGCGGCTTTTTACAAATTGAACGTTTTAGGAATAGCCGATTGTCTTTCATAAAAAGTAAACAATATCCCGCCCCTCGTTGAGGATTTATTGCCCAGCTCTCTTTCACAATGGCCACTCTTTGTCCCTTCTTCTTCTTCTTCTTCCTCCGCGTCTTCTTCTTCTCTTTTCTCTCCGTCACTGCCATCTATATATCACAAATAACGTATTCGGCAGGCGATGCCCTTGTCCGAATTCGGAGGGCTCGTTCCAAACCATTCGATTGCCGATAACGATTTTATCGATAAAAAAGAAAAGACAAAAAAAATGCTCCAAGGTAAGATTCCTATCCTATATTATCTCAGCAATTGGTTATCACTTACTTGTAAGTAGAAATTTATTGAAAATTCAATACCAATGCTAAACATATCAATTGTTCCAACATTATTTTTTACTGATCTAAATTAAACATTGAATGGAAATATATATTAGTCGTTATAGTAATTCATATAATCACCTAAAGAAGTGGTGATAATGTAAGTAACTAAAAGTAACCAATGTATTTTGATAATTGTGGGTAAACTAGGTAGTCAATAACTAAATTATTGCTAATTTTTCAAGAGGTAAAAAATAATTTACTTGTCGATTAACTTGTCTACTGTGAATATATTTTTGTACCTATCTTGTGGACTTATAATTTACCCCAGTTCCTGATTTTAATCCTATGATATAATTTTTAAGAAACTATTTTGCTGCATTGTTTGTAGGAATGTGATTTTTCACTTCTGTCGCTATTACAAGACGATATAACAAAATCGATCTTATTAAATAATCTTATTTTTAATAAGAAACTACTTTTTTATTGAATTACCCAATATTGCTTAAAAATAATACCTAAATTATCGGGGTTTTTTCCAAATTTTAATCCAAATACTTGTTTTTTTTTTTATTTATCGTCATATGTGCTACTACGAATAATCGGACACTGTAGAATGTTGTAAATTTTTATATGATGATACGGTAGAAGTTGTAAATTTCACCTGTACAGGTATGATTCGGATAGAGATATTTTATGAGTAACTGACATACAGACTCCGGACTGCCATTTTACGTTCTCTCCGAAGGACGTTGTATCGAAGGATTTTTTACTCCCTTTACAGAGGGAACTTTTGATGGTTCCATCCCCCTTCCACCGACCTTGGGTATATTAGGTTTCTATGCTAACCCCGGCACCAATGGAGGGTCTAAAGCGAATATTTTAACTTAATGTAAACCCGATGCAATTATCATAAGTAATGACATCTTAAATTGAAATATCTATTAAAAACACTAATTTTTTTTCACTCTTTAATTTAATTTTTATTAGGTGTGTTATATCTCTTTGTAACTGGGATTGCAATTTGATCTTTATATTCACTTTTAGCGCATCTTTCTCCTTCTTAACATATAAAATTATTTTCGAGTTAAGTTATTCTCGATAGGGAGATAGATAGATATTGTTTTTGTATAACCGGTAACCTATCCAGCCGGGAGGACCAGAAGTAGGTTTCCTCTTCTATCGAAGGCAATTAGACCCCGGTCAGGAAGGGATTTCCCAAGGGTGGAAAATTTTACGGGTTATGTGGAGGGGGTGGTTTGTACAAGGGCGAGTCTAAAGAAAACTCGGCTGTACCCTCCCCCCCCCCCCGCATCCACCCCCACAATGGACATTGGAGGAAAGGGAAGCCAGAATGGGTCCACTTACGCTGTCGGTGAGCCTACATAAATCTACTGCTGGAATGTCCATTGAAGTTGGGTGTATTTTCAATTCGTATGCCAAAATATTTTCTTATTTCATTATGATTTAGTTAAAGTTAATTACTTTAAGTAAAAGTAAACGTTTTCAAAATGATATCGACTTGGATGATTTAATATTATCATAAATTAATTAAAGGGAAAGTAGAAGAAACTAGAGAATAAACAATTTTGTTTTTTCTAATTATAGATTTATTGCTATTTTATTATTACTTATTCTTAAGTTTAGTCTTTTATAATTGATATCTGGTATTTTCTTAAAATTTGGATTTACTATTGTATACTAAGCTAAATTTTCAATATAACACAACTCAATCTCTTTCTTTGAACCTGTAATGAGTATATGTATTTAAATAATTATTAATAACAATATTTTTCTTTAGCTTTATATGGTCGTTATAAAACCATAGTGAACTAAACGCAAAACCCATATCAATATTTTTTAAAAAAATTGAAATCAAGATATGAGGACAAAAAAAAAAAATTACCTTTTGTTATTTTTGTTGTTACTTTTTTTTTGTTACATGTAATTCAAAAGCAATAGAAGTAAACAAAACCCTATTTTACAAAATTCAACTTTAGCTTACTTTAAAATATGTAGAGTAGAGACGAGTAATATTTAAATCGCTGCAAATATGTTTAAAACTGTTCTATTTTTCTTTACTTGTTACTGTATTAAAATCAAATCACGAAAAATTGCCTTATTCCTACTTGATTGACGTTCAGATTAAATTATTGGTTAATTCAATTTTCATAGGAATATTTACCAAATAACATCTAGTGAAGTTTCAATAATTTTCTAAATAAAAAATGATTAAAAAAAAATTGACTAGAGTTATGCTTGTTCGATAAATTTTAATTTATTTATATTCTTTCTTTAAATTTCAAGAATACACTTTCTTATTCGAAAATTGTTTAGTCATTGAAATTAGAAACACTCATATGTGGAAAATGAGTATGGAAATTTAATTTGATATGGCACAAAATATTTTTAAACATGTTATTTTCATAACTGCAATTACCACGGGAGATGTTTGATAAAACTACTGTGCTGATTAAAGATGAGTATACGTGTATAAGCAATATTTGAACCTTTCAATTGACAGAATGACTGACTCTGATTTAAATATTTTTCAGGAAAGAGCTTTTAATAGGATTTTTCGTTACAATTTTTTTTTTTTTTTTTTTTTTTTTTTTTTTTTTTTTTTTTTTTTTTAATAGTGGGCTGTAATAATAAAACAAAGCGAAGCCAATATATGCAGAAAAAAGAAAAAAGTTCGAATTTTTTAAACAGAAATATTGTTCAAAGTGCTTTCCTGCATAATATTGAATGAAATCGGAGTTGGTCATTCTGTTACCTGAAATGCTCATATGGTAATCGACATTGGCGGTTTCGATGTTAATTTATGTTTTTTAGAAAATATCGATAAATTTATAAGCACCTCGTTACTCCTTGCAATATAAGTTAATATTGTAACACTTATGTTGGTTTAAATAAATTTTTTAAAAAAAATAATAATATGCAATGCCACACAAACAATATAAAGTCAAATAACCAAAAAATGTTACAAAAAATATCAACTTGTAACGACAATTCTAACACTAACGTAACCATATGATCGATCTACAGAGGAAGACGAACTCTTCACCTCTTTATATTTAGTCTGAAATAGAACTATCTGGAAGATTCTACGCAAGCTTAGAAGGTACTCGAACAGTCACCAAAATGTACTAGAACAGTTTGTTCCAACTGTTCCAAAAATAAGTCTAGAACTCTTTTAAACCACATTTTTTTTTTTTTTTTTTTCGCGTTACAATATTATGAAATAACGCCTAGTTTAGTTCGACATCTACTTTCAACAACTTCATATCTCAAAAAATGATTTTTGATAAGAGTGAATTTAAAGATTAAAACTATACTGTATTGAGCCTCGGATTGATACTTTTACTATGAAGCTGATTGTTTTAGGTTATATTCGAAGTTTTTTTTTTTGTGATTGAAGAGAAAGAAATATCATTTTTTAAACATCCCTTTTATTAATGTCGCAGTTAAAAAAAAAAAAAATCATGAACGTTACTTAGATTTACTTAAAAATTTGACAATCTTGCATTATATGCATTATATAAAGGTAGTAAATTTTGGGCTATGTGACATGTTAAACAGAGGCTCATGGACGATTAGCAACCTTATTTTTATTTAATCGTTCTTTCAATCTATCTAAACATTACTAGCCAATAAACGATCCAACGTTTCTTGTCTACCAACTGTTGAAATTTAAGTTAGTCATTCTGTCGTCTGAAAGGCTCATATGAGAGTTAATGACATCCTTTTTGTCATGAAATCTTGTTGGCTATAAAACTTTTCATTACTCTGCGAGGCCTGGAAATCTTACCCTTTCCGCAGAATAACATCCTCTCTCTCTCAGCTCCCACCTCCTCGCTGATAATAAGGAGTAGGCCCCCCTTCTTAGGCCGTTCAATCTCGGAATCGATCCTGGTAATTTCCTCTTCGCCTTGGAGGAGAAGTCTATCTGTTTCAATTATTCCTCGAACCCTGGGGTAGAGAGTTGTTAATAAGACAAGGAAGGCCCAATAAATCCTAGGATATCATGGAAATGGAATGACTAGGGTACAAATGGAGTTGAGAGAGTTTGACAGGCAATTTGCTCTCAATTATAACCATCCTCCGGCTAAGTCGATAGGAGTAAGACAAATAAATGAAGTGGAGGGAGAAAGGGTTTGGTCGGTGGTGGTTAGGGGAGGGGGAGGGTAATCGCTGAATTTGCATGTTCAAAGGGTAAGATGAATCATGGGGTGTTGATTAACAGCGGATTAGGGGCACATCTGGGCTCCCGACCGCTAGATCCTATTATATACCCTCTATTTATATATTTACTGTATATACCATAAATATCGATGCTTTGACAGTGTGGAATATATCGCTCACTACTTACAAAAACGTCATATCTCAAAAGACTGAGATATTGAGATTGAACATGTATTTGAAAAAAATAACCTTTCTGCCACAACTAAAACCAGCTTATTCTTGAGATACGGCGTTCTTGGAAGGAGTGAGTGATATGTCGAATAAAAAGTCAGTACTTTGCCTATAACTCAGCCAACGATATTGCATTTAATTTACAGCAATGATAAATGGTATAACGTAAAATAGGTTTTTTATTTTAAGGAAATGAATGCAAAGCTTAAGAAGAATTATTTAATTTTATCTGTTTATTTACTATATTTACATTAATATTTAAATCATACCCTTCATTCAAAATTATATACACTTGAAAATCGGCCAACTGAAACCGTATAAAAATATTTAATGATAAATTGCACATTTACAATATTAATTTTTTTGTAAAACACCTGTGCTGTAACATTGGATAGAATATCAAGTATTTATACTTCTTTGATTGTACAGTTTTATCCTAAGGGCGAAAAACTAATATTTTAATTCTCATGTTTTTTAGCAGCAGGTAATTTAATCACTGTATTTACTATTAATATTGTAGCGTTAAATCGATAAGCAAATAAAAAAAACATATGGCATAAACTCCCAGAACGTTTGTTGGAACAAAATAAGCGGTTGGAGTCTAGATCTGTTTGTGAACTGATCTGAAGAAGAAAGAACTGTTTGTGTCTAGATCTTTCCGTGATGGCGTAGAACTGCCCACATTGTTCTAGAATATTCCAGGACTGACTATTTACGATTATATATAAGGAGCAGTGACTGAACGAGTTAGTCAAAGTCTGTGTCTTGACAGTGAAGTTCAAGTCATATGATTGTTTGATATAACGTTAACAATTTTTTAACCTGCTCATACATTTTTGATTTATTAATTCGTTGGTTAGGGATGGTTAGGGATGGTTATCACAATGAACTGTATATTTCTGTTAATAAATATTCTTTAACCCACATAAGTTTTACAATATAATTTTATAGTTTAATAAATTGTTTGACAAATATGTTTAAATAAAATAATTAAATATAAAATATATTTAATATGTTAAACTACAACGGCCCAAAAAAAGAACTATTCTAAACCATATGTTTTGTGTTTTTAACTCTATTGTACAGTACGTCCAGAAATAGGAGACATTCAAAATTCAGCACTAAATAATATTAAAATTGAAAAAATGAAATAAAATTATAGAAATCACAGAAAGTAAGTTTTAAATAGCATTTAATTGGATTATGCAGTGCGGTTGCTTAGTGGGAATGAACTATTATGCTCGAATTCTTGGGTTTGAAACTTTTATAACATAATAGTTTTTAATGAATTTAATATTAATTTAAGAAAAGTAATGTGGCGTGGTACTTAAACTTACTTTGTGCACTGTAGGGACTGCAGACCCATTTTTAGAAAAATTTTAGACATACAGAAAAAGTAAAATTTTGGAAGTAGAAAAGGTAAAAAAGTTTATTGATAGTTCCATAGGGCTGTGGGGCTCAAGCCCTCCCCTTTACAACCGGCTGGATACGCCTATGTTCTACATCGAGTTGCAACAGTTAGTTGAAGATAATAGGAATTGAAGGTAAAGAACATAAGATCTAAACTTCATACTCATAAAAAAAAACAAAAAATTTAATTACCATACGTTTTTTTCTATCCATCTAATCTAACTTTTTCATCAAAACGAACAAACCGGATGTAGCACTTAATTTCAAAGGTTTAACACAGTTTTATGATTTTATCACAAATAAGTGTAAGAATTTTAAATGAACTTCTGATGTCAATGTTAAATGAAAAGATCTCCATTATTATGAATATTCAAAGTCCGTCCTCATGGAATGTCTGTTTCAGAATTACCTTAAATATTTGTAATTCTGTGTACCTTCCAAAGAAAATTGTAATTTTTTTCTCCTTTATTTTCAATTATCTCTAAATATCTCTAGCAGAAAAAAAAACTGCTGTACCGATACAAACTATAGTGTCTTGGAGATTTAGAACTTTATAGGCTCTGTAAGCATAAATCAAAGAGGGGACAACTTTATTGTTTATGTTATTTTAAGTACCATTTTTTTTTTTTTACTTTTTTTTTCGCTAATAATTTCAAATTAATATAAAACCGATTTATCGGTATCAATTTACACATTTATAACACGGAATCATCCGTAGTCGCGTAGCAATCAGACCTCGCGTTGGTTGAACAATAGGCAATCAGAACGGAGATGTATTTAGACAGGAGGTCCCAGAGGAGGTCGGCGAACAACCACAGCGCTAGGGTTAGTGTTTTTTAAAAGCGGGCATTTTTTACTTGTCCCTGCACCCGCGGGACACTTTGACAGCTGTCCGATACGCTCTGACAAGAGTTTTCGTTCCCGGCAGCCCAGTGTGGTTTTTGTGGAATTGTTGTTTGTTGATGCTTTTTTATTGTTAAATATGTTTCTATGGGTCTCGAATGTCATATCATTGTGTCATACAAACTACAAACGATTAAAAGAATGTGAATTATCGATTTCAACTAATTGTTATAATTAATACATGATTTATTTGAAATGTTTATTTGTATAAGTATGCGATTTTCACACAATAAAGAAAAACACTGATTTACATTCAGAGTGTGTGTTTGCTTAGCTTCACGTAAATAAGAAACTAAAATAACTATGTAACATAACTAAAACCAACGAAGAAAGCTGAACTTCTCTTATCATGGAAATCAGGTTTTTGGAAGCTGTGGGTAACCTGTAGATATCAAACTAACATAAATAAAATTAATGAAGAAAGTCAAATTTTTCTATGATGGAAATTGGGTTTAATGAATCTGCAGATATAAAGAATGAATATTTCTAAAATTAAAAAAAATATTAGTCCCTGAACATGGTAGTGACTCTAGCTAGTTCCAGAGAAATCCCTTAACTTATTTTTTTTTTTTTAACAGCTTAACATTTTAAATGTTCTTCTTATTTTTATTAATGATAATACAGTTTCTTATGTTTAAGCGAAACAAATACAAAAAGCAAATAATAAATAAATGTAACTTGTGTGGAAATTTTGGGATGCGTACAAAATTTGATATTCCAGGGATAAATTATATCTTTTGCGATTTTTTACAATAATTCAAGATATGGAGAAATTAAACTAAGCAAGTTATTAATTATTAAAATCATGAATGAGGTATAGTTACATGAAACTTTGATTTTCTAATTATTTAGATTTATTAATGATGACTATATATCGATGTAAGAAATATTAATGTAACTTTCAAATTAATAATTTTTTAGAAAATATAATTTTTGTATGAACAAACCATAAAGTATAAAACAACTGTAATTTCTATCACGCTGAAAGTATTATTCATCGATTTACAACTTCATCCTTTCTCGATTGTCCTCATTTTATAGTGCAATTAAAAATTGTATAATTTACTACAAAATATATAACCGGTTCTCAAAAATTTTAATATGATACATCTTCTTTCCTACTCTACGTTTCGCGTCAATTTCCTAAATTTCAGATATATAATTTAACCCTAAAGTACATGTCTTACTTTTACTTCTGCATGAATATATGTCAAAGAATTACAATTTATAAAATTATTATAAGAAATTTCATTTACATTTGTAACATTTATAACTTTAAATAAATTTTATTTTTTCACATATTTTTTAATGCATTAGAAATACCCTACTCCTACTTTCTGGATAACTACAATAAGATGATCGTTATAAGTCGTCAATTAACCTCGTCTTTTTTAATTAATCTCATTCTTGCATTAAATATAGGAGCAACTGTTTCTTGGGAGATGCTAAATTTTGTAATGATACGTATACTAACACTATTTATATACTTATTTATAGGTATATAATAAATATAGTATAGACAGAATGTTGTGCCTTGGGGTACGCGCTGGTGTTTAGACTGGAGGTCGGTGGTGTTTAGTATGCTGCCCCCAGCTAGAGCCCGTATTGATTCAGTGTCCCACCAGCCCCATACCGTCTCCTCTCTGTATACACCTTACTGCTGACTATATCTCTATATACATACCTATATATGTTACCTCAACTATATATATAATAAGGTATGTAGCCAAGGAAATGAATTATAGGTCAAAACGATGCTAAGGAATAGCCAAGGAAAGAAAAGCCAAATTAAAGTAATGTTAAGCTCATTTCTTATGTTTCAGGTAAGTTTGGAGAAAAAATGATATTACTTTAATAGATAAAAGATTGATATTTTCAAATATATAAACTTATTCATCACAAGTTTTAAAAAATAATTTTTACTGAGAACATATTATGTACAGTTTCAAAGTTATGATAATTCGAACATGTACTAATATAACAAAATCGTCATGTCTTCTTACAAGACTATGTTACACAATATAAAAATTAACTTAAACATTTAGAATTTAATCAACCGCTTTCGGAATGGACTTATATAAATATTATATTTTGATCTTTTTATTTTAACTAGAAAATGTATGTTACTAATAGATTTTAAAAAATATTCCAATTTCATCGAGCAAAACATATGCGTCTGTGTATATCGCTTCCTACTTTCAATAACGACATATCTCAAAACTGAACTTTTAACTGTGCAATGGGTCGTTTAAATAATAACTGATTGCTTCTATTCTGATCAAAGCAGAGTAAATATATTATTCTTAAATTTTAAATGGACAATTTATTATTAGAATTATAAGGTTCTTTTTAAAACATTCATAACATTTGCTCGAAGTAAATAAAATATTAAATTAAAATATTTAAAATTAAATGATGATTTTTTAGTTAGATACTATATCTTAAAGCACATCCAGAAAACAGACATAATTAAAGATTTTTGATTTTGAGATATGGCGTAGTTGAAAGGAGTGAAGGATATGTAGAAAGAGTCTATTTTTACTTTCACTTACCTATATATGAAATATATAGTAAGTGGAAGTATTGCGATCGTGAAAAATTTCGACTTCCGGTTTTCAACGGAAATACACGTTTTGGGGTACCCTGAGTCCAAATGACCAAGTCTCGCGAAATGGTCTGTGTGTGTGTGTGTGTGTGTGTGTCTGTGTGTGTGTGTGTCTGTGTGTGTGTGTCTGTGTGTATGTGTGTGTGTGAACAGACTAGCTCAAAAACTATAAACCGTGAGAACCTGAAATTTGGTATTTAGTTTAGGTATGCCCGCGATGTGACAGCGAAAATTTCATCAAAATTGCTCAAAGGGAGGGGGTACTTTATTTAATAACTTTTTACGTTTTTTTCGATTTTCTCAAAAACGGCTCTAACGATTTTGATCAAACTGGGTATTTGATGCATGTATATGCCCGAGACATGACTGTAAAAATTTCATCAAAATTGATTAACCGGAGGGGGGACTTTACTTAATAAATTTTGTATCATTTGCACGTGTTTTTTTAATTACTCAAAAACGGCTTTAACGATTTTGATCAAACTGGGTATTTGACGTAGGTATATGTTAAAGATGTGATAGCCCGCATTTCATCAAAATTGCTCAAACGGAGGGGGCTCTTTATTTCTTAACTATTTTTGCAATTTTTACTTTTTTTCGATTTTCTCAGAAACGGCTTCAACGATTTTCATCAAATTCGTCATGTTTAATGAAAATTAGGTTTTCTTTAATATCAGGTAAGCCTATCATTATTAAAATGTTATGGGGGGGCTTAAATGGGGTAGGGGCCTTTTTTGTTTGTTTGTTTTAGTTTCCTATGAAGTATCTTTGTTTTTGTTTATATGGAGAAATTAACTGTCTCTCATTACGCCTAAAAATAAGAAATGGCTAAATATGATATAAATATAAAAATAAGAAAATGAATGTGGAAAAATGTGTAGCTGAGTGAGAAGTGACATTAACACAACGCATTAATTTCTAATCTAAGTTGGTAAGTGAAAGTTGTGTGTTGCGCGCACGCACCAGATTTTTTAATGTTAATGATCTATACTTTAAAAGTATTTATTTGATTAAAGCATATCATAATAAAAATAAAAACCGCTTTCAGACGTTTGCTATTAATTTCTTTTCATTTCAATGTCTTTGTTTTGTTTTTTTTGTAAGTAGAAGGTGTGTAATATTATAAATGATTTTTTCACAAATTATTTGAATATTAAGGTCTTGGGATGGTAAACCATAAATGGAAAATTGGTCTATTTATAGCTTATGAGGTCATGTTTTTATTTTATGCTCTAAAATAATAAATAATTTTAGTAATCTAGACAATCAAGCCAAAAAACACAGTTATAAATATTCATCTGTACAATTCAATAATTTTCGGTATTTTACAAGAACTATTTCTTTATAAAGCTAATAGGGCAAAGTTTTTTTTTTTTTTTACTATAATTTAGTCTAATATAAAAAAAACCACTTTAATAAACAATAGAAAAACCTAATAAATAATGTACTGTGACGATTACCTTTATTAATTAGTTAATTTATCTCTTTTTCACTACCAGCATTATTAAACACTAGAAAATTTGACCCATTAATGTAATGACTTGATGTATTCTAGTGATGAAATAGTTTCTTTGCATATGTTTTTGTATTAAGCTATAAATATTGGTATAGTATTCAAATAAGTTTTATTTATTTTTAATTTCATTTATATAATTCCTCTTTAATCCAGATTTATGTTCAAACCAAGCTCCGTAATTAATATCATCACCATTGCTCATCATTTCTCTCGGAGGTCAGCTGATGTCAAGCTACATTTTATTTTCAAGACCCGCATCCCTAGAATATATTATTTTTTTCTAAGGTGAAAGGCTGTCGAAATGCAAAAAGAAAACCGAGAAAAGATATTAATACCGGAATAATATTTCATTCTTTTTATTCTTGACCGTGGCTAATTGGATGTGTAATAGTCATTATTATTAAATATATATTGCCCTTGGTCATGCGACTATAAGACCAGTAGCTCTGCACCTTTTTCCGGGTTCTTCCAGGATGCGTGGATAATAAACGTTCCTGTCGTGAATAAAATATAGTGCGTAGGAATTTTTTAAATAATTCAAAGGTCAATAGTTTCAATAGCTGTTTAAGATGAATAGCTTGCCTAAATGCTAATTAAAATTTTAGTTGCATTCTTCAAAAAAAATGCATGTATTGTCATATGCATCTTTTTGAATTCTGTTAATGCTTTTTAAATATGGCCTCTACTCTCACTCTACAAAGCTTTAGACCACTCATTTAGGGTCTTCAGCAAACCTGGTTAAAGAGCGGCCATTTTAATCGACACTAATATTGATGAATGCTAGATCCAAGGAGATTTAACTATAACACGAGCTTACTCAAACTCTGAGAAATGTGAAGTGGTTATATTTTGCCAAATCCTCTAAATATAGCTTCAATTTCATATTTCTCAATTATGGGTCAATATATCTAAAGTGGTCCAGTCAAGTTGCTTCAACATTTTTATTTTTTTTTTTAATATTCTTACCATAGAAAGAACAATGCAGCAGAAGTACAAAAGTGATATTAGTTTATTTTTTGAGTTTTTATTTTTCCAATGGCGACCATATTATTTTCGATAAACCGCATGTTTTTAGATATTTCAGTGCTCTGCATCAAATGTTTTATCAAATATCAAATATTTCCTCTTTTACTCATCCTAGAACATTCAAATAAAGGTCAATCTCTTTAGAAAAGTCTGACCTTTAATAAATGTTACAACTATGAACTTAAAACTAAGTATTATGGTCCATGTACCCCTTCAAAGTTTCAAGTGTTAAATTTTAAAAAACGGGTTTTCATTAATTATTTTTTACAAGAATGCAAATGACTAAGTGGTTGTTCTTTTTATATTTGATAGATAAAGGTAGGCGATGTAAATTCACAAAGTATCAAGCTGTGGACTTGCACGGTTTTTTAATAAATCTTGAAATTTCAAAAGTTTGAAGCTTGATATCTCTGTTGGGCAAGAAAATAAAAATTTAAAATTTATTCCAGATTTAGTCCCTGGGTACAGGATTGAACTGTTTTTCAATCCTCTACCCAGGGACTAGTAATATAATATAATTTCATTTTGTGGACTCAATTAATTACAATGATATAAAATATTGAAAAGTACTAAAATAAGTATTATATTCAAAGCATATATTTTTTTCTTTCTGTTTTTTCCACTTTATTTTATTGAAATTAATCTAGTAAAGATTATTAAAGCCACTTCACATAAATTTACCTTTTTTTTTATGTCTTGTTAGCATTAAGAAGCTGTGAAATCTTATCACCCAATGATTGCTTACTGTTGTAGTTCGCCTAAATACTTGACTCAACATTTATACCTTGATAGCGATATGAATGTTTTATATAATATTGTAATGAATTTTTTTGTTTTTCAGGGTTTATGTTATTCTGCACAACCGACCCATCATTCTGTATTTGCTCGCTGGTAAGTATTTTGATTTTTTAATTTATGTTTACACGTGTTCATCTATTATTTATTTTATTTAATAAAAAAAAAATCCTTCAGAGGATTCAGTGCCAAAATTATTTTTGTAATAAGCTTTATTGGATATTTTAGAAGAAACATAAAATGAGGTACTCAAGTAAAGAGATTTTACAATGAATTAAATTAAAATTTGGTGTTCTTACATTAATCTCGTGCTTGAGGACTGTTATTTTATAAATTATTTTTTATTTTAATGGTGTAACACTTGTGTGGGTATGAATAATTTTAATAGATTAAAATAATTAACAATGGCAGAAAAATAATAAAAACTCAAATTATTAAGAAGGTAACCAAAAGTATATCAACTGGTAGCGACACTGTAACACAAACACCATATGATTCGGTCATCGGAGCCAAACCAAATCTCCAATCCATCGCCCATTAAATTTAAGGAGAAAAGATCAAAAGTAACAATTTGTGTTTCTAATTGTGATTGGCAAAGATATCTCGGTTATTTCTCTTGTATAGAGTAAAATTACGACAGGAATAGGCGTTTAACCTTACCTAAAGGGCTCATCACGATTGACTGGAACTGGACCACACTCGCCGGACACTGGACAAATTGATGGCATTCGCTCCAGAAGGACTCCCATTAGCCGTATCCTTGCCTCCGGGTATGGTCGTAAAGAATAATCTCCTACGGGCCTTATAGAGGAGGCGCGAGGCAGGTATTAATAACAGTCTGCGGACCAAGAGGTAATGGCCATCCCAGGAAAGAAATGGTCAGCTGAATATAGGAAGGGGTCACTCAGTCGTTTCGAGGTGTTGCGACAAAGAAAGATATTATTGACTGCAGCAACCGTAACAAAGCACAGGTGTAACGCTTCGAGTTATTTAATTTTAAGATGGAGCAGATTTGTAACGATTAAAATAATTATTTCATTTATATATAAATTATTAACCCTTCTCTTTCCCATATCCGTGATTTTAAATAATATCTCGAAGAATTCCAGTGTTATCTAATATTTCCAAGTCTAATTTAGAATTTTCCAAATCAAATTGAGATAGTTCCAAATTATGTGAACAACTTTCTAAACCAAATTAGGATTTTTTTCATAACCAAATTTAGAATATTCTATATCATCATATTATTTCTGATAGGAACTAGGTAGGCCTATGCTAAATGAATTCAACGAGAAAACAAAAAAAAAAAAAAAAAAAAAAACCTATAAATTCTTATATTGATTTGGAAAAAAAATTAATTGTGAATGGAAAATTCTAAATTTGGTTAGGAAAAAATCTCACTTTTTTTGGAAAATTCAAAATTAGAATTTAAAATAATGGGTAATAATGGAAATTATCGAGATATTATATACAATTACAGAAGTGAGAAAATGAATTTATAATAATGTGTTTATACAGGTCGAACTCGAAAATGAGTAACTCTAAGCTTTTTAAATTCGGAAAATTCTAAATTAGGCTTGGAAATGTGGCATAGTTATTTATAGACTATATAAACATATTCAACTAGCAATGGATATTAAATCAAAATGAAATAGTGTGGAAACAAAAGATTCTATTATGTTGTCAGTTTTGGAAAATAAGTATCTAAATGAGAGAAGTTAATTTAAAAGTCAATATTCCAATCTGCTAAACTATTACTTCTTTTTGTAAATAAATTTATATTCTATTGAAAAATAATTAAGATAACAGCATTTTGAGAGTGAATTTTCTTGATTTTCTGTTAATAAATTAAATAAAAATCTCATTCTAAAAAGAAAATTGTTTACCTAACAAAATATCAAATAAATTTTTAAATAACATTCTATAAATTTGCTTTATTCATTATTATTTTAAATGATTGACGTACCGTCAAAACCAACTAACGTGGGATAACATTCCTTGGACGCAGATATTGAATAATTCGTGTTCCTGGAGTGTTTACTTAGACGTTAATTAGTAGTAGTTTGTTACCTGTTAGAACCTACTATTGTAGAATTCGATAAATAATTACGAAGAATAAACCTTATAACAGTTCTTGCATTTCTTTACTCGGCTATTAATTTAAGCAGACGTTGGATGATGGAAACAATCCTTCCTGTTTTCCCTAAAACTGCGGTGAACCCTCTCCTCAACAGAGGCAATAAGCGGGACCAAGGCAGGGCGAGACCACATAGTGATGTAGAGGGAGCATGATGGGTGTATGTATGTATGTGGGGTCGGTTCTCCTTTACCCTCCACACCAGACCACGAAACACTAATATTCTCCTCATCTACTCAAAGGGTCGGGTTATTGTGGCTTCGGTTGTGTTGTTGCTATATCCTCGTTATTCCACGTATATTTAGATAATATCACCTCTTGGAGTTCTGTGTATGGGCTCGCTTGAGTTCATTTAGATAAATAAGAAATTACTTCATCCAGAAATCCTCTTGCCTAGCTCCTTAGCCTTAATGGTAAATTATAGGGCAAGGAATGCGCTATTAATGCATTTAAGTACTACATCTAAGCAAGAATGACGTTATTTACCTAAAAAATGAAATCCGAAAAAAAATTAATAATATTACAGTACAACCTCACTTATCTGAACTAATAGAGAGCAAAGGCAATATTAACCCTTTGCACTCGAGGTCTCCTGCGCTCG
Organism: Aelia acuminata; assembly: GCA_911387785.2. Lineage (NCBI taxonomy): Eukaryota > Metazoa > Arthropoda > Insecta > Hemiptera > Pentatomidae > Aelia > Aelia acuminata. The sequence continues at coordinate 185,997,002 of OU426978.1, read as the reverse complement.
AGCGGAGCAATTTAAAATTTGTTTTCAAACTCGAGGGCTCCTCAATGCAAATAATCAAGGACAATGCAAATAATTTTCAGTTTTAACATATAAGGACATAAACAAATCGTAAAAAGTATTTATAGACTATTTCGCTTTTGGTGATAAATGACGGTCGCACACTTGTGGTTTTAATTCATCTTTTATTTCCTCAATTGTACAATAACGTAGTTCGGGTCACCAAATAATCCCTTTACTTTGAATTAGTTTCCCATGTGCTTCTAGTTTAACCGGAAAGTTATTAGGTAAATTTTCACATTTTAGGAGGTTTTCTGATTGTATATCTGAGAAAACGTCAACTAACAGGGTCCCATCTCGTAATTTTTTAACTGTTTTTACTTCTCCAATTAGATTTTTTATGCTTTTATATATAAGGAACGGCGAAACCTTTGTGAAATCGAAGGGATTAATAGTTCCGGTTCTCTTAATTATCAAAAATTTGACAAAATTTTTAGGTCTATTTTTGGTATTGTCAAAAAACGTCCCTTTAAATTTATATTTTGTTTTTAATGAAATTATAAAAAAAATATATATATAATTTTTAAATTAATATAAATTATAAAAAAAATATAAAATTTAAAAATGATTTTTTTTTTTTGTCACTTTGTGTTCTTGAAGCTTCACAAATACATATAACCTAAATTTCATTACAATTCCTTACTTGGTTCTAAAATTTTAGGTGTGCGTTTTCGCGAATAATTTGCGTCGAGTTGCTGGTAGGTAACGTCCGAAACGCCGGTGCCGAGTGCAAAGTGTTAATAATACTGAAATATATTGAAATTGTATTAAATGTTTTCAATTATTGTTAAAAACTAGTAATTAGTTCATACAAGGATATTAAATCCAAATTTTGTTAAACCCGTTATTATCAAGTCCTCTTTCAGAGCAATAATGTAGGTATTCAGTCCTATCTTATTTAGTTAAAATAAATGATACAAAAATGTTCTCCGATATTTTAAATAATTTAAATAAATAAACACAAACATATTTATTTTAAAAAATCTGGTGCGATGCGCACAGCAAACAAATTTTACTTACCAACCCATTTGGAGTAGACACCGAAGTGTTTTGATAAATGTATAAGCAAATTAGGAAAATAGCTTTATCCATATTTATTTACTTTTTTTTTTGTGATTCTCTATAAGGCATAAACTCTTATAATTATTGCAAAACTTGAAAGTCTTTAGTGATTTAAAATTCAATTTATACTGAATAATTTAATTTTTTCAGTTTATTTATTTATTGTTTAACACTCTCAATAAATAAATATTTTGCTTAGTTGTGAGGAATAGAATATTTTATATAGAATAATCCTTTGTTGCTTTTGAGGTTTTACACCATGTTGCAAGGATGTTGGCTTTCCTAAAATTACACTTAAAAATTTTTATAAATAGTAAAATGGTACATAAATAATACAATTTTATTCATGAACATATTGTATCTTTTAAAAGTAGTAATATAATAATAAATGCATCTCCTTTATCGGTTCTTAAATTACAAAACTTCTTATTTTTCAGCAATGAAAATGAAAATATCTTGGAGTCTATTATAATCTGTAGTTATTAAGATATCCTAGAACATTTATTTATTGTTTTTACATGTATGCTAAAAATATTTTTTAAAGCAATTGATTAGTGATCGGATGTAAAATAAGACAGGAAATAAAAATGTGTATTAAGTTACCAATAGGGTTCGCTTTTGTTACGAAGAGTTCATAAGACATGATGAGGGATTTAGGTTAAAAACTGTATAAAACTGAGTCCCTGATAAGTCCCCGGAATTTAGCAGATTTAGGGAACATGATTCCCAAGAAAGAATATCCCTTCATGAACATCAACTTTTTGTGAGGATATTAATAACAATCAGCAGTTTTCCCCCCTACATCGAACAATACTCAGATTTGTAGTAATATTTTCTTTAGGAAACAATGTAGCATATGGGTGCTTTATTATCAACTGTTTCTTATAATTTATAATAAATAATTATTTTGTCTATTTTAATTGCCTATATTGTGCCTTCAGCAAAATGCTGCTTTACAGATATTCTTTGAAATACGGGTAGTCGTTATTTTAGTGTAAGGTTTCACTCATCTGTTCAGCCCTCAATGTTTCGAACGCTTTGCAAATTAAAATCAGGTGATCAGCTGTCTACAGTGCTGCGCATCATGGGCACTTCAACCAATTCGTAGACATATTTATTTTATTAAAATAATTAATGCTCGAATATAAACCTCACAAAACGTAAACTTCGTAAATGAGCGACTTTAATTTTTTTATCTTGTATAATAATATATTTTTTTCTGCCCAATCTGAATACTGTCATTAGGCGTCAAGGCCTGGGTTTACACGAGATACTGCAATATACCGGCCATGTTCTCTGTTGACTCTCGCCAAACACAATATAAGACCGCCGGTGTTGTCCTATCGACTTTGTGCCAACGTATCGATGGGTAATTAGGCGTGGGGAGCGTGCGGGCATTGTTGGTTTTTATTGAACTCATAGCGAGACAGTCAGTCAGTATCAAAGAGTCGTTAGGAGTGACAGGCCAACGCCATTCTTCCAGCTCGGATTATATCCTCGTTAGATCCACCCCAGCTCCGGAGGCGTCAATGATTATTTCGGCCCGTCTTAATCCCGGTATTAGGGGATCTCCCGGGCAACCCTTTCCTCTCCGGATACAGTGGAGTCGAGTCTGTCGGCTCTCATTCTCTCGTTAATCAACCGAACACGCAACATTATATCCATTCACAGTGTTGTTGTAGGTTAAGAGATTCATTCATATTTTTTTCAATTAACTTATTTTTCTACTTTAGTGAATTGTAATAAAGTTTAGTAGATGCGATTCTAATAAAATTGTGGAGATAAGAGCGTAGGAGGGTATTGAAAATACTCAGGTGAAATTGACGCTAGATAATTTCCTCACCAAATTACCTTTAAATTTAGATAATATAAAAGGAAAATAAGCCATAGCATTTTTTGTAACTAATTGTCTTATTTGATTCAATCAGGGCATGTTGCAAAGTCATTAGGTACCTACCATTAGGTACCTACTTCCTTTGACGTAATTAATTAAAAGAGAGAAGAAAAAGCTTTTATTTACTCAATAAGTTTAGACACCCCTTTATGGATTAATTAAGTTTATTACACTATAGCTACATTAAATACAATGATATTCATAATGTGATCATAGACCGTTCAATTCTATATATGTATATTATAAAATAAAACACATCACGCCGGTCTCAATATTCTATTTATTTATATTATCAGGAGCGTTCGGTGCCCATATCATCATATTAATCTGCACACAACCAACACATAGTAAATATATTATTATTATACTTTTTGAAATACTGGTTTTGTGCAGATGAATATGGTGCTATAGGCACCGAAAGCTCCTGATAATATAAATAAATGGAATATTGAGACCGTCGTGAGGTGTTTTATTTTATGATACAATTATATTTTAATTTTTTTTAAAATATTTATAGAGCAAAAAATAAAAAACCAATAAGTGGTAAAAAAATACATCAGTATTCTAAGTAAATGAATCGAACTTAAACAATAAAAAGTTAACTAGGGCTAAGGAATAATTTTTTTTTTTTAATTTTCTAATTATAGTTTCTTTTATCATGACTAAGTATATTCCTTATTAATTATTTTCTTTCAATTGACGGGAATATTCTTTTTTTCTTTTGAAGTGGAAATGCATCTAATTAGTTGAAGCATAAATATTTTTATTTGAAGAAGAATGATTAGCCTTTCCTGAAATCGAACGCGGGCCTCTGCATTTCCGTTGCAGTACGAAAACTAACTACGCTACCAGGTCGTTTTCCAAGACAATCAATCTTAATCTCTTCACTGATCCTTTTTACCGTCCGAGGCAAAATTAGCGAAATATAAGGCGATCATTCGCTGAGGACGTCAGGATTACATGGCTGGGAAAACGGTCTGGTCTGGATGCCAACGAAGATGGCAATTTTTTTAAATTTAGAGGCAAAAAATGAATTATAGTAATAACGTATGTAAAAAAAAAAAAATCTGGTGCGTGCGCGCAACACACAACTTTCACTTACCAACTTACTTAAATAAGAAATTGACGTGTTTTGTTAAATATCATTTCCCAAAGTCACACATTTTTCTACATTCATATCTTATTTTTATTAATCGTTAAAGCTGTTTTTGAGTAAATAAAAAAAACCGTGAAAATGATACTAAATTTATTAAGTAAAGTCCCACCTTCGGTTGATCAATTTTGATGAAATGTTGGCTATCACATATTTGGCATATACATACATCAAATACCCAGTTTGGTCACAATCGTGAAAGCCGTTTTTGAGTAAATAAAAAAAACACGTAAAAATGGTACAAAATTTATTAAGTAAAGTGCCCCCTGCGGTTGATAAATTTTCACAGACATATCTCGGGCATAGAAATAGATCAAATACTAAGTTTAATCAAAATCGTTAAAGCGGTTTTTGAGAAAATTAAAAAAACACGTGAAAATGTTACAAAATTTATTAAGTAAAGTCCCCCCTCCGGTTAATCAATTTTGATGAAATTTTTACAGTCATATCTCGGGCATATACATACATCAAATACCAAGTTTGATCAAAATCGTTAAAGCCGATTTAGAGTAAATAAAAAAAACTCGTGAAAATGTTACAAAATTTATTAAGTAAAGTCCCCCCTCCGGTTAATCAATTTTGATGAAATTTTTACAGTCATATTTCGGGCATATAAATAAATGAAATACTCAGTTTAATCAAAATCGTTTGAGCCGTTTTTGAGAAAATCGAGAAAAACCTAAAAAGTTATCAAGTAAAGTACCCCCTCCCTTTAAGTAATTTTGATGAAATTTATGCTGTCACATCGCGGGCATATACCTACACTAAATACCCAATTTCAGTATCAGACGGTTTATAGTTCTTGAGATAGTCTGTTCACACACACACACACAGACACACACACACACACAGACCATTTCGCGGGACTTGGTCATTTCGACTCAGAGGACCCCAAAACGTGTATTTCCGTTGAAAACCGGAAGTCGAATTTTTTCACGATCGCAATACTTCCACTTACTATATATTTCATATATAGGTAAGTGAAAGTAAAAAAAAAAATTAAAACACACTCTATTTACCCAGGAATGAATTCAAGATTCATTTAGTAACTAATCACAACATGAAAAGTTTTATATTCTAATGGTTAACTCGATAATGATTGTTTTAAAAGATAAAGCGATTTTTCGCTTTTGACATTTATTTAAAAGACATTTTTAGTAAATAATCAAGATACACCCCTTTTGTCATATGAAAAGTTAAAGAGAAAAATGGCTACATATATTATTCATGTATATTAAATGACCCTAACTATAAATCATTTGACAGAAGATAAATCAGATCAGTCAACAGAGGGCTTGATATATTCGACTCAGCCAGGACCCGTCCCAATCCCCCCGACTTCGCACCCTTCGCCTCATTGCTCTCCAAGTGCCTACCAAGTCAGCGGTTCTTCAGGCACTTGGAGTATGGAGTATCTCTTGTGCTTCTCTGTTCGCAGCTGGTGGTGTCATCTACATTATCAGCTAGATTTATAAACAATTATAAAAAAAAAATCATTGAATTATGGGTAAAATTAATATGTAAATTAAAGTTTACAAAAGAAAGAAAATATAATAAAACATTGGAGTAAATAGAGTAAAGCTCTTTTAAGATGAAAAACTAGGATGGTTTGGGTGTTAAATACTGTAGCACTTATGTGGGTTAAAAAAAAATTACTTAACGGAAATAACACTACCCAATGCTACTCGAATTATAAAATCACAAATATTTGAACTGGTTACAAAAACACATAACCTGAGCTTCAGAACAACAACTAACTCTCCAGTCGATCGTTCCTTACATTTAGTGGTAAGAAGACCAGCCTAGAACCTTCTGGGCCGGCGTAGATGGTACTCGAACTTCGTAGTCACAAACCTGTACTATGACAGTTTGTTCTAACTAACTCCAACAAAAGGTCTAGAACTATTCTAGACTATTCTATTTATTCTAGACTAGACTATTCTAGAAGTATGTTTTTTTTTGTTTTGTTTAACGTTACAATACTTACCCTGGCACACCAGATTTTAACACGTCCTGTGGATTCTTAAACCACGGAAAGAATGTTTTGAGATAACAATCTTGTTCGTAATTATTTATTAGTTGGTTCTACCGGTAAAATGGAATGGGGTTTACAAAACTTATGTTAAAGGAATCGGAAAATTTTTTTGGAAAACGACAATATTGATTGAACAGCTAAGATTTCCTGAACGATTTTATAAATTTCTTAATTATAATCGTAGATAATACTAGAGAATCCTGATAGATGCTGCATTTTGTTTGGGACTTATGACATCAAATTTCAAGCGTAAACAGCGTTTTACCAAGCTTAAAAAATCGTTATACATTTTATCTGATTCTATATCATAATTATTCACTGGTAAATGAAACTATTTCATTTCAACAGAGAATAGTCTTTACAGTAAATTATGAATTTTAAGAAGACCAGGAAAAAAAAACTTTTTGACTTAAGCCTTTCAGCCCAAATACGAATGATGTTGCTTTTTTTATTTTGCATCGTCATTATAAAAAAAATCAAGTATGACAACTCATAAATCTTACTATAAAAACGAATTTCACTTTAATAAAAACACTTTAGGTTTAGTGATACTTTATTGTAAAGGCTCCATGCCCAGGCTTGCAGATACTCTCAAATTATTCGAACACATAAAATTAATCAGCTAAAAAAATATTTTAATTTTGGTTTCATTTATATTTGAGAAAATTAGTATGTAGGGTTAGTGAATTAGTATAGAGAATAAAAATGAGTAATGGAAGGAAAGCATGTATTAAAAAAATTCAGTTTCGTGCTATTTATCGTTTTTGAGCTAGTCTGTTACACACACAGACCATTATTATTTGAACTCAGGGGACGCCAAAACGTTTATTTCCTTTGAAAACCGAAAGTCGAATTTTTTTACGGTCGCAATACTTTCCCTTACTATATATTTCATATATAGGCAATATTTCATAAAACATTAAAGTATGGAAATTCATAAAGTCACTTCACTGACTTAGCGGCGTTCATCCACTTAAGACGCTCGCTGACGTTACCAAACGACAAAGGAACGCCATATGCCGCTATAGCTAGAGGATCCTCCGCTATCCGTCACCGCTGGGAAGCACACCTGTTCCCATTGTCTTGGACCTCTTTGTCGGGGGATTTCTTGTCTTATCCCCACTATCAGCGTCTTCTGGGAGGCCGTACGCTCATCTTCAGGCACCTGCCCTAGCGGGACTTCAGAGGTTTTAAATCTTCGATTTGCCGTATAAATGCGGTGGCCTGACTAAAGAACAAAGAACATAGGAACAAAGGATATCAACTGACATCCAATGGTAAATAATTAATTGCTAGCCCGATCTTCATGACAAATAAATTTTCCATTGTTGTTTTTTTGTAAAATTTTCAATATAAGCAGAAAGACTAACTATGGTTCGTTGTTTAGGGTAGGTACCTGTCAGTAAAATATACTAAAAGTCCTTAGAGATGGCGCTAGTGTGGGGAGGAGAGGAGGAGGTTACCTGAGACTGCTAGACTTTTACTATCCCTCAATTTAACAATAGCCCAGTTAAGGAATGATACTAGCAGGAAGGTCAATAACCAAAAATATCAACTCTGGTACATTTTTAGGGTACCTAGAAGACCTTGAAGCTAGGTAGCATTAGTATTTTTTGTGTTTGTTTTTGCTTTAAGGCGTATAAAGCACTACTAGTAGAATGGAAGCTGAGTGCCAAGAAAAGTGTCAGAATCAAAGAAAGTTTTTGATCTTATTGCCTGAAAGTACTCACAACATCTCAAGTATATAAAAAGTATTTACTATCTCTCAATTAATCCTCCAAACCACTTCGTTAGACTCGAGTTCGATATCAAGTGTATGAATCTCCATGCCTTGAGAGAAAGGGCTATGAGATAATTATCCAGAAAACTAACTTCCAACTAGGAAAGATGCCTGGTTTTCGCCGCTACAACATAGTGTGCCTGAGCACACTGGGAATGACAGAAGTGTTTCGGGAATCCACTCTCACCTGGCTACTCAAGAATAAAAAGGAGATAACTGAGATCTGGAAGAATCACCTTCTCTCGGGAGATATCGAAAGAGCCTTGAACTCTGAGCACAACCATCTATTCCGGCGGCTGAACTCCCTTGGTCTTCTTGAGGAGTACCTCCGCTTCGATTTGGGTATAGAAAAGAAGAGAGCCTTATCCAGCTTAGACTGACGTCCTCCAGTGAGACTTGAACGGCACAGGTTACAAGCTGGATACCCAGATCATCTGTAGTATGTGTAACCTGCAAAGACCGGAGACGTTGACTCACCTTATCTTCCAGTGCCCTGCCTACCAGTTTCTAAGATCCCAATACCTCCAAGGCTTCAAATCTTCTGATAATAAAGAACAGGTAATTTGCCTACTTAACCCTCAAGAAGGACATTTATTATCAAATATTTTTTATTATCTATCTTTGACCTTGAGGATTAGGGCATTTATAATTTTTGAATAGGTTTGGATATAAGAACTGTTGTTCATTATGGTTACAATTTAATGTTTATTTTAAACTAGGAAGAAAAAAAAAAAAATTGTTTTATTTATTATTTATATCCCTGGTCCACCAGACCCCTGTAATTGTTATTCTTACAAATACAGTAATTTTGATTGATTGGTTGATAGAAAAGTACTCACTACAAAAGTTGAACGTCTGCGGACTTTGATTGGTTGCCATTAAAATGTAAAAATAGTTAAAATAGAAATTTTCGAACTATTTTTCAGGTTTTTACTTGGAATCTCGTTCTAAAATAATGAAGTTACCACTCAAATAAATTATCACAGACTATGAGCAAATTTATCATTTATAATTATACGAGTCTAAGAAGTTATAGTATTTCAAGGAATCAGGAACGAGGAAGAGTGCAGGCTAAGTAGCTATTCCCACTATAAGTGATAGCGTCCATCGGTCGACCAACGGAACTGCAGACAATGCGATTATAGAGGTGGCACCATAAGGCAGACTAGATTGGATTTGTACTTGATGTAGAAGAGAGTATAAAGAGGAGGGGGTACCGGGTGGATAGGTAATCATAGGGTGCTCCAGTCTGCCTCGGGGCAATGCCTCGGGGGTGTCCCCGTCTGCGGGCAGCCCTCGCTCAGCTGCTTGGGGTCTCTGGCTAACCTACACTACCAAACTAAACAGAATTAGGGCCATTAAGGTAATACTAAAATAATAAATTATTGTTGTATTTATTATACACTGACCCATGCGAAGCATTCGCACTCTACTCGACTTAAATCCTAATAATTAAAGTACACTTATTTATTTTTTGAACATAAGTTGAAGGTGTTTACATATTTACATAGTAATAAAATCCCATGTTTTTAATTGTAACACGCAAAAGACGGCGGCAATCTGAATAGTCTATTTAGCCAAACATTTTCGTATAGACAGAGTAAAAAAATAAAACCTTCGAAAAAGCCTTGCGACCATTTTCGCTGAGAATTGCAGTTTTTCGCTTACAATTCGCAAACGAACGGTTAAAGGTCTGGCCACACATGTCCGCACCGGATCCGCACCATAGTAATAATACAGGTTATGTTCAGAATATTTTTAAATTAACTTACATATTACCTTTAGTTATGCTTAAAGTTCAAGCCACACATGTCAGACACATGCCACTTTAGGCATAACTATAGGTAATATGTAAGTTAAATTAAAAATATTCTGAACATAACCTGTATTATTGCTAGGGTGCGGATCCGGTGCGGACATGTGTGGACAGACCCTAAGACGAAAAAATTTATATGACCGAAAATGTTCTCCTTGAAAACCTGAAAAGATTAACACCACTCTACGACAATTTTGATGTTCCCGCAAAAACCGCGGTTTTGCGCTTATACGAGCTTGCAATCGAAGGGGAAATGAGTGATTTGTATATTTTTCCGGTATAGCGGTTAAGGAAAGCTTTAAAATGATGCCTTATTCATGAAATTTTATGAAGTATTAAGGGAGTTATGGCGTACCGACAAAAAAAGGCCTTGAGAAGTAATATATATGATCAGAGAACCGTCAAAACGATGCGATATGATTTTTCCACTATTACAGAGAGATTTTTTTTTGAGGCATAGGCCTCTCCAAGAGTTTTAAAATATTCTCGTGAATATGCTTTCTTAATCCAGTCTATTTCACAATTAATCAGCTGAACACTGAATTCGAAAAAGAAAAAGAACTTTAACAAGTGTACCTATTTCGTCCCAAAGGTAGAAATAATATAAATTTTTGGCGTCCGTTTCTTCTTCTGTGTTAATATGTGTCAAAAATGTATGAATGGTAAATTTAAAAATTATTGCCCTCGAGAACCCTATTTTTCGGAAGAAGTCCTCAGCACACTAAGGGGACAAAAGTGAAAAATTAACTTATTCTTCATATCAAATTCCTTTAATCAATATTAGGCATAAAAACATTTCAAAATTTGTCGAAAATTTATTTCTCATAATATTTTGAATTATACATTTCTGAAGTGTGCATATTTTAAAGATCACAATAAACGTAGTATAAGCTCCCTTTGACATTTTATAAAACATTTTAGGTACTACCACTGCCGGGAATCAAACCCAGGGCATCTGCATCTCAGTTGCAGCGCTTTTACCACTGAGCTCACCGTGGGGCCGTTCCTAACCGTCTTCGAATCGTTCTCTTCTGTGACCCCACCCACGAGTTCTCGCCACGCTGCAGCGTAGCAACCGGGGGGCTGAACAATTGTCCAGAAAACGGATGGAATCTCTTATCTTCTAATCAAATTATTTTAAAATTGTCTCGCACCTCTTAGAAAAAAAGGTTTAATATCCAGGCCATCTGATCGAAATATTTGTTATAAAGTTGTCATCTAACAGTTTAAAGATTTAAAGATTGTATTAATTTTTTAATCTAATTTGATTAGTTGTGATAACAAACCCATGTAGTCCCAACCATTGCCAATAATGTATAGGACAATTTATTTATTTTAATTTCTGTTGTGCTTTGCAAGCTACGTTGAAGATTCGAGTGACAGTATCATCTCTATGCATTTTTGATTATATTCACATTTATATTTCTCTCCATTATATATTCAATTGTTACCCTTCTTTGATTAATGAACCTGCAAAGGTTTGGATGTAGTGGAATGTCACACGAGAAATATGCGTATGCAATATTTCCCCATAGATTTAAAAACTATGGCACTCTATTTTTTCCTTATTGGCATTTCCCAGATCATTAAGATTTCCTGGTTGCTTTACTAGAAAAAAATGTATTCTTTCTTCGCTGACATAGACAGGGAACGCATAACATTCTACTTGATCCCATGCCATTCCATTAATTATCACGATTAGGGAACTGATAATATATCCATTATATGTTCAAGTAACAAAAGGAACACTTGTGGAAGTGAACAAGTAGCTGAGTAAGCTGATTATAATATTCGATAGAGCTCCTCAGACGTAACGTTTAAACGAACCATTGGACCGTGCCAAATATCGCTAAGTAGCCCGCGCTTTGGACCTTCTGGTACCAATCGGAACCACTCGGTCGACACTAAAGTAGATTTGAATGATAATAAGCTGGTCGTGAGATCGCCATATGGCTCCGGGGACCCCGAGGTGAGCTAACGAAGTGGGCCAAGCACTTCAAAAAACCAGCCGTAGCTATGTCCAACACGTCGGCTTCGAGTCCCTCCACATTTCACAAATATTTACGACTGGCAGTATACAATGTCCTGGCACTCCTAGTGTTTTATACGGGCCTTAGTAATATTAGCGGGCGGCATAACTTGGGCCAGCGCAGGACGTGTCACTGCGAATGACAATAATGTATAGGTTGGAGGGTTGTTGAGTAGTTCCTGTAGAATATTGTACCATAATATTAATAGTCTAAGTGGAATGGGATAGTTGTAATTGATATTATAAGATAGATAATATTGATTTTAAAACTGCATCTGTTAATTAAATTATAATTTTTAAACTATTTAATTAGAAGATAACAGATTTGAATCCATCTCACAGAACCCACTTACCAAGTCTCATCAAGGTTAAAGAGTACCTAGGTTCGATTACCGGCCGTGATCGAATCATTATTTAAAAATATTTAATTTCAACTATCTGATAGATATTTACGTATCCCATTTTTTCGCTACCATAAATAGTTTATAAAAAATGAAGGGTTCGGGGCAAAATAGTGCCAAGCAACATTTTTAACAAAAATGAACTGTAGCTGCAGTCTTCTGATCCTATATAACGTAGGACTATATGTCTTTGAAGGAAATGCCACCTAAATATGTCTATAGAGGCTCTATACAGTCATATTTAGGTGGCATTTCCATCATAGACATATAGGTACTTTTACGTAGCATATAGCAGACTGCAGCTACAGTTTATTTTTGTTAAAAATGTTGCTTGGCACTATTTTGCCCCGACTCCTTCAAATAATCCAAAAAATAACTTAGATTTAACTTCGAAATGGGTTTTATTTAAAATTTAAGAAGTATATTATGGTCCTTACGATCTAAAAAATGTATTTTTTTTTTCAAGTGATAAAGTTTTTACAGTACACGAAAATCCATGTTAAATTGAGTCACTTAAAGATAAATTCCTTGTTCCTTTCAACAACGTCTTGTCTAAAAAAAAAAAATGAGAATGATGCTTTAGTAATAATTTTTAGGAGAATGAATTTATGGTTCAAAAGTAGAACAGAGGTGATCTCACCACCACAGGTGTGTGGTGTAGTGGTTAGCATGACAACCTACCATACTAAAGGTCGGGGGTTCGAGTCCCGAGGTGGTCCTTGGATTTTTTATTCGGAGTAAAAAATCCTTGGCTATGCAGCCCCTCGGATAGGACGTAAAATGGAGGCCCTGAGCCTGTACGATTTCAGATACTCGTTAAAGGTCCTTATTCTAATTACACCTAGATAGGCAAAATTTAGGACTCCCACTGTAGCATCGTCCGGTTAGCTTTAGTAGCATAAAGGGACTTCAAACAAAAGTAGAATAAAATGTCCTCAGAATAGATACTAAGCTTCCTATAACATTTTTTACCCTGCAGCAGAACTCTTCTGGTACAACTGACATTTTTTTCTGTTTGAAGAATAATAAAATATAAATATTTTAAACTTAAACATTCCAATTCCAATAGTTAGTGTGTTCGTAATAGATATGTACCGACCTTTATAAAACGAATTCTTATGATTCTAGCATTTTTTAGCACTCTAAATTTCATCTCTCTTACAAAGAGCTAGACATTGATTTACTGAACAACCCGTATATGAAAGATGAGTACAAACTTTCCTTCATTATCAATATAATCAAAGCCAGGGGGGAGTTACTGAAGCTTAACTATGCGCCATGGGACAGCAAGCGTAATCATAACTGCAGCCTATGCAATGCCAACCAGCTAGAAACAATTAGCCATTTTATTGGGAGTTGCACTATCTTAAGGGACTATAGGGCTAAATGGTTTAATGCTTACACTCTGACGGACAAGGAGGTAATCTCGTATTTGAATGGTAAAGATTGGGCTTTGCTCAGCGGATATGTTAGAGAGGCATTTTCCTATCAGCTTATTTTAACAGAGCAGTTTAACTTCCCATAAGTACTGCAAACGATTTTCGTAAATTATTAACTAAAATCCCACATAATATAATAAATATTATATACCGAATCCTCATACCACGACTACCTATAATAATAATATTCCACTTTTTACCTTTAAATATCCCTTTCAGTAACAACCATACTTCTCCATATACTAAAGTTAACAATGAAGATAATCAAATATGTTCTGTTGGAAATATAGTTTATTATGTATCTATTATTTGCAGTCTTGAACAATGAAGTTCTTTCTGAAATTGCTAATTCTTTTGTTATTTATGGCAATTGGAGGCTATTATTATTATTTTTATTTATTTTTTTCTGTACCACCATTATATTTATTTACTTATTTTATTTGTTTTTATTAAGAGGCGATTATTAATATTTTACTTTAAGTTACTATTAAATCAGAACTCCTGCGAACGGGTGTTTCCCACTGCAGTGGTGTTTTGGTGAGATTTTCATTGTATTTTAATTTTTTTCTGTTTCTGTATATAAATAAACACATTTGTCTGTCTGTCTGTCTGTCTATGATTCTAGCATTTTTATAATTATTAAAACAGTGGTATTGAACTTATCGCATAACTGACTCTCTTTCCATTTTACATATAATCGATATCGAACATCGATATCCACTTAGGCTTCTAACAAAGACACTGAGTAAGGTAGTGGGATCCAGAAGGCAGCGGCCGAAGACTTGCTCCCCCTTCCGAGATCTGCATCGGAATTGCTTGGATAAGACCCAAGAGGAACCTGCCTCCCCTCCTTTCCTCCGGTAGCAAATATTAAAAACCTTCTTCCTTAGCGAGATTAAAAATTCTATTTAAATGCAAACTGTTGAATTTAAAAACTGCCTCAAGTATATATCTCTGATAAAGATGCCGACTCCATCTCGACTTCTGAGGAAGTGCGGTGTCTCCTTGAAGTCCGTGTATGAAAGAAGGGTGGGGGATCATCCGGGAGTAAAACAGGACAACTGATTTTTAAAATAATACCATGTAGGTTGAATGTACTGTTTAGTTTGTTTCAATTTATTACAGTTAATTATGAGAATGGCACATATCTGGTCTGGGTGTAAATCGTGAAATTAAACTATATAAAAAAAAAAAAAAAAAAAAAAAAAAAAAAAAAAAAAAAAAAAAAAAAAAAAAAAAAAAAAAAAAAAAAAAACCACATTTACCGAAATGAAGTAATGTGTGAAACAGGTAGAAAACCATCCCTGAAATACTTTTTACATCCATTTGAATCAATCATTATTGATTAGATATTAATAGTACATGGCCTATTAATAGACTAATATATATTTACATATATATATATATATATATATATATATATATATATATATATAGAATAATATATTATATGATAGTATGAATAATTATCACAGTATTTTTTTAATTATATGTCCTTAAGGCGAATATATATGAATACAAAAATCCCTACACAAAATAAAATCACGGATCAGAGACACCCCAAAACATATTTAAGTTAGAAATAGAAATTACTATATAAGTAATGATACATAAGTCGCATACAATTAATTTACTGGTTGTAATATCGCCGAGTAGAGAATCAAGCTCTGGCGAAAGGTTATTAACATTTTGATGGGAAAAAATCTGGTGCGTGCGCGCAACACACAACTTTCACTTACCAACTTACTTAGATTAGAAATTGACGTGTTTTGCTAATTATCATTTCCCAAAGTCACACATTTTTCTACATTCATATCTTATTTTTGTTAATCGTTAAAGCCGTTTTTGAGTAAATAAAAAAACCCGTGAAAATGATACAAAATTTATTAAGTAAAGTCCCCCCTCCCGTAGATCAATTTTGATGAAATTTTTACAGTCACATCTCGGGCATATAAATACATCAAATACCAAGTTTGATCAAAATCGTTAAAACCGTTTTTGAGTAAATAAAAAAAACATGTGAAAATGGTACAAAATTTATTAAGTAAAGTCCCCCCTCCCGTAGATCAATTTTGATGAAATTTTTACAGTCACATCTCGGGCATATAAATACATCAAATACCAAGTTTGATCAAAATCGTTAAAACCGTTTTTGAGTAAATAAAAAAAAACACGTGAAAATGATTCAAAATTTATTAAGTAAAGTCCCCCCTCCGGTTAATCAATTTTGATGAAATTTTTACAGTCATATTTCGGGCATATAAATCGATCAAATACTCAGTTTAATCAAAATCGTTAGAGCCGTTTTTGAGAAAATCGAAAAAAACGTAAAAAGTTATTAAATAAAGTACCCCCTCCCTTTGAGCAATTTTGATGAAATGTTTGCTGTCACATCGCGGGCACATACCTACACTAAATACCCAATTCCAGGTTCCCACGGTTTATAGTTTTTGAGCTAGTCTGTTCACACACACACACACACACACACAGACACACACACACACACACACACACACACACACACACACACACACACACACACACACACACACACACACACACACAGACCATTTCGCGGGACTTGGTTATTTTGACTCAGGGGGTCCCAAAACGTGTATTTCCGTTGAAAACCGGAAGTCGAAAATTTTCACGATCGCAATACTTCCACTTACTACATATTTCATATATAGGTAAGTGAAAGTAAAAATAGGATAATTCTTACATCAAATATGATATTTTTTATTTATTTTTCAGTTCTCTGTAAAAGAATTGACTACTTTTCATTTCTCTGCATTTTTCAGTAATTTTATTTGTCGAATTCCATGTTCTAAAACTAAATCCTTCAATTCTCTTGGAAATATTTCTTGATTTATTATGTTTATTAGATAGTTTTTTCGTAAGACTATTTAATTAGCATTAGTATTTTTCGGAATGTACCTACTTTAAATAAGATCGAAATTTTGTTACTGGGTTCCCGCTAGAGTGAATAGAATATATCTGGTCCCGATTAAACTTATTGATGATTCACGATTTTATAAACCATTCTTTAAATAAATTCATTCGCATATGAATAATTATGAAATCTAAAGTTGTCATCCTCAAGTGGAATACTAACTCCAGTCCATTGCCCCTTGGTCCTCCAGTTTTTATAAGAATATCTCCCGAGGACCAGAAGAGAGTCCTGGAAGAACATGTCCTTGCGGTGGACAATAAAAGAGCGCGGTGGCCCACAAAGCCAATCACCATAAAGGGACACCGACAGGCGGACAGACAAACCGACTAATCAGGTGTGGAGGCAGTCCCTCAGACCCCCTTTGTCTACTCTCCCAGGATACATGCTTCAATCATAGCCTTCTCTTTGTCTTTTTACTCTGCATCTCCTCCATTCAGCACCTTTTCACACAGTTCCACACCGCTCCATTCACCGTCTCCGACTCGGCTGACTCTCTCTCTGGTCACGTCGTTGTGGAAGACCTGCAAAGATGTCTGTCTCAGTCCCATTCCCTATCTATTATTTATATCTACCCTTTCTAAAATCACTAGAAATTGATACTTTGGTTAGATTTGAAAAATGTAATACTTTTTTTTATTAATATTGAATAAAAAAAGCATAAATTAACGAAGTTTATCGCACTTATGAAATCAAGATACTCGAGTGACCTGCTAATTTAAAAATAAAAGGTGCGCCTTGTTCCAGTGGATATAGTTTTAGAATTAATAATGTCCATTAAAAATACTATAGAAATGTACGGGAGTTGCATAGAAAATTATATAAACTAAAAACAAACTGCACTTGTGGTCGATAATATTTTTTCTTATTATAAAAAACATTTTGTCATAAAAAAAGTGTGTGCCAAAGCAACTCTGACGAAATTGACGGAACATACCAATAGCGTGCTCAACTAGGTAAGGATTTAATCCCAAGTTGCGTCATTATAATTTTTGAGTCAGTGCATACTTGTTTTTTTTGTATTATTTTTTTTTAAGGGACTTTTGAATCACTGAACAAAGGAAAGCTAATTCTCTATTAATCGAAAATTGTATTAAATCTTCTTTGAATAGATCCATTTTTATTGTGAACAAATCAATAAAATTTCTGCCAATCAGGTTATGTTATCGCTTTTAGCTGCCCATACTTACAGTAATCTCCCACAAACACGGGGAATAAAAAAAAAAAGAGATATTTGACAGCAATGCAGAAATGTTAATGATTCGTAAATATTAAAATTTTCTTATGTACTAATGCAGAAATTATACTTGCATATCTGTCACTAATTGATCCTAGAAACGAACCATTAACCTAATAAGTAATAAATGTAAAAACAATCATGATAAAAAATTTAGTTTAGAATATCAATCATTAATTGTAATATATAAGCCCCCCTGGAAGGCTGGATGCAACAATTTTTTAAGCTTTTAAGGCGGGAAGCAGTGATAGAATGTTTTTTTTTTTTTTTCAAGCAAATAATTGTAATAACTTAGTTGATTAAGCACTGCTATAATTATACATAATTTTGGTTTCATTTACCATTTCCGCGGTAAGATATTACAACCTGAACGACCATAGCTTGCCCCCCCCTAGTTTTGATCCTAGGTGAGCCCTTGTATGAGCCTTTCAGTTGAGAGAATGACTAATTACAATTTCAACATTTCGCAGAAAATAATTTTAAATAATATTTCTCTTTGAAAAATTTGTGCCTTTTGATATTATTTATATAGAAAACTGGTATGTTTAAATATATTATTTTGATATTTCTATCTTACTATTAAGAATTTTTCGCAGAGAAATATCATTAAAATGTTTTCCTTAACCCATTAACGCCCAGAACTATTTTTGGTGCATTTTTTTTAAACCTTTGCTACCACCACTTGCTAAGATTCTATATAACATGAACAAATAAAAAAAAAAAAATTTTTTCTCAATACAAGGTCATAATGAGGTGTTACATAAATGTAACACCGGGCGCCTGTGCCCCCGTGTTTTTTAATGAGCTTTTTTTTTTTTAAATAATTCTGAATTTGAATAGTATAACTGGTTAAAGGTTGCCAATAAACAAAACTATAAATTAAAACTTTTAATATATAAAAGAACAAGTGGATAAACTTTATTAGTGACAACATTCTACTTCGCCGCATGGCTTGCGAAACCAACAAGTTTTGCTCATCCTTTACTTCTTCCCAATACATCCGTTTATTTAGAAGATTATTGTTGTCCCTTCGGCGTAGGGAGGTGGCGGCCCCATCGCCCGGTCACTGTACCGCAGTCAGCCACTGGCCCTCCAGGTTGGGGGAACAGTACACTGACACTCACACAGTACACTAATACAGCACACTACACTCACCCCCACACTATACACTAAGGCCACCTACAGTACACACCCTAGGGTCACCTCCCCTAGGTAGCCGCCCCGGACGGGGGAGCTAGTCAGGGAGCTCCGAGGAGGCAGCCCCTCCACCTGACTATAGGTAGATGGGCTGATAACCTGTCTACCCGAACTTCAATTATTCAAGAAACCGAAGTAAGAAATAGCCGGACTGATTCATCGGTGAAGATATTTGGCGCGAAAAGGACAACACTTTTTGGATGTTGGAATGTTCGAACACTGAGAGATGTAGGCGGACTCAGACAGGTCAGCGAAGAGATGAGAAACTACCGATTGGACATTCTCGGTTTAAGCGAAACCAGATGGATTGGGTCTGGAGAGGTACCTTGCGGTGACCACACCTTCTTGTATTCGGGATTGGACCAAGCATCTGCAGGCCATAATTATGGTGTTGGTCTACTACTGAGCAATCCAGCAAAACGTGGCCTTATAGAGTGGAAGCCAGTAAATGAGAGATTACTCACGGCAAGATTTCGTACAAAGTTAAGAAATATCACAATTGTCCTATGTTATGCTCCAACTGAAGCCTCAGAAATAGAGAAAAAGGAAGAATTTTACTCACTTTTAAATGAGACAATGCAGAAGGTCCAAAGGAGAGACGTTGTCATCTTAATGGGGGATTTTAATGCAAAAGTTGGGTCATGCAATGAAGGACTGGAGCATGTAATGGGGAAGCATGGTCTTGGTGAAAACGCAAATGACAACGGGGCCAGATTTATTGATCTGTGTGCTAGATATGAACTGTTGATCGGAGGTACCCTTTTCCCACATAAAGCGCATCACAAAGAAACATGGTTGTCACCCGACCATGTAACAAGAAACCAAATTGACCACATCGCCATCTCTAGGAAATTCAGAAGCTCTTTATGCGACGTAAGAAACAAGAGAGGGGCAGATGTTGGATCAGACCATCACCTGTTAGTGGCTAAATTTAAAATGAAAATAGTCGCAGCACCCAAAAAGTTTGAGCCACGGAACAAGTTATTTGATGTTCAGGTCCTCAAAGAAGAAGGAAAGAGAGAAGAATTCAAGATGGAGCTCCATAATCGGTTTTCTGCCCTGAAGGAGAAATCGTATGGGAATATAGAAGAGAAATGGCATAGTGTGGAACAAGTATACTCCGGAGCCAGTGAGAAGGTCCTAGGACTTAGGAGAAAAGATAAAAAAGAATGGATGACCAAAGAAACTTGGGACCTAATAAGGAAGCGGAAAGAAGCCAAATTGGTGTGGAATCTGTGTCGGACCAGATCTCAGGTAGCTGAGATATCAGCAGAACATGCAAGACTTAGTAAGATGGTAAAAGTGAATGCCCGAAGGGATAAGAGGAAATGGATAGACTCTTTCGCAAAGGACGCTCAGGAGGCAGCAAATAAAGGCGATCTGAGGGAGCTTTATCGGATAACCAACCTGCTTTCAAGGAAAAAGCGCCTAGTAAATAATACTCCTGTGAAAGGAAATACTGGCGAACTTCTTACAAATCAACAGGAGCAGCTTGAAAGATGGAAGCAGCACTTTGAAAATCTCTTGCAGCCCGAGGAACAATCATCCAGCCTGGAAAATGTGTCCAGTGATTCAATCGATCTAATTGGACCCCAAGCTAGCCCAAAAACGTCCCATCCACCCAGACAAGTGGCAGTTGACTCTCCCTCAAAGAATGAAATAAAGCAAGCTATAGCGCAATTGAAAAATGGGAAGTCTCCAGGGTTGGACAACATTGCACCAGAGGTGGTTAAAGCAGATGATGACCTATCAGCGGAACTCTTGCTACCTTTGTTTGAAGAAATTTGGGAGAAAGAAGAGGTTCCTGAGGCTTGGAAGAGAGGTATTATTGTCAAGGTGCCAAAGAAAGGAAATAGGACGGTCTGCGACAATTGGCGGGGGATCACATTGCTTTCAGTGCCCTGCAAGGTATTCTGCAGAATTATCTTGAGCAGAATCACAGACGTAATTGAAGAGAAGCTGAGGAAGGAGCAGGCTGGTTTTAGACGAGGCCGGAGTTGTGTTGATCTAATTAACACGCTCAGGATTGTCATGGAGCAAAGTAATGAATGGCGGAGTCCTCTCTATATGACATTTGTTGACTTTGAGAAAGCCTTTGATTCCGTCAAGCAGGACTTCATTTGGGAAACCCTAGCGAAGTATGATATCCCCTCCAAAATAATTAATATAATCAGGAGCATGTACGATGGGTACAGGTGTTGCGTCCTTCATAATGGCGCTGTGTCGGACAGTTTCAATGTTCTCCGCGGGGTCCGACAGGGCTGCATTCTCTCCCCTATACTGTTTATCATAGTCTTAGACCGGCTAATGAGGCAGGTCTTAGGTAGAAGGAAAAGAGGGATCCAATGGACATTACATGAAAGGCTCGAGGATCTTGACTTTGCCGATGACGTTTGCCTTCTAGCACAACGGTTTTCTGACATGCAGGCAAAATTGAGGAAACTAGAAACCGTTTGCAAAGTTGCGGGGTTAAAGGTAAACGCTTCCAAGACCAAAGAAATTCGGTTAAATGTGGAAAATGAGGAGACCCTACAGCTTAATGATGAGGTCCTTGAACGGGTTGATGTTTTCACTTATCTGGGAAGCACTGTGGGGAGAGATGGAGGCACAGACCAAGAAATAGTTTGCCGGATCCGCAAAGCAAATGTAGCCTTTGTCCAGCTATATCCTGTATGGCGTAACAAGAATATATCCCGCAATACTAAGCTAAAACTGTACAACTCCAACGTAAAGTCCGTCCTCCTCTATGGCTGTGAAACTTGGAAAATCTCCAAAAAGGTTCTGAGCCAGCTCCAAGTTTTTGCGAATCGTTGCCTTAAGAGAATTCTCTCGATCAGCTGGGACGATAAAATCTCAAATGAGAGGCTGGCTCAATTGTCTAGACAGAAGCCATTGGGGGAGCAGATTGCCACGAGAAAGTGGAAGTGGATTGGACATACCCTCCGTAAAAGAGATGGAGCCATTGAGAAGACGGCTCTTGATTGGAATCCCCAAGGATCAAGAAGTCGGGGGAGACCCAAGCTGACCTGGCGAAGAACAGTAGAGAAAGAGGTCATTAGAGCTGGAAAAACATGGAGAGAGGTCAAGGCCCTAAGCGGGGATAGAGACGGATGGCGAGTTTTTACTTCGGCCCTTTGCTCCTACTATGGCAGCCATAGGACATAAGAAGAAGAAGAAGGCGGGAAGCAGTGATAGAATGTTTTTTTTTTTTTTTCAAGCAAATAATTGTAATAACTTAGTTGATTAAGCACTGCTATAATTATACATAATTTTGGTTTCATTTACCATTTCCGCGGTAAGATATTACAACCTGAACGACCATAGCTTGCCCCCCCCCTAGTTTTGATCCTAGGTGAGCCCTTGTATGAGCCTTTCAGTTGAGAGAATGACTAATTACAATTTCAACATTTCGCAGAAAATAATTTTAAATAATATTTCTCTTTGAAAAATTTGTGCCTTTTGATATTATTTATATAGAAAACTGGTATGTTTAAATATATTATTTTGATATTTCTATCTTACTATTAAGAATTTTTCGCAGAGAAATATCATTAAAATGTTTTCCTTAACCCATTAACGCCCAGAACTATTTTTGGTGCATTTTTTTTAAACCTTTGCTACCACCACTTGCTAAGATTCTATATAACATGAACAAATAAAAAAAAAAATTTTTTTTCTCAATACAAGGTCATAATGAGGTGTTACATAAATGTAACACCGGGCGCCTGTGCCCCCGTGTTTTTTAATGAGCTTTTTTTTTTTTAAATAATTCTGAATTTGAATAGTATAACTGGTTAAAGGTTGCCAATAAACAAAACTATAAATTAAAACTTTTAATATATAAAAGAACAAGTGGATAAACTTTATTAGTGACAACATTCTACTTCGCCGCATGGCTTGCGAAACCAACAAGTTTTGCTCATCCTTTACTTCTTCCCAATACATCCGTTTATTTAGAAGATTATTGTACCCTGTCAAAATTAAAAACCGGATCAAGCATTTTATTTCCCCTAAAGAAAAGTTCTGAGGCTCTTCATTTTTGAATTGGACGTACTTTTCCGTTTCAGTCAAGAGAAGATGGTAAACGTTGCTGTCAAGTAACTTTTCAAAACATTCGACACAGCTGTTTTCGGCTTCATATATAACAACCTCTTCTTTCCAAGGTACAGGATTGGCGTAAAAGTCACGCAATAAACAATGGTGTTGGTTTACCTTTTCTTACACGATTTATTATCCATTGGAACCCTTGATTGAAGTGGGAGCTGGAACGGGATATAGCGCTGATATCGTGGAGGTCGAATCTGAAGCTCCAGGCGGAGCGGGCGTAGAAGGATGGCTAACTGGTGGTTCAAGCACATCATAAATGCCACCAAGACGTTCATTGTCGGACAAAACGATTTCAGCAGGAGCTAGAAGCTGCCCACCTGAAAGGTGAAGAGGATCTCCTAGGTCATCTTCATTCCCAGACTCCTCGTCAGTAACCGCAGAAGGGTCCGGTGGCTCTGCATAAACGGCCGTTGCCTGGATGTCATCACCGAGTATTAAATCGAGAGCATCTTGAAGAGAAAACCCCGGTCTAACACAATAAAAGAAAAATGGAAAATACAGGGGGTCCAAACGCCCGGTGTTACATTTCGGTAACAGTGGTAAATGAAAGGTTATAAAACTCTTAAAGACCAACCAATACGCATGAAACTCAACAGATATGCTGAGAAAGTCTTTCTCTGTTATGAGTAATAAAATAAAAAATATTAAACGTATTTAAAGGTACTTACTGCTGGAGACTCTGCAGACTTTCGACGTCAACAGGGAAGGACATTTTCAATCTGTTCAAATCGGTAGTCGAAACAATAATAAAACAGTAAACATCGACTCTATCCCTTCTACCGCCTTCTTAGTGTATTATAAACACAACAAAAACCCCGAAGTTCTAAGAAATGTTTCCGTTCTATGAAAAAAACAAACTTCACTTTGGCGTTACATAAATGTAACACCGGGCGTTAATGGGTTAAAAATGTTGAAATTGGAGTTAGTCATCCTGACTACTAAAAAGTCTCATATAAATAATATTTTTTCGTCTGCGTTTACATTACTACATACATAGACAAAATATTTAATAACTAAGTCTCTAATGATGAATGAATCCTCACAGCTAATAGAATGCCTGAGCAGCTGCTGGCTCACACTTTACCTACCCCGGCTTACACGCCCGACTACCATGGTCCGTAAAACCCTAATCACTTTGCGACCATGGTCGACAAAGGCACGAACCTAAGAGGATAACAGGTCCCGATAAAGAACTATCGGCTATCGCCTGGTGGGAGTGTTAATTGACCCATAACAGTGTGAAATAAAAGAGCGATAGGATTAGGATAAGAGGAGAGCCGGCTCATTACCCGGCCCTATCTCCTCCGATCTACACTAACGCCCCTGGGGCCGAGGGGCGGCGAATTTAAAATGGGCGGGCCCCCAGGGGGTGCCCTAACCCCCTCCCTCCCCCATCCCAAGTCAAATTTCATTTTCCGCTGGAGCCATCTGCGCTGATTGGCCCTGATGAAGCCTTTGAAGTCGCGGTCTGGAAGAGAGGTGTCACTCGCATCACACAGCCCGACACCTCTCCTCCTCTGGGGACTGCCTTTTTATCTTCACCAGTAACAACATCCTGTCACCGCACCAGAGGGCCTAATGGGATACAGAGTGTGCTTGTTTCTGCGCAAGTCGATAATAACTTTCATATAACTTGAATCAAGTCTATTCTAACTGGGAAATATTATTAAAAGCATAATATTTACTTAATCGTAATTGAAAAAAATTATTGTACTTAACGGTAATACGGTGGCCGCATCACGTAACATTCTCTTATATCACACTAACCTACCTAGGACTAAAATTGACCTATACATAAAACATTTATTTACTGTTACTTACCTGTAGATGAAATATATAGCAAGGGAATGTATTACTTTCACTTTCCTATAGTAGTAGTAATAATGTTTGTTGGGCGAAAAATATAATACAATATATACCAAATTGTAAAAATAACAAAACATTTTACGGCATAGCGAACTGTCTGCCGGTTAATTTTATACAATTCATTACTTTAAGCGTTACTACAGTAAGCGTGGAATAAAAACCAAACAAAAAACGTAGTAATATTTACAAATAAAAAAATAATATACAATAATTCCTACTTGAAAAATAAATAAATTTAATTCTTAAAAATACTGTATCGAAATAAAAACAAGAGAAAAAAACAACAAAAAAATTAAGTCATTAAAACAAATTTTAAGGAAACTGTAAATATTAAGTAAATCATAAGGATCCTGCCTACGTTGGATTAAGGAGATTATATCGATGAGTCCACGCACGACGAACAAAATTCACTATATTACGGCACTCTGTTTTAGAAGGAGCATTCAATAGTGAAATCAGGAATATTTCGTAGAGGGCTAGAGCACCCAGAAACTCACTGAGAGCAGAACATTCGAACAAGAAGTGAAACTGATCCTCTTTTTCCGCAATGTTGCAAAGTGGACAGTTCCGATTTTCAACGAAACTACACGTTTTGAGATCCCCTAATAACCAATTGAGTCCAAATAAGCAAGTCCCGCAAAATTTTCTGTGTGTGAACAGATTAACTCAAAAACTATTAACCGTACGAAACTGAAATTGGGTATTTAGTGTAAGTATATGCCCACGATGTGACAGCACAAAATCGGGTTACTTTATTTAATGAATTTTGTCTAATTTTTACGTTTTTTTCTTCGATTTTTTCAAAAACGGCTCTAACGATTCTGATTAAACTCGGTATTTGATGTATCTACACGCCAGCGATGTGACAGTCAAAATTTCATCAAAGTTGATCAGTTGGTGGGGGCACTTTATTTAATAAATTTTGTCTCATTTTCACGTGTTTTTTTATTTACTGAAAAACGGTTTTAACGATTTTAATCAAACTGAGTATTTCATGTACGTATATGCCCGCGATGCAACAGCCGAAATTTCATCAAAATTGATTAAACGGAGGGATCACTTTATTTAATAACTTGTTTTCCCATTTTCACGTTTTTTTATTTATTTTTTCTCAAAAATAGCTTTAAAGATTTGGATTAAACTCGTCATGCTTAATGAGAATCGAGTATTCTTTAATATCAGGTAAGCTTCATCATTATTAAAATGTTCTGAGGGGGCTTAAATGGGGAAGGGGTCTTTTTTGTTTTCCTTTTCAAGTACCTTTGTTTTTGTTTATATAGAGAAATTATCTGTCTCTCGTTTCGCCTAAATATAAGAAATGGCTAATTATGAAATATGAAAAAAATCAAGTACAAATACACAGGGCAAAAAACGAAAAATATTCCATAAAACACGTTGAGCCCACCCATGAGCAGTATGCCTTTAGCGACAGACGATTGTTTATAATTAAAGACGTTCTGTTCATTTAATGGAAATTATTTGTTTCATGGTAACTAAATGAAGTTTTCAACTACTACATAGAGAATTATAAAATCAGACGACTTGGAGCGTTATGCTTGCATTGCCGAATTATCACAAATAAAAACTTTTAATTAATAATAAACATTTTTAATGTACTTTAGAGAGTAAATAAAATAAGTAAATGAATGTTGAAAAAAGTGTGACTTTGAGGAATGGCATTTACACGTCAATTTCTAATCTAACTGCGTTGGTAAGAGAAAGTTGTGTGTTCCGAGCATCGCACCAGATTTTTTTTTTTAATTCCTATGGAAAAAAAAACAATCATTTGTTCATAAAGTACAGGTTCCAGAATGCTATTTGCCACCTACTACTCATAAAACATTAATCCGGTGCGAATCCAATTGAAACCTTAAATCTTTTAGACCGAACGATCGAGTTTTTCCATGGTATATCCAGATGAAGAATCACTAAAATTTAATCGAAATCGTTAGTGTCATTTTTGAGAAATCGTAAAAAGAAAAAGAAAAGTTCGGATAAAGTGCCCCTTATGTTTAATCGATTTAGACGAAATAGGTATAAAATGTCTAATCACGATGTGACAGCAAATATGACAGCCGGCGCGCACATACGCTGCATACAAACCTCAAATGCTCAAATGCCTAATTTCTGTTTCTTATGACTTATTATAGTTTCTTTGCTAATCTGTTCAGAAACACACACACACACACAGACCATTTTGCGGGACTTGGTTATTTGGACTGAGGGGACCTAAAAACGTGAATTCCTTTGAAAAATGGAAGTCGCAATCGTTCACAATCCCAATACATTCCCTTAGTATATACTTCATATGTAGGTAAGGAAAGTAAAAAGTAGTGATTAATGAATATTACATTCATTAATATACGGATTGTCAATTTTTACTTTCACTTACCTATATATGAAATATATAGTAAGTGGAAGTATTGCGATCGTGAAAATTTTCGACTTCCGGTTTTCAACGGAAATACACGTTTTGGGACCCCCTGAGTCGAAATAACCAAATCCCGCGAAATGGTCTGTGTGTGTGTGTGTGTGTGTGTGTGTGTGTGTGTGTGTGTGTGTGTGTGTGTATGTGAACAGACTAGCTCAAAAACTATAAACCGTGGGAACCTGAAATTGGGTATTTAGTGTAGGTATATGCCCGCGATGTGACAGCAAAAATTTCATCAAAATTGCTCAAAGGGAGGGGGTACTTTATTTAATAACTTTTTACGTTTTTTTCGATTTTCTCAAAAACGGCTCTAACGATTTTGATTAAACTGAGTATTTGATCGATTTATATGCCCGAAATATGAATGTAAAAATTTCATCAAAATTGATTAACCGGAGGGGGGACTTTACTTAGTGAATTTTGTATCATTTTCACGTGTTTTTTTTTTTTAACTCAAAAACGGTTTTAACGATTTTGATCAAACTTGGCATTTGATGTATTTATATGCCCGAGATGTGACTGTAAAAATTTCATCAAAATTGATCTACGGGAGGGGGGACTTTACTTAATAAATTTTGTATCATTTTCACGGGGTTTTTTATTTACTCAGAAACGGCTTTAACGATTAACAAAAATAAGATATGAATGTAGAAAAATGTGTGACTTTGGGAAATGATAATTAGCAAAACACGTCAATTTCTAATCTAAGTTAGTTGGTAAGTGAAAGTTGTGTGTTGCGCGCACGCACCAGATTTTTTTTTTCTATCGACAAACATTTTGTTGTAGATCATAACGATCTTGCGTGGTTGTACAATTCTTTTAGTGCATTTAAAAGACAGTCATAATTAAAAATATCCGATTTCTGAGATATGACGTTGTTGAATGGAGAGAGTGATATGTGTAACTACAATTGAACTAAATATATATTTTTTTCTATTTTAGTAGTCTCCTTAGATTGACCGGATAAATAAATAGATATAAGACCGGTGGAGTACGGCTCTATTGTCCCCGCCCCCCTCCCCATTGTGAGATGATTTATCCAGTAGCTGTCACATTAGCCACTAACTGATATCAATAGGTTCCCGCCAGCGGTTCCGTCATCCCATCCCGGAATTAGTGACGCTCTGCGATATTTCATATCCTCTTAGCTTTTGTGGCGGGGGTCGGGGTCCCTTTAATAAAGTCCTCGAGGATTTGTCTCTAGTTCTTAATGGGAATAGTTTCGAGCCCTTGGCGATGAGTCGGATTTTTGCAGCCTCCGGGAGGAATGTCCTACAGCGGTACCCCTTTCAGCGTCCTCTAATTGTCGTCTTCCATTGTCCGATCTCTGCCTTTATTGCTCCTTGCCTATTATCGCCTAGTCATTTAATTCTATGCTCCATCCCCATCCCGTCCTGAGATAGAGAGTACTGAAACTTGGAACCGTCAATAATCATGTGCAATTGAATGTTTAACAACACCTAAAAGCTCATAGAAATAACACATACCTTACATAACCTTAGGTGGTTCCAAAGAGAATTCTTTAATCCATAATCGATCCAAAACTGCAACTAGATAAATTGACAGGATGCGTGCTACTGAATTTTGATGCTATCATATACTTAACTGAGGTAAAACTAAACTCTACATTACCTTAGAAAATACAAATTTGCTTAACACAATCTTCGATTTTTTAATGAATATTTTTAATCACCCGTCACCTTGATAGAGTGTTTCCAAGAATTAGCGTCCGATATGAAAATTGCGATTCAAATAAAATTTAAGAAACAAAAGAGGGGATAGAAATAATTAAAAAAAAATAACAACATTAAATATATAGTAGACAAAAATACATTTCATTAATCCTCGACTAAGACAATAAGCAATCTATTAATAGTAATGTTATTGTAAAAAAATCATAAGAACTAAGAATCACCATAAGCATTAAAAATGGTTGTAGATGAGGACCAAGTGCTTCTGTTTGTGTTTTCTTAAGTTTTAACGCTATTGGCGTGGATTCATTACACTATTAGGTCCGTGGATTTCATCTTGCAGATTACCTTTAAGAATTTTAGTAATATCGATTTATATTTACCTAATAATTTTTTTTCTAATTAGGCAGAGTATCCCTTTACATAAGAGTAGTTAAAACTGAATTTCTTCTTCTTTATTCTTGTAAGAGACAATCGTATATATACCATTTATACCAGTTATACTATAACCCTACACCCTGTGTAGGAAATATATTATATACATCGAATTTATGTGCCCAGAGTTTGTAAAGGATAATACATTCGACAACTTCAAAATATCAAGAATAATTTTAAGCAAAATCTGAATCCCACTATCCACTCCTTCCCCCGGTGCGACGCCTAGGAACAAGGCGAATGTAAATATTTAAATAAAATATCTTTCTTACTGAGGGTATGTCATAGTACAAAAGAAAAATTTCTCTGTTTAGTCTATTTAAATTTCTCATTAAAATTTCAACCAACCATTACTAATACATTACTGAAGATAGTCATGTACAACTACTCAACACATATAAGAAAGTGGAAACGTTTAAATACCTCGGTACATTAGTGACACAGAGGAACGACATTGCAGTAGAAATAAAAGCAAGAATCGCTGCAGGCAATAGATGTCTTTTTGCATTGCGAAAAGCGTTAAGATTTAGAAATCTATCACGGAAGGCAAAGGTAGTCATCTACAAAATGATTTTGAGGCCTATCGTGACGAATGCAGGTGAAACGTGGGTCCTGACGCAAGAAAGCGAGAATATGCTGCGGGTCTGGGAAAGAAAGGTAGTCAGACAAATATTTGGACCAGTAAGTATCAATGGCCAATGGAGAGCGCGAAATAACAGAGAGCTACGGGAACTCTGCAATGAAACAGACATTGTCAGTCTATTGAAATCTAGCCGTATAAGATGGCTAGGACATGTAGAAAAAAACTGTTAGTTGGCAAACAAGGAGGAAAGAGAGGAAGAGGAAGGTCCAGACTGCGATGGATAGATGACGTCGAGGATGATCTGCAGAGGATGAGTATATGTCGTTGGAGAAACCGAGCTGCAGACTGGGAGGATTGGAGAGGAGGCCAAGGCCCTGCAAGGGCTGTAGAGCCAGGGGGGAAAAAATTATATTTCATACAGAATAGGCCAACTCCCTCTGTATGTCTAACTGACTATAAATGATGTATCTAATAAATAAAAAAATAAAAAAAAGGAAACTATATAGTTCTTCATAAATTGGTAAAACTTTTGAAAAGTACGTATCTAAA
Organism: Aelia acuminata; assembly: GCA_911387785.2. Classification (NCBI taxonomy): domain Eukaryota; kingdom Metazoa; phylum Arthropoda; class Insecta; order Hemiptera; family Pentatomidae; genus Aelia; species Aelia acuminata. The sequence goes on along the minus strand of OU426978.1, from coordinate 185,966,290 downwards.
ATCATAATTTTGTACTATAACGTTAAATCGTTAAATAAAAAGAAAAAAACGTATGGCTTTAAATCCCAGACCTTTTGTTGGAGCGAAACGTCAGAGCACGTGTTTGGTACTGGATTGTTCGAGTTAAATCCACGCAGGCCTGTAAGGTGCCAGAACGTTCCTTTTACGACTGTATATAAGGTGCGAGTGACTGTGAAGCTCAAGCCATATCATTTGTGTTACGAGGTGATAATTTTTGTATCCTGCTTTAATATTTGTATTTTTATAATGTTTGTGGAATTGGCTATTGTCATATTTTCGTTGAATAAATATTGTGAACACCCAGAAGAGTTACAGTCCTTTTATATAAATTCAAGTCAGCTGGATAAAAAAATAATATTTATAAAAGATAACATTTTCGTTTATTAATTTAAAGTTTAGAAGCGAGTTAGAGAGTGAAATATAACACTTGGGCTATGAAGGGCCACTGACAAAGGCGCTAACCCTAAGAGGCGAGGTGGGATATATAAAGCTGATTACTGGAGGGGTGGGTGGCGAGTCCCAGGGGGCAGGCTATCAATTATATCGCCACTCTAGGGCCAGATTAAAATTTCACTTGAGGGGGGGGGCACTCGAACCTGTGGGCACTGCCCTCTCTAATTACTATGTCCTTAGTTAGCATTAGTATTAGTGGGTGGGTATCTAGGGTCCTTGCTTGGGTTTACCAAGTGATAGGGACTAGAAGGTTTGCAGCATAGTTGTCAAATAAATTTACATAGGTTTGTAAACCATCGAGGATTTTTTTTTAGACAGGAAAATCTGTTTTTGAGTCTAAATATTTACCAAAAGCCCACTCATTTAGATTTTAGAGCATCCGAGACTAAAAAAAAAAAATAGAAGAGAAAATTTTACGCCTTATTTTCAATTAAGCTAAGTTAATGATAACTGTTAACTCTAATTATATTCAGTCTCTATCTTGCATGTCGCTTTTTGTGGAAATCATGAATTGGGTTTTTTCCTTATTTATTTCCAGACCCAATTGAAATATAATATAAAATAAAATTTAAAACCTAAGATGTACATTATTTATGTATGTTACATAGTTTACTATTTATATTTGCTGTTTATTCTGTGACGACAAAGGAAAATTGCAGCAGGTTATGTTATTATTTTCCCCTAGCAGATTTGCATTTGCCACTGTGATCAAGCCAATATGATCTCTTCTGTTTGTTGCTTTGAGTTTCTAGTTAATTTGAAAAGTTTTGTATCAATCCCTGTTGAATGTATATTGGCAACAGTCGTTTCAACCCACGTGAAGGCTGTTCGGATAACAGGTAGGAGGAAAGAGAATAATGAAGAGTGAAATCTTTGGTGTTTGTTATGTCTGTAATATTTTTAATTTTGTTAAATTTGTATTTGGATAATATGGACGTATTTCGTGGAACCCCAAAGTTTTGCTCCGTATGTCCAAATAGGTCTTAGAATATTCGTTTAAATTAATCTCTTACATCTTAACTTGCGTGGTGATCTGTAGTCTATGAGATTGTAAAGTTGTAGGTATGTACCGTCTTATGAGTCATAGTTTAATGACAAGAAGGTTTTCCTGATTAAAATTATAACAAGAGCTCCAAATAAAAGAAATGACTACAAACTCCATTCAAAACAAAGTCCTTACGGTCTTTTCTTTACCAGGAAGATATAAGGAAGATATACACCTATTTCATAATGGGATGAATTCAGATATCTAGGCACGGTGGTTGGTAACAATTACTACGAGGAATGCAGTTACTTCTGAGTCACTTTATGTCCCTGCTATTTACTGTTTTGCAACGATAATATTGAGTTCTAATTTTTGTTTATAGTTTTTTTGTTAAAATTTGACTTCAATAAAATTATTTGAACACATACCAGTGTTACAGTACTATCAAATTATTCATTATTATCTTGAAAACCCTTCTTCTTCCCCTTTTTGTCTGAACCGTGAAATATGCTATTTTTTTTTTCCCCCCTTGGACACCCAAACCTAAAAAACTGGTCCAGACGAAAGAAGATTGAAGATGACTGAGAAGGAAAAGTCAGGAGTACATGGTGAACCCCTAGAGGACACCCCTTCGCTCTGGCTGTAAAAGTTTACAGTACCATAAACTGTACTCGCTCCCTTACAGTTATATAAATACTCTTTTTATTTCTCTTTTAATGCCCTATTTTATCGTTGGTCCTTTTCTCTTTTGTCACCTACAGTTTTCTCCTCCTTCCTTAATATACAATGAGGAATCCTTCGAGGGTTTGGTAATTTGTCCAAATTATATGAATGTATTTTTTTCTTGTTCAAAGAGTTCTGAACATTTTATTATTATTATTTTTTTTTTTTTTTCACTGACAACAACCGATTTTTTGAATCATTTCCAGATAAAGTTTATGGATTACTATATTTATTTTCATGTCCAATTAGATTGAAGAACATTTGAATAAATTTATATGTGACGGTGTAGCACAGCGAGTAACAAAGTCACTATGACCTCAGTTTCTAGTCTCGAGTTTGAATCCGGCTGAGGCAAGTAATTATTTATTCTATTACGCCAGCCCTGAATCTATGAAGCATAATAGATTATTTTATGCGTCATTATTAATTCACTTAATTATTATCACACCTTGATATCTTCTTAAATACATGTATATATAGATAGCATGTCCTCGATGACACGGTTAAACAAATGATTTTATTTGAAATTCAAATGCTATGGAATCATGGAAAAAAGCGATTTTTCTTTAGAAAACATGCAAATACGTATTTGTTGAATAAAAACATGAAGTATACTGGAGAACATGAGGTCAAAATAATACTAACAAGGTTAAAAATACATAGATAATCATAAATAATTTAATTAATTCATGACGTATTGAATCAATTTTAAGATCTGTAAATTAATATATTAATTTTATTCTCTTACAGCTACTATTACTGTCTGCAAAATTGATCACCATCTGTCGCTGAAAGATTTCTTTAATTGCTAGTCTTGAAGAAAGGATTTTCGGTTCTATAAATCGATTGTAATCCCAAACCTTAGGAAAACTACACTTACGGAAAACGAAAAGAATCAGCAATTTCATTTGAGTTCCCTTTATAATATATTTTATGGAATTAATATAAAGCTATCGAGTTCTGAATATTTTATATGGAGACTTCCATTTACATTTGTTTAATCTCTACACTTGTTGATTTAAAACTTGATTCAAAAGGTTGTTTAAATTAATTCCATGTTATTTACAGGTGTAGAGACATACGTGACAATTAAAATAATTGAGGGAGAAGTGGCTCTCTGGCAGCGGTCCAAGCTATTGTATTATAATGAATGTGTTAGTGAAACCGCTTTCTTTTCAGGCGTCAGGGGGTTCATTAATAGAAATCATAATGAAAGCCAAATTATCAAATTATGTGACCAGAATTATTAAATCCATAGGTACCGTTCGATGATTTAAAAAAAAAATTAATTCAGTAAAAAGCAGGATCATGTTCAGTTATGTTGAGGTTATGAAGTTTAATAATATTGCAAAACATTTCATTTAAACTATTAGTAAAATAAACAAATAGAGAAAATAAAAGAAAACTCATTCAATAGGATGGAACTTCATACTGTGAAACTAATTCTCAAGATATGTTAAATTAAGTAAGCTGTTTTGATATAGTGCTCAATATTTTCGAAAGAATAGAACCATAAATTGTATCTGGAATCTTCAATGGATTTTTTCTGATAAAAAAAACTCTGACAAAAATTGTCAACCTTTTTTTACCTTTAGCAACCTTCCTATGACAAAAGGAAATTTATTTCATAAATCACTCTCTCCTTTCAAAAAAGTCATATTCAGGTGAATGTTTTAAAGAAATGAAACGTGTTAATAATTAAATTAAATTTTATACCGTGCATGAGATTATTGAGAATGTAACTGACCTTTTTCCTCTGTTTGGAGGAGACCAAATGTAAGATTTTACAATTGAAGCGTGGAAATGCATAAGGGTCTAAGTGCCAAAAAAATAAAACAAAGTTCTTTTTGCCAAATTATTATATACACGGTGGACCCGTGCGAAGCACTTCCCACGACTATTTGTATCAGATTTGACTTCTAGGTTTAACATAACTATGAAATGAACCTTTTTTTTGCCTATTCATCCCCCCCCCCCCCCCAACTACCCGGGCCTTAAGGTGAAATTATTTTTCTACAGCAAGGAAGAATAAATTATTTTTAAGAAATTATTTTTCGCTTAATTAGTTAAGGAAGAACTTCATTTTCTGACGTTTTTCTCTACAAAACAGTTTCCTGTAATCTTCCTGGAATATAAGAAATCATTAAGAATATTGCATAGTCTTGGAAATTAATCTTTCTACATCATGATTTTAGCTACCCTACTTATTTTGTTTTTTTTTCAAAAACAGTTCATAAGATGTTTTTTACGGTTATCTTTCTGACAATGGAGAGGAAGGTAATCTTTTAAGTGGTAAGAACGATATGAAATAGATTTCATATTGAGAATATGACGAAGTCATAAATGCTTTTAAGGATTTTAAAGAGTTTTTTTATCTTTTACAGCGTCCGTCGGTTTATCCGAAGAGTCGGTTAAACGGGAACCGGTTAAGTGGGAGTATACTGTAATTGCTAATTGTGAGAGTGCAATTTTCCAACGCTACAATTAATTCTAAATCAGACGAAACAACATTTATAGAACCTAAGCACGGCAGGACCTAACATTTGCTGCAACGTAATACAATAAGTAGTGACCACGTGCGGCGGAGGGGCCTAACCCAGGCGTTATCTCAAAAATGGTAGGTTTTAGGGCTTTAAAACACAAATCCCAGTTTAGTGCTTCAGAACTTTCTGGGTCTTAATGCTCGTATCGAAATTTATAAAACCCTATTTGATTCGTTCCGATCCGTTGAATCAGTACATTTAGGTCGATATTTTATTTTGGACCAAAATATGAACACTGAGAATGCAATTCCCAAAAGCTACGTGACATTCTGAATCCAACGATACCACAATCATGGTATTTGAGCGCGACAGGACCTTACAATTCATGAATAACCGATTTTTACGCTTTGTGTAATAATATATGTGGGATGCCAAAGCCATTCTTCAGAAAAGTGTATAAGTAAGGTTTTGTTGTTAGAAAAGAGTTCATTGAATGTATGAAAGATGGCCTGGGTGTAAGCACTGAACATAGTTTACCCTAGTGGGTATAAGTCACATCATTTCTGTAAAAATTTCCTAAGGCACTTATACCTTTGTGCATTTCCACGCTTCAATTTAAATAGCCCCTTTTGATTTATAAAGTTCTTGTAAAAAAAATCATTTGATGTTCTTGTTAACAATTGGACGATCTTGCAATGACATAACTCTTTCAGCTCATTCAGCAAACATTAATAACTAAAAATAGCCGGTTTTTTTTATTTATGACGTTGTTGAAAGGAGTAAGCTGCTGCTAGGTACCTGATTTATGTTTACTAAATGGAATTTGGAGAAAAAACTACAATTCATATAGATTGAAATTTGCTTTATTTTTAATCAACGACTTTTTTCAACCTACAAATACAAAACGTCAATGACTCATAAAAGATAGGATAGTTTAGGGATTATCGGGGCGATAAATGTCAGAATCATTCATAAATAATCGAACTCTAGATAAAATAGATAAAAAATTCTTTATAAAAAATAATTCAGGTGTGTTATATTATATTTGATAAATGTTTTACCCAAAGCGCAGAACCATTATTTTATTTTTATTTTTAACGGTTTAGGAGTTTAAATAATGTCAGGCTTATTAGTGTTAAGTTATTATCAATGAAGGACGTACAAAATATGTATACTGTAATTAGATCCCATAAAATATATGACTTCGAAAGAGAAAGTTGACATTAATTTATACCAATTTATCAAAATCCGGGGGTAGAAAAAGAATGGTACGACTAGCTGCCCATGGGAGCCTTAGAAGCCGAACTAACTTTGGTATATAAGATATATATTTATATAATTAATGCTGGATATATATATGAGGCTTTATACATATAATAATGGTATATAATTATAGTGGAGATATAGAGAGAGATGAAGGCTGGTGTTTAAGGAGAAGACTGGGGCTGAGTGAGGCTTGTCTGTCAGTGGATCGATTAGTTTGCTATCAGGCTCATGCATATTCAGCGGGTGGGGTCCCCCCATCCCTTTCGCACAAATATTATAGGCCCCTCTCCATCTAGCCTCTTTTATTTGTTTACTTTTATCTTCAATATTGTTCTATTCTGGCATATTTGTCAACAATATTTAAAACAAATAATAATTCGATGGTTCTGTTCTTGTGACAAAATATCTAAATGGTTTCAGATACATATTTTTATATTGTTTCTAATTTTCAAGACAAACAAATAGCAGCAGGGATTATTAATCAGTAATTAGTGACAATGATTAATTACTTAGTAAATATCAACGAAAAAGGGATATGAAAAAAGCCGGAAAAATCAACGTCTGTTTTAAGATCTTCTGCTCAACTCACAGCCACTCATAAATACTTGTTTCATCTTTTTATTTCCAGTTACTAGTCAAACGAAGATTAAAAAGGAAATGGACGGGAAATATACTTCAACCGTGACGAATAGGACGTACAACATAAATCGACACTGAAGTTTGCATTCTTTACATATTTGTTACATGTTTTTCGGCGCAGGTGCTAATATCTTAGAATGTAAATAAATAAATACAAAAAAAATTCAGTTAACCTACAGATAAAAAAACATAAATAATCAGGATTTCCAATCATACGTTTCTTTTTCTTGTTTTTGTAAAACCCTTCGAAAATTCCTTTAGCTCTGATAACAATAACAGACCTCGAGTATGATTGAAATTAAGACAGCTATTGTGCAGGGCTAATGATTCTCTTTTGTTGATCACAGCAAATACTATTAAACATTATAAATATAGCCAAGTCATCTTAAGTGTTGGTCAGGTTAGGTTACTTGTATTCTTGGATGAATAACTTAATTAGACATTACTGTATTGTTGGTTTTACCTCAAGATTTAAGTGTAGGGGAGAGCAGGGTTGGTTGGCATAGGGGGTAGGTTGGCCATTGGCTTATAGTTTCCGTCACACCTGTTGTGAAGGCCCCACCATTGTACCATGTGACCCGCTCGAACTCGGGAGTATTGTCCTGAATTTTCAATCTGATGCTAACATTGTAGAGAAGAGTGTGCTTCATCGATTGATTTTACAACATGTAAGTAAATTTTTATATTTTCAGTAAATTTGGTTTAAAGGTATGGCAAAACATTTGACTGCGATTCTGTTCACATAGCCAACATACCCTTTGAAAAACCTAACCTTTCGACGAACCAGTTTTTTGTTTGATTGTTCTCCCCTGTCCTGGCAGCCATCTTTCATATGATCTCTCCTGTGGGGTTAGTTGGCTCTCTTCAACTGGGATTTGTTGGCGCAGTAGCAATTCACAAAAGCAAGGTAAACATAAACAAAGGTGAAACTACCAAATGTTTTTAGTTCCAGCGAGGAGGATGGGAGCGATATTTCCTATGCAGAAAGTGACGACAGTCTAAACTCCTATCTTCTTCTATTGTCATTCTATTTTCCCTTAAAAGCTGGTTAAAACCGATTCAAAATTATTATATCATTATAGTGCAACTTTTTATGACAATAATATGTGTCAGGCAGTAATTGAATGAGATGGCTATACAACACAACTTTCTAGGCCAACCTGAGCCACATAGGGGGTTAATTGGCATACTCTGGATTGATGAATTCTTCAAGATTCTATCATCTTAGTATTAAATATTACGTGTTGAAAAAAATACTTGAAGTACTCTGATACTTGGGGTTTACAGTGGTATTAGCCCTATTGGGATTATATTAACAGACAGGAACGACTCAACAATCAAATAAGTGAAAACTGTTGCCAACCAACCCCGCTTTCCCCTATTTTTAGTATGCTTCACCGATTGTTGAAATTTTATTTTTAGTTTTTAACAAATGCTCTTAAGCCTTGCATAGTGGATGACCATACCTGATGGAAAAGAAGAATTGTTCATGTCGAAATAAAAAAGAAAGTAGCAGTCTAGGAAGCGGTCCTATTTATTATTTTATAATATTGCAATCTAAATTTTCTAATTGGAGCAAGTAGTTACTCCTATATTTTTATTCAACTGTTTTGATAAGACAAGGGATAGATTTCTTCCTTCTCCATATTTTGTAAATATTTTTTCGTTCCTTAATAATTTGTCTTTGGATGATTCTGGATATTGTTGATATTGGACGGTATTCATCTGAAACAAAAGAAAAAAAAAAAAAAAAAAAAAAGCCTTCGCGCAAAAGTCGATAAAAATTATACAAAACAAATAAAATACTAATTTTTTCGGTATTCAAACCTGAAAACATTTTTTTCAGGAGTGTTTGCAAAATAAGTATATAGTCTCCAATTCAATTCTATGATATAAATTCAATTAAATTCAACTTTTAAAATGTATTTAAAGTTAACGATGTCAAAACAAACTATTGAAGCTATATAAACGCAAGCCTCATTACTGCCGCTTGGGAACAACATAACCCCACGCGCCAAAGAAGAAAGCGCTCGACCATCCATGAACTGTTGGCACGTCTTCATCAGGAGCCGAAGAGCTGGGGTGGCCAATGGTGTGTGCCTAAACGACACAGCAAATAGTGCGGCGTGGCCTACCGTCGCCCCCCTCCCCCTCCTTCAGTGAGGGTTTAATAACACGGCCGGACATTGGCTGGGCCCTTACCAGAGCAAACTGTCTTCTACCAATCAAATGTAAATGCAACGGTGCCAAATCTGACTTTATAAAGACTCCAAGTGACTTTAGAGTGTTAGGAAAACAGGAAGACCTCTTTTTGATGGTAAAAGCTTCTGGAGTAGATGGATAGGGAGTACTCTGCAGAAAGAAAAAAAAAAAAAAATAGAGGGCAGTGAAAAGTTGAGAAAATGTGGATAACATTATCCTGAATTATCATCTCTTCAATTGCTGTGACAATGTATGTCATTGCATTTCCTGAAAATAGATGGCCAACACTTTTCTTCTCAGATAATGTTGTTGATATATGTTGATCGTTGAAATAAGATGGAGCATATTAGCTTTTATAAGTCACTTACAGATTCGAATCCGAAAGAACGATATTTATTAAGAGCTCATGAACATTTTTGAACAATGAATATTTATTCAAATTAACCATTGAACTGAATTTTCTTGAGTTTAATTTTAATTTTTATTTATTTGGTTTTTTTGTTGCCTCTACTCTGCAGGGTCATTGCCAACATCTGTATTTCATACATTGTAAGTTTCATGTATTCTGTTATTTTTTTGTTTTGTTTTTTAATGCTGTTTTATGGTCTTCAAGATATCTGGAATCTAATTTTTTTCTTAGGTTTTCAAAGACTTTACAACTTTGTAGTAGGTGCTCTACAGTTATTTCTACTTTACATATTATGCATGTGGGAAGTTCAAGACCTGTTAGCAAGTATGCATGCTAGAACATACAGTGGTTTTTATTATTTATACTGTCCATAAGAATTTAGATTCGATATTATACAATGATTTATTTTAGTTAAACTCGAGATGTTTGAATATATTGGACGCATGATTTGAAATGTTGAACTATCTCATTTTTAGAAAATTAATAAAAAGCAAACTTTATATATAAGTATATTCTGTTTAAATAAAATCGCACGACTTTTCAGTACATTAGTTTATTTTAAAAAAATAATAATTTTCAAAAAATATCTTGTATTAAAAAAACTCCCTTTTCACCGTTTTTTATTAATGAGCAACGTACTTTTTTAATCGTTACTTTCTTATTCAACAAAAAATTACAACGTAAAATTAGGGTAGATAGTTATAGAAATTAGGCTTATACAACATTGAAGAGGATACCAAACACTATTCGTAACATTTATATTACAAAAAAGGGAAAAAAGGAATTTTTCACTCTTGCATTTTCACGTATCATATAGGTACGTTAGCCATTTCACAATTCAAACATAATAGTGATTTATTCATGTGTTCTCGACCATAACAACATTGTGTACTGATAAATGATCAATCAAAAACTGATTGATTTGAATGATCATGATTTTGAGATAAAGCCCTTATGGAAGTCATGATTTTTAATATCCAAACTGAATAATTGTGGAACAATGGTCATTATAAGACGACAAAATCTTCGGAGGCATTATTTTAAAATTATGTTTTTATATAAATCCCCGTATAATAAAAATCTGCTTTTAATTAACCTTGTAAGATGTCAGTTTTTAAGATCTGTTGTAAGAAATACAGGAAACATTAATGTGGATTCATAATGTTCTAGTGTTACAATAATATTATGAATGCTACAATATGACCTGATAGAGATTCTCTCAATCAATACCGCAATAAAGACAAACAGGAATATTCCTCGACCGCGGGGATGTATATACGACCGGACTTCCAGCGGAGAGGCAGAGCAAGGGCTCGATGAATATGCACAGACATTGACAATAGAGCGACAATAACCGATCGTCGGACAAGATGAAAAACTCGTCCGATATATAGAGGGAGTATAGACACAGATATACACAGTGTATACACACGGGCGGAGAACTGAGCCGCCTATAAATCCACAGCGATTGATTTGCATGCCGCATACAGTTCCTGCTTCCACAATCAGTCTCCTGTTTGTGATTTAGTAGCGCTGCCTGTTGGCTATTGTGCTGTACTGCCCTCTGTCCGCGAGTTTCCACGGTATATAGTCCTCGTCCCTGCTCTGTTCATTTCGACTATGGCTAATTATACAGAGTAATTAGTATGGTTAATGAGATAAAAATGTGTGGATAGTCACAGTTTAAATCTAAAACTAAGAAAAACAACATAACATTTTTGTTGTTGTCAGTCGGTGTAACAGAACAAGAATGCTTCGGTTTCAAGGGAAATCCAATCATTAATTGATTTAAATTTTTCCTGACTGAGGAAATTCTGATTCAAGATCAAGACTGGCGATTTTTATGGGGTAATGACCAAAAGATTTGTCATCACACAACAAGGATTCTAAGTGATCCAAATGCCAGTTTATTTGAATTATTTTTATCCTCCTTTTCAAAAATGGGCAAAGGGCGGATTTAACGCGAGATTTGTAGGGTCAGGATCCTCCTGTCTCATGATCACATGTCTGTCAGCACAATTTTTGGATGAGATTTTACCTTTTATTAAGAAGTAATACGATCTAAACTACCAACAGTGTTATGTTTTAATTGTTCGTTCAAAAATACGAAAAAATTGCCAAAAGCCGAAATATTTACAGGTTCGGGGCTTCCTTTATTTTAAAGATTATGGTAGAACCAATACACTGATGATGATGATAAGAAAATAACGTATACATAATCTATTAGGCATTATGAAAGTCATAGACTCAAATTATCGATGGCCAATAATCAAATTCTCTATTACAAAATGGCATCCAAAACTTCTAACACAGTCAACCATCCTCTAGGACCAATATATCAATTTTTTTTTCTGATATCATAGTCCCTAGAGTTCACCCGAACCTTGATCTCATATCAGAATACTTCAACACTTCTCCTATCTAGCTCCGTTCATCCTTACATACTTCTTGATGTTTAAACTTGGAGTAGCCCTGAAACATAACAATAATAACACTGCAACAACACCACCATAAAATAAAATAGTGCGAATGGTGGAAAATTTAATGGCTAATGCTTGATATAATATTTCAACTGAAACATCACATAATGTCACTTGTAGGCATTAGAAAAATCGATCCAGGAGAAACGATATTTTTGCACCTAAGTTTGTAAGCATTCATTGTTCAATACAACAACGTGACACATTACGTGTTTCTGTTGAGTATTGACATAGTTTTCTAATATTATTTACCATATCATTGATGGTATCATTACTCTTAATACATGAGGACTCATATCACATTTGCCCTCTGGTTTTCCAACTATCGAGACAGCTAATTATCTTCGGGAAAATGGAAAATTTTGGCTTACCTCTTATAAATAGCTTGAAAGTGTGGGGGGGGAGGGGAATGGTATTGCGAAACTCGTTTGTTTATTTCAGCAGAGGAGTCCTTTTTTTCAACTTGATCTACGATTCTTTTGGAAGCTATGGAAATTATTTTCTTGTCAATATCACAAGAAAATAATTTATAACAAATATATTAATAACAATTTATTTGTTGTCATTTTTTCTGCCCTGTTTACTCTGTTAAATTTGTTGTAAGGCTGCTCGTTAATCGTGAAATGGCTTTTTCAAAAGAAGAAAGGATTTTTATAAGATAACGTCTACTAATGAGTAATGGATTCAAACAATAGTATTTGGAACACATTTTTTTTCTTAAAAATCAAAAATTATAAAATGCTAACAATGAACTCCTAAAGTTAAAGCATTATATTTACGGCGTAGCCCAAACTTTAAAATTCTTAGAGAAATATTATCTAATTTATATTTTTAAATGTTAAAATCATTTGAGGGGATGTATTTAGTGTAACCAAGGTAATCTGTTTGTAAATAACTGAGAATCCATTCATACCGTAACTGTAGGAAGAAACACAATGAACTATGTAAAATTGATTTTAACCTTATAACGTAAACAAAACTGGTACTTGATACTGTTCGAAATGAAGTTTGCACATTATTGAACTACAGTTGTGCCAGTTTCTTGCAGTTGTGCAAGTTCTAAGCCAAAGGAAACTGTACTTTGTGGAAAATATACTCAAATCTGGCCGAAACCTCTAGTTCTCCAAGGATAGACATGACCAGAACTGCCTGCAGAAGTTTGAGGACAGCCGCAGTAGATGGAATTGCTGTAAGCCCCAACGAGACAGGATTTGCATTGCAGATTCTCCCAAGTTTGCGCTGTGTCTGTGTCCCAACTGTCTGTCGCCGGAGTACACATCTGTTTCAATTTTCGATATATATTTATATATGAAATATTTTATATAGAATTATTATTGTAAGCTCTAATGTCACAACCTGAACCGCAAGAAATATTCCCCGTAATAAACAAGAAAAATGATACACTGTTTCATTAATTTTACATATGATGTAATAATAATTAAAAATTGCATTTTTTTTTTTTAGCAAAAATTGCTAAATAGTGTGTTCTTGCAACGGTACTTTTCTGTTCTCTTAAACCTCAGAAGTATGCATTAAAGCCTATCCACTGTACTAGGAGGAGCTTGGATGGTACCGGATGAAGTTGGTCGAAACAGGTCCGATAACTATCAAATCTTAAATTTGAGGTAAATGCCAGTTACTCATGCAAAATTTGTTTATGCCTTCAAAAGCGCACATTCCTCCATTATGATGGAAAATTGTGTTATTGATTATAACCATTATATTATGTTATTGATTATATAGCATTATATGATTGATGTTTTACAAAATGAATATATCCGCAAAATGTATTCAACTCTTCTTTTTAAAGTTGAAGTTTATTCCACCAAACTCAATATGCATTAAATTAAACTTATTTTCCAGTATAGCGATATCTATCTTCTTTTTCTGCTCTGCAACTTGTGGTGAATCAGAATATTTCTGGTAGCATCAACTGATTGTAATTTCGGTGCACTGTTGCTGCTTCCAGTTTCTTACTCTTAATATGGTTGAGGAATTCTCTGAAACTCTAGACAGTCTCATAGCCTGCCTATCATTTTCTTGGCCAAGAGCTTTTCTTAAAAATGTTCCTTGAAAATCGTATCATATTTCATTCTAGCAGCATCAAGCACTAAGCCCTCCCAGCGAATATTCGATCTGCATTTATATAATTTGGCATCTGAGAAATCTGAAGCTGTATGAAGTTAATTATTTCACATATTATCAGAACGCGACTATTACCTTCGGCTGTAGATGGTGTTTCTTGATATTAAGGATGAAGGAATTAATAAAAAAAAATAAACCGATCTAAAATATTAAAAAATAAAACCAATGATATAATAATAGTACTAAGTCACGAACAAAACTTTATTTTCCGTACCAATAATTTTCTATATTAATAATTCTCTGATTTTTAACGAGTTTAAATTGAATTGTTGATATATCCCTAGAAGAATTACTATCTAGCCATGTGTGCTACGACACCATGATCAAGATATAACTCAATGTTTCATTACTAAATCGACTGTAACGGACATCGGGATTGGTTCCAACGTTTCCACCGGTTGATGCCATTGGTCACGGACGGCCCTTGTCCAGTGGAGCCTTCACCGCGACTAATCGATCCTAGCTTACTGCTTATCGAAGAGCTGACTCGATTCTTCCACTTGTCAGTTGTCTCCTCGGAGCCATACATCACTTGGTGTGGAGAGGAGTCCCGGCTTGCTGATATAAACTTAGGGGAGGGGATTTAGTAACAAATTAACTTGTGCTTAGAGCTGAGACCCTTCTCATCTGATTGAAATTAATGCATTGACTTTTCTTCACATTGTAATGGCCTGATTATATATTGTTGAACCGCTAGTCGCACTAGTACCTATTCGAATAGAACATAAACACGTAGTCCCGATAAATTATTAAATAATTTCACACGATTTTAATGAATCTTTGTTCATCTACTGTGATGATTTTTTTTTTTTTTTTAATATAATATTTTGATCACCCAGTTATGGCTATTTTTACACTGATGCTGTCCTAGCGAAACGTTGACTTAATAATAAAGTTCATAATATGATAATTATTTATTTCAGGTAAACCAAATACAAATACGAATTTTACTTCATGAAAATGTCTGTGATTAGATCAAATAGAAAGCCTCCTTATTATATATTAATGGACCGTAAATCTTTTATATTTCTTTACGATCGTGAGTGCATTCAGAGACTATGATAAAAACCATACTAATATATCATAACCATAATAATGTTTTAGTGACTTTTGACGAGTATCAGTCATTATGCTCATTAAAAATTAAGTGTGATAACATAAATAAATAAAGAGGATTAATTATGCAATTAGGTGTATAAATTAAAAACTCAATACTCTAAGATAAGAAACGTCTGAACTATCACTTAGAAAACAAACAAATTAAATAGATCTTAATTTATATTGTTTTTCTTTATTTAGAAAATCCATTATATCTGTGATCTCAAACACTAGTTTTCATTTTGAATTCATTATATTTAATTTGGCTACTTCATAAATATTACAGAAGGACTATATTGAATAATAATATACGATTAACATTATACAGAAAGTTTTCATTTTCATGCAATCATCAATTAATTCTTCTTTTATGGTTCCATTTTAATTTTTTTAAAATATTCCATATTTTTTTTTTAAGAAGATGGAGGGGGGATTCGTATACATTTAAAGATTCCTATCAGAGTATAATCCAATTAAATCATGCATTATTTTTGGCTAGTCTAGACGTAAAAATGTTCTAATAAACTTTCATTGACATACATATATGTATTTATGTTATCCATTATTATAGCATGGTGAATACCAAAAGTATTTATGTTGTATACTCTGTTTTAAATTCAATAATTAACATCACTGTTTTCGGAAATATATTTTGTTGTATTTGTACAATTGATTACTAATACTTATTCAATTCATGTAGCAGTGGATTAAATTCTCCTGGTAACGAATGGTTTGTGTTCAAGATTAATATATCGAATTACCTCATTTTGAAAAAATGTTCAATTCTAGTTTATTGTTGTTCTTCACAAATTTTAATATTCAGAAGGTTTTCAATAAAGCTTAATAAATGAGTATGTGGTTATACTTCGTATATATATGTATATATATATATATATATATATATATATATATATATATATATATATATATATAAGGGATAGAGGGCTCGGTGACGTCAGACGGAGCAGAGCGACGACGCGGGAGCTAATGGCCCCGCATATCGATTGTCCGCCCCCCCCCCCAGCTTATGCAAATCGCAATGGCGACCGGCACACGTACAGGGCCGTACCTCTCTTACACCTGGAACTGACGGTACTTCGGAGTGTCGGAGGTCGTAGGAGAGGAATAGGAACAAGAGGACATCTAGGGGATGAATCTCTTTGAACGTTCAAAGTTCAAAGAGCCTTTGAAGACATTGTATAAATTACTAGATCAGACGGAACTATCAGTAATTTAGCTCAACATCTTAATAAAAAATAAGAAACAGATAATTTAAAATATAAAATACTTCATCTTATCATAATCAGTTCATGAGAAACGATTTTAAATCCAAAAAGTAGTGATTTATTTTCATCAGTAATTTAGTTGAAAATAACTTCATTATATACAACTTCATTCATTATAATACCTCAGACGATTATGCGTCGTTATTTAGTGATAGAAATACTTTTTTATCAGTTCAGGCTGTAGGAATAAGTCATATTTTTATAAGCCCCATTGTAACCCTTGTCCTATAAGTTCTATGTGACTTTTCATATCAATTTAAATTAATTTATTTTTTAAAAACAATGAGTAATTATTTAAAAATAAAATAGAAAATATTTGGTTCTTCGGGACATGTTTAAGCACTAATCCCTGTCTCAGAATATGGAGTATTTATTTTCAAAAGTTCTGTTATGTTTACAAAGTTTTTCATGGAAGCTCATTTTATTTACCCCCTTTTTTTATTACAGCAACAAAGCAATATTTTTTGACTGAAGATTCTTTGATTCAGTCTCGATCGAAATACAATTTAAAAATTAACTTACTTGTATGATTTTCATTAGATCTTATCCTCACTTTTTATTGTTCTTTTAAAATTTCAATACATTAAGTTATTATGTAATAATATAGGAGTACACTAGAATTAATATAAAAACAAAACGAAAATCTTTTGCAGTTGATTGACAACAAAGAACATTCTCACAAGGTATTTTATATAGCAATCATTTAGGTATTACTTATTATTTATTTTTAAGCTATGATGATCAGAAAACCATTCTGTTGCTATAAAGAAAAAAAAAAGAAAAACGGAAAAATTAGAGAAAAACTACAGCTGTACATTATGTTATTAATAATGATAATATGATATAATTTAGAAACATGACTTTTGACCATTGGCTTTATATGCCGTATAAAGAAATTATTTTTGCATAGAAAAAATATATCCAATTTCAAATTATGTACTGAACATCATGTTATTACCGTAAATAACGCAATACTTAAATAATTACAAATGCTTCGACAAGAAATGGGCGCAGGTCTTATCACGGCGGTGGTTATGCTAGGCCCGCAGAGCCTCTACACCGTCAACTCCATTACAGCACCAAGGCACCCTCTTCCACATTTGCATAGAGTTTGCATTACATTGAAATTACTTTTCTCTTTTTTTTTTTATTTTTATTTAAAGTAACGTAGTATGTTTCAATTAATGATTTTATTCGTTGTAAACTTCACGGTCGTTTAATCAATTATTATTATTCGATAAGTAAAATAATTGCGTTAGTAAATTTTATTGATTGTACACTTCATATGCACTTATAGTTCTCCTTTTTTTTGCTGTAATTATATGTATTTTTTTATCTTCATTCTTTTATTCACACTTGTCAGGGACAATCAACGAACGTGATGATATAAAGTAATTGATTCGATATGTATTTTAGACATGAGGAAGAGAAGTGCTCAACAGCGCCACTTTACGGACTTGACATAATTTCAGGAGAGAAGGTGTCTCATCCAGCTTCTTTTCAGCCGATTTCTAACGGGCATGTCAGCCATTTCCATTTCATTAATAAGTCTGTTCTTATGTCCTTGTAACTTAAAAAAAAAATGGTTTTCGGATAAGGTAACAGGACGCACTTACAAAAATCACAAACTTTTCAATCCAAAATTATTTGTCTGATAACAGAAGCTCCCAGGTACGTCAGTTACAAGATTCTACATACAGACTCACAACAAACAAGATGCTGCAAATTTCAAATATAACAATTATTAGTTCAATCTCTTCAGGTCTTCAGTACAGCACAGGTTATCAATTTATATTCACCAATCTGGAACTGTAATAA
Source organism: Aelia acuminata (assembly GCA_911387785.2). Taxonomy (NCBI): domain Eukaryota; kingdom Metazoa; phylum Arthropoda; class Insecta; order Hemiptera; family Pentatomidae; genus Aelia; species Aelia acuminata. Next base: position 185,948,282 of record OU426978.1, on the reverse strand, counting down.
TGCATAAAAATATTTATCGTTTTCGTCACCACTTTTTTTATCACCCTTTTTAAAATTATGTAGCAATTTGTACACAGATTGCTAAATATTCACATAAAATCTATTTTGATTACTTTTATAAAACAACCAATCTAAGTAGCTTTGATAAGCTTTAATAATATTTTTTTATGCAGATATGATTTATAATTATTGAAATATGATATCCTATTAAAAAAATAAAAATTTGATTTGAACTCAAGTGAAGTAAAATAAACACCTTACATTCTCAATCACCTATTATATACATAATTATGTATTAAATATGAAATAAATTAAATGATGTTATCGAGACGGATAGATGGCAAAGGGCAATAGACACCTGAAGAAGATGACATTGGCTAATTACAGGTAGAGCCGAGGACAGAGGACAGAGCACACGGCAGTTCCTCTTTAAGCTCCTGCTTTGCATCTCCATGAATCTTTCATGAGGGGAGTCTCACCATTCTACTCCGCCACATGACTCACTTCTCTCTACTCATTGTTTACTAAACTAGATTTGGCCCCGTTTGTACTTCCCGCCTCTGCTTTCTCCCGTCGTCGGCTTTTCGGGGGCTGTACAGGTACGTCGGATATGTTGGTATCGTCTGGAAGGGGTTGTCGAGCACTGAGATAGTAGTAAAGTACTTTATCCTCAAGGTCTTAAGTGATTTTACCGAATCGCACATTCCTTCCAACAACGCCATATCTAAAAAAAACATGACTTTTTAGACGATTAAATCAAAAATTAAAAAAATAGTATAAAATGTATTCAGAGCAAATATTAAGCCTCCGATCAAACTTTTTATTTAGCAGCACATCTTTTTTTATATTGATTAACTTTATTTTTTCTGTTTTGAGAATAAAAACTATAATTTCGTTGAATGTTGAGCAGCTTCTATAGATTTATGATGATCTTGTTAAATTTTTCGAGATAATGGCCAAGCAGTATCGAGTTAAAACTTTTGCATTGCATGATGCACTTTTATCGTATTCAGAAAACAGTAATAACTAAAAATAGTTTTAAAAATGCGCAAGCTAAATAAACATTCCAGTCGACAGCCAATTCAATTATGGTACATACCGATTGCTCAATAATCTTTAAATAACTGACAAAAAAAGTGGTGATTAAAATAATAAATATTTTTATGTATAAATATATATACAGTTCCAGATTGCTGATTATAAGTTGATTGCATATACCTACTGTACTGAAGAGCGTCATAAACTAAAAATCGGGAGCGGGTTTATCTCCCGGCAGGTTGCTCTAGGTTATATTTTCAAAGATTGTAAAAACTATCCTTTGGAGGGGACGTGAAATTGCGATCAAGAGCCTGTGCTATGTCAGGTACTCGTTAAAAATCCATATCATAATTATACCATGATTAAGGATTAACTAGCTAAATTTAGAACTCCCACTGTACCTTCGCCCGATTAGCCAGATTATAATCAAGTGACGTTAAATAAAGAGACAAACAAATGGAAAAAAAAGTTGGTTTGATATTTTTCTATCTAGACAATTATTAAATTATTCCAATTATAGGTATTCAGTCGAATAATAAGTATTATCTATCCCTATCTTTTCATTTTTTCAATTTATTAAGAATTCTTTAAAATGCACGATATACCCCAAGCACCATAATATAATATGGCAACTAAAACAATTGCATTATGATCATTTTAATTTAATATTATTAATTAAGAGGTAAATAATTTTAATTAGAATCTTTGATTGGAATATTTTAAATATTAATATATCGTCACCACCATGCTAAAGTAACGAATATGCATAGGTTTTTAGTTTCACATTCGTTACTTTAGCATGGTGACGACGATATGTTACATATGCTTTTTTATTGAATAAATTGTTTTGTTTGTATTGATGTATAACCGTTTTGTTATTGTTTTCAGGAAGTAAATCCAGGCAGCAAACAAGGTAAGATACCAACTAGAGATTTTCTAATTGAATAATATTGAATACTATAATTGATTACTATTGCTCTATAATGCTAAGAAGTTGTTTTATGTGTCGCATTTTCGAGGGCACTATTTTTAGTTCATTCGGTTAGAAATTAAATAGTTTTCTAAAAATATTCGATATCGAACAGCGACATGAATATCAGTTGTTGTTTGGCGAAAAACAAAACAGAAGCGACTCAAGTTATAAAAAACAAATTTTGGAGGGTACAGAGACCGAAGTTGTGTTTAATCAAATAAAAATAATATTTTTAATAATAAATTTAGTGTATGGCCGAAATATGGTCTTTTTTATAAAATTAAAAAAAAGTCCAGTACTAAACAATATATTAAATTTAAAAATATTTTCCTGATGGCCTGTGAATATTGGCCGATGGCGCCCGGACCTCTGCAGGGCGTACACTGAGGAGGCAGTCGTGTGGTTGCCGCCCCCGCGCCTGCGCAAAGCGCCACCCACTCTGTATGCACTGCCGCCCCCGCCAAATGCCATATTATTCCACGGCCTCCTTTATGTGTCAACGTCCTGCCCTATTTCCGCAGGTTCAAGGTCGCTCCCTGTCCCTCTAGCTTCCGGTACATGTATATGTATGTATTTACCTTGTATGGATATACAAAATAATTTATAGATGCCCAGGATGTTCCGGATAATTATAGACAAAAAACGCAAACAATACTACATTAAAGTTCCAACAAATTTTTTTTTTAAAGGCTTCATCTACCTCAAATACATATAGGGTTTTTTTTCCTAATTTTGTAATTAATAGCAGTTTTTTAAAAAGAAAATTAAATAGCTACTTTAAAGCTTGAACTAAAACCTATACTTATGATTTTTCATTCAAACATTTAATAAGAATTAACTAAAACTAAAGAGGATAATCGGATGATTAATACAGCCTGATAAAAAAACCTGATGAAAATTCAGCCTTTGTAAACGTGTATATGCTTTTTTGAATGATAAAATTGAAATGCCTAACTTATTTAATTTTATTTTTTAAAAAGCATTTAATCATGCTTTCGTGTAAAAATGCATACCTTAGGAAAGGAAACTGAAAAGGAGCTGGATGAAAGATCTGCTCATCTAAAACATGACCGTGAAGTGTGCTGCTGGATACTATGTTTCCTTATGCTTTGAAATACGAGAGCGACAGATTGTACATATCTGATAGAACATTTTCTGATTTTTGAGACACGGGATAATGAAATAATGAAGATTAAAAATACATTTAGTAATCAATTACTAATTGAAAATTAGCAAAACTGCTGGAAATTAAATGCAGCCTTTTCTGTCTACCTTTACCTGGAAAAACCCTTGCGTTAATAAATTATATTGTTCAAATAAATGCTGCGGGAACCGGAAGCTATAAGCCGATTATTTGAGTGATCGTAAAATGCTTTCTCATGCACAATAATTTCTTAAAAAAAAAAAAAAAAATCGAGAAGAAACTTTTGAATAAGTTGACATAATATGCTTTAACTCGTTTTACGAAAGTCTTTCTTAATAAATATAGTTTTATTCAAAACTTCATTTTGAAATTATGTATTTCATTGACAATACTTAAAATAAAATTATTTCCATTTTCAAACTAGACCCTTTAAGAAATATGAAACCATTATCACACAAAAAGTAATATGTTTAGAATATACCATTTTCCAGATCGAAAAACACTTACCATATTGAGACAGATTTTTTTTTTTTTTTTTTTTTTTTTTTTTTTTTTATTGTAAAATCGCAACAGCAAGATGTTGGCAGATTCAGAACTAACTTCATTGAAATATGCTTCGTTAAAATTGAAACGGATAGTTATTAACCGAATTTCGTTCACCTACTGCTTTATATCGGTTCATTCGATCACTAAATTTAGTCAATAAATAACAATTAAAATACCTATGTATAATTTAAAATTTATTTATTGTACGCTGTTGGGTATGACTAATGTTTATTTGTACATGGAAACTGTTTTGATAAGGTAGGTATTTGATTTTCTTTTTAATCATACTTCTCTCTTAAGTACTTTGAAGAGTTTTATGTACTGTTGTTGAATTAATGAACTTTATTTGAAATAATTTATTTTATCCTAGAAAGAATATAAAGCCATTCTGTAATGTTGACACATAAGTTAATATTAGGCTGGGTACATTAATTAATTTAATTTTATTTTTATACTTCTCGACTGCTTCTGTAATTTAACATATTTTATGACCTGAGGGAGTGAGAAAAAGAAACTAAAAGTGTAGTGTGCTGGTGTAAGTACTTTACTCACCACATCGTGAGGGGCGGGGATGTGACGTCACGGCCGTCTTGGCAACCAACTCCTGTTGACACAACACACCATTGATTCCGAACATGGCCTCTGTCATCTCGATATATATCTATGTCTCCCATATCGATAGCAGTATCTCTTATAATGGACTATATATCTCCTATTAAAATCGATTTTTTAAAAATGAATTCGATTCGATTTCTTTCGTCTCTTTAACTTTTGCAGTGGTTAAAATTATGAAATATTAGATAAAGCCTAAAATAAATAAATAGGTGAGCGTTAGTCAGATCTCAACTAACCCTGAACTTATATTTATCAATCGTTTAAATCTTCTTTTAGAGCACTTATAAGTTAGGTTTTTTGCGATTCAAAATTGTTTTTTATTGACTTGGGTAATACAGATTACTAGAGAAACGATAAAAAAAAAACTATTTCTTTTATAAAAAATCAAAACGAACCGTATATAGAATACTAGCATTCCTCGTCGCGGCTTTGCCCACAAACCTTTAAAATCAATTCTGTGATCATTATCTTGGTATTGATTTAATATAATATATTAACTGATGTTAAGGAGATTTAGTGGAATCGGAGCTTCCGGTAGGTGGAATGTGGAATGTGGTGGAACGGCCGAAACAAAAAATTGCTTACTCGTCGTCAACGCTACATTTTTCGGCATTAAAACATGGTTTTGGACGCGCCGTAGGGGCTATCGAATTAAACTCGTCGTATCAAGATCTTTAAAATGAGTCCAAATTAGATAGTTTTTTCTCGAAGTGCAAAAATAGGTGTTCGTTAGAGTTAAACGACAATTTCGCCATTTAAACCCCTTTGGGGTTAATTTTTTGAAATTCCTTTCTCAGTGGTCACCTACATCGCGTTTAAAATCTAAATACCGAACTTCAAGCTTCTATCATTAGTAGTTTTTGCTCTGCGTCGATTCTGTCAGTCAGGACAAAGCCTCTTATATATATACAGATTTATATTTGAACCTACATAAATATTGTCACCCTTATACGAAGCACAAAAACATACAGCTTAATTTATACAAAAATTACTGTCAAATTTTAAATAAAAACGTTAGTTGGATCTAGAAATTTCATATAGGTACATTGATCTGAAAAAATTCTATTTTTCAATTTTTTTTTTTTACTGAGCTTGACAGTTGAAAAAATGCTACATAACTCTTCCAAATGGCATGTCGATCTGATACGTCATATCTGATCCAGTGTTATCTTCCCATCTACAACACGTTCTAATCTTTGCGTGCCTCAAGCTCGGTTCAGTTTCCATTTCACTTTTACTGTTTTATCGTTTTTAGTAAATAATTCTTTATTTTCTCTGTATCTGGGGGCCATGGTAACAAATTGAAAAGCATTCTCATTAAATGTTAAAATGATTAAATAGTAGCAATACGGTAAATAAAAATAAGAATAAATAAAAAATTGGCATCTTAAATATGATAAGTATTGTTATGTATACAATTCGCCGGCAAAGCTGAAAATCCCGGCGCTCTAACTTATCAATTTTATTAAAAGCCTCATTAGCCTAAGTGGGGGTGCTCAATCTGAACTACTTGTAATGAATTTAACAGGATAAGCGCCTGTGCGATACAAACCAAATATGCATATTATGCGCCTATCAAAAAATTGATTGATGGAGGAATCTGGCCAAGCCCATCTAAATCCACATCTCCACTAAAATTTTGCGTAAAAACAATCGAACGAGTCTTACACAGAGGGTTGTGAAAACAGATTGTTCTTTTTTGAATATTTATGATGTGTTAGGCTCTATTGATATTTATTCAGATTTAAGAACTCAGACAGTTTATAGAGGTTTTGGTGAGGGGATAGATAAAATGGATGAATTATATTATATTTATATATCGGTCGTTTGTTTAACGAGCATGCTACCATGGCTAATAGGACGATGCTGCATTAGGAGTCCTAAATTTTGCCTAGCCAATTATAACGGTAATATAGGCATCTTTAAAGAGTATATGACATCGCCCAGGTTCGGGATCTCCATTTTACGTCCTATCCAGGGAAGGACATAGCTAAGGATATTTTAGCCCCTTTAAAAAATCCTAGGGCTACCGCGGGACGCGAACCCGTGGCCTTTAGTGTTATAGTTTGCCATTCTAACTACTACACCACAGATGACCCCTATATTTATATATTATATATTATTTATATATTTCGACTCAAATGATTAGTTACTTTTCAATTAGTTTTATATCTTATATATTTTTATTGTCCTCCGCAGTTCCATATCATTAGAACATATTGCTATCGGAATTTTCTTTTATATTAAGGCTCTTTTCAAATTAATAGAAATGATTTTTATTTAGCAGTTTATATAACTTCAAATTTTTAATTATGTTATTTTATATTAAGAATCTTGATGAAGAGGATCTTGATAGAATAGATACCCCGAACAAGCACTCGCTTACTCCCTTAAGAAATTAAATATCCGATTTCTTTAGTTAGTCCTAAGAAATTTTTCCCTTCTTGATAAGGGTGAGATTGGAGTTGAATTACCGTAGAAACTCGCTGTTAAGCAGAAATAGACGGTGGTTTTGAGGAGTGGGTGGGAGCGTCAAAAAGTAGGATTAGCCATTGACGATAAAAATACACCTATTTTTTTTTTTTTCATCACGCATATGGTTTGTATTTATGAAAAACAAATCGTGTATTTATTAGATAGTAATATGATTCCATAATTTTTTTAAATTACCAGATTACTATTGAGGATCCAAAATTATGGAAATCAATACGTAATTTATAATATTGTGCAAGGGTCATGCTTACGTATAAGAGTCATGCATGCAATTATTATTGCAACAACAAATTTTGTAACAAAAATTCACACCGCTCAACGGCAGAAATCTATTCTTTCAAAGTTATTGTCTAGTGTAGTCTGTTATCGCCCCGTTTTTCCAATTTGATAACATTATTTAGAAAGAAGCCTATCTTTAGTTCAAAACATGTACCTAAGTATCTTCACTATACCACGTTCAAAATAAAACGGAAAGATTGCTATCGAAAATGCGTATTAAGATATTTCCTGTGTTTCAGTAATATTTAATATTAATTAATATTAGTCAGTGGGGGTGACAGCGTGGTCCTGGAACACGGAGAGTCGGACCAGAGGACGTCGGATTAGCAAGTTGCTACTGTATAATTATTTGTTACAATTCTGGTCTGAATACATGTCGTAGTTGGTTCTTTCGTTTGAACTGTTTTCAATGGAAACCCACCACAATGTTTTTCATCTAAAAAATGTGTCAACCCAAAAAATCACAAACCGTAAAATAGTTTCCGAAAAACTTGGTTGTTGCTATGCCTCCCCCCTAATTTACTTTCAATCGCTCGTTATTATAGCGCTGTTCAATTCAGACTGGCTCTTTATGCAGTTACAAAGACTCATGGACACGCACATTTACACGCTCCGAACTACAAATAAGAAAACAATATATAATAGGCGGAAGGTAAAATATTACCTTGCACCTCTCGCTGAACCCAGCAAACTAATTGGCTGTTCAAATCCCAAAGAGCCAATAAACAAGCAGTTTAAAAACTTTCTCATCCTCACCCCCGCCAACCTGATATGACCACAACAAATCACTCCTGACGTTTAAAGTCTGTTTATTGTTCGGAGGCTCGTTGAAATTATTTATGGCCAATTAAACTAAGCCCTGAGAACTTAGGTGGCATTGTGGTTTCAAAACTCCTCCGGAATCTGTCGATTGAATAATACAATATTTACTCAACAATATTATTTGTTCCTTATAATTCATTAGTAACTACGAATTATAACATCTATTTACATACTAACTGTTTACCAGTTAGAGAATCATTCGGAAAAAATATAAATAAAAAATCTGGGGCTTTTTTTACTTTACCCACACCAGTTACTTATTTCTAAACGAGTGATTTATCTAAATATTAAATTAGAACAGACGATTAAAGTAATGTATTTAAAAAGATTAAAATGTGAAAAAAAGTGATAGTTTAGTATACTGCATCTGCAACTTCGCAAACCGCATTTAAATGATCGAGATCTTTGGTGAAAAGCAAGCTTCATAAAGTATCATCCTCTTCTGCGTTTCCCTGTTTTATGCAATATTCCCAACCTTTGAAATGCCTTTAATGCCTCTCCTTTCGATTAAAGAACACGACTCATGTATCAGATTCATTATTAACAAAAACAACTTCAACGTTTCTTAAAACCTAGGAAACGTTCTTAGGTAGGTAGGTAATCTCCTTCATATATTTTTTTTTCTCTTAAAATAGACATAGGTACGTTATTAAATAACTTTATTTGATAAATAACTTTATAATGTAAGTTTTTAAATAAATCACTAATAATATCAAAAAGTAACTGGTGTAGGTAAAGTAACAAAGACCCAAAATCTGGTACGGTGCACGCATCCCGCAACTTTCACCTACAAGACTTCTTTATTTGCCTAAAAATAGACTATTTTTACTACATAATAGCACACTTAAGTGCTTCCGGAAGGGGAAAATAAACTTTCTTCCTCATTGGATTTTTTTTTTTTGTTTTGGAAAGTGGGTTCAGTAATTCATACAGTGGTGTACCAAACATGAAGTTGGCACCATTAACTCATGGAACTCCGAACTTGCCAGGGGTTAGGTAGAATTTTTTTTATATAAATATTTTCTTAGTACATTATAAAAATAATAATCGAGTTAGAAATAAGGCTATTTCGATATAAGGGTTTCATAACAATGGCCGATAATAAATAAAAACTAAATTTTCAATTTTGATAACCTTAGTATTTTTCTTTGTTTAATTTATTCACCTAAGGCAGGGACGTTTATTAGTGCTTTATTTAAATCAATAGTATGTTCCAACAAGTTCTTAAAACATGTTTTCGACTGTTTCACAGGAGCAGTACGCCTTTCCTTATTAGTAATGAGCAGTTAGTAAAGGTGTTCTGCGCATACGAGATTTGCCATCGTACTTTTAGTGCTTCTTGGAACAGAACTTTGATTCATCGGGAATTTCTTTTACGACTGATAACATTTTAAGCAGCACTCACTTCGCCTTCCCTCACAATGATCTCTCTCGTCTTCTCTCTAAACAATTCTGTTTATTTATTTTATTTTTTTGTTGTAAAAGGAAATTAAAAAGGTTGTTTGTAACTCTTCTGAGTTCTGATTTGGTTTTAAGACAGTTGGAATTAGTAGCTAGGAAAACAAGAGGTCCGTTCACACAGACCATTTTGCGGGATGTGGTTATTTGGCCTCAGAGGACCCCAGAACATTGAAAACCAGACAACATTGAAATTTCCATTAAAAACCAGAAGTCGAATTTTTTCACGATCCTACAATAATTTCCCTTACTACATATTTAATATATAGGTACTTGAGTGAATGTAAAAATTAATTAAAACAAACACAGTCAGTGTTGAAAATAATATTGTAACACTTCTGTGGGTTAACTAAAATTTATTGAACGAAAATATGACAATGTCAATGCTAAACGAATTAATGCAACTCAAATCTTCGTTATGATCCAACAACAAATCATAACTTTATAGCAAGCAAAACAAATGGCTTGAGCTTCACAGTCAAGACAAACACTAAGACTAACTGGCCCAGTCACTCGCTCCTTATACATAGTCGTAGAAGGAACATTCTAGAAGGTTCGAGGTCTTCGTTGAACCTGGTGGAACGACGTGGATGGAGCTCGAACCATTTAGATCCAAACAGTTTGCTCCAACCCCAAGTTTGTTCCAACAAACGGTCTGGGATTTGAATTCATATGGTTTTTTTAATTAATTTTTTATTTATCGTCACAATATTATTTCAAGGTAAATAATACAACAAAAAAAGGAGATTCAGCGAGTGAAATTCAAATTAAAGTTAATATAAAAATTACTGAGTATCCAATACAGACATGAAACAATTTAACTTATTAGTGCACAGCTTTAAATTTGTTGGTATTAAAAATGTTATGTAATAATAAGATGCTAGAGAAGAAGGAGGAATGTCGCCTCTAATACTACGGAGCCGACAGGGAGGCGCCCGAGGGAGGTGTCCCAGGCGTAGGCAGGAGGATAATTTCACCTACCCTTCATGTTAATTACGGCAGCTATCTGATTTCGATAAGAGAATGTGTGGAGAATAATTTGGGTGGTAAACGTTTTAAGATCGCTCGACTCAGGCATTAAAATTCACATTTTTGAAACTATTGCGTATAAATTCGAAGAAGCTTTTTGGATTTTAATATTCACGTGTTGCACTGATACTTAAAAACTCCTAAAAGGATAAGGTAATAAGAAACTGCGAGTTTAAAAAAAATAAGGTTCACACAGTCCGTTTCTTACTGTATTGGGGCCCCGTGTCTTGATTCGCAACTACCAACAACGTTTAGAAAGGCAAACTGCCATCAAAATTTAGATTTTTCACCTTGAACAACTTTTATTTTGTCCCTTTTTTCTTTTCATATAAGCGTATTATTTGTGTGTGCATACGGTATGATTGATACTCTTATATCTTAAATAACTGTACTCAAATAAATCATAATAGATTTTAAGTACATATAATTATTGGGCCAGAGTATGTATAGTGCATGTTTCCATGATTGTGTATAACTTACGAGGGTAAGAAAAATAAGTACATATAATGAATTATCATTAAAAAGAACAAGAAAAGTATGGTAATTTTTTGGATATATCAGTTTAAAATACGTTGCTTATTTTTTATAAGTTCTTCACATTTTCGAACTTAAAAATTACAAGTGTCTCTCGGTTTGATTATAATTAAGGCTTAATATTTTGTATAATAGAGACAAACACTTAATTGAAAATATTAATGCTGCCCACTTATATTGGGTTGCTAATACACAGCATATTCCTTATCTTATACAGATTATTGTTTGTTTGTTTGTTGTTGTTTAGAGGCGTAAAACGTTTGAAGTCATCAACGCCTGTCAATTTATTTTTTTATGTATAACGATTTTGATTATTTTATTTTATAAATGTACTTATAATATAGACATATGTCAAATAAAAATTAAATAAACTGATGGAAAAGAAAATATGGTTTATGCTAACATAATTAATATAGTAAATAAATAATACTAAGATAAAGATTACTGAAAATTTAAGGGTCTGTAAAATTACTGACAAAAGTACTAAAATTTAGATAGAAGTTGATGTTTTTTCAAAAATTCCAATAATAGTGTGATTGAATTTTCGTTGTTAGTAAGAGTAATAGTTAAATCTGGGATTAATCCCATTTTATTCATACTTGATATGTAGTTGGGACATTCCTGAAATATGTGTTTAACAGACAAAATAGATCCGCAGTGCTGGCATAGTGGGGGAGATTGTTTCTTAATTAGGTAAGAATGTGTTAATGTAGTATGGCCTATTCTCAAGCGGGTGAGGACAACCTCTTCCCTACGGTTGCTGCGGCAGGATGTAGACCATGCTTTCACTGTCTTCTTGATATTTTTCAATTTGCTTGGGGGACTTTCGTCCCACATGAGCTGCCATCTGTCTAACACATCCATTTTCAGAGGCCTTCTCAGTTCTGACGGGGTAAGAATGGCAGTTCCCCGGCCTGGTAGTGCTAGTGCCTCTCTTGCAGCCTGGTCGGCGAGCTCGTTACCAACGATACCAATGTGGCTTGGAATCCATATAAAATAGACGGATTTACCCTGCTCTTTAATCTTCGAAAGGATGGACTGTATTCTTACAGAAGCTGGATGGTCCGGATACATGTTTTTCATACCCTTTAATGCCCCTAATGAATCTGATACTATGACTATGTTTTTTTGAGTTATTGATGTGCAGAAATGGAGGGCTGAGGCGATTGCAAAGAGTTCCGCGGTATATATTGAGCATAACTTATGTAATTTAAATTTGTATGTTGAGTTACAGGTTACAAATGAGGAAGCCGTTGAATTTTCAGATTTAGATCCATCAGTATAAATCAAAAAATGTTCTGGGATACCTTTTAAGAGTCGAGCTAGTTTTAATTTATATTCAGAAGGGTTGGTATTATTTTTAGAGGTGTTCGCGAGATTTAGCATTATTTTTGGTGGATTTTGGGTCCACGGTGGATTTTGCGTTTCAGGTTTGGACATCGGGATTTTTTTGAGTTTCGAAATATCCGTAGAAAATCTCTCTGCCAGAGGGAGGGTTGAATTTGGTTTTTGCCGAAAAATGAGTGAGAATTTCGACTGAAAAATGTATTTGTACGATGGATGGTCTCTTTGCGGAAATAATTTGGAAAAATAATTTATTGCGAGTTTTTCTCTTCTAAATGATAGAGGTGGTAACCCTGCTTCCGAACAGATACTGAGAATGGGACTTGTTCTGAATGCACCGGTCGCGATTCGGATTCCAGCATGATGGACGGCATCGAGTTTAGCAATTATTCGCGGGCGGGCTGAGCCGTAAATGAATGAACCATAATCTAATTTAGTACAGACTAAGGCCTGATATAACTTCAGCATGGTAAATCTATCCGACCCCCAGGATGTGCCACTGAGAAAGCGTAAAATATTTAATTTCCTGGTAGTGGCTGTTTTCAATGATGATATGTGCGGTTCCCAAGTTAATTTTTGGTCAAATATAATACCTAAAAATCTGTGGTGATTCGCGTATGGTATCAATGAATTTTCTAGTCGAAGTTCGGGATATAATGGATAATTTCTTTTTCTACTAAAGTGGACGCACACGGTTTTTTCTAAGGATATTTTCAAACCTACCGATATGGACCAATCATGAATTCTGTTAAGGGCATCTTGTAATTTACTTTGGACGTCATTGATGTTCTCGGATCGGCAGACTATAGCTAAATCATCTGCGAAGAGTAATGGCTTAACGCCTCTCGGTAAGTTGTTCCCCAGATCATTTATTGCCAGCGAAAATAAAGTTGGACTTAAGACGCAACCCTGGGGGACACCGATTTTCTGTTCATGACTTCGGGATAGTTGACAACTAACTCTAACCTTAAAATTACGATTAGTAAGAAATCGCTGTATGAATTGGTAGATTTGACCCCTGATACCCACCGACTTTAGCTTTCGAAAGATGATTGAATGGTTTATACTATCGAATGCCTTCATAATGTCGAAGAATACTGCTATTGTATGTTGTCCTTTAATGAACCCATATTGGACTTCGGCCTCTAATGCTACCAAATGGTCAATAGTCGATCGCCCTCTGCGGAAGCCTGACTGGAAAGGTTGAATTAGGCCATTCTTTTCTATAATCCACATCAATCTTTTGTTAACCATTCGCTCCATGATTTTGCAGAGGCAACTAGTTAAAAAAATAGGGCGATAACTGCTAGGCAATCTTTTGTCCTTTCCGTTTTTTAGAATCGGAATAATGATTGAATCTCGCCAGCTATTCGGAATTTCCCCAACTGACCATAAGTGGTTGTAGTAGTCAAGGAGCCAGTTTAACGTGTCGTGTTGTAGATTTTTGATCATGTTATAATGAACATTATCTGGGCCTGGTGAAGAACCCTTGACTGAATTTAGAACATTTTCGAGCTCCCACATTGTAAAAGGATGATTAATTTGTAAATCCGAATCATGGTTGGTATTTATAGTTTCTAATACAGTTGTGTTGGCAATAGTGTTTTGACCAACGGGTGTATATAATTCTGAATAAAAATTAGCAAATTCATTAGAAACTAATTGTGGATCGTCCGAAAGGTGATTATTAACTAATATAGTGTAACGGGGGAAAGAATGATTTCTAGTGATTTTACGAACTTTGTTCCAAACTTCAGCTGATGGAGTTGATGCAGTAATGGAACTTAAAAATTTTTTCCAGGATTCGGATTTACAAAGGTTGAACGTTTTCCTGCATATGGCACGATGTTTTTTATATTCCACCAAGTTTTCAGTGGTCATGCATCTTTGGAATTTTTTGAAAGCCCTACGGCGGTCTTTAAGAGCGTTTTTACAAGTCTCATTGAACCACGGAACAGGCGGTCTTTTAGGTACTCCTTTGGTCATTGGTATTGAGATATTTGCAGCTTTTGTAATTGTATTGGTTATCAGTCTGCATCCTTCTTCGACACCCACTTGGCTTGGAGGATATGGAGGTGGAGTGGCCAATGAACTAAATAGAGACCAATCAGCCCTGTCTAATATCCATCTAGGGGTGTTTCGAATTGTAGGGTTTACATTCGTAAATTTCATTAAAATTGGAAAATGGTCACTTCCGTAAAGATCTGGGAGGACCGCCCAGTTTAAAGAACTATAGAGACTGGGGCTGCAAATTGAAAGGTCTATAGCAGAATAAGTCTTATAGCTTGAACTGAAAAAAGTGTTCTCTCCAGAGTTGAGAAGGAGTAAGTCTGAGGAATCAATGAAATTTTCTATTGCTCTACCCCTTAAATTAGTATGTAGTGAGCCCCATAAAGAGTTATGACCATTAAAGTCTCCAATGTACAAAGCTGGATGGGGTAGTTGGTGGTGAATGTCTAATAGATGTTTAGGGTCTATTGTCTGGTCATGTGGGAGGTATATATTGCATACTGAGAATGTGAACCCTAGGTGAATGCTGACGGCTACAACTTGAAGTTGGGAATTGATAGTGATTTCTTCAGAATATACGGATTGGTGAACGGCAATTAGGACTCCACGGCTGTTATGAGTAGAGATCGGACCATCCTTTCGATAAATTTCAAAATTTTTTATATTGATATTTTCATGAGGTGAAAGATGAGTTTCTTGCAGACCTATACAGATTGGTTTTGTGTCATTCATTAAAATTTTTAAATCATTAAAATGAGTTTTGAGCCCATTACAGTTCCATTGTATTATGGCCATTAAATTGATTGAAGAAAGTCAATAGTATATAGATTGAAAAAAAATAAATTAACACAAACATATAGAGAAACGATTGTTGTAGATTGATGATCTTTTTTTTTTTTTTTTTTTTTTTTTTTTTTTTTTTTTTTTAAATTTAATTTAATTCGAATAATATAATAGTAGTAAGGGAATTTACAAAACTTAATAAAAAACTTCGTTAAGGAAAGGCATGTCGAAGTAATAAAATTATATGATGATTTTACATTTGAGACTAATGGTATTAATTTTAACATGGTTATTGATTGAATATATTATTTTTGAAAGTTTTTTTTTTTTTCCTTAGTCTTTCCTTTTTTATTATTTTTTAATTGAAATACGGCTTCCATTTGACCAGTTTCCTCGTCGGTCAACATGGAACAGTCCGAATTAAATGACTCGCCCGCCTCCGGAGCCCGATCAGCTGGCTGCTCCGGTTGGATGGGAAGAGCAGCAAGGGTTGTGGACCGTGGGGTCCGGACAGGAGGAGGTGAAGGGATTGAAACTGAAGAGGAGGATGGGAGAGAAGAGATGGAAGGAAGTGAGGAATTAGCGAAAGGTAAAGAGGAAGAAGGAGTTAAAGAAGGAGGGGGGTTAGAAGTGAAGGTGGGGGGAGGGGAAGAGAGAGGAAGTGCCGGGGAGGAGGCTTTCGAGTTCATCGCCTCCGTTCCGACCGATGTTGACCGCGACCGTACGGCCGGAATGCCCACTTTAGCTGTAGGTGTAGCAGTCGAGGGGGTAGCGAATGTAAAGTTGACCTGTATACCTATATCTTTCTTTTCAGGACATTTTGTAGCTTCTGCGTAAGACTTTATGAATATATTTGGATTATTTTTTCTTAAAATGTTTTTAGCCTCTATGAATGATACTTTGTTATTTGACTGGATTGACTTAATTTCTTTTTGAAGTTTAAATACCGGACACCTGCGGTCCAATGCATTGTGGTCTCCTTTGCAATTAATGCAATTAGGAGGCATTTCACACTTGGAGTTTTCTGTATGTCGGGCCTGACCACAGTTGGCACAGAGTGCGGTTTTTTTACACTGTTTTGTCGGGTGCGAAAATCCCAGACAATTAAAACAACGATACGGGTTGGGTGTAAAGGGTTCGACCTTGACTGTTAGAAATCCCAATTTAAGTGTTTCAGGGGGTTTAGGTGTTGTAAATGAAAATATATAAGTGTGGGTTAATTTTTCGACACCATTTTTCTTAATTTTAATCCTTAAAACATCTGTGACAATATCTTTTAATTCTTCTTTTATCTCTTCTATCGTGGCGTATTGTAGATCAAAACATCTGATCACACCTTTGGAATAATTAAGGGTACGATGAGGACTAACCTCAACTTCGAACTGCCCGGCAAAACTGGTTATAGCCAGTAATGTTTCTGATTGCTTAGGGTTGGCTGTTTCAATTAACAAATTCCCATCACGTAATTTTCTGATATTTTTTACACTACCAACTGTGTTACTAATAAACTTATTAATAAAAAATGGAGAAATACTTTTAAAATTATTCTCATCTTTTCTGCACATTACTAAGTATCTAGGTGTTATTTTACGGTCAGCATTAGAAAAATTATTATCATTGAATGTAAATTTGACTCTCTCTATTTTTCGACGTTTTGAATGGAGACTGGGAGGGTCAGTTCCATTCATGATGAGGTTAAGGAGATAATTATGTTAGAATTTATAAAGTATATTAGAAAAAGACTAAGACTAGGTAAAATGTAAAAAAAACTATGATGATATATTAGTTTAGAAGGAGTCTGGCCCGAACCGCCATCTTACTCGCACGCACTGTGTATCGGCTCTCTTGAGTGACCGTATTTCTTATAGTTTAAAGAGGCAGATAGTGATAAATTTATTAACTTGTGGTGTGGTATAAGTTTATGTACAATACATGTTCTTCCCAAGTTCTTAAATCAAGTATTAGACGAAAAAACTGAATAAAGAGATTTGCATCGATATCCGATAACCAGGTAGGAAAATCCTTTGATTTGTAGTGGGGGAAGCTAGTGATAAATCGGAGTTGCGCAATAAGGCCTACCTAGCCACTATAATTAATCAGTCCGCTGAGTGGACTCGGTGTGCTATAGTCACCTCACGCAAAAAAAAAAAAAGAAAAAAAAAAAAAAGAGAGAAAGAAAAAATAATAAAATTAACTGATTATTAACCCTGACCTTTCTATAACCTTCCAATAAATAAATATGCCTGTAACTAACGAGGAAATTCTTTCGACCATTAATAAAAACAATGAAGAATCAAAAACCTCATTGAATAGGCTAACAGAATTGATGGACTCGTTAATTGGAGAGGTATCTGAACTAAGAAAAAAATGTCAGGAGCAAGAAAACAAAATTAGCTCTCTTGAAAAAGAAGTCAAAATGCTTAGAAGGGATCAGAAACGAAATAACATTTTGATTTTTAATTTGCCTCAATCTGAAAACGAGGAACTGTCACAAAAAATCATAAATGTTTTTGGAGAAACAAATATACCGGTACCCGAATACTCTATTAACAATTGTTTCCGAATTGGAAAAGGACCAGAACCCAAGCCAATATTGATCTCCCTTAACAGTTATATAATAAAAAGAACTATTATGAATAAAAAAGAGGCGCTTCAAAAGAGAGGCCTTAGAATCGCCCACGACAGGACTCGAGAGGAAAGAGAAGAAGGGAAACGCATTTTTAGCTGCATTTCAAAACTAAAGGGTATAGACAAAAATGTTAGCTACAAAAGAGGATTTTTTAAATTCAGAGGAATTTACTATCGTTTACAGGAAGCAGAGGAAATCGCGAATATTCCCCCTGTAAATAATAGTGCTTCAGAAGATATAAAACAGAAAAAAAGGAAACTAGAAGAAAAGTTAGAGGAGTTTCGGTTC
This sequence comes from Aelia acuminata, assembly GCA_911387785.2. Classification (NCBI taxonomy): domain Eukaryota; kingdom Metazoa; phylum Arthropoda; class Insecta; order Hemiptera; family Pentatomidae; genus Aelia; species Aelia acuminata. Next base: position 185,930,297 of record OU426978.1, on the reverse strand, counting down.
CGCCCTAGATCGAACTCAATGACTGCTTCTACCTCAACATCCAAACAGATGGAGACTTCTTGACCCACCGATATCGAACCGCTGGAATCAACAGATCAACCCGATTTACAAGATATACAAGCTGGTATAAATAATATTACTAACATACTAACATATAACATAATATTTTGTAATATAAAGGGCTACTCAAATCTATTAAATGTAAACCCTACAGATTTAAAAATTTCCAATAATAATTTAGCCGTATGCCTAGTTGAAACATGGTTGACTGATAATAATTTTATTGCCCCAATATGGTTGAGAAACCATACCTCTGTTGTTAGCAATGGCATTAAAGTTAAACGTACTGGTAGAGCAAGCGGAGGAATTATCACATTTATAAACAATTCTATTGCTAATAATATTACTATTGTAGAGTGTAATCAGTATATGGTTCTAGTGAAATTTAATATTAATGATAACATTATAATACTGGGGAATTTCTATTTACCCCAAGAATGCGAATTTGAAAACTGTATAAATAACTTTATTCATTTGATGTCTAATATTATAACTGATTTTCCTAAAAGCTACATAGTCTTGTGTGGAGATTTTAACAGTCATGTAGGCCATTTAAATAATTTAGATGAGAGTTTATTTGAAAACTCATATCTTTTCGAAACAAGAATAGTTAGCCATAAAAATATTAATAAGCGAGGTAAAATACTTGTAGAAGCAATGGAGTCGCTAGGCCTGCTTTTATGTAATGGGCGCTCACTCTCTGATAGACCGGGAAAATTCACGTATATCTCAAAGATCGGAAGGAGCACAATAGATCTGATATGGATAAATGAAAATTGCATCGGGTTATTTAGGGATATGACTGTATCGATTTTTTCAGATTTTTCTGACCATTTAGGTTGTTTCCTCACGATTGATTGCCTAGTGAAAAAGATTAAATATCAAAACCAATGTCAAAAATCATTCAAGTATTTAAAATGGGATAACAATAAGGCAGAGTATTTTAAAAAATATATTTCACTATCAAATGGAATTTACTTCCATTCCAACGACGTGAATTCGGTCAGCGATAACTTCATTACCTGCATGTCCGCATCTTTGATTGACTCTGGTATGATAGTATACAAAAACAAAAGTAACAAACAGAATTTTGAACCGAAAAATAAATGGTATGATACTGAATGTTGGAAACTAAAAACAACTCTCCGTAGAAATTACAAATTAATGTTAAAAAACAATTACTCTCGCAATGCAGTTATGGATTATCTTCAATCTAAATTTAACTATAGAAAATCGATAGTCAGTAAAAAAAAGGAATATAGAGATAGTATTATAATTAAATTGCAGAATGTTAGAAATAGTAGCGAATTTTGGAAAGCAGTAAATTCTCTTAGACCTCCTAAAGTGCAACCAAATGAAATAAGTATTAATGAATGGGTAATGCATTATAGTTTACTGTTCGGGCAAAAACTGATTTTAGAAACGTCGTTTTTTTCAGTAACTCACCCTGTTTTAGACTTACCATTTTCTCTGGAAGAACTGCAACAGTGTATCAAACTTAGGAAAAATAATAAATCCCCCGGTCTTGACAATATAACCTATGAAGTTTTCAAAAACTTAACACCAGAATGGGAACATTATTTGCTAAATCTCTTCAATAATATAATGGAAACCGAAAAAATTCCGAACTTTTGGACGAAATCTAAACTAATTCTACTTCACAAAAAAGGAGACAAGAAAGATACAGATAATTACCGCGGTATATCATTGATCAATAATATCACAAAACTATTTACTGCTATTTTAGCATATAGGTTACAAATTTGGGCTGACAGTGAAAATCTGATTCCGGAAGAACAAGCAGGGTTCAGAGCAGGAAGGGGATGCATCGAGCATATTTTTTCGCTAAGGGCATTGGTAGAAATGAATCTTCATAAGAAAGGAAATTATATTTTCGCTACATTCGTAGATTTCAAAAAGGCATTTGATTCCATAAACCACTCTCTCCTTTGGCAAAAGCTGTTTGATATTGGCATCAGCGGTAAATTAATAAGAATATTGAAAGCTCTCTATGACAATGCAATGATGCAAATCCAAGTCGGCGACGAACTATCTGAGGAAATAAGTATTAGCTCCGGTCTCTTACAAGGAGAGAGTCTTAGCCCAACCCTCTTCATATTATTTTTATCAGATATAGTTACGTTTTTTCAAAATAATGGTGCCAAAGGAGTCCCTATCGATAATAAAAATGAAGTAATAATGCTCCTTTTAGCCGACGATATTGTACTTTTAAATACTTCATGGCATGATACTTACAGAAACATAGAATTAATGGAACTATATTGTGTTCAAAACTCTTTAATTTTAAACCCAGAAAAATCTAAAATACTAGTGTTTCATAAATCACCAAAAATGAAAAAGCTGAAACCTCTATTCTGGAATGCTAAAGTACTGGAGTATACAAAATCCTATACCTACCTAGGAGTCCCATTTTCATCCTCCGGAAGATTCATACTGGCATCTGATCATTTTGTTGAGAAATCCAACATTGCAAGTGCAAAAGTGAGGGAAATTCTTAGAAGAGGCAAAAGCTGTGCATGGGAAACAAAAATGACACTGTTCGATTCCATGGTATCATCAACACTTCTATATGCTGCAGAAATTTGGAGTCCAAACTATTGTGAAAATGTCGAGTCAGCTCAATTAAAATTCTTAAAATATCTATATTTCTGGCCTAAATGCACCCCAAATTATGTTGTACGTCTAGAAACAGGTCGTAACTCACTAACCGTAATAATCCTAAAAAAAATAATTAACTTTTGCATTAAAATATTGTCCCTCCCTGAATATAGATTACCCCGTAAATGTTTTGATAGACTGGTTGAACTTGATAGGAAGGGGCCGGACTTATCCTTTAATTGGATATCACAAGTTAAAATGTTGGCTGCGAACAATCATATTGAGGAGTATTTTACAACCTTTCAAAAACCGAGTGTCTTATTGGCTAGTAAAAATGTTATTCTCGAAAAAGTTATAAATCATTTATTGTCGAAGGACATTGATAGAGCCCTTAATTCAAACTATAACACAATATATAGAACTATTTGTAACTACACCAACCCTGAACCGGAATGCTATTTGAAGTTCAATGTAAATATGGGTAAATTAAGAACAGTAAGCCAGTTAAGAATTGCAAACTCTGAATATCTGAAAATATTTTATAAAAATACCGCCTATGTTCTTCAAACTGATGACAAATGTCAATGGTGCCAAACAACTATAATTAACTGTATAAACCACATAATTTTATTTTGCCCGTTTTTTCTTAGCTCAAGAAAACAGTTCCTACAAAAATATATAGTCCAATATGACGAATCATTGTCCATAGAAAATATTCTTAAATTTGATAGTGTTGAAAAATTAAATAATATTTTTCTCTATATAATATCTATTCTAAAGTCAATGTAAATATAAGAGGATAAATGGTGAAAAAACAAAACAAAACAAAAAAGATGCAATCAGAATAATATGAGTTTCGCAACAAATATTCACAAGTCCGCAAATACTTTAATCGCATGGCCTATTTATTTATAAACTTATCTATATACATTCGTTAGTTTATTTGTTTAGTTTGGTTTGGTTGGTTAGAAAGTTGTTTATTTTTTCTTCTATATTTATTTATCTATTTTTTTTTCTTTGTGTTTTTTTTTTTTTTTAATTACTCGTTGTGTCAATACCAGAGCTAATTAAATAGCTGATATCTGTTAAGGGGTATATTATTTAGGTGTATCTATTTTATTATAATTTAATTTTATAGTACATGATCTAAGTAAATAGTAAATTGTCTTTTTCTAAATCTGTTTCACGCCCATTCAAAATAAATATTTGTTCTTGTTGTTTTTCTGCTCTTGTTATTTTTAGCCATTAAATTGTATTATTATTTATTATGAAACTAACTAGGATAATTGTTTATTAAATAATAATATATAATATGTTTATTATAATTATTGTTTATTTTTGATTTTTCTTTATTATTTTATATTTAATATAACTAACATACTAACACATAATAGGCCAGACTCCATGGCTACATGTTGTAACATATAAGCCAATAAATAAATAAATAAAAAAAAAAAATAAAAAATATTAGTTTAGAAGAAAGATTTCTTAACTTTAAATCAGTTTAGTAAGAAAAAAGAAAAGAAAAAAAAGTGAAAAATAATAAAACATTTTTTTTTCTCTTATCTGACTGGAGTCTTGAAAGTAACAGCTTCTGCCCCTTCAATGAGACTTCTGACAATAAAATAACCGAATTTATAAAGAGTTTTCTTTGAATTTACCACTTAAAAACACAAAACTTCGGGAGAGGTTATACAGATTATTTGTTGACTCCTAAATACTAATAAAAATAAACTTACATGTTATAAACAGCTCAAAGTTATATATCAATGATATAACAATATCTAAAAAGACAAAACAAAAAACCCAACAAAAAAAAAAAACAATATACAATAAACACATATTTATTTCATAAATTTTTGTTTTGTTTTTTAATCAAACCATCAATGAACTTAAATTATTAATTATGAAATCCAAAGGAGAGGCAAAATAATAATAGTTTTTTTCCCAAAATAATAATCCATCCCTTTGTGACATCGGAGGGAAAGAAAAGGCAGATGTTGCAACCTGATTTGCTAGGACAAGCGATTATAGCCACTTAAATCTATAGATTTTATTCCCCGAAAAGACTGGGTAAAGCCTATATAACGCAAATAATAGCGTTTCGGATTGAAGGGCCGAGAAGAAACCCGTCTAAACCGCATCAGGTCATGGGCCGATCCAGCCGATCGTAAAGGGAGGGCTGCAGTCCTAAAGGGGGGGCTGCACCCCCACAGCCTTTCATTTGGTTCTGCTAATCATCTTTTTTACCTTTATGTTCCTTTCCTACAACTAAAATTCTACTTGTTCTGCACATTATTTGTTCTTTAACTTGCTTCCTTATGTTAAGGAATGTCAAATTTTATCTTTAAATAGACGAAAACATTTCCAAAGGGAGGGGTTGCAGCCCCCACAGCCCCCCCCCTCCTGGATCCGCCAATGATCAGGTGAAAAAACAGATTGTACAAATTAAAAATTAGCTGCAGAAAATCAAGTTGGTATAGAGGGAATAATCCTGTGTCAGCTAAGATTCGATCTTCGTGAATTATCCCATCGGTAATTGTCTTTCATTTTTCGAACTATAACACCCTTAGTGGATTCCATGTGGAACTATTTATGGAATGCACTCATTACAAATCATTAAGAAGAAAATTAAACATATGTCCAACTCTTGTGCTTAGATTTCATAACAGATTAAAAAAACAAATCCAATAATCCTGTCTGGTAGATCAAAGCAAATCGTAAATAATTATTTAATATTAGACGGTATTTGTTCAAACTTTTCTTTGATTGTTAAGTCTCTAGAATCTTGACAGACAATTATTTGAAGTAAAAAAAAAAAATCAAAGAAATACAAACGCCTGAAGATGACTCTTCCCAGTGACAGTCGATTTCACTTGCAAATTTGAAGTGTACCCCTGACGGACGGGTACATCAGAAATAACGAGAACGCAATTAAAAACGAGATAAAAAAAAAGGGAAGGAAAAAAAAAAGAATGGTTCGCCAATCAGCTGAAGGAGGCCTTTGTCTCTGAGGTAATGGCAGCCTTTTTGATCCGACCCCCTCCCAATTATATTTCGTTATCTGGTTGCCAGGGTTACGCGGGCCTCAAAGCCCCACCGACCCCTCCTATATTTCGCATCCCATCTCGGGATCAAAGGCACTCACCTCCGCTGTCTATATATCTGTAGCGAGTGTTAGGCCCCCCTGCACCCCCCCCCCTTAGGCCTACTACCAGAAAATTCCAGATCATTCCTCCTAAGAAAGAAGGGCAGGAGGAGGAACCGAGTCGGCGATGGGGTTAGCAGAATCGAATTTAGCGAATGATCGATTAGTAACTGACTACTTCAGATAGGATCTGGATTCCTACATTTTTATATAAACCTAGATCTCAGTACCGATTCAATATTTGAGGATTTGTTTACTATAGACGATATAAATAAAATTAAGAATATTTCCAGTTTTGTTAAGAAAAGTACAAAAACCTGAAGCTTCGTCATGTATGAATAAATTTTATTTTTATGATTTTTGAAATTAACCGATTAGAAATTATTTGATTTATTTTAAACTTACGATGGGCAAGATGTACATATATTTATTTTATTTTTAAATAATTCTGCTCGTAAGTATACTTATTAATGCAATATTATTTATATATGTAAGTAAGGGAGGAGTGGAGCAATTTTTCAAAGAAGGTGAATGTTTATTTTATTACTTAGTTGTATACAATTCTGTATTCATTTTTCTTTGTATTATTCTTTTATTCAGTTATGAACCAATGTAAAGTTAATTTTGTTCTCTTATATATATTTTTTATTTATTTTATGTCCCTCTTTTCAGGCTCCTTCTTATCTCTTGCTTAGATAGCGCCCTCAAATCACCGAGGTCCATGCTTGAGTTTTACCATGGTCTTGAGTTTTTTCTTGAGTTTTACCTTAGTGGTCCACTTCATAGAAGTGAAGGGTTGCTCTGGCAAGATTATCTTTGTTAAATATATTAAAGTCACTATGGTGGAGACATCCTTAAAGAGAGTAGGAGCTTATTAAATTTTAACCATCCTTAATAATATTCAGCCCTTCAGAAGACAAATATTACATTTTTTGTGGGGATAGAAGACATTGAGCTCTGGAGAAATATTACAATTATGACAGTTTGTTCCAATAACAAGTTTAAAACAATTCTAAACCATACGTTTTGTGTTACTTTTCACGTTAAAATACATTAAATTGGGGAAATAATTTATAATGTTTTAAAACTTTGGGGAATTTTTCATTAGGGGAGAGTATTGAGTGATTTGCTGAGTGACTTAAGTTAGACAAGCCGTCCTAGAGATAATCCAGTTGGAAAAAAATTAAATATGCATTAATGTGTGAGTTCAGTCTAATTTTAAACGTGTTATTTTATATTATAACAATTATGTGAATTTATGTAGATAATTTTATTTAAAGAAAGTAATAATTTACAATGCCACACAAACAATATAAACTGAAATAATCTAAAAGGTCTCAAAATACATACGAATGTAAAAATAAATAAATGGTGAAAAAATTAAGGATAAAATATTAATTATTTACCCCAATTTTCTTAATTTACCTTGAATAATAGTTCTTATACTAGTAACTAAAAAATATTATCATTGTATTTTTAGAAGCATAAAATTTAAAAAGAATCGATCTTTTTTATAATAGAACTGCACTTTTCTTAACTCTGTAGGTATGCATATTTGGTTAATTATCACAGGTATGTTTATACCTAAAAAATATTTAAGGTTAAACACTTATGCAGGATTTTTTAAACTTCAAGTATAATGAAATGTTTATTTCATTTCGGACCTCTTGCTAAGAAACCCCTAATTCAGTGGTGAGTCAGTATGAAAAGTCAGGAATTGCCACACTCAACCCACAAGAGGGTATTTTTTAAACCCACGATCTTCTAGACAAGGGATCAAAGTCAAACATTCCAAACCAAAAAAAAACATGACTTATAACGCCGAAAGACGTCCGCCACGAAGGAAATACGGGATGAACAAAAAAAAATGAGGAGAAGTGGAAAGGGTTGTAAAATTAAAACAAAAACAGATAGGTTCATGAAGTAGGATTATTTATTACCTTGCCTTCGAAAGTGGGCTATCGAAGGTAATTTTGATTGGACCAATCGGTGCACTAAATCACAGAGAGGCAGCTGATTGGCGGGTGATGTGCCAGTGGGAGTGGACAAATTACAGCTCTTACCTACGGGGCGGCTTCTTGTACCCCCGCTCAAGGATAGTTTATGAAATAGGAACCTAGAGTTGTTTAAAAGATAATAACGACAAAAAACAACTATAAATTCCACTCTGCTGATACAATCATTTAAGCAGTTTGACAGTTTTAATGCATTAAGTACTATTAATATGCGATCATTTGTTTTATATTACTCCGAATTAACCTTTATTAGGTCTTTGCATAACTAACAAATACATTAGGATTAAAAGTTAAAAAATACTAATCCAGTTATAAACTAATTCAAAGAGTTGAAAAATAATATGCCTCATAACACCATTAAAGATGCAAAAATAAGCTAATTGGATGATTTTTTTGCTGAACCATTACCTTTTTGTCACACCTATCGTTGTCTCATTATTCTGTTTCTTTATGTGATTAATGATTATTACTGTTTCTGATAGTTGCAGTTAAGATAGAAACCGATAAAAAAAAAGTTATATTCCTCTACTTCAGTTTTAATAAATCGTCTAAAATGGGAAGAAAAAAATGTACTAGTCAAACTAAAAACTTTATAAAAACAAGGATTTTCTAAAAACTCTCTACGTTTTCAGCAGCCAGCAAAACCTTTTCTATATTAAATCTAAAAACATAATTTCTACTATAAAAAAAAAAAAAAAATAAAAAAAAAAAAAAAAATAATCTTACTCAAGATTAGGGTAACTGTAGCAATGGTTGACAGGTTAAAAAAAAATTTTAGATTATTGACACTGTTTACTAAAATATTGATGTTAAGTTAATCTTTGTTATGAATTTAGTTAGGCCAACCCCTCTTGAAAACTGGGAATACAATATCCTCTGGTTTACATTTACGGTTTTTATAAAAAATGATGAATGAATGTCCCGCAGGGGCTAGTCCAAGTGCCAGACTAGTGGGGTACAACGCTCCCCCGGGCTCCCGAGTTCAGTACACGGTACTCTTACATGCCATAACAGTACACTATACATTTACTCTTCACATAAGGTCATATACAGTACTCAGCTCAGGGCTACCTTCCCTGGGAAGACCCACGGTTGGGGGTATAGCCTAATCCCCAGTTGTCCCGAGGATACGGGGCCTCTTCAACTGGGCTAATCACCCGGGAATATTTGATTCAAAGAACATTAAGTTGCCTCGGATCAGGACTGACACAACGGTTACGACGCGACGTTCGAAAGGACTTAAGAATAGGAACATGGAACATTAAGACTTTAACTGGCAAAGAGGTCGAAATAGTGAAGGAGATGGAGTCCTACAGGGTCGACATCCTTGGAATCGGCGAGGTAAGGAAGAAAGTGCAAGGAGAATTGAGGCTAGACAAGGGCTATGTACTCATATATTCTGGAGTGCCGGCTGGACTGCGGGCCAAGAAGGGGGTTGGCGTGATAATGACGGAAAGAATGTTTGATAAAGTAGAAGACTGGGAACCCTTCAAGAATAATTGTGGTAAACATGGAACTCTCTATAGGTAAAGTAACTATCATACAAGTTTACACCCCAACAGAGGATGCCGATGTTCTAGATAAAGAACAGTTTTATACAGATCTCGAGAGAGAAATCATGAGGGGACAAAATCGGAACAGAGTTATTATTATAATGGGTGACCTAAATGCAAGGACTGGAAGAGACCATGTTAAAGCACACGGTGCTATAGGACTGCATGGAGGAGAACATATCAGGAACAGAAACGGTCAAAGACTCACAGAACTCTGCATTGATTATGATCTCCTTATTGGCAACTCCATGTTCCCACATAAACCAGTACATAAGATAACATTTTCTGCAGAGGAGAGAAACGCTAATCTAATAGCATTATAGATTATTTTCTATACAGCAGAAATATAAGAAGATATTTTAAAGATGTTAAAGTCATTAGAGGGGCAGAAATTGGGTCAGACCATTATCTCTTGGTTGCAGACATTCAAATCCTCCAACCTAGACAAAAGAGGAACAACAAAAGAGGAAATACTATAAAATAGATATAGCAAAGCTGCAGACACCAGAGAAGAAAAAAGAGTATGCAGAACTCCTGACTCAGAAACTCCAGATGTGCACTAAGGAAGGAAACGTGGATAGCATGTGGGAAGAAATGAAAAAAGCTATCCTAGAGACAGCAGAAACTGTATGTGGAATAGCAGCAATCTCCGCCAAAGCAAAAAGAACAAAGTGGTGGAGCGACAGAGTAAAAGCAGCAATAGCAAGGAAAAAGCTGGCTTGGAAAGCATACAATAGGACTAAGAGTGCAATGGACGTGGAATTCTACGGCAGGAGAAGGAATGCAGCTAAACAAGTTGTAAGAGTGGCAAAGAAGAAGAGCTGGGAGCAATTTGGCCAGAGCCTACAAAATGACTACAAGGAAAATATTAAAGTTTTCTGGAAAACTATTAAGGCATTGAAAGGGAAGACGAATAAGCCCATGAGAAATATAAAGGACGAAAGAGGAATACTGGTTAGTAGAGACGAGGAAATTTTGAAGAGATGGAACCGTTATTACGCTGAGGTGTTTTCCGGTATTAACGAGGGGACAGCTGACATTAGGGCAAATGACGAAGATTATTATGATGATATAATTTGGGAAGAGGATGTGGAAAGGGCTATAGAAAAGCTGAAGACTGGCAAAGCTAATTAAATTTGGAGGACCAGAACTGCAGAAACACCTACAGGATCTGTTCCAAGCAGCTTTTTTTTCAAAAAACTGTTCCCAAGGATTGGGAGTACAACATTCTCATTCCTATACATAAGAAAGGAAGCTCTAGTGACTGCAGGAATTACAGGCCTATACGCCTCTCCCATGTGATTTACAAGCTCTACACATCCATTCTAGAATGTAAGCTGAGGATAATCGTGGAAGAAAACCTTGAGGAGGAGCAGGCAGCATTCAGACCACAGCGCCAGACCCAGGACCACATATTCTCTCTCAGGACTATTATTGAAAAGTCATGGGAACGAGGGAAAAGTATGTTTCTGGCTTTCCTAGATATCAAGGCAGCATTCGATTCAGTCCCTAGACATGAAATATGGGCAGCTCTAGCCGCTAAAAATGTCCCCTGTGCACTAATAGATGCAATAAAATCCACATATCGCCAAACTAAAGGCATAATAAGAATAAACGGAAGAGAATCCGAAGCCTTCGATATGAATAAAGGAATAAAATAGGGAGACAGCCTTAGCCCTCTACTATTTATCATATTTATGGACGAGATCCTAAAAATGTGCAAGCGAAGAACAGCGCGGACAGTTGTGTGGAAGTGGGATATGAGGACGGTACTTGCTCATGCGATGGTTTTTGCTGACGATATTGTCCTCATAGCAGTTTCAAAAGAAAACCTGCAGCAAGCAATCATAGAGTGGGAAGCTGAGCTGGAGAGAAAGAGTATGATGCTCAATGCAAGTAAGAGCAAGGTGATGCATATAGGCCGAGATGTTGAGAATGTGGAGATCCGATGTAGAGGAGGAACCTTAGAGATGGCAGAGGAATATACCTACCTTGGAACTGTCATCAGCAGGAATGGAAAGATTGATGGTGAGGTTTCCAACCGGATCAGGAAGGCTAAAAACGTTTACTATCACCTGTTCAACACAGTTGCAGGAAAAAGGGAGATGGATAACAACGTGAAGCTGCACATCTTCAAGGCCATATATTTGCCGACTCTACTATATGGAAGCGAAAGCTGGGTCCCACTGGACAAGCACAGGAGCAGAGTAACAGCCGCAGAAATGAGGTACGTGAGGAGAGTGGCTGGCCGAACCAGGAGAGATATGGTCCGAAATCAACGAATACGAGAGGACCTGGGAGTATCAGCTGTAAGGGATATCATTGAAAAGAGGCAGCTGAAATGGTTTGGCCACCTTTTGCCGTATGGAAGAGGACCGGGACCCAAGGAAGTACTTCGAAGCTAGGCCGACTGGAAGACGTCCCCGGGGCAGACCTAGACTAACGTGGACAGATCACATCACCAGGCTAGGACAGAAAAGAGGACGAGGCCCTAATGCCATAAAGGCGCTGGCTATGGATCGGGGTGCATGACTGGCTGGTCTGAGGTGCCTCCACGCTGAAAGGCACATAGAAGGAAGAAGAAGAAGAAGAAGAAGATAAAAAATGATTTCTTTGAACCTTCTAAATTGTGCCAATAGTTGACACATCAAAATGGAAAGGTTTAGAATGTTACCATTTATTGTGCCAATAGTTGACACTTACATTATTTTTGAATTTCCCAATGAAAATATTAGGTAATAAGGACTGCAATAAAAGATAATCATTTTTTATTCATAAACTATTCAAAATTGAAATGAAACATAAAATTTCCACAATTTAATTACTTTATACACAAAAACTTAATAGACAAAAGAAAAAATATTAAACTGAAAAATGAGATCATCCAATTAAGAATAATACAGATACCATATAACAACAATCATTTTAAATTAATCTACCTCAACTGGGAAACTAAAATGGTACCTTTGCTGTCCATTAAAGGTAAAAACTTTGGGCATATGTATCGCGGATGTAATATCACATGATGGGACTGTGCAAAATGTATCGGTGTTAATAAAAGCTGTTTTGATCCGATACATGGTTTAAAAGTAAAACCAGAATCTCTAATTTACTGACAACTTTAGTAACTTGAGCCAGACATTTTTTACGCTTAAATCTCTTATTTCAGAACCCAACTATTATAAATTTTCCTTCATCAACACTTAAACTATCTTGCTCCTCCTCTTGAAGAAATATTCCTTGATCAACATTAATTCTCTGCTCCTGCTCTTGGGAATCTAAGCTTTTCTGATTTTCTTTCTCGTCCCGAATTTCTGGTTGGGATAGTATGGTCTCGTCTACTTCCAGTGCTGCAGCATTTTCGGGTATCTCCTGATTAACTGAATTTTTCTTAGGTTTCTTTTTGAATTATATTTACAACATTTATTTACAACATCTATAATTATTATAAGTTTATAATAAGTTGTATTATTCAATCCACTCAACTATTTAACTTTACGATATATATTATTCCCTAATAAAATAAAATTGTTATAATTTCCGACTGTTACAATTGTTACTTAATTTAAAAAAAAACAAAAACAAGATTATGTCAAATAAGGCTGAGGCTATGCATGGATGTAAACTATATACACACACGATGTCAACTTTACAAACAGAATATTCCACTAGTTGATACGCTTGAACCGATAGTTGACACCCCTGTCGAACATTCGAGGTTAGGATGGAGCTAGATCAGAGATTCCACCACCGATATTAAACCCAGATATTTTTCAATTCAAGCAAATTATTTTAAACTATCAGTTTCATCAGATTAAAAAACACCAATAGTTGACATCGATGTCAACTATTGAAATTAATGATTAATTTTTGTTCTAATAGTTGACACCCACATTTAAGCCCTAAAACTTTGTATAAATAAATCGAAAAGGATATCAAATAATTCCCATGAACTTAGTGGATATTATAAAAGAAGTTAAAAAATAATTGAACACTAATAAACCAACCAAAAAGCTTATTTAACTTGACTTCCACCTTAATGAAACAGGGTAGCCGGAACCAAGAATATTTTCAGGCCACTAGAATATTTGCCATTACAACCTCTTACAAATAAGCTTGAGTTTCCATCACACTAATGTCGATGGCAGCATATGTAACTAGTATAACTTTGCAAATTACCGCCAAATTTCGAACCAAAATAATCAACGTTGAATCTTATTATTCACACTTTTTGTGCAAAATGTCAACTATTGGAGCACTGTCAACTATTGGTACAGTTACCCTATGTTATGCATTTATATTTAAAATGCATATTTTTATTTTATCTATGTAAGCAACTGAACAGAGAGCCCTAAAATAAGGACATATTGATAGAAGGAATAGATAGCTATGTATTTTTTAATTTGAATGTTTACCCTGTCATATTTCAAAATGTACTTGCTACAAGCAGAATCATGAGTAAGTTTCAAAATATTTTATCCGAAAATTATTTCTGATTTTATTATTGTAACGTTAAACAAAAAAAAAAACATATGGTTTAGAAGTCCCAGACATTTTGTTGGAACGTACCAACATTTGAAACAAACTGTCATAGCACGCGTTTGTGACTACAAAGTTTGAGTCCCATACACGACGTTCTATGAGGTTCTAGACCCTTCTCCCTAGACAAATATATATGTAAGGAGCGATTGACTGGACAGTTAGCCTTAGTCTTTGTCTTGGTTGTGAAGCTTATTACCATATGATTACTTATGTTACAAAGTGATAATTTTTGTGGCATAGAAAATTGTTATTCTTCTTGTGTTACATTCTATTAGATTTATAAATTTATATTTTATAAGTGAATTGTTTCTGTTCGCTAATAAGGTATAATTTATTCATTGATATGAACCAGTAGCACATAGCCTTGTACCCCATCCAGCAAATGTCATCACTAATGCTGTATACGTGTATGCTTGTCCGAGTGATGCAATATATTGGACAGTGGCCAGCTCCGGTGACAGTGATCGTTGTGTCTTCGGACATCTTGTTGGCCTCTGGTTCTGACGGTCAAGGGGTTGAGCAAATATGAGGATGAAGTTGTATATTATATACAGCATATTATATAATTTATAATGTATAATTACATGTGAGTGGGAAGAACGATAAAATAAATATTTTATTCACCCAGGATATCATCCGAATACAATATTAAATGAAAATCATTTGAGATGAGATAAATCCCTTTCGGTTATCTAATATCCTTATTTTGTCATGATTTTTTTATTGTTGATTATTATTATAGCGATTTTCTATTGATGGGCAATGATTTTCTTTTCCGTTTTCATCAATCTAAATATGAATGTTTGAGTTGATAATCTGACGATTTTCTGCCACTGAGCAGAAAATTACTAATTCATATTAATTCACAAAAGATTTTTTAATGTTATAAATGAAATATATAAATGAATAAAAAAAGAATATATAAATCTGTGATTTATATCATGTGTTTCAATTCATATAAACTTCAATATTCAGGTTGGTTAATTCTATTGTGATTTGAGCTTCACTTTTAACCTTACCGACATCGTACTTTTTCTTAGCGAATGCTGAGTCATATTGAATTAATAAATCAGTCACAATCTTCCGTTTATTACAATCCAAATGATTTAATTTACCTCTAAATTCTTCACTCTCAATTAATCTATTAAAATTAACATCTGTTTTATCTTTATCATCATGAATAATCTTGTCTTGATTCTTATCTATCTTCTGAAATATTCTTAAATTTTCATCTTGAATCAGTTTAAATTTCTTGATCGCATCTAATCCAAGCAACAGCTCATAAGAAAAATTACTATTCTTCACAACATAAACATCTAAAACATCTTCTATCTTATTCAGGATTATTTACTCCCCAGGTAAAGAAAATGTAGAAGCAGATTCTTTGTCCAGAAACCCAGTTTTAGAAAATTTCGAAAATGGAGAAGACGTATTACAGGTTGTGAACATGGTTACAATGGAAGAAATATTGGATGATCAGAAAAGAAATCAAAATGAAATTCAGAACTCCAAAATGGTAATCCAGAAAGGAGGTATTAGTTTTAAAAACATTAGAAATAGTCAAAGAATTTTTTTATCCCAAAATTTTGGTCTTCAGTTGATACAGAAGGTTCATGACTTTTATGGTCATATAGGTGAAGGGCATTTAATTCAAAAGATTAGACCTCATTATTATATAAAAAACCTGGATAGGCTGATCCATCAATTTTGTAGAAGTTGCTCTGTTTGCAACGAAAATAAAACAAGAAGACGTAGACTGTTGGGATCACTCTCAACACTTGGGCCTGCTACAGAGCCATATCAAATACTGTCAATTGACACAGTTGGGGGTTTTGGTGGCAATAGGTCGTCCAAACGATTTATGCATATTCTAGTTGATCATTTTTCGAGATATGCTTTTGTTTCAACTACAAAAGGTCAATCTGCAAAAGACCTTATCAAATTAATTGACTCGGTGGCACACAAAAACACTATAAAAACCATTCTAGCAGACCAATACACAGGGATAAACTCCAGACAACTAAAGAGTTATTTAAAAAAAAATGGTATACACTTGATCTTTACTTGCGTCGATTGCCCTGAATCGAACGGTTTAAACGAGAGACTAAATCAGACTTTAGTAAATAGAATTCGCTGTAAAATAAATAGTGGTACTAATAAGAGAGCATGGTCGGTAATAGCAGCGGAGTGTGTCCAAGAATATAATAGCACAGTCCATAGTGTGACCAAGTTCTCACCTGCTTATTTACTATTTGGTGAACGATCGGAGATTGTACCTGCAGCTCTTCAGAAAGAATGTGTTCTTGAGGAAGACAGAAAAGAAGCATTGTTGAATACTATAAAAAATTTTGAGAAGAACAAGGATAGGATAGATCATTACAGAAGAAATTATGAATTTGCAGAAGGCGAGCTGGTCTACGTTGAAAATGGGAATAAATTGAACAGAAATAAACTAGATAAGGTCAGAAGCGGTCCATTCAGAATTATCAATTATGAAGTAAATTGTGGTAGAAGACGTAAAGAAGCAAACTTCTTTCACATCAGAAAGTTAATACCGTTTAGTAATTAGCTCCCTGTTTATTCGATTCATTTTAAATCCGTCATAAATTCTAAATTTTAATGTTTTTCAAGCATAGGCCAAATTCTCTCTAACCTTGTTCGTGACTTGAGGAGGGGTGGTATAAATCATGTGTTTCAATTCATATAAACTTCAATATTCAGGTTGGTTAATTCTATTGTGATTTGAGCATCAATTATATAAGGACTTTAAAATCGTTTTCATTGCTTACAGGTGAGCTAATCGGTTAAGTTATTAAATAGTTATTTCATTGTAATACAATATTTTAATAAATTCATTGCTTACAGTGGAACACGATTTATTCCTACTACTTCTTAAGAAGAATAAACAGAATTACAAATATATCACTGGTGTTTGGTCAAAAGGGGTTGTCATGAAATGTGAAGCTTAAACAATGATTTAATTCTTATTGTATTTTTTTTATCCCAGATTAATAAATGAAATTATATTCTGTCAACAGAGACTGTAATAAATTATGAATAACGAATAAATTACAGTCAATTATGAATTTTAAGAAGACGAGACAAAAAAAATATTTATGACTTAACCCCTTTTACCCAAACATGAATGATATATAAAAATTAATATTGAATGAAGTAGTCAAACCAAGCTAAACAATGATATTTCCAAAATTAATATTTTATTAAAACCTAGATGGGTTTTATCATATAATTTATTGTACCCACTAAATGGTCCATAATGTTGAATCTTTATTATTACATAGTATAGCATTCCTTATTGACAAATGTGACCATCTCGTACAAACTTTGGCAATAAATGGTAAACAGATTACATGAAACACAACTAAAATGTAAAATTGTAAACTGTAAAATACGGATTCCAAACATGAGAACTAAATTTTTTTTTAATATGAAAACATATTTTTGTTCAGTATTTTCATTTTTTAATTTTAAAATACAATACATTTGTTTAGTATTTTTTTTTTTAAGTTGAACTAGTATCCACATTGCTTGATAGAGGTTTTAAGTCATCGTTAACTAACAGAATTACAATATACCGCCTCCGGTTATGTCGAATAATTGAAAGTATATTTTCACCATATTAACAATTTTTTCTACTGATGCGGAATAATCTTTTATGCAGCTACACACTAATTATTCTATATTTATTTACATTGCCTTGCATAGCTTCGTACTAGTTAACTGATCACTTAATTATTCTGAATATTTTTTTATATAATTTAATTTAATGTATAATTATATGGAAATAATAAAGAAATCCGTATTTATTATTACAAATAAAAAGTTATACAAGCGAATTTTAATAAATATAATCCAGAAATACATAAAAAATATCCTATTTTTACGGCTTAAGAAATGATTTCATCTGTCAACCTGGTTTAGAAAATGTGTTTTCATAATATGTTGACATATGTAATTAATTATTCAGATTTCTAATGAATTATTGAAATAAGGTATTCAAATGAAACCGTTAAAAAAAACTCAAAAAGTTAATTAATTGTAATTATTATTCAAAGGATTAATGCTTTTGCATTTGATGCAGAACTGACTAGTACAGTAGGTATATCGTAAAAGTGTGAAATATTACTATTATAAATATAGTATTTAAGCATCGATAGTATTTCCCTCTCATTTTAATTATTTTATGTTTATGGTGACGTAAAAAAAAAAAAAAAAAAAAAAAAAAAGATTAGTTCTGTTACATTGAAAAGGGTTCTAGACTTTCTTGAAACCGTTATATTCATGTGTTAGTACTGTAACGTTAAATAAAAACACATGGTTTAAAATCCCAGACTTTTTGTTTGAACGAACTAGCGGTTGGAACAAACCGTCAGAGCACGTGTACGGGACAACATTTTTCGAGCTCAATCCAGAACCTTCCAGGCCAGTCCTTTTACGACTATATACAAGGAGCAAGTGACTAGACGAGTTAGCCTTAGTCTTAGTCTTAACTGTGAAGCTTAAGCCATATGATTTGTTTTACAAAGTAATAATTTTTGTAACCTTGTTATCATTCGTTTGGCTTTTGTACTGTTATATTTTCGTTTAATAAATATTTCTTAACCCACAGAAGTGTTGCAGTACGCAATCACATGTTAGAATTATCTACACCTTTCTGAATTTTTCTATTTCGGACTAAATTTAAGAAACGATGGACTAATAGCTTGGTCCATGACATCCTAACAAAAGATTACCTTTGAAACACTGTTATGTCACTTGTAGTTACCGTTTATAACGTTATTACTCATACCCATTCTAATTATTCATTTGATATTTTTGTACGTAAATTAAGTTAAACCTACATTGGTATTCCAATAGTATATAGAATTTATTTGAGTTTTATATTAATAAATAATAATATTCGTAAGACCAAGACTGTTTTATTTGTATAAAAAAATCATCTTTATCAATTACAAATCAGGATAAAATAAAAAAAATAAATAAAAAACTAAGCTTTAAAATAATACTATGTTTTCTAAGTTTTCATGTTTTCAAAATTAGGAAAAAGTTTATTTTGGAAAATAACGGTTTGATTTAATTTTCGGCTATTTTGTTTTTAAAACTAAGAATACAATTCAAATATTAGTTTCTATTATCAATGGCATCAATGCCATTGATAATTTATAATCGATCCAATCTACCATGAACCAATGATGGATATCTGCAGAAACAGGGTTTTGTAACATATGTAATGGTTCCTTACTAGGCACCTACAAGTTAACATTTTCAACTGCATACATTTTTTAAGATTTTAGTTGTAGACCGGGTGGTGGATTTTTTTAAATTTTTTATTCTCAATGTATAAAGATTGCGAAAAGAAATTTTAAAACAAATAGCTGATGATTGAAAAAACTCCCGTTAGAGCCGAGATGCACAGGTGTATGGAATTAATCTCATCTTCTAGAAATCCGTTGTTTGTTTTTACAAAGAGATCGTTACGTTTTTGCTTTCCTCATTTCTAAAAATAAAAAAATAAAAAGAACAACATAAAAAAGATAAAGTTTAATTCCTGCCGGGCCGTAAAGTACCTGTAAGGGGATTAATTGGCTTAGGGACTGCCTACAACATCTGGTGGTGTTATTAATTTCTTAGCGGATCTCTTCTCATGCAAAACGGGTACCGGCGATCCATTACCAACATTCTAAGCATTAGTTGGATATTGCGAATAAATTGTTCATGTAATGTGTACTTATTCAACTTATTATACGACTAATGAGGCAGTCATATGGTAAACGAATCAACAAAATTTGATATATGTAAACTTTAGCGTTTGCTGTCTTTCAATGCAACCTGACAAGGAAAAATTAATCATTTATAAAAAAAAAAGAAAAGAAAAATCTGTTAATTCCACATTAGTACACAAGGTGTGTTTAAGTTTAATGACCTAAAACTCACGGTCTTCGTTCACTAATTCTTCCCTATAATTTCAGTTTTCTCAAAAAGTAATTTTAATATTTTTAGTACGTTTCAGCGTTAATTACTTACCTTAGCAGTAGTACCTCCTAGAGATATGATTTTTAATTGATATATTAATTTTTGAATATTAAATTCAAAAATAGACGGAGTTACTGATTTGTAGCATTAATGCAAAAGAAGTACAAAACTTTTTAATTTTTTAATATGTTTAATTGAAGTGTTAGAGAAAGTTTAGTGCCAGGGAGTGGCTTTTCTTCTATCTCGAAACGGTACCATCCCACACATACTATTTCATACTGAAATCTTTTCTCTTTAACATATTTTTCTCTCTCCGGCAGGGTTTAGAAATTTCCTAAATCGAACAATTTAGCTGGAATACCGTTAGGTTTATTACTAGCAAATATGTCATTATATAGGAAATTTCTTAAGCTTTTGAATTCAGATACAATACAATTTTCTGTGTGAAGCATTATTTTCAAGTAATGATGAAAAACCTAAGTAAAACAATTCGAACATTTCGCTGTTTTAAGGCCACAGAAACAGTTCTCGAAGGAAATTGTTTTTAAAACTTGATTTTTTCATCCTTTCCTAGTGATATGCAAGCCATTTAAAAAAAAAACAACATCTTTTTGCAAGTTACCTCATGTTTATGTGAATTTTCTCTGTACTATTGTAGCCATAAAAAATTATTACCTACAGCTAACTATTAAGGTAGGTATGTATCTTCTTATCGAAATTGATGTGAAATATAACCGAATTGGATATTAGATTATTTGAAGTTAAAAGTAATTTTATTCATCCCCACCCCCAAAAAAATGATCTTAGCAGAAGTAGCGCTACGTATACTTTTGCGTTTTCAAGTTGACTTTTATTTCCGTTAGAATCACAAAAAAAAAAAAATAATAAAAAATATAAAAAAAAAAAAAAAAAAAGGGCTTAGGATAAGTACCTACATTTGTCTGGATAAAAATAGAACAGAAGAATGAAAATATAAGTATCAGGTAGGATAATAACATAGAAATAGTTCATTACTTGGTTTGTTGTAGGAGGGTGTAAAACCAATTGGTCATCAATGCCATTCATTATTCTTAGGTATATATAGTCATTTTTTTTAATGTTCATTCCTTTCGTTAGTACATTACTGTTTACGCATAGATCTATATATTGGCTATTCTTATATATATATATATACGGAAGGTTTATTATTATTAGGAGCTCGTTTAATGCAAAAGTTGGTGATATACCAATCACAACTGTAACATTTTTGATTCGGATTAGCCGTTTTTGATTTGGAGTCAGTGGAAGAGTACGAAATTAATTTTCTCGGCAAAGTGGTAAAAATTACCGATGTTCCAAATCGAGTTTGGTTTAACGAAGAAACTGAATTTAACTTTTAAAATTCGACGCGCAATTCAATGTTCTTTCACTTAAATGAATGTAATGTGCAATAAATTGTTTTAGAATTATTTGAAAAAATTAAAAAATTTGGTGGTTTTCAGGACAAGGTAACTTCTTCCCAAGGAAATTTTGTTAGGAAACTCGATTTTTTCATGCTGTCTTGTTTATATACGATTTAAGATTTTAAAAAATCTCCACTCTGATGTTTTACTTTCAAAAAATCTTTCACTTTGATGAGTGTAATGTGCAATAAATTGTTTTCGAATTATTAGAAAAAATTAAAAAATTTGGTGGTTTCAGGACAAAGTAACTTCTTCCCAAGGAAATTTTGTTAGGAAACTCGATTTTTTCATGCTGGCTTGTTTATATACGATTTAAGATTTTAAAAAATCTTCATTCTGATGTTTCACTTTCAAAAAATCTTTCAATTTGATGAGTGTAATGTGCAATAAATTGTTTTCGAATTATTAGAAAAAATTAAAAAATTTGGTGGTTTCAGGACAAAGTAACTTCTTCCCAAGGAAATTTTGTTAGGAAACTCGATTTTTTCATGCTGGCTTGTTTATATCCGATTTAACATTAAAAAAAATCTTCACTCGTACTTTTGCAAGGTATTTTTTCATATACGCTTTACATTGAACTCATTAGTAACCACGTCACAACCAGAAAGTTAGATTAACTTTACAAAAAATTAAAATATTATAAAGATTTATTCATTTACCGATATGCTATTCCGATTGGGTCAATAGTCTATATATTGCATGGTTTCAGCTCTTTGCAATTGCCTTTAATTTTATTTAATTTGGAACATGTGGTAGAAGGCAGACACAGGAGCTAGCTACTCGGGCTACCGAAACCACAGACCTCGCCCCGGAGCGTACCCTGTAAATCGTAAAGACGGCCATTAGGACGCGGAGGAGTCTGTATTTACCGAGGCTACACAACTCCAGTAGCTGCTATGGAAATGAGGCCGGACAATTACCGAGATGATAGGCCGGATATTGGCTGGTCCAGATAAAAAAGAAGAAGAAGAACTAATAGAGTGGCTGAAGACTGGGAGCCGGAGTGGGCGTGTTCTCTCTTAATCACTCTCTCTCTCTCTCTCCCTCTCTCTCTCACTCTCTCTCTCTCCCTCCCTCTCTCTCTCATTTTCTTTATTTATTATATATTTTAATTATATGTCTCCCGGCTCCCTATGGCAGGGCCGAACCACGGGCCACAGTAACTCAGGGAATGGAACGATAATGATCGAGAACACCTGTGGTGGAAATATCCCGACAATATAAGGCCATCGTAGCAATGATTTACAGATAAATCAAACTAAAAATATTATAGTCGCCTTCAATTTATTGTCGTTACACAACAATCTATGTTTCGATTTTGACTACTTATTACAATCCCATTATGTAATAGAACCTTTTTTGACATTTTTTTTTTAAATTTAAAACAAATGAAAATCTCTTGTATGATAGCTCTGTTAATTTTAAAATAAATTAAAAAAACATCGAGGAGAGATAATTCAATTTTGAAGCATATATCTTTAAAAGAAGAGGTTTTCATCATATATAAAAAAAAATCTGGTGCGATGCGCGCAACACACAACTTTCACTTACGAACTTACTCAGATTGGATATTGACATATTTCGATATTATTTAAAAGCTATTCTTCAACTTTCCACATTTAAGTATATGCTTATATTTGTATAGCTCCATCAGTCACAGAGTATTTGTATTGCAAAACTTGAATGTTCTCAGTACTTTTCGATTCATTATTGCTTATTTCTTTTTTTAAGGGGCACAATCCATCAGTAATAACACGGGATATGAAATTATGGCTGCCACATCGCGGGCATATACATACATCAAATATCCAGTTCAATCAAAATAGTTACAGCCGTTTTTGAGATAATAAAATAAAACGTGAAAATGAGACAAAATTGATTTAATAAGTGCCCCCTCCGTTTGAAAAATGTCGATGACATTTTGGCTGTCACATCGCAGGCATATACATACATCAAATACCGAGTTTGATCAAAATCATTAGAGCCGTTTTTGAGAAAATCGGAAAAAACACGTAAAAATTAGTCAAAATTCTTTAAATAAAAACTCCTCCGTTTGACCAATTTTGATGAAATTTGTGCTGTCACCTCGCGGGCATTTACATACACAAAATACCCAATTTCAGGTTCGTACGGTTTATAGTTTTTGAGCTAGTCTGTTCACACACACACAGACCATTTCGCGGGACTTGGTTATTTGGACTCAGGGGACCCCAAAACGTGTATTTCCGTTGAAAACCGGAAGTCGAGATTTTTCCTGATCGCAATACTTTCCTTTACTATATATTTCATATATAGTTAAGTGAAATTAATAATAAATAATAAACCTCTAAAATTAAGCGCCTTTTAAATTAAGAATTTCTTGAGTTTCTCAGTTTGATTTACTGAATAAAATCAACCAATACTGCTGATGAAGTACATTTAAAGGGGGATTGAAGTATTGGTAATTTTTTTTTTTCACTTCTGCTTTGAGTAAGCCAAACACCCTAAATGATAAAATGTTGGAATATTTTATTATTCAATATTTGTCATTTGTTTTTAACAAGGATTTCAATATTATTGTTGGAAGGAAGAGGACTGGGAACGGACATAGGCGATTTACAAAGCAACAATAAGAAGATGGCAGAAATATTGTGCTATTACTTGAAAAAATAAGCCTTTATGCCAAACTTCAATTTTATTTCCATATTATCTTTTATCGTGTTATATTATTATTGTAATTTTTCTTTCAACGTTCTGTTTTTATTTTCCTAATCTCATCACCTGTAAATTTTGCTTCTGTATTACCTGATTTACTGCATTTTTTTTCTCATGATTTTCTGATCTCAATACAGGTAAATTTAATACTTTTTTATATACAATTTGTATAAGCTTTCAATTTATTACTTTCCAATACTACTCCAATGTAATATTTCAACATAGTAATCTTCTTATGTAGGTACCTAAGAGGCTAAAATGACCTTCTGTGGTTTAAAAGCCTATTCTAGTTATAAATAAATATTACTACTGTTTATTTTTTTGGTTGAAAGGCGAACAATATCAGGTTTTTAAGAAATGCATATATTTTGGTGAACCATCATCAGCATCTTTTTGGAAAACAAATAAAAGTTGTAGCCACGAGATAGTAATGGATTCTACATTTAATATGACGATGTCTAGGTTATCGCCAACTATATAATTTTTTACGACATATCATATGTGACGAATTATTACCGCACTTTTTTCGACTAAATATATGCATTTTATAGAATCTACTAGTAGTCAAAAAAAAAAAACTATTAACTTGCAATTACTACCTACTGTTTTTATGATAAAGATATTGACTGAAGAATGATAATGCTTTCACAAAATTACTTACCATGGAGAGTTCAAACTCCTTTACTACACCCATGCTATATTCCTCTGCATCTTTTCCACCTCTCATTATACCTTCGCTCCAGCTTACTGGAGTCTAATGCTACCCTCTCACATTGGAGCGTACTTCTTAGAAATGTCGCACACTAAGCGGAATTAAAGACAATAATGGGTGAAAAAGTGGGCAGTATTACGCTATTTAAATGGGATTACCACCCCGGCAGCCTCCTATGTATTATACATAGAGAGCCGAGTTATTATAGCTCGCCTCTGCTAATCTGAAAACATTGCCTTAATAATGGTACCTGAGCCTTCCACTCTCTTATGCGGTTTCTCTTCTTATTGTGTCCCAGCCGAGCTAACAGTTTGTCATCTCCCCCATAATTGCGTTTTGTTCTCCGGGTTATAGCCTTTCTTCTATTGATATTGCTTGAAATGGTTATAGCCGGCGGATGTACTGTCGTCTTTAACAGGAGTAGACTTTAGAAAAAAATTCAATACCAGAGTTAATACCGAACTACCTATATAAAATATCATTCCAAATCCCAATAAACTAAGTAGGAGGAAATTTCAACCAATATTTACACTCCCAAGACTTACAGCATCTAACAGTATCGAAGTTTAATCGTGTCAACAACAAAGTCAGGATTTACAGCTGATTCAGAACAGTAGATCCAAAAATTTTCGGGGGTGCACTTTTTTATTTTTTAAATTTGTTTGTCATTTCTAATTTAAAATAATAGTGCATATAACCCTTTATATACAGAAATAGTAATAGTAGATTAGTATAGTCATATGGTCACCTCCTGGGGGGGGACTGAAGGATATGCCCTATTCGGTCCCCTACTTTGCAATCAATAAGTGCAACTTTTTTAACTCTTAAGTACCCGAAGACTTATTTCAAATAATAATTATTTGTTCGCTGTATGTAAAATAGAACGATTAATTTTGATTTGATTAATTTTTGAACGAGCAACCAACTATTCAAAATCTTCAGATATCTACAGATCGAACGACTCATCATATAATCCTTTCTACAGAAATATATGCTGCTGTATCAGTTCTCAACCCGAATGTTAGCTGAAGTTCAAGATAAATATACAAGCAAGAATAAGGCTAGTTAGCCAGCTAAGAGTTTCCAACAATAATTATATGAAACTTTATGAAAACAAAAGAATTAAAATTATATAATCGGAAGATATTTGCGAATGTTGCAAGGAATCTACATCGGACGAATTAAAGCCTGTGTAATTAGAATGCTCATCTTAAACGTATTATAGAAACGAGTACTTGCGTAGCTATATAATAATAAACAATGATCTACTTTAACTGGAAAATATTCTCCATATTGATAGTTTGGTCCGCTTCTCTGCTGGCAATGAGTGTACAATTGTAACTTTATATAATATTAATTATTTTTTCGCTTTATACAGACCATAAGCTACGCGTGCTATTCACTACAATATAAATCAACTCAATGTACTACCATCATCACCAAACATCCATTATGAGAAACATTTACATTTGTTTAGATATAGTAATCCGGATTAGATCTTTTATCATAGACACATTAGTTCTCTGATGATGAGTATACATTTCATTATGGAGATCATCTTCAAATCGTTTTAATTTGTTTCTTTATTTTTTACTAAGAAATTATTCTACCTACTACGCCTAAATTGCATCTTTGCAATATAGTTAACTGCCTAAAGGCTCATATATAAACGTATAGCTAGCTATATAAGAGAATGTAGGTATAAAAATTATTATTTTTATGTATTTTTATTTTTTTATTTTTATGGAAGTTATCATTCTTATTTTTGCCGTTTTCACAGTAGAGACAATTAATTTTATTTATATATGTATATATATGGGTGAAGAAAGTAAAGGATGAAGAATGTTATATTTAAGTTTATATCATCCAACTTATAATGAGATGCTTCTTTCAGATGTATTTATTGTGTTTGATTGTTTATTTCCTAATCATTTTTTGCCCCTATTCATGAAACATAAACGTATATTTTTACTTTCTATTTTATTATATGTTATTTTTAACTTATGCCGAAATTTGTTTTTTTGTTTTTTGTCTATGTTTTGCTGAGGTCAAGGCTATTTGTATGGGGGCTTTCCTAGAAAAACAAATACATAAATAAGTAAATGAATAAATAATGAATATTAGATTAAACATGTATAGATGGGCTATATTATATTAGAAAAAACATTATAATAATCCCTGTTTAAGTATACAATGTCCATAAGGCAATGAAATCCCTAAATAAATTTTTATAGGATTTTTATATTTTTATTTTTTTATTGCCACAAAAAAGCAAAACTAGTTAAAAAAAAAACACAAGGTTGTAAGGGATAAAAAAAATGATATACCTACTTCATATTTACCTCGATATTTTTTTATTTCCTTCATAAAAACCTTTTTATAATTTTTAATGTAATTATTTTTAATTAGTTAAAGAAATATCTTCCCTTTGTATATTCGCGTGAGTATAGCACTACGAACTAATTTGTAAAGTGTGATATGCTATCAGGGAGCTAAACCTGTCATGCGACGTTCCATTATAATTTATAATGAGATGTTAGAAAGGAATGACTTGATTATAAAAAAGGAAGAAAAAAAAAAGGATTTTCACTTTATTCAGTATCTTTTCATGAAATGACGCAGATTTCTTTACAACTACACCGACTTGAAAAATGTTTTTAATAATAAATACTATTATAAAATATTCATTTCTAATTATTAAAATCAGTGAAATGTAATTAAGAGAAATTTTAAATTTATATTTAACTTTCAGAGGAGCGTTTTGAATATCCCCCACATTGAAATATTTTAATGGGTTAATTGAAACATTTTTTTTTTAATTTTGGATGGATATGAAAATCCAAAATTATTACTTATGAAGATATGAAAATGCTGTTAGAACATGCTGTTAGTAACTAATTTTCGTTGCTTGCTTTAAGAAAGTTATAATTTTGAATTTTTCGGAAAAAACATTCATAAGATAGGTGAAGAAATAAATAACAGGGGATGAAAATTGTTTAAACATCTGTTGTTATTTTACATATAAGTAGATATATATTGTATTATAAAGCCTTCCTGAAAATTAGTTTTATTTATTGTATTCTTTGGCTTTAAACAATTTACAGGTCTCATATATACCTCATACCTTCAGTCATGATTTTATAACATTTTCTTTTACAAAACAGCATAGCACCTATTTATTATTTAATTATCAAAATATCACTTATTTAATTAGTAGATATAAATTATTAGTACATTAAAATATATACTGAAATAGTTTATTTACTTTTGTTGATATTTATAGACATTGTATAAGTAACCAGGTGAATGAACTAATACATTGATTCTTCCTGATAGTCATTCTTAAACTAAAAATTAGTTACAATTTTTAGATTATTATTAAGTTTTCTGTAGAAGGATTATTAACAAAAAAATAACTTATGCATAGATTGGTGGTTGACAATCTTCCAATAATATGTTTTATTTAAACATTACATATTAAAATGGCCAACGTTTCGGATGATTTCGTCCATCTTCAGGGCCATATTCTCATATTTCATACTTTCTTCTCATTTTTTGGTGGCATGGCCAATTATCTTATATTCTATAGTTCTATCACTTATCCATTACAACTGTAATAGGACACATTTTTAAAGATTATTTTTTACTTTTTTTAAACACTAAAATTACTACCACTTATATAGGATCACATACTAATCATAATTATATATTATGAATACCCTAAAGCCATTTCATAAAATGTTTATACATTTCAATGCTGGTTTACTTCTAGTTATCGTTTCAAGTTCCATAGCTCATATCCATAGCACAACTCAATTTTTTTAAATGAATAAATATGGAGAAGAGAAGTCAGTTTGGTACGCACAGTGGCCCCTGTACCTGAAATCTTATTTTTTATTCTTCTGTTGTAAGATGTCCTCAAGTTCCTATTTTGTATACTGCTCCATGATCTTGCATGTGGGTGGATTTTATAATTTTAGAAACCAGGTTGCCTACCACACAAGAATAAATAAGAAAAAAAACAGGGAAAATATTCTATTTATTGTTTCTTTTTTTTTATTATTATTCTTGTATTCCAAGGTAGATCCTTGTATATATGATAGCGTTTTTAAAAAATCAGTTTCTCGTAAGGAATGTGATTCGTTTCATTAAGCGAGAAAAATAGCTCATATAAGCGTTATTAGAAGATCTTATAACCTTCTGAAATACCAGCGAAGTCAGCCATATATTATGGAACAAAAATATTTTAAACTCACAGCTAATCACCGGGTTATGCTACGTTTAAGGCCCTCGGACATTGTCTACACAGTTGAGGAGCCTGGCTACAATCTTCCACAATAGTAATTACCATAAAAAGCTACTAGAATTTACTATGGGTCTATAATCTGTATATAATAACAGGCAGTTTGGCAGTGGTCGGCTCTTGATGGATAGCTACCTTAATAGAGCGGTGTAAGGTCTCCTTGCTTCTTGCCATCTGCTGCTTCAAGGGTTGCTCTGGGGCCTTGCCTCCTCAGAAGAAGGCATCTAATCTTGGATTCTAAACTAGGTTAAAGGGATCATAATAGATTTTTAAAAAAAACCTGAAAACTATTGGGAAACAGAATATAAAATCCCAAAATTTAGAGTATCTAACATATTGCTTACAGTTTTATATAAAATATTTTATACTGCTATCAAAATTACATCTTTATGAATTACAACATGAATCTTTTTAGAATAACTAACGATTTTAATTTTTAAATAATATTATCCCATATGTTATAAACTGCCGTCTATTTCTTAATTCTAAAATTCATTAATTTCTTAAAATTTTTATTTCTATTGCTACAATATCTGATTCTAAAATTTTAACCATTTGAGATACTTCAAAATTCAAAAATGCAATATTATAAACTTATCAAAATGGAAGCTCTTCTTAATTTTATGTTTTTCAGAAGATGACCAGAAAAAAAGAAATCTAGAGAATTCAAAGTTGTTCGGAAGTGAAAAATGATAACTTCAAAATTGAATTATTTATTAAAAAGTTTTTGTTTTTTTTAAATAAAAATAAAGTATAATACTGCCTTAGCTTGGTCAAATATCCTGATAATAATTTTATATACTTATACTAATTTTAATTATATCTGATTCAGGGTTTAATTATACCAATACGTAAATTACCAAAGAATAACATCGTTCGTTGGTTTGACAAGATTTTAACTGGTACAATCTTAACATTAAGAAAGATGACGTTAGGAAATTTGAGGCACTACCTTTTGGCCATTTCACTTCATTGAATGTGAAAAGTAGTTCATTGCATAAGAAAAATCCCGGTAAGGTTTCTGAAGCTTATGGGGTGGATGATACCAGAAAAAGTGACACCATTATTTTTTAAAAGGACCCTCCGATTTTAATTCCTTTGTTCTAAAAACTTTTTATTTTCTTAACTATTATTTTACCTGCGGTGTGCATTAATATGAATCTAACCAAAAAATTTTCCAACATTGAAATCTAATTATTTCAATTTGCTCATATCGTAAAACCTGTTGATGGTTAAAATTGGTCTCATTTTAAGTACAATATAAGATGATAAATAAAAAAAAAATAAAAGACTGGCGAAAAAAAACCCTGCGGTTTGGAGAAAATGGACAATTCCTGTAAGAAATCTTTATTTTTTTTTTTTTTTATTTCCATTATTTAATTTTAGTTACAAGTAGAATTTGAAGAAACATAGGATTAACGGTTTCATAAAAATAAAATGTTCTTAGAAAACAACTTTAATATGAGAATAATACATTAAAAATATAACATTTTACATTAAATTCCTAGAAACCTTAAACGTTTACATTTAACTGACAGTATAATTCAGAAAAGTTTGGTCATGATTGAATGGTCTTCATATTTTAAAATTCTATGATGAATTAAAAAATATACCAAAAAAGTCATAAAATTAATTTAAAAGCGACGTTTTGGCTCCAGGAGCAATTCTCTAGCCTACAACAATTTTTTTCTTAGAAAGTATTAATTTAATAATATTAAATAAATATTTTTGTATAACATTTTGCCATTTGAAATTATCATATGTACCTATCATGCATCGTACTCCATACTTGAATGTAATTGGAAATTAAAACTAATGTTAGAATTTAATAACTATTTTTATATCATCTAAAAACTATAGATTCTACAGTTGGTGCTTCATGTACGATGGGACCTACTAAACTCATGATTCTGGGAGGGAGCTTGTCTCGGTCGCGGCGAATTTCGAGAAAAAAAAAAATTTTTGCTACATTAAGAAATTTACTGTTTTAAAAACATGTGAAATAACAGTTGTCTAATTTAAGGCCGGAGTGAATGAAGGAATGGCAAAATTATAATATAGCCGTAGAAAATAATTCTACTTTAGATAATTTTTTTTTTACGTTATTTGGGTTTAATTTTACAGTATGCAAACAAATCCATCAGAAGAATACATAACCGACCACTATTCGACTCGGGCCTAACTATGTCGGTTGGTAGGGATATACAGTGCTGACGATGTTAGCCATGTCCCCTGGAAATTGTGTTATTAAGCGACACTTGAATCGAGTTATGGAGGAACATGGAGGGACCTACCTCCGGACTGGACTAATCCAGTTAAACTGTTTTGTTAAACCGTTCGTTACAGCTAGTTAGCCAGGGGCTGCCTTGGGCAAATCCTCTAGTGGGAGGCTACAGAAAAAAGGAAGAATCGCGACGATAAGAGTACACAATCAGCGAGATTTTTTTTTTCCCCATTTTGGTCTGGGGATGTGTGGCTTGGAAAGAATGTTAATCAAGGTGTTACGCTTTGAAATAGCCCTTTAAGAGATATATATATAATGATTGTTGAGAAAACAAAAAAATGAAAGTAATATAAGCTAATAATAAAAAAATCTGGTGCGATGCGCGCAACTCACAAATTTCACTTACCAACTTACTTTAATTAGAAATTGACA
Organism: Aelia acuminata; assembly: GCA_911387785.2. NCBI lineage: Eukaryota > Metazoa > Arthropoda > Insecta > Hemiptera > Pentatomidae > Aelia > Aelia acuminata. Next base: position 185,898,559 of record OU426978.1, on the reverse strand, counting down.
TGTTTTTTTAATGCCATTTCTCAAAGTAACACATTTTTCCACATTCATTTATTTATTTTTGTTTGTATTCGCTCTCTAAATACACTATTTTTTTTTATTATTAAATAAATGTTTTTACTAGTGATAATTCGGCAATGCAAGTATAATGTTTGTCATTAAAGTCTTACTGCGCATGCGTGGACTCACGTTGCGTGAATATTTTTCTTTTTTTCTCCTGTATATGTTTATACAGGATTGGACTTGATTTTTTCATAATTCTTATTTAGCCATTTCTTATTTTTAGGTTTAACGAGAGATCGATTGATTTCTCCCTAAAAGCATAATCAAAGGTACTCAAAGGTACCCCTAATAAGCCCCCTCAGAAAATTTCAGTAATGATAAAGCTTACCTGATATTAAAGAATACTTGACTCTCGTTAAATATGACGAAATTAATCAAAATCGTTAAAGCCGTTATTGAGAAAATCGAAAAAAATAAAAATGGGCAAAAGGTTATAAAATAAAGTACCCCTCCGTTTGACAAATTTTGATAAAACTTTTGCTGTCACATCGCGTTCATATACATATACCAAATACCCAATTTCAGGTTCGTACGGGCTATAGTTTTTGAGCTAGTCTGTTCGCACACACCCACAGGCTATTTCGCAGGGCTTGGTTATTTAGATTCAGGGAACCCCAAAACGAGTATTTCCGTCGAAAACCGGAAGTCGAAATTTTTCACGATTACAACATTTTTCCTTACTATATATTTCATACTTAGGTAATTGAAATTAAAAATATGGCGTGTAAGGAAGAGAGAAATCATCTCCATCCCCTATTACCATCAAAATTATGCCGAGGAATAAAAAAATAATCACAATAAGTAATTAACTGTTAATCCGCAAATTATATTATTATTCCTTTTTAATCACTTTCATAATTTTGCCTTACAGACCTAGCAAGGAATGCTAAAAGAATTTTCAAAGATTTTCTAACGTGTAATTTTTTCGTATAGTCATCTATAAGCTTATTAAAAATATTAAAATATGTAGTACAAAATGAGATGCTACTTATTCTTTTTTGCAGTATTTTATTACAAATTAAATAGAAAAATGAACACAAGCCGAAAATACCCCTCAAAATTTTGGCAATCGAAGCACCATTTGGAGCATAGAAATAATATCAAATGTTGCTGTTTGTGCTACAAGAAGAATTTTTTTTTTATTTTTAGATTTTCTTGGATTTGTTATTAAAATTGGTATTTATAAGGTTCTGATAAAAGGAGAGGGTGGATGTATGTTTTTGAGTGCCTCCAACAGAGTTATGCAAGGACCACTAAAAGATAAAGTACCCATTAATTAAAGATGAATTAATGCAAGGATCCCTTAAACTGAATGATGGGGGTTACAGTTACATCTCCTAAAATAAAATCTATTTCTTTTCTCATGGAAATCAGCTGTGATTTTTAAAATTTAGTACAAAAAAGTAAAGGGTTATATTTTCCTGGAAATGGCGTATCTTTGTCCTCAAGCTTCTGAGATATTTTGGCAAAGCCAAATTTTTCAGAAATTTTATGATTCATTGTTTATTTTATATTTACAGTTAACAAAAATAAAAGATGAAAAAAAAATTTAAACAACAAATTCATCATTTCCTCATCCTGTCACAATCCACGTTTTGAAAACCAAAAATAGTGCAAAGGCACGATGGATGATTTTTTCGCACAGAGAAAGGTTCTAACCTTCCTTCATAGATTTTTTAAGGTGCCTTTACACTCTACGAACTTAACCCTCGAAAAGCCTTCACGCCGACTGTTCGGGTGTTCTAGGTATTTCACCTGTTGGCCTGTGTTCGGGGGTAGCGCTAGTGTCACTTTTGATTTGGGCTTTCCCCAAGTGATAGGAGTTGTTTGTGATACATTGATAATGGAGATTTTTTCTTCATCATAAGCTTTGGGTGCGTCAGCCATATTGGTTCGCCTAACGTCACGTTAAGTATAAATGGCTGTTCGTTTAACGCCGGTACGGCAAGGTTCGAGGGAGAACCTGTTCGAGGGTGAGGTTCGTAGAATGTAAAGGCACCTTTAAGATTTCAAAATTCTTCAACCCAGAGTTTTGACATCGCGAAGGTACCAAGCTAAAACGGAATCCCAGAGTTCTATTTTATTCCCCAAGTTGTATTGACAACTTAAAATTAAAAATAAAGCTGAAAGACGTCCATTGGCATCCCTGTTTACATAGCTAAGGAGCCCTTCCTTAGCTATGTAAACAGGGATGCCAATATGGTAAATAAATGTATGGATGCCCTATCCATACATGCCCGAACCCGTTCAGCGTAGTCTAGAATGTTATCTGCTTTCATTGGTTTTAATACATCTGCATAGTTTTGTTTTTCCTTCTTTTCCCCCAATTGAACCAAGTAGTCAAGTGGTCAAGTAGTAGTTTTTTTTTTCAATTTTTTTTTGGCGGTTTAATCCTGTCATCATACATCATATAGATTCGCATGCATTTTTTAATTTCCAGTCCATGGTAATATCTTCATAGTTCATGGTAATATCTTTTATCACTTAACATTCGATTTCCAACTTCTTCATTCCCCCGTAAGATATTTGCTAGATTGATGCCCGTTCAAGAAATAATCATGCAGGCGATTTGCTAGTACATATCCGCAAGTTTGAAAAAAGACTGCGACAATCTAAACATTTGAAATTTTACCGGAGAAGCATATGTTGCGTTCATTATTCCTTTCTGAATAATGATGCAGAAGACTGCATTGACTGTTGTTGAGCATCAAACATCGGATTTAAAAATTTGGAATTTTTCTTAAAGAAAGAGAAATTTTCAAGTGTGATTTGAAATGATTCAAGCAAAAAAAAAAAAGCATAAACGAAAATTTACTATTTATAATGCAAATGAGAACTCTGAATTCTTTCTTAAAAATATTGAATAGTAATATATGTAAAATTACTTAACTGTAACTGGCCCTTTCTATTAGAAATTTCACATTACATCTATACAATTCAAATTCGTTTAACCTCTTTTTTTTTAATTTTATATATATTTTTTCTTTCAAGATCTTTTTTTTTTTATTCAAAATCAATAAAATATTTATATAATTTTACCTATTTTGTTGTAGGTCTTGATATTCCTTTCTATGTACATAGGTCTGGATTGGTTTTGGAGAAGCGTTTACTGTTAACTTTGTCTATCTACATTTAAGGAGCTTTTTTTGATTTTTATACTTGCTTATTGACAAATATTACAATCCACAACGGATTTAGACAATGAGTAGACTTGATAGATGAATGAATGAATGAAAATATAACTTTATTCTTGGACTTATAGTCCCCTAAGAATAACAAAAAGGAAGCTTGTGTTAGTACATTTGTCTAACTAAAATTAGATCAGTGGAATGAAATTATACATTACATATAGGATAATAAAAATAGAAAGAATTGTTTACTCATAGTTCTAAATATTGACCTTGAAGTTCTAAATATTGAAATTGAAATATTGATAGACAGGTAAACATTAACACGAAACATAACCATGGAACAAAAAAAGGAGAACTCTTAATAATAAAACCATAAAAAACATCATAATGATTAATAAATATGGACTCTAATCTCATGCATACATTATATATCTTTGTATTTGTATGATATCTGGATTCCTAACACGTATGAAGGGTAAAACAAAGCTGTTGGGATCCCATCACATCTCTTCCGCCCCGGCACAGATACTGAACAAGTACAAACATTTAAAAGACTCTACGAAATGAGTTTCATGATTAAGAACAAGAACGCAATGATTTTTTTTTTTTTTTTTTTTTTGTGCATTCGAAGATGGCAACAGACTAATCCCTGAGAAAAAAAAAGTGATGATGCTGATGCAAATAACGAGACGTTGACTCTTTTAAAAAATTCCACTTGACATTTTATTCTTTTTTTTTTTCAAGTTACGTTGTAGAATATCCGAACTTGAATGTACCTTGACATGCACAGCTACATAGACAACCTACATACATGTACATATATATTAATCCGTACAGAGGTCGCAAAGACCACTCTAGGTAGACTACAGGACCCTCGACAACAGAGACACATGTGACAGAGTTATGATGGCAAGAGGAGAGATCCTGGCTGGTCCCTTCCTCATAAATATGCATCAGGGGCTGATAGTGTGCTCTTTGCACCTCCCTTTGTCCCCCCCCGCCCTTTTATTGTTTATATCAACAAAATTATTTATCCATTGTTAATGAAATTTATATAAATTTTTATAGATACTCATTTATTCGATTTATTTTATACTAGCCGTATATCCCGGTTTCACCCGGGGAATTTCGACTCTTCTCCAATGTAAAGCGAGATCATAACGATTTTTATAACAATAAAGAATATACCCAGAGATTGGCTGAAGTTATGCAATTTTAATATGAACAGTTGTTCGCGCCTGGTATGAAAGAACCACTGAGCGAAATTTGGAGAATTCAGCACAAACGGTAGGGATTTCTATAAAGAACAATTATTTATATAGATCGCTTTGTTGCAATTAATATATTCAACAGGTTGAGAGGTGAACTGTTAAATTACATTACCTTTGGCTCTTCACGCTTTCAACAAGCATATATGTATGCAGAAATGACTTCAAAGACTTGAGCGTCGGATATCGGAAGGCAGGGCAGCAGATTAAATACCAGGGATGTATCATGTAAATCATATGAATACTTTACATGTATGAATGAATTAATGCATTCTTTACATGTATGAATGAATGAATGCATTCTTTCAAAATTCAAAATTATTTACCTTGAGCGTAAAAAATCTGTTTTAAATTTTATTTATGTATATATTTGTCATCTACTTTAATTTATGAAATTAGAAAAGAGGAATAATAAATAATAAATTAATAAGAATAAATCTTCAAGGTGCTTTTTTTAATTTAAATCATCAAAACACCTGATTCAGTTATAGTTCTGGCATTTTAATTTATTTTTTATTTCAGTATCCATAAATTTTAATTATGTTTAATGTTTACCAGATTTCTAGCATCAAAGCATTAATTTCGAATTCTTTACATTATTTACCATTAGTTACCGTAGGATGTAGAGATTAATAATTTAGGCATAAAGGCAACCTAATTATTTAGGTTACTGAAAAATTGGAAAAAGTAAATAAAATGAAGATTATTTTTAAAAATAATATTTTTTTTAGGATACATATTAATATAATAAAAAATAATTAACCTGTTAAAACAGTAAGGATGATTCTTATTGATTATTTAATAAATGTCTTGCTGGTCAAAATATTTTTACATATTGAAAATATTTACTTCTCATCAGATCATTTTTATCTATTTTAAGGTTAATTAAAAAATTACGTAATACTTTGGTTACATATCATACATCTCTCATTACTTTAAAATCATGTAAGTATGTGGTTTTGTGTATAGTCTTGCTGATAACAATTTCTTAATCAACATATATTAGTTTCTTCACAGTTTTCTGCGAATACACAGAACCTGCGTGCTCTTAATTTATCTGTTCTTTATTTACCCTAATATAAAATAAAATGTAACAGTACATGGACGATAAACGGTGATATAAATATGATATTTATTGTATGTGATGCAAGGCATAAGGAGATCTTTATTTTTTATTAAGCTATCACAATAAAAAAAAATAAAATTTAGGACTAAACACTATATATCTTCACAATATCTTCACTGTTTATAGCTCGCCATGGCTTGTTTTCGAAAGCCCATTTAAGTTTATTACACTCCAGGTGTTAATTGGAAATTCCTAGTTATGATGGATATGAAGCATTAACTATCTTCCTTCGAAAGATTGCTTAGAGCCTGAAAAATGCTTAAAAGGTTACTTTCATTTTAACATTTCATTAGATTTCAACGAATTTCGAAACAATGGTTTAATAAATTTATTTATTTAAACTTATCAGTCTCTTTAAATCCTTTAGATCCTTTAAATATCTTTAGAATCAAAAGAGTGGCATTCCGAATCCTACTCAAGTTTTTCAAACATCTCACATAGACTCTTTGCTTTATAATATGTTCATTTATCTCCAAATATTTACCACCTTGAACCTAATAAAACTGTATACACGAAATTAAAGCGAGTCTAATATGTAACCAAAAGTATTAGGTACTTTTGTAATTGATGACCTTTATACGTCATATTTTCTGATGAGTGGTAAACATTTTCAATGCGTACAAATATTTTTTTATTAAGGAAGAGAGAGTGTATAAATTTGTGTAAAGATTTTCGGAAATTAAGATAAATGAAGCATATCAGTTGTAAAAAAATATTTATGTAAAACGAAATAAAAATTATTAACCGGGTACGTATAATAAATTGAAATACAAATATACAAATGTATTCGGGCTTATATTGCAGGTTGCTGTAATAATGTGATTCAGTTTTAATTATTGATTTTAATATATTGCCATTATTATATCATTAAATCCATGTTAGCTCTTCTTCTAGCCATTCTTTAACGGAAACATCTTTTTTTAACGAAAACAGCCTTGCTGAATTTTAATTCATATTAACTGATTAATTAAAATTTGACTGATTAGTTAAATTCAATTTAAACATAATTTTTAAGTATTTTCTTTCTTCGTTGAATCAGTAAAACGGTATTTGCATCCATTAATTTGTTTACCCCTACCATAGTGAACTAAGGGCCAAACCAATTTAATAAAATTTTTATTTTTTATTTTTACTTTCACTTACCTATATATGAAATATATAGTAAGTGGAAGTATTGCGATCGTGAAAAATTTAGACTTCCCGTTTTCAACGGAAATACACGTTTTGGGGTCCCCTGAGTCCAAATTAGTTGTGTGTTGCGAGCACGCACCAGATTTTTTTTAAATTACATATTGTCATTTGTTTTAATCATGCTTCTTTATTTTTGAGTAATACAAAAGACAAATTGAAATATATTGTACTTCAAGAGCGATAGCAGTAAACACAACCATATCTCACAAAATTAAACTTTAACTTAATTATTTTCAAAAAATGGTGTTAGGCGCTTAGTTCAGTTCGGCGTTACACGGACCAGGTTGTCAGAAAATTTTTATTATCTGACGTTGAATCGATTTATAAAGATCCTGAGGGATCTAATTACAGGGTATCATGTGAAATAAATCAGTTGCTGAAAAAAATTATATTACAACTTTTGCGACGCTTCCAAGGAAGCATAAAAAAATAATAATATTAAGCATGAAAAAAATCGGATACCATTATCGTAAACAAAAATTTATAAGAAAAAAAGTGTTGAACAGTAGCTTCTTAATATTATTCACTAAATCCCGGTATTTCGTGCCTCAGACCAATCCTTTTTGACCTAATTATATTGTCTATGTTAATATAAATTTAGCTATGATTAAAAACAAACGGAATTGATAATAACAGATATCTTCAATTATTATCTACATTGTGTGAGGTGAAGTTGTGTCAGTGGTCCATAATTAATATATAATTAATAAGAATTATAAAATAATATCAGTAATTATGAATCGTTTAATATTGATTATCGTGACTGAAAATCGATAATGCAAATATAAGTTATTAGATCAAACTCAAACACAAACCTCAGGAATAACATTACACTTTCCCCCATACGATTATACATGCTCGTTAAAAGCTATTTTGTAATTGTAAATAATCCAGTTAACGCGTAAACATGAGAGCTTAACTATTTTCATTTTTGTCATTAACATCGTTAAAATATTTAGGTACTAATGGAGCAATTAAAAACGAACTTATGATAATTGAAACACATTTTCCAACAGAAAAAAATTACAATCATATTTAATTTAATTAACCATTCTTTTTTTCAACTTAATTACTTTTAATACCATTTATGACATTATGTAAGACATTTTATTGCTTTATATTAATTAAGCCTATATTCAATAAATATCTTCTTAAACTGTAGAAAAAAAAATCAAACTAAATTAGCCTATTTGTGCATTGTTGAACTACTTTCTGATATAAAAACTATATAATTTAATTATGACTAAGTGTAATTATTGATAGGGATTATGAGAGAAGTACTTTTTTGATTTGTTTTTTGCTTGAAATATTATTTTTCGTTTATGAAACTAAAGTGAGAAAAAAAAAATTAGAACCATATTTTTATCGGAATTAGTTTTAAAATAGATTGTTATATTTGTAGAAAACCTATCTATTGACAGCTCTCTTATATTGTTTCTAATCATTTGACATTGAATATTAATCTACTTAAAAAGTTTTTTTTTTTTTTAATTTTATATAACGCTTTAATGGAAAAATACTGTGAAGCATAATAGTTTATTTTATTTTTTTCATTTATTTTATATAAATATATGCGTGCATGTATTTAATTTAAGAGCATTATTATGTCAGGGAGGTACCATATAAGGCATTATGAACTTATTTCCGGAATTATTTCGCTGGTTTTTAATCACTTACTTTGTTCTCTCTGTACAAACCAAACTTCAATAATAAAAATTTAGTGTTCGTAATCAGGTTTTGAAATGGATAATTATTTTTACCGATTGATCTTCCAACTCTACAAAAGCTGTTTTTATTTTTAGATATTTTTATTTATTTTTTATACGCCAAAAGATAAAATATTAATAGGATTTTATTTTATTTTAATTATCGCTTTCAAACCATACTTTTCACTGCAAATTATTTTTTACTAAATTTTTTTCTTGACTTTTTATTTTTTTTATATTTACTCTTAAATATTTTTAAAGTCTGTGGTTTAGTTAATTTAATTTAATTTACTATAGTATTTACTTATTGAAACCGTCTCAACTAATGAAAATATTTACTGTAGATAGGATCAAACCTATTCCCTCAAAAGCTGTAAAATATTTTCCCGAAGCGTAAACATGAAACTAAAAGAGGACAGTAACAGACAAACTGCGCTTGACAAAGGAGCTATAAGGGATAGTGTTTTGATAGGGGGTGTACTAAATGCGAGGGTGCAGACAATGGGAGTTCGTGAGGCACCTGCCCCGTCTCCCCCGGCCAACTGCCCCTCTATTAGGCTTTTTAATATCGGGTCCTAATCTCCCGGTCGGGGATTAGGGTTTGATAGTCAGCTTCGGGGATGCCGCACCACGGGATTATAGATTCAAAAAATGAGATTTTTCCGGCATTTCGAGGATTTCCTCGTAGCTTGAGCGGGAGAGCGAGTGCCGCGCAGTCTGTGAGTGAACCGAGGAACCGACGAGGAACCATTTTGTTTTCTGGGCCGGTCGAGAGGGGGTGTTGGCGGAGGGCCTGCGCGGATTGGTCAGTCCTTCGCTTAGACCCCGCCCAACGCTGCAAGGAGGCGGGTCTTCGCTGCCGCTCTCCGTCTTACGCTCTGTCTTTTCGCTCAAGACAGTATTGCTTGTCATGAAATAATCTCTCGTCTCTATTGGAATAAGACCTCAATTCATTGAAAATTTGGAGCTATGCTCCATTAAAAAAATAAAAGATAATATAATAAATGATTAATAAAAAATAAAGAAAAGTGAATTTATAGGAATCATTAATTGATACCTTCCTTATTTAATTACCTGCATAATGAATAATTAAAAAAAAATTATGAAATATTCTTTGTATTCTAACTGACTAATAACGTAAAATTTAAAACATCTAAAAAAAATGAAATTATAAACAATTTTATAATTGAGCATACAAATAGCATAAAATAATAATTTTTTGCTATTTCTGCAACATTTTCAATTTATATTTATCAATTACTATCAACATATCACTGATGTTTGGTCTAAAAGGGTTAAGCCATGAAATGTGAAGCTTAAACAACGATTTACCAAGCTATTGAAAATCATTATAAATTCTTTCTGATTGTATTTATTTATTCCAGATTAATAAATTAAACTATATTCTTTCAACAGAGACTGTAATTAATTATTAATAACGAATAAATTATCGTCAATTATGAATTTTAAGAAGACGAGACAATTTTTTTTTTTTTTAAGACAACCCCTTTTTCCCAAACATGAATGATTGGTTGGTTAAAGATTGTGTTGTTTCTCATGCAATGAAGGGTGTATTTATTTAGTTAAAGCATAAAATAATACTTTTAAATCTGCGCCAAAACGGTAAAATTAAATTTCCTTAAAAAAAAAAAAATATTTATGTAGAATCTTTCTCTATTGTTTTTTTTTTTTTTTTTTGTTTTTTTTAGAAAATAACGATTGTAAAATATAATACGTCAAAAGTCAGCGAATGGCATGCCAGCTTGGCAAAATGCTGTCTCGTAAAATAAAAAAATCTGGTGCGTGCGCGCAACACACAACTTTCACTTACCAACTTACTTAGATAAGAAATTGACGTGTTCTGTTGAATATAATTTCCCAAAGTCACACATTTTTCTACATCCATATCTTATTTTTGTTAATCGTTAAAGCCGTTTTTGAGTAAATAAAAAAACCCGTGAAAATGATACAAAATTTATTAAGTAAAGTCCCCCCTCCGGTTAATCAATTTTAATGAAATTTCAACAGTCATATCTCGGGCATATACATACATCAAATACCAAGTTTGATCAAAATCGTTAAAGCCGATTTAGAGTAAATAAAAAAAAAACGTGAAAATGTTACAAAATTTATTAAGTAAAGTCCCCCCTCCGGTTAATCAATTTTGATGAAATTTTTACAGTCATATTTCGGGCATATAAATAGATGAAATACTCAGTTTAATCAAAATCGTTAGAGCCGTTTTTGAGAAAATCGAAAAGAACCTAAAAAGTTATTAAGTAAAGTACCCCCTCCCTTTAAGTAATTTTGATGAAATTTATGCTGTCACATCGCGGGCATATACCTACACTAAATACCCAATTTCAGGATCGCACGGTTTATAGTTTTTGAGCTAGTCTGTTCACACACACACACACAGACACACAGACACACAGACACACAGACACACACACACACAGACCATTTCGCGGGACTTGGTCATTTCGACTCAGGGGACCCCAAAACGTGTATTTCCGTTGAAAACCGGAAGTCGAATTTTTTCACGATCGCAATACTTCCACTTACTATATATTTCATATATAGGTAAGTGAAAGTAAAAAGTAACTTATTACATTTTACTTGCTGACCTCACGAATAATGATACTTATTTAAAAATAAGTATTTAAGAATCTGGAGCAGCAATATTATCATTATCGTATAATAATTAATTTGTTTTAATATATTTTTCTAAGGATTTTTCATTGTTATTTTTTTTAAAATATTTAAATGATCAGCCATTTAATGAATGTGGAATATATCATTTACCTTTGTAATATTCTGAAAAATAAATTTGTACCTATCACATACGTCACTCCACTTCTTTATTTTACTTCATGGACAACATTTCGGGTCTCACATGTCAACTCCACTGTACAAATATATGCAAGCTAGTAAATTTTTCATTGGCATATATTTCTTGAAATACATTAATAGAGGATAATTTTTGTAATTAAAAAATATATGTTAAATGCAGAATGAGAAACTATTTTTTTTTAAATATAACCAACTAGATATAAGTTCTCACTTCATGAACCTATTCCACATTAAGAGGCTCACATATAACTACGACAAGTGGGATCTTATAGGAGTAAAAGTTTTCTGGCAAATTTAGCATTTAGTTTCAGTATTTTTACTTTCACTTACCTATATATGAAATATATAGTAAGTGGAAGTATTGCGATCGTGAAAAAATTCGACTTCCGGTTTTCAACGGAAATACACGTTTTGGGGTCCCCTGAGTCGAAATGACCAAGTCCCGCGAAATGGTCTGTGTGTGTGTGTGTCTGTGTGTGTGTGTGTGTGTATGTGAACAGACTAGCTCAAAAATTATAAACCGTGCGATCCTGAAATTGGGTATTTAGTGTAGGTATATGCCCGCGATGTGACAGCATAAATTTCATCAAAATTACTTAAAGGGAGGGGGTACTTTACTTAATAACTTTTTAGGTTTTTTTCGATTTTCTCAAAAACGGCTCTAACGATTTTGATTAAACTGAGTATTTCATCTATTTATATGCCCGAGATATGACTGTATAAATTTCATCAAAATTGATTAATCGGAGGGGGGCTTTACTTAATAAATTTTGTAACATTTTCACGTGTTTTTTTTTATTTTCTCTAAATCGGCTTTAACGATTTTGATCAAACTTGGTATTTGATGTATTTATATGCCCGAGATGTGACTGTAAAAATTTCATCAAAATTGATTAACCGGAGGGGGGACTTTACTTAATAATTTTTTTTTAACATTTTCACGTGTTTTTTTGATTTTCTCAAAAACGGCTCTAACGATTTTGATTAAACTGAGTATTTGATCTACTTATGCCCGAGATATGTATGTAAAAATTTCATCAAAATTGATCAACCGCACGTGGCACTTTACTTAATAAATTTTGTATCATTTTTACGTGCTTTTTTTATTTACTCAAAAACGGCTTTCACGATTGTGACCAAACTGGGTATTTGATGTATGTATATGCCAAATATGTGATAGCCAACATTTCATCAAAATTGATCAACCGAAGGGGGGACTTTACTTATTAAATTTTGTATCATTTTCACGGGGTTTTTTATTTACTCAAAAACGGCATTAACGATTAATAAAAATAAGATATAAATGTAGAAAAATGTGTGACTTTGGTAAATGATATTTAACAAAACACGTCAATTTCTTATCTAAGTAAGTTGGTAAGTGAAAGTTGTGTGTTGCGCGCACGCACCAGATTTTTTTGTTTATTATTCACAACTCAGCTTTATTTGTAATATCGAGGGTCTGCTACTACCGCTATCCGTATTTTACTGCAAATTGAATTCCGAACAAAAAAAAAAATAATTAAAAATCCTACTAATTTTTTGTCACTTTTTCGGAAAATGAAGTTTAATAATTTCTTATATTAAAGGTTAGAGTGTTATATTACGACTCTTTCTAATTTTAACATTACTTGGCTTAACAAAAGCTCTTAAAATAACTGAAGGCTGAAGAAAGTAACTATGTTAACTAATAATTGTTAAGAATAATTGCTAAGGATTAGTGTTTAATTCGAATTGAAAAAAAAAAATATAGCATTCAATATATATTTTTTTATGATTCATCTAAATTTTTATCTGTTATTTATTGACTGATGAGAGAAAAGGTTTTAGTTATAAATATGTATAGTAAAAAATCAACCTTAGTAAAAAAAAATATCAATTGATAACGTAAAAACAATACAAAATTTAATGCAAAGGCCCATAGCTAGGCTAAAATAATAAAAATTAGTAAATCAATGTGAGCCCTGTAATGCCAAACCCCGTTTAATCCATTTTTTCTTTTTACTTTTGTTTTACGTTAAATCTTCTCTGAGTTGCAAACTTTCTATGGCTAAAACTATTCGGCACAAAACCCATAAAAAAGGAAATAAGGTATAAAGTACGAACTTTTTCATTTTTTTTTTATTTTTAAGACCTTTTAAATTTGCTTAATTATTTTTTATTAATGATCAAATTGACAAATTTTAGTTTTCACATCGGAGAATTTAGAAAGTTTAGACATAGCAAAATTTCGCATAAGAGGTCTCATGTGTCGTTGTTTTAAAATATCTTAAGGGAAGTTGGAAAAGGTGAAACGAAGGAGCCTCTACCTTGTTTCAGTTCTTAAATACCACAGGATACTTCTACACAATCTAAAATACAGTTATGGCCAAAAAGAACATTTTGGTTAGAGGCTTTACGAAGGAAAAAAAAAAAAAAGAGATCAATTTAATAGAAAAAAATTTCATCATCAAAACAAAAACAAAACCTGCTCTGATTATTGTCCTTTCGGGTAACTGATGTTCAGATAATCGACGCATTAATAGAGTATATGCAAAGATGGAAACGTAATTATTAAGAATTGATTAAACATCAGAGACATATTTGAAGTTTAATAGGAAAAAAATGTTTTATTTTATGTCTAGTGCAATATTGACAGCCAATATAGTAGGTACTGCTATTTTCTAGGAGAAAGAAAATTTTCTCGTAACAAATTTTTAAAATATAGGTATCGCTGTAGGGTTGGTTGATTGGTTCGCGTTAATGGCGTAAAACCGCAGTCCGGTTGGTTGGTTGTTTGTTTAACGTCCATTTTTATGCTGCTTAGGCTAATCGGACGATGCTACAGTGGGAGTCCTAAATTTTGCCTATCCAGGTATAATTAGGATAGGGATCTTTAACGAGTACCTGACATCGTACAGGCTCGGGACCTCCATTTTACGTCCTATCCGAGGGACGGCATAGCTAAGGATTTTTTACTCCCATTAAAAAATCCTAGGGCCACCGCTGGAATTGAACCCGCGATCTTTAGTATTGTAGGTTGCCATGCTAACCACAACACCACAGGTGACCCCTACCGCAGTCCGGTCATCATCGCCTATAGTAAAAGATGTCAATTGTTCGGAAGTCAGGTAACTCTATATGTTCTACATACTTATATATTTTATATTTGTGTATATATATATATATATATATATATATGTGTGTGTGTGTGTGTGTGTGTGTGTGTGTGTGTGTGTGTGTGTGTGTGTGTGTGTGTGTGTGTGTGTGTGTGTGTGTATTATGAGATAAACAAATCTAGTCTTTTTTTCTTGTCTTTATTAGTTATTGAATAAAATATTAGTTTCATTCTATGTTAATATTGAATCGGCTATATTATAATTTTCTATTTTGTATGATTATTAATCTATATTGAAAAATAGTTAGTTATTTTTCTCAAGAAATTGAGATATTTGTATAACTGGACGTATTGCTTTCTCCTTTAACCACAGCTAATATTAGTTTAATTAACCAAACTATAAAATAATCAAATAAAAATGCTTAATTGTGAAGAAGAATCAAATAGCTACCTAAAAACTTTAATGCTTATTTTTCCGATTTCGCTTTTTCGTTAAATAGCATGTTGATCCTCTTCATCAAAAAGATATTCAGTTTATATAAGAGTACTTTATTTATTTATTTATTTAGTTACATTTTAGGTGCCATATACAACATCATAGGCTAGAGGCACCAAATTCTATTAATTTATGAATACATAAGGACTATGGTAATTTTATGCTATCAATGATCAAGGACTATGCTATCAATGATATCAATGATATATAAGAGTACTGAAATAGTGTCATATTAAATATGTGAAAATAAAATGTTTAATATAAAATCATTTTATCATCTCATTTCATTTTTAATTTACGCTTAACATATTTAATTCTAAGACACACCATGCAAATAAAATTGTATAAAAGATCTCATTTTTTTCTGTTCCTAGACTGTACCCGAAGACGGTCACAGATGATCCGTCAATGCTATTTCCTTCGGTGAATTTTCCATCTCAAGTGTCGCATTAACATCTAATTGAAATTTAAAAAGACGAGCGAGGCGCACGAGCTGGGAATACATTAGACTAATTGGGTGTCGGTGCGCTGGCCAAATCACATCCCCGCCCGACAGATACCCGCATCCACGGGGCGCAACCTATCTGTGACTTATGGAGCATGCATAATGCATGAGCCAGCCACGGAGAGCTAAAACATATAATACAATACGTAATGAAATATTTGAATAAAGACTTGTTGCTTATGCTAATTGGTTAAGAAAACTAAATGCACGATGGAATGCCCCGTTTATACAGCCCTGTCTGCTAATTGTTGATCCAGGGTCTTGTTAATCTTATAGTAAGGGTTTTGTTTTTTTAATATAGTATTAATACTATTTAATACGGGTATTTATAATATTTAATATCTATAGATCTTGGGACAGAAGTAATTAAACAGAAACGAAATACATACACTCTTTAAGACCACTTACTTCGAAATATAATCTGTTTTTGTTTTATTATTTATATTTCAATAATGAAAACAGCAACAAATAAATTTATTTTAAGCTAAACATCACTATATTGGCTATCAATATTGTACTAGATATAAAATAAATACATTTTTCTTGTCCTTTCCGTCTACAAAGTTCTTTGTATATTGCATCATCAATGTTTGAAAATTAGAATTTTTGAGAATATTTAATTGCTATAACAAAGTACAGATAGATTACTTCTTATATTTTATATTTATCTTATATTTTATGTTCAGTTTTTCATTCTTTTTTTTCTTTCTTGAGTACATTCTAGAAATAAGCGTTATATGATTTTACACACCTTTGCAATTATTATGATCCCTGCAATTTTTCACAATCATTGTGATCTGTAGGAACATCCCTCTGTTTTACGAAAAAGTAATAGCTTAATATAATAATAATAATAATAATTTAATAGCTTAGATTATTTTCTCTTAAAAAAAGTTAGATCAAAGTAGAAAGATACAATTCTCAGCAATTAGTCTACGAAAAATGTATATCAAGAAAAGGGGGTAGCCTACGAATAGCAGGGTGAAAGTTTTTTGTTTTTTTCTTAACTTATATTAGTTATATATAAGTAAAATATAACATATAAATAAAGTAATGCTTTAAAACCTTTATTTATAACATTTTTCATTTAGAGTAGCCGTCTTAGGGTTAAAGGTATTCATTTCTCAAATGTGGGTAATTCATTTCCCGCTATAATGGTAAATTTTTCTGATCTTTGATAATCGTTTATGGAACATTGACTGAACCGATTTAAACATTGACTATTTCATTCGCCGCAAAATAATGGCCTATTTTTAAAATAATAAAATGTTTAAAATAAATTTGTGCGATGTACCTATTGTTTTCGGGTTGTAGTAAAAAACTTCTCCCGAAGATAACATTGTAGGAAAAGTCGGTAGTTCCATGCTGGCCTGGTATATACAAATTAAAAAAAAAATCTTTTACCCGAACTTTTGGAAGGTAAAATGTACATTTTCCCTGGACTATGAAGAAGTTTAAGATGGTATTTTAAAGGTCTGTTAGTTGGAAGATCATATGGACAATCATAGAATCTGAAGGGGGAGGAATGAGGAAAAAATGAAGAATGATGGCATTGGCGAAGATAGTCTTTAAAAAAAAAATAGAAAGACATTGAATTCAAGGAAAACTACATCTGATGATTTTCTTTTTTTTCAACAATAGGTATTTCTTTGAATTGAAGTTTTATAAAAGAATAGGGGATGAATCTACAAACAATAATCAACTAAATATTGAATTTCAAAATGAAAAATGACATTTTTAAAAGTAAAAATTCATTATCGTTCAAAAAATGACTGACATTTTCACTCAAAAACATTTTCTTACTAATAAAATTGTATTCTTTCACCGTTTTGAAAAAAATCATAAAAATTAAAATCTTTGATCAAAAGTTTTTTTTTTTTTGTTGAACTCCGATAAATGGCGTTGTAACAATTAAGTATCCAATTATTTAATTTAATTAAAAAAGGAATTTATTTTTTATTAATTGATTATTTTATATTTTTTACTTATTACTGAGATTCATTTTAGCTCGTTTATCCAAAAGCGCTGGACTATTCATTTTAATTGCGCTGATAGAGACATTTTGTTTTCGTTTTAAAGAATCTGAATTAAAAAATGAAAAAAGAATTATACAAAAGTAAATCATATTCATTATTTTTTTTAAATTATTTACAATGTATGTTCATTGATAGCTACCAATTCTTAAGTAAGGCATAGTTTAAAATCCTCATTGTCGCTCGATTACGAATTTTGTTTCCATACAAAAACTTTATAAAGATTAATAATTACAATTATCAAAAATCATTTGTTGAGACGTCCAACCTATTAGTCTACCCCCTCTTCAACAACATAACTCCATCAAGTGCCCCAAAACTTTGCCATCAATTAAATAAAGATTAAATTATAAAATGTTTATGTTTGAGGTGAGCCCCATTACCGGGAATACTTTAAAAACTGAACTTCACAAAATAATGTGCAAATACCAGGTCAACTGAAATTGGTTTTATCAGTAAGTATAAGGGATATTGTTGTGCAGTCCAATTAATATTTTAAGAACATCAAATAGTAGGGGCATCGAAACAAATAAAATAAAATAAATTAATATAGGATGAGCCCATCACTAATAATTTTAAGAAACATGTAAACAACAGAACATTATCAAAAACCATCAGATACCCTTAAAATGTAGCAATGTTACAGTAAAAGGCTCTAAATTGCTTACAGTTAAATATATTGTCATCATAAACACATAGTTCAATGTATAATGGGGATTTAACACGTTAGGTGCGGCATCGGTCCCCGGGGTCCGAATTTCTTACATTCCCCTATTATAGCCGTTTTTTACATGAAAATGTCCGAAAGTCCGATCACTTCAAAGACTGAATTTAGTCAATTTTTAATGAGATTATTGCTTTTTAGTGCAGAAAATGTTGCTAACTGCTTAAATTCTGTTGATTTTTAGAATCGGAGTCCGAGGTCCGATTTTCGGTAAAGTATAGCGTAAATCCTGTATCGGCCTGTCCTGCGCCTATTATGTCTAGTTCCAATCCTTCCCAAGAGATAATGCCCTTGAGACGCTCATTTAATTCATTTTTTAGTCAAAACATAACTAAGCTTTCGTCAAAGCTTTCCCATCGGACCCCGACGCCCGATATCGTCTGTGGCTCATTCCAGCAGTCGGACCACGAGGACCGATACCGTTCAATGCAGGATACCCCAAAAATACGATTTAAACAACCTCGTTCAAGCGTATGAGAGAGGACCGTGATGACATAGTTAATGAAGCTCAGATCATTTAAATAATTTTGACTTGCCGAAATTTGTTGAAACGTGGGGTGCATCACTTATGGAAATCTCCCTCCGGAATCTCTCCTTCCCACATCCCACCCTCTTTCCTGATGGAACAATGCAACAACAGAAAACCATTTCATCAGTCGAAAAATAATTGGAAATATACATAAGAAACGTCAATAAATTATTTTTTCTTGAAAAACACAAAAAGAAAATTCGAAGTGTAAATGGGTTAAATATTTTGCTCCCAAAATTATTGTATGATTGTTTCATTGATCGCCAATTAAATCGACTGAAAACATACTAAGCTTACACGCACATTTGTTACTAACATCTTATTAACTGACTTTTTTTTTCTCTCTCCCTCTCTCAGAATCGTTCGTGCGAAGCAAAAGTAGCCTGCAAACATTTCACATTTCTAACGATCTGGTTCGAGTGGAGAGATCTCTTTGGAAAGTTGACACGTCGTCATATCAGTAAATGGCGAACTAGGCAGTTTATTTCTCAGTAACAGCAACTAGTTGTTGAAAGTATTTTTTTAATTCAATTTTTATTCTAGACGGATATTTTAGAATTTTTTTTAATTAAATAAAATATAGATCAATTTATAATAACGTTCAATAAATAAAAAACAACAACTGAGGGAACTTGTTTTTAGTTTACTAGAATTTCAGACTGAAATTCTCTTTTGTAAATCCAAGATAAGTTAACTGATTTTCTATATTTACTCTTCTGCTATATTATCTTTTAATGAGATTTAAAATGTTCTTCACAGTAATAATCGTTTGTTTTAAAAATCCATTTGGTAATATTTATCAATAAATGCAAAGTCTAATACCTGATTTATTTTATATATTTTTAATATGAACAGTTGATACCAAAATACAAACATTTAAAAAAAAGTTCTGAAAAAAGTCAAGTATTTTATTTATTTATTTACTTTGGTTTTCGGTGCCGTGTACCACCTAATTCTAGTAAATTTATAAATGAGATTATATATGCATTTATATAAAGAGATTATACTAAATCCTAGTAAATTTACACAATTTAGAAAAGTTGTTTTGTTTAAGAAATTTAAAAAGGTTTTCTGAAAATCCTTTTATAAACATATAACATTGTTAAAAAAAAAAATATATATAAAGTATAATTGATTAAATTGCACAAAGCCATTTCCACATACGTTTGTTGTTGAATTATGAAACTTTGTAGTACATTATATCCAAGAGAGTAGAAGATATTATACATGTCATTCCTTACTTCAGTGAATAATGCTCTAATAGTTTGGCAAATGTAACGTAAGTTCGGTAAACCAGAACAATGCAGAGGAATCCCAGTTTACATCCGAGGTACATTTGTATTAATAGCACAAACATATAAAAAAAATTAAGTGTCCGTGTATTTTTTTTTAAAAATAAAAATCCATATTCCCGACATATCTAACCAAATCCAAATTTTATTACGTTTAATTTTTAACATTTCCGTTTATTATACCTTCTATATACTTGCTTAATAGAAAGAATTTCGTAATATCTTAATTTGATGAGATAAGGAAATTAATGAGATCATCAGATAAGATAATTAAAGAATAATATACTGACATCCTATAATTGAAAACCTCAAAAAAAAAAAAAAAAAAAAAAATTAAATAAAAAATAAAAATAAAAAATATATG
Source organism: Aelia acuminata (assembly GCA_911387785.2). Classification (NCBI taxonomy): domain Eukaryota; kingdom Metazoa; phylum Arthropoda; class Insecta; order Hemiptera; family Pentatomidae; genus Aelia; species Aelia acuminata. The sequence continues at coordinate 185,878,187 of OU426978.1, read as the reverse complement.
GATAAGCTTGTGTCCAATAACACTTGCATACTTGTTCTAATTATCATGACTGACCTCTCAGTAGTGTGCGCCATCACCTAATCATTTATTAGAAAACATTAAAATTAAAAATACTGAAGACTAAAAATGAAAATATGCATATAAAGGATAATTTCTAGGCCGTTTAACGGAATAGAGAATTAACAAGCGGTTATGGGAAAAAAAATGAATCTTTATAAAAATTTAGGAATAAATTAGAGATAACCTTTCGATATTGCTTAGGATTAATCGCTATTGTTCATAATAATTAAATATAATCAAAGTTATGTTAGCCCTTAAAATAAAAAATAGGAGTGTAAAGAACTTACACTGAACCTGGAACAGGGAGGAATGGGACTGTTGAGGAATATCAGTCGGTGGAGAAGTTAGCGTTGAGCGGCCGGCTACGTGAGTCACATCTCAGAGCAGCCTCTACGCTCCATTCACCTCCGTGTCTTCCTCAGATCTTCTCTTGTAGTACTCACTCAAAAAGTTATTATAAAAAAATACTTAGAGAATAAAGTAAAGAGAAGATATTAAGGATATGAAAGACTTGAAAGTAAAACTAAATGGTCAATAACAGGTAAAACTGCCGTAGGGTTAGGATGTTACCTACATCTTTAAAATTATATTTACTTTAATTACATTCATATCCGTTTGCAACTATATCAACAAAATATACAGCACTTCAAAGCGAGTTCAAATGAATCGTAGAAGGTCTCTGATCGAAGAACACTGGCACTATCCTAAATTCCAATTAAAATACAGGATTTAGTCCATACTTTATCGAAAATCGGACCTCTGAGTCTATTACTGAGTAAGTTACGTTCCAAGCTATGATTTTAAATAGATCCAAAAAGTGAATATTACAAAAAAAAAAAAACAGATTTAAAATAGACCGATAGTTGAAAACAAATTTATATATTTTTCTTCATATTTCCATTCGTACATATTAGCAAACAAGCGACAATCATTAAATGTGATGCATTTTCAGCAACCTCCCATTCCGGACTTGAACAAATCCCCCTCATTTCAGGAGGGAAGGTCTCTCATCCAGCTTCTTTCTAGACTCCTTACAACTGAGCCATGCTTTTTATAAGTTGGTTGTTTTTCTTGATTTTTTTTTTTTTTTTTCCTTTTCTTAACGAGAATATTTTTGCTGTTCCAAAAATCTGTAAAGGGTATGTCCCTAAGGAATTAAGCAGGTAGATATAAGTATTTATTTACTGCTTAATATTCAATTTAGATTATTTTGAAAAAAGGATGTACCAATAAAAATAAATGAATTTACTTTTCATGTGAAACGATGTCGTGACGCGTTAATTATTCTAGGCAATAATATATTTAATACAAGCGTGCTTTGATTGTTTTGTTTGTTTGTTTAACGTCAACGTAACTTTATGCCACTAAGACTAATCGGACGCTGCTACATTGGGAGTCATAAATTTTGCTTATCCAGGTATAAATAGGATATGGATCTTTAACATAACAGTAACTGACATACACAGGCTCGGGATCTTACGCCCTATCCGAGGGACGGCATAGTCAAGGATTTCTTCAATTTCGATTTATCTCAATTAAAAAATAAATAAATAAAGATATTCGAATTTCAGCATCTTAATTATAATATGTACATGGTCAGTTACGTGAAAATGATTTATTATCGAATGATTTAAAGATGGCTTGAGTTGTATGTAATTGACACGGATACCATTAAAACTGAATAGCCTTAAACTAAACGGACCAGTCAGTCTACCAACACCTCGGAGCGTCCAGCTGGCCCAAGATCGTTAGAATTTATGTTCTCGCTCCGAGGCGTCAAATTATTTAAAATTGCCAGCCATTCGCGAGTGTTAGCGCTATAATTTTCTCGAGTCATACCTTTTCGGCTGCTACTGCCCCTGAACAAGTGTTGGAAATAATATGCATTTATCAAACCGACAGGCTTCCATTTTAGTCCAAGTGGCCAGTGTGAGCTCCCAGAAATTATAACATGATAAAAGATAAATCAGCATCCGTCGGAGATTTTAGCGGATTAAAATTGGGAGTTTCAAGGAGATTTATAAAGAAAATCAATTAGATACAAGCAGAGATATTTTAAACATTCTAGATCTGTGATCTGTGTCTTCTTTGATTACTAAATGAGTAACATCAAAATAATAATCACTTTATGCGGAATATCACTATTATTATTTGAATATGAAGTTAAAGAAAGGTTAAAATTAGTAATACGTAAATACTTTCAACCTTTCCAGACGGTTCTTGAGCTGTTTGGAACAAAGTTGTAGAAATAAAAACATTTTTTTTTTTCTAAGCTTCCCTTGTAATATTAAGTTTTTACTTATATTAAACATTTAGTAATCAATATAAGTTTTACGAACATACAAAATACGTTTAATAAATACAATGTCATTTAGTGTTAAAATTATAGAATATTTTTTATTGCAATACAATATAATTAGAACATTTTTCAAGTATTTTTATTACACAGGCCAGCAGTGGTTCTTGGTGCCGAGAGTTTTATAGCTGATTCTGAGTCGGTATAATTGGTTCGCTAAATCCAAATTTTCCATTAGTTTTTATCTATCAGTTCTAGTTGTTGCAATATATATAAATGGCATGACACCTATTAATACACAGTTACTCGAATACATACATATATAAATAAATAAATACAGTTAATAGCAGGTGTAAAAAATTCTCTATTAAAATTCTTTACATAAAACATTTTAAATCAGTTAAAACCATATAAACGCGCAGATTATTTACATAATCGCTTTGTAACTAAAGTTAATTTTATTTTTTCTTTTATGTTTTTTTTTTCAAGAGAAACCAATTACATTTCAAAGAGACTCTATTTCACACTTCGGAAGCTTCTTTTGCGTGGATTTCTTAAAGCAGTCTTGTTTTAGGCATGCTGAAGCTGAAAACGTAGAGCTGATAAAAAAAATCATATTGCATTGTTGGAATCAGCATCCCAAACATGGTTAAAATCAGCTGTAAGATTCTAGGCACCAAAAAAAATATTTTTTTTTATAGGGCTGTGTTATCTATCTATATTATGGTAAACATGATCTGTTATGAATTTTATATATTGTTATACCTATATATTTTTAGAATTTTTTTTACTTGTCAATCTAAAAAATAAGGAACAAAACCCTTTCCCAATCGGATTATCATGAGAGATGCCCTGCGGCGCCGATAACACCGAAGCCGTAACAGAATTAATCTAGGACTAAGTGAAACAGAGACTACAGATTGCATCTTAAGGGTATGTAGATGTGGAATGGTGCAAGTATTGTATATGCAGGCAATATGCACCGCCCCGGGAGCAGTTTCCACGGATCATGTATATTTATGGAGGCCTCCCCGTATAATCTAATTCATTCATACAGCAAGAAAGAATAATTACCGAACCTGTTAGAATGGAGATATATTTAAATTGATTTTAATGAGAGTAGTCATTTATTATTCATATTGTTAGGGCTGATATTATCTCCTTTAGCGGGCCCGCAGTTCAGTTTGTGCCTCCGTCCCGTCTGCTCCCCCGTCTTGCTCCAGCTCCATGCTTCACCCTTCCAGCGAAGTCTTCTCCAGGTATTTGGAAAAACCCTTTATTTTATTTTTCATTCATTTATTCTAAATTTTAGTGTTCCCAGTGATAATCCGGTGCTAAGTGTATCCACTTAAACTCGTTTTGGTTAAATGGCCGCGCGGCGTCTCTAAGACTTCCGCTCGGCGGCCTAGAATTTCCGGTCGCCGGTGTCGCCTCTAAGTACTTCCGTTTCTAAAACAAAAACAACTAATAACATGAATCTAGATAAATAATTCCATTTATAAGACAAAAAAAAGGAAGTTTTATACTTCAATCCTTATAAACTTGATTTCACATCTTCATTCTAGTTCCACTGCTCAGTTATTCGATTTTAACCCAATACGTCCCAAGGGTAGAAATAATGCGATTTTTTGGTTATATTTTTCTTTATATATGTCAATAAAGGTCAAAAATATATGATCGGTAAATTTTTAGGAAATGCACTTCTGGGACCTCAAGGTGTAAAAAATAAATCAGTCCCTTTTTTTATTTTTATTTTTTAGTAATTTTTACATTCCTTTAATCGAGATTAGAAACACAAAACATTTTAAAAATTTATTAAAAATCTATTTTTCATAATATTATTGAAAGACTTAAACTTCAGTCTGATTTTCAAATTTTACATTTCTGAATTTTGCATATTTGAAGTTTTCAAGTTCACAAAAACTTCACTTAAAAAATATTATACTATTTTTTAAAAAATACTTTACAAGCTTATACATAAATTGAAAACAGAAATTAAATAAAAAATTTGGTAAATTGGCTGGCCGTAGCCTATTTCGGGATGATGTGTTAATGTAAAATGTATGATTAGATTACGCGTATTTCCATCCTTTCAGTTTCAGTTTATGTGATCTTAAATTTCGACTCCCGTTAGAATCACTATCTTTAACTCGCTACACTCGTTTATCAGAGATAAACAAACTCCTAAAATCCTTTTCATAAAAAGGATCCTTTTCAGGTTATATGGAGGCCTCACTAAACGGCGCCATATGGCCACCCGCGCCTAGAAGTAGCATAGCGATACTATTACCAAACATTTTAACATAAAAACATACTGAAAAGATATCAATATAAATAATGTGTAAACTCATCTTTGATACGAAATCGGTTAATGAACGGATGCAATAATTTAAAAATGGATAAAGTGAACAAGAAATTCAGAAATTCTTTTATCGGAGAAGGGAGGGAAGCTTAAGGAAAATTAATGTTCTGTGAATGGTTCCTAAAAATAGTTTAATCAAACTTTTATTCAATAAAAAATTTATTTTCGAACCATGCAGCAACAGAAAAACTGACATCAGTGCATTTACCCGAAATTTCGTTGCCCTTGCGAGACTAAATCTGATTTGAAGTAAACTCTAATTTATATAAAAAAAAAAAAAAAACTACTAAATTTAACTAGATTAAAAAAGGAGGAATGAAGCTGATAATAACTATCATCCAATAGCGCTCTCTAACTTTTGGAAATTGCGGCTAGGATAAACATATTCAAATGTAATCTAAACACTAACGGATACTACAAAAGTTTAAAGCTCATACTAGGTAAATATATCAGATATTTTTTAATGATTTTTTTTAAAAATATACAAGTTCAAGTTACCATTGGATAGAGAAACATTCAATGCCTGGAGAGGCTAATTTATATACATATAATAACAAGATTTTTCATATATGAAATTATTGTTGTAGTCAACCGAAAAAAAAAAAAAACTCAAAATTTGTTCTGATTGTCAAAAGCTTCTATTATTCTAATATTCATACATGTGGAAAATTACTACATGCAGCTTTGTTCCTTTCTGACTACTCCAAACTAAGCAACGTTTGAAGATACTCTAAGACAACTAACACGCGTGATAAGGGCTTAAAAGGGGATCGGGGCTGAATAATGATAAAATAACATTTTAAAGATCATTTGTTGATGTAAAGGAACCCATAAAATTATTTTGTTGTAAAATTATTGTATAAAATAAATTAGAACATTATAAAATTATAGTGAAGTAACTAAAAAATATTTTTAAGAATTGAAATGGATCTCCTAAATTATACGTAGTAGATCAAGTAAATATTTAAAACGTCACTTTAAAAATATATATATATATTTCAATAACTAGTATATATTCAATAATCAGTGACTAATATTTCAGTCACAGTCTAATCTTGTTGGAATTAAAAGGGTCATTCCATATCAAGTGGTCAAAGTGGTTGCTCGATCATTTTAGAAAACAATTATAATTTTACCACCAATTACGTATGGAATCAGTAGATCAAATCAATTTTTTTTTATAAATTTTAGGATCAACCGTTTCAAAATGGCAGCCACTTTTGTTTCACCTTTCAGGCCGATTTTTTTGTTTTTAATCTCTCACAGAACACTCATTTTCTGACTTTGTCAAGACTGGTAAGTCATAGACTAATAATTCAAACACAATTGTTTTCCTTAAAGTCTGTTCTATATTTCGTGTTCTCTTTATTATTTAAATATTTTGAAATCCAATACTTGAAAAGTGCTATTGGAAACAACTGCTTTAAATTCTCAAAACACCGTTTATGAGGGTAAGTTTTGGGTATAAGGGCATGTACGCCAAAGCTGATTTTTGGCATGATAATAAACCTAACTAAGTAGCTTTCATTAAAAGTACTCTTAACCAGTATATTCTTTACATTATTGTTTTATGAATTTTTAAACTTCACATTTTTTTCATTTTTTTATTAACTTTAGGCTCTAATATCCCTGGTGGGCCAGTGAATAAAATCCTATTTTTTTTACATGTTATGCTTACATGCAACATCAACCTACTGCAAGAAATTTTAACCTGCATATTTGAGTACATTGGTAGCTACGAATTTTTGAAAATAGTCATTTTCGTTCTCATTTAACAATGCGTTAACTTGATCATACTTCATAAAATTTTACTGTTTGTGAATTTTTTTACTTTTAATACTAGCTATTAATTGTTTTGTTTTTTAATTTTATCTATGTCCAACGGAAAATATTTTTAATCACTTTCATTAAAAAAAACAATAAAAATTTAATAGAGTAGATCTTAATTATAATTAAACCCAATATTTTTTTTTGCATTAGACATAGATAAAATTAAAAAAAAATTAATAAGGGTTATAAAAAGTAAAAAATTCACAAACAGTAATATTTTAATGAAGTATAATCTAGTTTACGCATTGTTAAATGAGCAAGAAAATGACAATTTTCAAAAATTCGTAGCTTTACAATTTACAAAACTATTGGCTTAAATATAATACTTCATTTTATTATACAGGAAGACAACAAACTTGTTCATATTAAGTATTATAATAAAATTAATCTAAAGTATGGCTAATTTTGTTTTTAAACAGGAAAGCTAAATAAATTAATATTAATTAAACTACAAAACTGTTTATTAATTATAGATAGATTAGTCTGTAATCGAGGTAATTTAACATTCATTAAACGTTTCGCACTATAAAACTAAGCTAACCTAACTTCCATTTCCCTCCCAGTGATTTCCTTAAATTTCCTTTCATTAACTTATATGTAATAATTATTCTAATGCTAAGTAATTAAATTACATCAGGATAGCTTAACGATTCTTTAATAGTTAAAATCTCCGTTAAACGTTATTTTAATTATTCTTGTCTTATTAATAGAATTAATAATTATTATAAAACAACTAATTTGGCAGAAGTGTCACTGAATTGATTTAGGAATATATAAATAATTGAATTTTTATCTAGATTTTATTCAAATTGTTGATAAATTAATGTTTTTGTTTGTATATAATACAAAATATAATGTTAGTTAATAATTATATATCTCAATACATTTATGTTACTATGCCTTGAGAAATGTTAATAACTTGAAAGTTATATAAAGTATTTTTGATGTTAAAGTATTGCTGATATTAATAAAGTTCGCTAGTATTACTCAGGTTGACGCAATAGTATGTTCCCTTACAACTTTTTGATGATCTTAACGCATTGCCCTGACAACTTATTATTATGATTACTTTTATTAAGTAATATTGTGCATATTTAAGCAATTTTCCTTTAAGTTATTTTGAAAATAACAAGGTTATAACCTTATAAAAATTAAATTGGCATTGAATTATATCAATATTGTTAAAAATGTATTTATTTAGAATCCCATCTTACATGCTAGTATTAAATTAACGACATTTCAATGCGTTGATTGTTTTTTTTTTTTTTTTTTTTTTTTGTTATATTGTTGGTTTTTTTATATATCAAGGATGTCTCGGATTTCATGTAATTTAAATAAGTATATTTGACTATCATAAATTTTATTTTGCTAATGTTTTATTTTGGTTAAGAAAAGTATTTTAAATGTTAAAATGAAACGTATGCAAAAGTAGAACGGAGAGCGAATCCACATGGCCGATTTTAGACATCGGTAAAAAGATATAAAGAAAATAATGGATTTGTTTATATTTCGAGAACATCCCCCGATGGTTCAAGTATCCCGGTCGGCAAGAATAGTGTCACAATTAAAATTTTTAGAAAATTTATTCTTTTCAATTTATACGCCAATAAAACTGTAATATCGTAAAATTTGAAAATTGAAAATGTCATAGCTATATTAGCAGTACTATTCACTACCTGTTTATAGTTCAGAGTCTTCAAATAAATATTGTAATAATAAACTAAAATAATTCTTTGATCAATTTTCATGTTGACTATTTCGACTTATATGATGTGAAACGTTATCAAATCCCCCGCCAAAATAATGAATAAAAAGTAATTTATTGCACTACTATTAGCGGTACTACGACTGACACAAAGAACTCTTTTTCCATTTCCCTCCGTAATTTATTAATTGTGATCTTCGTATGTTTCCATTATAACCTTTTGGAACATCAGTTTTACCAAATACCTTAAAAATAAATGACTCATTAAATAATATCATAAGAACAACAATAGTTAGAAAGGACAAACAATATTTTCTCGATTTTACTAATAATTTATAACATATATTTTTTTATATTGTAACAACTTGTGGATTGAAATAATTTTTATTAAGCTTTTGAATAAGATTTCACAATGCCACACAAACTGTGAAAACACAAACAATTAAACAGGTTACAAAAAGTATCACTTTGTAATGTAGTAATTAGTTATCGTTAGATAATTAATTTATAATTTTTTAAACTATTTTATCACTTTAACTTAAACTATTTTATCACTTAAATTATTTTATCATATCACTTTGTAACTACGCAGTAACACAAAAATAACAAGACTTGGATTCAGAACAAGACTAACACTGCTGTCCATCGCTCTTTATATTTAGTCTAAAGAAGGACTGCCTAGAAGTTTCTAGCGTAGATGGTATTCGAACAGTTTGTCCCAACTGCTGGTCTATGACTTTTTTTAATTCATATCTTATTGTGTTTCCTTTTATTTCGCGTTACAACATATTCATAGGTATTCTTAAGAACTCATGAAATATTCTTGGTATAATTATAGGTTAATATAGGTACTCGGTATAGTTTCTTGAGTAAAGTCAAGAACCTTATAATAACATTGATATGGTAGAATATTGGTATATAATCTCTCACGTGGAAAATTGAAGATTGAAAAAGCTAAACAAAAAACTTTTAGAGCATAGAATGAATTAAGAAAAAGTAAAAAAAGTGTTCCTTGATTATCTTTTCTTAGCGATTCGGACAACTTCCGCTCCGTTATCCTCCCATCTCCTCCGCGGTAATTAACATTCTTTTTCCTCTTTCAGAACTTTTTCCGCTAGTCGTTAGCGGGTGAGTGTTCCCCCAAGTTCTTTGTCTCTTGGCTAAAACTTTAAATTGTTTACATGATGTATCGATAACCTGTCCTCAGAGATCGATTTTTTTTTTTTTTTTATCAAGGTCGGGATCGCGAGATGAAAGATGTTTTCTCACCTATAATTTCTGCCAAGAATATATCTCCAGAAATCTACGTTTCACTGATGCAATCCAACATTTTTTTTTCCAAATTTTCCTAGCAAATGTGCACTCTTCTGGTAATAAATACTTTTGAAATTTTTTCATGGCTATGTTACTAAATTACTGCTCTGTTCTGTTAATATTTATTATTAATAATTATAATAATAAAATAAGAAATTATTTATATATATAAATTTACGTCCAAATCTTTAATAAATAATTATCATCTAAACGCTAAAATTCTAATAGTAGGTATACATCTGTACCCCGGAGTTGAAAATACTTTGAACATTTTTTTTATCCAATTAAAACAGTAAGGGTTTAAATATCATAATAAATACTTCTAACTACTTATCAATTGCAATAACAATCTTGAAACGTTCACTAAGGTGTCAATGAGCCGAACAAAAAAAATAATGTTGCATGGTGTTGTTTAACCCCCCAATATTCTTTATAATTTAGTTTGGAAATATAATGTAATACTATTTAGGAGGAGATTAATTTTTTAAATTATTATGTATTCAATTTTCATATTTAAGAAAAATCTATAGAATAGTCGTGCATCGTAGTGCTTAGAAATTATTTTGGACAATACCGCCGAACTGGGTAAGCATCTTGGTACTTTATATTCCATCCGAGCTTGTTAGGCCCGCCGGACTGGTGTAGGCAACTTACACCGACCGAGTAGAATATGACTTTACTTTCGATTGTGATATCCACATTTTCTTCATCGCGGAGGTTTGGCCATTCATTTTAGGTAAACAAATTATTCTTCATATTTCTAATGACGTTAATGGGTGATCAAAGGTAAATAATTAAATGATACGAAACACTAGATGGATCACCTAAGAACAGAACTAGAATTAATGAACCGAAGACCCTCCCCGTAAATGGTACCGATAACATTTTTTTTTTCGGGATAAAGTTATAGGGACAACCTTCTCCTATCATTATTTACACTCAAATGCTATTTACATAAAAATATACAACAGTAACTTTTATTAATTCAAACATTAACTATGCTATTTCCTGGAATAGTGTTGTTAACCCTTTTTTCAGCCAATAAAGAAGAAGTTATTATAATTAACAAAAATTACCTGTAATTAGCCAATAACAGCTCAATAACAAAGTCCATTAACTTTTGGACCAATTACTAAGCTCTAAGGAACGCTGGGAATTAACTATTATACCAACGTCTAATGAGAGACGACCGTTCTCTTTACTCTGAAATATTTTGCTTTTAAAATGGAAATTAAATTGTATTATGTTTTAGGTATTAAGGTTGAGAAGCTCTATTTAACCAGTTAAAGTTTACAGTATAAAAATAAAAATGCACCTAAGTATAATTTTTGTTAATATTAGTGTCAATGTAGTTTTCAATTTTGTTGACAATCAAGCAAACAACTTATTTTAATTTCTACTAGGTTCTTTTTCTTCACTTAGTGAGGAAGAGTGCTGTAATTTATAGGATTTTTAAATGAAGGAGCTCTTCCGTGTTTGAAGTTTATTATTTTTTTCCCAACGTTTCGAGCTATTGGCTCATCTTCTGGTTATCTACACTGCATTCAATACATTAATCTTTTATACTTAATTATAATATATTATAAGTATGTTTTACAATTTTTTATATTGGTATTACAATTACCTTATCCTAAGTTACTTCTTTTTTCACATTAGCCATTTGTCATCTTCTATATTTTTTAAAAACAGTATATGAATAATTTTGTCTCCTTATTACTTATTACATTTTATGGCCTATTTCACCTTTTCTAGTCTTTTTATTTCACTGTCACATCTTAACTATTGCTAATATGTGGACTTTGGTACTTGCATTGATTAGTCTCCCTCATCCTGTTCTTTATGTTTGTTGATGTTTTGGTTTTGTTTCTATTATTTTTTCATTTGTGTTTCAATTTTTTTATTATATATGCGTGGTGGTTGTTAAGGTGTTTTGTGTCTGTTTTGTAGTTTATTGTGTTTTATATGTTTTTTGTTATATGGATTGCCTCTTCTATTTTTCTGTTTCTTGTAGAATTTTAGTGTTCTCGAAATTGAAGGTATGGTTGTTTTTTATAGTGTGTTCCGATAATGCTGTTGCTTTTATGTTTTTTCACACGAAACTTCAAACACGGAAAAGCTCCTTAATTAAAAAATCCTATATTTTAATTTCATTTAGGAAATTTTATTCGTCTTATTGCAGAATAAGAACAAACTAAACCAACCGAAAATATTCCTTTTTTTTATTTTAATCGGTTAAACACTAAAGAATAGGCCACAGTTAGCGACTTTTGTATTTGAATACACACACACACACACACACACACACACACACACACACACACACACACATATATATATATATATATATATATATGTATACACATATATTTGTATGTACACATATAGAGATTGGCTCGGCTAGGAATTGAGCTCGGTGGCGTAGTGAATAGCGCACCGCGCATAACACGCGGGAGACCCAAGTTCTCCCCCGGATGAGACCAACCTTTTATCTTCAAAAATAATATAATAATATCACTTTGGGAAAGATTATTGATAATGAAAAAAATATCTCTTTTAAGTCTCTTCTTCTTCTTTCTCGTCCTCCTAAAGTGCCTTTCAGCGTGGAGGAGCCTCTAGCCAATTGGACCGACATACACCCAGTCCTGCCTCGTGTTATTTTTCCTGTCGGCCTCGCCTCAATACATTTTCTTGGCACACTCTCTTCTCCCATTCTACAGACATCAATCGTAGGTGCCGGTTTTCCATTGACTATTTTACAGAATCGACCTGAAGCTATTCTCCTATCCTTTTATTTCTTATCCCGTCTCTCCTAGTTTTACCGGATATTCTTCGCAGAAATCTCATCTCTGCAGCCGTAATCCTGCTCATGTGCTTATCTTGGGTTACCCAGCTTTCAATACTATATAGTAGTCAGGGAAGGTATATTGCCTTAGAGATGTGGATAGATAAAAGGGTGTGCCTTTAAAGTCTAATATTTAAAATTAACAGATAATCTTCAATTATCAATTCTACTTTGACCGAATGTTGAGGAAAAGCGGTGAGGGATTTGCGAGTCAGTATCAAAGTGGTCTCATTTAAATCTTAAAACCTTTACAATCAACAATGAAGTCAAATAACGATAATATTACGTTGATATCAAGAACATTTTCAAGTTTCAAATTCCCCGATTACATTTCAATTACTATTTACTATCTAGGAATATTATCTTGTCGCAATCAGTACCCCCCTGGACAATGTTTGCTCAGCTAACAATCATGTCAGAGCCATGACGATTGGCTGGATCCGAAGATAACCAGGGAAACCAGCTAGCCAATCACGAAGCCTCCCTAAGGATCAATTAATATTGATATGAGCCACTTTGACGGTGCAAAGGCCTTTGATACGGTCCAATCAACATTGCACCAATCACCGCACTGATTAAACTGCGGCGTGTCGGGCCCTTGAATGAATCGGGAGAGGAGCGCTTTTGAATATTTTGTCGCTATAATCAGCCGACGAAATTAGACTGCTTACAATGGAAAGCCCGTGACGACTCATACCTTAAAACTGTTTTCGTTAACAGTCGTGGAACAAAGCCAGGCTCTCTTAAACATTCTTATTTGTTAGTTGTTTGTGTGTTTTATTGTGATACCGTGCGCATCCTTGTAGAAGATAACAAGATTGTAAACAAAATGATGCGTCACTAACATAATGGTTTCCAACTGAAAAACTACATATATTTCCATTCCAATTTTTTTTTATTAAATTAAATTTGAGAACTATTATATATTGTACTATTGATATGATTTTATTACTATTGGTATTAGCGGAACATGTATCGTTCTTATGATTTTTTCAATAGAAATAAAAAATAAGATAATTTATATAAATATTACAAATATTTATATCAATATAATATAATCATGCAATAATCTTTAGTCACTACAGGAACATGTATTGTACTTATATATATATATATATATATATATTTTATTTTTATATTAGTAATACCTCGAATAAATTCTATTAAGTATATTTAGTATTCGTACATCTAGATTAGGTGTAATTAGAATAAGTCGTAGTGAATAAAAAAGTTGCGATTCATTATGCTGTCTTTAGTCAGAGCGTTTATACCTTTACTAAGATATGAACCTATACATTACGATGATAATTACCAAATCAAGGTTGAAAATAACAATTCACAGTATTTTTTTCATATACGACATTTTTTTTTATTTTTTAAAGGCTTAATTTAATTGAAATTTACAATTCTAAAAAATAAAAAATAAAAAAATAAAATGTTGAGCTGAATTTCATGACCTATATATTGATATTTTTATGCATAGCTTTTTCAACACATATTCCAATACTTTTTTTTTTATTGTAATTAATATGTCAGATTTTGACGTTTCGGGGCTTTATCCGCTTTTTCAAAACCTCCCAAAAAAGACAATTAATTCACACAATTTACATAGATTTAATAACTTCTTATAATTATTACTCTAAAATTTCACTTAATCAATTTTCAACCATTAATATTTTTTATATAAAATTAAAATACCCCCATGATTGTTCGTCCTGTTAATTAAAATCTTAATAAATTTGCCATGTGCTTTTACCGTACTTATCTGCTATTTTACTAAAAATAATATTCAAATTCTTTCAAATCATAATAAGCTTGCCATATGTTTACTAAATTACTTAAAGTATTTTAGCAACTTTCTCCAACTATAATTTATATTATCTTTAGATTATTATTATTATTTAGAAACGTATTATTGCCAATCTCTTCCCTGTTTCATATCATATTATTCAACAATTGATCGCTACACAATGTGCCCAGTATAAACTTTTACAAATTGTTTATTGGTAAATAGAACGGCTGATTACAATGAGAATATAAAATTAAAGTAAAATGTGAGAAAACAGTGAATTTTCGATTCACATAAACTCATGTTATGCCTGGTATGTCAAAAAAACACTACGACAGGTCTAGATGTATATAAATTAAAACAATCCCGGACAATTAAGATATGTAAATTTGTTCTCTTATAAGCGGATACTCTGATTTGAAGGAACAGCCATAGATACTAAGAAAAACGAATCGAATTTATCAATGATTTATTGGAACCATGTCTTTTAGTAATTGATTAGACTCTGAACGATTCCGAAGCCATTTATTCTGTCAAAGCAATTTTCATTTCGATCTATAACATGTTGGCAATTATCTAGAGCAGGTGTGGTAGACTTTCAACAAAAGTCGATGGATTGTTATATTGTTGTTGGTAGATATTTCAGGATATCGAATCGTTAACCATATTTGAATGAACGATTATATAATTTATAATCTCATAATTTATAATAATTAGTTTATATTGTAACACTTTTGTGGGTAGGACAATAGTTATTAAACGAAATGTTACAATTGTCAATGCCACATAAATTATAACAACTCAAATATTCGAGCAGGTTACAAAAACTATCACTTTGTGACACAAATCATATTGCTTGAGCTTCACAATCAAGACAAAGACTCAGACTAAGTGTCCAGTCACTCGCTCCTTATATATAGTCGTAGTTCGTTCCAACAAAAGGTCTGGGATTTTAAACCATATGTTTGTTTATTTAACGATTTAACACTAGAATATAATACTGATAAATATTACAAGAAAGTAGAGGAATCCAGCACTTGTGTTTTCCTTTTTGGAATAACTCTGTGTTATTTCATTAAATGTGAATTGAACTTTGAGTATTTTTTTCACCACATAATATTCAATACTAAGATCATAGAAAATTGAAGAATTCGTCAATTCTGAGTAGGCCAATAAACCCCCCCCCAAGGTGGGGCAGATTGGCCTAGAAGGTGGGGTTGTGTAGCCATCTCATTCAAGTTCTGCCTGACATATATTATTGTTATTAAAAGCTGCATTATAATAGTATAATAATTTTGAATCGGTTTTTAACAGCTTTTAAGGGATAATAGAATGACAATAGAAAAAGATAGAAGTTTAGACTGTCGTCACATTCTGAATAAGAAAAATTGCTCTCATCCTCCTTGCTGGAACTAAAGACAATTGGTAGTTTCAGCTTTGTTCATGTTTACCTTGCTTTTGTGAATTGCTACTGCGCCAACAAACCCCAGTTGAAGAGAGCCAACTAACCCCACAGGAGAGATCATATGAAAGATAGCTGCCAGGACAGGGGAGAACAATCAAACAAGAAATTGGTTAATCGAAAGGTTAGGTTTTTCAAAGGAGTTTGGGGCTATGTGAACAGAATCGGTGTCAGGTGTTTTACCATGCCTTTAAACCAAGTTTACTGAAAATATAAAAAATTACTTACATGTTGTAAAATCAATCAATGAAGCACACTCTTCTCTACACTGTTAGCATCGGATTGAAAACTCAGGACAAGACTCCCGAGGTCGAGCGGGTCACTTGGTACAATGGTGGGGCCTTCACAACAGGTGTGACAGAAACTATAAACCGATGGCCAACCTACCCCGCTTTCCCTTATATATATATATATATATATATATATATATATATATATATATATATATATGCCATAGAAAGGCCTTGTTATGTTTGACAATATACAAGGTTTGAACATTGCTTTCCTCTTGTTAGAATTCTTTTCTGCCCCCCCCCCCCCCCCAGAAGGTCCATCGATGTCTTCTTTCACATTTATTAGTCTGGACGAACATTTCTCTTTGCGATCAGTTGAGGTAAAACGTCAGAAACTATAACCGCGTATGGTTCAGGAACTTAGCTCTTAGTGTCTCATTTTTTGTACAAACCAGTAAAAGAAAATTCGTGATTTTTGGATTCCAACAACTATTTCCTTAGATATCCTTAACCAGTGTATGTATCATCAATTGCTCTAAGCAATCATCATCAATAATTTATCGAACAACACATTTATAAAATATTCATCAAGTTTTGATTAATATCGTATTTAAAACGTTCACGCCGGCGTTTACCACCGGTGGCTCACTCTAGACTGCCGCATTCAAGTTTTAGTCAAAAGCTAGATGCTTTACATTGAAATCTTCTGAAAATACAGTAATAACCATTCTTAAACAATAGCTATTATGATGGAAACATACCATCAATTACTAGCCCTAAACATAAGCAGACACGGCTCATAGGCTAGAGAAGCGGCATGACCAGGAAGTGTTCATGAAACCAGCGTAGACGGAAGGGTTGCTGTTTAATGTACGCCAAAGCAACTATATGCTAAGACAATAGACCGCATCTGGTGGCCATAGAGCTGTACGCTAGGCAGGAAGTAGGGGTCGTCATATTTACCGACGGAACGGAAGTGGGGCTGGGGGAACCCAACCACGACCGCATACATTAGCGCGCTCTAATGACCAGTTCTGTAATTAGTGGAGGCAGTTATTTATCGGATACGTCCCCACCCCCTTCAGTGATACTACACTCCGTCCTCGTGTTCAATACCATCATGGTGGTCGAGTCAGGAAATGATTTTCCTCGCAAAAGGTATTATATATTGATCCTATTGAGGTTCGATTTCAAACAAAAAAAAAAGGGTCTCAGGCATAATTTTTACGAAAAAAATAATCTAAGCATTTTTGAAGGGAGGCAAAAACTAATTGAGTAAAACAAGACTTAAAAAAAAACCATAATGAAAATACTTTGTATCGGTGTAGGAGTATACACAGGAGTTTCGACGGCTAGTTTGGCATTGAAATCATATCTCTGTTAAAAAAAATTCAGGACAGTGCTCACCACTAATGTAACGCCTTAAACTGTATATAGTCAGTAATAATGAAAATTTTGTCCTGTTTTGAATAAAAAAAAAACAAAAAAAAAACGAAAAATATCATCTCTTTTCATTTGATCCGGACAAGAGATTTTCAATAATAACTACAGATATGCATTTCTTCTTCGGGGATTGACCATGTAACAGTTTTTTCAACTGCCAAGTTTTCACCCATCTTGCTGTGGGCTTCTTCAGGGCCAATACAAGAATGAGAGTGGAGGAGGGGGTGGGTAACTTATAATCTTCGTCGGGGGCGAAGTCCAAGTTCCCATTGGAAAACATCAGTCCCCCGACGAATATTGTAAGTTACTGATCCCCTTCTCCACTCTCATTCTTGTATTGTTCCTGAAGAAGCCCACAGCAGGTTGGGTGAAAGCTTGGCAGTTGAAAAACCTGTTACATGGTTTAACCCTGAAGAAGAAATGCATATAATGGATTCAGAGCATGGAAGCCTAAAACAACATATTTTTATTGTCTTCATAACTGTTTCTGGGGTCCTTGCTTCTTTTTCAGAATCGGAGGTTAAAAATCAGTGTCAGTATTCCAAGAATAATAAAAGTGTAAGGACTTACCCAAAGAACGAAATTCTTTAGAAAAAAGAATACGAATTTAACTTGCGTAAAAAAAAATTCTGCCAAAATAAAACTTGGCAGCAAAAGTTGTAAAGCAAAAAATAAAAAATATTAGTGTACTTTAATATACCTCTTAAATGATTCTTAATTTAGCTAGATTTCATTTCCTTAATTTATGATTTATAGCGCAATACGAGTAATTTCTATTCATTATCCAATTGCTGTTTCATCCTTCAAATCTGTCTGATTAATTAGAATGAAAATTATTTTCCTTTCTTCTCATCATTAAGTAAATAGAACTGTGGCACATAATGGAATCATTGGGAATGGACAATCCAATGATAATCAATACCTTGCATGTCTAGTAATGTTATATCCCAGCCACTTTACGAATAAGGAAGAAAATAAAGTAAAAAAGGTGCCAGGAAGAACAGTAATAACTTCAGCCAGAGTGTTAGTCGCAATACTTCTTTAAATTAAAAAATAAAAGTATATTTAAATCAACCAAGATATGATCTTAACGTGAACAAAGTTAGAATAAATATTTCCCAGTCATAATATTTTTCTAGTAATTCATTCAAAGTGCTTTATTCACTAACATTATACCAAGAATAATATATGCACTTTTTACATTATAATAATTTTATTTTTATTTATTTATTTATGTTTCTCATGTAGATTTGCACCTGCGCTGTGGCGCATCGAGCAAATTTGGTCACTGCTGCTTTTGACTCTGACTTTCTTGAGGCATTATAATTTACTCAAGTAAGAGGTCCCTTGGCCACCTTCGTTTCAGTCGACGTCGAGGCCGACCAGGTAACAGGGAGGAGGAAAGAGAATGGATGAGTGGGTTAGGGTGATGTAGTGTTGAAGAGTGGAATGTTTGATATTTGTCGTGTATAAAAGATTTTAGTGTCGGTATGTTCATGTCATTGTGCAGTGTATTATTCGAAATAAACCAAGGTGCATTTGTGATTTTTCTGAGAATTTTGGATTGTGATGTTTGTATTTTGTTGATGTGGATGTCTTTCGCGGAACCCCAAAGTTCTGTTCCGTATGTCCAAATGGTCTTAAAAATGTCGTTTTAATAAAAAAAAATATACATTAACTCATATTCAAAAACAAATATTTTATCATTTACTGCTAACACGCTACGGTTTAATAAAATAGACAAACCAAAATGAATTTATATCTTTTTTTTCTCTCAATCTCAAAGGAATGATCGCTAATTAGGGTGCTGTTGTAACTGTACTAAATTGTAATTAAAGAATTAATTTAGAGGAAAGACTGGCAATAAAACCTTTCTATCGAGTAGTAAACCCACAAACCCTCATGGTTTGCTGTGGTACATACTGGGTTATAGTTTTATTCTATTTTTGTATACTTAATGGTAAAGGACATGGATGTTATTCCTAAATATGCAAAGGCATAGATTTGATTTCAACATATTGCCCATGAAAACGCAAGGCTACAGCAACTTTGAGGCTATACGGACTGTCAACTCGTTCCAATATCACGTCCTCGATTGTGAAGAACGAAACAGAAGAGGGTGAGGTTAGATAATGAAAAGGGAATTAAATTGAATTGCGGGGGTGGGGGCGGAGAGGGGTAAAGGGGGTGGAAGCAGAATAGGGGTATTCAGCCGGAGGGTTGCCGAAATTACCGGCAATGAAGATGATTGGTCGAGGAGGAAGTCCTCGGACACAATGGAGGAAATTTTAAAATCGGTTTACCGCGCGCCCTCTACAATCTTCATATCTCCACTGAGTCACTGCCTTTAAAATTATCGTCATAGTTCTCTAATCCGATTTATGGCGGCCCTACTATTAACCGCACTCTGTCCTCTCTATAATTCATATCTCAATAGGATATTGGATCCAGCGGTGGTATACTCTTCCTCTACAGAGGGCTTCCGGGTAAATATAGGGGACGTTCTCTTCATATTGAAAATTCTGCAAGTTTGTCGCAAAAAGAAGGAAGGATGCTCTTTCTTATTTCTAGTGCAGCTTTCAAATATTAAATAAAAAAAACATTAAAGGAAATCGTACCAGAGTAGTATCTGTTGTATATCTTTAGATAATTTCCTTAAACTATGATAGAACTAGATGGAGATTAGATCTAAGTTGAATAAAAATGAACCAAGTACCAGTGAAGACCGACACCACAGCTTCTGCTGAGAATTGTATGATATTGAAAAAGACACGGTTCCAATTCCAAAATTAGGCTTTGAAAATTTCATCGAGTATAGAACGAACGTTGTTATTTCCCTAAAAATAAAAACAAGTTAAGCTTTAAAAACGTATTTCACAACTTTGCTTTGCAACTTGAGTCATTCCATCCATTAAGCCAGAACAGTGTATAAAGTAAAAAATACCTTTTAAAAAGATTTGATTTTTTCTGGCTGTAGTACCCCCTCACCGATTACTGAATAAACCAAGATTCTCTGGGACGATTAATAATGAGGAATTTCAGTCACAGATTTTTACTTAGTTTTCACAGTCTACGTTTCGACGCAAACCAGCCCAAGGAATCTTTAGCAGTGAACCATTTTCCACCTCTTATAAAATAAGAGATTTATTTTTAATACTGATTTTTTTACCAAAACCAGGTATGAATGTATGATTGTTCATAATTGACCTTATTGGTAGAAATTGTAAACAGATGTGAAATGAAATCTGAGATATCCAATTACCTAACCAGAAAAATTAAATTAGATACACGTACCTATTGGTTTGATTTATATCTATCGGATTTCACCAATAACAACTATTATTTTTATAAAAACTATCATTAATTAGAAAGAGTTAACTATTTTTTTAAAAAACAGTTCATGATTATATTTAATCTCATTTAAGAATTTTAAATTTATCTTAATACATATGGTTAACTTTCCATTGAACACTACCTATTCAGTATTTTCCAGTAACGCTTTGCAAAAAATTAGTCATATGCTACAAAATAGTCACACTTGATGTCGCATTGTCGCTTGATTAGTTGTTAAAGCGATACATGAAGTATCTGATATTTATTTAACTTTAGTTTAAATATTTTTTTCTTTCATCGAAATGAAAATATTCTCTAAGGATGTTATTCATCAATATCAATATATCAATTTATATCTCTTTAGTTGAAGATTAATTTAATATGTTTTTAACTATCTTATATTTTTATAGGATTAAATCAACCTTGAGATCTTTGCACATATAATGGCTAATCATCTCCCTGTCGCTATACAGATCATCTTTGTGTCATCAAAGAGGAAGAGTATAAAATTAAGTAGTGAAAAGGTAATTTTTTTTTAATATCGTATTCTATGTAGGTAACAATTTAAGTACTATCTAAGTAGCATGTATTTTTTTTAGAATGTGTTACATTTATGCCTATAAAATAAAAATAAAAAAACCTAAATTACAGTATACCTACATAAGTATATAAATCTGCTGCCATAAAGAATTCAAAAAATTTTTTGTCCATGAAAAGATTTTAACCAGCGTAATTTCAATAAAAATATTTCTTAGTTCTATTAATCATGCTGCATTGTACGTATTCAATCTTTTAAGGTTTAGATAAGCAGTTAAAAGAAAATAAACGTTTATAGTTCGTTGATGCTGTCGTTTGATGCGCAAATAGCTTGTTCATTGACCGAAACCCCTTTGCACAATCACCATTTGTCTCCAGCGCATCCCGACTGCCATCTACCTGATCGGCGATGCTAATGGTACGATTGCCACCAGAAGGAAACCAGCCATTATGTGCAATAATGGCACAAGGCATTGACAACCATCTCCATCCATTATAGTCAATTCAAGGTGCTTAATCGGCAAAAAAACAAGAAAAAATAGAAGCTACAATAAGGAAATGGGCCCTCCTTCTCAGGAGAAAAAAAAAAAAAAACTCGAGAAATTGGCCGGAGCACCTTTTGTACCGGGCAATGTATGCGCATCTCAAGAGGCGAGCCATTGTGTCCTCTCAACTGTCGATATGTTAATTGAGATGTTAATTCCACGGGCCACGCCTTGGCGTCATTAGGCGCCCTGGCCCAGCACCCAGGTGTCGCGGCACGAACCCACGCGCTCGAAAACAATCCAACGCCGCTATGCAAATGGATCCCTGACGTCACCGGACACCCTACCAAGAGATAATTACGGTGGAGAGAGATTTGAATAAGGTTTATGAAATAGTATAAACACCTACAGGCCCCTTCCCTCCCGCGGCACCCCCTTCTCAGGATTAGGCAAATTACTTTAAATGTATTGTTTTTTTTCTTGAGCCTTTATCGATACACTTCTTGTAAAGCTCTCTACGATAGTCCGTTGATCCTATTAGTAGCTCTTAACAGCTTTATCGATCCTAATATTTGATCATCTCTAAATTAATTAACATTTCCTCATGTTTAAATAATAACGATTAAAACAGTGACATGATAATGATCACTAGTTTGGGACCATTCATTAATATAATTTCGATATCCCAAGCGAAAAGCATTTCTGATATATCTCGATATAATAGGTATCTTTTTTTTTTTATTATTATTATTACCCTAGCAACAGAAAAAATATACATGATATTTTCTATCAATCATAACCACACAAATATATAAAATGATATTACATAAATCCAGAAAGTCATTATTGCAATAATTGTTTGAAAAATTTCAATTGTAGTAAAAAGATTTTCCATAGCTGGCATTCGAACCTGGGAGCCTTCTCTCTTCAGTGATCTCAATTACCCGCTAATATCACCACATTCTAACGAACTTATTAGTGGGATAAAACATTTTCTCTTCTATATAAATCTCTACAGCAATATTTTTAAATTTATATAAATTTATCAGTTTAAAATATGAAATGAAATGTTTTCGTTATATTTTTAGATAATTTCCCAGAAAAGTACTGTTACCGATAAATAATAAGGAAGAATTCCAATAAAAACAGTTTTTTTCCGAAGAGTGTTTACTTCATAGAGAATGTGTCCTGTTTAAAAGTAAACAAATATTCCTTAAGCGGACCTTACACGATCAATAATATTGTAAATATCAGTATTGTCAATACTGTCGTTTAGCATTGAGGGTCCACCGTCAATATCGCCATCAATACTCAAATGTTCACCTTACACGATCAATATTATTGACAATACCATACTGTATTGTCAAAATTATTGATCGTGTAAGGTCCGCTTTTTAAGTAGTTTCTTGACAGTAGACCATCTATGTGAATAACTTTAACTAACAAAAAATTATTTGACTTTCTTCTTTTCATCGGATCCACACAGATCCCGTTTAATACCGCTAGTTGATGATGCCAAAACAATTAGTGGTTTGATGAAATATAGATTATGTTAAATATGTGTATCAAGTAAGCTTGGCTGTCTTCATAAACATCACATTAATTGTTTATATTCTTAAAAATGTGATTGGAGCAAATTAATTTTATTTTTTTTAATCAAATGTCGATTCGATTGGATGGACTACTGTTGATTTCGTAATTCTGTGAAAAGATAAAATGCGAACAATTTTCAGAAATCACTGAAAAACGAATGTAATAACATTCTGTAACATTCTGTAACAAGTAACTGAAAATCCCGGATTCAGTTACACTGTGCCGTGATGAAAATGGCGACGGAACAATTTGTGACCACAGCGTGACCAGCGGTCACCGAGCCGTGACGGGCCTTGTCCTGCGGGCGAAATGGTTGCTACTCGTATATTGTCCTTGCTCTACCTGCTCCTGCTTCTTCCAACTCTCTGTAGTTATTCCGCCAGGCTAAACTCTTTTTTTTATTATAAAACAGATAATTTCTGTTTTATTATAAAACAGAATAAAACAGATGTAAAAATATAATTTGAAGTCAGAAAATTAAAATTAATTAAGAACAATCGATATTACTTTTATATAACTTTTACTTTACGAAAAAATACTTGCCCTCCAATTTATATCGGAAACATCCAAATTCCCCAGACATCCGAGTATACCTCGGACTAACCTTAGATAGAAGGATGACTTGTTTAAGGCCCGCACGTTAAAATGAAAAGAAAACTCTTGATAAACGACTGAAACTACTTTACCCACTTTTTTTTCCAAATCCTCAAAACTAAACCTTAGACATCTTCTTCTTCTTTAGCTTCTCCCTTTTGTGCCTTTCAGCGTAAGGGGGGAGCAACCACGAACTCCACTCTTCTCTATTTTTTGCTAAATTCCTGGCTCGACGGAGATCCTTGCCTCTTCCTCTGCACAGTCTATCAATGTATTCCACGTAAGACATTCTTGGGCGTCCTCGTGGTCTTCTGCCATCTGGGTCATAGTCCATCGTCTTCAGTGGGTCTCTATGTTCCTCCATCCTTATCACATGACCAAACCACTTCAGTTGGCGGATTTGCAGAACCTCTTTTAATGGGGCGACCTCAAGTTCCTGGCGTATTCGTTCGTTGCGAACCCGGTCCCTCCTAGTCTTCCCGACTATTCTTCTTAGGAATTTCATTTCAGCGTGTTGCGTTGCATGTTCAGTGATTCTGCTCTCTTGCCTGTCTGTCACTACCCAGCTTTCTGCTCCGTCTAGAAGTATTGGTAGATATACAGATTTAAATATATGGAGCTTAACGTTCTTATCTACCTCTCGTTTTCCTACAACAGTGTTGCAACTCTGGTAGTAGACTGCATTTGCTTTGCTAATAACCTTAGACATCAACAAAATATAATGTCATACTTACTTAAACCTTTATGGGCATACTGCTCACAAATTTACGGGATTGCCAAAAAAAAAAAAAACGCATTTACAAAAACTGCGGAAGTTTCATTCAAAAATATTACGACTCGTTTCAAAAGTACCTTGGTAAGTCACTAATCAAACCTTACATACTGTCTTTCATATGAAAACAGTCGACCAACAGATAAAAACTCTTTCCATGCGTTTTCGGAATAACATACACGGACACATTAACCTCCTTGTACGAGGTATGGCTACTGATCACATGCCCATAAATATAAAAAGGAGATTAAAAAGGCGTTGGAACTTATTTTTCTTCTTACGATGCAAATCTACAATGGGTATATAATAGAAAAATGTGCATTTTATCGTTTTCATTGTTGAGACATTGGATATTCTCGTGAGAACTTTTCACTAGTTCCATTCATTGCACAGTCACTTACTGCATGTCCCCCAGAAGAAGCTACCGAGGCCGAAGACAGCCCCACGTCGTTGGCCAAATCCTTCCGGAATCCTCGCAGTGGATTTACTCAGCCCGCACTCCTCCATCCGAACGACATTTACATAATCCTATCCCTTAGCCGCTTGTGTGTGTATATATATATTATGCATAAAGGGAACCCTTCCAATTGTACTCGGTGTTAGCCCGAACATAAAACATAGGCCCTTCGCCTTTTTAAAATGAATGGAAAAAACACACTGTTCCCTTAAGAGGTTTCGGATTCCGCAACCCCTCCATCTTCTCCTCCACTTGCTACTCCATTATACTTCGCCACCTGAAACTGGAATAATTTTATCAGCCCCTGGGTAACGGAATACTTTTTCCGTTTCTCTCTTCTCTTGTTCTTAAATTCATCTGGAATAAATTCAGGGATGAGAGGGACGATGAATAATTTATGAAATATCAAGAGGAAACCACCGCCTTGTTATTGTTATTAAAAATGTTGTTTACGCTCCTCGGGCTTGAAGTACATACATTTTTTTATTTCCATTAAACAAGGATCAAATAATAATTTTCATTGCGAATTTCATAAATATTAATCTTTCACTATTTTGCAACCTCATACTTCCTTAAACAAGTCAGCAATAATTTTTTCTAGTTTCTTAAATTGTTAAACAAAAGCTAGCCACGCCTAGACTCAAAAGCTATGTTTATGTTAAAGTATTGAGTGACATAAGTGAAACGTGGAAGCTTTAGCATCGACCTCCAAAAGTTTAATAACACTATAAGATATTCTTGAAATTGACATGACAGACCTGCGAAAGAAGCACTATACAATTTCAATAAATCACAAGACCTGAGAGAACATGAAGACTAATAAAGTAACAAGAGAAGATATGGGAGGGAAACACGCAAGTTGTGGAAGCAAACATCATTATAAGTAAGGGGTTACCGTCAGAAATCGCAGCATCACACTGAAGAGTTTATTATAATATAATAAATTAAAGAAAAAAAATTACTAATAGAAATGTAAAGATTGTAAGCAAACAATACAACATTATGTTATGCCTTTTAATGGTTAATGGTGATCCTGACGAATTAAATCGAAAATAGTTAAAAATTCCCTTAAGAAGGATAGATAGATAGATATTTTATTGGCTAATACATGCATCGCTTTAGCCATGTAGTCTGGCCCATTCATTTTTAGTGGTATTAGTATGGTATATATAAACTAAACGAATATAAATTTACATATTCTTACATATATAAATTAACATTATTTGAGGTATTAATTTACATTTTTACAACATCGGTAAATAATGAAAATAACAGATAAGTATGAAAATAATTGGAAAAACAATAGGGAAAGATTTTCTTTTGCTTGATTTCCTAAACATAACAATAATAATAATACTGCACTTAACAATATCCTTTCTTATTATCTAAGCATTATTATAAGCATGTACATGTACCCAACAATATTTACATTCTTGTTTTTTTTTTTTTTTTTTTTTTTTTTAAAGTTCGCCAGCAATAATAATAGTAAATAATTTTTTTTTATTATTATTTTTTTTTTTATTATTTGCACTATGTAGTAACTTTATGATTATATTAAAAAACAAAAGAAAGCTAAACTTTAATAGTTATAAAATAAATATTTTGACCCCAAGAATTATAGAAAGTTAGCAAGTACTAAATATTAACTTGTTATTCCATATTGTTTAGTAAATTATTGTTGTTCAAATTTGTTGTATCGATACACATATATTGAAGCTGTATCGATACACTGTGAAGTTATGATGCCCTTATTAATCTTAATCTTCATCGTTTGGAGTCAGTATGAATAAATGGTGTAATATTTTTCTTTTAATTGGGTTTTTCAAAATGTCTCGCGGGATGGATCGAATCTTACAGCGGGCCGGGCTGTTGCCCTGATATCAGGAAAGATGACTCGCATAGAAATTCAATTAATTTCCATAATCCAACTACGGTAATTCATAGTAAACCATAATCGAATTAAGGTTTTAGTGAAGAATAATTATATCTCCCTGATCTGTTTTATTATTGTCATATAATTGATAATCATTACTACTAAAGCCTGCACGAGGTTTCATTGACATTCGCCCCATCTTCGGGTGCACTCGTTAGTCACTATCGCATTATTGAATTAGATTAAATATTAAAGAACAAAAAAACCCAATATGACGTCCTTATTTGTAATGATTGTCAAAGTAAGTTTCAATCATGCATAAAACAGAAAAAAATATAAAATAACTTTTCACTAAACTCTGTAATTGCAACTCATCAAAGGAAAAAGGTAAAAATCAAATTCATAATTTTAATATTCTCAAGAATAAATGCTCAAGGCAATTCTTCAGGAATTTATCGTTTAACATTCACAAAGAAATTAGGGGTGGCCCGGGGGGAGGGGGAGCTTTAAGGAATAAATTTGCGCATCTAATTCTTACAAAGTTTCTAGTAGTAAGAAATCAATAGTTTTATTTCTTTTTTGTCATTAATTAAATATATATGCTGTTTTTTTTGCTTTAAGTGTATCTTTTTTTTTTTTATCGACCGATTCCCTTCCCTTTCTCTTAAATATTTTTTTAGATGTATATTTAACTCTTTTAACGTTGGAACATTTTTTTTTTTTTGCTACATATTTTAATTCGCACCTGTCGCAGCTAAGCGACAATCAACAAATGTGATATAAACTGCTTTGATATTGGCATTTTAGGCATGAGGGAAGATAGTACCCAACAGCACATCATTCCCGGACACTCAGTCGTGGCCATGTCATTAATAAGTCTATTGTTATGTCCGTGTTAGTTGATATGGAAGCCAGAATAGAGAGTACTTATTTGTTCGTCGATAGTTGGTAGTTGTAAGTCGGTACGGAGTGTTTTGTATTTACGTACAGAGGTGCGTTCGTTACTAGTCGTAAAATTTTGGATTGGAAGCTTTGTAGTTTTTGTAAGTGTGTCTCTTTCGCTGATCCATAAATTTGTGAAGCGTATGTCCAATGGGTTTCAGTAAGTATATGTATGTGTTGAGTTATAATTTATTAACTCTCGAATATGAAAAAAATGTGCGATAGAATTGCTATGATTAAACATTCAAGACCTGTGACTCGTTATGACTAAAAGTTCACGTAAATCACGTTATATTTGCTGTATTTATCTACAGTTTTTCTTGCTTACTAATCAAAAACGGGGTTTATGTTATAAATGAAAACGACGAACAAAAAATTTCCTCAAACATACATCTGATGCTTAAGATGCGGAAATCAATTTTTATATTTATAAAAGTCGATGCAAGTGGAAACATCGATATTATAATGTTTCGGATTTGAATATCGGTCCTAAGCTCGGTTTTGGCATGGTGTGGTGTGTGAGGACGAGATCCCTAGTTAGCCCTTTAATGATACTACTAATCCCTGTATCGGCAGTCAGGGCACACTCTGTCGCCGTGGGAACTTATACCCATATACCCTCTCCCCCTATTTCTCTTTATTTATTTGTGAGCTATTTAACCATAAAAAAATATATGTATACAGACACACATATATATATATATATATATATATATATATATATATATATATATATATTTATTGTAGACAACTAAAATCACAATCAGATAGTTGGTTTTCCACGACACGTTTACATTCGTTATAGGTAAAGGAATCAATAAAGAAAAAAAAAGAAGTAAAATTATGGCTCAGTTATATCCCGTTGATGATGCCAAGAATTAAAAAGGAGATAATTGAGAGCTGGAAGAATCACCTTCTCTCCGTAGATATAGAAAGAGCCTTGAACTCTCAGTAAAACCCTCTATTCCGGCGGCTGATTTCCCTTGGTCTTGGTGAGGAGTATCTCCGCTTCGATTTGGGTATAGAAGAGAGCCCTAATCCAGCTTAGACTGAGGTCCTCCAGTGAGATTCAGCTATACTTGAACGGCACAGCTTACAAGCTGAATACCCAGGTCATCTGTAGTCTCTGTAACTTGCAAAGACCGGAGACATTGACTCACCTTATCTTCGAGTGCCCTGTCTACCAGTTTCTAAGAACCCAATACCTCCAATGCTTCAAACCTTCTATTAATGAAGAATAGCTTATGCCTACTTAACCTTCAAGAAGGACATTTATTAACAATTATTTTTTATTATCTAACTGGGGCCTTGAGGATTAGAGCATTTATAATTTTTGAATAGATTTCGATATAAGTACTGTTGTTTATTATAGCTACAATGTAATCTTTATTTTAAACTAGGAAGAAAAAAAAGGTTGTTTTATTTATTATTATTATTATTATTATTTTATTGTTATCTATATCCCTGGGCAACCTCACCCCTGTAATTGTTATTCTTAAAAATACAGTAATTTTGAACGTAACATCTATTTACAAACATGGTTATACGCAATCATAATAGAAATAAAAATATAAACTGCATCGATACGAGCGATTCCGAAAGCGTACAGGTTGCACAACACGTTGCCCAGCGAAGATCCTTGATGGACTCCAGCTACAATCAGTCCGGATAAATAATGGTAGTTTCCTTTTACCGTCGCCATTCCCTGATTTATTTATCGTCGGCCATTATTTTTTTATCCGCCGGTCCGGAAGAGTCGAGTGATATAATGTATACGGAGGGCACATGTTAGTCAGTGCAACCAACTGTAGTTCCCGTCAGAGCAGGAAGTCCGGGCCCCGTTCGAAACTCTAAACCCCCATTTTTATAACGATCTGTTCCTGACAGAAAACCTACTTTACAGAGAAATATATTGCGGGGTAACACAAAGCTGGTTATATATCCTAATTTTTCAAGAAAAAGACAAAAATCTTCTTTAATTTTACGTTATAATTTATCTTATTGATAAAGAAATTGAGTTTTCCATTCCGGATGGTAAATGCCGATTGTGGATAATGTATCCTCTGATGCAGGAAATCCCAAGGATCGGGTTACTTCAACTAACTGTACCCGGAGGAGCACGGACAGAAATAAGGAAACGAAGAGAGGAAGTTGATGGTAGATAGGAGGGAGATGTCCTCCTTTCCCATAGACATCACAGAGATTGAGATAGGAACCTTGTCTCCATTCAGGAGGCATCTCGTCCAGGACGCATATATCATCAGGACGTGTCCTGCCGCCATCTTGTCTTCCGTCCTCTTCGCCCTGTGTCATTAGCTGCCAGAGGATCATTACCTAGCAGCCATCTTGAGAGTAATTGCCTTCGTTGTCGCCTCGAAGGCGGGTTCGATGAATCGATTACAAGTGGAGGCATTGTTCGAAGTTTCGATATCAAGAAGAATATCATCTTAAGCAGTCCCGAGAACTGATTAGGTTGTTTTAAAAATTCTCTTACGTCACTTTTCGGTCGTTATTTTTTTTTTTTTTCAATTATTTTTCGTTATTTGTTTTTTACTTTTTCGCCAAGGACATTTGTTCCCTAAGTCGATTAAGAATTATCATATTCAGTGGCATATATTAAAAAAAAAATTATCCGTGGGGTCCTACATATCGTATTGACGGCCAAGAGATGTTTGCAGGGTAATGGTACCGCTACGTAGAAAATTGTCTTCCAAATAACTACTAACAACATCATTAACTATTTTAATCAATATTGCACGATTCATTTCAATAATTCAGATATCGATACTTTTTTCATGAAACTAATTTCGCGGAGGGTGGGGGGGGTGGGTTGCTGGGGCATCCCCAATATATACGCTTCTGATCAAATTTATTTTATTTTAGTTTTCTTTCTTCCCAAGTAGGTAGACCCCAGTAGACTGCTGAGTATTTTAGATTTTATTACAAAAAAATCGAAGGTTCAGCATCATTTATGATTTTGTAGAAATAGCTATTTAATTATAGAATTTCCTATTCATTATAACATTCCTGAGCCGTTGATTGATTTCTTCGTCCAATAAATCTCTTCATATATAAAATATAGGTATATTCTATTTGTGACTTTCCTTCTCAATCCAGTTCTCTTGAGCAGTCATCACGTTTTCGTATTGCTGCCTAGTCCAACGTCATGATATGATCGTATCGGAATGTTAATACATTTTTCATGTGGCACTCGTAATAAAGCTTTCTTTTTTTTTTTTTTTTTTTACACATACACACACACTTTTTAATTAAGTCCACCACCTACTTTCACAGGACTCTGGATATTATAACGTTGAAATATTTTTCGATGAGTAAATAATAATTCAGATACGAAATACTTTTGTATTTGCACCACAACTGCTACTGCTTCAGTAACCAATCTTCCCAATTATACTCTCGTAGATATACGCCATGATGGGAATGGGCTTGTGCGTAATAGATACTTACAGCTCAATTGAACTGTCGGTTTTATAAAATTTTACGTGATTACACCGTTTAACCTTTTAATTTTAGAAGACTGATTTGATGATAATAGTGCAGACTTCTAAGGAGCAGTCTAAGGACGAGTGGAGTAATTTGGCTTAAAAAAAAAAATTGGATTTTACATTTATTTAAAGCTAAGTGGTAGAATTCCATATTGCTGACCTACCCTCTATCCCCTACTAAAATTTATTTTACACACTATTTAATATTTTATATTTTATTACCTCGAAACATAAATTTTCTATATTGTCAAGAGTACGCCAGACGACAACACTAATTGTTGACGCCATACTCCTCTTACGGACGCTATTCTTGAGAGGGACAAGTCTAGAATTTCAATGGCAGCTCGGGTTCGTTATGACGGATTGTGCAAGTGGCCTTTACTTCTCTGGAATATAAAATCCTCGATGTCTTTGTACTTGGGCAGTCACCGGCCGTCGTTGAAGGATCTCTTTGTGTAATTGTCTTCGTATGGTACTTCGTCCTTTGAGGAATGTCGCAAGATCACTTTTGGTCACTTCAAAAAAAGGTTGATATTTTTTGAAAGTAATGTTTGTGTATTATCTAGTACTTTTTAAAGTTGAGAGTGTATTTGAACTGTAAATAGTAATCGTAATTTGCCTATTCTCAATATGAAAATGGATCCATAAAAAAATAATAAAGTGACAGAACAATAAACAAGTTATAAAATAAACTCGAGTTAAGTACAATCAAATTTTAAATAAATAAAAAAAAATTAAAAATTTTGGCGCCCATTTAAAAGTAGCACTTTGACTGCGTCTCTGTTGGCTGTATTCATACTCGTATAATCATCTTATGCTTCTATCTCCAAGGTAGTTGTGGACGATATATGACATATTTGTATTTTTTTTTCTTATGATATAGAAAAATGTGACATGAGGCTGCCCTAAAAATAGGTAACATGTTAAAAGTTTCGTGTGTTTTGTCTATTAATCAAATGATTTCATGCAATGACTCTGAAACGTACAATGTCGTGCAAAATAAAACAAGTGTTAATGCAGTATCTGGTTCATGGTTCGAATTTTTTCCAAGGTCCTATTGGATTTGAATTTATAGGAGTAATATTCCAATGGCTACTTCAATGAAAAAGTCAGATTAAAATAATCTTTTAATTAATCCTTTTAATAATTACTGATATCAAACATTGAAATGGAATTACTCCACATTCTAAAACTGAAAAAAAATATAAATAAATATTAAAAAAGTCTAGAACTCGGTAAACATTTTTAATTAAAAAACTAAATTATTGAAATTTCATTCAGTACCCTTCATAACTTTGGCATGTTATAGATTTAAAAAAAAAAAAAAAATTCAGTTTATCCTATTTCGAAAATAGACTCCTCGTATTAAATTTATAATTATAACTATGATTTTGTTTTTGTAACTATGCACTATAGTTTATAATGAACGAACTAATTTAGGTACGGTTATAATTGGTTGAACGGTATCAATGGTTATAGCGGTATAAATGGTGGAATTTTGTTGCACAATTTCAATTTATGTTAGTAGTTATTGATTATTCGATTTTTTCAATTTATAAAGTATTTAAATTTTTTATTAAATGTAGCAGATATCAGTAGATTTTTAATTTATTTATTTTTTTGGAGGAGGGTATGGGACAAAATTAGACTCATCATTTTAAACCATCTGTTTTGGTTTCTTTCTTTATTTATTTATTATACAGTTATTTTATTTTATTTTTTTTTAAGTAAGAATCATACTACCGAGGCAGGAAGTGAGCTTCCTCCACCATCGAAAATCTTCGCACAGGTCTAAGCGGTCAGCGTATTGAAAACTATAATAATTGAAAATTAATTGGCGACACAAACTCAATATTCAGGCAGCCTATGATTTCTATCCATAAAAATCGCAATAAACTTTCGCAATTTAAACAAACGAAATGTGTGAATTAGGAGTTGGAGCCATAGAACTATTTGATATTTTTATACATTAGAGCTTTTTAAAATTCAATATCAAAGTATACCAAATGTCGAACTAATGGTTTTTACACGATTTTTTGGTGGAAAAAAAGTGTTTCATTTCTAACCAATTATTGAATGATTTAACGTCTTTTTAAAATAATCAAACTTATAAATCCAGAGACTTTGCTATAAGAAAAGTTAATTTTAATTATTGAATATCAGATGTGTATATTTTTAGGAGTATAAAACTATTTTAATAAAAAACATTTTATAAAAAAATATTAAACCGACTTCGAAACCTAGGAACCAGTAAAAATAAATTCACTGAAAAGTATGAAATAATTACCTTCTGTTTTTTATGAATACACAGCAAAATTGAAAATGGTATAAAAAGTGGAAAAGTGCAATAAGACGAATAATTTTATTTTGATTTGTACAAATACACACTAATTGTTAATAAAAATTATTAAATTAAAATATTAAATACGATGTTCAATACAACACAATCTTTTCGGAGGCGGCGCAAAATAGAAATGAAATGTTACTGATACTAATTTTACCATAGACTTACAGTACAACACATACAGCCTACCACGAAGACTAAACCAAAGGTGGCTAAGAGACCTTGAGCTCATTTGCTTTTCAATAAAATTAAAAAAAAAAATCTTTCCATCAAACCTACATGTATTTTCGGAAAAACCCAGTTACCTAGTTCTAGCACTATGTATTTTAACACTTCTGAGGGTTAACAATATTTATTCAATGAAAATATAACAGTAGTCAATGCCACACAAATTATAAAAAAAAAAATATCAAAGCAGGTTACAAACAATATCGCTTTGTAACACAAATAATCTTATGGCTTGAGCTTCACATTCAAGACAAAGATTAAGACTGTCCAGTCAATAGCTCCTAATATATAGTCGTAAGCAGGATCTAGAACCTCGTGGAACCTGGTGGAATGGCGTGGATGGTTCTCGAACACGGATGTCCCAAAAACGTACTATGACAGTTCGCTCCAACTGATAGTCCGTTCCAACGAAAAGTCTGGGACTTTAAACCATATGTTTTTATTTAACGATTTAACGTTACAGTATATTTTTATATTGATTCAGTAGTATTTAAATATCAATGCTTAGATAGCACCCGTGAATCGTATACTTAAAATTAGCATACAAAACTACAACATTTACATAATTGTAGTATATTGTTAGCCTAACCTAATGACATTTTTATTTGTATATATGCCATTATTGCCAATGCCTAGTTATCTAGTTAATGTATGGACTCGTTTCACGATATGTTTCCTACAGACTGGAGAATATAACTTCATGGTGAATAAAATTAGCAAATATTTAAACATGAATTAAGTTTGTAGTCGATATTTTCCGTTTATAATAAATTTAACATGAACTTCGCCTTAGGTTGTTAGGTTTAGCCAGCAGGGCTGAGTGGAAGTTAATTAGGAAATCAGACAGGGTGGGCCACGTGTAAAGGAGACCCCTGAGAGGGCCTGGAGGGGGTGTTATACCAGAGCCGGGCAAAACAAACCCTTTGGAGGAACCTTTAGGGTCATCCTCAGGCCGGAATATATTCCATCCTAATTACCAAAGCCTCCGCCCGGTGGAGAAAGCAAAACCTCACCACTTCATATCAAAACTCATGCATTTTCATCGAGGAGTTAATTAGAACCAGCTGCACAGAACCCCCCCCCCTTCTAATTGATAACTCGATTATAACTTTGGACCACACTAATGGACTGTCTTGTGGGGGATTGTCTTTCATGTCTGTTAGTGTCTGTTTCTCCAACTCTCGAGCACACCTTATGCAAAACCTTCCGGTCTAGATGTAGTCCATCCTGTAATAGTAATTTGTGGAAGTTCTTTAGTTGGCCTGAAGGGAACGTTCAAGAGTTAGTGAATGGTCATAAAAATAATTACGTAATAAGAATAAAAATAAAATAATATGATTCCATGATAATATGTTGTACCTACAATGTGCATTAACAATAACTTTATTAGGGATTTTCTTAATTAAGGAATCTCTTCCAATGGTTTATCTTGTATTTGATTATACCAAAGTTTCGGGCTTTTGGCCCATCTTCAGGGGTTATCTATTGTACATGTTTTAGTTCCATCGCCATTTGTCTTCACATAAAATTGTTATATATGAAAATATACCTGTAATTTTTTCATTGTACATGATCAACTTATTATGGCTCTGGACTATTTCATAGATAACCCCAGAAGATGTGCCAAAAGCCCGTAACGTTGGGGTAATTAAATACAATCAAATAGAGCATAATTTGATTATGTAAAGATAAATTATATTTTTATCAAATTTTGTAATGTAACATTACATCTTTGAATAAAAAAAATAAAAAACATATTGTTTAAAATCCCAGACATTTTGGAAACCTTGGAACGAACTTGCGGTTGGAGCGAACCGTCAGTGTACGTGTTTAGGACTAGATTGTTCGAGCTTAATCCACGCAGGTCTGGAACCTTCCAGTCTTAGTCTTTTTTGTCTTGATTGTGAAGCTCAAGCCATATGATTTGTGTTACAAAGTGATAATTTTTGTAACCTACTTTAATATTTGTGTTTTTATAATTCGTGTGGCATTGACTATTGTTATATTTTCGTTGAATAAATATTGTTAACCCACAGAAGTGTTAATATTTTTTTAATATATAACAACATTTCAATCCTCCAGCAATTTTTCCTCATTTTTTAAGGTCTATGTTTCTGGGTCCTACACCATCCTTAGGAACATGTTTAATTTTTTTACATTATATTATTTTCTTTAATTTGCAACAAAATGATTTAGTACACTTGTTTTTAATATTTAGAAGAGCGTTTCTTCCGTAATTTATATAGTTTTCATGTATTATTAGTTAGTTGAATATTAAGTTTATATAATTTTATCCGAAGTGTAAGGGTTGACCTCGGGCGAGAATTCACTGGATCAACCGCCTTCTCTCTTCAACGATCCAACCCGCTAGGCTCGCCACATTGCAGCAATTTTGCCTTGGACTAGAAAAATGGTGGATTTTTTTGAGGATATTGAATACTTGCCGTTGTCAATCTGTTCTCTTCAGATAAAATAATAAAAACTTTATATTAAAAAAATAATGTGTAATAATCATAGTATGTCCATTAGATTCTATTATTTGTCCAGACCCGGTTACGGCTACTATGTTATGAGACCTGGCGGCTGGGATTGTTGAAGACAAAAGGTTGACAGGGCAGGGATTGGGCCCACTGTCAGCTCAATAATAGAGTACTGCAACGGTTTTGCAATTCAAAAATAATAAAAACGTAGTATTCAACATATAAATTACAATAAAAAAAAAAGAAAATTACAAAAGAAACCCTCTTTTAAACATTCATTTATTCATGAAAAATCAATCATCCAAGAATTTATTCTCTTTCATTTTTATCTACGTTTGCGTCTCTCACCAAATCCTCAGAAACTTGTACTAAAATTTTCATTTTACATTATATAATTTTTTTTTTTTAATATTCATTAATCAGCTTTACTTATTTTTAACACATTGTTCTAATCTACAGAGCAATGAGGACGGTCAAGTGGAAAATGTGAAATCAAATGACTAAATATTAAAACATTATGGATAATAATTATGTATCATGGACAACTAATATTTTTATAAAATATAAGCAAGTGTAAACTGAAAAAGTAAGAAAATCAATAAAAACATTCTGATGTAAAAATAAAATAAAAACAGCGTCCAGAGGATGGAGTAGGACCTCGAAAGGTAGACGGAAAAGAATAAAGAAGAATTATTACAGTATTTAATTATTCTTAAATGTATTTTCACACTAATGTGCGTTTAAAAAAATTTCATTTGAAGCAAACTATAATTCACAACACCAAACACACAATAAAAACTCAAATTATTAACAACGTTACAAAAAGTAACTACTAGTGACAATACAGTGACACGAAAGTAATCATATGCTTCAATGTGCGGAGCAGGTCTAAGCCTCTAGTTCATTGAATCTTATGTCAAATCCAAAATCGAATATTATAGAAGGGCGTAGAAGATTCTCATAACATCCAGAGCTTGTACTAATCCAGTTATGTAATTTTTCCAATATCAAGTCTAGAACTCTTTCCATGTTACAGGCAAAATCATATGGTTTTGTTTCACGTTACAGTATAAATTATATTGGATCAGTTAGTTATGGCAAGCTTTTTTTTTTTTTTTTTTTTTCGTAAACTGGGTTAGGTATTTTGAAACAGTACTAAAAGTTTTCATCGGTTTGAAATTATTTTTCGAAATATCGCGACTGGTCTAAATAAAAAATACAAGTTGACGAAAAATAAAAATACAAGTCAAAATTCGTCTAATATATCTCAAAAAAAACCGCTTTCAAACGTCGAAAGTGATGATTCGACTAAAATTTTAACAATCGGATAAAGCAGGCAGAGGATAAAGCATTACAATAGTCTTAATGTTGTCCACTCCACAAAAAAAATGCAAATAATCTGTACTGACTCACTATCAGCCCTAATCAGTTTATGTAACACCTTTTCATCAAACATTATGATTCACAATATTCTTTTAGCCTTGAGATCAGCACATAGTAATAATATTTCAGTTAAATTTCTCTGGGTCCCTGGTCACTGTGGAATAGTCGGAAATGAGGAAGCTGACCGGGCAGCCAAAAGAGCAATAACGGAAGGCATTGCACATCAGGGGGTCCCTGTTAACGACTTTATTTCCATTATAAAACAAAAAATAAAGATTAAATGGGAACAGATGTGGTTTAGAACAACAGAAAATAAATTAAGAGAAATAAAAAGTAGTGTATCGCAATGGAAATCATCCGTCCGAGGTAAACGAAGGGAGGAAGTCATCCTAACGCGGCTGCGTATTGGTCACACTAGAGAAACCCACGGCTATCTTATGGCGCGTGAGCCTCCACCTGACTGCCAGACTTGCGGGTGTCCACTTACAGTTAAACACATTTTAACGGACTGCAGGACATACGACACGTACAGGGACCTCCTAGAAATACCTATTGACCTACAGACAGCATTGCAGGACAGTGTGGAGACAACCGACAAACTATTTGAATTTCTGAAACTTGCAAAACTATATAATAAAATATAATCATTGATAATAGATATAATAAAATATAAATATTGATAATAGATATAATAAAATATAAATATTGATAAATTAACAAAAATTAAATAAAATATAACAGAAATTTATTGTAGGCGAAGATGACCCAAGTGGTTGCTGCCTACATTAAAAAAAAAAAAAAAAAAAAAAAAAAAAAAAAAAAAAAAAAAAGCAGGCAGCGGAAATCAAATGAAGGAATAAAAAAAAAAAAAAAATCTATGAACAGCTCTCCTGAAAAATACCTTTTTTTTAGTAACACCATTTTTATAATGGACAATCGATGTGTACAACAAGCAAATATAATACTATGATTCAACATAAGTTAGTAAATTTTATTTAAAAAAAAAAAAAAATCTATTTTTTTTTTTTAATGCATCTTATCAATGAAAGTTCTTAGATCGGATGAGACAATGCAAAATTTGAAAGTATTCTAAATTTGAATGCCGTATTAAAAATAAACGTTCATCACTGTGATACATAGAAATGTTAGGATAGAAAAGATAGGACAGGTAAATATACATACTGACAATTGAGCCTGCGTGTTTGCCAGCAATCGTGTAGTTCACGCAGTTGGTACACGCTCTGATCTTATCAAGCGTTTTTGAGTATCTCGTTCCTGAACGCGAAGAGGGCATTAGCACTATCTTTGTGGATACTGTGGCGTAATGATTCTTGGCGGGGATATCTTGAACAATATATACATCAAACAAACGATTTATGCATTGCATAACTATATTTATTTAATTTAAATACAGAATATTTCCTACATAAAAACATTCAACACGAAAACTGCTGTATTTAATCAAAATAAATTTAACTTTAACAGGTGTGATTAAAAAATATATATTAATTGGGAAATAGATCTCTATATTTATAAGAGGCTTTGTCCTGACTGACAGAATCAACGCAGGGCAAAAACTACTAATGATAAAAACTTGAAGTTCGGAATCTGGACTTTGAACGCGATGTAGGTAACCACTAAGAAAGGAATTTCAAAAATGTAACCCCTAAGGGGCTTAAATGGCGAAATTGTCGTTTAACTCTAACGGAAATCTATTGTTGAGATTTTAAACCATATGTTTTTTATTTAAATATCGATTTAACGTTACAATAGTATTAAAATAGACATTCACATAAAATATGGCTACTGATTATTTAAATATTAGTGGTAATCAAATTATGCACACTGTGATTCTCATGATTGGGGATGTTGCGTGTTTATTTCGATCTCTTCTCCATATATATATACTTCTCCATATATATATACTACTACATATATACATACTTCTCCATATGTATAAGAGGCTTTGTCCTGACTGACAGAATCAACGCAGAGCAAAAACTACTTATGATTAGAAACTTCGGAATTTAGATTTTAAAAGCGATGTAGGTAACCACTAAGAAAGGAATATCTAAAATGTAACCCCTAAGAATATCTATAATGTAAATGACGAAATTCTCGTTTAACTCTAACGGACATCTATTTTCGAACTTCGAGAAAATATATCTAATTAGGACTTATTTTAAAGAATTTGATACGACGAGTTTAACTCGAAAGGCCCTATTGGGCGTCGAAAACCATGTTTTACAGCCGAAAAATGAAGCGTTCACGACGAGTAAGTCATTTTTTGTTACGGCGGTTTTAGTGAACTCTCTCCATTGCGCGTCTCCGTCTCTTCTACCGAGTCGGCAGCTTCCCCCTCCAACATTCCACCTACCGGAAGCTCAAATTCTACTAAATCTCCTTAACATCAGTTAACATATTATATTAGATCAATACCAAGATAATGATCACAGAATTGATTTTAAAGGCTCGCAGGCGAAGCCGCGATGGGAAATGCTAGTATTATATATTTAAAGATTAAAATTAATATTTATTTTATTCATAATCAATTATCGATATTTATTAATGCTTTTCATAACTGAAGATTTTCGTTTACAAACCTTGCAGATCTTAAGCCGTCTGAAACAAAGTGAGAACTTTGGTTCAGGCGGCTTAAGACCCACATCTCTGGTATTCTAGGTAAAATTACTTCCCAGTTTACAACAATTACAATACATATTAGTTAATTACCTTACACAAGAAATTTAATTATTTTTCCTTTATTAGTCGTTTTCGAAATTAAAAATATGAGTAATCAACTTTGGCTTCATGTTCCAGTATAGTTTTGTCAAAAGAGGATTATTCTCCCATCATCGTATTTCGAAAGAATTAATTTTACCCCAATACCTATAATTTGTTCTTGAAATTGCTCTACTGTATCTCAGGATCTCTCGGCTAATTTGTACCGTGAAATTTCTGAGTCCTGTCATCCCGATCTGATAGGGCCATAAACAAGGCTACGAAATATCAATTAAACACCAGGACGTCATTGCCCGTATGTTTCCTCTTTTTTTTTTTTTTTTTTTTTTTTTGTTCCTCTCCTAAGAGGTACAAGGTGTAATTCATTTGTCCCCGCGATCTGATATCTACTTCTCGGACTTGTAATAGTTGGACGTGTAATGGACGGTAATAACACACTGCCACCAGTCGCGGTTCGATGTGTTTTATCGATGTTCCACTTAACTCGATAGCGGAAGTCGGGCCGAGTGCTTCCTTCCCTCCGCACACAATATTTCAGGCAGTTATTGCACCTTTTGTGGAAAAGAATCGTCAGTTTCTTAAATATAATAACAATAATTGGGAAAAAAACTGTGAGACTGTGCTTATCCAGAGTTTGATTACAACTAATTCTTGAGTTTCATTCAGTAGTGAAGTTTTTATTTGGCAATTTCAATGAATAAGCTGTGAATTTCAGTGAAGAAACACTAGCCTTCCGCGTGACTACTATCGTACTAAAAACCAGACAATCTATAACCTTTTTAAAACACAAGATTTCCGTAAATCTTTGACCAGAAACAGCAAGCACACTTTTTTAAGCATCACCAGTTTGAATAATCATCCAGCTAATAAACCCTGTTTTTGATTTAATCACATTGTAAACCTTGTACCGTAGTAAGATGTAACTTAATAATTATCTGAATCGAGATCGTCCAGCGGCTCGTTAGACTACAGGGATTAGAAGGTAACTTTATAGCGAAGGATACAACCAATTCAAATTTCTAGAGTGCTTTTCCATTTCTTTTCCATTGAATATCCAAAACTTAGGAAGTTATTCGTTCGCAAGGCCAGCGTACGGCGTACTCAAGTTCGACCCCGTATTCTTTATCAGTAAAATGGGTCTTGTCTTTTTACAGCACGATAAAATATTGCATCATTACTATTGTGTTTCATTGACCGGTGCATTTCCAAGTCTTTTGTGTAGCAAGTCAACGATGCACGAGAAAATTTAAAACTATAAACTATGGCAAAAACTATAAAAGAGATATTACAGGACGAAGAAGCTTCAACCGTTCGTTACTGTATTACCTATAACCATAATTCGTTACTGTAGTACCTATAAACAGTTTACTTAGTGTGTACTACTTCAAGGTAGAAGCTAAAACAATAAATAAATAAAGTTATATTTTTTGTATATTATTATGTTTTTTATGGTAAAAAAAAAAATCGGAAACGAATAGATTTATATTCATATATTTTACTTCTTAAGTTGGTTTTTAATAGATTTGATCAATGATTGTTTTGCTTAATCTGTGTCCATCCTTTTTTTTTTTCTACTTTTTAATAAGCAATTAGAATTGGTTTAGTTTTTGGAAGAGTTGTTATGGAATCAGCTAAAAAAGTAATCTTTTGTTTTCGAGAGCAGATATCGTATTTATGTGAACATCAGACTTGGATTGGATGAGTGCTATTATATTACTAACTACTGATAGTGTTCAGGGAACACATTTTTTTATTTTATATAATTCTTTAGTTTAATTTTTAGTTCAGCATTTTTAAATTAATTCTAAATTCAATAATTAATAAGTTGTAAATTAAGTGATTAATATATCGTCGTTAAATTATTTATCAAATTTAACATTGAATATCATACCAATCTGTATTAAGTATTTAATTAGCATTAGTTTGGTGTTATGTGCGTGGGCGTCTGTGATTGGTCGAAGACGCTCTGAGACAAACAAAAGACGATTCAAGTCAGTCAGCTGTGGATTCTCGCCAGCCGAGTACACATTACACCTCCCGCTTAAAACATTCTTTAAAAACATTTATTACATTCTCGTTCACTTGTTCATTTTAGAAGACTGAGCGAAGAGGAAGATTAAGTTCCCATGGATGGATGGACATTTAAAGTAAAATAACTCCAATATTGTTTTTTATATAATGTCTGAACTTTAATTTTGTTTAACCTTCAACTTTAAATAACCTTCTCCAAACATTGAACTTTACCTTTTAACATTAAATCAAATTGCTGAATTCAGTTATAATATCTATCTATGTATTATAGTTATTAGTCGTTTGTTTATTACTTTACTCTATAGTTCATCAATGGCCATTCGATTAAAGCATATTTTCGTCTATAATATTTTATAAGTTGTGTTTCCTTTTCATTCAATCATTTTAGTTTCATTCTTGTTTAATAAATTATTTGTATTTAATAAATTATAGTTTAAGCTTTAAATATCAGAGAATTTTCTTTATTTCCTTTCATTCATATTATTTTGTTCTCCTTTTTTATTATGCTACTATTTTCTAAATTACACAG
The DNA here is from genome assembly GCA_911387785.2 of Aelia acuminata. Lineage (NCBI taxonomy): Eukaryota > Metazoa > Arthropoda > Insecta > Hemiptera > Pentatomidae > Aelia > Aelia acuminata. The sequence goes on along the minus strand of OU426978.1, from coordinate 185,835,022 downwards.
GTAAACTTTATTAAATATCTTTCATCTTATTCTTTTATTATATAAAACTTTTAATACATTAACCAACAAAACTAAGAGCATTGAGCACCGGCCATACTTTCTTCATCAGGGAAGCGAAAGGTTTTTATTATTAATACCTATCTTGCCTGAACAGAAAGTAACCCTGATCGGATTACTAACTACTTCCTCCATATCGAAATAAATATCATCATAATTGCCCGAGCACAAGAAGAAACACAATAAAAAGTGGTTGGATAGAAAGCGCAAAATACAAAATCTTACTGCATAAAAGATTTTTATTTTAATTCATTTATCATTTTTAAAAAAATCTAAAGTTATAAAATTTGCATTATCCATAATTATTTGAGGAATCAAATATAGTCGCAATTTGAAGCTGCCATTATACTACTTTATTTTTGTCTGAATATTTAATGGTATAACTTAAAACTTTTAAATAAATAATAACTACAACGAACCTAAATAAACATTTAAAAAGTACTTCTGAAGCCATTGAATCCATCCAAAAATTTAAGCAGTGCAATCTATTAAAGTATTGCGAAGAATAGTGGACGCACTTGCAACGTGACCAGTGACTTGCTACACAGATTTGGAAATGCCGCCAGTCTCAGTCAATGCAACACAATAGTACAAAGTGACAGGCTGGCTTACAGCATGAATCCTTCAACACCAAAACTGAAATCACTTACGGATCCATACATACCATTCTGTCCAACTTCCAGGCGATGGTCGAGAGACTTATTAAATATAATCAGTACCGTTCCATAGTTTATGTATTTCTTAAAACTGCAGAAAAAAATAAATAAAAGAATAAAATTAAATGGGGCATCATTCGTTGAAATATGTCTTTCAACATTTTTTGCTTTGGCTACAATAAAATAGTTTATTACTTTTCACACATTTTCGGCCGCCACGCGGCACTGATTCGGTAATTCGTTTAATATAGGGTCATCTATCAATTACCCTATATCAATTAACACGTTAGGTGTTACATAGCTCTTACATTCCTCTTAGGTTTTACGTTCCCATTAGGCCTTACGAAAGTTCGAACACTTCAAACCCTTAATTTAGTCAATTTTTAATGAGAGTATTGCTTTTTAGTGCAGAAAATGTTGCTAACAGCTGAAATTCTGTTGTTTTTTAGAATCGGACTCCGAGGACCGATTTTGAATAAAGAATGGCGTAAAGCCTGTATCGGCCTGTCCTGCGCCTATTATGTCTATTTCCAATCCTTCCCAAGAGATATTGCCCTTGAGACGATCATTTAATTCATTTTTCAGACAAAAGATAACGCTTTTGTCAGAGCATACCCATCGGACTCCGACGCCCGATATCGTCTGTGGCTCATCCCAACAGTCGGACCCCTGGGACCGATACCGTTCAATTCTGGATACCCCTAAAATACGCCGACGCACCTAACATGTTAAAATATCAACATAAAAAAATAATTATCTCTGTTATGAGAAAAAAAGCAACTATCCGTGTTCTGATCCCAGAAAACCTTTGACTTCTAGCTTGAATTTGGTACTTTGTCTATCACAATGTCAATGTCTTGTGAACTAATATCTGAAAATTATATGACTATTTAATTTAATTTTCTACGATTTTTCAGAAAAACTACTTTATATCAATCAAAAACATAAATAATCAATACTTCATTTATCGTTTTTCTCATTTACATTTTCATCTTGAAGTTTTAATTAATTCATGATTGCGGAAACATGTTAATGTAATACCAAAGATACTTTCAACTCAAGCATCCTGTCAATCCTTGGTGAACTTCTAGCTTGCGGATTGCCATAGAAAATGTTATCTCTATGTTGTCCTTCGCCGGTGGAATGGTATCTCCCAGTCGTTTCCTACTCCTCCGCAAAGTTTCCATGTTACGAAGAAGGAGGTACGCCGTAGGTGTAGCAGGCAGGTGGTGTAGATAGCATCGCCAGCAGCTGCACTACAGCACTCCCTACACCCGGCCCACTCTTTGCTCCCTCTAGCTAACCTACTTCGGGTGTGATTCTAACAGGTGGAATCAGCTCTCAGGGATATCTTCTTTTCGTCTGTAGGTTCTTAACCTTACGGCCAGCATGGGGGGTCCGTAGTAGGTTTTCAGGTGGTCCAGGATCATAGATTGTATAGATTAGAAGAGATTAACTCTAGGATTACCTTGGACAATCTTGGAGCCCATTACTATTTCTCCACCATTTTTCGCACATTAATTTACTAAATAAAAAATCTGAAAAAAATAGTAGTTGTCAGATAAAGGTTCAAGATTAATGCAAACATGAATTGAAAAATTTCAGTAACATTTTATATCCAGTAGAAATATTTGAGTGAAAAAACAACAAACAAAAAAACACTTGTGGGCTCGTGGATATAATTTAAAATTATTAAACTATAATTTTATAAAGGCATTGATAGTATATTTCTAGCAATCAGTGGTTTTTCTTTCTTTAAAGTAGCCAAAAAAACAATTTTTTAATATTTAAATTCGTTAAATATCTTATTTATCATGAATGATGAATTTTAGAAAACAGGTAAATGACTTTCTCAATTATCTGGAAAAATGACTTTCATTTCCCTTTATAATTTTTTTTTCCATACACGGTTTTATAAATATTTATATACTGCGTCCTCATGAAATAAATTAAAAAAAAAAAAGAGTTAAAGAAGAATAAAAGAAAGATATGGTTTCTTTGAGCCGCCCCCCACCCTTGGTAGTGCTAAGAAGTCAGATACTTCATGGTGATCGTTGGGTTAATTCATAATTCTGGTGTTCATTCCTAAAGTTGATTCCTGGGAGGTAAAATAACATGAAAGATATATTTTTGTTTTTAATACTTTTTAGCAAAGCACTTTTTTTTTCTTTTTGTTCGGTACCCCTACCTGGCCATATGTGGCATACGGGGGGGGGGGGGGGGTTACTTTGCAGGTGTAACCAGCCTATTATAACCATGGTGGGACGGTCGAGATTTATTCCGTGGGGCCTTCACGGAATAAAAGTCAACCCTCCCAGGGCGGATTCGAACCGCCGCTGTTCGGCAGGTCATAAGTCTAAAGCAAGTCGCGCTCAAACACGCTCGGCTATGCCGGCCCAAAAAAAAAGCACTATAAACTATTTTATGGACAGAATTTACCACTATCGGTGAAAAATCAGTAGCGTTAATTCTATAACGAGTTATTTTTCTCCTAAACAAAAAGTCTAAACATCTTATTAAAATTACAATTTTTCCCACAAGGAAAAAGTTGGATGATATTTTTAAATAATGATGCTAAGTAATGGATATAATTGCCCCATCAAGATATGGGATAATACCTTAGAGCCAGACAATCATAAGTCCGAATAATCAAATTTTAAAACATCCAATTGGCATCTGTATTAAGCCCATTTTCATTGTCTGTTTCAATAAAATTCATTTCATCAACACTGGACTTATGACAGCCTGTCTCTCAAGTAGGTACCACAAACACCGGACTGAAAACAGTTTGGCTTTTGAAAATCTCGTAAACCGTAACAGAATCGATTATTTCTCTAGTGTCATCTGATATAGCGTGTTCGATTTAATACAGATCGATCTTTACCTTGAAATCGATAAGAATTGACTTCTAAACACTCGGGCTCTTAGGTACCGAAACATTAAAAACGAATTAGGAACAGAATAGGTTTCCGTGCCCTTTTTTCTGTTAACTATTTGACAATCGTTGGAGTCTTAAGTATTGTTCTATAGTAGGTGCGGTAGCTTTTACGAAATGGTAAACATAAGTTAAGGACTTCAGGAGACATGGGTTTTTGACAGCACGGGTATTACCTATCCACCGCACTCCATCTTGGAAACATCTTTCATTTTTTTTTTTTTTCAATGGTAAACTATTGGTTCAAAGTTTTGTTGTTAGCAGCCCCATTACAAGTACTTAATTACATATATGCCAACAGTTAGAGATAACCAGAAGAAAATTCTATTAAATTGATTCGTGGACTTTTATTTAGTTCACGAATCAATAACATATAATTCGAATCAATATCAATAACATAATAACAAAAAATATTTTTGTTATTAAAAAAAAAAGGAAAAAAAATTGTTTCCTAAATTATCTGCTATATTAACTGTTTTCAGTGACATAATCTGAACAATTCTATGATTTCTTTCTTTCTATCTGATTATTTATTTTTTATTCTTGAGGAAGTCGTATATCAAAGTGTTTTCCTTAACGATTAATCCGCCAATTGTTCCGTTTCAGAAAAGTTTTATTGAGGAAATATAGATGTTATGGAGTCTATATAATATACATCATAGGGGATTAGGTGAATGAATGAAAGACACAACAGTATTAGATCGATATAATTTTAAATGATGTAACTTAGGAAATCACATATATAATAAATATTTATAAGTTATCCATATCGCGGCTACGATTGCGGATGCCGCGGCCGACGGATGCAGTGAGCTTCCTATCAGAACAAACATCTCCAGAACCGAAGAGCGCCTCGAGTCTTTTTTTGCTCCGTCAGCTTCGTTTTTCTTTCTGACAGCCAGTGTTGTTCTTGATGGACGTCTCCTTTCTGGGCTTACCTTTTGTGTTACCAAGAAGAACACAAAAAAAAATTGTAGCAAAGGAAACTGAGAAGTTGACACGTGAAAAGTGTGTTTATAACTGAGAAGGTCGAGGGTATCTTGGAGCTGTATCAGGGACCTCGGTGAGCCTTTTGTGTGGGTGTCTGCGTCCTTTACATATTTCTATAGTCAGACTTCTTAAAGCTCAGGGATCGCGAGCATTCAAGAAATAGTATTTATCTTTGTAAAAATATTATTTTTTAAAAGTCCAGGGTATACAATTAGTTTTGGCACAGGTAGGGGAAAATAGGCCGCTAAGTGAGCTATGGAGTAGACATTGATGAAGCCACATCAGTTTAACCACTGTAAAAAAGTTAAGATCATTAGTTGAATAATTAGAGCTTTAGAGAAATTAACTGACCTAGGTGGGTAAATTATCTTCGACGTCCAAAACCAGGCATTTTAGGACCCAACTTCAAATTTACCTTCACATTCCATAATTTACACACATTCTGATTTATGTTCTAACCTATCATTGTGGTCTAGTTTCTAAAAACAAGAAAATCAAGGGTTAGGGGTCACACCGATATTCCGAGTACCGTAATACTTTGGTACGTGATCATAGCACGAGCAGAACCAGGGAAATAGTTAAAGATCTCAAAGAGGAGATGCCATAAAAGAGTTCATTACACAACTTGCGTGTTTCAACAGACTCTAATTCCTTAAAATTTAGTGGAGGCCATACAAAGGAATCGTTCGCAGAGTATTAAGAACGATTTTTGCAGAAATCGATCATCAGAACATCAAAGTGATAATATAATACAGCGTAAAATCATATGAGACTTTATGTCATCATTAATAATTTCAGCTTTATCAGATTAGATAACCAGAAGTTAACTGAAAATTCGATCTAGTGGATGGATGGAAGCAGTGAAATGAAACTTATCATTTCTTCACATCCTATTATATAAGGTTTTTTTTTTTAAATATTTCAGAGAGTGAGGCAGCCTCCAAAAGTAAGGCACTGAACTGCTGTAAATCAGGTCCTATGTTCGAATCTAACTTTTTATATTCTGTCACAGACCATTTGTAAGGCCTCTCCTAAGGCTTACCCTGCATTTATAAAGTGGATACTCTTTATTGAACTATTAAATTGGAAAAAAGGTCAAACCAAGTAACAGTCTAACCAAGTAACAGTACATACTTCCAGTTTTTTTTTATTTATTTTTTTATAAATATATACTTCTGTTTAGCAGTTTCACTCGGTTTTTATATTAAAAAAAAAAAAAACTTATTTTGCCACTAATATCTTCTCCACTGTCTGTCACTATGAGCCTCATCTCATGGTATTGTAATAAAATTGTAATTAATGGTTGTTTGTTTGAATTTAATAAAAATTGTTATTAATGGAGTCTACTCAGAATCCAATGGAGAGCAGGTGAGCCTTGATATCATTCACTAATTTATTCGTTATCATCTATAAACATTGTCTGTTCCAACGGTACTGTTAGTTTGGACTAATCTGATAAAGGACACCTTGTAAATATTCTAGATGATACATCAATTTCGCGAGATAACATCGTTGTATTAATATGTTTTATTAATTAATTTTCTATAATTTGAGGCTATAAATCGTCGTGACATATCGATTATATTTTATTTAGCGATAAGAAATATGAATATTATCGAAGCTAATTAGCTAATTAAGGCGTTATTAAGATGTCGGTCGCCCCTACAACCAAACCAGTCTCGGGTCTAAAATAGTCATTATAGAAGATATGGGAAGAACTTGTGGTCAGCTCCGATAGTTTCCGTTTCATCGTATTTAAATTTTATTATTTGAGTTATTTTATCTAAGTCATCAAACTGTCTTTTACGACGAAATTGAGTTTTAAGAATGCTATTTCGCTTTAGCCGTTCTCACCAGACCACAGATTATAACTGGACCAAAGAAAAACGTCCGTCCCAGTAATTTTAAAAAACAAAGATTGTCAAGCTGTAGATAAATAAATTTCATTATTTTTTTTTTTTTTAATTTCATCAATAAATTATTTTGTCCTGAAGTTCGTCTCCAACTTTAGAAATTAGGGTCACATATGGATTGGCGGATAAATTTGAAATAGGAAAAAACATTTAGCATTGTTATTTCTAAAACTAAACGTTTCACCGCTGTTTTATTATCTGTCATTCCATGAAACGTTGAAGAATATAAATGCACTTTTATCATTTTAAAGCTAATAGATATCCCTTTCTAGTTTTTGCTGTAATAAACACTATATGTTGGTTCAAACAGTTGGTTCTCACAAAAATTTGACCGTAATCTATTAGCCAACCAAAATTGCGTAATGACCAATAATATCATGTACTTAATTCGAATAAGTATATACGTAGAAAAATAAATAAAAATTAGCGCTCTTTTAAATCACAAAACCAAAAAGTTTTTTCTCTTTTTATTTAAACTCTCTAAAATATTTTGCATTAAAAACCTATTAGTTAAAAAAAAAAAAAAAAAAAAAAAGGAAATGACAATAGACCCAGCCCTTATAAGAACTATTAGTTTTCAATGAAGGGACTAATATATTTAGTAAAGGGGCCTAGCAAGAAATTATGTAAGCATTACTTCTAGGCAATTATAAAAACTAGTCGTTTTTATTCTTTTTTTAGGACATTCCAGAATGAGTCTGATTCAATTGATGACATGGAACAATTTTTATATGAGCAGGACACAGATACATCATGGAAGATGAGATCTCCCGCCTAGAATATTATCATGCCGAAGAACATGATATTAAAAAAGCAGGTAAATATTTTTTTCTTTGTTCAAAAATATTTAGGTTAGCTTTTTGCATAGTAATATAAGAAAAAGTAATGCAATACAATTGGTGTCGGAACAACGTTGGTTTTAAAAATTTTCTGACTAACATTTTCAGAGGTGTAACACTTGTTATGACTCCATTGCATGGACAACTTCAAAGAGTTACATACTTTCTAGAGCTTATTCCATAAAGACGCAGATACTATGTATAAATAAATTAGCATTATAATGAAAACAAAAATACATCCAATAATTACTTAATTATAATTTTTTTTCTTGTTATTCAAAATACTTATTTTTGAGATCAAAAATTCGTAAATATTTCTTCGGTATAGGTATGTAATTTATTTGTTATTTTGTTATATTTAATGGCTTTTCAATTTATCTGTATTAGATGGCGTAGTTTGTATAAATGTCACCTCTTGTTAACGATCTCCCATGCATTAAATATGGTTGAAATAACAAACTTATTTTCTGTCGGGCGTACGCGGTCAATTATTTTATGTTCGGCCTAAAGCCGGTTTAAGGATTAATTAGAACAGTTTCCGGCAGATGGTTTACAGTTGAAAGATAAGCCGTTTGCTTTCACTTTATTTTCATTTTTTTTTAATGCCTTGTTTAAGGGATAATTAAATTAAATAAAAAATAAAAATTCGTATATCATTACTCCCATTATTGTTTTAGACAAAAGGCACTGTGGTTTTTACTTTTTATTCTTTTAATTCAGTGTTCTTAACTGCTGAAATTTCCTGATGATTTCTTAATCATTATTTTGTTAAAAGAAAGTACAGAATTATACTTGTTTCTTAGTAACTTAGTTCAAAAATACATTCTTTCATACACTTAGAATAAAGGAATGCTTTTATATTCAAATTTATTTAGAAGCATAAATTGACTGTTCCCATACCCATCCAAATCTTCACATACATATACTAATGTAATGCGTTGATAAGAAATCGAAACCTGATATCAGAGAATTTATTAGAATGTTTTGTTGAACAACAATAAATTAATAACAAATAAAATAAATGCAATGAAACGTTATCAGTAGATGCTTTCCTATAGTGAAAACTACCTTAAGGGTCTTCAAAAGTGTACTGACGTAGTCTTAAGTGTCGTGCCATTGAAAAAAAGTGTTAATGTAGTTGTCATGCTCTACAGGATGCTATTACACTACAACCGCAAAGCAACTTAACACTCAACTGCACTTGGGTCATATTAAGTTATCTTGTAGTGACATCAGTTATAGTGTAATTAGTTAATGGTCGTCAACTGAGGGTAACAAAGGTCAGATGAAACGCCCAAATCGTTTTATATCGGTTAAAGTAAATCAATATATATTGCCCAATGCTATGTATCAATTATATTACAAAACCTCAAATATTAATTGTTTCACCTAGTCGTATAAGTTAATATTATTATAAGTTCATAGTCACAGAAGCAGACAAGGAACTTTTATAACTTAACAATTTATAGCTAGCAAAATTTAAAATTATATCAAAATCCTAAGAAACGAATTTTTTTTTTTATAAATTATTATACATAGATATATTTTCTGTGAGACGATCATAATTCGTAATAAATCTTAAATTGTTTTAAGATATTTCTCTGTTAAGTAGAACATTGAATTAGACATTAAAAACTATTATTTTTCAATTTAGTATAAAATACATAGTTGTTTCAGAGTATAATAAACATATGCAATTAATATACAATTTCGTATATTATAATTGATTAATAAATTTTCATGAATTCTTAACGTGCAAGGAATGGCACCGCTATTGTAAATATTACTTCTGGAATATGTTTTTATTAAACATTTTTTTCCTTGTGCAACTCTTTTAAAATTATCACTCCTCAACTTCAGATATTGTCGGCCTAAAACATACAGAATACATCATTTTTCTTTTAAAAAAGTGAAACTCAGTAGTTAGTGATAAAATTCGATGGATTATCGAGTTCAAATATTTAAAAAAACACCTTAAATATCATGAAATATTTAAGGTATCATAAAATCTATATAATCTTAAATTATTAAAGAAATGAAAATACGTATAGTACGTTTTTTTTTTTTTTTTTTTTTTTTCGATTTCTAATGCGACACATGCTATATTGAGAAATGGATAAAATTCTTGGATATTCAGAATAGCATCTCGGAATAACACCGTTGTTTTGTCATTGCAACTCTCATACCCTTGAGTAAACTCTGTCATAAAATCTGATTAGAATCGATATGGCTTTTACAGCTACCTTGAAGGTTAAGATATTCTTGCAAAAGACTTTCAGAAGAGATTTACTGAATATCCTAGTTGTTTTGTACGACCACATGCATAGCAAAGCAGTTCCTGCATTACACATTGAATAAAGTCCTATTTTCAGAAGACGGAATATAAGAATACAAATACTTTTATTACACTATATTAGTTACCTTTATATGTTTGTGAATAAATCTTGTGAAATTATAATTTTTTTGAGAATATTAGATAAAATAATCAACAATAATTATTTAATAACAAAGTATGAACAGCTTAAGAAGTTCTAAGCTGAAGCATTTTTTCTAATTTTATTCCTTAAATAATAAATACAAAATAAAGATTTTTAAAAATATAAAAATCTTAGTTCAATTATTTTTATTGAGCAAATAGGTAATTTTATTGTAACTTTCAAGTAAAGATTAGGGGGGAAAAAGGAAATCAGACGGTTTTATATGGACTTTGTACAAAATATTTTAAATAATTAAGACTGAATTAAGACTGGATTAAGATTAAGACATGAAAATAATTTTCAGGATTTTATTATTGAAGTTGTTGATCCTGACGATGGGGCAGAGCACGGAAATATTGATATTAAAAATAAAAGGATTAATAAAACATTACCAGGGAAAAGAATAAATTTAAGAAGCTAGGAATCTGTTTTTCAAAATATTGAATTAATTTTGAAATAGTAGGAATTCGTGGAAACCAAAAGTTGGTAACTATTATTACATCAACCATTTTCCTTATGGTTTTCATAATGCTCTTTTTTTAGAAATTATTTTCTAGAGTCAGGTCAATGGTAGTAAGCAAGTAAGTTATAAAATTATTATTTTATTCATATAATATTCATATAATATTCAAGCAGAAGTGAAGGGCTGAGGGAGCTATGAATTGGGGAGGAATGAATTTTCTGCATGTATGATACAGCATATGCATGCACTTACCATACATAAGCTTCTCTGTAAACGCATTATTGTTGTCTGCAGCACCGATTCGCTGTTATACGGTAAACATATTTTCTTTTTCTAAATTTTAGTTACTGATCTTCTTAGAAAATTCTTTTCTATTTATAGAATTACATCTAATTTTAGTCATTATTAAAATATTCTGAGGAGGCATAAATGGAGAGGACGCCATTTTTGTTTTCCTATAAAGTACCTTTGTTTTTGTATACATGAAGGAATTATCTGTCTCTCGTTTCGCCTAAAAATAAGAAATAGCTAAATATGAAATATGGAAAAAATCAAGTAAACATATACAGGAGAGAAAAGGAAAAATATTCCGTCGCAGTAAGCCTTTAATGCTTTATAATTAAGGATGTTCTGTTTATTCAATGAAAATTATTTATTCATGGTAACGGTATGAAGTTTTCAACAAATACATAGAGAATTATAAAATCAGACGGCTTGGAGTATTATGCTTACATTGCCGGAGTATCACAAGTAAATAATTATATTTAATAATGAAAAAAATTAGTGTACTTTAAACGGCAAATACAAACAAAAATAAGTAAATGAATATAGAAAATTGTGTGACTTTGAGAAATGGCATTTAACAAAACACGTCAATTTCTAAGTTGCTAAGTGAAGGTTGTATGTTGCGCGCATTGCATCAGATTTTTTCAAAAATATGTATAGCTCTTCGCAGATGATAAGATTTTTGGGGTAAAATTGCTTAAAACTGTTGTTTCAAGAAGGAGTTTTCAGATACTGATCAAATCTCACTGCCTTATTCACTGAGAATATGATCCACTTAAGAAGGAATATAATATCCGAAATGTTTCCTGCTGAATATGAACACTCCAGGAGGAGGCAGCTCACCCACGGCTGAGGGCACTTCAGAACTAATTTTTCACCGCCTGTAATTTGAGCCGAAAGTAACGAACCCATCCGCGGTACATAACGACCCCTAATTATCAGATAACACTCCGCCTCAACCATTACTTTACAGGAGGAAGGATACGCTCCAGCTTTTGACAGATGGTTCCTCGCGGCCTTAATATCTGTAATAACCTCATATAACTGTGTTTCTAACGTCAGAGCTAAGACGAATGGACGTTCTCATTGAGCTATTGTGGGTGAGCTAGATCTAGAAAAACCTGCGAACTATTAACGCGAGGAATTCTTAAAAGCTGCGGAAGGGGCAGATAGGTGCTTAATAGCTCTTGTCGTTATATATCGTCCTGAATATATATCAAGGATATAAAATGATGCAGTCCTGAACCATTGCATACTTCCAAACATTTTATTCGATGAGATGCTAGTTTTCGAGAGGAAGGATAATTTCTATTGCTAAAGAAAAAATGCATATAAATGGTCGTTTAAGAATACACGTCAAATAGTACAGTCTAATGTATTATATCCTCTGTAAATAAGAATTGCTTGATATACACTCGAATCATTTCGGGCGTATGAGAGGTGACCCATTCTACTTACATCCTGTGAACACCATCTATTAAGAGAATGCTGTCTATTAGATAATTAGTAATGGAATCATAACCACTCAACTTCATCGACAAATTATCTGCTTTTATAACTAAGGTTGGTTATAACTCCTTGGTTATAAATGCAGGTCACTTGAGGCACTGTATATTGGACCAAAGACACTGCAGAAGGTATATTGATACAAGTCTATGTTATAAGGAATGATTATAACTTTGATTCAATACACTCCCACTTATAAATGTTTCTATTAAGAGTAACCAACGATCTTATTAATATTTTACACGCAACCCAACTGCTCAACACTTTACCAAAAAGACTTTGCTAAGGAAGCGCCAACCTTGGAAGGACAATGTGACGACTGCCCACTGCCGCTCCGAATCGGGACTTCCTCTGCTCCTAGGTGTAGTTACCAGGGTCATAAATTTATTAATGTCTGAAATAATTACCAAGGCAGTTATCGGAGGAGATATAAATAAATATATATATAATTACACGAGTCATATCGATAGCCAAGCCTCCGCTCGATAGTCGCCCACTCTTGTGAATAGCAATAAATAACGATAGTGTCACCAGTGCCTTCATAATAGCTGCCAGGGCTTATCTGAATTTATGGCTCCATATCTGTGTCGCCGTAATTATTTCAGGCATTATTCATTTATTGTCATGAACTTTTTGTTTTTTTTATTGATGCAAATTTTTGTTGTTCTATCAACTGCCAGTGTGGAAAGGAATTTGACCACACCCGAATATTCTTATATTTATGCCTCCCAAGTTCACTAGGTTTCAATATGAATGATATAGTAAGTGGAAGTATTGCGATCGTAAAAATTTTCGACTTCCGGTTTTCAACGGAAATACACGTTTTGGGGTCCCCTGAGTCAAAATAACCAAGTCCCGCGAAATTCTCTGAGTGTGTGTGTCTGTATGTGTGTGTGTGTGTGTGTGTGTGTGTGTGTGTGTGTGTGAACAGACTAGCTCAAAAACTATAAACCGTGCGAACCTGAAATTGGGTATTTAGATTACGTATATGCCCGCGATGTAACAGCAAAAAAATCATCAAATTTGCTCAAAGGGAGGGGGTACTTTATTTAATAACTTTTAAGTTTTCTTCGATTTTCTCAAAAACGGCTCTAACGATTTTGATTTAACTGAGTAATTGATCTATTTATTTGCCCGAGATATGACTGTAAAAATTTCATCAAAATTGATCAACCGGAGGGGGGGACTTTACTTAATAAATTTTGTATCATTTTCACGTGTTTTTTTTATTTACTCAAAAACGGTTTTAAAGATTTTGATCAAACTTGGTATTTTATGTATTTATATGCCAAAGATGGGATAGCCAACATTTCATCAAAATTGGTCAAACGGAGGGGGCACTTTATTTCTTAATTTTTTTTCAATTTTTACCTTTTTGTCTGATGACCGTGATTAAACATGGCGTTATTATTACATAATTATAATATATATATATATATATATATATATATATATATATATATATATATGTTTTATATAAAATTAGGTGTTCTTTAACATCAGGTAAGCTTTATCATTATTAAATTGTTCAGTCAACTCATAAAACTCATTGAGCCCACGCATGCGGAGTAAGCCTTTAATTGACAGACCATTGTTCATAAGTAAAGCCAGTCTCTTCATTTGAGGAGTCGCAATTAACAAAACGCATTAATTTCTAATCCAAGGAAGTTGGTAAGTGATAGTTGTGCGTTGCGATCACGCACCAGATTTTTTTATTTTTGATGAGGCAACGAGAGACAATAGTCCTTGATACAGTTTTTCATTTTTACGTTAATAATTATAGAACCAAGTTACGGATTTTAGTATTTTATTTTGTCCATATATCTATTAAATTCAAATTTATGAGACACGGTCGAGTATGTCCACTTTCTCTCGTCAAAGTGAGTTCAACCATGAAATTATATAGTAGTCTGTAATTTTCGGGCACTCTCCTTATCTCCCTTTTGACAAGCACGTCCCCATTTAAGGAATTCCCAAATCAATTAAGTGCATCTAATTTGAAGATGACGCAGGCCAGATGCATGCCAGAAGTTTGGCTAAAACGAGATCATAAGTTGATAAAGCAGGCGCAGGTGAAGCAGAAAAGAGGTGAAATTCCTGCATCGGGCTAATTTGCTGAAGTTGCAGGCGCCGAAAGCTGGACGACGTTTCGCACTTAGTAGGACAAAGCTGCATCTGGTGGCACGCGATATTATCACCACATTTCTCTTTCATCACCTAAATCGACCTCGGCGCTGATCTTTCAAACTGCGTACCTACATCGGATTTTTGATAGTCACGAGTACTCTTCTTCAAGAAGTTGATGACCGTAATTAGACAGTATGTCCAGAGTGACCAGTGGCCGGGCAGGTGCGTGGGGCACCTTGCTCTCAGGAATTAGTATTACCTTGGAGGTTCTTGCTCTTTTTGTTTTACTTCCTAACGGCTGGACTCGGTGTTACAGCTGCCCGTGGTAATCCAGCGGTTAGCTCAGTTGAAGAAGGATATTAGATGGAAATTAGTTAAGAGAGTCATTATTTGTCTTTGTTTCTCCTGTTATGGATACGATCATTCCTGCTTTAGTTATAACTTGTAAGAACTAAACATATTAACTATATAACTGGAGACGTCATATTATTTTAGTTGATAACAGTTACCCCCTCTCCATAGCATCCTAGTAATGTATAATCAATTATATGTTTCTAGTTAACAATTCAGAACACCTAACGTTAAAGTCGAAATTAAAAGTCGAAGAAGTCATTAACTTTTTTGAAGAATTTGAAACTATTTAAGAAACTTATTCATAAAAATCTGCACTTATTCATAAACATCATTTTAATGCTCATATACCATGAACGTTTGGCTTCAAAAAGTTCAACATTACGACACAAGTCAGTTATCGGTTTCTTTATGATTTTCATTAAGACAGGGTACAACTAACCTTTTGACTTTTTTCTTGATAATAATTTGTTGGTTTTTTGACCAGTTTTCTTTTTAAAGGGAAAATGACAGATCATTTTAGTCATTTTATACTTGAATTTAAAATGTGGTATATATAAAGAGTGTAGAACATTTGCAGAAGGCCAAATTTAAATTCAGCTACAGTAGCACAAGCGGATAGTTATTAATAAAAAATAGAGAAAATAACTCAAAGAAACTTATCCATATCATGCTGAAATTCCTAAATATTTTTTATGAAATAAAATATACGTACCTCTAAAAGTGACTTATAAGTCACAAATTCATCCAAATGTTATTCAACCCGAGAGGATGGGATGGCAGAGCCCAAGAGTGCCCGGCTGTGTGTTGTAGGTTCAGTTCATTCTCGATCAAGATAATATTCATTCTGGGGGTCACCTGTGGTGTAGTTAGCATAACAACCTAAAATACGTAAGGTTGAGGGTTCACGACCCGAGGTGGCTTTAGAATTTTTTAATGGGAGTAAAAAGTCCTTGGATAGGACGTAAAATGGAGGTCCCGAGCCTGTACGATGTCAGGTACTCATTAAAGATCCCTATCCAAAATAACCTCGATAGGCAAAATTTAGGACTCCCACTGTAGCATCGTCCGATTAGCCTTAATAAAATAAAGGGACGTTAAACAAAAAAACAATATTCATTCTAGTACTCCACTTAAATTAGGACCTGTAATTAACCATCAGGGTTCTGCGAAAAGAACCACCACATGTACCACTTGCCATCTTGTTCCCAAGACAATCTCTCTATAAGTGCCTGTACCCACATATAACCAACAACAAAACCATTAAAATGCCAAGCGTTCCTTATTACTGGTTTAGTCTCTGTAACTCCTCATTTTTAAGTTATGTATAACTAATGAAATTATAACTTTAGACAAAATTAACTCTAGACCTGTAATGCTCCGCTGGAAATTCAAATTATTCTTATGCTGAGTATTTTTCGTTAAGCGACTATGTGGCACAAAGAGGGCGGAGCTAAACTGTAGAGCAATAAAGTACTAAAGTGTGAAGTAGATAGGAGGAAAAGAAGTGGGACAGGGGTGCTAACTCGTAGCGGTAATGAAGCGAGGTACTAGTACCCTCGGGTCGACAGCGGCTTATCAGATGGACAACCGTTTGGGACAAGAGTCCGTCCTATCTCCCGAGCATCTACCATTCATTAGTTCCCTCTTACCGTGTACCTCTGCTCTCTGGTGTACCTACTCCACTTTAATGGTCTGTAAAGCGCTGCTAAAGTCTTCCACGCAGTCATACATATCCGCCTAAGAAAATTTGAAAAAAAGTAAAATCGCTGCTATTAAGACAAATGTAGTTATGTCTACGAAAAGGAAATGACAGAAGTAAGATTTATTTAAAAACTAACTCTTTTAATTTGTTCGAATACTTGTGTTCTCGCCTTTGCGATTTTCTAGAAATAATAACCTTAATATCACTAAGTTACCAAGATAAAAATTGCCCTCAGTCGCTCACTGCTTTCAATGACGTCATAAATCAAAAACCATTATTTTTTTTAAAAGCCAAAAATATAAAAAGCCTCCAAATGAACTTTTTATTATGTAGTACAGTAATGCTACAGTAAGCATATTATCTAATGCTTGGATAATAGCTTATTTTTTTCCTTTTTTTTTTAGTTTGAAGAATTACCTTATTTAATTATAAACAATGCTTTATGGTTTATTTTAGAGATTTTAGAGATGTGACGTTGTTGAGAGGAGTGAACAAAGTGAAAGTTATATGCGAAAGTTGACAAAAGATAACATTTTCCTAATATTACCTCTATTAAAATAAACAGTATAATAAACGGGATTTATAGTGTCCATGAAGTATACTATTTTAAATGAATTTATTATTTATTAATAAATCATTTTAATTTATTATTTTTTTGTTTGTTTGTTTAACGTCACTTTATGCCACTAAGGCTAATCGGACGATGGGAGTCCTACATTTTACCTACCAAGGTATAGTTAGGAATATTATTAGGATATGAAGTAGTATTAGGATTTAGAATAGTATTAGGAAATAGAATAGTATATTAATAAGTATATATTATACCATATATACTATGTATGTATATACATATTATTGATATATTATTAATTAGTATATTAATAATACATTAATAATATAATCATTAATAGTATATTAGGAAATAGAATAGTATTAGGATAGGAATCTTTAACGAGTATCTGACATCGTACAGGCTCGGGACCTCCATTGTACGTCCTATCCGAATTCCGCTAATAACCTGGAAAAATGTATCGCCACGAAGAGAGATTCAAGACTATAGTGGTACTAATTTTATAACTTCATTTCCTCTCTTTGGCATGAAATTCCCTTAGGTTTCAAGAGTAAGAACTATCACTTATCATTTACTTTATTTGTTTGTTTAACGTCACTTTATGCCACTAAGGCTAATGGGACGATGCTACAGTGGAAGTCCTAAATTTTGCCTTTCATGGTATAATTAGGATAGGGATCATTAACGAGTACCTGACATCGTAGAGGCTCGGGACCTCCGTTTTACGTCCTATCCGAGGGACGGCATAGACAAGAATTTTTTACTTCCGTTAAACAATCCTAGGGCCACCGCTGGGCGCGAACCTGCGACCATTAGTATTGTAGGTTTCTATGCTAACCACTACACCGCAGGTGACCCCTTAATTTATTATTTTATTTATTTATTATATTAATAAATTTAGGATATTAGGCCTAGCTCAGTCTTCTAACCACTTAAAATTGAAATACTATCTGGTATTAATTTGAATATTATTGAAAACTTTTGTGTATCTTAATGATGTAATAGATAATGATTCAATGATACCAATATGATTCTACGGATGACAATATAAAAGAAAATTAAGGATGCTCGTGGAATCATTCTTTAATATTCTAATACCCTTTGATTATGTTTATCAGAATTTAATGTAGTTAGCTTGGATTGGAAAGGTATTAACTGATATTTGTAGCGAAAAAATTTAGTGGTTTTGGCTCTCATTTAGATGAGATTTTTTTTTTTTTCATAAAGCAAGTTCTAATCACACATATATTTCGATTGCATTTTGCTATGAAATAAAATATTAATATTTTCTTCTTAAGCAATATTCATATTTTAAATCAATGCCATTTATAAAAAAAAATGGCAGAATTTATAATATTGATTATTGAAGAAAAAAATGGTAAAACAGTTAATTTTTATCTAGAATTCTTAAAATTAAGGAAAAAGCAATCTTGTCACAGAATCTTATGTAACAAACCTACTAATATCATAAGAATTATAATCTAGTTCAACTTAGCTACCATTTCTAACACGGGTAGAATAAATAACACGTCCAGATTGTAGAAACATTAATGTCATCATCAGATCATTTCGACTACACCTGAAAATATCTATGTTCGGCATAGCACCACAGTGAAATAAGCACCAACTCATTTGAATAAATTAAAAATAATATAATAATATGCCTATCATTATTTTTTTTTTTTTTTTTTCGTGCTACTTTGTATTTAAGTTATAGAAGAAAAATAGTGCCAGAGTTAAATATTTTGTGGTTCGAAATTCTTAGAAGTAAAAATGTTTTAAGTAAACCTATTTTAAATAACTGAACTGACCTGGCTTTATTTATTACTCGATAGATGAAGTTTTATGCTTAGTTTACTTTCACTTGATACCGATATATGTTAACTAATGAAGGTAAAATCATAATTTATTTTTAAATTGTAATTTTATATTATAATTTAAAAATAAATAAATACTATTTCAAAGTGAATAATTAAATCATAAAAAAAGAATATTTCTAATCGAAAATATTTGTTTTTTCAGGTGGTGAAGACGGACGGTTACTTCAAGCCTTCCAGGGTACAACGAAAAAGGCACCTTCAAGACCATGGGTTACTATGAAGCATAAAATAAAAAAGATATATATCATAAATAGTACTTTTCCTATACATTTTTCTCTTGTTAGTAACAATAAAAAAATATAAAAAAAGTTTAGTCAGTTAAATATTTAAAAACATTTAGTTATTTTCTTATTACAGTTTCTAATCCATATCAAAAAAGTGCTCTCAAATGAGATTACTCAGAACCTTAATTATACAATTATTAAAAAAAATGTATCTGATCGTTTATGTGTTTGATGTGATTCCAACTTTGTAGTAAAGCATAATATTATTGGAGACGTACATAAATGTGTAAAAATAAAAATATTATTATGCAAATTGTTTTTTTATTTTCTTTCTTTCTTTATTCATTTCCCCCTACCATGACAGTTAAGGGTATGGTAAGAATTAATTATTTACATTGCAATTTTAATCATATGAACTTTCCGACCTCCCATAAGGCGGCAGACTATTCTAACTTACTAACTCGACTTATTTACTCAACACAACAGGTGAGCCTTACCACGAGAGACAGATTTACAGATAGACTGGATATTGCAGTTGTACAATTAAAAATAGATACCCCTTGTAAAATAGAAATCCGTAGAATAAAAAAAAAAACATGTATACTTCATCACTTAGTACCTAAATGAAAAAACTAATAACAAAACCAGTCAAAGACAAAGCAAAAAAGAAAACAAGATTTGATTTAGTTACTTTTTTTACTATATTAAGTAATCATTGAAAATAGGCTTTAAATAAAATTAGAACAATCACAAACTTATCCTAGGTTTTCCATTTTTTATCTTATTTAACACATTGTTCAATCTGAAATAGTCCTTTAAACTCACATTTCAATGAAAACTTCTGAATGAAAATAATTGAATATGTATGTGGAGGCGAGAGTTTGGCTACTTCATATGCGCATGCGTAATTTCCATGCAGCTAAACAAATGAAAACTGATTAAGCCTAACGGTGTCGGCAACTGCATCTTATATATTTATGTTTACTAAAAATTGCCAATTATTGATTATTAAACAAAAATCATTAAACGTCATCAGTAATAATAATTTATATCATTAGTTAATTCAATTATTATTACTAATAATAAATGTTATTAAGTAACCTATTCCCATTTTTTTTTTTTTCTGTCTTGACTGAAAGACAGTTAGTGACTTTGCTGAAATTAGGAGATGATTTTGGCGTGATAGGCTATTCCTGAAAGGTTTTTATAACGTTTAATAAATGACGAGTGATAGTTCTTACTATTGAATCCTAAGCGAAACATTTCATGCTAAAGGGAGGAAAAAAAGATATAAAATTAGTACCACATGAACATCAATTTTAGAAATTAATTCAGGTATTCAAGTTTTTAAAAAATCAATAAAACATATTTAAGTGATCAGGAGCTAAGTTTTTAACGTAAACTTATTTAAAAAACACTTTATGAAAAAAGTGACACGTTTATTCCTATCAAATATTCCAAAATAATCGATTTCAACAATATAATACCAAAGAACTCCAATAAATAAAATATGTTGTTTACATCAAGAATCGAAGCGTGGAAATGGTCTAAGAGGAAAAAAAATAAAACAAAGTTTTTATTTGCCAAATCGTTATGTCATTCTTCAGAAATGTGTATAAGTAATGTATTGTTGTTAGAAAACAGTTCATTGAACGTATGAAAGATGGCATGGGTGTAAGCACTGAACGTAGTTCACCCTAGAGGGTATAAGTCACATCATTTCTGTAAAAATTTCCGAGGGCACTTACCTATACCCTTATGCATTTCCACGCATGCATTTCCAGAGAATTAGCGACCTTTCAAGAATCCGGGGTTTTTTTTTTTCGACTAAAATTATTTAATTTAGTGTAATCTATGAAACATTATTTTTCATTAAATCATATGAGCCGCATATACATTTTTATACTATATTTTTTGTTGTGGTTTTGAATCATTATTCGTGGCAATATATTTGTCTACGTTATTAGCGGAATTCGGTTGTGAGGGAAAATGCGTCCGTTACTTTTCAGGAATATTGAATTCTACCATACTTAACAACATTTTGAAAAGGACATCAAATTTCTATTCAAAGCCCTGATTTGATATTTGATGGAGCTGTATTTTTAGGAAAATCTTTGGTAAAAGGCATGGGACTTGGTTTGATATCAATGCTATCTATATGTTAAATTATTTCTTTTATTTTGATCGAAAATTTAGTCTTGTTTTAAAAACAGGTGAATCTATTTTTTTTCAAGTTAGATTAGTAAAATCACTGATTAGTAACATGTCGTAAAATAAACAAGACTCCCAAAAGATTCCTGTCTTCCTACACATTAGATTAAAGGTTTTGTAGCTATTTTATGAAACTTTGCCTCCGATTATAATTCCTTTCCAAGGAAAAAGGGAATAACTAAAGAAACGTAAGATAATGTTATGGTTGGATAAATTGACTCCATAGTCTCCACTTGATAAACTCCATAGTCTTACATTACTTTACGCTTTCTTCGTTTTTTAAAATTTTAGTGTTTTTCTATGAAGCATTGTATGAAACATTTGACGACGAATCTAACGATAACATTATCTCACATTTTTTTAGTTACTGCTTTTCTCCATGGCAGGTCACTGTAGATAATACGAACAATTTTTCTATTGTTGCGGGATGATATCCCAGAATTAGGTTGGTTTAAATTTTCCTTAAAACGAAAATAGTTTACGATTTTTCTATCTCCTTATGTAAGAACTACTATCTTCTGATCGACTATAAAGAGTCCACTAACCCGTGAATATCCCATTTCCAAGAACGGGCAAGGTAGAGGACATTCAGAGATAATGCGTCTATAAAACGGAAACGCCGGACAATACAGCTGACCCGATAAGCATACAAACTGCCCCATCCATCTGGTATGAATTATTAAAACTTCTTAATACTTTTGGAGACCCGGGATAGAAGAAGTGGCGATAATAACTGGGTTAATTGGTACAATGGACGAACGGCCCCAGAGATTAACATACATTTGCATTCGACATTTGGTACCAAGGGCATGCTGCTTGTAGGGCTGTAACGAAACTCAGATCTGGAGATAAGGGCTTGTCCGAGCGAGACCACAAATCCACCCGGACGATATCATCTGTCCGCTCTGTTTGAATTTTATTGTTTAATTGTATCGCGGCACGGGGCTGTTAATAAAATCGCTAGTAAACTTTAATGGCCTTAGTTTTTGCAGGCTAGAGTTAGCATATTATCTTATACATTAAAGGTGATAACTAAATATTTTTATTGAAAAAAATACAGATTCGCTTAAACTTAAAAACTAGGAATTATCTCTTGATTAGAACTTAATTTTTTCACAATTTTTTCTTCCTTTTAGCCTCTACCCTTTAGGGTCATTGGCGTTGTGTTCTGTTAAACTATGTATAATACTTTGTTTCTTTTAGGTACTGCAATAGGGTGACTATTTTTGTATCGTTGTCTTTTAACAATTCTGCTAGCGTTTTTCCATATTATGTTTGTTCCGGAGATCATTGAACTGAGGAAAATCTAATAAAATGTACTTTACCGTCAGTGCAACATTGTCACATTTTTGGCATGTGGGTGCCTCCAGACCCCTAAGAAGGTAGCCATGGGTGAACTAGCAGTGCTCGATCCGAAGGTGGCACAATATCTATTTCTTCTCTTCTTTAGGTTCTTAAGCTTGTCGTCCATTTTTTGCCATCTTGTTTTATCTCAGCTAATTTTGACGGTTTGTTCCTCCATTGCGATACCCATTTTTCTGTCAGAGTTTTCTTTAATTTATTTAGCTAATCTTCTGTTGTGATCTCTTTTAATAATATTACGTGTTCCGAATCTTCTTGTCGGGCCAAATTGGCAGCGTGGTCTGCGTTTTCGTTGCCTCTAATTCCCCTGTGGGATGGGACCCAGGCTAAACTCACCGTTTTCGCTCTTAATTTTAGCTCCCACCACATATTTATTATATCCCTTATAATAGAATTACTTGGAGATGAGATTTTTATTGCTGTTAGGACGCTTTTGGAGTCTGTTACAAATAACCACTTCTCCATTTCCGATTCTCCTATCAAGTTGAGAGCTTTTAAAATGGCCGTTGCTTCTCCAGTAAAGATGGAAAATGCTCCAGGTAACCTATATAAAATTCTATTCCGGTTAGTGTATACCGCGCAGCCTATGTTGCCTTCTATATTGGAAGCGTCGTTGTACCTACATTGTTTCAAAACCCCATTAATTTCACAAATAAATGGTCCATTATATTAATAAAATCAATAGATATATAAAAAAGAAGAACATGTGCAAAATGTACGTGCCGTTAAAACTCAAAAATGAGTCAAGTTACCATCTAGACAGTTATCGTTTTGCAGCCCTATATTACATATCCATGAAGAAAGTTTCCGTTTTAATCCGAAGGGCATGATATAGGAGATTTAATATGTAATTGGAATATGGTTAATGAAATATATATGAAATTAGCCTATCAGTGCATGACGGACGGGTTATGAATGAAAACATTTTGATCAACAACGGGCAGCCAGGCTAGCTGTGGTTCATTCATGTATTCCTCATATATTCGGTTTTTTATGGGTTTTTCTTAATAACTTCGTCAATAATTAAGGTAGAAACATACAAGAAAGGTAAAGTTTAGTTGAGCAACTATCCTACAATTGCTTAACAAAAGTTAATTACATAATCCAAAATTAAGAAATTCTAAAATCATTCATAACTTTTTTCTTTTACAGAAAATATACAATCACTACAAAACCAGTTTATGAATTCATTGAATGCACCAGCCTGTTTATGGACGATGTTGAGCCACAAACCCAATTAAATAATTACGAATCGCCTCGTTTCTTCCTTTTTTAATTGTTCTCCTTATTATACTTACTTCGAATCGCTCCACATTTCCTAAGAGGAAGCAGGCTGAATAAGGAGTTATAAATGTTTAATGGATCTGATACAAATTCGTTTTCATTTCGCTTCTTCTTCGGGAAATGTCCTCTTTGGCCAAGGCATGCGGCGAGGACAGGCCATATATCGATAAGGAATCCCACTTTGGAATACCTACAACCGCAGCCCTAGTTAATAAGATGCGGCAGGAATCTGCGGCATCTCACAATGGATTTGATGTCGGAGTAGTTTTTCCTTCGCTTTTTTCTATTATTTTCTTTTTTTTTCTTTTTACACGAGGCTTCAATATCTACCGTCAAAATGGATTGAAAATTACTCAATCTGATGTTATGAAATATTATATAAAAGTTGTATAGAGCTTCAAATAGCAATTTTAAAAAGTAGTGGATAATGAAACATCATTTCCTATTAGCGATTTATGCGATTTATTATAACATTTAATGAAAAACTTAAATATAAATGGTTGAGCTAATCAACAGTCAAACGCAATAAACTGTAGAGGTTAATAGAAAACTCACATTTTTTGCAATAGTGACATTTGTTTGCAACATGATCTTCAGAAAGAATATGTAAACAAGTGCCTTGACACTTGCACAGTTGATCAAGTGGAACCTGATGGAGAGGCAGATCACGACTGAGGTTGCTGGGGGACGACCTACGGAGTTTGGGTGAGGCGATATAACTGTCGCTCAGGGAAACAAGTGGAGGAATATTGTGGAACAGGCCACATAATAATAATAAGTACAAAAATATTCCTAAAAATGTTATTTTTATTATTTATACAAAATATTAGTTTGTGAGATTTGTAATCTACAAGCAGCAAATGCGTGGAATTCCGACTGGATTAATTGCTAACTTTAACTAAGTTAGCATATCTCTCAACCACCGTCTCAAAAGTCGCCAGGGTAAAATTTAGGAGTTTATATTATATGTTAGTGCCTGTGCTAAGGGGTTCGTGTTAATAGTTAGTCTTTGGTGGAAGTTTTTAGTAGTATTGTGTGGCTCTACTGAAGACTGTTGGGATCCCTAAAAATATAATTGCTCATTAATTTCACTGCTGCTTGTTCATCGTTTGTAGGCAACAATATTATTTTTTGTATTTCATGAATGAAGAAAGTAATTAGTTATTTAAAAAACAAATCTATAAAGGTTTGTTGAAACCTATAAAGGGACGGGTGAGGCCTGGTTACACCATTTTCTCCACGCTCCTACCCCCCTATTTTTGATCTTTCCAATTTCCAATTATTTTCTGAAAACAACAAAACTATAAAGGAGTATTAAATTTCCAAAAAGTTAAAGAAAACCTCCCTTGCTAAATATTTTGGATAAGAAGAACAAATATAACCAAATACTGATATCCAATAAGAAAAATATATGTATATATATAAAAATTTGGTTTATTTGGTTGGGTTTCATAAAATTTTGCAAAAAGGAATAGTGTAGTATATACTTACTGTTCGACTGCTAAGAAATAAAGTTTGACCTGCTCACGAAGTATTTGAGTCGAGAATGCTAGTACATGAAAAAAAACGCAAGAACATGTGTAAGTCAAAGTATGGAATGGCTAAACCATTTTACATTAATTGGCAATATTATTACAACTTTCGGCCCAATCGCTTCAGAAATCTCTATGTATTTTTATTTGTATGTAGGGTCAGTTTATATCTGCAGCAAACAATAACGTTTTGAATGCTTCTGAGATATTTTTATTCATAAATTTCATTTTTAGTTAATTGATTGAATATTATTTTTTAGTTTTTGGATTTGGGTACTGTATAGTGTACAGTTAAATAAAGCTCTGCATATATGAATGTCCATTTCTTCCTAATATTGAATTTAAGCACTAATCGACAGCATACTCCTAGACTTGATGAGACTACTTCTTTGATGAGCCCTACAATCCTTGCAGAACTGATAAGAACGAAAGCAGGGACCACACTAAATAATGCACATAAATTTCACTAAATAACCGACCGCGCTGGTTGTCACCTCCCTTCCGACGCGAGGGGGGAATCTTAAACAGAAGCCGCCTTTTTACCCCACCCTTAATAACTTCATTTGTTTTTCTTCAGGAATCCATTTTCAATTATTTCCGAACTGTGTCCGCTCCCGGCAGGGGCTCGTTAAAGAAACCTCTTCCCGCGGAGTCTTTTATTTGCCTGATCCCCTTGTGTGGCTTCTTGTCCCGCGACCAGCTCCTTTTTGCCCGGATCCGTCGTGTATAAATAAAATATGACGTCCTACGGTTCTTCTAAGGCATTCCTTCGGCCTAGAGGGCTTCGGGATAATTATGTCGCGTGTTTTATGAACAATTTATGAGGTGTAGCGGACCGTTTTTGTCATATATCTCAGGAAATTCCAAGTGCAAGTTATATGGTCATCCGGTGAATACGGTAAATATGGCGTAATATATCTGGATGAGGGAAGATTTAAACATGAAGTGAAGGAACTAACTTTCATTAATTAACCTATTTAAAAAAAATATGTACACTCTAATAGAAAGATATAAGCCTAAAAGTGTAAAAAAAAAAAAATATTAACACGGTAGCATCGAACTCGGGTTAAATAACCATACACATTTAATGGTAGGTACATATTTTTGATTGTAGGTACAAGGTAAAATGACAATTTAATTTTTTCTAACTTTGCAACGGAAAAGAATTTTGGTATTTGAGATTTTTCTTGCCTATTTCATATGGATAATTGTTTTTGCATATAGACAAAAAAACAAAACAAAGTATATTGCAGATGAACGAAATCATAACTTGTGTAAGAATGGCTTTATTTATTACCTTTTATAATTATTAATTGTCATTAATGACTATAATAAACAGAGAGATACCAATCCACATAACACATAATCAGGGCAAGCAAAAGGCAAAGTTGAATTGCCTTAGGAGCCATAAGTTTCAAGAACTTAATTTATGTAATTTTATCAAAAATTATCATTTCTCTAGTCTTCTTTCGTTTTTCTTCAATACGGATTTTAGATTTTACGGTATTTTTGGACAAATTGCTTAAAATTACGTCCTCGTAATCTCATGGCCTTTAAAAACTATTTAATAGTAATATTCTGATTACATAATTTGTATTTTTTTAATACAGTAAAATGTGAATAAATTGAATTACTGAAGCTGGAAGATTTCCTAGCAGCAACGCATAGCGTGTTTTCCCCGTTCTAGTAATCCCAACGCAGCCGTGGGAGCCCGCCCCGAACCGCCTACCGTGACGCTGCCCCGATTTCCACAACTCCCAATCCGTCGCCCTAATATATTCCTGATCCATATTCATGGGGTGCAGGTGCTCCGGGCGTTTTTCCTGTCCTCGACGTCCGGAGGAAAAATTAAATTCAACCGACAGTTCCAGGTGACGCTTCGTTATAATTATCCTAACGAAGTCGAAGCCCGTGCAAAGGGAATGTATGCAGGAGGGAGGAGGGTGCCCGTCCGGGCAAAGAGCTACTTCATGATAAAAATTTGCAGCAAGTGATTTCAATAACACAGAAGGGATCCGGACATCTACAGGATAGCGACAGTGTCGTTTGTACGTCCTGTTAATATTCTGAAAGTTAATGTTCCTTCATCTGTTGCTAAAAGTGATCTTCGCTATGTAACTTGATTTCAAATTACTGCTAAAAAATCAAAAGAGAAAGAAAAAAAAAATTCCCTATCTCATTGTCATTAATTCTTCATGACGACCGACATGCTACATTTGTCAGAGGCAGAGGCACGCTAAGATTTACTAAGTAATGGATTTTTTTTACAGAAGGAATAACAAAACCTAACGCTACGTAGTATTTAAGTTCAATTTTTAAATTTAATCTTTATTATTAAAATTATTTTAATTTTTTTTTTTTGGTAACTGGGATGGATGATATCTCTATTAAAATGTATTTATTATAATATTCTTGAATAATTATATCGATAAATTTAAGACAAGATTCGGCACAACAAATATTTAAAATCTTCAAAATAATAATTCGGCAAGATATTGTTGAATTGGGTTAGAACTTTGCATGGACAAACTCACATTTCTAGATAAGACTGGATTTTAGGACCGTTTTATTTATCTCTTTTTTTTTATTATTTTAATAAAGTAGGGTTATATTAAAAATACTTTTTTGATAAAAAAATGTTTTATAAAACATTTATAAATGCATGTATGGAAGCTATACTTGGCATCTCTAGGAAATGTAACTTCCTAAATACATAGAACTCTGAAAATAAGTACATAGGATATATAATTTTTTTACAAAACTGATTGTATTTTTTTTTTTTCATACTGAACATAACATAACAAATCATGAAAATTAAATTTTTAGACTAATATTTATAACAATATATAATTATTTTTTTCGGTTGAAATAGTAAGACTAATAAGGCAATTGGCGAAATGTTCTTCTTACGGACATTTATAGACAATCTCAAGGTTGTTGTAGCCCAAATGTTACGTTGTGTAGATGATGGCCCAACATCAGACCGCCCTCACCTCCATAACCAATCCACTTTGTGCCAATTTGGCAGTGCCCCCCCCCCCAGATCGAGTCAGATTTTTCTATTGCATGGAAATTTTTTTCTAGGTCCATGGATTATGGATGCTCAGAGTCAGCAGGCCCGAAAACCTTTCTTTCATTTCCTGACAGTCCCTGGATCGAATCTCCGGGAGTTACTGATATCCTACACCTCTACACTGAGAATCTGGATAATACAGGGTGGGGTTTATCACTCCTACACCCGGCCGGTGTGATTCGCTTCCAGCAGAGTAACTGGCTTCACATACTATCAAGGAATTTGATAACTTTATGTAGATATATCAATAACGTAAGTCCGGATAGATATGTATGTATGTAAATCAGTTGGCCTTTTGTAATCACTTGGTAGTTATAAGTGTTTGTCTAGGTCCAGGTAACGTTTAAAGCGGTTTCTTGTCGTTTAATCTCATTTGAGGATAGATATTTATTTTTGTAAGAAGATACATACAGAAGACATTTATACCATACTAGCATTCCCCGTTGCGGCTTTGCCCGTGAGCCTTTAAAATCAATATGTGGTCATTATCTTAGTATTGATTTAATATAATATGTTATATATTGACAACATATGTTATATATTAACAACATAACAGGGATTTCGGAGCTTCCGGTAGGTGGAATGTTGGAGGGGGAAGCTGGCTCGGTAGAAGGATGGAGTTCGCGTAATGGAGTTCACTAAAACCGCCAAAACAAAAAGTTGGTTACTCGTCGTGAACGCTTCATTTCGGCTTTAAAACATGGTTTTCGACGCCCCCCAGGGACTTTGTTAAACTCGTCGTATCAATATCTTTAAAATGAGTCCAAATTAGATATTTTTTCTCGAAGTGCAAAAATAGGTGTCCGTTAGAGAGAAGCGACAATTTCGCCATTTAAAACCCTTAGGGGTTACATTTTTGAAATTCATTTCTTAGTGGTTACCTACATAGCGTTTAAAACCTAAATTCCGTCCTTCAAGTTTCTATCAGTAGTAGTTTTTGCTCTGCGTTGATTCTGTCAGTCAGGACAAAGCCTCTTATATAGAGAGAGATTAAGAGAACAGATTCTTGTGTAGTAATGAGATTTTAAAATTTTCTCATCGTTATTAATTGTTTGGAGTTAAGATCGCGCAATTCCAATTTGATTGAGTTTATTTTGAGACATAAGATATGTTTCATATATGTTGAGCGAACATAGTACACAGTGAGAAGATTGATTATTCAACCCACTGACTACTTGAGAGATTAATGCTGAAGTTATGAAGTTAGCACTATGCAATGAAGTGCAGATTGAAGCGTGACTGCACAAGATTGGCATCTCTATCCCACTCACATGATATTAGCCGGAGGAATGATCAGCCAACGATAGCACACTCTGAATAATGCCTGTATTATTGCAATCAGCAAACAGAGAGGTTGTTAACTTTACGACTAAATGCACCTTAAGTGGGAGAGCTAATTGCTCCAACGTATATATAAATATATCTGAGATCTAGAAGGGAATTAGGTAGCTGTTCTCCTTTATTAGTGGGAGTTAGGGGGAATGCTGTGATATTGAAATATTTGTGGGCAGGGAGGGACACTGTAATTAGTATTGTTCTTACCCATCTTGATCTCCCAGGGTGTCTGTTCGTCCTGTTTTAACTTATGGCGTTGGGCTCTGTGTGTGGGATCCTTTCTGTCTGCGTTGAGAAGAAACAGTCATTTATCTACTATACAGAAATAAATCTACATTATATGAAAAACAAACAAAATAATCATTCATTTATAGATATTACTTTTTTTTTAATTAAAACATCTCAAGAAGAAGAAGAATGTAATTTTATTCTGCGACATCTAATCCCATAAGAATAAAGATTTTGTCTGGCTAGTTATGAATAGAAATTAAAACTTTAAAAAATGAAAGCAAACGCCAGAAGAAAAACAAGCAACAGCATAAAGCTGTAGTATAACATTTGAATATTTTACTCAATAAATCGATTGGCTTAAAAACTTTTGAGTTTGAAAAACAGAAACTAATTACAAATGAGTATACTCTGATTTGCACTAAGTTAATGCCGATTTCACACTTTTTCGTAATATTAAGGATTAAGGAGGTTGAGAAATATTCATGTCTTGAAAGGAAGTAAGAGATGAAGTTTTAGGGATGGTGATTTTTGAAAGAGGCAGTTTGATAAGATGTATAGTTTTAAGGTTTGATAGCTGGTATTTAGAGAATGGAAAGAGGAACAGGGTGTTAACAAATGAGGATTATCTTATAGATTTTTTATTCTCTAAATCACCCTCACCAAATCCACCTCTGCCTATCTTGTTAGGTGTAGAATGGTTTATTAATCTTTAATAATTAATGAAGACATAATATTTTGTAATTTTAAAAGAAAGAAAATAATTTTTATTCTGTGACATCTAGTTCCCTAAGAATAACAGAACATGGTCAAATCCAGAGCCATTTGTCTGGTTGGTTCAAAAGCTAAGCAAAAATATTAAGAAGAATTGAGTCCTAAGTAAACGTAAAAGAGAAAAAACTGACCCAAAATATTGAAAAACCAAAACAAAACAAGACATTTGGATAACGAGAACAAAAAATTTGATCAGCTTTTAAGCTTTAAATCTATAACATATCAAATAAATATTCTTTGTTGGTTTCACTAGTTTACATATTTACAGAGGATTGAAGATTAAGGATGTGGTGAAATAGATGGATTTTAAAGGAAGTGAGGAATGAAGTTTCACGGATGGAGATAGAACATTTAGGGAGCTGAACAAGATACAGTCCTCCCTTTTTTAAGCACACATTGGCGGATCCAGGGACCCCCCTGGATTTGGGGGCTGCAGCCCCTCCCTTTGGGAAATTTTTCGTCATTTAAAGACAGAATTTGACTTTCCTTAATGTAAGGAAGCAAGTTAAAGAACAAATAATGTGCAGAAAAAGTAGAATTTTAGTAGTGGGAAAGGAAAATAAAGGTAAAAAAGCTGATTAGCAGAGCCAAATGAAAGGCTTTGGGGCTGCAGCCCCCCTTTACGATTGGCTGGATCCGCTCATGTAAGCATACCAAAGAACTCTTGACACATTGGGTTAATATTATGTAATTATCCATATTACGGATTAGACGGAAAACTTTTCTTTTTTTCTATGGATTAGATTAGAGGGTTCAAAACTATTGTACAGATAATCTCAGATTCTATAAACAGATTCGAGGTGGTACGTAAATCAGATGAAAATAAGTCTTCCTGGATCAGAAAAAGAGGAATTCGGAATATGTTCAAATAATTTCTAATAGTCATTGGAAACATTTCATGTAAAGAGATGAATACAGGAGAAATGAAAAAAATAATTATATTGAATATAAATGGTTAACTCGATAAACTCAGGGGTGGATGGCGTTGGGAGCATTTTCTGAACCGGAGGGAAAACGTTAGGTGCTTGAGTTAAGGGCGCTGCGAATTATAGTTGTTAAACATTTGGGAAAATTCAAAAAACTTAGTCTTCAATGGAAATATTTTTAAAAAGACGGAGGTAAAATATTGATAAGAATATTTGGTTCGTGATAAATTTTCGGAAGATGGCCAAAGACGGTTCTTTTCTAGGAGAGCTGACAAGAGAGTTAGTTCTCAAAGAATGTGGTAGAATAAGAAGACGAGTTCTCCAAAACTGAGGAGGTTCAAAAGGATCACTTCTCAAAAAGGCCAGAAGCTGTTGGATGATCTGAAAAGTGGGAATTAGGAGTTAGACAGAGTACCTCCTACCTTCCTAGAAAAATACATTAGTGAGAACATACCGTGTGCTAAGTAAAATATTTGTGTCTCTACCAACTTATTCCACAATTTTAATATTGAAAAAAAAACACGATTGCGTTTAAAGATCATTCATTTCTGTCTGTTTTACCCTAATTTAATACTCTACAATGCTTCTTGGTCAATGAACTAGGCTGAAATCATTGACCAAATCTAAAGTTTATTGCTTTTTCAAAAGTTGAAAAATTTAGGGATGAATCAAAAAAAATAAAGTCTAGAACAGAATTAAATAAAAGGTATTCTAGCTTTTGAGTTTCGGTTCAATGTAATAGTTTCTGCAGGTGGCACGCTCGATTTGGGAGACCAAATGTTGGTTTCGCTCCATCGACTGATATCTCTAGTAGGCATTGAAAAAAATAAAAAAAGTAAGCAACCACAATTATTTGTTGAAAAAAAAGAAAACTGGAAGACGGGAGACTGTTTAGTGTGCGTAACAGTTGGCCATTTAATAAATAAGGCGAGCTAACGTTTCGGAAAGCATTAACATAGATAAGCCGATCGCTTCCTCGGAGCACGTTACATTAACATAGCCAACAGCTGCTGTACTGTAATTGTACGTACTCCGGTAGGTGTCTGTCTGTCTCTCCGGGGATTTATCGACGCTACTTTCGAGTACTGTAGGTCTGTCACGGGAGGATTCGTCCGTCGGTGTAGCAGTACCACCTGCTGATCGTAATGATCTTCTTATTTTGGTCCTCTTTTATTGTACTATTTTTATTATAAAAGTATAAGATAAACTTTACTAAGTTACAATACAAAGAATATAAATCTGATCATGTTATTGGGCATCATATTTTATAAGGATTGGCAACAACCCACAGAGAAATAACTTGATTAATAATTAACGGAAGACATCCTTTTTTTTAATAATAATAATTATGGTTCATGAAGTATGCAGGTCATGATTGCCTTATATTACAGAATAGAAGAGTGGCGAAATTATGTAACAGCAACGTAGCAAGTCGATGGTAGATTTATATTGCAATTTATTTTGAATGTTGTTCCTTAAGAAGTCTAAAACATAATTAACCGTTATTGTGATATCCTTTAAAATTGCGCGAAGATGATCTGGTAGGTTGCCTAGTTGTCTTAAGGCAATGTATGTAAGTAATAAATAATTTACCTTTGTCAAACAACACAGGAGTCGTTATTAGAAGACTTTAGGTGGTGAAGAATTAATACCAAGTCAAGAAATATATATACCAAGGCAACCAATAATTATAATGAACACTTATGTGGGTTAAACAACTTTTATTAAAAGAAAAATAACAATTTCGAATGCCACACAAGTTAGGAGAGCACAAATATTTAAACAGGTTACAAAAATTATCACTTTGTAACACAGGAATAAACTTATGACTTGAGCTTCAGCACAAAGACTAACTCTCCAGTCCATCGCTCCTTATAGTTAGTCGTAAGAGGAGGGGCGTCGAATGCTCTGGGCCGGCGTAAATGGTACTCGAACATCGAAGTCACAAACATGTATTATGACAGTTTGTTCCAACTGTCAAGTTGGTCTAAGAGTCTAGAGTCTAGAACCATTCTAAGCCATATGTTTTGTCTATTGTTTCACGTTGCAATAAGATTATAAATAATCTACACTTTAATAACACCCCAGCCAATCGAAAAATGTATGCAGTTTAATGTGAGATGTATATAAAATAAATATTAGTACCGAAAACCAATCATCTAAGTAGTAAGCTGATTTATTAAATAAAAATTCAATTCACATTTCGGGAAAAAATAAGCAAATGCACTCCAGTGTTCGTTCCTCGAAGTGATTACAAACAGTCAGTTATGAATTTAAAAATCCTTTATTAGATTAAGAATTGTTTATCATAGAGGTTATATAGTTTATCATTTCTCCAGAAAACTTGACTTCAAAACTTCAAAATAGGTATCACTTATGAAAGTATTGATAATAACAGTTCCAAATTGGATCACAAGCCTCTGGTCTAGCATAGACAAAGTTATGCCAAAGCGTAGATAAATTTTTATATTTATACATATTAATGTATTCATTTTATAATATTTCAGTAATTTTAAATTGTTTCCAATCTTTACTCTTCAAAAATTAAACTTTTATAACTAAATATATATAGCATTTCTCACTTTATATTGAGAATCATTCATTATTTTGGAATTATAGCTATAAGGATTCATTATTTACACACAAAATGATATTGAGTATTGATAAAATAAAATTAGAGTAAGATATAAAAAAATACATATGTTACTTGAATAGATTTTAAATGAGTAAATATTTTCGTGGCGAAAATAAAACTTGTTGGAACTGAGAAACCTCTGCCTTGAATGATGGATCAGGGTCCATACATCTTGGCCCACTCAAATCTATCATCATTTGCTGTTCCAGTTCACACCTTAGCGGACATAACCCAACAGCTCTCCTTCAACAGCGGCCATCAATCCTCCAAGGGTCTTCCATCAGGGAGGTCTGCCTCATTTAATAGAGTTATATTTCTACCTACTGATAAATTGTTTTCCGTGGGAAGGTTGTTGTGGAAATGTTTCCTTGGAAATTAACCGGAATAAATTAATAATATTGTAACACCCACGTTGGTTTAAATAATAATGTAAAATGTCACACGAACAATAAAAATTCAAATAATATAACAGGTAGGTATAAAAAATATCGACGTATAAAGATACTTTAATATTACGCAACCATATGATCTATCATCAGAGCAAGACTAACTCTTCAGTCCATCGCTCCTTATATTTAATCTGAAATTTAGAACTTTTTTGATTTAGAACTGTCTGGAAGGTTGTAGGCTTAGTTTATTCTCGGACAGTCACGAACAGGTACTAGAACAGTTTGTCCCAACTGTTCCAACTGTAGATCTCTTTTAATCATAAGTTTTTTTTTTTTTTTTTTTTTTTTTTTTTTTTACGATGTTATTTGTTTGTCATTTATAAATAATACGTTTATGTTATATTACCGAATGTCTCGATATGACAATAAAACATAAGTTCAATCGAAAATGTATATTAACCAATTGCAAGATTTATTAATTAATCTGGTATACTGCAATAAATGGAATCACAATATATATTATAACTTATTATTTTAAAATTTTCGAAATTTAGAGTGCTGAAGAATAGTTACAAAAAACTAAAAAGATTATTACGAGATAAAAATTAATCCCAGCTAACAAGCTATGATAATTGAACTAAATAATGCAATCAGAATAATTCGATAATTATTTAACTAATTAGGTAAATTGTTTAAACATTAATTTTTCACAAAACATTAAATGAAACTTTTCCATGACTAGAACTTCTTTAAAAAAATTTTTGCTTATTGAATATTATTTGAATCACTGTTGTTTGAAAAATGAGCTTGAAGAATGTTATCAACTCCAGTCATCTTCATTTTTATTTTTTGAAGTATGTAAAACACGAATACTCTTTTTTATTATTGTAGGTTTCCTGGACAAAAGTAGTGCCAAATCGTTTGTTCTTTTTCCTATTACTTTTACATTTTGTGCAAAACGCAATTGAATTAGAGTGAAATGTGGCTTTATGTAATTTTCATCAGATTTTCCAACAAAAGCTAACCTTTAGATAAAAACAAAGTAATTTTATGGAAAATAAAAAAGAGTCTTCACATTCGAAAAAAAGTCAAGTGAGAGAAATGGTTGCCATTCAGGTTCAACTTACCCGAAAACCCTCTTGTTTCCATTTGGTAATTATTTTGTTGACCATTCTTATTCATTTGAAATCAAGAAAATATCATATTATTATGTCATCTCATGGCACGAAAATATAACTAACAAATACAATAATCAAATTTTCCCTGAATTTATAAAAACAAAATATTTTTATGTTTCCATAATCACGCATTTTTGTAATATTCAGAAAGATATCCTCAATGCATTTGGAAGACTATGAGGACTCATTCACTGGACTAGCCATAACTCCTCTCGAGGACCTCTTCTCTTTTCCTTTTCCTGCAAGTTGCCTTTTTCTCTCTTCTACTTCTCTCCCCCTCCCCCCCTCTTTCATGGACTGAAACAAAAACAGGGGGGACGAGAGGCGGGTTCCCCGCCATCTTGCCCCGCCGGGATCTTCTTATTGCCTTTCCCTTATAGATATCTCCTTCGGCGTAGGGACACCTCAAGAAGAAAACCCGTCCCTACACAGCTGGAAATATAACCGACCGGGATATTGAAGGAAAAAAACGTTTCCACTCTGCACGATCGTTTTTAAAATACAGAACCAGTTTCCCCCTGTCGCCGGGGCTCACATACCTCTGCCATTCAATAACTGTCTTCATATCCTCCCATTCACGTCGAGGAATGCTATCTGTCGGTGTATATTGAATTTTTACTTGATGTTAAGGAATGAGGACGAATATATTGCACTTAGTTACTATAATTAGATCTGGAATAAAAATCATAGATAAACGATGTCCGAGCGATACTGATAAAGATAAGGTGACGCAACTAGATATTGAGTGAGGATACTTTAAGTTCAGATAAAGAGTAAATTCCATAAAGACGGTTACGATTTGGATTTTTAATATTATTTTTTTTCTAATTTATTGAAATTTACATCAAATACATTTAGTAAATGTGATAATACTCAGCAATAAAATGTTTGAACAAGCAAGAAGAGAAACTATCAGGATTATGATGTAACAAATTGATTCAACTGCATACGTTTTTAATGATTTGTTTTATAATATGAATAAGATGTTTGTATCGACATTTTCATCGGCAACATGTTTATGCTCCCCCCGTGTTATGCAAATGTCTTGAAACTTCCAAAACGAAATGCAATGAAATATGTGTATGTCTTCATTTTTAGTCAGGATATATTGCGTTAATTTCTTAAATATTTTTAGGTACTTTTAAAATTATCATTTCCCGATAAATTGTTTACTATCATTAAAAAAATGTTTATAATACAATTTATGATTATATTAGAATAGCTGTATATCCCGGTTACACCTTTTCGGGAATTTCGACTCGTCTCCAATGTAAAGCGAGATAATAACGATTTTTTAACTATAAAGAATATACCCAGAGGTTTGCTGAAGTTATGCAATTTTAATATGGAAAGGTGTTCGCACTTGGTATGAAAGAACCACTGAGCGAAATTTGGAGAATTTAAGACAAACGGTATGGATTTCTATAAAGAACAAACAAACAGAATTTCATCTTTATAGTATAGATTTTTTGAAGTTATGTCACTTAACTGTTCATCTTAATTTAACTTTAATTTCTGCCATAAATAGTAATTTATATAAAAGTTTTACAAAATGACATGTTTTAAAAAAATAATGTCTGTCCGTACACAATTGATCTTATTGTAGGTTCCTTTGCTTTTTGGAAATTAGTTATCAACATAACAGGACTTTATTTTTTTTTAATAGAACTCTTTTGATAAAAAAGAGTTAGATGGGAAAAATGGTAGTGAAAATTTCACTCAATAGAATGAGAAAGGATCGAAATTAATTTAATAACAGCGATAATTTTAAATAAATGTGAATGCTAAAAAAAAAGTGTGTACAAATAAACCAGAAAAAAATAATAATTCTCTCTTCCCCCGAAATTAATATTCGTAGACTACTACAGCACCCGAGAACGAAATCTTTCATTGTGTGTGAAATTCCGCTCCATCCCCTAGTTTTCCAATGCTTATTACTTATTCTGCTATTCGCGTCGGAGTCATATCGATACATAAATCAAAAATCATAAAAATCGGTCAAGCCGTTCTTGTTTTAAAAATGGTATTACCAACCTGACTTATTTTTATATAATAATAATAAAGGCTAAACGAACCCAAGGTTCGATGCAGACACCGCAACTCGCTCTATAACAGCGACAATCATACAGTCCCAACTTCGACAGATCTGCCTTTAAGTAATCCTCCCACCTCCGTCTCGGCCTATCCTTCGGACGTTTTCCGACGTTTTCTTTAATTTTTTAGAGATTCGCTCATATCCGAGTTTCACAATTTTCAAATCCATTTTATTCGCCGCGCTGCAATCACTTCTTTTATATTTACTACATTCAGTTCACTCAGTTCGGCGTTGTTAAACGTTTAAATTCGCCGGTTGATTCATCCCTCTTCGGTCCAAATATTCTACGCAATACCTTATTTTAAAAAATCTTCAGCCTTTGCTCACCCCTCATGTTAGACGGTCACGCTTCGCATCCATAGAGTACCGTTGGAAGAATAATATTTTTGTAAATCCTAATTTTTAAGTTTCCGGACAGAAGCAGTTTCGCTACTGAAAAATTCGCATTTCCGGTTCTTAATAGGTTTTTACTTTCCTCATCGATTTCGTTTTTTCTAGTTACCATCGCCCATAAATTTCTCTACGTGTTCAAACGTATTCCCCTCTACATTAACATCAGCAGAACTGTCACCACTTCTAAGGCTAACCAAATATATTATCTCATCCGTATTTATTTCCAGCCCAAGTTCTTGACCGACTTTCATAAACTTTTTTGTATTTTTATATATGTATTAGCAATAAATTATAAAATGCCTGAAACTAAAAACCTTAGACTTGATATTGAATGTCAAAGACCTGATTGAGGTATCAGATTAACACGTTAGGTGCGGCGGCGTATTTTAGGGGTATCCTGAATTGGACGGTATCAGTCCCCGGGGTCCGACTGCTATGGCTGCTAGCATGAGCCACAAACGATATCGGACGTCGGGGTCCGATGTGAATACTTTGACAAAAGCGTTATCTTTTGATTAAAAAGGAATTATATGAAAGTCTCAAGGGCATTATCTCTTGGTAGGGATTGAAACTGGACTTAATAGGCGCAGGACAGTCCGACACAGGATTTACGCCATTCTTTATCGAAAATCGGAGTTCGATTCTAAAAAACAACAGAATTTCAGGTGTTAGCAACATTTTCTGCACTAAAATGCAATAATCTCATTAAAAATCGACTAAATAGAGTATTTGAAGTGTACGGACTTTCGAACATTTTCATGTAAAAATCGGCTGTTAAGAAGGAAATGTAAAACATCGGACCCCGGGGACCGATGCCGCACCTAACGTGTTAAAAAAAAAACTGTGGGTGCATACTGAAATTTTAGTTGATTTTATGGAATGTTGAGAAAATATATTGCATTCAGATCCACAAAAATATATATTTTCTAATTTTTAGTTTGTTTGACTCTAAATGGGAAAAATGTTCCTCCAAGGTATATATTTATACATGTATAGATAGATATGTTAAAAAAAAATGAAAAATATGTAAGTTCATTCACGCTTCTGCGTGGTTTTCTTTCCGCTCTTCCTCCGACATCGACCGGTGAAGGCCGAGACCACACGAGGAGCAGAGGTGCCCCTTGGGACAGCACCCACCATCACACGGACGTTATTTTTCAGGCCAGGACCCTCGAGGACATTAGACTTTTAAATCGTCCTGAATTAGCCTGTTAGATCCTG
This sequence comes from Aelia acuminata, assembly GCA_911387785.2. Lineage (NCBI taxonomy): Eukaryota > Metazoa > Arthropoda > Insecta > Hemiptera > Pentatomidae > Aelia > Aelia acuminata. The sequence continues at coordinate 185,795,407 of OU426978.1, read as the reverse complement.
AATATTTAAATCCTGGAGCCGGAGGACCTCCTAAATAAGACTTTACGACTGGACCGCTTTGTCTCCACGGCCCCGCTATTTATCCTCCCGCTGTTGCGAATAATTGTTTCCGAGCCGATGGTCTTCGTTCCGGGCGGACCTATGGAAATGCGGAGAGTGGCCCGGGCTCTGGAAACTAAGGAGCGTGAACTACCGCCAACAGCCCAGTTCATTTTCAGAGGGAGTTTTGTCCAGTCCGTGAATTATTGCTAGTAAAATGAGAAAAAAGGAATTTTCTCTTGGTCATTCTGAAGGAAAATGAACTGATTATACCTACGTTCGGTTAAAAACAAAATAAAAAGATAATAAAAGATATCAAATTATAAAAGATAACATTTTAGTAACGCTGTTCGAAATATTTAAAGCCTATTTTAATGTTTGTTTCTATTGGGGAAACTAGGTACATTTAAATTTTCAAACTTGAATGTGATAAGTAGTAGTAGCGTTCGATAGGAAATGAATTTATTAAATAACATGATCAACCTTAGTGAATATAACCTGAACTGAATAGCAAGAAAATGCCTAATATTGTTGAATTAAAATAATACATTAAAAATTAATACATTACGCCAACGTTTAAAAATAAAGCAATTTCGCATTTGGATTGAAATGTAAAGCAATTTCGCATTTGGATTGAAATGGTGCGAATCAATGTTAGAAAAAAAAATTATTAGCATTCATAATTACAATTTATTGAACTGCTAATAGGTGCACAGTGTTTTTGATTAACCCGTCTTTGTTTAACACAAATAGATTCGATGATTTCCACACGCGTGAACAACGAAACATAATTACCCATGGGAAAAATACGGGTATTCCTAGTCCCAGCCGGAAAAATTGGATTTGGCTAATGTATGCTTACCCATACTAATCAGGGTCAGATCATCAGAAATATCAGAAGAAAATGAGTTTTTTGTCAATAAATCAACTTACACCGCCATCTGTTGGAAACTTATAGAACTTAAAATAATTACACTCCATTGTAGCATGATATACATTTTATTTGCTATACAAAAATATCGAGGTCAATAATCGAGATAAAAACTATTCTATCTTTTATGTTGGACAAAACTACACACAAAGAGCACAATTTTATCAAGATCGGTTGAGTATTTTCGGTTTTTAACCCAGACAAACATCCTGTCAAGAAATTTTTATACATATAAAGATCATGACTTTTTAAAATTTTGTAACCCTCGCAAACAAATATTTTCAAATGGATAATTGATATAAGAGAATACCTTCAGTGGAAGCCTAGGTACGAGGTATTTCAGCCTTTATTTGAACAACATTTTAATGTTATTGTCCTTCATTCGAAGAAAGATAAATATGAGCTATGTCTGGTTTGCGGAGTAAGGATCAGAGAACCAAAATATAAAAGATACTTAGAAGACAGTTGTAATCTTCGGTGTGAGAGTGGTGGAAACAGGAATTGTTATTAAATAAATAAAACAATTATTATAAAGTACTGAAGATTTTAAGAATATTACTCCGAATTAGTGAATTCCCATCAACCTATTTACTAAGCATGCATATATAGCTTATAATATATAACTTCTTTAAAACATTTTTTTTACTATGCAATTTAACAATAACCTTTTCTCCTATAGAACTGTGAACAAAATTTATATGAATATATTTATGTTATATTTTATATGTTCTTATATGTTATGAAAATATTTTATTTTGATTAAAAAAGTCTGATCTGATGAAATGATAATCAAAAGTTCAATAATATTATATGATATGAAATATTTGTCAAGTTATCCTAAAAAATAACATAATAAACATTAGACCTAATAAAGTTGTATCAAGAGCCCTCTGCTGGTCCCTATCGAAACTAGGACTAATTACGACTCTATTGTTTACCCGCACGCACAGTATTTTATGAAACCATTATTATTTACGCAATATAACGTAATAGACTGTTTTCGTAAAACAGATCATTTGATCAGGAATGACAATATTTTTAATATGTCAAATTAAAAAATACTTTTTTGATTAATAAGATGAATTACAATTAATGATGCAACAATAATTAAATAACTTCATTAAACATCTTAATTAAATAAAAAAAAACCCTGGTATAAATTCGTATATGTTAATCAATGATAGGGGTGTGTCAACGATTTTCTTTATGATTAGGGTGATCGTTCGAGGTCTAAAATGAAGACAAATTTATGAGCAACATGTTATATACTTATGCTAGATGAGATTAATACAGACAGTAACAATAAGAATGTTTGGTATGTTTACATGATATCATTTGGATTTTTTTCATTATTATGTTCCTGCTTACAATATTTATCTCATTTAACAGATATATTTTACATGTTGCTCATAAATTTGTCTTAATCTTAACCCTGACGAAGGATACGTAGGCTCTCCAAATTTGAGTGAATTCATAAAATGAAAATTTGAGTGAAATCATCTTGAATCAATGATACTACTGGTATTGTTAGCAATAGAACACAGTGAATTATAATTCATTTAAAATGTAGCCAAATGCTTGTAAAGAAGTTATTTTATAATATTCATAGTATTGCTCTTCCAATGCAAGACTAGTCTAACTCAAAATCGCTTTTTTTCCACTATGTTCTGATTTTCCTCTACTGTTTATCTAAGTGCAAGAACCCTCCTATACCATTATAGTGAGCTTGTGGGAAACATTTTAATAATTGGATAAAGAAGGCGACGGATATCGAAGGATTAGAAAAGATGAAGCTTTGATTTGATGAAACTTGACTGGGAGTTCTGGTTTAAAAAAATTGTGAGAGCGTTAGATCGGATTCGGTCCGGCAAAATAATACAAAAAATAGCATTACTAATATTGGATGAAAACATGCCTTTTGAGCGCTTAATCTTTTGCGTTATTATAGGTTTTGCGTTATACTCGTAGGAATAATAATATTTTGACCATCTTTCCACTAATTATGAATTTACTTATCTCATTACAATTTAATTTTAAAATATTATTTAATATATTGCGTATATTAATATTACGATACCTCGGACTGTACTTAGACAAAAACCCACTTGGAACATAAATACCAAATTTAAAAAAGTAAAACTCACCAAACGGTAGAAGCAACCTACACAACTCCTGTACTGCAGATCATCACTCACCTTAAGAAACGAGCACCAAATTTACAAAATTAATCTAATACCTATTAGAACTTTCCGGGTTCCGCAAAAAACGTCTAGATTAACAGAATACAAATTTTACAATCGAAAATTCTTAGACAAATCACTAATGCACCCCGGTTTATTACAAAATCATACTCTGCACTATGACGCGAACATACCGACAGTTACGTCTTACATATAAGACGAATACCAAACATTTCACACTTCAACACTACATCACCCTACTCCACTCATCAATTCTCTTTCCTCCTCCCTGTTACCTGGTCAGTCTCCACGTCGGCTGAAACGACAGTGGCTAAGAGACCTTTTACTACAATAAACTCAAAATTATAAAATACATCAAGAAACTTAAAGCCCTAACCAAAAGTGACCACATTTGTGTGATGCACCCCTGCGCAAGTGCAAATCTGCCAGCGGAATAACAATAATAAAAAATATATAACTTTATGAGATATAATATTTTTTTTTTTAAAGTATGCAAAGAAAAAATAAATAATTTTCCTTGATTAACATGCTTACTTCTGTTTTTTCATCCCAGGTTTTAAACCGAATCAAACTGGAGACTATTTAGACCTCATTGCCTTGTCCCTGATGACAAGCTAAGCCACAGATTACATGTAATTATGGGATCAAAACAAATATAAATACAGGTTTCCTGATAATCTTATGTATAGATTATTTAGCTCATTCCTTTCAAATATTTGACAGTTTAATCTGAAATTTGATAACATCTGAACTTAATCAATTTTTATTTTCTTTATTGGATTGAAGGAATAAATTATAAAATAAATTTCAGATTCCTATGACATATTTATAAGCTGTCACCACTTCCTGAGACCACAAATCATTCGTTTAATAGCAGACAGATCTGACCAGATGGCCCAACTTGGAATTTACAGCTCGGGCACCGTCATATCGCAAGCTGCCCGCTATCGTAAAAGGAAACCATCTCTGTAATTTTCTCCAAACAACATATCATCCATCTGTAATAAAGTACAACACCGTAGAGGAGGGTATAATGATAGGGCATTATGTTGGATTCTAGGCACGTGCTAACCTATAATTAACTACTCCTGATAAATAAACCAAGGTGACAGGTATGTAAGGGTGCTGTCGACGGCCTGATTAACGAGTGGTCAGGGAAACATTCCTTCTTTTGAAAATAAAAGTGCTAGTTAGCTCTGGTAATCATTCGCAAAGTATGTGTCAACTACCTCTAAGCTCTACTCACTCAGATTTAATAATAAATATATCCACTAATAATTTAATAAATAAATCGACCAACGGAGTCCTGCCTCCAACAAACTTTTTTTCCAAATATTACACAGACAATTGTTTTTATGCTAGACCTCCCCGTTCTGTTTAGAATGTAAGTTTTCGACCATTCTCATCTTTAACTACTTCTCTCCAAATATATTCGATTTATAACCAACGTTGGCTAAGTGGTTTATAGAACTGACGTGTTAATTGGAATCTGGCCCCTCCAACATAATTATGTAACAGCATGCTTGCAAATGTGTATATATATGTATACAATAGAGAGAGTGAGAGAGAGAGAGATTTTATATAATGAGGTACAACCGTTTTTCGCTTAACGACGGACCAACCCCCGTATCACAAATTATACAAGTTTATAAATTATAATAATTTCAAGTTTCATCTCAGCATTGGATTTATACTTTTGTTACAAAAAGCGAATATTTAAAATAAAATATTACACTAAACATTTTTTTATACAATATAAAGATATTAATACACAAATTATTTTTTAGATAAATGTAACACCTTGTGACATTCATGAGATGTAGAGTACGATTTTTTTCAATTATATATTGCTGATTGATAATAACACAAACGAACTGCTATAGGAACTAAACCCTAATTTGAAAAACAAGGAAACTGAAAACTTGAATATACAATATTATTTGAAAAATACCGAGATCATACATGGAAGAAAACTAAAATTCCCTTGATGTTTTAGAGTTTTAAAAATTTCTTGGCTCAAACATTGGGCTTAGCAGCCCTGAATCAATTAGAATTGTTTGGTTAACCGAGAGAACTAAATAAACTAATTCTTTCCACCTTGTGACAATGAAAGGATGTTGCGAATACACGTGAGACATTCAAGATAAAAAAAAATACGAATTTAAGGACATGTAATTTCCTATTGATCTTCAAAAACTAATGGTTTTATCAACAAAGTTTAGGATCTCACTTATATTCTGTTCATCTAAGAAACTTTATAAAGATCTAATACATATGTCATCCCAGTGAATAAGTGGATAAGTTGAATTTAACCCAAAATGTCCCATGTGACTAAAAAGAAGTATGCAAGCGTTTTCTTCGAAGTAAGTCAATGAGCCGGGCGTTCACTTGAAATTTAGTTATTAAAATTTGCGTTTGGGGTCACCTGCGGTGTAGTGGTTAGCATGGCAACCAACAATACTAAAGGTAGCGGGTTCGCGTCCCGCGGTGGCCCTAGGATTTTTTAATGGGAGTAAAAAATCCTTAGCTATGCCGTCCTTCGGACAGGACGTAAAATGGAGGTCCCAAGCCTGTACGATGACAGGTACTCGTTAAAGATCCCTATCCCAATGCTACCTGAATAGGCAAAATTTAGGACTCCCACTGTAGCATCGTCCGATTAGCCTTAGTAGCATAAATGGACGTTAAACAAATTTGCGTTTAGTTGTATTTGGTAGGTGAAAAACAGTCTATAGAACTCTAATATCTTATTATAATACTAATAACATCTATTCAGTTGGTTCAATGAACATAATCAGTAGCCGCTACTAAGGTATTTTTGACCAAATTTCGCTTAACCAAAAATGCTTAATATTGAAAAATCATATAAATACCGTTCAAACTTTAAAAGTGTGCAGTAAGGAAATTTAACTTAACAACTTATTCACTGGGATGACAGACATATAAGCCTTGATCTGGTGAAACTACGCTCTTGAACCTAGATAATGCTATAAAGTTTCATAATAATTATTGCCTCCAGATGTCTAAATAGTTGAATAAAATAATCATTGGGTCCTCTTTGGCGGTATTTCCAGAGTTCGGAATACAATCAGTGCGTCACTTGAAGAAGATATAAGGGACAGCGGACTCCCACAAAAGACCAGACGACGCGGACGGGGTGTGAGTACCCCGGTGCAGGTTGTAGGCCGGGCCCGGTCTACGCCGGAGGAATAGCAATGGGATGTGGAGGATCGTCCACTTAGGCTAAAGGACGATTGACTTGAATGAGAGCGGTCTCATTCAAGTAACAAGGAGGCCATGAGGTAATGATGTCCTGGCCGGGGAAAAACACAAGAGAGCATAAATCAGCCCTCGAAGGACATCCGTCAGTGTCAGGAGCAAAAAGCTCTCCGGGGAGGGTTGTGCCATGAATAGAGATGCCCTTTCTGTTATTAACAATATTCCTCCAGGATTCGGGACAAAAACGGCCGCTGGAATCCTGGATGAATATGGAGGCAGGTGTCGTCTTAGCATTCTCTTCCATTCTCTATTCTTCTCGTCTAGCATTCTCTTAGAACATTTCTTGTCCTTACAGATGCGCCATTGTCTCTTCTTAATTTGATACTAACTGGCTCTTATTACCTAACTAAATGTTTCTTTTGAAAAGGATGGATCTCTGTAATGATCGTTACGGGTTGGTAAATTGGGAATGCCGATCTCCCATCTCGCTCTCCCCTCCTTATTCACTGGATACGGAACTAAAGATTTATATTAATGGTAACTATTGATGAACCATCGGTCAATTACCATTCTTAATATAAGTTCTTATTGCATTTTTCAATATTACACAAATAAAGAAAACGGAAGAGTAGGTTAAATGAGCATAACGAATTTCGTCCCAAGGGTAGAAATAATATGAATTTGAGGTGTTATTTTTCTAGGTTAATATATTTTATAAGTATTATATCGGTGAATTTAAAAATTATGGATCTTCCGGAACCCTATTTACCAAAAACGTATATGTGGGACCTTAAGGCAACAAATTAAAAAAATAAATCTGCCGCGATTCATTTAAACATTATTTCATTCCTTTAATCAAGATTAGTCATAAAAAAAAGGTGTTGAAGTTTTCAAGCTCACTACAAATGTAGGAATTTAAAATAAATTAAACTATCTTTGAATATTTTAAAATAACTTAGAACTTTATTCATTATTATTATTCATTAATAACTATTACCTTATTCATTAATATTTTACATTTTTAAAATAATATATAAACTTATTAATATGTTAAGAAAAATAAAAAAATTAAAAAAACTCTTGACAGTCATTCGGATGAAATAATAATAATAATGCGTTAAAGCAACTTTGAAAATGGGTAAAAGTAATATATACTTAATTACCTTTTAATCAGTTTGTTTTTTATTTATTCAATAGTTTACTAATATAACACCACCAGCTCCTTATATGTTGTTATTTATTCTTTTCGGGATTATCGGGGATCATAAATAAATTACATTTGTTGCATATACGCAATGAAAGTACCAGTAGCTTTTATATGCAGAAGAGTATGGCAAAGAAACTTCCATAAGTACATTAATAAAATCTTTAATCATTATTGCTTTATTTTTGTACATTGCCCTGCTTGCAAAGAAATATTCCATAAATATTTATCTCAAATACATCATTTTATTATTATTCAATACCAGTTGGCAACTAACTTTTTTATATTGAAAAGAATATCATTTATCTATCGCAATCAAAATTTAGTATGTAATAGTATGAAATCTAATTTAAAACCGAAAATTAACTTCTGTCCCAAAAATTTGCAAATGAAAGTGGCACGTACCATAATATTTAGTTAGAATGCCTTTGTGCGCCATGGGTGGGTATTTAAGTTTGTTTTTTTTTTAAACTTTAACATTGTAGCAATTGGATGAAAATTAAATTAGGGAAAATAAGAAAAGACTTCTTAGAAACACCATAAGATGATAGATAGTTGGAAATGAATCAATATATGAAATTCCTGATCCACTTTGGGGAAATTTATGACTAACATCCCCATATTCAACAGAGAACTAACTATAAACAGAGTAAAGCAAAAAGTATTTTGACTAAAAACTACAAAATTAAAACTTCAGTAGTTGGAACTAAAACTACTCTTTTTAGTTAGTATTGGACCACAGCTTCATCTAGCTTGAAAAAGTAGTTGCATGGGCAATTTCAAACTTATTGTTTCAATTTTAGTTATAGAGCTACAAATATATTTACAATTATTGATAAAAGTCTGTTTTAATTGCTAGAAATTATTTGAAAGGCGTTTCATCAGATATATAAAACCGGAGGATTGATACAAAACCAAAGATTAAAAATGTTGTTTCAACGTCCAACATGCATTTTCTAGTAAAAAAAAAAAAAAAAAAAAAACGGAATATCTGAAAGCACCAGCTTTTTTTTTTTTTTTTTTTTTTTTTTTTTTTTTTTTTTTTCTGGTCCCTCTAAAACAGAAAAAGAAAGAATTAATATGTGAAAGTCGAGCCATTAATACAAATGGAACGATGCTGATTTACCTCTTTACCTTATACTACCTGCGGTATTTGAAGGTGCGTTGTGATTTTAAGTTATGTAATTAATGCTGAGGTGCAGCTCATGATGATATATTTGGTGTTGAGGGGCCTCCGCTAACAGTTGGTATTAACCATGCAAAAAATATGATAACAGCACCTTATTTACGTTTGACGTATACCAAAATATATGTCGATTGCCAGCTATATATATTTCAGCTAATTATTTAACTATTTCGAGATCTATGTCGACAAGTTAACAGTGACATCTTGCTTCCTTATCTTATTCCACTGGACGGTGCGTCATGTTTCCGCTTTCTCGCTCTCCTACAGCGGTTACCCGAGAGACAGGGCACTCGTGCTGCCCCCAGGAGACAGCCCACTAACTAATGTCACTGCTAAGTTAATTACTAAAAATCCAACTCACAGCACGTACTATCGATATGTTGGTCGATGTATAATTCATCAGATGTAACTAAGATCCCAACGATAGTATAGGCAGATGTTTTCTGTGGGATTTTAGCTGTGTCAGGTTCTTATAAGCCGAAACGTGTACTAAGCTGTGAGGGTGGTTGACAGGTCATTTAATCATATATATATATATATATTCATTCTTTCATATTGGTTAAAACCAGAGCCCGGATTTTTAAGCAGTAAAAAGCGTCCAAATTTTTCATATAATATGCAGTAAAAAACTCTAGAATTTTCAACATAAAAACTAAAAATATGCAATGAAACAACTATTATATATTCAACTATTATATATTCAAAGATACTAATATGCATAAAATATGTCATAGGAAAGGGAGTGCAGGAGACTATTTAGAAATGGAACAAAAATTATTTTAATTTCATTTTAATTTTAATCCAACATATAAGTATTTCCTATAGTAAAATTAAACGCATTTAAAACTAAAATGTAAAAATAATTCAAACTTATTAGATAACAAGAAATCCTAACCTTCTATCGTTTTAAATATTTTTATAATTCGAAAATGATCTTTCGGCATGAACTGATGTCATTGGAGCCAATGTATAAAGGAATAACATGAATAAAGATAACTAAATTAACAATAAATTAAAAAATATTTATAAAACAAGTAAAATAATCAATAAAATTAATTATTAAATGCATATATAAATTTGGATACTCTCCTGCATATCTAAATTTGGGTATTCTTATACTAAATTTTTAAATGCATTTCTAAATTTGGGAATTCTATTCTGCTTTTCTAAATGTACACTTCATTGAAATTAGAGGTGGAAAACCTAGCGGTTGAGCGTGATCTTGATCGCTGACCAAGATACAGTACTTCCTTACTCATTAATGCACCCAGGACCCTTCATATGGTTGTAGTGGTACAGTTTTTTTAAATTTATTTCTGTGGATTCAACCTTCTATCGTTTGAAATATTTTTATAATTCGAAAATGATCTTTCGACATGAACTGATGTGATGGGAGCCAATGTATAAGGGCCTAAAATTATTGGGTCGTTGGCCAAGTCGCTGAAAACAATTGAATTATCCCCGTCTAAAATTTTATTTATATTTTCCAGGATTTTAAGCCCTAAATTTTACATAAATTTCCGTTTCTTTTTTCAAAACTTTTCCAACATGGCCTGGAATCCAATTTATATTTGTATTTACTAAAAACAGAGGTGGAAAGTCGGGAATCCCAGTAATCATCAATTCGAAGAAGAATACTTACTTACGGCGAATAACCCCGATCGAAATTGGGGAATCTTAGCTCCCACATTGGATATTACTTTTATATTTCTTAATGTATAGTTTACTTTATTAGATATAGGGTGAAAATGACCCGAGTGGTCGAAAATTCCGAAAATTTTACATTAATAAATTAATACTTTACTAGATCATCAAAATATGCAAACATATGCAGTTATCATCAAATATGCAAAATAAAACTTGACCAATTAGATTGCGTACTCTAATTCGTAATCATATCTTGTCCGCTATTAGAAATAAGCTCGCCAACAAAATATCCAATTGCATAAAAATCTGGGCCCTGGTTATATCTGAAAAAATACCCCATCAGCTTTTTAAATTTTTCTATGAGTCTTTTTTTTCAATTTACTTTTGATTAATTTTAAAAATTCCATTCAACACTAATTGAACTATTATACATGAAAAATATTTAAAAGCTATTCCCTAAGTTTTAATAATTAAGATTTCCAAAAAAAAATGCAGTAGCTATAAATCTAAAAATTTGGTTTTTTTCAATATAAAATGAGTACATCGTTTTTTTTTTTTTTTCGTGAACAATTCATATTTAAAGGCTATTGCATGAAATTCCCACTATATAAACCTCTGAAATCGCCACAAAAAAGATTAGTCAAAGAAAGAGTTTTAATATACATCTCCTTGACTGAGAAATTCCGCAAAAATAATATCAGATGGGGCATGTTATCTCTTTTCACTTCAGCCTATTCAATGTGTGTGGTCTGTCCTAGACAAGACAAGTATCTTGTTAAATTAGGATTTAATTATCTTTAGGAACAATTTTAAAAATCAAAACCATTTTTTAGAATGTCAGCAGATGAATACCGCACAACGGTAGCTCAAACAGGTCCCCATCCCATCTGCACAAGATGTACGTAGATAACATAATTGTTTAATTAACGGATATTAGAGTGTACGTAAGTAGAAATCAATCTAAATACCCCCGGGGACCAAATATGGAAGCTCTTAATTAAGATATAATTCTTCCCCGATCGGTCTATTAGGGCGAAACCAAAAAAGAAGATAGAAGAGAGATCGGTTCCGAATTGCAGCTGCTGTTTTATAAACTGTTATCGATTGATAGAACGGCAGTTGGGATAGAGCAGTAACACTGGATATGTTAATATCTTTCGCCCGATATAAATAACTGCTTCAGATAACATCTATATCCGCCGGCTCCGTATGGTGACACTTTATCTTAACCCATATTTTCTAAATATATTTATTATATATATACACACATAGACATATAAATATATATCTCTCTGTTGCCGAATTTGTTTATCCTGCAGGCCCTTTAATAGGCACCTGATTCTGCTACTTTATATTCCATCTGTTCTTGTCTTCGGGACTACTGATAAAGTTTCTTTTTATGGACGCAGGATGGATAAAAGAAAAAACAAATAACAACGCATCTGCTTCGGAAATCGATTAAAGAAAGGTGTAGAATCGTCATTGGAAATGATGTCAACTTAAGATCCTTATCTGATATAAATTGTGTATTTATATGAGTCGCAGAAAATGTTTCTATTATAAGCATCTTCCTCTAAAAAAGGTTTATTTGTATACGCATTGCGGAAGTACCTTCACTTCTAATTATAATAGAGCCGCTTCGTTATACATTACTAACAGATCTCCAATCATTATGATTTTTTTTTAATTCACAATCTGCACTAACAATGGTGAGGAATTTTTTTTTTTTTTTTAGTGTAGTTCTGAATAATGAACTTAACACCAAGCAACGGTGCTTTATTCACTCCGATATTAATAAGTTCTTTGTTGGAACTTTCGATTGGAAAGTGTAAACTGATTGAAGTCTTTGATGGTAAAATGTTTTAACTTGCTTCAAATCAGTTCAGAATTGAATGAGTTAACCACTTCTTATAATAATCGATCTCATAATTTATTTACCTAAATATCAGTTGTTAAAATTCTTAATTTTCTAAAACGGATCCTAATACCCTGGAAACATTGCATTTTTTTTTTTTTTTTAATGCATTAACGCCTTGTTCTACCAAAAGCTACAATTTTAGGATTTCAAAAATGAACAAATATTTGCAAATAATTAATATTTAAAGAGCAAGATTAATAGGGATTTTCGGTCCAGAATATATTCATGTTTTTTTCATTTTTTTCAAGTATTTATTTATTTATCTTTTCATTAATTACCTTTATGATTTCTTAACAAATTCTATATAGACATTATAAATATTCTAAAGGGCATATACGTTTTTAATGATACAATCAAGGGCGAATCCAGGGGGGGGGGGAATATTACATGGGTCATGATCGCCCCAAATATTTTGGCTTTTCAATTTATTTTTTTATTTTTAGGTGTAACATGCAATTAGGTAGTTACTATGCCTCAGACATAACACTTTGGTGTTCGCAGTTCTTTCAAATACAAGGTAAATATCTCATTAAAAAACGTTTCTGTTAGCCTCGTAATTAAGAGACAGGGGGGTCGTAACCGAATTTCGTGCCGAATCCGCCCCTGCATGAAATTATGCAGTTATTCTTTCAAAGAAGTTTCTGACTCTTTTAATCATTTAGTTCAATGCCCCTTGGTATGAGGTATCTTCTGAATGTTCCTTATAGTCACTGGATTTTGTGCTTCTAAAAAGAACTAGGCAAGGATCTTCGGGGGATATTTTTTGGTTGCTGTATAGTAACAATAGTGTCCACATCTAATTTTTTTACAACATATTTACTTTTTTATTTTCTTATTTTTCGTTCGTTATATCCGTTATTATCCCCAATTAAAAAAAAACCAAAAAAAAAAAACCGGACTGTTATAAGGAATACACAACGTTTCTGACGGACTTTAGAGGAGAGTAATTTATATATAAAATTATAAAAATGTCAGTAAACATTTATAATCCTACCCTCCACCACAGTGGTATAAAATACTGTTTTATGTATTATAATATTTATGGCTAAATTTTACTGGAATAAATTTCCCTACAATTTTATACTTGAGTAACCATAGCAAAACGTGGCCAGGTTGAGCTAGCATTTACTAAAAAAAAAAAAAAAAAAAAAAAAAAAGAGGTAGATAGTTTCCTTAAACTTACCATCTAGGGTAAACCGTACAGTTATTGACTACGTTCAACCTTCAGACTACGTTTCAGTGGTGAAATTAAAAAAAAACTTTTTATGATGGGATCAAATTTAAACTTCCTATAGCTCATCTTTATCTATTCTTATAAAGACTCAATAGGTATTTTCGGTCAAAAGATCAATAGTTTTACCATAAGGCAATATTTATTGTTAAAAGTGCAAAAACTAGTTATTGACACCCTGTGGTTTTAATTGTGAAATCTTCCATATGGTTAGTTTGTTAAAGTCTTACTTCATAGATGACTTATAGGACCCTTCAAACATTAGATTCATGTATATCTTGAAATAAAATTAGAACTTTTTCTTATTCTTATCTGTTTACTTATTTCTTTAAGTTAAAGTTGGGGTGTCAATAACTGTACTGAGTGTCAATAACCGTATGGTTTACCCTACTTTACTTCTTCTTATTTTAAGAGACTTGCGCAGGACGAACTATTGCCACCAACAGCAACATAAGACTTGTGAAGAAAGTCAAGAAAATAATTCATTAATCGTAAGAAGACAGAGCTGAGGTAATTAAGCACTTAGGCCGTGTTTGAAATAATTAATTCTGTCCAGTTCATTGCGTATGCAAGGCAGTGGACGGCATCTGCTTCAATTAACGACTTGTCCGTCTCTCATGTCCTTCAGAGTTGGCAGGACACCGGTCCAAGAGCCCCGTTCGCTACCGCCTCCCTTTCTAACCCGTTCCTCCCTTGCCCCGCACAATGTCACGAGCAGTGTTAAAATAAGAAAAATTAATCATTTTTTTTTTTTTTTTTTTTTTTGAGGACTAATATATAATTTAGAATCGTAGAAAAAAAAGAAAACTTAGAAACTTCAATCTAAAAACAAAACCTCAAAGCAAAGGATTAACTTGTATTGTTGATAAAAATACAAAGTATAAAACTGGTTCGGTTAGTATATTTTTACTATGGCTATTACCATCTTATTACTTAAGCATTTTAATTCCTCTTTTCACCTGTTAAAGTTCTAGTCTTAAGTGCATTGTCCATACACTAATCTTGTCCAAACGTGCGAAAAAAAATTGGTAAGGTCTATTGTTTAATTTAAGAAATTTTCATCATTTTTTAAACTTTGGAAATGATTTTCTAAAAAACGTAAAATAACGGTTTTTCCACACTTTAACCATAAATGGTACATTCCTTCTTATTTATTTTGATACCTAGTTTATCTGCTTCTGGCTGCTCCTTACGGTGATATTGTGGTTTTAGATTCCAAAACCAATTCTTTACCGTACGAAGTCTGACGCGTACTGAACCGAGCACCTGAAACGATGGTTTATTTGATTGACTAGAGCACGAAAATAATTTATCTGATTGTTGGGATGACGTAAAAGAGAACATAAGAAAATTCGAACGGTTATTCCATAATAAAAATTAGTTGTCATTATTCTTATCGACCACTACCGTACTGTTGCGTCTTATTGATGCAAGTAACAAAGTTTTGAGAGGAAATGAAACTCCGTCTTTCACGTTATTTTTTCGGCTACTAAATGCTATTTTCGCAAAGGAATCTTCATTAATAATTGAATCTCAACAATATGGAACAAGCAATTGCGAATCTGATCCCAAGTGAAGTGCGAATCGACCTTCGTACTAAGGGAACAGCACACCAAATGATTTTCACAATGATCGATGGTAGTGTGTGTAACATTTCAAGTGACACGAATCATGCACAGAAATGCTTCAATTGTGATGCACCTCCTAAGCGAGTTAATATGTAGTTTACCATCTATAACCGAACATTAAAAATACTTAGGTACATTAATACATATTTAATGTTAAGAGAAGATGGTAGCCGTTTTTACAATCTAGTAATTATGAGGTTTAGTTTATGAGTAATTTTTTATTAGTAATGTTCAGTGTTTATTTTTTTAAATTCGTAAATTTCGTCGGGATCGGTCCTTTCTATCTTGTTTCAGTAGTCCCTATAAAATTTTTATTCTTACAA
The DNA here is from genome assembly GCA_911387785.2 of Aelia acuminata. Lineage (NCBI taxonomy): Eukaryota > Metazoa > Arthropoda > Insecta > Hemiptera > Pentatomidae > Aelia > Aelia acuminata. The sequence continues at coordinate 185,779,880 of OU426978.1, read as the reverse complement.
CAAATTATGGGTTACATACCTACTTATAATTTTTTTTTTTCTGTTTGTTGTTCTCATTGCGCCATGTCAAAAATGAAAGTAATAGTCCTCACACGGAAGAACAAATACTTGATTCGTTACGGTAACTGGGTATAGGGCAATCATAAAGAAATAATTGCTACCTCCGTTTTCTATACCTGTATTTAGAAAGAGATTTTATTATATGTTCAGTTTATAGCTTTAGTACTCTCTAACAAGCTCAAGCAATGAACTTTTTGTAACCATGCAGCCATATATTTTACAAAAATAAAAATATCGTAAATAAGATTAGACAAAAAGGAGAGAAGTACTATCAGATAATATTGCACGGAGATGGTTACAACTCAAAATCATTTTTGAGTTATGCATAGCGTTGGAATCACAACTTCGTGTAAGGTGCAATTTACCATATTCATTTAGAGAGGGGATGATCCAGGATTTCCCCAATGGTAGAGTATTTGTGATCAGAATAATTTCACTAGTCGCTGTTTATAGGTACAAGGTAAAACTGAGGATGCAGTTGAAATTTCAAAAGCGATAACCCGAAAAACGGTTTTTAAGTTGTAGCGATATTCTTGTCAATGTGCGATATGATCATTACATTATATTTCTGTCTTGGAATTTGTCCCTCTAGAAGCCAGATCGCTAAATCTCTTTACGTCATGTTCTTTGAAAAAGAAATCTCTGGCCTTAGCGGTAATCATGATGGTGCTTGTTTCGGATGAAGCATGTTAATACACTTAAGGGCTAATTTTGCTATTTTCAAAGGTAATTAAAATAAACAAAAATTGCAGCTTCAATCTAATTATTAGCTAAAGGTAGAAAAAATTAGAAAAATTGTTCAATGCATTATCAAATGAAAGAGAATTTATCTACAGTATTATCAGGAAATGATGAGGCATTTCTTGTATTACAATGTTTTGTGAATCCACGGAGCCTCCAATAATATTCATCATTCCTAGCTATGAAATTGATAAAAAAACTAAAGAGAAAAGTAGAAACGCAATGGTGATAATCAAGAGAAAATGAATGCAATAAAAAAGAAAGATGAAAAAGATAAATAAACCTGACAACTGCCGTGCCAAACAACACGTACGTGAAAAATCCATAGTTAGCGCCGTGTCCCTGCAGGTGACATCCGAGTGGCAGAGATAAGGGAGTACTCAAAGAGAAACGATCAAAGCAATGAGAGGATATCATGACTTCGTCTCATAACTGCCAAGGTCCTTTCGTGAGCTCCCTGCGTGATCCATATCTCGCTCCCTCATCGCCGGAGCTGAAAAATCCTACCGTGCAATTTGGCAGATCTCCCGCTGGAACTCTTCACGGCATTGCGGCGATTGTCCTTAGTACTCAAGGATAGAATATAGGGGTCGAATAAGATGGGTTCTATTAGACAGAAGCAATGAGCGTTTCTTGTCAGATTTGATAGGTTGAATACCTGTTCGTTGATAAGAATGAACAGTTCATAAGAACTTTTGAAAAAAAAATTACAAGAAATAAACTTTGGAAGAACACCTTGTTCTTTTTTCCATTTGGGTCACATTGTTATTTATTACTGAGCAGAAAAAAGACATCTTAAAAAAAAAAAAAAAACACAACACAATAGTTATTTATTTATTTAAAGTATTACTTTCTAAATAAAAAAACTGTTCTCAAGTATAAAAGGAACGATATAGAATAAGAGCACTTTATCGATTTCACTAATAAATTAATTTAGTCCTAAATATTTTTAGTTTTAGAAATGCTAACACTGGTATGAGGCACGTTCGGAATATCGAGTAATTTATAAAAAAAAAAAAATATCTAGTTTAAATTGCCAGAAATACTTAAAAAATATTAATTGCCAGGTATTTAGCATTGAACGTACCGAAATTAGAAAATAATTTTAGGTTAGTTTAAATTTCATTGATGTATTCAGTTTTTCTAGTAATAAAAACAATATTTTGATCAAATGAGTTGGCATGTTATTATATCCTATGAAAATCAGACTATAATTTTTCGAAAATTATTTCGATATCGATCGAATATTATCGAAAAAATTGTATAACTTGTAGAGTATTATAATAAAATTAATATAGCTTTTTTATAAACTAGAAACCCAATCCTAATGAAAAATTGGTGCTCTTTTGAATGGCAAAGTCCAAAAATTTCTACCTCTGTTTATTTAATATTTATTAATGACGGATTTAAAAAAAACAAATGCTACTTGAAAAATCATAAAAACTGCAAATTATCGAAAAGAGAGGGAAATATAGCACGACTTTTAAGAAACTTTTGGTAGAAAATTCTATGCATTATCGCTGGTATTTTATGTCTCTTCTTATCCGAAGCATACTTTATATTTTTTTAAGATACGGAGAGTCTACTAGGATGGTACACGTTTTATTCATTTCTTAAATTATATTTATGTTGTCAGCTGTCAACACATGTGCCAATGTTTTAAACATTATATTATAACTAGTAGTAATTTACTACGCAGGTGCTTGCTAATATATACTATTATTTGACTATTTTGGTAAATATTATTAATAAATAGCTAATTCGATATTCAAATGACATCTCCATAAAAAATAAAAATCTGGTGCGTGCGCGCAACACACAACTTTCACTTACCAACTTACTTACAAGGGGAGGCTACGGACGTGGGGTCACCGATTACAATGAAACTTTTTTTCGAGTTTCTATATCCAAAAATATTAGATACGTGTCCGAGGGTTCTTGCCAATGGGCCTTCTGAGCCGAGAAAAAAAATGTCTTAGGTACGAAAATAGCCGAAAATTGCATCAACAAAGTTGCCGCTGCTTAAAGCTCCTTCAACCAATTTCAATGAAATTTTCAGGGATGTCAGAGTATTGATAAATATTAGACACATGTATAGGGGATTGGCGAAATTAGCCTCTGGAAGCCCAGAATAAATCATTCAATATTGTGGTATATTCGTGCTCTCTGGGTAACGTTAAAAATCAATTCCATTACTTTGTAAATTAAATAAATTACGTTTTTCAGCTTTTTACGTCAAAAACTAAATATTTGTATTTAAATATTATTAAATATTTAACAGGAAATATTTTTCATGAAAAAGCATTTTTGCTTAGACTGAAGAAAAATTTGCAACCAAAAAAAAAAAAAAAAAATTACTATTTGAAATATGTTCCAGTTTTTATGTAAAAAGCACAATTTCATAGTTACTTAAAAAAATATTAAAGATAATACTGCGAAAAATTAAATTCGAAAGTTTGAATTTTGAATCTGAAAGTATTTCCATTGGTGTTTTCCCTTGCCCAAAGAATTAAGGAATTATTTTATGATTGAAAACGTTTGTTAAAAATTAAGAATAATAAATCTTTGGAAGACGACAACTGTTTTTATTGAATTAAGGGATTGCAGTTATAAACACAGTATGAACTTCTAAATACAAAAAACAGCATATTGTCAACCACGTGATGTTTATTTTTTTCGACAAGTAAAAAACTTCATAAAAAAAATACGAAATTGCCCTGAAATATTGAGTGATGGTCGTCAGGAAATTAGTTCAAGGGAAGATGCTCTGAAAATTAATTCCTTAATTCATCACCAATTATCGTCTCCATTATTTGTTGACATGGTAAAATATGCTTGGTTTGCATCCAAGTTAATTCCCATGAGAGCAATATTTGAAAATGTCAATCAAATATGTTTTCCTGATGGAATGAAAAAGGAAGGAAACTGCAAACTGCAACTGTACCTTTTATTAAATGCTCTCATTGCCGAAAAAACTTATGTTTTAGCTATTTTTTTGATAAATATCACTCAAACCAGTGTGGGGTGTAACCGCATATTTTTAATTTCCTAGTTAGTATTTTAGGATAATTTGGTATTTTATAATGTTTATGTAATCCAGGAAAAGTCTGAAACATTTTCCTGACAAAAATATGTTTTTGGACAAAAAAGTTTTTAATTTTAATTTTTCAAAAATTTATCACATTACATTTAAATATAGGTACTACTATTTTACGAGCATAAATTTTTTGGTGACAATTTCTTCAATCCAAGCATGGAAATTTTGTTATGAAAAATATTTCCTGTTAAATAGTTATAATATTTAAATATAAATTTAGAAGATAGAAAAAAAATTAAAAGAAAATAAAAACTTCGTCTCAAAATAATTTGTTTTTAAATATAAATATTTAGTTTTTGAAGTAGCTGAAAAAACGTAGTATTCAATTTACAAAGTAATGGAATTGATTTTTAACGTTACCGAGAGCGCGAATATAACACAAAATTGAATGATTTATTCTGGGCTTCCAGAGGCTAATTTCGCCAATCCCCTATACATATGTCTAATATTTTTCAATACTCTGACATGCCTGAAAATTTCATTGAATTGGTTGAAGGAGCTATGAGCTGCGGCAACTTTGTTGATGCAATTTTTGGCTATTTTCGTTCCTAAGAAATTTTTTTTCTCGGCTCAGAAGGCCCATTGGCAAGAACCCTAGGACACGTATCTAATATTTTTGGATATAGAAACTCGAAAAAAAGTTTCATTGTAATCAGTGACCCCACGTCCGTAGCCTCCCCTTGTTAGATTAGAAATTGACGTGTTTTGCTAATTATCATTTCCCAAAGTCACAAATTTTTCTACATTCATATCTTATTTTTGTTAATCGTTAAAGCCGTTTTTGAGTAAATAAAAAAACCCGTGAAAATGATACAAAATTTATTAAGTAAAGTCCCCCCTCCCGTAGATCAATTTTGATGAAATTTTTACAGTCATATCTCGGGCATATAAATACATCAAATACCAAGTTTGATCAAAATCGTTAAAACCGTTTTTGAGTAAATAAAAAAAACATGTGAAAATGGTACAAAATTTATTAAGTAAAGTCCCCCCTCCCGTAGATCAATTTTGATGAAACTTTTACAGTCACATCTCGGGCATATAAATACATCAAATACCAAGTTTGATCAAAATCGTTAAAACCGTTTTTGAGTAAATAAAAAAAACATGTGAAAATGGCACAAAATTTATTAAGTAAAGTCCCCGCTCCCGTAGATCAATTTCGATGAAATTTTTACAGTCACATCTCGGGCATATAAATACATCAAATACCAAGTTTGATCAAAATCGTTAAAACCGTCATTGAGTAAATAAAAAAAAACACGTGAAAATGATACAAAATTTATTAAGTAAAGTCCCCCCTCCGGTTAATCAATTTTGATGAAATTTTTACAGTCATATTTCGGGCATATAAATCGATCAAATACTCAGTTTAATCAAAATCGTTAGAGCCGTTTTTGAGAAAATCGAAAAAAAACGTAAAAAGTTATTAAATAAAGTACCCCCTCCCTTTGAGCAATTTTGATGAAATTTTTGCTGTCACATCGCGGGCATATACCTACACTAAATAGCCAATTTCAGGTTCCCACGGTTTATAGTTTTTGAGCTAGTCTGTTCACATACACACACACACACACACACAGACACACACACAGACCATTTCGTGGGACTTGGTTATTTCGACTTAGGGGGTCCCAAAACGTGTATTTCCGTTGAAAACCGGAAGTCGAAAATTTTCACGATCGCAATACTTCCACTTACTATATATTTCATATATAGGTAAGTGAAAGTAAAAATAAAATAATAAAAATGAAAACGGTTTGTATTTAATTTTTTTTGTTCAAAGTATATCCACCAAGACGATCTCAAATATAATTTTTTTTTATTATTATGTATAATACAAGGAGCTTTCGGCGTCCTGCGCCATATTCATCCTTAAATTCCCCTGAAATAGGGTTGTCAGTGCATATAGGAACTCAACAATTTTGAACGCAACAAAATTGTTGCCTACAAGAGTAGGCCCGCAGTACCCTTCAAAGATGATGGGCCAGACGACATGGCGTTCAAAATTGTTGAGTTCCTATATGCACTGACGACCCTATTTGAGGGGAATTTAAGGATGAATATGGCGCAGGACGCTGAAAGCTCCTTGTATTATACATAATAATAAAAAAAATTTATATTTGAGATCGTCTTGGTGGATATACTTTGAACAACATTTTTAACGATCTACCTACTACTTAGATTAATTTTTTTTTTTAATCTGTGCTCTCTGGACCCCCTTCAGGTACGCCAGAGGTGATACCCACATTTCAACGTTCGTTGAAGGGATTTAGTTGAAATCAAAAGATGTCTAGAATTATAGGGACTATAAAAAAAAAAAAAAAAAAAAAAAAAAAAAAAAAAAAAAAAAAAAAAAAAAAAAAAAAAAAAAAAAAAAAAAAAAAAATCGTAATGACCACCAGAGGATAATATAAATATAATTAAATTAAAATATAATAAAATAATAGAATTGTTTAATTCAGCAGTGAACCGTTCTTCAATACTTGGATCAGACAGGTGGTGCCACCTGGCGACCGACTACATTACCTCTAAGCTAGGCCACTCTCTCATTGTCTCATATCATGACAAATTTACTGAATAATATCGATGACGTAATTCATTGTTGTTTATCCTCGCTCAAAATACCTTTCTGCGCGAGCAGAAGAATCAATTGAGTTCGGTCACGGTGAAGGAAACAATATATTTGAATAATATATTCTATACGATAACCTATTTACAGATTCAATACGTGATTGAACAATACATAAAAATGTTTATAGAGGTGGTTTATTTTATTAATCTAATCACACCCCACCTGGAATATTTACAAAAATTAAACCATATGGAATAAACCTTGAATGCAACTTGATTCCGATAAGATATCATGAAAGTTCTTTCAATAGATAATAGTACTTAAATTTTTAATATGATGAACAATAGGTGCTCCATTTACATAATGGCGAATCTTCAACACTCCATTGTTTTTTAGAAGATCAAGGTTTCGGTCATGGAAACCTTTGGTTTGATTAAGAATGACTTTTCTTTGAGTATTCTCAGCCTCTTGGATATTACAGTGATTTCTTCGCAACTATGGGGACACCAATGCATCATTCGTTTATAACGTTTTATAATTATTTGAATATACCAAAATCAATTAAACAAAAATATTACATAGACTGGGAGAATTCATACGAACAAATTATATGCATGGAATTACAGGTACACTTTCAATGTTTTAGGACTGTCATTGCTATTCTAATAATTGATCCGAAAAAAAACCAAAATTTATTAAATAATGTCCTCTCTACGTTTGACCAATTGTGATGAAATTTTCGCTGTCACACCGTGGGCATAAACATACATACACCTAATTTCCTGTTCCTAGGATTTATAATTTTTGAGCTAGTTTGCTCACAAACACAGCATTTCGCGGGACTTTGTTATTTGGACTCATGGGACTCTAAAACATGTAGGGGAAAGTGCCCAATTATGGGATGGTTGCCTAATATGGGATATATGGTTTCTGGATATATTTTGAACCGCAACCTCGCTTTTATTCTATAAAATTAAAGACAAATGTCGAATTGGCACATATCCTTGTCACATTATTATACATTCTCATCCTGTTGGATTAGTTTCAGTAAATTATTGTCTAGGATACAAAAACATTTTTCGTGAATATTTTGACCTGATATTTCAGACCTCAAGGCAAGTCGAATTCCCTTAATCATTGTTTTATCTTAAATTTTGAACAATTCATTACAATATTTGCTAACTGCTTTCTCTTTTTTATTTCATACTTAAGCACAATAACCTCTAAACAAAAAGATGCCACGTCCCCTAATATGGGATACCCATTACTTCCTATTATGGGATATCCCATATTAAGGCACCTTTTTATCACTGAAATAAAAATAGTTATCCTTAGATATATAAAAATCTCGTGTCCCGATGTTTGTCAGAGATAAACTCAGAAACTACTCAACCAATTTTTATAAAATTTTGCTCATCGGCTATCCAACTTAAAATATTGTTATTAATTAAAATAACTTAAATAGTTACTTCTCTCGATTATTGCCTTCAATATTTATTTTATTGCAAATTAAATGCTTATTATTCTACAATTGAGTGTGATTATTTGTACTTTCTACAAATTTCCAACAGATGGCGGTGTAAGTTTATTTATTGACCTAACATTTCATTTTCTTTCGATATTAAGGATGGTTAAGCGGAAATTTTTTTTATTTTTTTTTTGAACTAGAAAAAACAAGTTTTTCTCATGGTTTCAGCAAAAGACAGGTTAAACAAAATCATTTTGCACCCATTAGCAGTACAGTAAATAGAAATTGTGAATTCTAATAGTAAAAAAATGTACATCATTGTTGTAAAAAGTTATAAATTAACGTTATTTATCTCATATATATAATTAATTTTTTATGTTTTGATAAGCATTGGCGGATCCAGGGGGGGGAGGGCTGTGGGAGCTGCAGCCCCTCCCTTTGGAAAATTTTTCGTCATTTAAAGATAGAATTTGACTTTCCTTAATGTTAAGGAAGCAAGTTAAAGAGCAAATAATGTGCAGAACAAGTATAATTTTAGTTGTGGTAAAGGAACATAAAGGTAAAAAAGCTGATTAGCAGATCCAAATGAAGGGCTGTGGGGCTGCAGCCCTCCCTTTACGATCGGCTGGATCCGCCCGTGTTGGTAAGTAGCATGTAAAACATTCAGCATGGTTTGAGGTTGCTCGCTTTTCATGACCTGTTTCTGGTAGAACCTCAACAAGTAGACGATACATCATTTCACCATGTGTTATATTCTGAATTTAAGTAATATTATGGCAAAAGATTAATTTGGTACATTTTAGCTGTATATTTTGTTTGTACTAAACCCTATTCTTATATATTCTTTATTAGTCCCTTTTAGATGTGTGTTACTTATATTTCATCTTACCTCTGCTGATAAAATCCAATAAATGCTAAATAAATGGATCGTTAATACTTACTATATTTAAATATGAGATGTAAAAAATAAAAACTTTAACCCTTCTAAATTCCTTACTAAACAATTTTAAATTTGGCGTAAAGTTCTATTTTAAATCCCATTGTTTTTACATTAGCTGAAACGTTATCTTTATCATTGAATTTTGATTTGACTGTATTAAAAAGAATATGATATAATAATTCAACGCATTATAGCGCCACAGCAACACGTGGCAGGGACTGCTCGTTAATAGATTAAAATGATTTTAATGAAATGTTACTTTAAACACTGAGTTTTTAGAAACGTGTGTGTTTTGTAATAAAAATGTAGAAAATGTAGAAACTAAAGTTCAATGTTCCTACTGTGGAGTGTCCTGCCAATTTGTGAAAAAATCTGTTAAATTAAGGTCTTATCAAATTTTGATTATTGGAATATTATAAAAAAAAGTGATTTTTTTTTTGTAACATTATTAACATGGATATATATATATTTTTTTTTTTTTTTTTTTGTTCCTCCCCTTCTTCGCCCCTTAGGCTATCCGGGGTTTCCCAGGCCAGGTGAGAGGGTGGGGGATTAATGCCGAGTAATATTATTAAATATCCCTTGGCTCCGGGTTTTGAACTTGCTATCTTCGGATTTCCAATCATACGTTGCCATTAGCATTTACAACATATATTTTGGTGAATATCTCCCTCCCCCCTTATTTCCTTTAAATATTTCATTTTATATCATGGTCCCTAATAAGCGATATATATCCCATATTAAGAGCCCATTTTCAAAAAGTACAAATTTGACTTATCTCACATTAACCATGATTACAAATTCTAAAAGGAGATATGGGATGTTTTTCATTTTTGATGTCTTCTACTACTACTGTTTAATGTACAACATTTTTTGAATCGTCTAAGCAAAACCTCTAGAGTAACGACACCTCGTATGCCGCACATGATGGGTGTAGCGAACTAAAAAAAAAAGAAAAGAGGTAAGTGAAAGAAAAATTTCGAATCTCCTTTCATTAGATATATAGATTTTATGATTGTGTGTGTGTGTGTGTGTGTGAAGAAAACAAACGCATTCCTTCCTATAAGACATGAAATTTTTTCTTATTTCGATCTCGAATGATTTCCTCAATATCAGTAATTGGTCATGAATAAATAAATGTAAAAAAAATGTATTTTAATATAGTAGTTTCTGAATTGAGGAAATAAGGTAGTAAATCGAAGATTATTGGAAGATTGAATAACCAATCGACCACCTAAGAGAGGGGCTTTGCCGTGTTTACAGAGGGAGCCACTGTTTGCCAGCCACCGAGACTACACGCTGTGTACATAAAATAAAATAACAGAGCCAAAGAACCATCAGAAAGGGAGGATAAATCTTCACTCAATAAAAGCGGTCGTTGGAGGAGTTGGGGGGGGGGGGGGGCTCTGAGAGAAAAATGATAATAAAAAGCAGAAGGGCCGGGGATAAAGAGGCGAGGACTATCGGATACAGGAGGCAGAGCAGTGGTTCCTCGATGGGCAATCAATATGTCCGCCGATAGTAACAGTTCGCCATTCCCAACTTTATTATATATATATCTAACTTCACCGTTACTTTTCAACTGCTATCGGGGGTAAATGTCACTGTATAAGTGATAAACTTCATGGCGGTATTACTGAGTTAAGCCACTTTAGCAGTAATTTTTTTTATAGATGATTCCAACATTAATGCCATTGAACAGTTAGGTTTCTTAATAGTGTGCTTTTGAATAAAGATGTCAAGAGGAACAGAATCCATTATCTGATTTTGCCAAAAAAATTATGATTTCATATATTCATATTTTAAATCTCTTAACCAGATCTTGCAATAATCTCTTTTTGTTTTGAGCGAATACAAAACAGGATAAAGAATGATTTTAGTCCGTGCTAGGAAAATGCACTATAGTAGAGATGCAGTCTTCCTTACAGACTTACAAATGTATTAATTACAAAAGACTTCTATGGACTAATGGGATAGATCCAGCGATGGGGCCATGCAAAGCTTATCCAAAGAATCTTAATAGTATGTAACTAATTACTCACCACGCAAGGTCCTGAACCATATACTCGTCTTACCTGCAACCACGGACCACTACAAAAACTTCCACCACAGACTTCCAACTTGAAACTATTAGCATAAACACTCAAATCCACACATTCCACCACGAATACTTTAAGGCGGTAGCCTTGAATCTAAATCGAATAAACCAAACAAGGGTGGATAGAGCACACATTTTCATTTTGCAAAATTTTGTAGATGGCAATCGAAAACGGACAAGAAAAAAATATTATGTTTAATAAATAATAGCTATATTTTTAATTTATTATTTTCAACATTTTAAAATGGAGAGTATAGAATATAAATAAATAAATGATTTTCTGATCTTCGAGATTATAAACATGTAAGATGTGCCAAATAAAAGAGTTACTTTTTCTTCTTTTTTTTTTTACTTTTATCGAAAGCGAAGCTAAATCCATAGCAGCCCACCCTCTTCAGATAACTGTATTCGATGGAGGACCTACCGCGTTTTATGGCCTCTTGATTCCTCAGCAGCGCGTGGCCTACCGTTCTGCTATTTTAACGCCCTCCGCCTGTCAGTACCAGGGTGCTCTTCGTCTTTTGCCCGATGAATCATCTGTCAGCTCTCGAGGAGCCATCAGCAAAGACAATGGATGAACTTGGCAGAACGCATCAAAAAGGCGCTTCCACGCTTTTGTAGGCGGATATTAATCTATTAATCAAATAGATTGAGAAGGTCGCCCCGCTCTTAAGTCCTGCGTTTCATACCTTTGTTGAATCTTTTGAAAGAAGAGTTTTCATTAAATCATTTTCAATAATTCTTTTTTCTTTGTGGCGGTCTAAAGAAAAAAAAAAAACTAGATTCGTTGACTTATTGTTTTAAAAATGCTCATAGCCATAACTTATGAAATTTATTTATGGACGAAGCTTTGAATATCAAACCAAGCCAAGCACAATTTCTAGTTTTTCAATATTTTTTTTTACGAAATTCATAGTACGGGAGCTAAGGGACAAAAAAGTGTCTGATTTAAAGAGCCTCTGCCACCTCAGATGGATTGTCATAAAGTTGTATAGTTTTTTTTTAAGAAAATAATTCATAGCAGAGAAAATTGCATAATCTTTATGAAAAAGCATGAAATTTCGCAGTGATTGAATTACTTAAAGTTAAAATTGGTTAAGTCGAATCTCCTAAACTCTTATCAATTATCGGCAGTTTTTACCATATTAGCGGAAAAATGAATTACTCTCATGTTCCAACGCCAACAATGCAGAGGGCTTCTCCAAATGAAAATGATCCATCGAATTTGAGCTCGAAGAAGTTTCAGAACACCTCATCATAATTTTCGGAGTGGTGGCTGATCAACTGTCAATTGAACACTTTATAGTTCTTAGACACAGGTAGGTTGAGGAACCCATGTAAGGTTTTTATCATACTCGATTTGAATGTTGGACCATGATCATTTTCAGATTACTATCTAGCATTGATTACCATTTGAATGGTGATCTCGAAATGAAATCCTGATTAAATCGTTAATTTATATATTGTAAGATTGGGGTTATCCGGCTTTAATATAATTTTGATAGATGGTGGGGTAGACTGTTCAATATAGGTTTAATAACTGCAACTTTATCTGTAGCAATTCATTTCTGTGATTCTTACTATATAACTGCTGACCTTTTTTTAATACCAATTTTTTAAAAGCAAATGAATTCACAAAATATCTTAACCTAGTTTTTGGAACGAAATCTGTACTATTCGACTACACTCACCGAAATAGTCGACGACGATTTGACTACTCCACTACCTCTGTCTAATGATCGACTTCCGGTGTTCCACCCAAAAAAAAATAATCCAAAAGCAATCAAGAGATTTCCGAACAGAAAAGCACCGAGCCATGATCTTTTAACTCCCTTCATCCTTCCTCACCTACCTCGAAAAGCTGATTTGTTTCTTAGACACATCTATAAATATGTCTCACACACCTCCTATTATCCTCTTCTTTGAAAACTCTCAACACTCAAAACGATTCTATATCCACAACTAATCCTTTGTGTTACTGTCGTATCGCACTCTACTTATAATGGGGAAAGTATTTGAACAACTTTTCGTGAGCCGAATTAAGCCTTTACTCGAAAGTAGTGAAGTGATGCCAAATCATCAGTTTGGCTCCCTAGCCATTCTTCATTTTTTTAAAATAAATTTATTTTTACTTCTATGAGTTTCCTGCCACTTTCTGTTAAAACGAGGCAAGAAAGTTTTCATGAGCAATCGGTTTATTTCCACCAAGTTATCCGAGGTCATATTAATAAACTCATTATTAATAGGGTGATTAATAGATGAAAAAGTTAATTTATCATCGACCTAATAACGATGCAAACTGACTATAAATGATGCTAAAGATCTGGTAAGTAAGGCAGAAAGGATGTTTTACTTAACGAATATTTATAACCTAATTCGAAGCACAAACTCCAAAGCGAATAAACTACATGAAATAGCATAGGTAATTCAATAAAAAAAATCTCACATTTACAGAAGCAAGTGGACGCAGCTAGAATATGTTTTTATATTTCCTTGGAGGTGTCTTCTTCTTTAAAAAATGGATTTTAAAACTGCTCGGCTGCGCTTGAAAAATATGGTTTACCAAAAAAATAATTGTCTTATTTTTATCGCATTTATTTGGAATTTTATTTCTGGGTTAAAACATAGAAAAAGTAGCATCATTTTTATGGTAGTGTAATATGTGAAATCGCTTTTCATGAATATGAACAAAAAATGCGCACCAAGAAACAAAAATGCGAGTTGCAATCATAGTGGTATAAATTTTACTTTGAAAAATAACCATTTCAATGATCGAATTTCAAAGGATCATAACAAGTGTCAAAATCGGAATATCTCTGAATAAATTGACGGAATGTGTCAGGTAACTATTTGTTCAGGGAACCCATTTTTTATTTTATATAATTCTTTAGTTTAATTATTAGTTCAGCATTTTGAAAATAATTCTAAATTCAATAATTAATAAGTTGTAAATTCAGTAATTAATATATTGTCGTTAATTTATTAATCAAATTTAACATTGAATATCATACCAATCGATAGTAAGTATTTAATTAGCATTAGTTTAGTGTTATGTGCGTGGGCGTTTTTGATTGGTCGAAGACGCTCTGAGTCAAACAAAAGACGCTTCAAGTCAGTCAGCTGTTGATTCTCGCCAGCCGAGTACACATTACTCCTCACGCTTGAAACATTCATTAAAAACATCTTATGACATTCTCGTACACCCAGGGTGTTCGGTTGTGTATAGTGAACATTTGCAGACATTATTTTAGAAGACGGACCGAAGAGGAAGATTATGTTCCCAGCTGTATGGACATTTAAAGTAAAATAAATAACTCCAATATTATTTTTTATATAATGTCTGAACTTTAAATTTTGTTTAACCTTCAACTTTAAATAACATTCTGTAAACATTGAACTTTACCTTTTAACATTAAATCAAATTGCTGAATTCAGTTATTATTATATCGTATCTATGTATGTATTATGGTTATTAATCGTTTGCTTATTACTTTACTCTATAGTTCATCAATGGCCATTCTATTAAAACATATTTTTGTCTATAATAGTTTATAAGTTGTGTTTCATTTTCATTCAATCATTTAAGTTTCATTCTTATTTAATAAATTATTTGTATTTAATAATTTATTGTTTAAGCTCTAAAATATCAGAGAATTTTCTTTATTTATTTCCTTTCATTCATGTTATTTTGTTCATCTTATTAATTAATCTAATATTTTTATTAACTTCAAAGGTAAACTTTATGTAAAATACATTCTATACTATTCTTTTATTTTTATTACATTAATCAACAAAACTAGGAGCATTAAGCACCCGGCCATACTTTCATCATCAGGGAAGCACAAGGTTTTTATTATTAAAACCTAACTTGCCTGAACACTATTTTATTTATTAATAATGAAAAGAAAAAGAATATTCCAATACCTTCAAAAAATAGGGTTTTTTCCGCCTTTCAACCACTGTGCGCCATGGCTAGTCGCAGTAGGGTCATTCCATGTCAAATCAACACACTGATTCAGACTTGATGTCTCAGATTTTCATGATTTTTGGTATGCAGCAATATATCATAGACTTATCAAAAAATACCAAATTTCAGTTATGTAGCACAATTATTTTTGAAGTTATTAATTTTTAAAGATTTAAAATTTTATGAAAAAATTTCAGCTTTTGGCACCTAGGAGTGGCCTCATTTTAAAGCTGTTGAATGGGGCTTTAATATGGTATGCCACAAGATAGGGGTTACAATTTCAAAAAATTGAAAATTTAAGTTGAATTTTGAAATTTAAATTTCTCCAAAAGTGGCAATTTTAAAAATTTCAAAAAATTATCGAAAATATTTTGCAATGACTTAGTCCAAATAGCAAAATTACATCATGGGATCTCAATGGGATCAGGAGATACGGGGCTTCAGAAATACACATATTTTGGAAATGTACCAAATTAGTAAAAAAAAATTTTTTAATTACCTACTTTGCTATGCAGTGTGTAGGACACTATTAAATTAATATAATACAATGATTTCTTTATAGTACGACATTTTGAAACCCCTCATTAAAAGAAAACTGAAGCTGATTGGCCTACAAGTAGAGGGAAATACCCTTTTTTCACAAGGTACATTACACATTTATAGCCAATGTAGCATCTGAGTTATTCATTTGCTTGTAGGAAGTTCATTTGGCCGTTCCTATGATTTTGTATCTTCAGAACACAACCCATTTCTTGTCCACTTCAGACTAGCAACCAGAGCAAGCCTACAAGGACCAAATTGCGGATGCAAGGCAACTGCTTGAATGATCACATCAGAACATAACTATTCCATATATTGTATATATTCCAACGATTGAAGTCTCGATGAACTGATTTGTTAACTTTACTAATATTATATTTTCATAATTCTGGTATTTTTCACAAAAAGTTTATTTCTGATGCCCTGTATCATCTCATCCCATTGAGATCCCATGATAGAATTTTGTTATTTGGACTAAGCCATTGCAAACTATTTTTTATAATTTTTTTAAATTGCCATTTTTGGAGAAATTCAAATTTAAAAATTTAATTTAAATTTTCAATTTTTTGAAATTGTTACCGCTATCTTGTGGCATACCATATTAAAGCCCCATTCAACAGCTTTAAAATGAGACCACTCCTAGGTATATGTCACCATAGGTTGTCAGCCTACAGACATCCAAAGGTGCCAAAACCTGAATTTTTTTAATAAAAATTTAAATCTTTAAAAATTAATAACTTCAAAAATAATTGTGCTACATAACTGAAATTTTGTGTGTTTTAATAAGTCTATGATATATTGCAGTATACTAAAAATAATGAAAATCTGAGATATCAAGTCTGAAAATCTCCCAAAACTGTGTAGATTTGACATGGAATGACCCAGTAGAATCGCGGCCGTAAGTCGCAGTCGCAGTCACTCCATGAGAAATTCCATCTTCATAATCATTTCTAATATTACATTATAAATATTTCTAATATTACTAATAAGAATTGTCAGTAATTTCACTGATGAAATCGCCGTTATCAACTATTTATGTTTAGAAATCGGACTAATTTTATTGATCAACTATCACTGAAACAATTAAAATAGAGTATACAAAGTTGCGGAAATAAAGAAACTCTATTGTGCATCAGCAATATATGTAATCAGCAATATTTCTCAAAGATGTACAATAAGCAACAATTCTGTTGTCCCTCAGTCAGCTCAAACTCAGATACAACACCCTGATAACGGAGAAACACCAACAGTATTGTTCGGTGACAGGTGATGTGATGAATGACACAGATGAATTATTTTTCTTTGAAAAAATATTTTCTTGACTAAATATCTCAATTTTTTTTCCTTTTTTGTAACAGTTAATATTCCGATTTTACAGCATTAAGACTTTTCGAGCAGAGAATATTTTAGTAGGGATTTTAAGTTGCAGAAACATTCCAGCAGACCAGGGAACAAATGGAAATTGTCGTGTTTTGATAACTATGTAACACATATTTATCACATTCATACATTTTTCCAAATTCATTTCCTTATTTTTGTTTTTTTTTGTTTGCTCTATAAATTACTCTAAAATTTTTTATTGTTAAATAAAAGTTTTTAATTATAATAATTCGGCAATGCAAAATAATACTCCAGCGGGCCTGATTTTATAATTCACTATGTAGTTATTGAAAACTTCATTTAGTTACCATGTAAACATATAATTCCCATTGAATATCTATGTTACATAACACCTTGACAACTCTTTCGCATGAACAGAACGCCTTTTTAAAAAAATGGTGTCATTAAAGGCACCATGCATGCATAAAGGCGCAGGCATGGGCTCAACGGGTTTATATATTGTGGGAATATTTTTATTTTTTCTCCTGTATCTGTTTACTCGTTTTTTTTTTTCATATTTCATAGTCAATTCTTATTTTTAGGCGAAACGAGAGACAGATAATTTCTCCATATAAAAAAAAACAAAACCAAAGGTACTTTATAGGAAAACCAAAAAGGTCCCTTCCCCATTTAAGCCCTCTCAAACATTTTAATAATTATAATGCTTACCTGATATTAAAGAATACTTGATTCTCATTAAGCATGACGAGGTTAATCATAATTTTATATGTTTAAGAAAATCGAAAAAAATTTTAACATGAGAAATCAAGTGATGAAATAAAGTGCCCGTTTGTTCAATTTTAAGTGCTCCGTTTGATCAATTTTGGTGAAATCTTTGCTGTCACATCACGGGCATATACATAACGTACACCGGAGTAAGTGGAAATTCGGGGTAAGTGGAATATTGAGTTTCCATTTCTACAGGAAATGGATATGCATGATAATATCTACTTAGTGCCACCTATTGAAACTCCATAGGGAACGATTCATAGTCCAATCTGAAATCCAAATCTCTCAGGTAGTGGTAAAGTGTTTGTAACCTCACACTGCTTTATGCTTCTCATGCAACAAGTTGATGGTCTGATGGTTCAGTATCCCTCAAACTTACAAGAAGCAGTTATTTCTCGCGATTTTCATTTACCTTATGTAATGTGAACGATTTATTGAGCTATCTTTAAATGGTAAATGACGGTTGGCCAAATTACACTTACCAAATTACACTTATACCGATTACCCAATTTCAGGTGCGTACGGTTTATAGTTTTTGAGCTAGTCTGTTAACATACACACACACAAACCATTTCGGGGGACTTGGTTATTTAGACTCAGGGGACCCCAAAACGTATATTTTCGTTGAAAACTGGAAGTCGAAATTTTTCATGATCGCTATACATATTTATGATCCCTTACTACATATTTCATATATAGGTAAATGAAAGTAAAAAATATCCCGGGTACAAATTGATACAAGTCATTAACATCATTTGGTATTTCGAAACGAGGAAAATAACCTGTAATCATGTTAAAAACATATTTTTATTGTGGTTTGATTTGCAGATTAATTTATCTCATTAGAATAAGTTAGCACTCACTTGTTCAAATAATATTGATCCTGGACAATTAATTTATAGAAAGTTTAGGAACACTGTAATTTGTATTATTGAAGTGATGCCTGGATTTCAACTGATTTATTCCTATTAATAGCGAGGTGAAGTGTGTGAGACATAAACAAATATCAGAGTTTCATGGTTTGATGTATTGTTTAAATTATTTTAATACAATTCTTTAGAATTCTAATTATGACTTTTGTCCACCTAGCTTGTACTAATCGAAATACTAATGCAAATGCCTTCCCATTGCTCTGTCTCTATCTGGCCACCTGTTATAACCTAGTTTGGAAGTATTTTAGATTCTGACCATTTAATAAAAATAAAATAATAAAAAATAAAATTTCATTCTTAACTTTTTTGTATCAACTTTATAAGGAACAGAGTATGGGAAGATCCGAGATATAAGATTATGTTTGTAGTAAAAGATTTCTAGAGTAATGTTCCAGAATCGATCAATCTAGCCACGAGACATTGCACAAAGGAGGGGAAACGGCGTACTGAAGGAAGTAGCGATCTGTAGCCGAAGTGGGTCGTCCGTCATTATCGGCCGTAAAAGAGCACACCCTTGGAAGTGAAAAATGCCAGAGGCCCTCTTGAAGTGGAGTACCATCCATCCCGTGGCCAAGACAGCCGCAGGAGTCTCTCTAATTTATCGCCGCAGAGGATGAACGACTGCCACGATTAGAGTGGAAGCCGCGCTTGTATAACGCTATATGATGTAGGAGTTCATTGCGGGGGCCATCAGTATCCATAAGTGATGAGCTGATGTTTTATGGAAAAGGGAGGAGGAATTGGACGAGGATCTGAGGTAGGAGATTTAGCGGGAGGGGGGGCCAGGGAGCCATATATCTCCTGCCCAGCGGAAGAAAACTGTCCGACAACTCTCCTCGCTCTGTATACTTGCGGAACACCTCTTCTTCGAAAGGGAGGTAGGATTGAAAAACTTTACGGTTGACCAGGTGCAAATTTATTCTCTTAGTATGAAATAGTTGAGTAATGATAAACTGGGTAAAAGTATCTCTCTTGTGACTAGGCAACCGCGTATCAAAAAAAAAAAAAAATACAATATTTATCAAATAAAGTGCCACCTGCGTTGGACTAATTTTGGTTTTCACTTCGAGTACATATTCATACATCAAATATCATTTTTATCACAATCGTTAGAGCCGTTTTTGAGAAAATCGAAAAAACCGTAAAAATGAGACAAAATTTAAGTAACTTGGTAGGTGAAAGTTCTGTGTTGCGCGCATCGCACCAGATTTTTCTGCATATAATAGGGGCACCTCTCAAGTCAAAAATGAGATATATTATAGCGATCACACTCGAATACAACATTCTTTTTTTTAGAATTTCCTTTCGAAAATGGATATTTTTAATAACGGTTGAACTCTATAGGTTCTAACTCTGTGGGATCGATATAACTCCTATCCCATCTGATATAACTCTATGGGAGACAAATCTGTTTCTCTTAAAGTTCCATTCGTCTAAACATCATTTTTAAAACTATAAAGAGTACTCAGAAAGGAAAATCAGAATGAGATTGCCTAACTATGCCTCCAGCATTACTCATTAATGGGTTGCTGCGGGAAAATCAAAGCAGCACGCCAATTTTTTAGGCACAACAACTTCCACATTTCAATGATCCACGACGATCCCCGGAAAAATTGTAATAAGACATAAATTATTCCTTTGTAAAATACTAAGTAATTAAGTGGATGCAATGAAGGATTAGTCTATTACATAGACTCTAAGTCTATTCGTAAAAGCAGACTAGGATGCGATCTATGAAGGTAGGACATGTCTTCTTGCCATTACCGTGTAAGAAAATCTTTTACGTACATGCATTTAAGAAAATGTCTTTTCCATTTTTCCCATTCGAGTTCTTACTCGAGCAGTACCACCACAATCATTTGGCAGAATCTTAGGCCGAAATCTATTACATCCGATCAAATCTATCTTTGCAGAGGTAAGCTCTAAATTCACGGTAGTAGAAACTAAAAAGGTCTTGGAAGAAATAATACTGAGGATATTGTCCCCTGCTTTCGAAAAAATACAGATGAATTTTAAAACCTCATCGACATCGTAAGAATCAGTTTTGTTTTAATAATTTTGGTTTACATGAACGGTTTTAAGATTTTTATTATACTCTCTACTTGATTTTTTTATATATTTTAATATTTTTTTATCTGTATATTAATTTTATATTTGTATTTATTTAGTATCTTGTTGTAATGTAATTTTTTCGTTTTGTGTATAGATTGATAGATAGAAAAAATAACTTTATTCCGGGGCCTAATCCAAAAATAACAGATATGCACATTTAAAAAAATATATTTGGCTGCCATGCTACACATGATAAAATATTTACATGTAAGGTGAATAAAAATAATACAAAAACAAAATAAAAGAAAAAAATATTTCCAATTGTATAGAAAAAAAGGAATAAAGAAAAAGACATCAAAAGAGGATAAGAAAAAAAAAAAAATCTGGTGCGTGCGCGCAACACACAACTTTCACTTACCAACTTACTTAGATTAGAACTTAATGCGTTTTGTTAATTGCCACTTCTCAAATGAACAGAACGGCTTTAATTATGAACTATAATCTGTTATTAAAGGAGTACTCCGCATGCGTGGGCTCAACGAGTTTTATAAGTTGACTGAATATTTTTCTTTTTTTCTCCTCTTTATGTTTTCTTTATTTTTATCATATCTCATATTTATTTCTTATTTTTAGGCGTAACGGGAGGCAGTTAATTTCTCCATGTAAACAAAAACAAAGGTACTTTATAAAAAACAAACAAACAAAAAAGGCCCCCCCCCAAAAAAAAAAACCCTCAGAACATTTTAATAATGATAAAGCTTACCTGATATTAAAGAACGCCTAATTTTCATTAAACATGACGAATTTGATAAAAATCGTTAAAGCCGTTTTTGATATCCTCGAAAAAAAGGTAAAAATTGGAAAAAAATATGAAATAAAGTGCCCGCTCGGTTTCACCAATTTTGATGAAATGTTGGCTATCACATCTTTGGTATATATATACATCAATTTCCCAGTTTGATCAAAATTTTTAAAGTCGTTTTTGGGAAATAAAAAAAACCCTGAAAATGATGCAAAATTTATTGAGTAAAGTCCCCCCTCCGGTTGATCAATTTTCATGAAATTTTTACAGTCGTATCTCGGGCACATACATACATCATATACCCAGTTTGATCAAAATCATTAAAGCCGTTTTTGAGTAAATAAAAAAAAACACGTGGAAATGATACAAAATTTATTAAGTAAAGTCCCCCTTCCGGTTAATCAATTTTGATTAAATTTTTACAGTCATATCTCAGGCATATAAATAGATCAAATACTCAGTTTTATCAAAATCGTTAGAGCCGTTTTTGAGAAAATCGAAAAAAACGTAAAAAGTTATTAAATAAAGTACCCCCTCCCTTTGAGCAATTTTGATAAAATTTTTGCTGTCACATCGCGGGCATATACCTACACTAAATACCCAATTTCAGGCTCCCGCGGTTTATAGCTTTTGAGCTAGTCTGTTCATACACACACACACACACAGACACAGAGACACACACACACACACAGACCATTTCGCGGGACTTGGTCATTTCGACACAGGGGGCCCAAAACGTGTATTTCCGTTGAAAACCGGAAGTCGAAAATTTTTACGATCGCAATACTTCCACTTACTATATATTTCATATATAGGTAAGTGAAAGTAATAAAGAGTACAAACCTTTGCATTGATAGGGTTTTGTTTTAATTTTTTCTTCTTAATCTCCTGGCAATCCTATTAAATTCGATTTTTAATTAATAAAAATCTGGTGCAATTTTTTTTTGGCGCAACACACAACTTTCACTTACGAACTTACTTATATTAGATAATGACGTATTTCGATAATATGTAAAAGCTATTCCTCAACTTTACACATTTTTCCACATTTAAGTATATGCTTATACTCGTATTTGTATAACTCGATAAGTTATGGAGTAGTTTGTATTGCAAAACTTGAAAGTTCTCAGTACTTTTCGATTCATTATTGCTTATTTCTTTTTTAAGGGACCCAATTTATCAGTGGTAATACGGGATATGAAATTATGACTGTCACATCGCGGGAATATACATACATCAAATATCCTGTTTGATCAAAATAGTTACATCCGTTTTTGAGAAAATAAAATAAAACGTGAAAATGAGATCAAATTTATTAAGTGAAGTGCTCCCTCTGTTGACCCAATTTAGGTGAAATTTTGGCTGTCACATCGCTGGCACATAAAACCATCAAAAACAAAGTTTGATCAAAATATTTACACCCGCTTTAAATTAAATAAAAAACGTGTGAAAATTAGACAAATTTATTAAGTGAAGTGCCCCCTCCAATTGATTAATTTTGATGAAATTTTGACGGTCACATCTCTGGCATATACGTACATCAAATACCGAGTTTAATCAAAATCCTATGAGCCATTTTTTAGAAAATCGAAAAAAACTTAAAAATTAGACAAAATTTATTAAATAAAGTACCCCCTCCGTTTGACCAATTTTGATTAAATCTTTGCTCTCACATCGCGGGTATATACATACACCAAATACCCAATAACAGGTTCGTACGGCTTATAGTTTTTGAGCTAGTCTGTTCATACACACACACACACACACACACACTGACCATTTCACGGGACTTGGTTATTATGACTCAGGGGACCCTAAAACGTGTATTTCCGTTGGAAACCGGAAGTAGAAATTTTCAAGTTGTCATAGTACGGGAATGCAAGCATAGTACTCCATCGCGTCTACTTTTATAATTTCTATTTAGTCGTTGAATACTTCATTTAGTTACCATGGAAAGAAATAATTTCCATTTTGTTTAAAAAACCATGACAATCCTTTTTTATTAACAGAACGCCTTTACTTAAAAACAATGGTTTATCATTAAAGGCGTAGTGCATATGCGCATGCGTGGGTTCAACTAGTTTTAAAAGTTGTCGGATTTAACATTTTTCTTGTTTTCTCCAGTATTCGTTTATCGATTTTTTAAAAGTTTTTCATTTCTGTTTTCAGGCATAATGAGATATTTATTTTCATATAAACAAAATCAATACTTTAACGGAAAACGAAAATTATTCCTTCGCCATTTAAGCCCCCTCAGAACACGTCTATGATGATAAAACCTACCTGACATTTAATAATACTATATATTAATAATATATTAATAATTGATTCTCATTAAAAAAGACTAGTTTAATCAAAATCGTTAGAGCCGTTTTTGAGAAAATGGCAAAAAACGTAAAAATGAGACTACATTTAAGAAATAATGTGTGATAAATTTTGATGAAATTTTTGCGGTCACCTCGCAGGCATATACATATATTAAATACACAATTTTAGGTTCATACGGTTTATATTTTTTAACCTAATCAGTCCACACACATAAACCATTTTGCAAGACTTGGTGATTTGGACTCAGGTGACTCCAAAACGTGTATTTCTGTTGAAAACAGGAAGTCGAAATTTGTCATATACAGGTAAGTGAAAGTAAGAAGATAAAATACGAATTATTTTAAAATTTTAAGACAAAGTGGTGAATAGCTAAAGGCTTTTCTTTCTTCTTTTGGAGTGGAGGGGGAGATGGATTGGTTTTCCATTGTGTTTAAATCAGTGGTGAAAAGAATGATAATTGATGGAATGACATATTGCACAATCATAAGGATAACCCCCTTTGTGAGTCAAAGGCCGAGTGTCGGGGGTCTGTTCACAACTCGAAAAAACAAACGAAAAAAACAAAATAATTAAACAACAAACTTATACACGAGTCAAAAATTACATGATACAAACCTAAAATGAATCGGTCAAACACCTCAATAAGGGAAAAAAACTAAATTTACTTATCTTGTTTAGAATTTTTGAGTTGTTTTTAGAAAGAGGAAATAAAATACAATAAAACTAAACCTTAAATAATAATGATAAAGTAGAATAAAATAACTAAAAAAATAAAAACCTTGTGTCCCTCTGAAGACACTGAAAAAAACACTTGTCCTCCTTGCTTAAATTGTTATTTGATTTCTCCATCAGAACTATAGATGTGCATATTTACCAAAAGTTGATAAGTCACGTTCCTATTTTCTGCTTACAGTTCGTGTTTACAATTGTATTTTAATGAACAATTTTTATGCCTAAAGTTAAAAAAACTCTTTTTTACTGAGTCCAATTTCGAATTTTGCTTAAAAAAATAAAACAAAACGAATTTCAAGATAGACAAAGAAGAAAATGGTAAAATCTGACCTATCAACTTTTGGCAGAATTAATTCCCATATGAAGGCATGAGACAAAATAACTTGCCATATTTACAACGCTTATTTCAATTTTAGAAATTCTTAAAATTTCCAAGCTCGAGAACTTCAAAAAATTCAAATTCTAATTGATTAAAGATATACCCCGTAGTCACGTCTTTCTGAATACTTCTATCTGAAATTTATGTTAGATTTTGTATAGTTTAAATTTGAATAAAACACCATTTTCACTATAAAAGCATAAGTCTGCAACAACGGGCCTCTGCCTGAATGGATGCGCAGATTCACCTGTCCATTATGTACATTTCGGAACGCTGTAAAAACTTAGCGGACTACAAATATAGACAATGGACACCACAGAAAAGGTAATAAAGAACAGGAATGGGATTTTTTCCCGAATTTTTCCAAATTCGACCAATTTTTGACTGGACTAATGCTCTGACTTAGACGACGCTGTCAGTTGGGAATACGCAACTGTGAATCATGAATTCGTCTTTATTAAGGCTCAGCAGTGTAGTTTAATGCAAACCAACATGAGTGACGATTCAGTTCATTTTCGGCATATTATGCTGTTTTTTAAAAAAGGGAAAAACGCAGCCCAAACTGCCAGAAAGATTTGTGCCGTGTATGGCAGCGATTCAATTGCTGATAGCACGTTTCAGAAGTGGTTTTCGCGGGTTAGATCGAGATAGAAGATTTCTATTTGGAAGACGAACCCCGGGCTGGCCGGAGTTCAACTCTTGACATTACTGTCCGTGAGATAGCTGCGCAGTTAAGAGCCTGCAAATCGACCGTTTTTGATCATCTAAAGAAAGGAGTGCTATTTCACCAAGACAACGCTAGGTCCCATGTGTCTTTAAGGACTCGGCAAAAGTTATTAAGCTTCAGATGGGGGTTTTACCTCACCCGCCATACTCTCCTGACATTGCTCCTTCGTATTTCCATCTTTTCCGTTCCCTCGAAAAAATTTTACAAGGGAAATCCTACTCTTCAGAAGATGACGTCAAAACGGAGCTTTTATTGTTCTTCAGGAGTAAGGAGAATGATTTTTGGAAAAAAAGGATAATGGACCTTCGAAACCGTTGGGGAAGGGTAATCGCTAACGGTGGTAACTATTTTGTAGATTAAATAAATAAATTTTAAGCTGTTCATCAATTTTAATTTTTGTCCAAATTTCTCTACGAACTTTCCGGATAACCCAATATGTATATAAGTTATTTATTTATTTGTGTATTTATTTATTTAGTTTATGCGTTAATTAATTATGTAATGCTTTGTTAAATTTTAATATATTTTTTATTTCTGATTTAATATGCCTGGTAGTGTGTTGATTTGGTTTCATTCTTATTTTTATTGTTGCATGATAGATATATTTTATTCAAAATTAAACGCGATTGTTGATAATTTTAATATGTATATTTTTCGTTATTCGAGAGAGCACTCAAGGGATTGATTAAAAGTGAGAAAGAATAAAAATTAAAAAAAAAAAAAATATATATAGATATTTATATATATGCATGGATGTTATTATTATCATATATTATTACAACAAGATGTTACTTCTTTCACTTACCTATATATGAAATATATAGTAAGTGGAAGTATTGCGATCGTGAAAAATTTCGACTTCCGGTTTTCAACGGAAATACACCTTTTGGGGTCCCCTGAGTCCAATTAACCAAGTCCCGCGAAATGGTCTGTGTGTGTGTGGGTCTGTGTCTGTGTGTGAACAGACTAGCTCAAAAACTATAAACTGAGCGAACCTGAAATTGGGTATTTAGTGTATGTATATGCCCGCGATGTGACAGCAAAAATTTCATCAAATTTGCTCAAAGGGAGGGGGTGCTTTATTTGTTAACGTTTTAGGTTTTTTCGATTTTCTCAAAAACGGCTCTAACGATTTTGATTAAACTAAGTATTTGATCTATTTATATACCCGAAATATGAGTGTAAAAATTTCATCAAAATTGATCAACCGGAGGGGGGACTTTACTTTTTTTTTTTCTTTCGGGACTTAAGGCTTCCACTGAAGCCCTATTCTGCCCATACTAACACCCATGGCACTGGATAATACTTCTCCTACGAAAGAAAAGCACCACCCAGGGTGGGACTCGAACCCGCAGCTCGGGCATGGGAATACGGCGCTTTACCGCACAGCCACACCGGGCTTACTACTTAATAAATTTTTTATCATTTTCACGTGTTTTTTTTTATTTACTCAAAACCGGTTTTAACGATTTTGATCAAACTGGGTATTTGATGTATGTATAGGCCAACGATGCGATAGCCAACATGACATCAAAATTGGACAAACGGAGCGGGCACTTTACTTTTTAATTGTTTTCCAATTTTTACCTTTTTTTCGATAATCTCAAAAACGGCTTTAACGATTTTTATCAAATTCGGCATGTTTAATGAAAATTAGGTGTTCTTTAATATAAGGTAAGCTTTATCATTATTAAA
The DNA here is from genome assembly GCA_911387785.2 of Aelia acuminata. Lineage (NCBI taxonomy): Eukaryota > Metazoa > Arthropoda > Insecta > Hemiptera > Pentatomidae > Aelia > Aelia acuminata. Next base: position 185,752,638 of record OU426978.1, on the reverse strand, counting down.
ATCTTCTGAGGGGGCTTTTTTTTGGGGAGGGGGGGGTTGGGGCCTTTTTTGTTTGTTTGTTTCCTATAAACTACCTTTCTTTTTAAATTATTTTATTAGAAAATAAAAGATTCGACCACGGCCGGGAATCGAACCCAGGTCCTTATACCTTTACACCTTTCTTTTTGTTTATATGGAGAAATTAACTGTCTCTCGTTAGCCTAAAAATAGGAAATGGCTATATATGAGATATGATAAAAATAAAGAAAACATAAAGAGGAGAAACAAAGAAAAATATTCAGTCAACTCATAAAACTCGTTGAGCCCACGGAGTACGCCTTTAATGACAGACCATTGTTCATAATTAAAGCCGTTCTGTTTATTTGAGAAGTTGCAATTGACAAAACGCATTAATTTCTAATCTAAGTAAGTTGGTAAGTGAAAGTTGTGTGTTGCGCGCACGCACCAGATTTTTACTTTCACTTACCTATATATGAAATATATAGTAAGTGGAAGTATTGCGATCGTGAAAAATTTCGACTTCCGGTTTTTAACGGAAATACACGTTTTGGGACCCCCTGAGTCGAAATAACCAAGTCCCGCGAAATGGTCTGTGTGTGTGTGTGTGTGTGTGTGTGTGTGTGTGTCTGTGTGTGTGTGTGTGTGTGTGTGTGTTTGAACAGACTAGCTCAAAAACTATAAACCGTGGGAACCTGAAATTGGGTATTTAGTGTAGGTATATGCCCGCGATGTGACAGCAAAAATTTCATCAAAATTGCTCAAAGGGAGGGGGTACTTTATTTAATAACTTTTTACGTTATTTTCGATTTTCTCAAAAACGGCTCTAACGATTTTGATTAAACTGAGTATTTAATCTATTTATATGCCCGAGATATGACTGTAAAAATTTCATCAAAATTGATTAACCGGAGGGGGGACTTTACTTAATAAATTTTGTACCAATTTTACGTTTACATATTTTTTATTTACTCAAAAACGGCTTTAACGATTTTGAAGAAACTGGATATTTGATGTATGTATATACCAAATATGTAAAAGCCAACATTTCATCAAAATTGGTCCAACTGAGGGGGCACTTGATTTCATGACTTTTTTTCCAATTTTTAACTTTTTTTCGATTATCTCAAAAACGGCTTTAACGATTTTTATCAAATTCGTCATGTTTAATGAAAATTTGGTTTTCTTTAATATCAGGTATGCTTTATCATTATTACAATGTTCTGAGGGGGCTTTTTTTTTGGGGGGGGGGGGGCTTTTTTGTTTGTTTGTTTCTTATAAAGTACCATTGTTTTTGTTTACATGGAGAAATTAACTGTCTCTCGTTACGCCTAAAAATAAGTAATGGCTAAATATGAGATAAGATAAAAATAAATAGAACATAAAGAGGAGAAAAAAAGAAAAATTCAGTCAATTCATAAAACTCGTTAAGCCCACGCATACGGCACTCGCCTTTAATAACAGGCCATTGTTCATAATTAAAGCCGTTCTGTTCTTTTGAGAAGTGGCAATTAACAAAACGCATTAATTTCTAATCTAAGTAAGTTGGTAAGTGAAAGTTGTGTGTTGCGAGCACGCACCAGATTTTTTTTATTACTTTCACTTACCTATATATAAAATATATAGTAAGTGGAAGTATTGCAATCGTGAAAAATTTCGACTTCCGGTTGGGGTCCCCTGAGTCCAAATAACGAAGTCCCGCGAAATGGTCTGTGTGTGTGTGTGTGTGTGTGTGTGTGTGCGTGCGTGCGTGCGTGCGTGCGTGCGTGCGTGCGTGTGTGTGTGTGTGTGTGTGTGTGTGTGTGTGTGTGTGTGTGTGTGTGTGTGTGTGTGTGTGTGTGTGTGTGTGTGTGTGTGTGTGTGTGTGTGTGTGTGTGTGTGTGTGTGTGTGTGTGTGTGTGTGTGTGTGTGTGTGTGTGTGTGTGTGTGTGTGTGTGTGTGTGTGTGTGTGTGTGTGTGTGTGTGTGAACAGACAAGCTCAAAAACTATAAACCGTGCGAACCTGAAATTGGGTATTTAGTCTAGGTATATACCCGCGATGTGACAGCAAAAATTTCATCAAAATTGCTCAAAGGGAGGACTTTACTTAATAAATTTTATATCATTTTCTTGTGTTTTTTTTTATTTACTCAAAAACGGCTTTAAAGATTTTGATCAAACTGGGTATTTGACATATGTATATGCCAAAGATGTGACAGCCAACATTTCATCAAAAATAGTCAAAAGGAGGGGGCACTTTATTTCATAACTATTTTACCTTTTTTTGATTACCTCAAAAACGGCTTTAATGATTTTGATCAAATTCGTCATGTTTAATGAAAATTAGGTGTTCAATAATATCAGGTAAGTTTTAACAGTATTAAAATTTTCGGAGGGGGCTTAAATGGGAAACGGGCCTTTTTTGTTTTCCTATAAAGTACCTTTGTATTTGTTAATATGGAGAAATTGCCTGTATCTCGTTTCGCCTAAAAATACGAAATGGCTAAATATGAAATAAGAAAAAATCAAGTAAACATATAAGGGAGAAAAAAGAAAAATATTCCATCAACTCAAAAAACACGTTTAGCCCAGGCAGGGGCCTACGCCTTTAATGACAAACCAATGCGTTATAATTAAAGATGTTCTGTTCATTTAATGAGATTATTTGTTTCATGGAAAATAAATGAAATATTCAACAAGTACATAGAGAATTATAAAATCAGACTACTTGGAGTATTATGCTTGCATTGCCGAATTATCCCAAGTAAAAACTTTTATTTAATAATAAAAGAAATTAGTGTTGTTTTTTTGAGCAAATGAAATCAAAAATAAGAAATGAATGTGGAAAAATGTATAACTTTGAAAAGTGGCAATTAACAAAACACATTAATTTCTAATCTAAGTAAGTTGGTAAGTGAAAGTTGTGTGTTGCGCGCACGCACCAGATTTTTTACTTAAAAACCGCTTTAAGGATTTTGATTGAACTCGGTATTCGGTGTATGTATATGCTCGCGATGTGACAGTCATAATTGCATCAAAATTGATCAACCAGAGGGAGGACTTTATTCAATAGAGTAAATGAACTTTAATTTTATAGAGTAAATGAAAACAAAAATAAGAATGCGTGACTTTGAGAAGTGGCAATTATCAAAACGCATTAATTTCTAATCTAAGGAAGTTGGTAAGTGAAAGTTGTGTGTTGCGCGCACGCACCAGATTTTTGATGTCATGGGCGTACCCAGCGGATGGCAGTGGAGGGGGGCAGCTTCCCCCCACCCCCCTGGAAGGCTGGATGCAATAATTTTTTAAGCTTTTAAGGCGGGAAGCAGTAATAGAATAATTGTTTTCAAGCAAATAATTGTAATAACGTAGTTCATAAAGCACTGCTATAATTATACATAATTTTGGTTTCATTTACCATTTCCGCGGTAAGATTTTACAACCTGAACGACCATAGCTTGCCCCCCCCCCTAGTTTTGGTCGTGGGTACGCCCTTGGATGTTGTGATAAGTTCTATATGATATTGTTAAAAAAATTAAATTATTTAAAAGTTATTTATAAAAATATTCGTACTCTAATAACGATTAAGGCTCTTATGTAGAAATACTCCTCCAGACTGGAAGGTTATTGATTCACACTAGAAGGCTGTGAATTGCGGTACAATCACGCCATCTTGCCAAGCATTGTGTTCAGATATTTTGTTGTGTAGAATTATTATCCGATTTGTTTAAAAATGTTAGCGTTCCCATGTTCTGGACTTCTTGTGCTAAGACAGGTAACAAATTACGTTGTAAGTTACGTAGGATTGAATTCTATTATTTATAATGTTTGACGATGCCAGAAATTTTTCGTGACATGCTTAGAAGCCGTTGAAGAAGTAAAGGAGTGGCTTTTATTTTCAAGTTTTGTATGTATTCTAATAGTACTTACTGGCATTCTGTAAGTTAATATTTGTTAACTATATGAGTTATATAATTAATAACTGAAAATTATAATTCAGTCTTTATTGTAAACATTGAACATATCTTGGATGAAACCAGAAAGTGTTCATCTGCTTATCAAAAATGAATTAAAGGACTCTTGATATCTTGCTAATTTAATTTTTTTGTCACTGGAACAGTTATATGCATTCCATGATTGAGGTTAGAACATTCATTCCTACTGAATCTATTCTTGTTGCAATCCAACTGAGTATTGTTAGTTTAATACTTAAATTAATTGTTTATTTTATATTGAGTACATTTGTTTAATATCATATGAATAAATGATTCTTGGTTATTAATAACAGGATTTGTTCTTTATGGAATCACCATTGAAAGTAAGTAATCTTTATCATTACGATATCTTCTAAAGTTGGAGTGATTTTCAAACTTCATTAAAGGGACATATGCGAATTTCTTGATTACAATGATTAGTGTCAATTTTTATTAAATTATTTTTCGATATAACCTTAATGGTTCATATTAAATGAAACTGTTTTCGTGACATATTATTAGTCTCACTGCAATTGAATAAAATAATCAGTTTCCCAACCTTCATTACTGTTTAAACTAAAATTAGGGCTTTCTTTTTGTTATTTATATTATTAGTATTATTATTTTATTTATTTATCACCTTCCATTAATGCAGGTAGTTGTTTATTGCAACCTGTAAACTGTTGAATTAATGTAAATCCAACTTTCATTTGTTTTTGTTTTGTTTTTGATATACCCAGGCAATAAGTTTAATTATAATTTTTGTTTAGAATGTTTGTGCTTTTAGTTTGTATCACATTAAATCATTGTTATTTTGGAACCGGATTGTTAATAAGTATTACAATTATTTGAAATGATATTGCGAAATCGTGCCATCTAAGTTGTGAGTAAATTTTCTTTTAAGTTTATAATCATAAATAAATCAAACAGTAAAATAGTTTTTAATAGTAACTTAATTATTACATAGTCATTAAAAATTACTTGGACTTGGTCCTTATTAAAAATCATTCCTAAATGATGATTCTTTAGTTGCTAGCTTCGCATAACCTCTTATCACTTTGGGTTTTTTATCTTTTTCAACATTAATTCATAATTAGTATAAGATCAAACTATTTAATTGTGATAATCAGTGGTAAATTTATATTCTGCGTGGTCCCATATGCTTCTTATCTGCAGGCTGTCTTAATAGAGATATTGGTTTAGCACATGTGGATGTTCGACCATTTATGGTTTTAGTGGTCAGCCAGCCTCAACATGATATGGGTTTGCAGGTGTATACTTTTACTTACAAATGAGGGATGACTAGTACTTGTTGAAAAACCGGGTTTTTCTTTGTGACAATGAGAATCTTTTTTTGTTACATTCTTTCGTAACTTCCTTCCGAATCTTGATAACAATAAACTGAATAAAAATAAACAGTACAGTGTTACCTAATTAAAATCTAACCTTAGTCTTTTTATCAATATTTGTTTATTGTTTGACTGATTATTATTTTTCTATAGCTTTAAGTTCTACCATAAAATATCATCGAGATCTATGTTCAGTGAAAAAAAAGTAGTTTTTAGATTGTGTAGCAGATCATTCAAGATCTTAATAATTATACTTGATCTGGAAGGCTGAGGCAGACAAGCGCTGTCTTATCACATTCTACAGTTCTGGTAAATTGAACTAAACAATCCTGATGGAATTAACTTTTGGTGCTATTATAGAAGAGTATTCAGAGATGTGTACTAGCAAAGTTAAATTATCGAATCCCAACCCCTTACTTCCCAAGGTCTGGTCCTCGCAGGAAGTTCTCATACCCCCTTAATTAGAGGAGGCCTAAAAGTTAAAATATACTTTTCATATCTGGTTGATAGTTAATATAATTCATCCAATAAAAAAAATAAAAAAATAGATAATATAACTGTAATTAAAAAAAGAAAACAAATTAATTCGGCCCAGGCCCAAATGATCCAGGTGCGTCATTTTATTTCTTTTACAGAATATTTTCGAATATATATATATTGTTTATGGAAATCAATAGAGGTGGTTTATATCATATTATAAAGTATAATGGATGATTCCAGTAATACAAATATAATGATCATGGAAGATAGTTGATCATAGATATAATAAAGAGAGAATGCTTGGGAGGTGTGGTACAAAAATGTAATTGTAATGTAACATGCAATTATTACATATTTGTGCCAATATTCAACCCAAATTTCAGGTCCTCATTATGGCTCTTTGTCTTAAACATATTTTTCGTATTATCTTGATAGACTGATATATTTATTTACATTATTGAACTGACTGCATCCCATTGCAGTCTCATTTTATATGTGTTTATATTTTTTCAATCTGGTGGGCGTTTCGGACCAGTGTGTCCATATTCATCACTAACCCTCCCCTTTGAATATTATATCTAATAAAGAATCTGTCAAATATAGCTGAGTTGGTGTTTTATGTTACATGATTGAAAAAATATAAACATATATAAAATGAGACTGCAATGGGATGCTGTCAGTCTGTCAGTTAAATAACAATTTACCCCCCAAATATTTTATTTCTTCTCAATAAAAAATTGTACATACATATATATATATATATATATATATATATTTATATATTGATTTAAGAACTTGATAAATTAAAGGATGTCTCTTTTAGCAAGTGAATTTTCGGTGAAATGAACTTTTTATATTTGTCATCAGGAATTTCATGCTACTTTTTGTGCAAATAAACTGAAAATATCCAATGGCTAGAGAAATGTCTGCTACAAAAAAGCTGATTGAAATTAGAAAACCTTTTATCACAGATCACTATTGTGCCATTTTTGGTCTAAATTGTGGCGAAATTAATTCAGTCCAAAAATGTATTGAATATTTTTAGTCTAAGATGGGATTCTTCATGGTCAAAACGCAGATAAACAGATAAATTGCTATAATTTTGCAGTTTCTGGATGTTCGAAAGTGATCCGGGGAGATTAAAATCAGTCACGTCCCATACAAGAAAAAAAACCAAACCTATTGCCACCACTTGATCCAACTAAAGCCTCCCTTTTCATTGCAAGGTTGCTGGACTAAAACAAACTTTTCGCTTTTTCATTCATTTGAATCTGTGGAATTGTTGGGTCTTTCAAACCTGATTCACTTTTAAAATAAAGGAAATTTTTATTCTTATTTAATATTTCACTTTTTTTTTTTTAATTTAATTGCGTTGTAAATAAATATAGGGTTGATTAAAAGTAAAAAAAAAAAAAGACAGTTTTGTGAAGAATTCCACAAAACTATTTTGTTGCTATGGTGCTTACGTATGTGAAACGTCACTAACAATAGGCAAAATGTCTGAGGAATTCTAGAAAGAAATACTATATAGAATATTTGGACCGAGGAGAGACGAGCCTACTGAAGAATTTAGTCTTATACACTATGCTGAACTGGGTGAACTGAATCCAGTAAATTCAATAGAGATGATAGTAGTAAGACGTATCAAATGGGCATGTAAAACTGTGAAAAATTGATAGTGAATGAATCCCTAAAAGATAATTAAGCTCCCTCTACTATGAAACGTCCGATTGTTTGTAAAGGATTCTGTTCAGTTAGATCTGTCAAAGTTTGTCTTGGATGTAGGTATATAGCGAGCCAATAGTGGTGTCAGAATCGAACCTGGATTGTTCAGAGTTATCAGGTATGCTCCAACACAAGTTATGAGCATTAACAATACCCTTTACCATTATGGGTAAAGGTTATGTTAATGTGAAAATTGTTTTATGCATGGGTATCACAGTTTGCCGGTATTTATAATTTGTGTTAAAAGTGACCTATTGCTGGCTAAGCACATAGAATTTGTATTTAAGCCAGTGATATGTTCCTCAATGTTGTATAGATTGGTTCGATTTTTTTTTTTTTTCATTAGAGTACAAGGTTTTAGTTATCTGTTTTGTATTATTCTGAGCACACTCAACTAGTTGTTGGCCTAATAATATATAACGTGAGCGATTTGGTCTTGAATTGTATAAATTCTTGTTCCTTTTGTAAAAGAAAATAATATTTTTAAGTAAATTATTTTTTTAAATTTATATCAGTCACATTCAAGGATCTAAATGCTCTTTCCTATCTGGTGTTATTTCCAAAACTATAAATTTGATGTCGTTGAGAACGTTAGTTACAGCCCCAACTTCATAAGTAAACAGTTTGGAGTTAAATTTTTTAATATTTTTAGAATTTGCCATTTAGTAATTTTTTTTCAACTTTTTTCCTAAATTGTTTACTGCTGTGTTTTAAATTAATTATTACTTGGGTTAAATAATTCTGCTTGTAATGTTTTTGATTAGATGTTCAATTTTTATTTCTGTTGGCCTATAAGAAATATTTGCTTTTTAATATTAATTAAGAATTCGTGAGATTTGTAACTTCACTATGTCATCTGTGATATTTTTTTAATTCAAACCTGTCATTTAATGACAGGAGATTGAAAAGATTTGTCATTTTTCTTTGGAAGAATTTAGGTTGGTATTTAGAATACTTTTGCTCAGATTTGATATAATGTAATAACAGAGATGTCTCTGTAATAACAGAGATTTTAAGCTTATTACTCAGGTGTTAGGTTATTTTGGGACTGCTAAGTGTTAAGAATGACCTCATAATATCTCTTAAATTTTTGACTCTCAAGCACTTGGATGACAAAGATCATAACTACCATAAGAAAGCATCTAACTTTGAATGTTTGTTTTAGATGCAATGTTTTATGTTATGATTAACTAGCATACTAAAACATTAAAAATCGTGATGAAGGAAAATATGTTTTTGTTCTAAATGATGCAGTTTGCAAAAAATCTCACTTTATAACCGAGTACCTTCATGTCTACAGAAATCTCTCTAATTAAGCTTATCATAAAAAATTACTGTTGTGTGGCTATTTATTAATATAAATAACTTATGTTCTATCTTAACAGTGTAGAATGTATTTTCAACAATGAACTATTAATATAATAAGTTTTATGTATTTAACAACTACCCACTGAAAAAAATGTGTTAACTCTGTTAGATAAATAAGTACAATTTATTTGTTATGTTAGATAATACTTATTGCCAAATATTTTTGCCTAAAATATTTCTTTAGGTAATGTTTTTTTTAATTTATTTTGCTATGCAGCCTGTTTGACAACTGAAGAACTATATAACTTTTTATGCTGATAATTTTGGATTGGTTTAGGTAAAAGTTATATGTAATAGTGTTATCTATCTACATTCTCAACAGCACTAAAGCCTCTCCTTCGGGAGGTAATAGCCTTTAAAACCATTTAAATTATAATCTTTAATTTTAAAATTAGAGATTATAATTTACATATTCAAATTCTTTCATACACAATTCAGTTCGTGAAGGATAAAAGCATTTGAAGCATATTCAAATTCTTTCATACACAATTCAGTTCGTGAAGGATAAAAGCAAAAAACGTGATTTCATGTTACCCAACCTAAGAGGCTAATGTTTGAATTCAACATTAGAGAAAATTACAATTGATCACTTATTTTAAATGGTGAACAGTATTTATTGATTGATTTTTAATGTACATTAAGTATTTATTTTTATTTTATTTTATTTTTTTTTTTAGTTTTAAAAGATGATTTGTGTTTTCTGATTCGATCCATTATACATAAACATTGTTCGATTGGTGATCGTTAAATTTCGTTTTGCATTTCATGTTCATAGTTCTTTATTTTTTTGATTGTATATTGTCGATTTCAGATGGAATAGACGTAATCAGTCAGCTTTGTCAGCAATAAATCAAGAACTGTCTGACGTTGCTTAAAAAGATTGAGGTATTGTCTGATTCTAAATTTTGAAATGCATCTATAATAAATATTCTTGTTTCTAAAGTTATTTTCCATTGATAATATAAAATTCCGTTCATTCGGTGCACTGAATTGATAACCTTATAAATAATTATACACGTAATAATTAGTTTATTGGGCGTGTTACAGTTACATTAATCAAATTAATTTTTCCGAAGATCTAAAAAAATATTTATGTTTGGTAATGTTTAGGTGGTGTGTGAACATTACATTGTAAAGTACAATTTAAATTTAAACCATGAGATTAGATTAATCCCTTTTCTGTTCTGGTTTTATCATGCACATTGTCTTTATATAATAACCTTTGAGAAAATTATTTATTTTGTGATGAGATTATTATTTTTTTTCTATTGTAGTTCATTTGTTATAAGATTTTTTCATCATTAATCCTGAAAAATTCCAATTTTTAAGACTTTTTTTAAGCTTTTGGATGCAAGATGGAACACTTCCTTTCCAATTAGGTTAGATATTTTTAAATACTAGACCTGTCAAGATGTAGATAGGAATACAATTCAATTTTTTACTGCCAAAGGAGTGCTTGTAGAAAAACCTTCTCTAAATTGGTTAGAGTAGAGGTTATTCACCAATGGGGAGTCAATACTCAGTGAACCAGAACTTATTCTTTATGTTCTGTTCTTTAACTTAAAAACAAAAGTTTGTACAATTGCAGAAGTTGAAATATCTGGTTTTCAAACAGTTATTAAATATCTTTTGGGTTGATCCAGATTTATGGATTATGTTGGCGATCATATTTTTTTAACTCTGTATGGGATTCAATAGTATAGTTCTGTGGTTTTTGTATATGTTGTTATCAAGCCTGTTTGGGTTTTGTGTCATATATACATTCTGAATAATAGCCTTATTTTCTAAACTTAACTCTCAATATTTGTTTTTAAAACTGACTCTAGAAATTTATTAAAGTTATTAATTCAGTGCACCTTATTTTCAGTTAAGGTACTGTATAATTGAAAATAAAATTAGATTCTTTCATTTATTTAAAATATTATCATGGAAAATTCTTTATATTTTATCATACATCAAATTCCCATTTTTCATACCTAGTTTCCTTTTATCCCTTATATAATTAAATTTATACTTAAAAAATAATCTGAAGATGTGGATTCATAGTGCTTTAGTTTTATTTGCAAAGTTTTATGAAGAATTGGACTTTATAGACATTGAATACATGCCATGACTACATATTGTGTGTGCGTGTGTCTTCTATTTATTTTGTATGACAGTTATAAAATGAAGATAAAAGTGAATTTTTGAGCAAGAACTCACAATAATTATTGATCAATTCTTTACTTATGAAGTGGAATAAATTTTTTTTTCCTGTTCTTCTGGGAACATTAACTTTTGGCTTGCATATGTTAGAAGTCTTATGTTGTTCATTTGCAAAGAAATATCTATTCATTGAAGTTCTGCAACAAGCAGTATGTTTAATTTGTTTGTCCTTAAAAAAATACATATTGAAATTATATAAATAATAGCTACTTAATTATTTTTCTTACTATAGCTTGAGTTATTTATTGGGTTTCAGGCCTTTTCACTCAGTCAAGTAAATTCTAATTTTAGCCTTTAACCCCACATTTTGACCCAAGTTACAGTATACAGTGTTTACAAGTGTTATTCTTCATAGTTATACATTTTTGTATATTGATGTTTTCATAATTATTCTTACTTGAATGCTTTTACCAAAATCTTCCACATTTCTCCTGCTGTGGACATCTTTCGTTGCGAGTTATTTATCGTGTTGATTGCTGCTCCAATATTGAGAACTGTTCGATAAATCGTTTTTTTTGGTGAATAATTTGTTTCAGAACCCACAAGGTAGAGCGAGAAGAAATAAGTTGTTGGGTTTGCACTCTTTGTCAGAAAAGATACTATCTGGTGTGTCATACTGTCAGTCTGCTATTTATACGGTAAGAATCTTATTGGGAATTTTAAGCCCGCGATTTATTTTTTACTTTTCTGTTATTTATTTACTTTTATGTTATTATCTTTTTCCTCCACCATTTACTGTTACATGTTTTCAAAAAATTATTTTGGTGGTCATTAAAGAACCTTATTTAATTTCTGTTACATTGGTGTTTACTTTTTATTTTTTTCCTTAGTGAATGATTTTAAAGTTGAGCAAATTGATTTGGATTATGTAAATTACCTCTATGCAAATTGTATAAAATTGTTTGTGATTTTGAAATTAATGTTTGACCTATTTTAAAGTTAATTATCAATTAGCCTAACTTAATTTAGATGGGTGGACAAATTCTACGTCTTTTGGGTATGTATTTAATTATGTTATTTTTTACTAATTTTCGTTTTGAATATTGTTCATTATTAAGATCAAATAGCGAGGAATGGACCGAAGGCATTTTGGAGAAAGCCCATTCTTTGGTGCCGGAGGCAGTACTAGCAGTGGAGGCGGAAATGGAACTGGCAATGGTAACAACAATGGCAACGGCGGCAATGGAAGTGGTGGTGGCCGCAGTGCAGGTTTTGGTAGCCCCTACTTCAACAGCAATCAGAAATCTCCTGAGGATGATCTAATTGCTAGGAGTAGGGAATGGATGTCTAGGCAAGATAGGGATAGGGATCCTTGGAGGAGATCTGTTGATGATTTCCTTGATGACAGGGGTAGCAGGTATAAGGGTAGGGATAGGACTTCCCGGGATAGATCTAGATCAAGGGAAAGGGATCGTGATAGGGAAAGGGAAAGAGATAGGAGTGAAAGGGGAGATAGAAGTGAAAGAGGGGACAGGAGTGAGCGAGGGGATAGGAAGAGAAGGTCAAGGGATAGGAGTAGAGGAGGAAGTAGGGATCGTAGGCGGTCTCCAGATAATGAAGAAGGGCGTGATCATTCTAAACGTTACAGAGATGGTGATCGCTGGAGTGAATATGATCGTTCTGGAAGCAGGCATGACAGATATGACCGAAGATATGGCAGGGGTGATGATGATGAGGAAGGTGGAAGAAAATATTCCAGTGAAGAAGAAAACAGTAGTAGCTATGATAGGAGGTCTGATGGGGATTATGATTATTCAAGACCATACGCTGATAGTTCCCTTCGTGCTGAAGATAGATATGCTTACAAAAAACAAACTCCACAAAAAACAATCATTATTAGGGGTCTTGCCCAGCATATAACTGAACATGATATACAAGAAGATATCGTTTTATCTCAACTTCAATGTCGTGATATCAGGTTGGTTAGGAGAAAAGATACTGGTACTTCTAGAGGCTTTGCTTTTGTTGAATTCAAATCAGTTGAAGATGCTACTAAGTGGATCGAAATGAAGCAAGGTGAATTAATGTTAAAAGACCATTTCAGGGCCTTGTTGCAATACAGCTTGCCGAAGGACCCTTATACTTATGGAAGGGATAAGCGGATGTCTGATTGGTATTGTAAATGTCAGGCCCATAATTTCAGGCGGAGAGACACTTGTTTCAAATGTAATTTGCCGCGTAGAGAAGGAGAAGTATTAGAAGGCACAGATGAAGTAAGTTCTCATCCGACAAATACTGTGCTTTTAAGAGGATTAGATGCTTTAACAACAGAAGAAAGTGTGTTGCAGTCAATTAAATCTTTGTCATCTTTACCGATTAGGAGCGTAAGAATAGGTCGTGATCCTGCTACAAATACTTCTAGGGGTGTTTGTTACCTTGAAATGAATAATGTTGTAGATGCCATGTATTTACATAATGCTCTGCAGACTTCATGCCCCCAAGTTGATGGTAGAACAGCTATCATTTCTTATGCAAAATTAGATCCGTTAACTCTTCATTCATCAGCTGCAATAAGTGGACAAATAGCTAATGCTGCTGTTGCAGCTGCCCAATGGAGTCATCAGAAACAAGAGACAACTCAGTACAAATTAAGCGATGTTCCTCGCCTGGCTGAATATAGTGCTAATCTTTATGCAACTAATCCTCAAGAAAAAGCTGCTTATGTAGCCTATTACGAAGATTATTACAAAAAACAAATCAGTGATGGTGCAAATATTTCTTTACCAGTTAATAATTCAGCTGGTTTGGCATGTGCTCAAGCTGCAGTTGCAGCCCATAAAAAATCTAGTACAAAAGGTAGCTTAAATGAACCACCAGATGGTTCTGGAGATAAAACTTACCCTGTCCCAGATGTCAGTTCTTATCAATATGATAAATCTTCTGGATACTACTATGATCCTTACACTACTTTGTATTATGATGCCAATTCACAGTATTATTACAACAATAAATCTGGTAAATTTTTATATTGGGATGCCTCAAAGAAAACCTACTTGCCTGCACCTACTGATGGTTCTAATTCTCAGGCGCTTCAGGCTCCTCCACCTCCCAATATAATCGGGGAAGATTCAAAAGACGATGAGGCCAAGAAAGCAAAAGAAAAAATAGAAGAAAAAGATAAGGTAAAAGTTGCTAAGAGGATAGCTAAGGATATGGAAAGATGGGCCAAAACATTAAACCAGAAAAAGGAGAATGCTAAACAAAATATTGTTGCTGCACAGCAGGCTGTTTCGTCTATGAAAGCCGCTGGTGCTGCAGACATAGGTTATGCAGTTTTAGAACGCAAAGATCTTGTTCTTCCAATATTATCTAATGGTATGGATATGAAAGCAGCTACTAAGCATGAAAGTCTCGTTGCTGCTTATGGACAAGGAAGTGATAGTGAGCCTGAGGAATCACAAGAAGATACATCCCAATTAGACGTAAAGTGTCTCACTGACTGGACAAAAATGGCCTGTTTACTCTGCAAACGTCAATTTCCCAGCAAAGATGCTCTAGTCAAACACCAACAGCTCTCCGAATTGCATAAACAGAATCTCAATGCTTGGTACAAATCTCGTGGATTATCGGATTCTGATGACAGTCAAAGTAAAAATATTCAGTACCGGGATAGGGCAAAAGAAAGGAGATTGAAATATGGTGAACCAGATGCACCGCAACCTAGTAAATTGAAGGAAACATATATGAAAGGTAGGGAAGCTGTAGTGAGCTATGAAGAGCCAACTAGGGCAGGTATTGGGAATGATAATCTTGGTAGTAAGTTACTCCAGAAAATGGGTTGGCAGGAAGGGATGGGACTTGGTAAAAGCAATCAGGGAAGGACTAGTATCATTCAAGCTGAACGAAGGGCGGCAACGGCTGGTTTGGGAAGTAAGTCCGTTGGGGTTACTCCGGGGCCTGGGGAAACGTATAAGGACTGTGTTAAAAAAATGATGCAAATTCGTTACAGTGAAATAGATGGGTCTTTGTCATGAGATAAGTCTCAAAACTATCTTTTTAATCGGGGCTTTAGGCAATGCTCAAGAGTAGCTAGGCCTTTGCTTTGGTTGATAGATGTTTCAATTTTTCATTTGAAATTTAGATTATTCCCCATGTAAATACATTTTGAAAAAGTCTGTAATAAATTTTTATTGTAATATATGTACGATTCCTCTCGTTTAAATAAACTAAATTATGAATTTTGTATATAATTAATGTATATAATGTGTAGCAATCATTAGTTCTTACTAAATACCTAAGATTTTTTTTTTAATATGTACATATTAAAGAGGAATGAAAAATTAAATGTGTAGGTATTTATATATGTACATGTCGGTAGTGTTTGTAATGATTTTATACTTTTGACAGCATCATAGCTTTAATTTTAAGTATGAATGATATTGATCTTTAATTTTTTTTTTTCACCGTTCATTTATTTTTTATTTTTTTTAAGAAGGAAATTTGGTTTTGTTTGTTGATCATCTATATTGACTTATGAAGGTGGGTACCTAAAACAAAGTTACATCATAATTTTTTCCCCTTGTGATTTTGATTTTTGGGGTTGTGATTGTTAAATTTCTTAATGGAATATTGTATTTATTTGATTCAACTTTTATTTTATTGATATTCATCAATTGCATTAATCATAATAGTTATAAATTTTGTTATTGCCATTAGGTTAATGTCTGAGATTATTTTATTTGTTTTTATCTCTGAGATATGTATGTTTTGTACATTTATAATGAATGTTGATATTATTTATTAAATAGAACATTTTCAGATAATGTAAATTTCATTTCATTTTCCCCACTTTTTTTTATTTAGTTATTAATATTGGAAGTGTTTTATTAAGTGAAATATAATTGTTCCTTCTATGTTATGATGCTTAAAATTTTATGTTTGAGATAGTTTTTTTTTTTTTTTTATTGATTAAAACCTGAAGGACAAATGGTTCAGTAATCATTAATGATGAAGCATATTTGTATACTATTTTAACTTCAGTAGAATTGTTTCATAAATGGTTTAAAGATATAAGATCCTGAGATTGGTTGTTATAGCTTGAACTATCAATAAATAAACTATAAATATATTTTGCTATAAATTTTGATTTATTCTGTGCCTCATCCATTTTTTTTCCATTCTTCCTCATCCATTCTTTTTTTTTTTTTTTTTTTTCTTTTTTCATTGGCAAAATTACAATTCACATGATCATCCAATTCAATGATTTATAAAACTTTTTCTTTTTAATTCTGTTATTTATAATTGTTAAAATAGTGTGCCACCTACAGGTGGCATCATAGGTATGGTGTTCTAGTTCTAGAATACATGTAAAAATTACATGGTTGGTATATTTAAGTTTTTGCCCTTCTCCTATTTTTCAGAAACATGTTTAGGAAATCAAGGGATTCAAAAGTAAAAAAAGAAATCAGTGCCTCATTTTTTTTTCTAATTACTACATTTTCTTTAATTAATATTTGACATACAGAATCTTTTAAAAGTTGTTCAAAATTTATTTTTTTGAAACACTAATAATTTTGTGTAAATTTTCAAATTTATGTCGATATTACAAGGAGTGATCTAAGTTCTTTTTTATCGATTTCTAGGTAAGGGTCGATCTCCAAATCGAACACACTGAATCCATTGGAAGTAATAAAATAATCGATTCTGAAAATGTTCACACGAAATTTTCAAAGGTTGACTGTCCTATGACAAACGTTGAATAAATTTTATTGAAGCAGTCAATGAAAAAGGACTTAGAGGCAGTGGCTCCGAGTTGAATATGTTTTTCAATTTACATTAAATGATAATTCGGATTCACAGTTTTCAGGCTCACAGGTGCTTATTTAGTACTAACGAGGGTACTGCCACTTGAACGTTTTATGATGTATATTTTGATGAAATGAATTTGTTAAAAAAAGGTTATACAAAATATAGGTGTAGTAAATGAAGCTGGTAATAAATAAGCAAAATTTACTAGTAATGAGGCCAACAAAATGAGAAATTGGAGGTTAATGTTTTAAGGAACAAGAACAATTTTCCACAATCATATATCTCGTTCCTTAATATCTCGCCTATGTCCGTATCCATCCCACTTCGTTCCTTTTAGTTTCGTAAACAGTCATTGAGGATATGCGACACCATCATAGGTACCCATTAAGTAAAAACAGATATAAGAACAAAAATCTCCTGGCAATGTCCCGGAAACAAATTTAATAATGCATAAACTTATCCTTGGGTCAAAATGGGATAGTATTGCAATTGAGTAATGACAATACAAAACTTTTATCCATAAAAAATAGGACGGAATTTAGTTGGCAGTGGATTCCTACAGTACTCGTGCTCTTAAAGGGTAATTGAGTGTTGTTTGAAGTGCTCACTGAACCAGATTTGTTTTTTAATAATTTTCTGAAAATGGAGGCATTGAATGAATATTTGAAGAAACCTTTATCGGTTGAATAATATTAATAGTTGTATAATTGGTTTCCCTTTATAAAAAAGTAAATATTAAAATGTGCTAAAGAATAATCTCTTTAAGGATCAGGAGGTTTATCTTGGGAAACAGGCAGATGTGATACTTGACGTTAGAATAGATGTTGTTAGCAGATAGAGTAGAATACTAAATAATTAATTTGTAATTTCAGTTATTTAGTTTCGTTCCTCATTCAAGATTGATCAGCTATAGTCTGGCTCCAAATCACTGATATTGTTTACGATTCGCCTCAGATTATTTTAATTATTATGATGATTGTACGATAATTTTAGTGAAAATAAAGAAAGGGGAAAACTACACATAATCTGATCGATATTACTAACGTAAAAAACGGGATAAAAAAATTATTTCGCTCTGGTGAGCTCGGATAAGCAATTAATACAATTATATGAACTGTAAAATAAAAAAAATGAAATAAATCTTTAATGCAACTTACCAAGCCTACGCTGTATGCTGATTCTGAATTTCGGGCAAGGGTGAAAGACATTGAAAGGAGATTTTAGGATGAAGGAAATTTTCACCTGTTGCTCGTCCTTCTTGAATTTTGCGGCAAACGGCAAACGATGATAGAAGAGAAACCTTCAAGACAATTATTAATTTCATACCCAGGAGGCAGAAAATCGTAATAAAGTGACACCCAAGAGGTGCCAAAAAAACCATCGGCGGCGGACTCTAAATGAGAAACACACACGACGACGATGGCTGCTTACAATTCAACATCCAAAGAGCAAGTGCGCAAAAAAAAAAAATGGCTAAGCCTGGAATTCTAATCCCTTACAAATGCCATCATGATGCCACTGATAACCAATTGTTGGCCCAGCGATTGCTATCTCCATGACAGTTAAGGTGGCAAATTCAAATTGAAATGTAAAAAAAGAAAGAATCATGTATGATGAAATAAAATAAAATCAAAATACCGAACAATGATCTTTAGATATTTTTTACGCTAAAAATAAGAAAGAAAAATGATCGGTGTCAAAAGATCTCCAAATAGTGAAATACAATTTCATTTCTCGCTTACGTTTAGTCCCACCATCCAGGTCTTCTTTTGATCTTTAAATGAGCAAAATGGGCAAAAAATTGTGAATTGAGCAACGTAAAAAGCTTGATGGATAATTAAAATAAAGTAGATAATATATACCAATAAAAACTAACAAGAAAAGTGATTATAGCTAATGAATGTAAGATAAATAACCTTAACATGTTCAACGCTGACCTCAATTTTTTTTTAACCAATTTTGATTAATATTGTAATTAATGTATTGTAACTCTTCTGTGGGTTAACAAATGTTTAATTTCAACAAAAATATATAATTATCAATGCCAACGAATTAATACAACTCAAATATCCGTGCAGGTAACAGAAATTACAACTTTATAGCACACAAATCATATGGCTTGAGCTTCACAGACTAAGACTAACTGGCCCAGTCATTCGTTCCTTATATATAGTCGTAGAACGAACATTCTAGAAGGTTCGAGGTCTTCTTGGAATCTGGTGGAACGACGTGGATGGAGTTCGAAGAATCTATGTAGATCCAGTTTGCTCCAACCGCAAGTTTGTTCCAACAAACGGTCTGGGATTTTAAATCAAATGTTTTTTACTTTTATTTAACGATTTAGCGGTACAGTATATTCATAGGAATATTGTTTTCAATTTTCAATGTTCCAAAACTACATGCGCTTATAGTGGGCTCTGTAGAATTAAAAACTAAACTAACTCAGCGGCGCAACAACTCATTGTTGAGTCAAGGCCTCCTGGATCAGCCTGCGCCATGTGTCACAATCCTTTGCCGTTTGCATCCAATTGCGCGCTCCCAGCAATGCCCAGGCAGCGTGGGTCTTCCTCTATGCCTAGAGCCATGAATTTCTTCATAAAAAACCTTCTTTAGGATGGAATTTTTGTCCATCCTCGCCAAATGCCCAGCTCCACCTTAGCCTTCCGAGACGGATGTATTTTGCAATGTCGGGTTCATTGAACAGGGTATACAGTTCCATATTAGTTCTCCGACGCCATTCATTGCCCTCCATGATCCCTCCGTAGATGGTTCGGAGGATATTCCTTTCATGAATCAGTAAAGTAGATTCATCCGATTTGGAAAGTGTCCATGTCTCAGAACCGTAGCTCAGGACTGGACGGATCAATGTCTTATAGAACATTATCTTTGTAGCTCTCGGAAGTAGGCTATTGCGGAAATGGTTACGTAGACCATAGAAGCATCTATTGGACTTGCCTATGCGAGACCTAATTTCCCTGGATATCGTTTTCAGAATTGATTTCACAGCCGAGGTATACAAATTCGTTAACCTCGAATTTGAGTCCCCGATTTTAACTTCCTCGCCATGTACTGCTTGTTCTCCTGAAAACATGGAAACCGGAAACTAAACAGTTTTATCGTTTAATACCGTTCATATGGTTAATGAATTAGAAATATTATTTATTTATCTATTAAGTTATAAAATTTGCATTAGAATTAAGGAATGGACAACAAAATAATTCAATATAGTAGCAATAATCATTTGCTATTGTAAAAGGAATCAAAAAACATTTTGTTCTTTTTCTTTTTTTAACGTCCGCTTTATGCCACGAAGCTCATTTTGTTCTTTAATACCAGTTTATTCTTATAAAGATTAAACATGTTTTAATCAACTAAAATTGACTAATAAAGCTAAAAAATACTATTTACACTAGAATTTTTACTAAATTAGAAATAAATTATGTTTTTATCAATTAAAAGTCACTATAGTAAACTAAAATAATACTACTTACAATCTATATTAAAATATATTTCCATTATAAATAAACATAAGTATGTTCTGATCAATTAAAATTTTCTACATTAAACTCAATTAAATTTGTTCTACTTAATCGTTGATGTACATGATTGTAAATAAGTAATGTTTCGGAACATATATAAATATAATGAGGAAACATAACTGGGAACAACCTTTTAAAAAGTCCAAGATTCCAAGCTTTAAAAAGTCTAAGATTAGAACATAAGGATACTGAGTGAATGCTTCCATGGAATAGTGTGCTGCGCCGTGTACGCTAGTGAAAATAGAATCGAACATCCTTATTACCCTTAGCAGGAGAGAGCTCAGTTTTCTCTCAGACTTCAGGAGCGTGCTAGTGGCAATCCATAGCCAAGCAATTACTTTTTAAAAAGGCTCTTTAATCGTGTTTAAAAAAGTCTAAGGTAAGAACACAAGGATACTGAGTGAATGCTTTCATGGTAGAAAGGAGTTCAGGTAAAAACCAATTCATGGGAATATCCAAAATGCGGGTGTAAGGGAAAAGGAGCTGGTAGTTCTGGAACGACATTCGCACGACTGGGTAATGAATACCTGTCGTTCTGGAGCTCCTCTCCCAACTTGCGCCCCACCATGTTAATTCTGGGACTTCTCTTAAGACTAACATTTTGGTTCAAAATGAAATGTCACTAATGGCTAAAAATTTGAAGTAATGAAGAATAATTTAAGTTAACATGAATTTAAAAAATAAAATTTGGATCCTAGTTAATCATTTAATCATCTGATTTAATACAGTAACACATAAGTACTCATATGATCCAATCTTCAACGCAAGACTAAGACTCCAGTCCATTTCTATTATATTGAATCTGAATTAGGACATTCTAGAAGGTTCTCAAGAAGCGTAGAAGATACTAGAACAATCACAAACATGTACTGGACCAGTTGGTAAATGTTCCAAAAAAAAGTCTAAACCTCTTTTCAATCATATGCTTTTTGTTTTACGTTATATACGTCTTTTGTTTGTTTGTTTATTTGTTTAACCTCCCTTTTTGCGACTAAGGCTAATCGGACGATGCTACAATGGGAGTCCTAAATTTTGCCTATCCAGGTATATTAGGATAGGGACCTTTAACGAGTACTTGACATCGTACAGGCTCGGGACCTCCATTTTACGTCCTATCCGAGGGACGGTATGGCTAAGGATTTTTTACTCCCATTAAAAAATCCTAGGGCCACCGCTGCACAGTGGGACGAATCGCCAATCTAGGGGGAAATAGTTAACATCAACGAAATGAAAAAATCTTTTCGGTCTCTTGAAAACAATAGTCTAGCTAAGGCATTTACAAATTATTAATCACTTTAAGCAAGTATTAACAGAATAATGGGGGTTTGAATACGATAGTTCCCTCATAACGCTTAGTCAGCTTATTTCCAAATTATATTGTAAAATCAATAGAATCATAGAATGGATCGTGTTTTTTTGAAAAAAATTTATGCTAGGCAATAGAAGACGATTCAGAAATTAAGTTTATATAAGTTCTTGGTTCTTTAAATGTGGATATAATACAGAGTATCCTCCTTTCTTTTCAATAGTTGATAAGCTACATTTTTTTCTTATATAAAAAGGGGTTACTAAAAATCTACACCGATCTACACCGAGATATTTATACAGAATATAGTCCACACTATATAGAAATAAAGTATTCATTATGAACTGCTAATACCTGCTAATAAAGGTGTGAACTTTTTTTAAAGGTATAAATCTCTTATTGTTGAGAGCCTATATTTTTAATATTTTGAGGCAATACGGAGGTACTAATGAAATTTATAGATATATAGTAAACCAATTTCATTGGAATACACTACGGCAATCTCCGAAGCTATGAAAAAACGAGATTCGTTGACCATAAGTACAACAATTAAAAGCAAATAGCAAGATTTTTTCCTTTCTAGGAATAAGAAAGAAATAAAGCATGAACACAACAGTATACCTTAGGTATTTACAAACCATTAATACCTTAAAACAAATACCAACGGAATAACAAAAGAATAAGCACGCCACATTCGTCACAATAAGTCAGATAATTTGAACATCTTATTGATAAAGCGGCATCATAGATCAGCGAATTTCATATGGTTTTGGAAAAACTTTTATACCACGGTATGGAAGACGATTCGGCAAGTAAGTTTATCTGTATTTGGCTTTTTAAGTGTAATGTACCCTTCTTTATTTCCAGTAGTCAACTTAGTAAGCTACTTAATTTAAACTACTACTTATTTAATTATTGTTAGTAAAAATGCGATAACTAAAAATCTATAACGACTTAGTTAAATAGACAGATATTTCACAGAATACAATCAACATTATATAATAACAAATTTTTCATTACGCATTTCTTATTCCTGCTAATGTGTGGTACGGTGTTTTTTTTCCAGGGGTAAACGTGTCATTATTGAGATCCGATATTTTTAATATGTGGGAACAGCACGGTGGTGTAGATGAACTGTATATTTCAGATTTTTCTCTTTCTTTCCTAGCTAATTACCTCTCGCATAGGTAAATATTCAAAAAGTCTTTATTATGTGGTGTAGTGGTGGGGGATCGATATCAGTAAGGAAAGATTGGGTACTATTACTAGACTCGAAACGAACAATAAATAGGTTCAGGACAGGTCTAAAATGAATACCGGAAGATTATTCCGGTACGTCTGAAAGCATCCTTGTATTCAATATTTCCCGAATATCTGGGTTAATTCCAAGGACCAGGGAGCATCTAAAGGTACAAGTTTTAAGGGGTTCAATTTGATTTAGGATGGCAACGAGATTGGCCCTATATTAGATGGGTCCTATACAACGGGATAGTAGATCAAGGGATAGATTTATTTCATCTGCTGTCAGGTAATCTAGGTTTTTCCAAGATATATATTTTAGAAATAAAGTAGGATTCGAAATATCATTGGAAATACGTATTAAGTCGTCGCTCACAGACTTTATGAGTATGACACTAGTTGTTGACAAAAGTCCTCGAAAATATGATCGATATCAGCAAGGAAAGATTGGGCATGATTACTCGACTCGAAACGAACAATAAATAGGTTCAGGGAACATACCAGGTCTAAAATGAACTGTTTTTTGGGAGAATTGGAAAGAATATTTGTATTGAAGTCGCCGGATGTATGCATTCGGATGGATGGATTCAGATTCAGATGATTCGGAATGAAAAACAATTTTTTTTTACATTTTAATATTAGAATTTAATATATAATTTTTTAAAAATGTATTTGACGTTATTTTTTAGTTAATATGTTTTTTTTCTTTTTGAATAATTGAAAATTGAATAAAGAAATATAAATAGAATTACTCCATTATTTACAATAATTTAATATTGGTTTTTAATATTTTTTTTTTTTTTTTTTTTTTTTTTTTTTTTTTTTTTTTTTTTTATATGTCCATTGCCAAAACCACTATTTTGACTTTTATTTATTAATTCATGCTTAAATGCAATTTTCTACAAACATTAACATAATATAAGTCGCTTCCAGAATTATTTCCCCCTAGATTGGCGATTCGTCCCACTGTGCGCTGGGCCCGAACCTGCGACCTTTAGTATTGAAGGTTGCCATGCTAACCACTATACCAAAGGTGACCGTGACCCCTTTTACGTCTTTTTTATGAGATGTAGAATGCAATATTGTGTAATAAGTTATATGAAAGGGATCGGAAATATTTTTAAAATGTTCATGGATTTTAGGACACAAAGTTCAAAGTATACTTTGAAGTATACTTGTTAATTAGTTTCTTTGCACAGGAGTGACCTAGTAAGGAACTAGTTTGTGATGCTTAGAGTCTGTACTGGAGCTCTGAACTTTATCCGTCGGCAGCAGCTGTGCTAATTTGAAGAACCACCCTTAAACATGCGACGCGAATACCTATCGCTAAAACACGTGTCGCAGTTAAGGACAGCTTTACAATCCCCTTATTCAACAACTCTTTTAGGAACAATCTGGATCACGAACTTTGGAATATTGAGTGTAGAGCATTTAAAACATTTGTATTTAACACTCAAAAGCATGTGAACTTCAAATGGGCTATATTAGGCTAGTCTCGGATCTGAAAATCCCAAGATGGAAAAAATGATAACCTTTTATTGAGACGTCAATGGCCGATTATTCTAAGGAAAATCATATAGAAATTCAGTAATATTTTTTACAACTGTTAGAGATGTATAAACTTTTTAATGCCTAATACAATGGCGCTACCAAAATAGAAAATAGCGTGCTGTGCAGTAGACGCTAGTAAAAATAAAATCCACCGTCTGTATTACTCTTAGCAGGTGAGAGCCCAATTATCTCTTTCCAAACAACAGCTATCATGACGGTTCTCCAAAGGATAGCCGGGTCCAACAATAAAACCTGAATGGTTGCATCAGACTCCAGGCAATCCATAGCCACACAATTCTTTAGTCAGAGAAATTGAAAGGACATGGTGGGAACTAAAAGTTAAGTAAAAAAAAAATGTTTTATTAGTGGAATAAAGCTCTGGAAAAAAAAAAGCTGTGGAATCATGGGCAATAAAGCTGTGCAACATACAATAATGGGAAATCACCATAAGATATCCCTTTAGAAGATTGAATAAATAATAAAATGGAAGAAACAACTCATTCATTGTTGGAAATTCACCATGGATAAATAAACCATCTAAACTGATGTTAGAACCGATGTTACCTATTTCTAAACCGATGTTAGAAATTAAACAAAAATGCATTAAATGGGCCTAAAGCTTAAGAACTTCCAGAAGAAATGAAATCATAATATGCCACACGATGCGTGTGAATTTACGCATGGTTATCTTCTCAGGATGAGTTAACATTTCGGTTTGGGTAGGAGATGGCGAATGCGTTCTGAACTTTGAGAAATGTTTTGAATGTGGAGATTCTAAAAGATAGATTGTGCAATGATGATGCCAAGGTTTTTAACTGAGAAGCAGAAAGTTATTGGCTGGTCATACAGGCAAATTGTGGGAAAGTTAGAATTGAGTGGAGTCTAGAACATATATATATATGGCTTGAGTCTTCGCAGCGTCAAGCCTTTACTAATTTGTTTCTCTATAACTAATTCGAACTATTTTATCTTAAATTTTAAATTTTTAAACTGCCTGGGTACGTTGAAAAAGGTAAGACTGGAACCGAAAGAATAGAGTTCAGGATAAATCTTGATGTGGAAGGATAGGGATTTTAATTTTGTAAAGGGGATAGAATGACTAATGGAATCAAACACTTTGGAATAAGTGAAGTAGTACCTACTAAAGATTTTTAGCACACCGATTATTATAATTAGGACAGATTGCGTGGAGTAGCTGGGTCGAAAACAAGATTGGAAACCATCAAGTTGATCTGTCAGTTCGAGGAATTTGTATACTTGGGATTACAATAGACTTTCTAAAGGTATCGAGGGATTCAGGAGGAATCTAGAGGATTCAGAGTTGACGATTATCTTTGAGAGAAGAGGGGTTATGATGTTAATTTAAACGATAAACGATGTATTTCTTTTCCCCAGGCGTTATGGAATAGTGAATTTTGAAGAGAGAAGTTGTAGTAAAAGAAGAACGGGTAGGATTACTGGGATGCATTTGACAGAAATGCCATTAAGACTTGTGGAATTAGTGTGATAGAGAAATGTCAGATAAATAAAATTCATTATTAAATGAAGTTTCAGGGAAAAAAGAAGAGGAGGATATTAGGAAAAATATATAAAAGGCAGATATAAGGTAGGCAGGTGAAACTGTAGAAAGTGAACCTGGAATTATCATTAAGGAGAAGTTCACGAAGAAGCACATCGCTTTGGAATCAGTAATTTATGAAAGGGCGAATGGGTCGAAGGTCTTAGTCCATTTCAAGTTGTGGAGCGCCATAGTAGTAGCATCATTCTTTTTCAAATAATTAATTTTGTCACAAACTAATGGTTCAGTCCTGCCATGAAACGTAGATGTTTTGAGAGGAGATAAAGAGTCAAAAGGTTAGAAGTGAGGATGTCAACCATGGATAAGATTCAACCCATGAATGAAGAACCATTCAAGATCTGGTAAATTTTGTTTGCCAGATGTCTAAATCGTAGGAACTAATAGTTTTTGGTTGATGGGAGGAGTTGGAGTTTTTTAAATTATTCCTATAAGATCGTGAGGGAATAGAAAGCTTACTAGCAATTGTGAAGTAAAGAAGTTTCCGCTTGGAGTCGAAATTTAATCAGCAGTGGATTCTTACAGTATTTTCCGCGCTCTTTCATAATTCAACAACATTTTAAATCGAAACTTGTTACGAATCCGTTAAAAGTGCATTTAAAATGTTGGCTAATCAAATTATCAATTAATGGCTGCAATTCATTTGACCATCTCTTATGTTTAGTCAAATAAGGGAGGTGGTAACTGAATATTGTGTGGAGCGCACATAGCACCAGATTTAATAAAAAATAAATTTCCAAAAGCTAAGGAAACATTTAATTGCATTATAGGTTAACTTAAATAAATATTTATATTATTAGTACCCCTTTTTTGAAATGTAAATTTTAAAAACAAAACAAAATTAAATAAAAATCTCTTTAAGGATCAAGATCTTTATGTTGGGAAACAGGCAGATGTGAATGTTTAGAATAAAAATTGGAAGAGATTTAAGAATAGATTATTATATGAGACAGTAATTTGTATTTCCAGATAATGATTTAGTTTCCTAAATATTGAAAATTGCTTTTTCACAGTTATGAACTGGATATAGTGATAATAAGATCTAGGGATCAATATGATATATTTGTCTTTGAGACCTTCAAGGTCACTCCGAGAGGAAGGACTCGCACACGAGTGCTGCTAGTACACTCTCACGAACGATTGAGTGCCCATTCCAGTAGGGAATCGGTTTCAACTGAGGGCAGTTTTTGAAAGTGTGTGTACATAATATTTTGCCTATCGTTCCACCTTCGATTGATATGGATCTCAATGTAACTAATGTCGCAAGAACTGCAGACGCGTCCTTACTTGTTCCGTTCTCTTAGAAATGTAAAAAAAAAAAAAAAAAAAATGTAATGTTTCTCACATTTACGACAGTGAAGTTTTTTAACATGAGTTCTCGTCTCTCTTAAACAATGTTCATCAAGTGGCCAATTTGATCGCTTACCTAAATTCAATAATATTTTGTTTTGAAGTTATCTTTTATTATTATTTTAGATCATTATTAGATCAAATCACATCAGTATTTAAAACAATTTTAAATGAAAAATCTAAACGTCTACTAATAAAATAATTGTTTCATGTTAAGATTTTTTAAGGCATACCCGGCCAATGTGTAACTTATTTTTCACTCTAAAAAACTGCTATTGTTAAAATCTTAATAATTGTTTTTAATGATTCTTGTTGATCTTTTTTTCACTTTTAATATTTCTTTCACTTTTGGAGGAAAATCATGGAATCTTTGTTACACATAATACAGGCCACTCTGGGGCAGCCCGGCGGAGGTCTGGTCTATCGATTTCCTCCCTCAGCCCGGCCGCGATATCCTCCTTCGAGGAAGAAGAGAGGATTGATGGGTGAAGAAAGCAATTAAACAGAGAGGAGGATAGGATAGAGAAGAATGCGCAGGCGCAGGGTACCGCCTATCAGAGCCTCCGCGCATGCCCGTGACCCATATCCAGTGCGTCTCGGCACATACATTTATGCATCATCGTTACATTTTAAATTCAGATTCAGCTCCTCTCCTCCGCCCATATATTAATGTAGAGTGTATTATTATTCCGTGGGTCCGACCGTGCCTCTCAGAAGTAGAATGCATAAGTAATGGTAGTTTTCCTTCAAGGGGCTCACAATGGAGTGATGGATCAGAGCGATGATTGATGCAAGTCTTTTCGGGCCTTTAATAATAAAAACCTGTGACACTTTCACCGGCGCTGTGTGAAAATAAACTCGTAGAGGACATCACGTAGCGTTTTTCTCCATCCTCAGCCGGTAGAAAAAAAGTCCTTTTTGAGATCCGGGAATTCTGGCCCGATAGTATGTAAATGTATACGGAACGGGCCGTAGTTTAGCGTCTAATTAATACACAAGGTGTGCCGGCGGCATAATCCTTCAAATGTTAGTCGCTAGGGCGGAGGAGAAGGAGCAGTTTAAATTGTATGAAACTTACATGAGGCATAAGCCAAGGGACGAGAAAAGAGGAACCCTGCCCTGGTTAAGTTTACAAATGAATACAGCGATTGAAGCAACTTATAATATCAATGTAGCCCCACCCCCCTCTAGGCCACTCCCCCATATAGAATGGCCATATTAACTTGATAATTAGCTCTGTTATACGACTTGCAGATGAGCCGGGGCTCGGGGAGATGAATAATAATACAGAATATATATAGAAAAAAAGAGGGTTCTCCCACCACTTCTCCTCTTTCCTCCGCCGCCGAGTCTCTCTTGTGACTTACATATAAAATTGGGCTTCGGAGGGAGCCTTGTGCCATTCCAGTTCGGGCCTCCGTACCACTCTCTTCGGCTCGAGGGCTCCTCGTGACGTCACCGCCGCCATCTTTTCCCGCGCATATTCAAATCCGAATCGGCATCACACTGTTAACCTTCTCTTATGGTTTAGTGTTCAGTGCAGTGATGTGTTGTGACAGTGTTGGAAAATAGGGAAAACCATTTTTTTTTTTTTTTTTTTTTTTTTACTATAATATTAAAAATGTCAAAGCGATGAAATGTGAGTAATTGAAGAAATTATTTTCTAGGCGGCCACTACTAGTGCTCTGTTTTTAATTTCCTTTTTTATTCCGCTATTTATTTTTTTGTTACAGTATTTTCCAAAGATATGTAAAACCTAAAAATATTATTTCCGAACTATATTAAAATTGATTAATATATTCTTTTTTCATAGTCCTTATTCGTGTTTAATTCAATTTCAAAACACTGTTACTATTACGGGTTGTATTGGGGAAGGTTACCTTGACTGTTACTTTTTTTCTGTTAACTGCTACCTCTTTGGGGCGCCATATTTATATTCATATTTATATATCTTAATTTAAATTTATATATTTTTTTTTTTTTTTTTTAAAGTTAGCTGAAAGGTCTAAGAGTTCAATTATGCTGTATACCCAAAGTAATGCAATCGGAGATCATGGAATGCAACTGGTGTCAACGGTTCAAAAAGGCATATAACCTTAGGGGGTCGTTTTATTGTACTTCGAAGAGAGGGGGTATTACTTTTTTCTCTCTCAACTTAAATCCTTCTTTTTATTAGAGACTGTAAAATGGGTAAAAACATTTCTGTTTCTCCTCTGTCAATAGTGAAATACTCTCTTACAGCCAGGTATTTTTTTTTTTTTAACATAGAGAATATATAGCTTTGTTGTTCAAATAAGGAAATAGGAATTACAGGGATGGATTATCGAAAGATAATTATATAAATTGGGTAATACATTAAAAAAACAAAAACGAATTTATGTAAGTTTTATGACTTTGTCAATCTATTTTTCGTTGTTTTTTACTTTTAACTTTCAAAAACCGTAGGTATGTATGTTCCATGTAGAATGCGTTACCTACCTTTCTTGATTAAAAAAATACTTATAATCCTGGAAAGTATATACTAATAATAAATGAGTTTCCTGTTCTACGTTTTTAAATTATGAGTACGATTTTATTTACTTTAAACTAAGTATAACATATGGCAATTACAGAAATCTAAGTTTAGGCATCATAATGTACAAGAAACATTGGAAGATCTTTAACAGTAAATATAGATTAATAATATCATAACAGAATAACATAAATAATTATTCTCCCGTTGATGATTTGTTATATCAATCCCAAAATTTTGTCAGGTATTGTTGATAACTAATATCTAAAGTAATCATAAATTGGAATATGTTAAAACATGATCAATCGATACTGTTTGTACTAGCATATCCTTAAAGGTTCTTTTAACGCCAAGGCTTTTAAGTTAAGGTTACTGATTGAGTTTAAATTGGTTACGATACCTAATCTATCAGGAATTCTTATTACATTTCTCCATATTGTACCATAATAATTATCCTTTTATTCCTGTTTTTTTATTTATTTTTTTAGTTTTATTTTTCAATTGGATATTTAATTTATCTATTTTTTTTAATATAAAAAATAATTTCCAATATGGCGGGTTTGTCCCAGTAGGGGTGTCACGTGATCTAAACATGTAACCTTAAAGGTAACTTACTGTCCTTGAGGCAGACTGATGGCATAGTCATTTTTTAGCAAGGGATAAGGCATAATTGTCATGAATAAGCACCGTAATAATGGCGTAATTATCTTTTTAAAATTAAATTAAAGATACTCTAACTTTTATTATAAAAGTTGAATTAAGTATATATTGTACATAAAATGTCTTTCTGTTACAGTCAATATTAAACATTAAAGTTATTTACCAATGGAAGTTTATTGCTTACGATTTAGGACTGTAGAGGGAAAATTGACCTTGTGAGAAAACAAATCATATCTTCAAGAAACAGGTCATAACTTGGTCATAGTAGCAAGATTAGATCATAAGATTTTCGCAAAAATGAACAATTAATATAATCAAATTATTATAATAATGGTATTTGGAACAATTAGAGTCCACTTAAACATAAGGTGGGTGATCACCATTTAGTGGGGGGATTTGAAATGGAGGATAGGTGTTAAAGTTAATTTAGTAGGCCATGTGATGCATTGTTCTTAATATATTATGTTGCTGAAACCAATGTGTGACCATTCCTATTAATTTGCAATCAAAGCTATTACGGATCGTAGTTGAAAATCTAGTTTTGAAGCTAAATGATATCGCAGCTTACAAATTGATTATGTATGTAGGTAAATTATTGTATATAAGTGTATACAATTTGTATAGATTATTGTATATACCCAATTATTGCATATACCTAGCATCGGATTAGGAAATCGGATTTTCATGTTAAACAAGGGTCCAATATCTAGGTTTGTATCCAAGTACATTCCTAAAAGTCTTTAGCTAAATATGTAATAAAATAATGACAAAGCTGCAACCCCCGGCAACGTGGTAATGTTGCCTTCCCTTTAGGGTATTGAATCTTTTAGGGTAGGATTGGTTAGCCCCTTTTAATTTAGGCGGACTCTATAGATCTCGAATATTACTTTAAGACGAAGTTATGTATAAAGCTTTATAAAGATACAATTTTTTTTTTTTTATACTAGTATAAATGTACATTTTGTATGATCTTCCTCTTAAGGGTCTATTCACACTATCGGTTTCGCTCCCGCTCCACTCTCGATCTACCCCGTTCACACTATCGCACCGCTCCCGATCCGATCTCCTAAAGTCTTATCATATTCACATGATACAATTTTCTTTCTATTCCTCTTTATAATATTTTGCCCGTGAGATTAGACGGGGAGTGGAGCGGAAGCGGACCGAAAGTGTGAATGGGTGAGATCGAGAGCGGAGCGGTACCGATAGTGGAGTACTCTCTTTCTATTTCTCTTTAAAATATTTTGCCAGACCGAGATCGAACCGTGAGCGGAGCGAGACTGGACCGGTACCGATAGTGGAATACTCTCTTTCTATTTCTCTTTAGAATATTTTGCCAGACCTAGATCGAACCGAGAGCGGACAGATAGTGTGAATGGGTGAGATCGAGAGCGGACCGGTACCGATAGAGGAGTACTCTCTTTCTATTTCTCTTTAGAATATTTTGCCAGACCGAGATCGAACCGGGAGCGAACCGAGAGCGGACCGATAACGTGAATCCGCCCTAACTCCAACAAGCGCCTATAGAGCGGGTTACCATGCGTTTACCAATCAATTTCCTAGGATGGGAAGAAGCTTTTTGTTCTGTGCGTACAACCAATGTAAAGGAAACCGTCTTAAGAATTTTTCTTCGTATAGAATATTTTTTGTGATTCTCAGATTTGATATCAAGAAGTAAATGACACTTGTGACTGATTTTTAGTAACAGACCTTACAGTTCGAGGGCATAATTTTTGCGAAACACGAAAATAAATAAATAACAATCAAACTATTATATAAATGGCATTTGTTAAAATTATTATGCTTTGCCTTATTATATTCTTATATTTCATCCTCCCGGTATTAGCATATATGAATATAACCTCTTCCTCTACTGTGAGTAACAACTGAATAGCCGTTAAGGGTTGGTAAAAGGGAACACAAAGGTCAAGTTGGAAAGGTTAATTTAAGGACAAAGATTCTTTCAGCATTAGATAGAACGTGGATTCTGGCACGCTTAATGCTTTAAAGCGACTGGAATGCCCATATCATCAAAAAATCTTAAAACTCTTTATAGGAAATTACACCAGCGCTTAATTACGTAGCTAACGTTAAACATCATTAGAAATTTCTTTTAATAATAAATAAAATAAATAATAAGCTTATAATTGTATTGGTTTCAGAAAAGTTATTCAGGTATTATCATGGACAACTGTATATATTCTTAATAGATCAGATAACAGAGAAAACCAGAACTTATTTCAAATTCAGTGAGAAAGACAATGTATGAGCTTTAATTGATTCATAAGTCTATCAAAGACAGTTTGAATCCGGCCTGAGCGGCTTGAAATTTATTCCGAGGCGGACCCATAGGATGATTCCAAATCTTCCTTTTCATTTCATTCATCATCCAAAGATTCCTTCCAAATATAGTTTAAATAAGCCTTTTATACCTTTTATACCGGTTGTACAACCCTCCCTCCTCCGTTTGAGATGGAAGGGGCAAAAAAAAAAAAAAAAATAAATAAAATGGTTTTCAATATCGTTTTATCTAAAACTTCGTTTTGAAAACCTACCGATTTCCTTACTAAATACACTGCCTTGAATTTTAGTTAGGCGTTTTCTTATTATTATCTCTCTATACAAAATACAACTTTGATTCTAAGAATATATTTTTATTTTAAATTATTATTTATAATGATCGACTCAATATAGTAATACATTATATCCTAGTTTAATATTTTAGTGGATTGACTTGTTTAACAGGAAATATATTTTATCATGAATATCAATAGTGACATTAAATTAAGTACAAGATCGTTCTATTGTCAAGTGTTATTCCACCATCATATGATAACTTTATATTAATATAAAGGGACAATTATGTTTTAACATATTACAGAAAAGGAAGTTGATCATTAATCTAAATGTTAAAAAAAAATCGCAATACTTGCTCTGTAATTGCCTGAGAAGTTTTACTTTTCTTTAAGTTTATTCTATGAAACATGATTTTCTACCATACAAATAAATTAAAGTACAAAGTTAATGATTTTATTTTTTATTATTGCCTTTTTTCAATATTATATATACAACTAGATAATCAGCCTCTTCTAAAATAAATAAGTAATTCATTCTGTACTCATTTTTAAAAAAGCTTGTAGATGGCAGCACTTTCCAGAACACTGATTCATTAAGAACCTCCTCCTGTAATAAAGTTTACCATCGAAGGTCCTGTAGTCCCTCCTCTATCTGCTTAAAACAGTCATAGATAAATTGCAATATGGCTCTTAGTCAGTTCCATCAATTTTCAAAATTGAAGTCTTTTCTTGCTATAGTTGTTTAATTAAAATTATCATTACCAGCGAAACTCGACTGTTATGTTGGTTTAGTATAATAAATCTATATCCCTTTAAAATCTAACAACTTTATAACGGTGCTATTAAATCAACTGTCGGTAGAGAAAACTGGTATTAACGAGTAAGAAATAAAGAAATAAAGAAATATAGCAAATAAGCAGAATCATATAAATAAATAAAAAAGATGACTGAGATATTACTACTGAGAGAGAGAGATAGAATTATAATGGTGGATAGCAGCTGTACGCCAATAAACTAAAGCGAGCAAATATTTAAAAATAACTTTATCTAACTACGTAATCTAACTAAGTAAATCATGCAAAAATAAATAAAATTTATCTACCTAATATAAATTTAATTATTAATATATAATATTTTTCGAGCTTCCACGATTACGAATACCGGCGCCCCACCCTCTTAAATCCGAAGTTAAAATTCTGAAATAATTATACAGTACCAGTCAAAAGTTTAGACTCACTTGCATTTAATTCACAATCTTCTAGTTTAATAAAATAATTCTAACTCAAGAGTTAGAAAATGGTGGATATCTTTCACCATCATTAACTCAAGAGGTAACATTTCGAACATTATATGATGAAGTTTAGAATAAAATTATAAATAAACTGTGGTGTAGTGTTTAGCATGGCAATCTAATATACTAAAGGTCGCGGGTTCGCATCCCTATTTGGCCCTAAAATTTTTTAATGGGAGTAAAAAATCCTTGGCTATGCCGTCCATCGAATAGGACGTAAAATGGAGGTCCCGAGCCTGTACGATGTCAGGTACTCGTTAAGGATCCCTATCCTAATTATATCTGTATAGGCAAAATTTAGGACTCCCAGTGTAGCATCGTCCGATTAGCCTTAGTAGCATAAAGGGACGTTAAAGAAACAATCAAATAAATTAAAAATAAAATTATAGTTTTTATGTTGTTAAATAAATAAAATGTTGTTATTTATTTATTTTACAAAACTAATGGTGAGTCTAAACTTTTAACTGGTACCGTATATACACAAGCTTAGATTTTACAAGCTGTATCAATTTTAAAATTCGGTAGAGGATGGCGTAATTTTATTTTAACTTTTTAAAGATTTAACATCGAAAAATTATTTTGTGGGACGCCAGTATTTGTAATCAAGAACGTTCCCTCTTCTTCTGCATATACACAATCTTGTTAAGGCTTGGTTCTTTGAACGCAAGGAATCTTAAAAGGTGAATGCTTTTTGAAAACACTATTTTTAATTTTTTTTTCATATTTAGACACCTCGCGCAGGCTTCATTGCCGTGTATGTGAGGATGGTCGATGGAAATTTCTAGAAAGTTCCTCCCTGCTAAGTCCGTAAGACTCGCTGACCAACAATGAGAGCGGCCCCTCAGGCTTGTTGGAGGGTGTGTCGTAGGTTTGCCCTACTCACATATTTTTTAGATCACCCAAACATCAAAGTCATGGAACAACCTAAGGTACGGCTCATTATCCGATATAAATTCTCATTATCCGGAAGTAAACTATTCCCTTTCGGGTCTCCGGTCGGGGACTACTTTAGGGGATTCATGGTGCAAGCTGGAAAATATAGATTTAAGTATAGGGACGTGGAACGTGAGGAGTTTGAATACAGCGTGTCGGTCGGGAATGAGGTTATGGGATATAGTTTAGATATCGTGGTGCTGCAAGAAGTCCTCTGGCCTGGGAGGGTTCGTTAAGGGAAGGTAAGTACACTGTGGTACGGAGGGAGGGGAAACTATTGTTTAGCCACCGGGTTTCTGATTAGAAATAGGTTACTTTCTGCGATGAGTAACATTAAATTTTACGGAAATAGGTTATCGGTGGCTATATTTCAGGGCGGTAGTATAAAATCGCGTAAACATATACGCACCAACAGAAGACGAAGCCAAATGGGAATTTTATGAAATACCAGTATCCGTTTTTGAAAAACTACCGCGAAGCTACATAAGAATTATTTTGTGAGACACAAACGCAAAGGTTAGATAGATCAGTGGAAGTAAAAATGCTTTATAAAATATAATAGAACCTTTGGAACTACAGACAGTAAAGATAGTTTTAGTTGTAGTCTCTATAATATTAGTTTTAGAGTATAGTGTTGTTAGTTATAAAGTTAGTTGGTGATAAGGTTTTTATTTTAATAAAGATTAAACAAAACAGTTAATGCTCATTGTAATAAAATTAATCTAAAAAGAATTAATGAAATAAATTATATAATTAGACATTCTTTTAAAAATAATTAGTTATAAATAAAATATTGTTAACTAATTAATTATATTACTTTTATATTAAATCATGCGCTTCTTTTATTGCATTTAAATTTTTATAACAATTAAGGAGGTCGAAACTCAGATATATCAATTAATAAATAATTTCAAACAAAATAATATTGCCCTCTTATTTTTATTTTGAAATAGATTTAACAGTTCTGAAATTGCAATATAAATACTCTTTAGAACGGCGTTAGCTTCTTTGGTACCCTTGTTGCCAATAAGCCCCTTTCACCTCACGCCGATGTCGGGCACCTCAGCCAATGACAGGGTTCCTTACAACACAAAAACCTCCCCCAACCGGCTAAAGTTAATAAAAGCCGCGGTGATAGGACTGTTCCATATTCAACGAGGGTTCAACCGCTTTGACGCGATTGATATCTTCCGTCTTGTTCTTGGTCGGGGGTGCAGTCATTGGCGGTTAATTACTTTCCTCGTTGGCCAATGAGAACGAGGAAGTCTCCAGGGATTTTCCAGGATCGGACTTTATTGGGTTGTAGCGAATCCCCTCCGTTCGAAATTAACTGGGTGTTTCGAACTCCTCAAAGACAGAACTTTGTCTCGGAATCTTTATTCTGGTTCATTTTGCCAGCACCAGCACATGCAATTGCGCCCCCATTCATACAATTACGTAAGCCGTTTATTTTATTTTAAGTGGCCCAAATCCATTGATACTTAAATTCTGATTTTAAATGGTTTCTGTTGGAATGAAATTAATTAAACATAATTTTTATGCCACTAAAGCAATTTTCTTCCAAAAGCTGCCAATTCTCTCGTTCAATACTACTTTATAAGATTATTCTTCATAACTGCTTTCGGAAATCATCAATAATTAGTAACTCAATTTGATTATAAATGAAATTAGACCAATTAAAATAAAAGGCTCATATTTTTGTTTAAACTGTTGCCGAATTAAATTATATCTATGTTTAATATTGATAAAAACGAAGCCAAAAATGTTTAAAAAAACATTCATACTTATCCTATGGAAATTAAAATCGATTTATAAATTTAACTACCGATATTATAACAGGCATTGTACCATTACTAGAATCATTAATCCATGTTAGTATTCGGATCAATAATTACTCTTGATGAACAATATTTAGGTCTAATAGTTGTTTTGTTTGTTGTTTAGGGGCAAAGAAACATCTTGGGTTATTTATGCCCGGTTGTACTGGACATTTTTATTTTTTATTGAACTTTTGTTTATTTTACTTGCCAATTTCGCTCATTACAATTTCGTGTTACAGTAGCATTGTTGTATAGTGTGTGGTTACATTTTTGATCGCTTAATTTGTTAATTTTGTTTAAATAACTATAAAATAAATAAATCAAAGAGAATTGAACCAGTCGTTTGTGAAATTTTCCGTATCCAACAAAGTTCATTTCTGTTTTAATTTATTTGTGGGCTCGTTGCATATCGAAAACTATTATTCAAGGTAATGATAATTCTAGTTAGGTATAAGAAAGTGTCTGAGAAAAAATTGAAGATAGGTGATGTTTGTTAGTGCAGATGAACAGAATTTGTTTGTCTATAAAAGTTTAATATGTCGTAATTTTCAAACGACCGATTCAATTATATTTGTTCTTAAGATAAACTTAGAGCAAATGAAGTATGGATAACGTTATTTAGTTCGAAATTAGTAATATATAAAAATAATGTATAAATAATATCATCGTAGCTAGAGTGATACTTTTTCATGTTAAATGTTGATTTATTTATTTTATAGTTTTTTTATTATATTTGTGATATATATTTTTTAATGGCATTCATCGATAGGGATTCATCCTACAATTTTAAAATTACTCGATTTTAAAAACAAAACATTCTTTCAAAATGGCAGGTTAAATATAATATGTACATAACTTTGGTTTGTAAAAAATAATAATTCGAACTTAGATTTCTAATTGTCAGCCTACGCTTTTGCTCACTTTCTTCTTGTTTTTTGATTAAATGATTCCTCCATTCGCTGGCGTTTCATGAACATGTTCACATGAAATTAAATATTTATGTGAGATTACTTCAAATTTCCTTTAGCAAAATAATAATAAAAAAACTCGTTTGTATTCAATTAATGAGGTTCATTGCGACAAATCTTAGCAATTTAATAGTCAAAAATGACATTTGCTGCAAGGAATTGTAGCCTCATACTTAGTGAGCTCTAATTTTTTTTAGATAAAAAAGATTTGTAAATTATGAGAAAAAAACGGATTATTCAGTATATTTTTATGTAAAAGTTTTCATATTTTGAATTTGAATTTTTTTTAAAAAGATATCAAGATCCGCAGTTATATTAAAGAGATATACCTACCAATAAAAATTTGATTACAAATCATTCATTCCTTGTAAAATATTTTAGCTCAAAGTCAGTTGCAAATGAACCTGGATGATCTTATAATCTGTTAGCTTTCGGAAATAACGAAAAAGGTTTTTTTAAAAAAAAAAGTTTTTTTTTGTCATTTGGATTATTTTTTCACTAACAATTTCCTTTATTGTTTCCGTTTGAACTACAAATTAGACAATGCTATCAGCGTAACTTCGGTTTAATGTTGTAAATGGTAAAATTGGATTGTACTTAATAATACTTCAGTTTTAGAAAATATTTTTTTTTTCTTTCGATTATTTATTGTTAAAAAGGTACGATAGCGTACTATATATTCTTTAAGATATATGTACCTACTTAGTGATTCCTTACCTAAAATAACCTTACGCAGCACACAGGGGTATTTGACCCGAAAAGCTGGCCAAAACTATTTCCTTTTATTTTATTAATTCAAAAGTCCTCAAAATGGCTTCTATATTTGTAATAGACATTAAAAATGCTTTTTTGGCAGTTAAAAAAAATACTCTAAGGAGAAAATTTTCATAAAATAAATTTTTACATAAATCCACCGACTGTGAAATAGGCATCCATGGGTTTAAAATTTATGTTCATATTATTTTCTCTTTATGCATTGCACCCATGAAATTTGCTTGTAACTAATTAAAGATTTATTATTATTTATCTATTACTATTATTTTTAAAAAAATGATTATAGTGTAAAATAGGTGAATATAAAAAGTTATGGTGATAAAGAAAAAAAATGTGTTTTCCTAATTCATTAAGAATTGTTTAGTACCTCTCCGAAACACAACTTATATCCCAGGAAGAAACGCACCAACCTTTCTTAAAAATGCATATTAAATTTAATTATTCATTATTCACTTTCCTCGTCACTTAATGAACTTTCGGAATCATCACTATCGGTTAAGTTGGTTGGGGGAGACAACATTTCTAAAGTTTCCTTACAAAACCTGATACCTTTTTTCTCGAACTTCTCATACCTGTGATAACTGAATCTGATGTCAATATTAATCTATTAATTACATCCAGATTGCACTCTATCCGGTAAAATTTTCTGGTCTTATTTTCTCTATAAACCCGGAAATGGTTATTTCGAGTTTCTGCTGTTTCCTCAGATAAAAGACCAATATGAAGCAGAGGGCTTTTTATCACTTCAAAACCATCTCTTAAAATTTTGTGAACAGATGGTGTCATAGCATACCATTGATAAATCCGTTGCAAATTTTAAAGTAACAAATGATTTTTCAGAGCGTCTACCAGATCTTGAGCTTTTAATTGATATCGTCCCACTTAGCCATTTCTTGTTGCTGTTTCAAAAACATTTCTTTTCCTTGAAGAAGCTATCTCACTTGGAAATCATGCCTAAAAATGGATAATTTTGTTTTAGCTCTTTCACATACTCTAGGTTATTACAATATTTCCCAATGAGAAAAGACACCAAAAATTCCTTATTTTTTTTAAAAGCTAATGTTTTGACTTTAAAAATATGTCAAATAATTCCATTCGGTTGCAGTTATTCTTCCAGAAGATCCTAAAATACAAATAAATGAAAATATAACAAAATTGAATTTTTTTTATTATTTAATGAAATTGACATTTGAGTAATAAAAAATTATAAGTCTCCCAATCGCAGCTATTCGCAGAATGTTTTTCAAGAAACATAATCTACGATAATTATACATTATCATAAAAAATATTTCGTTCCCCAGAAATGCCCAGAAGTATAACTTTTTAACCTTCAAATTTAATTTTTAGCTCTAAAATATACCTACCAAAAAAACAAAAAGATATTGATATTAGTATTGAATACAAAAAAATTATAACTATCTGGATAACAAGTACAAACCTTGCCTCGAACTATCCATCATATGATAACGCCGATACTTCAGTAAGAACAAAGAAAATTAATATATTTTGTAAAACAATACTTATGAGCACAGACGAGTTAAAGGATAAGGTCAAAATTGAATTAGAATAGCCGCCAGATTAAGGGCCTGGAAGAGATAAGAATCATGTTGCATGATCCCACAGGTCCTCTACTTCAACTTCGAGTCATTATTTACCAGAAATTTCAAACTTCAAAAAATGGGTTTTGGCCAGCTTTTAGGGCCGGATACCCCTGTGTGCGCAGGCTTGTTGCTCCGACGAGCGGCATTTTATGAGAATTATTATTCAAAATACCATGTATATACATATGAAATACATAGTAAGGGTGTATAGTATTGCGATCGTGACAAATTTCGACTTCCGGTTTTCAACCGTTTTGCGGTCTCCTGAGTACAAACAACCAAGTCCCGCGAAAAAGTGTGTTTTTCAACAGACTGGCTCAAAAAAGTTAAACCGTACAAATCTGAAATTGGGTATTTGATGTATATTTATATTTATATATGTATTTGATGCATATTGAGTATTTGACATATATCCCGCGACGTGACAGCAAAAATTCCATCAATATTGTTCAAACGGAGTAGCAGTTTATTTCATAAATTTTGTTTCATTTTTATTATCAATACTAGTTATATAGTTTGTTCAATCCTTCATTTTTTGTAAGTAATTCAACTGCATATTTAAGTTAATTGCTTAGTTACGTTTTCCCAGATGGTGGGAAAATTATTAGGCAATTCCAATTAAATATGTTTATATCTTATAATTTTATTTTTCTGATTAAATATCCTCGAATTAATAAATACGTAATTTTAATTATCGGATATTTTATTATCGTGAAAATCATTAATTTTATCGGAGTTTATTTTGCGTCATTTATTCCTGCATGCTCCAACTGTCCCCGCGTTTCCTCCGATGAATATCTTCGAGCCCTTCCTACACCTTGTCATGGTTTTTCTTAGTCCTCCCAGAACCTGCCTTACCCCCCAGACATCTGCTACTGGACAACTCCTCTATTTCTGCTAGACCGGTCGCACTGAAATAAAACTAGGAGAGCAGGAATTAATCCGTCTGATCCTATCTCATGCGACCCACGCTTTCGCCCACGGAAGTCAGTGACCTCCGCTTCTGTTTTATCCATTGTGAAGAAAAAGGTTGATACGGAAAGAAAACTGTCTGTGAAAGGGTGGGTGAAGGCTTCTACACATTGTAGAGTTGGTTTATTTCCAATTGTCCACTCTAATCCTGAAATTAACTTGCAAAGTGATCACTGACATGAACCAAAGAAAAGTTATTTGCATCTACGTCTGGTAACAAAGAAATTAAAAGGAGTAGCACGCACTTAGAGAATTATTCTTAAGTTGGGTATTAAATATTTCGTTACCTATGATCCAGACTGTTTTAAGTCCATTTATATCGATTTCGAGGTAAGGGTCGACTTTTATTAACCCGGGAAAGGTAGCGCTCGCTACTCGAAGGGTGATTTAGGTAGCGCTTCGTCGATGAGACGAAGTTACCTTATTATCGTTTCAGGGATGCTTAATCATCATGTAAATGCAGTATTTATGATACTTTAAAACATACCTTATTTATATTTACACTTTTTAAGCCTCTTGTCGATAAGAAACTAGGAATGGTCTAATTTGCTTACTGTAAGGTAAGGTTCAATGCGCAAAACACTTTGATTTTTATGTATAATTTATTGGAAAGAATAATTATTTCATACAAAAAACCACAAAGAACATGTCACAAAAGCAATATTGCCAAAGAAATAATGAAACAGTAAATAGAAAAAATAAACTACGTTAGCATATCAATAAGAATACATTGCATTGTAACAATGAGTTACAAATAATAGAAAAATTTACATTGGACTTTTACTAAATTTTTTCATTAATTATTGATAATATATAAGTAAACTACGTAAGCATATCAATAAGAATACATTGGATTGTTACAATGAGTTACAAATAATAGAAAAATTTAGATTGGACTTTTAATAAATTTTTTCATTAATTATTTATAATATTTAAGTCACATCGTGGTTTTACAATCTGGACAATACTTGACCGTATGCTCTACACAAATGCACTTTCCAAAAATACAACAAGATTTTGACATTCTTCTCTTCTGAGAAGTGAAAATCGACACATTTCTGGCGGTCCAAATAGTCCATAAATATTCCAGCTACAGATAGAATTAGCTTTCAAGACGAACATTAGGTAGCACTTCGTTTCACAGACTGACACAAAGTTACGTATGAGGTAGCGCTTCGTCTTGCAGACGTCGTTACTTCAGAAAAATAAATTAAATGATTGACTTACCTAATTCGACAGACCTTCTACCTGCAGGATCTGTTCTAGTATTAAGTGGAGATAGAACTCCTGGAAGGTGGGCCAGCTAGGATTGGGGGTTCATCTGTAATTAACAGAAATGTGCGGTCTCTTCTTCGAAAAGAGAACGCAACCTTTCCCGGGTTAAATCGAACACGCTGTTTCTAACAAACAATTAAAATAATCGATTCTGTAATGTTTTAAGAGATTTCCAAAAGCCGAAAATCCGATGTTTGCGATATCTAAGAGCCAAACGGTCCTAATTCCAGTATTGAATGAATGGGCTTTATTGAAATAGTCAATGAAAATGGACTTATGGGGCAGTTTGCCAATTGGATGTGTACATGTGTTTTTCAATGCTGACCAAATTGATAATTCTGTTAAGACAGTCTGGCTCTCAGGTACCGAGATATCGTTCATCAATACAAGAAAAATCAACTTAAATAGTTTTTTTTTTTTAAAAAAATTGTACTGATGGATCGGTAGATTTTCCCATGGCACTCGTCCGTTGCGTTTAAATTTGAATGACATATTTTTTAAATAAGGAGAATTTATTATTATTCACTTTGTTCAATCACCCCCGTATCAATTATATTATTCAATAACAATTACATCTATCGAGTCTTAATTAAAAGAATGATAAATGATTGGTAATAGAAAAGGTTGAGTGGCATCAAAATAGAAATAGAAAAGAGGGTGGCATCAAATATCCCAAAACCAATTCATAATGAAGGACTGTAGAAGTTTATGTAATTGAAATTGGAAGTCGTTTAGTATATCTATATCAGTGGACTCGACAGCCCTGACGAGGACCTGAATCTCGGGTCAAAACGTCGACACAATATATTTCATTGCACATATAGTAGTGTTGTTCTATTTACCGCACCCCTAACCATCTGCATTACACTGAAACCAATTCGTTTCCGTCGATATGTTACCATTTTTTGAGCGACCTAATACCTAATCTTCATCTCATTTTCAAGTTTTGAGTTCAAATTGTTCTGTTAGAATCCGTTGTTACAATTTCAGCATAAAATACTTCTTTAAATATTATTTTTCTATCCGCTGGAGGTATACAATCATATTTAGATGTTTTGATAGAACAGTTCAAGCAAGTTTATAATAACTAAAACAACTTCATATAACCCAAATGAATTAAAAAATCTGAATACCAGGTTTTTAGGTCTTTGATTTTATTTAATTTGTTTTCATTCAAATCATTAACAGAATTTTTAAGAAATGATACCCTCCACTGTACATATTATTACTAATAACAAGTTT
The DNA here is from genome assembly GCA_911387785.2 of Aelia acuminata. NCBI lineage: Eukaryota > Metazoa > Arthropoda > Insecta > Hemiptera > Pentatomidae > Aelia > Aelia acuminata. The sequence continues at coordinate 185,708,628 of OU426978.1, read as the reverse complement.
CAGGACTACTGTATTGAAATATATATGTAGCCTCTCCAAACATTAAAGCACAACTATTTTACAAATATAAATGTACATTAAAAAAAAATGTATGATATAAATTTGAAATAACTTATCAGAACATATAATGCATTTAATATAGGCAGCAATATATTTCATATGATAAATGAGAGAAATATATTATGTCCACTCAGCTTCAGTCGAAAAAAGATTAACGCACTAATGTCTTCAATTCATGATTTATTACGACTTACTTTAGTAATAAAATCATGTTATAATAGACCTTTCGACTTATACATTATACAGGTCTATGTTAACTGCCATCTTTGGCTATTCGGGTTGTATAAAGATAACTTATGTTAATAGCTCAATTTATATGGCGCTAGGAAACAGTGACCATTGTATGTAACATAAGATAAAGAAAATGTATTTGATGCAGAAAGAAACATAATTTATCAGGTGGCTTGTACCTTTATGTTAATTTACGGCTTCACTTGGCAAGCTTGTAGCTTCGAGATATAGAAAACAAAAGCTCATTGTAGCATTCCGCTGGCGCGTGCTAAGGAGAATAAACTCTCCAAATAATATAAATCAGTTACCAACATCCAATATATACTCTCAGGTCTTATTATTTACAGGAACCAAATCAAAGTCTAATAAATTCGAATTCGATAGTTTATGGGAATCCTGTGAATGTTTGAAAATATTTAAGATAAAACTTACCAAATATTTCAAGTTTTTTTTTTTTTTATATGTCATTCATTTTCGGTTGCCGTCGTTTGACGTATTCTAGAACGTTATTTGGTTTTGCAGCAAATCAGGTATTATTTCTGATGAGTATAATTGATCAATACTTCAAAGTCCAAAAACTTGAATAAAATAAAAATTTACACTAGGGAAGATACTCCGAGTTAAGAACCATTCTTCTTAATGTACAGTGTTTGTACATCAAGAGTACAATTGTAAGAAGCATATCAAGTTATACTTCTTGATAAAGTCGTAATAAATATGAAATATAATCCACTTTATTATTAAAACTTGATATAGTAGTACGACTCATTACAGCTAGCTAGCTATATTACATTTCATATATCTCTATGCTTGTCTAACTGAAAACAGTCCACAATTATACAGAAAATTTAATAGTGTATTTTCAGAAGTCTCGAGTTTCTTTGCGGTATGAAACCATCTCACTTCTTCACTTAGTATTGATAAAAACAACATCAAATTCAGGGGGTCACCTGTGGTGTAGTTGTTAGTATTGCAACCTACAACACTAAAGGTCGCGGGTTCGCGTCCCGTGGTTGCCCTAGGATTCTTTAAAGGGAGTAAAAAATCCTTGGCTATGTCGTTCCTCGGATAGGACGTAAAATGGAGGTGCCGAGCCTGTGCGATGTCAGGTACTCGTTAAAGATTCCTATCCTAAAAGTAATCTTAATATCCGTATCGTGCATAGGAAAATTTATGACATCGTCCGATTAGCCTTAGTAGCATGAACAACGTCAATTTCCAACTATCCGAAATTTCTTGGGTAAATATTCAAGTACCTTTATTGCCTTGGAATCTATCGAGTTTAATGATTAACTATATAGGTAACTATGGTCGGAAGTTAAAAATATTAAATTATTTTGTCAAACCATGCTGATCATTTTTTTTTCGAATCCGGATAAATAATTTTTATGTATTATATTGATAATATATTCAATATTAAGAATTTTTCCACGTTAATTCGATTTATTAGACTTTGATTTGATTTCTGTAAATAATAAGACCTGAGAGTATATATTGGATGTTGGTAACTGATTTATATTATTTGGAGAGTTTATTCTCCTTAGCACGCGCCAGCGGAATGCTACAATGAGCTTTTGTTTTCTATAAATATCTCGAAGCTACAAGCTTGCCAAGTGAAGCCGTAAATTAACATAAAGGTACAAGCCACCTGATAAATTATGTTTCTTTCTGCATCAAATACATTTTCTTTATCTTATGTTACATACAATGGTCACTGTTTCCTAGCGCCATATAAATTGAGCTATTAACATAAGTTATCTTTATACGACCCGAATAGCCAAAGATGGCAGTTAACATAGACCTGTATAATGTAGAAGTCGAAAGGACTATTATAACATGATTTTATTACTAAAGTAAGTCGTAATAAATCATGAATTGAAGACATTAGTGAGTTAATCTTTTTTCGACTACAGCTGAGTGGACATAATATATTTCTCTCATTTATCATATGATATATATTGCTGCCTATATAAAATGCATTATATGTGCTGATAAGTTATTTCAAATTTATATCATACATTTTTTTTTTAATGTATCTACATTTATATCTGTAAAATAGTTGTGCTTTAATATTTGGTGGGGCTACATATATATTTCAATACAGTGGTCCTGAAACTTGTTATTGGTAATAATATGAACAGGATATCATTTCTTAAAAATTCTATTAATGATTTGAATGAAAAAAATTAAAGTCGAAGATCTAAAAACCAAGTATTCACATTTTTTATTTCATTTGGGTTATATGAAGTTGTTTTAGTTCATTTATTCTTCTTCAAACGATAGAATAGCTACTATTTTAGATTGGTTTTCATTAAATTAGGTTAACCTTGTCTTATATATAGCGAAAACAAGTACCTAAGATTTTAATTTATTCGATCTTCAATTTTCAATTTGAAAATATGCGACTTAAATATTAATAGGGACCAATAAACAATTTCGTCCCAATCATTCGGTTTATATCCACAGTTAAGTTGATTCATCTTAATTTCAAAATATTTGAAGGTTATTTTAGCTTTAAGTCGGATTTAGGATTCATTAACTATAAAATTCTACATTTAGTTTTTTTATTGAAAAATAAAACAAATTTAACGTAGGTATTATGATTTTATGTTGCATTTTAAAAATTTAAGAAATTTCTGACGATAGGGAAAAATATTAATTTGATACTTCGATTTAAATATTTGCAAATGAAATATTTTGTTTATAAAAACTTTGGAATTTGACAATTTATTTTGAAAACTCCATTATTATTATAAACTTGTTTGAATGTCCTCCATTTTCGTACGACTAAGCCATCTATGAGTTTTTAAAAATTATATTTCATTTTTCTTTGTAACGATTTCTAAGAAGGGGACTATTTCTGATGTGTCGGTAAAATCGGAGCTCTGTTGGTCTTGGGATTCGAATTAAAAAAAATAATTTATACATCAACATAAATTTTTGAGGGTGTGCAGTTCAATTTATATAAATTATAAATTGTTAAATTGACACAGTATATAACATCGAATATTAAGTAGTTAATTAATTATCACAGTAATGAAAAAATAACAGAAAAAAAAATCATGAAACAGTATATCCCATAGGTTTAATAATTCTTCCCCATTAAAACAATTTAATATTTATGTTATGTAATCTGGTACTGCCTGATTGAGTGACACATTCATTTCTGTACTTTTTTAACTAATTGAACTCTGATTAGAAATAAAAAATGTGTAAGATTAGTTTATATTTACAATTATTTTACTACGAACCAGACAATCGCTATTTTGCTATCGTCTAAAACTCGTTCGAACATATAAAAAAATGTGTGTTTCTAACGTTTGACAAAATTTAACTAATAAAAAAATGTGTTCACTATCGTTTGACAAAATTCAACTAATGAATCTTGTCATTTATAATTTTTAAAAACGGATATCAACTTCTTCATTAGCACCTCCTTCCCCGCTACGCTCTTATCTTTCTCTCCGCTTTTAAGAGCTTCTTACTTCCTTAACTCGGCAGTAAAACGTACGGGAGATAGGTCTGATTAATTCCTCCAGATAGGGCTATCTACACAGGAAATTACGGCGGCCAATAAATTAACAGTTAATCCTAATAGCCAATAACAAATTGGTTCCCTAATTATCACTAATCTGTCGCTAATGGTGCTACTGTAGCTTCCAGTACTAAGCTGTTTTTTTTCTTCCGTCGTCGAGTCTTCGTGACTGCTGATGGTAGGAAATGGCCGAATATTTTCCTTGGCAGCTGATGAAGTTTTAGTCTTGATGTTTCGAAACTTACTCCACGTCAGTTTTTACGGTGTACCGATTAGATTATATCGTATTTTATAGGCAAATAGAGAAGAATATATATTTCTATTGCCCATTTGTATTCGGTTATCAAACCAATAAAGACGGTTTTCCCGGAAACAGTGCATGTAAATTTTTTTACGATATGTAAATAAAATGGAAATGTTTTCATTTCATTTTTTAAATAATTGATGTTAATTAATATTTAATTAATAGCAATATAAATTTATTTCAGTGCTCTTTATCGCTTAATTAGTTTCGTTTTTGTAGTCTTGATGTTTCGAAACTTCCACTCCATATTAGTTTTTACGGTACAACCGATTAGATTATATTGTATTTTATAGGCAATCAGAGAATAATACGAGTATATATTTCTATTCTCCATTGCTTTCTTATTTCATTCATATTACTTTAACGGCATCAACATGTATGTACCCAGTATTAATCCCCCACTCTCCCACCTGACTCGGCGAACCCCGTATAGCCTAAATGGCGAGGAAGGTGAGAAAAGAAAAAAAAAACGGCTTCGGCATTATTGCTCAAACAATGATTCATGTATTTCCTTGAGTCCAAAAAAATATAACTATTTATTTATGGTATTCGGGATCCTGGATTTTCAAACTTGTCTGTCCCAGTTAATGTCGACATATTGAGTCATTCAACATTCTGTTCAAATTTGAAATTCAACAGTTCTAGTTATCGTTGTGTTATAGTATCCAACAAACATTCTGTCCTGGTTGATGCTTGCTAAAAAATTTTGACTGTTATGACCCCTCATGGTCTGGAATATAATTAACCTTAGTCTCAGTTGATCGTCAATTATCGGAAAAGTAGTTATTATATTCTTCAATAGGCGGGTTTTTACCGTGTATTTAAGCAAGTATAAACAAATAAATGCTTTAAGCCTGTAGTTCTCAAATTCTATAAAGACTATGGAAGCTTAGTTTTATTAGGAAAAATAAATATGCTGAATTATTTCAACTTTAACTTATCTATTAATCATGTAAATTACATAATAATTAACGGTGAGGTTATGTTTTTATTTAAAAAATGCATATAGGTAGATTTGGGGTGAGCTTTGATTACTGTTAGATTATTTATGGGGATCGAATTGAAATTGTTGAGGACCGTAGCCTTAAAGAACAGTGACAGCGATTTATGCCACTATAGGCTCATTGAATATTTAAATTTTATAATAATATTTATATTTTTAAGACGACTGCAGACATATTTATGAAATATTTTTAAGTTAGATCTCATGTCGATCTGCTTAATCTGCAAAACCGAAGGAATGATCTTATTGATTTACGATTCAGTTTAAGCAAAGAGGTCTTCCTATTGAATGATACGGCAGGTGACTGTCCTCAAAATAGTTTTCCGGACAATTGATTACTTCCTCCAAGTCCTTCCAGAACCGAATCGGACACCTTCGTGAGCTGGTTCCTGTGCGCGACATCCGAGTAATAATTTAATTTTAATATTTTTGTCATTGAATAAATTATTCAAACAAGGATCCTTTTGAGAAGGACACACGACATAAATTATAATCTCCGATATTAACATGTCCGTTCTCCGTTTTAATTTCTCTTCGGCACGCTACAGCCCGTCCACGCTATCCCGGAAAATCTCTTCTCTTAGGTTTTCCTGTTTGAGGCACTTGAAACGAAGAATACCCTGAGAGAGACACTATTCTGATAATATGCAAATTTTTTTTTTTTTTTTCTGATTCGTTAACATTCTTTTTCTAACATTAAGTAGGAACTAATCCTCTTTTCGAATTTGTTGCATCACTTATCCGAATCATTCCCTAGTCATCTTCCTCAATTATTTATTTGATTGTACCAATAAAATGTTAAATTTTTCTTTAAAAATGAATTTTTGACAAATTCCAATTTATCCCAAGGGGTTCATCTCAGACACCTTCCGCCACATTTTTTTAGACATGCCTGAAAATTAATATATATAAGATAAAAATACAATCTAGGTTTTTTTTACTTGATCTGCAAAAGTTGTACTTTGATTATCAATTGGTTAAATAGTATTTAGAAAACATATTTAAGATAACTTTAAGCTGAAAAATAAATTTTTCTTTGCAAATCAAATAAATAAATTGTTTAAAATGGACTAAGTGCCGATGGAAGAAACATCTTCAATGCTTAAATGAAATGATCGTTACACTTTAAGCTTATAGCAATTAACAAAAAAAGTGAGAGATAAAGATAATAATTATAATTGAAATGTAATTATAAATGTAATACAACTAATCATCTTGATATATCATCATTTTAAAACTATTTGAAGATTATATATATTTACCTTTTATAAACAGAATGCTCATGTATGTATTGTTAATGTAAAGTGTTCATAGATTGGTAAGATATTTCGATCAACAAGATTTTTAGCTTAGTACCTGAGTAAGTTTCCAAAAAATACATGTTAAATTATTTAATGTCTATATGATACTGAAGATTTCGTAATAATCGTATCGTAAGCATAAAAGGCTATTAGATTCATTTTATGTTTTAACTTTTTGAAATATTTAGGCCTATGAATTTATAAATTCCCAAAATTCTTTCATTTTTTTTTTTTAATCAAAATGTTGATAAAAATGCAGTTGGGGAAAAACACGATTAGCACTCACTACCCATATTTCAATTGCTATAGGCAAAAATAAAAAATAAAAAAACAATAAAACCCAAAGATTTTTTATCTTACCCAAGTCTCTAAAAACATACAGATGATCTAAACTGGCAATGGCTATATGAATAAACTTTGCGCATTCCAGTTTTATTAGATATGAAATAAATATTTCACATTCATACATTGTGGTGTAATCAGATAAAAATAAAAAGTAACAATTATAGCAATGCAAGAAAAATATATTCATTGATAGAAATCGAATTAAACCTTATGAAAAAATGCCATTGAAAATAGTTTTTTGTTCGTGGTTGAAAATTACAGTAGTACGCTTGATAGAGAGGGTACCTTGCCACACGTATTTCATTCTGTGAGATAAGATCTGCACCAACGTCAGTTCAAGAACCAATAAGAAACGCCTTGTCCATTTGGTATCCAACCATTTATAGTGAGCTGTAATTGCAGCAGAGCACTTCAGATGGCACCTGCTCAGCATCTGCCGTACTTGCACCTACAATTCTGCAGATGATAGCGATGTACACGGATAAGGTGTAATGTTCAACGTTTTTTTTTGCTTTACTAATATGAACAGATATTATCAGTATCATGTAACCATACCTTGCTTTACTGAAGCTCGTCAAAATTTACTCGAATCAGAAAGCCTTCCTGGTAAGCTCACGGTTGCAGAACAAATTGAAATTTATCATTAAAATTATATCGGAAAAACTAATCTAACGAATCTAAAATCACATAACAAAATTATTTCATGTCATTGCTTAATACCAGTATGTCTGTATAATAACATGAATAACTTTGATGTTACTAAAAAATAAACGAATTCTGTTTAACTTGGGTCCCCAACACGCCGTTCTTGGGTCGCAGAATTAGTCAGGAAAATATTCGGTAGTTCTGTTGTTTTATAACTTTCTTCACAAAACCTCCTGCGCTTCCGTGATATGAGATTTTTATGAAAATTCAACTCTTTGTACTGGAAATATATTATGCTAAACACATATTGGAATCAAGGTTTTTTTTTTTGTTATAATTCATTCGTATTTTCACGGAAATAAAATTGATTTTCTTTAATGCCTTAGGGGTTGGGGAGGGGTGGAGGAAGAATGAATTACAATTCGTTATTTACGAATGATGAAATTTTAAATTATTGATTGGATATGCAATTATAATAAATCGCGATTCATATTATTTGATCTTCATTATATTAAATTGAATGGCATTAAATTATAATGGCAGTGATATTATTCATATTTGAATTCTTATTAATTCATAATAAAACATATTCAAAATAGTTTATAATAATTGTTTTTGTTTTTTTTAATTTTGATTTTCATATTTATTTATTTGAGTAAATATAGGATAGCCCAAAATAAATCATACTGTATTCGTCATAACTCGATTAAATTTTTTGCTCACTTTCGCTATCATTATTTCTATTTTAAATAAAATATTATATACAATCAGTTTGTTCATAAATCGGAATAAACAAGTGCTGAAATATATCATGGTAAATATATATATGGTAAATATATATGGTAAATATATGTTCTTTTTCTTAACTTATTCTAATTATAATAATTCAAAGGTGTTTGCATCAATGTCAATTTTTTGATTGATTTTTTTAGTGATCACCAGTATAACGCTTTAGGTTCTTTAATTTGTTTTTGGCTTGTATAAGCTAGTTATTAATTTCTTCCATAAAATTTAAAACAGATATTGGGTTTTTATTACAGGGTTACCAAATATATATTGCGTGCCATCAATAGTATTTCAATAATACCGTTTTATATTTATTTAAAATATTATTATTATTTTCTTATAATATAGAATAATTCTTTATTATCTAGATATACTCTATTTGTAATCTGTTCATATATTTTAATTTTTCCATTCTCAACATGAAACTTTCTGTTTACAGGTGTTGCTGTAATAAATTCGATGCAATTAATCAGTTAAATAAAACAAAAACAAAAAAATGTATAAATAAAACTACAGTATTGTTTAGGAAATATTATGAATTTTATTGAAACTTATGTGCATATTATTTTAATAAATTTAAATAATGGCATGTTTGTTTTAATTTCCCTATTATGTTTTCCCAGCATATTCTCCTATGTTTTTATTCACTGAATCAATCTTAAAATGTTTCTATTACTTCGAAATATTTAAGTATATTGTTGGTGGAACAACACTAAATACTTTTAGGTTGAAAAGCTAAATACTTATACGTTGAAAAATAATTTTTTTTTTATGTCGTTTTTGAGTAAAATCTGAAACTTTTTTTTACTCCATTCGTGAATCTGCGTCTGCGAAAATCAGCAGCTTTGAAGGCCCTTTCGACTAGACATATACTGACATGTCAGACATTGAAAAAGATGGAACCCAGCAGTACCTCTTCCTTGTTCTTTTTGCTCGTTTCAGTTATTCTCGTATGCTGAAGAAGGAGATTTCTCGAACCAAATCTCAGATAAAAAGGAATAGCTCCTAAATCAATAAAAAAAAAAAAAAATCGCTCCAATTTGGAAAAAAAACGAGAGTATCTCAAAAATAAAGTAATAGCAATTGAAAGTAGCAAAATCGAGAATATCTACGAACATACGAACATATCAAGAGAATCCGTTAATCTTCGGAATCGGTTACGACTGGAATTAGGGATGAAAGTAACAATATCATTGCTGATCCGGTAGACATAATAACTTGGGTCAAGGATTATTTCAATAATATTTTAAATACGGAAAATAATAGATTACCTTTAGGATATCAGAGTTCTGAAACGTTATAAGTAGAACCGTTAAGTAGTAAAGAGGAAGTTGAAATAGCCACTGGAAAATTAAAATCGCTAAAGCAGCGAGAACCGAAAATATTCCTAGTGAACTAATCAAGGGATGCGGAAAAACTGGGATCTCTAAAATACATATTTTGGTTAAAAAGGTGTGGGAACAGGAATAAATACCCGAATAGTGGAAAGAATCTATTCTTATTCCGATTCACCGAAAGGGATTAATGACGGATTGCAATAAATGTCGCCGAATCTCACTTCTTCTGGTTTTGTTAGTTTAGGACTAAATATTCTTCCTCCGTCAAATATTAGAGAGAAAAAAAAAATATAGAATACAACGGTACAGTACATCAGTTTTTCAACGATTTCAAAAAGGTAAATTATTCGATTAACTTCTTAAAGTTGTATAATATTCTTGTAAATAGGTGTATGTCCGAAGCGTTCAATAAAATTATAACTGGTAGTTATTTTTGAATTGAGATGAGAAGTTCGAGGTTCGCTCAGGTTTTAAACAAGGTGATTCTCTAGTCTTATTTAATTTAGCACTGGAATACGCCATTAAGGAGGTGCACTTGCGGGAAGGGGTTTGAATTTGGGAGGGAATATACCCGTGCTCAGATATGCCGATGATTTGGTTTTGATTAGTGAGAAGGCGGAAACTAATCAAAACTAAATACTAAAATGTTGATGAAAACCGGTCAAGAACTTGGGAGGCAAATAAATACGGATAAGACAAAATATATGATTAGCAATAGAAGTGGTGACGATTTTGCTGATGTTAATGTAGAAGGGAATACGTTTGAACACGTAGAGAAATTTAGGTATAGAGTTTTAGATAATAAAAGTACTGCTTAGAATATTTGGACAGAAGAGGGATGAACTAACCATAGAATTTAGACTCTTAGAAAATGCCGAATTAAGTGAACTGTACCCGTCAAATATAATTGACCTGATAGCAGCGAGACCTAGTAGTAAACGAATTCCAAAAAGATTAATAAGCGTGGTGCTGAATTGGAAGGAATAGGCCGAGACGGAGGTGGGAGGATTACGGTAAGACAGATCTTTCTCAGGATCAGAAGTTTGGTTTGGATGGCAGTCGGTGGGTAAAGGTGTGCAGGGAGCGAGTTTTGTGATTGGCATCAAACCTTCGGGTCCGTCAATCCTTCATTGTTTTTATAACATTTTTACTGAACGATAATGATCGGTGTATGATTTTTTAAACTTAGGATAAAAAATGAAAATTACACTCAAAAATTCCACTTAAAGATATTGATCGGATTTTATTTCTTTTAATTAACGATTCCAAACGCTGCTTTCAACACAAAGAAGACAAGAACCCTCTTGAGAATTAGCACCAGTTAACGATCCTGAAGAAGACGATACCAGATTTCTTTTCCAAGCTGCTAAAAGAAAAAAAAAATAGAGACACTGACTGGTCCCTAAAAAAAAAAAGAATCCCGCCGTAATCCCCTAGGGATGGTAGAAACCCTATTAAGAAGAACTAGAATCATCGGGGGGGGGGGGGAGCAAAGGGGGGCAGTCCCCTCAAATCCCCCTCCCTTTTTCCTAATGGGGTCCACCCTGCTCCCTCCGTACCTGCTTCCGATTTAATTGTCTTCTTTCGCAGGACTATATCCTTTCTTAACTAGGCTTATCTCGAATCACCTACCGGACGTCTGGCATCTGTAAACAGGAGGTATAGCTATTGGATCTTCTATCAATTCGGTTTAGTAGTGCGTTCATTAAATAGTATTTCGAAACTATAATAACTTTGGCAGAATTCAGAAAGAATATATTTCGAAATATTAGATCACACCTTTGAAGGCAATACAATGATACTTTGAACAAGATCTTGAGGTTTTTATTATAGATACACACCGCGGAAAATCTGCGGTGTCGTGAGAGTAAAAAAGTTGCCCGTAACATAGACCCTTCCTCCCTAATGCTCCCACAAGGGGACCCATAAAGGCTTGATATTAAAAGACATAGCGGACCATCAGTCTCCAGTTCTGGTAGCGTTTGATGCTTATTGCACCTGAGATGACTCCAGAGGCAGTAACATATTTTAGGTGTTCTGAAGTATGAGTAACTTGGAGCATTTTGTCTTCTTGACAGAATAGCATAAGCATAATTTAAGTAAACTTTCTGGGAACGGTGACATTTATGAAGATGACATCTTCTTATGGAAATTGGAACTTTTAGCAAGCTGTGTAGAATGTGACTTTTAATACTCAGTAGTTCTTCTAACAAATTTAATTGTAATTATCTAAATGAAAAATATGCTTACAAAGTAAGTAAGAAGTCTTCGAAGTTTAAGAAATAAAGCAACAAAAAGTATTTTTTACTGATCTATTATATAAAAATAGGTTTGTGCCCCCAATCTCTTTTTTGGACTTTACACTTTTCTCAAAGTCCAACAAGTTCAGTTAACAATATCTTAGGACAAGCATGAGATCATATATGAAAATGCAGAATAGTGAATTTAAAAAAAAAAAAAAATGTGTCATAAGTTTTATTATAATAGTTAAAAACATTGCATTCAATTATTTTATTGGGAAATAAATGTTTTGAGAATGGGGACGCAGCTCCGAAACGTCAACGAAGTAATGTTAAAGAAAATAAAGACAAATTGAAAGGAGGATACGTTGCTAATAATAAATAATAAAATCTTCCTCTGTATCAGCCCAGTTTCCCTCCTGTAGACCTCGGCCCGTCAACTCTTCATGGACTCCTTCTATCCAGGTCGTTCTCGGTCGTCCTCGTTTATGTTTTCCGGGCAGCTGCCAGTCTTGGACTGCTCTGTATGGACAATGCTCTTCCGGCATCCTCCTGCAGGGCCTATTCCACCTCAACCTCGAACAATAGAACATATCTGTGGCAACCTCGAAGATTCGTCGCTTGTTTTCGCTAGAAATGGTGTTGTTCCAGAGAACAGGGTATAACATCCTAGTAGCACTCCTGGTAAGTTCCAGCTTGTTGCGGACGTCAACGTCACATGTCCCCATATCTTCCAGAAAGGATCCGAGATAAGTAAAGGCATCATGGAGCTCAGCTCTGATCTGAAACGGTATCCATTTCGTTGGAACACCGAGAAAGTAATAAAATCTTCCTACTAAATTTGAGGGTAAAGAAAAATAAAAAAATAATAACCCATATAAAACATATATGAAAAAAATAAAAAACAGCATTTAATTTAATTAAATTAAACCATATTATAAAATAATAAAAATAACTATATAATAAAATCTCATCGTCGTATCCATAAATCTCGTCGTATTCATAAATATTGAAACTATTTACTAATTTATAAGGATGATACCAGAGCATCTCATCGCCGCTAACATAACCGAAAGCCAATAGAGGTTCAGTGAGAGAACAAACGCTACAAGCACTCATGACATAAATGGAGAGAGAATATAGCTTGACATTGATCATTATATTTATTTTACTATTTATAAGTTTTAGCCATCATTTTTTATGTTAATACTAGCATAATATGTCATATTAGTAGCATTAAATAATAAAAAAAGGTTTAGATAAAAAAACATTAAAGATTTATTCCTAAAATTATAGGATTGATGACATAATCAAATCAAATTATTTTTAGGTCAAATAGTCAAAAGCTCTTCGACCTCAAGATACAATTAAATGTCGGGATGAAAAAAAAAAAGGAAACGTTCATTTTTGGAGGAGGTTCCTAAATACTCAATATGTTAAATCTCACATATTATTGCTTACACCTTCGCAAACATTGCTTACTCACTCATTTTTATGGATGGACTTAATCTTCTAAAAATCAACAGTCCATAGCTCCCTAAAATGCACATAGTCAACCATGTCCAGAGTAATGCTAATATATTCCACCTAAAAGTGCTTATTAACAGATCAAACCGTAAACAAATCCGCTGTTTTGAGAAGAGCCAACAAATCCGAAAATTTCACTCTAATGTGCTTATTAATTCAGCTGGTATACTAACTAATATTTACTCGATTATGTATTCCACCGAAGATCAGTACACGATTGACTGATTGCATCAAGTTGAAATAAATTTTCCGATTTGTTAATTATTCAGGGAAAGCATAGGAAGAATGAAAAGAGGAAATTATACATTCACTCATCAATTATGAAAAACTTAATGTAAGTATTTACGCTATTACCCTAAAAAAACAGGATGTAACCTCCAAGTTTCTCAGATTTAGTTGTTTTAAAGATTTGCTATAGTTATTCTCTTAAAAAAAAAAAAAAAAAAAATCAAAGAAACCTGTAGTAAGTTGTTGGTCTCTTGACCAACTATTTGATTTTATGTAAATGATAGCTTAACGGGTACTTATTGATAATTAAGGCACACCCAGCATTAGGGACCTGTTTGGGGTAATATCTTCTGTGATTGACGCCCACCGCCTGTCGTATCTTTTTTATCTTAGATCAATCATTCAATATAATCTATGGATCAGCTCTAATCCATGTCTAAATATTTTCCATTAGACCTTCCGATCCTACCATCAACAGACTATTCTTGAGTTGGTCTTCGAGCTTGATCAGGTGTAAAGATACCTCTCTTCCTATGACTTAAACTGCGTGTTTAGAATCAGTGACGCGGAGAGCGTAAACCTGCGCTTCTGTCGGGGTGAGAGGTCATATGATCTTAAGGGAATCGACAATATGGACTTCTACTGGAACACTGGTTAAGATGAATTGTAACATAAAAGATTAAAGCCACACATGGATTTAGCAATACAAAGCCATATTTGTGTTGTTGAGGACAATGTAATTCACTGGTATAAACAAGAAGGATTTCATAATGATTAATGTTATGAGTAAACCTATATGAATAAGACTCGGAAGTAATTTTCGATTCGCAAAATGCAAAGAATCGGCAGTATAAGGTTTATTTTCAAATATCTCACTTGAACATTTTGAATGTACAACTCATAGAAGACCCATTTCTTGATAATAGTTGTGGTTACGAATAAATGTTAGTTTGTTCTGAATGACGTGAGGGGAATTCTATTTATGACCTAAATATGATTGTGAGTGTATCGAATACGACATGAGAGAGACAACACAGTATTGGAGTGTTTGACCTAAAGATAGACAAAAAATACCCTCTAGTGTAAGATGATAAAATATCAATTTTCGGGGAAATCTCACTTCTAATCCCTTTCATGACCAAAAACAATATTTGAATAACTTAATCTATATAAATAAAGATGAAATTCTGTTTGTTTGTTTCTTTATTTGTTCTTTATAGAAATCCATACCGTTTGTCCTAAATTCTCCAAATTTCGCTCAGTGGTTCTTTGATACCAGGTGCGAACACCCGTCTATATTAAAATTGCATAGCTTTAGCCAATCTCTGGGTATATTCTTTATTATTATAAAATTCGTCATGATCTCCCTTTACAATGTTTTTTTTTACGAAATCGACCGTTTGAGTCGAGGAAACTGCCTTAAAATTCATTTTATAGATTTTGAAGAGGCCAACAAGGCCCGGTAAGACCGTCCCTTGGCAGGCGTCGAGTTCTGGGATTTTTAAACCATATGTTTTTTGTTTTTTTTAACATTACAATACGTTTATTCACATGTATGGTAAATTCATTTTTAAAAATGCCTCCTAAGAAGCGAACTTCAATAGGAGTAGTGAGCTCAAAAGCTAATAAACAACGTCAAATACGAGCAGCTGAAACTCTCGACGAACATCAAAATAGGATTGAATAACAGAGGCTTAGACAGGCAGAATCGCGGGAAACTGAGTCTGCCCAGGAATACGAGGCCCGCTTTGCCCGACAGAGGCTTAGGCAAGCCGATTTGCGAGAAGCTGAAACTGCAGGGCAATATTTCTGTTTGTTTGTTTGTTCTTTATAGAAATCCATACCGTTTATCCTAAATTCTCCAAATTTCGCTCAGTGGTTCTTTCATACCAGGTGCGAACATCTGTCCATATTAAAATTGGATAACTTCAGCCGATCTTCAGCTGATATTCTTTATCCTAATAAAAATCGTAATGATCTCGCTTTACAATGGTTTTTTTTACGAAATCGACCGTTTCATTAGAAAAATTAAATTTCCCCGGGTGAAACCGGGACATACAGCTAGTATTATAATATTAAGTAGTGTAGAAATTCCATCATGAAAAATTGCAGAGCCTCCACACCCTTCTTCCACTATTTACATAAAACATAGCGGACCCTGTGGGATTCGTATAGCAAAGGCTATATAAAACTTGGATATGAGAAAATACCAGTGTATATTTGTTATTTTATGTTGCATATTTTGTATATTCTTTTTTTTTTTTTTTTTTTAAAGCAACTTCTGATTTATAAATGCCAACTGCTTATACTCTAATAATGAAATATTAGCCGATGAGAAGGCTAGAATAGGAGACAGACAGACAACCCTTGACAGTCACGGCTAGTTAGGCAAGGACGCGCTCAATTAGCTCTCACCCCCTATTGTAGTCACCGCGGGCCTCAGCCGCTAATTCACTTATGGGACCTACCCCCCCCCTCCCCCCCGTCCACATTCAAATCGATAGAGTCACACTGAAAGGGTAATCTCTGTCTCTGTCCGTGAGCGTGTCGGTCCGGAACGGATAAAGCATGCTCCAACTGCCGGAGGATAACGGGTATGCAAGATAGAATCACACAAAGCGGGTAAAAGTTCACGCAAAACATTGCCTGTTATATTGTTATGGTAAAGTGTAAATAAGAACCATTAAAATAAAATGACGGTATTAAATTTCCTGGTTTAGCCAAAAATAATACAAACTGAAAAATGGATATATGAACGAAAAGTAATGCCTTAATTAATCTAGGAGAAGTAGGAAAATATTTCTTCATTCCATGAACATCACAGGAAAATATCGCGTTTGGTTTAAATTCTATCGAAAAAAAATAAATTCTGCCACATACAGACAGTTTTTTTATTGATGAATGCTTTGTTGATTACCTATTATAAGGAGTTTATTTCATGATTGAAAATTTTAATGTGCACTTTTGATGGCATCGTTAAATTAAAAAATATTTTTTTCATCATTAGCAAATGTCGCAAAC
This sequence comes from Aelia acuminata, assembly GCA_911387785.2. Lineage (NCBI taxonomy): Eukaryota > Metazoa > Arthropoda > Insecta > Hemiptera > Pentatomidae > Aelia > Aelia acuminata. The sequence goes on along the minus strand of OU426978.1, from coordinate 185,692,065 downwards.
TCTTGGTGATAGCTAAGGTCTTGAAGGGGTGGTCTTTGTGTATTTTTGATCATTTATTTTTTATTTTTAAATAGCCGAAGTTATTTTTAGAAATCTTCCTTAAAATAATCAAAGTATTGGAAAACAATTTTTTTCCAATATTAGAAATTAAGGTCCGGGACAAAAAGATAGCCCACCCAATATTTTTTCTCTTAATCAATTTTAACCATAGATATAATTTTCTATTATTAATATGCATTGTACTCTGCTAAAATTTGTACTGATTTTCTCTATTAGGAGTTGGAAAAAAATAAGTTGTAACAATAATCAAATAATACTTGATTTGTGGTGAGACAAAAAGATAGCACAGTGAACAATAATAATAAGATTCTTTATTAAAACACAATTGAAATGAATTTAATATACTGTATAGGCACCACCTTTTTTTAACTTATGGTACTAACAATACTAGTACCATTTTTTTTCTGTGAAGATTCTGATAAGAATATTTTTGAAAAATTTCTAAACTATTTCCGCAGTGCAGAGTAGGCGGGCTATATTGAATAAGTGTTACTTACAAAAAAAAAGATACATTTAAAAAAGGAGAGAGTAGAAAGAGACATCAGGAATTCTATAATGAGATCGATTTTGATTTTTAAAGAGATATAAAGGTTTTTGAATGACATATATACCTCCGTCAGTCAGTTTCATTTGGCTTTACTGTTTTTTGCCTGATTATAACTGTAAAAGAAGTATTTATTGTAAGGAAAAGTGTTTTCGTTCTATTATTAAATTTAAATAAACACTTAGTACAATAGAAGCTTAGCCCAAGCCTAAGCCGTAAATCCAGGACTAACAATAAGACCTGCGGACCCTTACTTCCCCCTCCAAAGACCTTCCAGTAATTCTCTGGGACAGTCTGGAAGGAAGTCTTGGTTTGTCCGGTCTTCCGAGTCCAATAATTGTGTCCACTAGCCTTTCCTTTCAAGGAAGGAAATCTTAGGGATTTCCTCTGGATTACAATGCCTTACAGCCGATATACCGACCATTTAGTTAAATTTAGTGTGCAGAAGTTTAACAAGTATCAAAAATTTCTAATATAATAGGCTATTGAATTTATTAAATGAAATTCAAATTCTTTAAGTTTGAAGACATCAATCAAATCAATGAGTTTTCGGACTCTTTCCAATTTTATATAAGAGCTTTTGTAGGTTGAACCTCTAGACCGAGCCTGGTGAAAAATGGATGAGGGAAAAATTCCGTGGATAACCAAACTTTGACAGCAGATACTATTTCGAGATAGAGATTATTTTTAATGGGATCATGATTCCACTATTTTACTAAAAAGGACCATTCCTCAGTTGATTGAAAACTTCTGTTAATTCGCAGAAATAGAATTGATTCATGAACTCAAAATAAGAAATTAATACAACAATAAAATTAATTTCTAATCCAAATATTCCATTTAAAATAATTTTAGCATCTTTTTTATATATATATATATATATATATATATATATATATATATATATATATATATAGTTTTTTTAAAGCCGTGATCCATTTTTTTTTTATTTTATTTTTTTTTTTTTTTATTTATAGATTTCCATTATTCTTTGCTTTCAGTGATTTTCGAAAATGGAATGAATGAATATCTTTATTACTCCTAAGAATTCTAATAGCAAGAAGTTGGCCAATATTAATATTTACAAGTCACATATAACATATTTACAAAGTAATTATTTACAAATTTAGAAATGCAAAATGAACATAATCCTGCACTTAAAATAATAGTAAAAAAAATAATAATAATTACAGAAAACCACATAACTAAGATAAGATAACATAACTATAGCAACAGTAATGAAGAATATACAAGTAATATTTTGTTCATTTTATAAATGTTACAAACCATAATTTTTTTTTATTTATAATTTGTGACGAGATCGGGTCCATTCGTCTAATAGAATTTACCTCATCCTTAAGCTGTGTATCGTAAATATGGATAATCTTTTTCCGTCTTTAATTCCCTCTGCTATTGTAAGGGAGTTCGTTAGGTTTTCAGAGATGGAGAAATTTTCTGTGATGATTTGGTTGATATTTTTTCCTGAAGTCTTGTAGAATTGTGCAATAGTGCCCTCATCTGTTTTACAAAGTGGACATTCCTTATCTTTGTTAAACATTATTACATATCTGTGGCTGTAAATTTGGCTATTGTCGATGGTTCTGTAGTTCCTAAGGAGTTGAAGTGTCTGTAGAGTGGGTTGAAAGAACTATTTAAGACAGATTCTATGTCCTCGCTCATTAGGTGATTTTTAAGTCTTTCCACAAGGCAGTGTAATTGTAGTGAAGTTAGTTGAGGTTTGCTCCAGCTTTCCCCTTCTCCAAGCATTTGAAATGACTCCTGAAGCTTTACTGCCCAGTTGAAAGGTAATACATAATTTCCTGATAGTGTGTGTTAAGTAGCACAGTTTCCGGTGATTTTTGAAAAACAAGTTTTCAGATTTTCTAAGGCTGCTAACTTTTACTTAAGGTTTACAAAAAACATGTGCCTTGTGGATTGACTCCCTTCTTCTAGATGCCCTCCTTTAAAAATATACATATTTAAACATAAGAAAAATCATAATTTTATCTAAATATCTGAATTAATTTTCTCATCACCCTACTATCATGAGACCTACGTGCTCCAATATTCTCTATTCCCTTTATTGAATCCGCCCAGATATATGTCACAGTGTTCACTTCCTCTCTGTCAGTAATCATATAATCTCTCGCTCTAACTAGCCAAGATATGACTACTGGGACTCATTGGTATTATTATATCTATATCAATATTTATGTCAATAACCTGAGAGTGGGCTGAGCTGCCTGGAGAGTTGCTGGAGTCAGCTGGAACTGTAACCTCATTCTGGAGCCGTGCGGTATATTTAATTTCGTTTCCCCTTGGTCATCAATATCTGTCGGTGGCCACATGTGCTTGCTTTTCTTCAAGTTCTATATTCTATAAGTCAATACTGTTTATATAAATAATAGTATTATTATTATTATTATTATTATTATATATTTTTTTAATAAAATTTAGATATTGTCTCATCTATCAGTTTTAGTATTATAAACGTAAAAGCAATCATAATATTATAAATATATATGTATCTTTGTTCAAACATAATTGAATTTTAATGAAATTAAAATTGAGTTTAAAGTACATAGGTAATCATCAATAATTATGGTGATTTAGAGACGAATTAGGAAGGATTGTAGTATTTCATGAGAGCAATAAAAATTTCCATTGTCATGCAGATTACTTTTGAATTTTTTTTTGTATTTGGATCGAGAGTATTTCAAGGTACAGTTTCACTACTTTAGCAATTTTCGATGTCTGGGGATTTAAATTTTAATTTTGGATGCAGCTGATTTCTAAGTAAAGTGGGTGATCAATCACCATTTTCAAAGCAGAAACCTGAAACTATTTTTTGAAAAAAAAACAGAAATATTATTCAAATAATTAAAAAACAATATACATTTTGTTATACGATAAAAATAGAAAAATTAAGGTCAGATCAAGAAAGTTTTAATAGCACAAGCCCTAAATTTTGAAGCTAATCATAATCGGTTAAACCGGTGTGCCTGGATGTAGATTATGGAAATAACCGGTTAGCATCTATATTATTTTCCATAACCTACATCCCTACGAAGCAACCTTGGGGTCAGGGAGGGAAGTTTTTATGAAGCGGTTATTGCGACAAACCCAGGAGTTTGAACACCATTTTGAAATCAAAGTAGCAGGTTTGGCAGTATGATATAGTGTATCGAAAACATGCTGAAAGTAGGAAAAAAAAAAAATATTTTAGAATAATTTGGATGGAGCTGGTTTCAAAGCACCAGCCTGAGAAATGTAAGAAACAGCTAAACACCTTCTACAGGATTGTTACCAATTCAATACAATAAGACAGTTGTTGGTTTAACGTCGCATTATGCCACTAAGGCTAATCGGACGATGCTAAAGTGGGAGTCCTAAATTTTGCCTATCCAGGCATTTTTAGGATAGGGATCTTTAAGGAGTCTTACATCGTACAGGCTCGGGAGCTCCATTTTATATCCAATCCGAGGGATGGATTAAAAAATCCTAGGGCCACCTCGGGATGAACCCGCAATCTTTAGTATTGTAGGTTGCCACAGGTACAACACCACAGGTAACCCACAAGACAGAAGTTAAAACTTGAATGAACTTCAACCAAAAGCTTGAAAGATATGTTGGAGGATTGGGAAAAATCAATCCTAATACAGAAGAAGCAAAGTGTTATAATATAATATAATAAGAAAATAACTTAAGACCCTCTATGGTAGAGGCAAAAGCTATAAATAAATAATTATTTCTTTAATGTTTAAGTGTAATATGAACGTAAAATTAAGACCTAATAATTATGTTCTTAAATGTTTTAGCTTGTATTATTAAAAAAAAAAAAAAAAAAAAAAAAAAAAAAAAAAAAAAAAAAAAAAAAAAAAAAAAAATTGAGATAACTTTTTTTAAATTCCGGTGATTAAGTACTTGTTTTTTTTTTAATCTTTTGATTATATTTTTTGAAATATGTATACAGTATCTCATCAGAACATCTAGATATGGAAGTGATCGGATATGGAAGTTTCTTACTATAATCCACCCTTCGCTACCATTATAACAGACCGAGTTATCAAATCCTCCATCATGCAAATTATCGCAGGCGCGAACTTAGGAATATTTTTTTTTCCACAGTGTCCCCAGAGCACTCCCTTCACCGCCCTGCCAATATGCAAGTATAATACGGACGGAAGCTACAGTGGCGATAGCCGACCGACTTCCTGCCGACGTAATTAGCACTCTCTCTCTAAATAGACCTTTTATATTGTTAGTCCAATAGAGAGCTCCTCACTTATCTTGCTCATGTGGAAATAGAAGCGGAAAATGGGACACAGTTGAGATGAAGATAAACTTTGGACTCGAGGTTATGGTCATTGGAAGCTATATCCGTACATCTGTAACTCTAATAATACTACAAACAAAAATTTATAAAAGAAAATTTAAGAAAATACAGATTATATATTGCATTACCTCTCATGATGATTTCAGAGATATTTTCGGCATAAAAATTTATATGTTACACATCCATGTCGTGGAATTGAGGTCAATTAAGTGGTAATATCTCGAAAATATGACAAATTATTCTCTGCATGATGATAATAACTCTAATAAAATATTGTAACACTTACGTGGGGTTAACAATTTTTATTAAAAAAAAAAAACAATATTCAACGCCACTCCAGTCCAGACCCTCGTAGAACGACTGAGATGGTACTCGAATATCGTAGTCAGAAACACGTGCTAAAACAGTTTGTTCCAAAAGTTAGTTTTTTTTTTTTTTAACATTACAAAATAATTATAATATCTCTAAAAGTGGATACTTTGCATCAGTTTTGGGGCTCTTGGGCTTTTTTTAAACGTTTGAGTCAGGAATTTTTGAAATTATAATTCACCTTTCTGAAAACAAAAATGATTTAAAAAAAAAAAAATTTTACTTTCACTTACCTATATATGAAATATATAGTAATTACTTTCACTTACCTTTTTCGCCGTGTATTTACGGTTTTCAACGGAAATACACGTTTTGGGGTCCCCTGAGTCAAAATAACCAAGTCCCGCGAAATGGTATGTGTGTGTGTGTGTCTGTGTCTGTGTGTGTGTGTGTGTGTGTGTGTGTGTGTGTGTGTGTGTGTGTGTGTGTGTGTGTGTGTGTGTGTGTGTGTGTGTGTGTGTGTGTGTGAACGGACTAGCTCAAAGACTATAAACCGTGCGAACCTGAAATTGGGTATTTAAAGTATGTATACGCCCGCGATGTGACAGCAAAAATTTCATCAAATTTGCTCAAAGGGAGGGGGTACTTTATTTAATAACTTTTTAAGTTTTATTCGATTTTCTCAAAAACAGCTCTAACGATTTTGATTAAACTGAGTATTTGATCTATTTATATGATCGAGGTATGACCGTAAAAATTTCATCAAAATTGATCAACCGGAGGGGGGACTTTACTTAATAAATTTTGTATCATTTTCACGCGTTTTTTTATTTACTCAAAAACGGTTTTATCGATTTTGATCAAACTTGGTATTTGATGTATTTATATGCCCGAGATATGACTGTAAAAATTTCATCAAAATTGATCAACCGGAGGAGGGACTTTACTTAATAAATTTTGTATCATTTTCACGTGTTTTTTTTATTTACTCAAAAACGGTTTTATCGATCTTGATCAAACTTGGTATTTGATGTATTTATATGCCCGAGATATGACTGTAAAAATTTCATCAAAATTGATCTACGAGAGTGTGACTTTACTTGATAAATACTTTACTTAAAATACTTGTGACTTTACTTGATAAAGACTTTACTTGATAAATTTTGTATCATTTTCAGGTGTTTTTTTTATTTACTCAAAAACGGTTTTAACGATTTTGATCAAACTTGGTATTTGATGTGCCAAAGATGTGATAGCCAACATTTCATCAAAATTGGTCAAACGGAGGGGGCACTTTATTTCATAATTTTTTTTCCAATTTTTAACCGACTTCGAAAGAGGAGGTTACTCAATTCGATACGTATGTGCCTTTTTTTTTTTTTTTACCTTTTTGATCAATTATCTCAAAAACGGCTTTAAAGATTTTTATCAAATTCGTCATGTTTAATGAAAATTAGTTTTTATTTAATATCAGGTAAGCTTTATCATTATTAAAATTTTCTGAGGGGGCTTAAATGGGGAAGGGGCCTTTTTTGTTTTCCTATAAAGTACCTTTGTTTTAGTTTATATTGAGAAATTAACTGTCTCTCATCACGCCTACAAATAAGAAATGGCTAAATATGATATATGAAGAAAATCAAGTAAACATATACAGGAGAAAAAAAGATGAATATTTCGTCAACTCATAATACACCTTGAGCTCACGCATGCGCCGAACGCCTTTAATGACAAACCAATGCGTTATAATTAAAGATGTTCTGTTCATTTGAGAAATGGCAATTAACAAAACGCATTAATTTTTAATCTAAGTAAGTTGGTAAGTGAAAGTTACCAGCACGTACCAGATTAATTTTATTTATTATATTTTTATTTAATGGCAGGCTAGTGGGAATTGGCATTGTTTTCTCATTAAAAATCCTGTTCATCAATTTGCAAGGCAAATAGCTTAGAGCAATTAAAAAGTATATCTAAGTCTACCTACATACTATTAGTTTTTTCTTAATGTTCTTTGAGGAAAATCTATTACTTTGCTAAAAGTTAATACACACTTTTACTTACACTGAATGAAAAAAGAATGATAAGAAAATCGTTTTATATTGGGACATTTAGCACGTCTCATGAGAAGACACAAATATTTATTAAAAAAAACAAAAAAAAAACAAGCTTTTACACTAAAGGGCATTCAGTAGAAATAAGGAAATGACTATTAACTAAAACTGAAATTCCCTCAATTTCTTCTAGGATTTATAGGAATTATATTTAATTTCAATATTTTTCATCAATGAAATTTATCATTTCAGCAGAGAAAAAGTGAGGTGCTATAGTCCTCCAAGGTCCCAATTTTCATCACTTATCAATTGCTAAGTGTAAATTATTTAAAAATCGTGTTACTTTTTTCTATAAGGAATCTTTTTCAAAGGTTAAATTTTTTTTCTCTTAAAACAACTATTTGTGAAATGGTATTATACTTTGATTTGTGTTTATGTTTTTGGGTGTTTAGGCACTTTAAAAATTTACTGAAATTGTTTAAAAAACCTCTTCTGCGAGAGGCTTTTTAAACTGAACCAGTTATAAAATCCAAGTATACTATTCTCGGCTAGGAACCTATTGAGATTCAAGCAGTAACCGCGTAGACCCGCCTCCTTTAGAGAGTGTATATATAAGGTGTAAGGGTACAATCTATAATATCTGGAGAAGATATACTATCTTCGGGGGCCGGGCAGACAATGGAAGAGCTAATGCGGGCAGGAGTTGCATTAATGCTACAAGGCAAGCGTGAACAGCTGCCCATTGTCGCGCCACATTATCAGCCGCTTCGTGTCCCCGCAGATTTGTACATCGGCTGGTCACGTCATAACGCAGATTAGATCTTCCTGAGTTAGTGTTGTCCTCTCTCTTGTTCATTAGTTGTAGGTGTATCCGCTATAGCGGGTATCGCTCTTCCATCGGGGGTGATATAGTCTGACTTGGGAAAGCATTTCTTATCGGTTGAATATGCTGATCCCATCGTTTTCCTGGCTCTTACAGAAAAATATACAGGGTGTCCCCAAACAAAACGGCCAAACTTCAGGGATCGATAGAGGATCGAAAAACTAAGAAAAAAAGACCTCTGGCATATGCCTCGTTTTCGCTTCTTTTTCGAGAAAATCACAAAAAACTAAAATTAGTTGTGCAAAAACTAGATTCGACGACGGCCGGGAATTCGACCACGGGGACTTTTTTCTTAGTTTTTCGATCCGCTAACGATCCCTGAAGTTTGGCCGTTTGGTTTGGGGACACTCTGTATAGACATATTCACTTGGACGACAACAAATTTTTGATACAGTTCTGGGGAGCAAGAACATCCGAAAGATATCAAGTTTGCAAAATAATCTTTAGTTATTCTGTTTCCATGGTCATGCTTACGACAAACACTGGGATTTTGCTTATGTCTTGGATTAATTCTTAAATTACGTTATCCTACAGAAATGTGCGAACTCGAAAATGGAATTCAGCCATAGTTGTGGAAAGGCGGACAAATGGATTACACATGAATTGAATGATATACATCAAGAATACCGAAAAAAACACAAATCTCAAAATATTGATATTGTACTAATTTAGAAGTAAAATTAGTACATATAAATACAAAAATTAGTACAAAATAAATATACATTGTTACTTCAGCTAATCGTAAAAGTGATGAAAAGTTGAGAATCCTTAACGGTTAAAACGGCCAATAGTAGGTAAAATGAATGCCAAGAAACATGACATAAGGTTGAAAATGAGATAATAATAAAGCGTTAATAATAATAAAGCGTTAATAATAATAAAACATTTAATAGCATTAATAATAAAACGGTAATAATAATAAAGCGTTAGGGTACCCGAACGACCACCGTTCAAACCAAATTTTGACAGATGTATCGTACTTAATGCGATCCTCCAACCTCTGGGCCTGCTCGTTTTCCATTGGGCACCGCACATATTAATCTTTTTGGAATTCGTTCATTACTAAATTTAGCAATTTTACGCACCCCTTCTGTTCGTTTCTCTACCACCACCTCAATTATATTTACCGGTTACCAAACAATTTACTCATTTCTTCAATATTCCATGAAGTACGTTATTTTCAATAACGTAAAACTCTAAGCCGTTGCTGATTCCTCAATGTTAGCGGCCACGTTTCACACCCGTAAATAACCATGGGAAGAACAACAGTTTTTTATAGTCGAATTTTAAAATAAAATACGGACCCTTTAAGGCAATATACTTAGCTGATTCCTAAGTACTCAGAATCCCATAAAGTAGGTACTAACGAGGGAGTTATATTTTATAATAACATAATATCACTGTATACCTATTTTACATATAATATCTGTGATTCCATGATTATAGTAAATCAAAATGACATTCATTTCTAGTATTTAAACACCATTGTATCATTGGAATTGGACGCTCACATTTGGCGTATTTATCAATTATATTTTTTGTTAAAACTGTATAAGACACAACTCTTATAAGACATAACCTTTCTAACCCGGACCTAGAGCCCTTGATGACGCTAAGGTATTCCTTGCACGGCCCTTCACGTATCCCTTATTCATAACAGCAGCTCTTCCATTATCCCATGCTCTCTAATCTCAGCCTGGTCTGGATCACTTAGCGTCGCGGTTTCGGTTTTTAATATGGAGATCAGCTGCTGAGAGCATGAAAATCATTTTATTGCAATCGTTTTTTTATTTATTTTTTTTTATTTATATATTAATAATTCGTCTTTGATAGGAGATTGGCAAATATCTATACGCATGTAACGGTTTCATTCTGTTCTTTCTGGCGCTTATTGATTTTCTTAAAAAACAATTCATTTATTATGGAACTCCAAATTTACATTTCTAATTGTATATTTTAAATATGAATAACCTAATATATCTCTTAAGGTATGTCATTATATTCAGCTGGCATTCTTAGTAAAGCTACGGAAATGGACTTTGCCAAAATGACAGCTTAATGGCAAATAAGTAGAACAGGATATTACTACGATTCTTATCTTAACTGTGTGTTAGCAAATTGTGAATTAACTTTCTCGTCATCAAAATTCAATTCGCGAAATTAATTTTCCTCGTGACAGATGGTAATTGGGGTATCGCTGTCACCCCGGGGCTGTATCCGAAATTATTATAATAATACATCATCCTGCCAAGGACTATAATTATATGAAATTATATAATGTCTATTGGGAAAATATGCGCGTTTTTATTAATTGATATGTGTCTAGATGCATATATATATTCCTGATGATTTATACTTGTATTTTTAGGAAATATTCAAAGTTATTACCCTTCATTATATACTAATTGGCAACTATTTTGCTGATAATCTACTGACGTTAATTTAGAAGCAATTTTCCTCAGCAATGTCGGTCGATAATGTTGCTGATTTATTTCATCATCAAGAATAAAATAATTTATCAATTTTAATAAAAGTAGATAAATAAAGGGAACGCTTGCTTGCGTTAGATACTAAAGTTCTAATGATTGCTGAATCATAATTCTTATAGAACTTTTTTTAATTTTTTTTATAAAAATTTTTTTTCTTTCATAACACAGGCCAACGATGAAAAAACTTTTTTAATGAAAATACCTTATTCTTATGTTGTTTAGGTTGCTGAATCCAAATATGATGCTTAAAAAGTTGTATCACCCACCATTTATTCACATTTTATAGTTAAATTCATGAAATAAAGAAACATTTTTAGAATTTAACAGCTTTTTCATAGTTAAGATAACATGAAAAAATAGGTCTAATGAACAAAGATGATGTTGGCAGCACTGCTGAAACACATGCTAAACAGCTGATGTTTTGTTTATTTTCAACATAACCTCACTTTTACGTTTCCTGTACATGTGCTCAGTGCAATGTCTCATCGCGGCTGTAAAAACTCTGCTGACAGTTTTTGTTATATTTGTGGTGAGTTTGTTATTAAAAAGCACCAAAGAAACATTACAGACTTTGTGAAAAAGGTTTATCTAGCATACTTTGGAACCAAACTTGGAGACCAGGATAAACCTTGGGCACCGCATAAGGTATGTTATGTATGTGTTGAAGACCTCAGGAAATGGTCAAAAAAAGAGAAAAAACACTTTAAATTTGCTGTTCCCATGATATGGAGGGAACCAAAAAATCATTCCGATGACTGTTACTTTTGCAGTGTAGATATTACTGGTCATAACTCTAAGAACAAGAAGGTAATAAGCTACCCTAACCTTCCGTCCGCCATCCGACCAGTAGGGCACGGTGTAGATTTGCCAATCCCGGAACCACCAGAGGACTTAAATTCTATTGAAACAGAAGTATTTTCTGATGTACAGTCGGAGTTAGATGAACACGATGAAGAATTCCAAAGTGTTACAGAAAATGTAGAGCCTAAATTGTTCACTCAGGTCGAGCTTAATGACTTAGTTAGGGATCTGGAATTAACAAAAGAAAAAGCTGAACTGCTTGGCTCTAGGCTAAAAGAAAAGAACTTGCTGGCGGCTGGAACCAGCTTTCATGTGTATAGGAAGAGAGAACAACAATTTTCGAAGTATTTTGAACAAGAGGGTGATTTGGTGTACTGCTCAGACATTCATGGTTTAATGAATGAGTTTGGAATTGAATACAAAACAGAAGATTGGAGGTTGTTTATTGATTCATCCAAAAATAGTTTGAAGGCAGTTTTACTACACAACGGTAACATGTATGCCTCTGTACCTGTCGGTCATTCTGTACATATGAAAGAGAGTTACGAAAATCTAGAAATAGTGTTAAATAAAATAGGTTATTCTGCACACGGTTGGTTGATATGTGGTGATTTGAAAGTTACGTGCATGCTCCTTGGTCAGCAAGGGGGTTTTACCAAATTTCCATGTTTCTTGTGTGAATGGGACAGTAGAGCTCGGAATCAACATTGGTGCAGAAAGAACTGGCCTGCTAGGGAGTCTTTAAAGCCTGGCGAGAAGAACATTTTACGCAAAAACCTTGTAGATCCAAAAAACGTGCTTCTACCACCACTACATATTAAGTTAGGTCTCATGAAACAGTTTGTAAAGGCTTTGCCTAAAGATGGGCTTTGTTTCAAATATCTCTGTCAGAAGTTTCCACACCTTTCAGAAGCTAAACTGAAAGAAGGCGTCTTTACCGGGCCTGATATTAGAAAAATGATGTTTGACGTTAACTTTGAATCCACAATGACCTCAAATGAAAAAGAAGCATGGGTTTCATTCAAGCAAGTTGTCACCAAGTTTTTGGGAAATAAAAAAGACCCAGAATATAAGGCTATTGTTGCTAACATGTTAAAAAAATTTGAACAGTTAGGATGTTTGATGAGCCTGAAAGTTCACTTCTTGAGCAGCCACCTCGATTACTTCCCAGAAAATTTAGGAGATGTTAGTGAGGAGCAAGGTGAGCGTTTTCACCAGGACGTTAAAGTGATGGAAAAACGTTACCAGGGCCGCTGGAATACCAACATGATGGGGGATTACTGTTGGTCACTTCACCGGGAAGTTCAGCAAGCTATTCATCGCAGGAAAAGCTACACAAGAAGCTTCAAGGAAAAAAGGGAAAGAAAATATAAAGCAATTCCAGTTGACAAGTGAACCTTGTATCATCACATAAAATTACTATTCCAAGTATTTTACTGTAAATACAAACCATTTTTACGATTCTACAGTGTTTCATTGATTTCCCTATATACTGTAAATGGGTATTAGACTATATAATAAAATACATTTTGCTTGGAAACTAAGGGTGATACATAAAAATTACGAGCAGATTTGGATTCAGCACATAAAAATCTATCAAGATCAGCTATTAAAATTAAAAAAGTTTTCAAAAAGGTTTTTTTTGTTGGCCTGTGTAATTGATTCATACCCGTTATACCCCCTAATAGTTTTTAAAGAAAAAGAATCATTGTTGCTGTCGCCTATATTTTTTTAGAATAATTATATAAGATAATTTTTTTTTTTAATGCATCTGTGTAGTATCATTTTTTAATAGATTATGCTCTTCAATGTTATGTTATTAAAAAATAAATAAACAATATGACAAAAACACTTAACAAATAATCTTAAATTGAAAATCGGCACATTATATGATATATGTAAGTACTTATTTAGTACTGAAAAGAAATAAATTTCTCCACGTTGTGAAAATGTAAGGTAAGAACGCATGTTTTTTGTAGTGCGTTGATAGCAGCTACTAAATGTAAGTTGTATTGGGGACGAATCAAAGTCGAATATATTCCACTTAGTGTACTCCATCAAACTCCAAAACTTCTTTAGATCGATATTCTGATAGCATTTTGATGGATTGGATGGATAGCAGATTTTAATGGAATTGAAAGGTTTTTGATTATAATTTCATCTAAGAAACCTTTATGAAAGAACTCAATACTTTATTAGTATCAGATGTTTTTCAGTACGATGAATCTTGGTAGGATTTCTACATAGTCTATGCTCCCTTAGTGTAAATCGCATACACTCGTCATGTTTATGTATGTCATATACAAACCAACTCTGTAACTTTGACAGCAACATACGATAAGGCAATGAAATCAATACAGGACTCGTCTCTTTAAAATCACTAAATCTGTTTATAAAAAAATTTAATTACTTTAAAAATAAAATTAATTAAGTAAATTACGAATAATCTCAGCAAATAACTTTCACGGTATACTTGTCGAACAATTTATATCGGTGACAACCGAAATTTCTCAGACAGAAATAGTATGTTATCTTGACACAGTTCAACAGAAGATAAAGTTTGGACAGAAAAAATGAAAAAAGTGCACTTAATAAACCAATAAATTATTTTTCTGATACTATCGGATAGTCGTTAACTTCTAATGGGAATAATTTTAAAATTTGTTTAATGCAGAAAACCTGTTGAAAGGTTCAGAAAAAAAGCAAAAAAACTTTCAGCTGTCAGATAAAAAAATGGCAATTAAGAACTTTGAGAGTAACACTTATTTTCAGCACATTAAAGAGTAGTCTTAACAGCATCTATTGCTACTTTGGATTTCTTGTCTTAATTCATAAAATTTGTTTTATTTCCAGTCTCTCTTTACGCAAATCCTGATCTTGTTGATCAATATTTGATTTTTTAAAGTTTAAATATCAAGTTTTATCATTTATGGTCTCTTTGTTGTTGCTGTTACGCTTAACCTCTATTAAAAATGTGATTTTTTTTTTTTTTTTTTTTTTTTTATGGAGTAATGAGATAAGTCATTGTGACTTTATATATACATACAATTTTTGTTTGTTTTAAGGTTCGTGAAAATAACTTTACCGTCGCGGTAATCACAATTCAGAATCATTTTCATGCCTATAAATGAAACACTATTAAGTAGACATTGATACTTGCGTATTCCTAAAAAACCTCTGACGAGAGTAATTTCTGAATCTGAAGATTAAGTAAAATCCATTAAAAAGATAAGATTAAAAAAATGAGGGTGTATGCACAGTTAACTACTATGTGTGAAATATCACTAGTTAAGGCTAGAAGTAATTGTGCACTAAGTGCTTAATAATGTTTCGAATCTGTATGACATTAAATGCAATTAAAAAAATAATCCGTTGTGTTTTTCTTTCTTTTTCTTTTTTTGCTCTGTTGGTTCAGAAATTTAATGTCTATTAACTTTATGATGATTAATCAATAATATAGAATAGATGGGAGAATAAAAGATGACAGTTCGTAAAAATTTGTCTTTTCTATAAAAAATAGTTTTGATATGCGAATATTTCCAATTATACCGGGTGACTTTATTTGAGCTTAATGAAAAAGCGTATATTGCCATACCTAAGGAGCAGTATCTTAATGATTGTTCATATGATAACACTCATAACTGAAAATAACCGATTGTTAAGGTATGTCGTTGTTGAAAAGATTTTAAGAAATAAAAATGCATTCTTTCCTTAGAGTACCTTTTAGTTTTTGTTATGACATGCATTTATAGGAATAAATATTTAATTTAACGTCCAGCTTACATTTTAATATTTAATGGATTGTATTATATTGGTATGGCCTAATTAGATTAATATACTTTTATCCTGATGAAGTAGAAAGATGCATTATTGAAGATAAGAGACCAAAATACATCGAATTATTTATTTTGGTATTTTTATATCAGCCAGTAGGGAGACACGGACGGATTTATCTTCAATTTTGTCAAGATATAAGGGAAAAGATATTTTCTACAATTTTCAAAGGGACCTTAATAGTCTTTTCCGTTTTTCAGGGAATGAAAATCCCGGGCAGAGACACTGATCAAAAGAGTATAATGAAAATGGAAGGGTCCACTTTTTCTTAATATTGCTCTTTTCCTCTGAGCGCTTGGAGAAGATAACATTCACCCCACTCCCACCACCCCCGGAGAACCAATCTATAACGGTATAATATTATTCCAGGAGGTCAGGGGGTGGAAAGAGGGAAGAGAAAGAGAGAAAATAAGAAAAGACAACGGGAGAGGGGGCGGTACCGGAGCGGGCCAATGGGAGCGCGGGACCGGGACCCGGCCACGCCCTCCGGGGCCGTCCCACTTATGGCAATGTACCCACCCCCTCCTCCTTATCAATTATATCTCTGCCCACGAGGACGGCGTATATAATGTATTCTCTCCAAGGCTACCTGTCCTCGCCGTTATGGAGGCCAGGGCTGCTATTACCGCTGGAGAACGACCTAGGAACTGGTAGACTCAAGTGTCGGGTTGCAGTCTTCCCGGCAAAGCATAAAACCTAACGCTACTCAAAACATAATATCTTTATTTTGAAATAAAATGCCCTCAACTCACAACCTGATTACCCCCAATAAAGATATTGTCCCTATCAACCTGTCTCGATAGTTTAGCAGTGTAATTAGTTATTTCACGAGTTAGTCAATAATCTATTATATATGATACTATCACTATCCCATAAACTAGCAATAACCGGCCCGCGAGACATTTTGAAAAACCCAATTAAAAAAAATATTGCACTACTTACTCATACTCACTCTAAATGAGGAAGATTAAGATTAATAACGGCATCATAACTCCGGTGTGTATCGGTACAGTTTCAGTTTCATCGGTACAGTATGCGAAATAAATACACTACTTTTGAAAGCGGGCCACGAACGTACTCGACAACCTGTCAAAGGTTGCCCGTACCCGATCTAGACGTTTTTGTAGACATGAATCAAAAAAATTTGTTGTGGTATTCAAAATACTCATTAAGATATCAATGATCATTAATTACAATTATTTACACATATTTGGTTAAGCTAATGCAAATGAAACTGAGAAATGTTCAAATCATAGTGACCTCAAACCTATAGCGAAACCATGATTTTTTCTATCTTTTTTTTTTTATTTTTTTGCTGTAATTCTGTCAAGCACCATTTCTAACCCCACACATGAGATTTATTCGTAATCAACAAAGCAATTTCACTAAGATTACATAGTCAAAAGATTTTGGTCCAAGAACTCGAAACTCTGTAATTTTCTCATGTAATCTTAAACCTGAGAAAAACAGGTTTAATAATTTCTTCATTAGCAAAGAAATTTATCTATGATGTCCTGATTTCTATACATGGCTTTCACTTAAAGTACAAAACTTATTCAAGAAAAACTATTTATTTTAGTTAGAGTTTAGATGAGTTAAGTTGAAATAATGTCACAGGCAAAATCATGTCTCTATAATTAAAAAAATAAAAATAAAAAAGTCTTAACTAACAGTCAGAAGCACGAAAATCTCATTGTTTTACCGCCATATTATCAAATTAATTTCAAAAAAGATGTATGAAAAATTTGTTTTGTATTTGAATTATTTGAAATCAATCTATCATAAATTTTTCCATTCATCGAACATCTTTTAGATTTTTTGAGAAAAAATTAACTCCAATTTGATTTTATCGAATCTTGGAACAGGAAGGTTTTTGTGATTTGACTTCGGGAGCTCGAAGAAGATTCTTAAATATCCACACCCCTCTAACTTTTCGTATCTCAAGAAGAATAATTACCACAATGTGTTATTTAAAAAATGTTTTGCAAAAAAAATTATAATGATAAAAAGAATAAACATTAATTGACGCTTGCACGAAACCGATAATATTCCAGAACATATATTTTCGTTTAACTACAAGTTGTGATACAAACGTATCGTAATTATGATGGTATGTGGTGTAGTTATGATGGTGTGTCTCTATTATCTAAGAGATGTTAATAACTCTTAAGGTTCTCATATTTTACAAACCTTCATAAAGTCACAAATGTGAAACAAAGAAAGCTCGAGCTTTGCCGATTTATTTCATGAACAAAAGAAAATCTAAAATATATTAAGTGGTAAACACTTCAAAATTCAAGACTATTGATACTTTGGTTCACTTATAATCGTAACACATTTATTTAAATAAGCATACCTAATACATAAAAATCAATGTTTTTATAATTTTAGGTGCCTCAAATGTTCAGGATTTTCAAGGGAGGTTTTAGGCTATAAAGAGTATTTAAATTCTCTACTCATATATAAAAATGGAAGGCCATGTTTTTTTTTATTTCAGAATTTGGAATTTAATAGATGAATTGACAATAAATTTTACAGTAACTACGTTCCTTTTTAGGACTATGAAATATCTTTACATGAGAAAAAAGTTAGGCAACATTTAATGGTCTTTCTCTACTATACAGCATTTAAAAGTAGGGTATTATGTTTACTGATGATTTCTCGATACATTATGTTCACCGATGTAAATTGACTTCCCCAAAAATTTAATATTAGACTAAGCCACAGGTTTACATGGTTTTGCTATACCAATTGTAATGACGATTAATAATCTATATAAATAACGATGAAATTCTGTTTGTTTGTTCGGAAGAAATCCATAACGTTTTTCCTAAATTCTCCAAATTTCGCTCAGTGGTTCTTTCTTACTAGGGGCGAACACCTGTCCATATTGAAATTGCATAACTTCAGCCAAACTCTGGGTATATTCTTTATTGTTATGAAAATCGTTTTGATCTCGCTTTACATTGGTTTTTACGAAATCGACCGTTTGACTCGATAAAAGGCTCACTTTATAGATTTAAAAAATGAAATTCTCCGGATGAAACCGGTATATTGAGCTAGTAATCAATAATGATAACAATAATTGTATCACTTAATTTCTTTGTGGTTTAACGCCACATATGTTCTATTTTAATCAACATGTTTCTCCAAATCTATCTTTGGTTAATATAAAATTAATAGATGTACTTATATAATATTTTTTGGATACTATTCGAAATAGTGGATACACATTGTATGCTGAATTCAGTATGGCTGGGTGTGATAAAAGAAATTCGTGATCACAAAATAAAAATAAGTGAAAGTAATAACAAATAAAATTGGAAAAATCAGTCACTTCTCTTCAAGAAGGGCCAGAGGCTGTGTTGCGGGCTAGGTATCCGCTAGCGCCTTGTTCTTACAACATGGAATTTCTCTGGGCAAAAAATTGGAATCTAATAAATTTACGATTCACGTATCATTAATTATAAAAGTATTTTTATAATATAATAATAAAGCAGAGTTGTGATTTCCAGTTGATTAGAGTACAAGACGTTACATAAGTTAAACTTATTCTTAAATATTTTTACTCGTTTCCATTTGATATTCAGTATACATTTTTACTCAAGCCAACATATTTCCTAATGAATATGAAATGATAAAAGCACTAACACGACAAATTATTTAAGTATACTTTCATAAAAATATATAATGAAAAATAGGGAATCGTATAGTTTATAAATTGTATACCATTTTTTTAAACTTGGGCAATCGTTTGTTTACAATATATATATATATATATATATATATATATATATATATATATAGATATATATATATATATATATATCAATAAGTTAGTGCCGTTTCGCCGTTTTGTATCTTATGAGTTAAAAATCAATACAAAAAAAACATACTTCCTTGAATTTAAAGGAAAACCATTTAAATATTTTTTTAAAGACCCGCAGGTATAATTTTTTAATCTGAAATGTGAGGATATTTATTTTAATTTAATCGGGGTGTCATTTTTCTGTAACCTTTTCCAGTAAAATAATTTCGTTTATAGTTAAAACTGATCTTACTTTTTTTAACTGATAATGCAACTATCTTCATGCATATAAAGAATATGCTATTCCACTTCCTAACGAATAACAAAAGTCAGATAAAATGAATACGAAGTATAAAGCTTTAATCGAAGAAGTGATTTTTTGGATTTTATTATTTTTAACTCCATCACTCGAAAGATATTTCCAAATAGTATGATGAATACAATTTATTCATAACTCTTATATTGGTTTTCTACAATATAATGTGAACATTTTTTACAAAACCTAGTCGGCCGTGGAGAAATTATTTGTTGATCGAATTGATTTTCCAAATACAAGAAATAATAAAATAAACCGTCAAGAAACATTTCAAAATTACATTTAAGATACCTGAATCATGTTTTAATAATTTCATGAATTATTTTAATGTCTTAAATGCATATTAAGTCTTTAATGCATTAAACTGCTGGAGTTTGTCCCGCGGTTAGCTCAGAAGCAAGAGTGCTGCCACGGATATGCAAAGGACATGGGTTAGATTCCTGCCCGTGGGATTTTTATTTATTAATATTAATATTTTTTTTTTTTTTTTTTTTTTTTGTTGTCTTCAAATCTTGATTTGCGCCTGTCAACAACTTCGACAATCAGCAAATTTGAGTGCTACGCTAATTTAAATAAGGGCATGTTAGGCATGGGGAAGAATGGCACCCAGCGGTACCTCTTCCCTGGCTTGTGTCAGTTAATCTGGTTTGTTAACGAAGGAGATCCCTCATCCAACGCCTTTTTAATCTCCTATTTATTGGTATATCACCTGTTGCCATGTCTCTAATCAGTCGGTTGAAGTGGCCTTGTAAGTGAGTGTGAAAACGTTTATAAAGTGTCTTTATATGTTGGTCTACTGTTTCTATTTGTAAGTCAGTATGTAGTGTTTTGTTAGTGACGTACCATGGTGCTTTAACTATGAGTCTTAACATTTTTGATTGAAAGGTTTGAAGTCGGTGTAAGTGGGTCTTTTTAGCTGTTCCGTATATCTGTGAAGAGTATGTCCATATTGGTTTTATCAAGTATAAATATGTATTTAATTTTGATTAATTTTGAAGGATGATCTGGGGCCCGCATGTTAAGATGAAACGTAAGACCCTTAACAACCGGCTCAACCAACTCTACTCACTTTTTTCTAAAACTACAAAACTGGGACTAAGACAAAAATTAAATATTAATATTAATTTTAAAAATAATTTCAACTAATTTCAAAATTAAATTTCAACAAACTTAATAAATAATATTTTTCAATAAATAAAAATTTCATTCTATGATTTCGAGCAGTTTTAATATTCTGGCCGATCGGCGGTATAATGAAGAAATAGAAATGTTTTGGGATATGGTCTGAATTAAGAATTACACTTACATTTGAAATTGCATAGCTATATGACTGTGTACGAAGGTTGGGCTCGAGTTTCAAGTTACAACCAGGGCTGAATACAAAGAAATTTCACTACATTTTCACAAATGTTTCCTGATATATTAAAAATCCAAATATTTTATAAGATATTTTTTCTTTGATTTAGAATGTATCATAATAAGTGTCTTGAAACCAATTAGTTCGTTTGGTATACAATAGCTGTGTTTGGTTATCGGACAAGAATTGGACGAAGATTTAAGAAAACGTTCGAACTAACAATATTATAACTAATTGGAGTAAAAATCCTTGGCTATGCCGTCCCTCTGATAGGAGGTCCCGAGCTTGTACGATGTCAGGTACTCGTTAAAGATCCCTGTTCTAAGTATAACAGGATAGGCTAAATTTGGAACTCCCACAGCATCGTCCGATTTGTTTTAGTAGCATAATTAGACGTCAAACTAATTGTGTGTATTTATATATTACATATACAACATATATGTGAATATATATATATATATATATATATATATAAACATCAACGAGGGTTGAAGAAAAAGCTTTGCTCCCCCTTGAGGACGATCTGAGGCTATAACAGCTGGACCCACGTGTTTATGCTTGGGCGAAGGATAAGGGGGCAGTCCTTTGAGGGAAGAGCCCCCTGTTTGTGAGGGCCGAGGGCTTGGGGCCCATTTCCATAACTGCCTCAACAGGCTCCAACTTTATGTAAGGGCCTCAGGAAGGTCCTCATTTCTTACCTAGTCGCCGGTCATGATATTTTCATATCCTTTATAGGGCGTGTTTAAGGGAAAAGAGTGTAAGGGGGGGGGGGGAGGGGGAAAGGTTGCTGTTGTGCAATTGTTGAAGACTATTGCGCAAGTTGTGGTGTATGTTGTGTAACCAGGGGACCGCTGATCTGATTTGATACAAAAGTTTGGTAAATATCTTTATAAAGGACAAAAATGGAAATGACATTTAAAATAATACGATAGTTTTCGCATGAATGTCTTTAATTATCCTGTATATGTATATAATTATTTTATATTATCAATTGTCTATTAAAAAAGAATTACAGATAATTATTTATTAAAAAAATGTCTATTATCAATTCTGTTTGGTATCGTGTTTTTCTCGTTGTGGATGGTTTCTCTTGAAGTTTGCCTTGTATCTAATACCATCGAATAAAAATGATATAACAATTCGGTAATATTCCGGTGTTTTGGTAGGTTATATAAAAAAGAAAAATAATGAATTATTTTTCCATGATTCATATTTTATTGCATTTATTAAAATCTAAAATTTAGTCTATACGACTTTTTTTTGGATTTAAGACTTGTTTTGAGTTTTGGCCGTGATGATTAACTGCGTTCTATTTCGAAATTCATGCTTATGGGCTTATTTCATATTAGAGATTGTATAGATTTATGGAAGTACATTACAGAATTCCAAGTATGGAATTTTGTATATAAAATTAAAAGAATAAATAAAAGGGTGAGCTGGAATAAGGAGATTAGTTAAAAATGAAATTATGTTTTGAAAATTAGATATAACTCTGTTCTGATTATATAATTTGATTAGTATATGTATTGATTTTTTATACTAAGTCATGTAGAAGACTTCTTATCAGAGAAATGAGAGAAAATTTAAAGTGTGGAGCTTGCTCACCATGGAACAGCATTATGTTTCACAAAAGTGTAAAAAACTTTATTCAAAAACTAGTGTATTATGCTGGAAAAATAATATCAAATTTATATACCATACAATTTAAACCAGGAATATAGCAATTAATGAATAATTCAGACACTGTTTGTTGACTGTTAGTTGATTTTCTCGAATATATATTGTCGTTATCATTTCACAGTTGTGGGTACTGGGAACCTCTTACCATATGAGCAAATATCTTACGAGTTAGGTACTTTACCATGCCTATGAACGATGAAAGGAAGAGGTATATTCAGAAGCTGTCACCTTCTTATACCTAGTTACATTGAAGCAGCTACTGATACTTCAAGTTGTTTTAGGCTTCCATGGTCTGAATCCATTATATGCATTTCTTCTTCAGGGTTTGACCATGTAACAGGTTTTTCAACTGCCAAGCTTTCATCCATCTTGCTGTGGGCTTCTTCAGGGCTACCCTTCTTATATTTGCGCTGAAGAAGCCCAAAGCAAGATGGGCGAAAGCTTGGCAGTTGAAAGACCTATTACACAGTCAAACCCTGAAGAAGAAATGAATATACTGATACTTCATTGAACCACACAAAAGATTAATTTAGTTAGCAATAACTCCAGACCGTATTGCGCTATCCCAAAATACATGAAATTCGGATTTAGCTACTTACTATTTAATATGAGTTTTGCTTTGTCTTAATATGGTGAATAATATTTAATGTAGTTTTAACTAGACAAAACTTTAATTTGACAAATACTTTATTTGAACTCGAAATGTATTAAAAGAAAATCTTGATGTCAACGATGGCTCTCCGAGTCCTAGACAAAATATGTAAATACTGTAACACTAATTCGAATTTTAAACTTCCGTTATGATATACATAAATCCGGGGCCGTTATTTTTACATCGTCAAATTTATCTATTTTGTGATTGATCTTTATGTAGATGTGATTCTTTATATCAGTGGCTTTTTCATGGAGTATATACAGTATTTATTCACTATCGCTCCATTATTATAATTATTTTTTCATAAAAGAAGACCGTATTTTTAGTATGATAAGTAGTTACTTAATAAACCATTAGTTTTTTATATAGTGAACTTCTTTGACTAGACTTTCCCACCGGCCCATATTCTGGGATTACATTTGATGACTCTGATTATAGCCAGCTCACAACTTCATTCGACAAGCAAGTAAAGCATTGCTTGGAACAGACTCTTAAATTTTACGTAGTAAAATTATTGGTAATATTCGCATTTAATTATTTAAATTGACTTGTTCTATTATGCATGATTGAAACCATGGTTCTTATTATTTTTAAATATATTTAAAATACCTTTTCAAAGTACATAGTTGGTTTCAGGAAAGTGCAATAACACGCATGACTCCCCTACGATCGACTACAATGCGCCGTCAACCTAGACGACATGTTTATCGAAAATAATTCTGCCCCCCCCCCCCTGGGAACATCCCCAACCTCAACCGCTATGTAAATGGACCGCCATATGAAAGGCCTTCACGGGCCGGCGAACACAAGAGAGTTCTGTTTTGACAGGGAGGGATCGAGTACGGCACCTGCCTGCCTGGTCTACCGTGTAATAGGCTGTCACTCCCACGATCATGGCCACTTCTAGGAGTCGCTAATTATATTCAAATTTATGTTTGCCCTCTGTAGTTATTAAGCTACCGCTATGAACTAGAGTACATTGTGGTGATAGTGACTCAGAAAATCCTGTACGTAATTTTTTTTGTTTCTCTTTTTTCGAATATTATTTGTCCCACTAAAAACGAATAAGGCGATATTGAAATTAGTTGGGGTAATTGTAAAATGTGTACAAAATTCTAGACATGCCTCCTTTGTTGATAATCACAGTATATGCAGATGCGGTACGAATGTATTTAACATAGCTGTACATTTTTTCTTTTTAACTTTTATTTTTAATAAATTTTCATGTCGTTTTACCGTGATTATCCTTTTTTTTTTAAGAAATTTTCAATATGGAAAAAATCATTTACAAGACTAATGCCAAAACATCATATCGGTATTCATATACACCACCCAGCCAATTTCTGTCAGACGTTACATGGCCTGATTTTTATTTTTAATACTTCTCAAATGTCTCTCTTGTACTTGATAATTCTACCATCATATTAAATAATTTTTTTTTTAATAGGCTACGAGTTAAATTCATCAACTACATTTTCATCAATCGAGGCGTTGACATGGATAAGGTAGTAAGTCAAGAAAACCTATTTTAATTTTGATTTTGAACGGCGGAAATTAAGTTTATTCATGAAGAGCATCTTCCGATGTTCATAGCATCTAAACCACTTTAAACACTGACTTACTACTCTTCCAATACTATTGGCATGACTTCAAACTACTTTTTCCTATGAAAATCTAAAAATGATTTTTTTTTTTTTTGTTTTTTTAACTTACCTACTACATTTTCCATGTCAGTCCCTCAATTATTGATTGATTTCAGAAAATTATTTAAGAATTAAAAACATATCTCCCATATAGTTTTTTTTCAGGAGCTCTTCTGCCATCAGATGCTAACCAACTTCATGATATAGGGTAAACCGTACAGTTATTGGCACCCTTAAGACTAAATTTCAGTGGTGACAAAAAAAAAAATACTTCTTATGAAGGGATCTAATTGAAACTTCCTATAACTCCTCTTTATCTATCCTTAAAAAGACTCAAGAAGTTTTTTTGGGTCAAAAGTTGAATACATAGTTTTACAATATGGCAATGTTACCAAATCAAACAAATGGTACCCTGTGGATTTAATTGTGAAATCTTCCCTATGGTTAGTTTGTTAAAGTCTTACTTTATAGAGGACTTTGAGGACCCTTCAAACATTAGACTCATGTATATCTTGTAATAAAATTAGGACTTGTTTACCTACTTCTTTAAGTCGAAGTTGGGGTGCCAATAACTGTACTGAGTGCCAATAACTGTATGGTTTACCCTAAAACGAAAGGATACTTATTTACTATTTCATGAAAATTTTAGTTATTTGCCATGTTTTTTGGTATACTGAAATAATTAATAACGAGTCGTATTGATTTATTAACAAAATAATGATACAGTTGATTGTAACTTGATTGTGATGACAGAAAATGTTAGTTGCTAGCTGCTTATTGGGAGGGGGTAAGTCATGAATTAAGCGTACCAATGAGTGAACTTATTTTAATGTGTGCTAATGTTTATCAATAAGTTTTAGTTTTTTGTCGGGGCAAAAGGGATTGAGGTTCTGTAAGCCATTACTTATATTATGTGTCTCAGACATAAATCTTTATTTTTTACTGATTTTAACTCCTCTACAAACCGCTCTTGCCATAAATAAAATAAATAATCTTGATCGATCCCATTACTAAACATGAATTGGACAACATTTAAGAGTAGTGGATCAATGTACCGAATATTCAAAAACGAGTTAGAAATAGTTATAAACGGGATCATGACCACTTTTTTTCTTGTAAGGAATCTTTTCTAAGTTGATGATATTTCCAATCTTAAAAGTATATATGAAAAAATACAGCCACAATATAACTAGTGGTATAACTAAAACGTAGATTAAAATTGGTATCATAACAAAAAAAAAAAAAAAAAAAAAAAGGAAAATATACATTTATTTAAATGATAGAATGGTGAAATACTTCTTCCAAAATTCTTTTATTTAAAAATTAAAACAATTACATTAATTTGCCAACGTTTAGGACTATTCGTCCCTCTTCAGGGCATATTTCTTCTGTAAGATCAAGTATTCTTTACCTATTACATAATGTGTTTATTCAAAAAGTCAATTATTTTAAATAACATTATATATTTGATTAATTTAACATATATATTGAATAGTACCTGACAATTTCTGGTGGCTTGGTCCATCTATTTCTATTTTACAACTTATATTCCATTACATTGTAAATTGGTCAATTTTATATAAATATAATTGTACACTTGTCTTACACTTTCTGCCACCTACATTTACTTCACTTATCTTGTCACACTATCTATACTGACTGAACCTTGCCTTATTTACATCAATGTTCCATATCTAACCAATTGTTATTGTAGTTTATTTTTTTATATATATTTTGTATCTTATTCACTTTTTGATATTTAAATTTTTTATAATATCTGCATAATGGCTGCTTACTTTTATGGAATCAGTTTTATAATTGACTGCATTTTCAATTTTTTTGTTATGTGTACGGTTTCTATTAATTTTCTGTTTTTTGTACTTTTTTCTATTGCTAAAATTTTTACATCTTCGAAATTAAATTTGTGTTTTTTTTACAATACTGTGTTGGGCAAGGGCTGTGACGTTAACGTTTTTAATATTATTACAATTTGCTGTCTGCTCTTTTAATCTTGTTCATAATTTTTTAGACGGTTCTCCTGTACAAAATACCATCACATTCCCCACATTCAATCTTATATATGTATAGTATTCTTCCTTTGCAAGCATTCTATTTTATCTTTAGTATTACTAAGAAAATTTTCTATTTTATTGTTGTTATAGGTACCTAATTTTTAGATCTTCCAGTACATATAGTATATTTATGATTAGATAGTGTATACATTTATTATTTTTACAGATTGCTGACTGCTATCGTTTCACTTCTCCAATTAATGCACTAACATATATATCTTGTGTAGCATATATCCATGCCTAATGTACAACATGTAATCATGTTCACAGATGAAGAAAGGCGTGCAGGTGAGGGGAGATGACCCGAGGCCCGGAGGCAGTGGACACAGGCCTGGAGAGGACGTGACCGGACTGGGTAGGATCCTCATCCCTTCAACCGCGGCCGCCATCTATACATTCCGATCGCTCAACCAACTTCCTTTCAATGGAGCACTTCTTACGCTTCGTTGATTGTCTCTTTTCTTTTGTCCCTTCTTCACCGCGTTTCTATAGATGTTTCAGCCACAATTAAATACTGCTCCTGGCAGCCTACTAACTTTTTTGAACTGTTCTTGTAAATTTATAGTAACAAAAAGTATTGACATATTAATTTAAGATATTGTAGGGTAAACCATACAGTTATTGGCACCCCAACGTTAACTTAAAGAAATAGGTAAACAAGTCCTAATTTTATTGCAGGATATACTTAAATTAAAAACATTATAACAGGAGTCTAATGTTTGAAGGGTCCTCTAAGTCATCTATGAAGTAAGACTTTAACAAACTAACTATATGGAAGATTTCCCAATTAAATCCACAGGGTACCATTAACTAGATTTGGCAATATTGCCATATTGTAAAACTATTCAACTTTTGACCCAAAAAAACCTCTTGAGTCTTTATAACAATATATAAAGAGGGGTTGTAGGAAGTTTCAATTAGATCCCTTCATAAGAAGTATTTTTTTTAATGTCACCACTGAAATTTCTCTTAAGGGTGCCAATACCTGTACGGTTTACCCTATATTTAATGATTTTTTTTTTTTTTTTTTTTTATGCATAAGTTTTGCCATACCTAATGAACTGATACAAATAAATGAAAAGTTTAACCATTATAATTATTGTTTTGGAAATATAAAAACAATTCAAATCAGAAATAGTTTTATCATAATCAAATCGGTTCCTTACAGTAATGCTTTCCCAAGTCCATTTTTATCGATTTCGAGGTACGGGTCGATCTTTATTTAATCGAACAGACTGAATCTAATAAGCTGTTAAAATAATTGATTCTGTGA
This sequence comes from Aelia acuminata, assembly GCA_911387785.2. Lineage (NCBI taxonomy): Eukaryota > Metazoa > Arthropoda > Insecta > Hemiptera > Pentatomidae > Aelia > Aelia acuminata. The sequence continues at coordinate 185,663,957 of OU426978.1, read as the reverse complement.
CGTGTCCGGAGATGTTCAAAAGCCAAAAATCGTGTTTGCGGTACCTGAGAGCCAAACTGACCTAATTCCAGTTTTGAATGAATGGATTTTATTGAAACAATCAATGAAAATCACTGTTTGCCAAATGGATGTGTTTTTTTTTTTTTTTTAATCCACGCAAAATTGATAATTCGGACTTCGGACATTATTTATCTAAGTTATGAGACATCGTTCATTAACAGAACAAAAAAGCAACTCAAATAGTCTTTGTTAAAATTTTTATTTTTAGCAAATGTGGACTGGTAGGTACATGTCCTATGGCACTTTTCCGTTGCGCCAAACTTTAAATAAAATTATGTTTTTAAATATAGAAGAATTAATTAGTACTCAATCTGTTCAAACACCCGCGCATAAATATAGCAATTATATCAATTAATTATTGCGCTTAATCCAATGACATTAATGAGAAAATCGATTCTGTAAGGGATCGCGGGATATACTAAAGCCAAACTGTCCAGTGTTCCAGTGTTGTGCCTGCCAATGACAATCAAGAGCTTTTGACAATCTTCGAAGGCTAGAAAATTTCACAACTATTTAAATGTACTAATAATTCATATTTTACCACCGAATTTGTCTTTTTATGTAGAAATATTATTAGAGGTAATTTTAGCTCGCATATATTTATAAAACATTAATAATAATAATAATAATAATTGTTTATTTGTTTTCGGGGATGTCCCCCATACAAATTGAGTGTGTAAAATTACAATTAAATTGAGTGTATATAATGCACTTTTCTCAATATTAATTCTTACTGCCATTTTTTTTTTTTTTTTTTTTTTTTTTTAAAGCAACGACCAAATAAAAACAAAACAAAGAAAAATAATAGCAGACGAACAAGCAAACCAATAACAATAACAGCAATAACAAGAAAATAGCAATAAAGAATAAATGAGGCACCAAAACAGAATAAATAACACATAGTGATTTAACAATAATAAATCAAAATATCAGGACTGTTATCATGTCTTCGGATCTATTCTTCAAGCATAAATCTTCGGAGGAGTTTTACGTGTATAAAACATTATCTAATACATCTAATACATTTACTTTTTTATAAATAAAAAAAAATAAAATAACCTAAGCTGTTATACTTATATTTGAACTAATATTTTTCACAACTATAGTTAGTAAACTAAAATAATCCCTAGCTGACCGCGAAGATATTTCAGCATTTCAAGTTGTATTTCTTAATATTTATTTTTATTGAAATATGAAAATATTTTAGTGCTTAGAAGTTAAAGAGACTTAGGGCCTTGTAACGGGACAATACATTCAGCTCGATTTGGTAATATTATGAACTTTCTAGGTTCGAAGAATTTGGAAAATTAATAATTACATAGAAAAGGTCAATCGCTCTTATTATTATCACATATGGATGGACATTGAGGGATTGCCTCAAAATTATGTTATTAGGGTTGAGTACTAAATATACTAAACCAATGTTCATAGAAAAGCTTAACTTATTATAGGTAGTACCACTTACAATCCTGATTTAAAGCAATTTTGATGTTGACTTTGATGCAGTTTTTTTTCTGCTGTTCCTCAACCTTATCAGGATAATCAATACATACTATTATACTCGTATATAATTACTATTATTTATATTTGCGTATATGGTATAAATTATATAACCAATGACCTGCTGTAAAATCTTAACTCTATGTTCATGAAAACAAACATATAATCAATTTACATATCGAATAAACGTTCATTATTGTTATATGGCAGTGGGAACCTCTCTCGGCAATTGAAACCAACAGATGCATTTTCTCTTCAATGGAAATGATTTCTTGCCCTCGCCTCCCCCCCCCCCCCCGCGCACTTTACGCAATTAGCTTCAGCGACCAATCTGCCAAATCCATCCAAACTAACGACCTGTACCTCCATACCCTAATCGTCGAGATTTCTGCCCAGAAGGAAGTACTCCGTAAAACCGCACATGTGGTGCAACACTGACTCCATTATCCAGATGTGTGATACAGAAAAAGGACTTTGACATTTTTTCCATCGCCCCTTCGGCAGCTGCTGTCGGATTATCCGCACATCTGCCCATTGTGGGAGGGGGGGGGGATCTAACACATCTGACCTGCGTCGGTCTTCACGTCCACTATCATATGAAGTATGTGTATGTATCATAATAGTAATATGTATGGTAGTGTATAGCAAGAGGTCTTTAGTTATCTTAGGAAAATAATGTTCTTTATGAATTTATGCCTGTTTCAATTTATCATTTAAAGAACCAATACTTCTAGCATTTCGAGCCTCGAGATTAACTTATTAGTACAAACAGAGATAATTTAAAATACTGTAATATAGATAAAAAAAGCTAGTAACCGAATGCGTCTAAACAAGATTTTTTTTGGATGTTTAGTTATAACGTTGTATTATAAAAAGTTAGTTCGTTTGAGTACACTTTGCTAAACTTGAGTACCTACACTCAAGTTGTTTTATTTCACAATTGAAGCCTGGAAATCCAAAATGGTAAAAGTGCCAAAAAAATAATAAAATGTTTTTTTTTGCTAATATGTTAAATATGTGCCAAACCCGTTCTTCAGAAATGGGTAGAAGTAATTTTTTTTTGTTAGAAAGTAGTTCCTTGAACGTTTGAAATATGCCGTGGGTGTAAGCGCCAAACGTAGTTCACACTAGTGGGTATAAGTTATATAATTTCTGGAAAAATTTTCACATTCAAGTCACTTTTACCCTTTTGCATTTCCATGATTCAATTATTTAGGTTTTCATTAATTAATAAATAAATTATGTATAGGCGAGTATTAATTATGTTTTTTTTTATTGTTCCTTCCTGCAGTAACCCTACCTGAAGGAAGTTTATTTTTGTGTTCTGAATATACCATGTATAATTTAATACAATTTACATGTTTGCTATCGTCGTTGGTACGGCATTATTAATACTTGTTACAAGTAATAGTATTTTTAGTAAAATTTAGTAATAACCTTTATTAATAAAGATGAAATTCTGTTTGCTTGTTCTTTATAGAAATCCATACCTTTTGTCTTGAATTCTCCAAATTTCGCTCAGTGGTTCTTTCATGCCGGGTGCGAACACCTGTCCATCTTAAAATGACATAAGTTCAACCAATCTCTGGGTATATACTTTATTGTTATAAAAATGGGTATGGTCTTTAAAAATTAAATTCCCTGGGTGAAACCGGGATATACAGCTGTTTTATAATAATACTTAAAATAAGTATTAATTAATTAGTAGATATTGTAATTACTGCCGGAGTTATCGACAATGCAGAGATGGCTGCGCAAGGAAGCAATACAAGAAGGAGGAGGAGAACTAAACCCTTTCTTATTGGCAAGGCTCGCAGTAATCTGGCTCAGTCCTTCCCGAATCCCTTAAACCCTCTTTTCAGGTCCCTTCTTTGGCTCCACTGATCCCTGATTCTTCTTCTTTATCCTTCACTTTCTTTAAAAAAACCTTACCTTACAACTTGTTTTGTCTTATTGACAATATAAAATATATAAAGCAAACAATGAAAAAGTTATGCCAGAAAGAATCGAATCAATCATACAATTCAGTTTTTTTTTTTTCTGTAGAATACTTTAATATTCTACGTGACACAATTTCAAATCTGACACCTGAAGCTATTAGAGGTTATGTAATATCGGCCTATAATTTTACCGCTATCAAATAACTGCATCTAAAAGAGAATGCGTTAAGAGAAGTCAATTATTTTTTAAATCTAAATGGGGACACTGAGCTAGTGAAGTAGTTAATCAGCTTCATTATTAATTTATGATCCTTTTCGTCCAACTCTATTTCTGCCGTCTTAACATTCCTACTCGAATTAGAATCAGGGAATTCAAAGCTACATACCTGTCTTGAGCATTTAGGAGATTTCGCGATACGAACTACTAGCTCACGTGAGTACAACAGTTCTTCAAAGTACTGTTTACAGATTATGTTTTGCCCATGTCTGAGTTGCGAAGAAATTTTGTATAGAATGTTATATTTCCGTCACTATCATTTTCCACCAAAGAGGTTGTTTGCTAGTTATATTCTAAAGTTACTGCAACTTTAGCTAGTGACAATTTCATTATTTCTGTCAGTTTTTTTTTTTTTTTTTTTGTGTGTGTTTTAGTTAAATCATATAAATATAGGGTAAGCCCACCAGTTATGGACAGGGAGCCCAGTGATGGACAGCTTGGGTTTTGATACAATCAATAAGCCTCCGTATGCTTACAGCTTCAAGGCTGTGGAACAGTACTTACTGTAGACAACTGACTGAATGAAATTAACAAAGCTTGGTTTCAGAATGTTTCTTAGTATTGTTTCTCGTGTCTTTATTGGCCTCCTAATATTTTTCTATTAAAACAAATATTTAATCAAAATTATTGCAACTATTTGTTTTTTTTTTTATAGTTTAATAAAGATTTTAAAGTTTTCTGAGGTACATCCATTACCGGTACCAAACCCCCTGTCCATCAATAGAACATTGATATATTGGGGTATCCATTACTAGTGAAAAAAGTAGTTTTGGTAAAATATAGATTAAAGTTTAAAATATTTCTTAAATTTTAAAGCTTGGAAAATGTAAAGGAGATCCTAAATATTTTAGGAAGACGTTCATAACTATAATGAGTAAGGCTTTAGGCTGCAAAAAAGGAGAAAAGTTCCTTAGCTATATTCATCACTGGTGCGATTACTCTAAATGTATTATGCTTTAACAAATTAAAGAAAAACAATTTTTTTTCTGTCACGCTTTATTTTATTAGGATCCATCTTTGTAAACTATTTAATTTTTTTACCATACATATTAATAATATCATAGCTATTTTAGCAACATTTTTTCCATGATGAACCCTCCGAAAGGTCTCCTGGTGACGCGACATATGCGCCGTGAAAGCGGCCCGAACTAATGCGACGGCATTAGCGACGTGATTTGTAGGCCGGCATGTGGCAGCCATTGACTTCGACCATTATGGCGAGAAATTAGCCGCAAATGGTCGGTCGACAAATTGCAGCAACTGCTGCTCTTCGCCTTCTTCTAATGGACTATCGCCGATGAATAGGGGTTCCAGGGAAACGACACGCTTTTGGGGTGATCCGATAATAGGCTCGGTAGGAATATCATCGTATATGGTATGTGTGTCAGGGGTCACCATTCAGTACTGAGCCAATCACAGGTTGGTATCAGTTCTGCACATCAGCAACTGATTTTTTTTCATTCTTTTATTTAGAAAGATTCTAACTCTTGAGAGTGGTTGGTTTGCAATCAACACAGTAATAATTAAAAAATAAAAGAATAAGTAAAATCAAGACAGGAAGTATAAATTTCTCGCAACCCCTCCTGCTATAAAATTTGCATTCTAAAAATATTCAAAGTAATTAAGAGACAGAGGAGAGTACAAGAGGAGCTAATAGACGCTGACCCAGAAGGGTCCGGACCTTTTCTAATCCCCTAGATTGTCCAATTACCCTGAGTGCATTACATATGTCCCCTCATTGCTGATTTATATCCCCTTCCGATGTTTTGAAAGTCAAATGCCTCTAAGACAATTCGATTCCACAGTCCATTATTTAATAGCCTTCAGGTTTAGTGCCTTTCTTTTTACACCCTCCTGGACATGGACACTTTCATTATTTTTATTGGCTAATCTCGCAGAATAGTTCTCTCCCCAAGAGAGTAGTAAATCTTGCCCAGGCATCTTCGGCTAATGGAATTAATTGCGTCTGAAGGATTTACTGGGCGTCCTCCGCTGGCCCGTTAATGGGTTATTCATTCTGTCTCGGTTGTTCTGGTTGGCCGTGGGCCATGGTAGTCCGCCAATTGGCTACTGCTTTCCTTCTACCGGTCTTCGTCTCCCGATAGATGCTCTTGTTATCTGAAAACAAGGATCAAATTCATTCATTTTGACATTAAACAAAAAAACACTCTAGTGAGAATAAAATATATCGGACAAGATTTTATATTTTACATCTCATATAATATATACCTTAAATACCATAACTTAAATATAAGGATGTAATTTTAACACAAATTATGGAATCTCAAAATGCCGGGTAAAACCGAAGCAGTCCTATTTGTCCAACATATCGTCAGGAGAGAAAAAACACGATCACAAATATGCAGATATGCAACGCATATGTAACTTCATAGCGATGCCCGAAAAAGTCTCATCATTCATTGAAAAAGTGGAAAAGGTTTCTTATTTTTATATATTTTCTAATAGTATCGAATTCCAACTAGAAATTGGTTTTAGTGGTTGGTAGTGGTTTGGAAATTCTTTATTATTAAAGATATTTGTTATTTATGGTTATGGATATTCATCTCCATTTACATGGATATTTTTGTGCATGATTTCAACTAAACGACCTCTACACAATGTTGCTTAGAAACCGCGCTTTCTCACAATCCTCTGATGCCTACCAGGTTTATTTATTTATTTATAAAAACGTTTTTTCTTATTTATTTTTTTGTCTAAGGATTATGAAAGCTCAGAATCAGCGACCTCGATTTATTTTCTTGAAGCATATCGTCCTTATAGCAAACCTCTAATTCTCGAGGTCTAAAAAAAATACATGGTTTATAGGTAAAAGGTTTATCATCCCTACACTCGGTCGGTGTGAGTCGCCTCCAGTAGGCTGACTGCACAGATTGCAGGTGGCATTTGTTGACTTCCCTCGCTACACTAACACCAGCGTCGGTGTACTCAAAACCGCCGCGTCCGGATTCGAACTCCTGCCTCTTACTATTCTCCGGGTTTCTACTCGCTCGTGAGCAAGCTTTAACCCACATCTCCACCGGCACCCAACAGGAAGATTATATGGTAGTTCATTTTAATAGGAGTGAACACAAATAAGTAATGACTAGATGTAGAATCATATGCTATACAATTTGTATTCATAAATACCTGGAGACTGAAAATGAAACTATTGTTTCTTAGAGATAAGTCACAAATAACCGATTTTTATTGCCGAAATCTGCCCTTTGAATAGTTTAAAGCTATTGAATTTTTATAGAAAATTTTTTTTATTCAATGTGCCGTCTAAAAGTTATAAGCCAGGGTTCCTCCACCCTCAATCTGGACATCTAAAGCGCGGTTAACATAGTATTCCCTGACGTCAAATGAACAGATTAAAATGATTTTCGGCTGTTCAACGCTCAATCCAACCGCCCTACCCAAGAGGTATAGATCCATTGAAAGTTCACTGTCGACATGGTGATGTTAAATATACTAAATAATCAATGTTCTTTTACACTCATTCCTTCTTATAAATTATTTAAAACTAAAAATTTACATTTTAATCAAGTGCATCTTGGCTGATCTTTACCTTTGAATGTTCCTTAAGAGGAAAAAATATTCAAATTCGATATGAGTAAGAAGGCGAGACAGCGTGGTAATCAGAGGGGAGGAGTTTATGGTTGAGAAATATAAAAAATTCCGTTTAATATAAGAAGAGTTATTACTTTTGTCAATTATGCTTGACGAACTCCTTCCAACCTCTCGGGTTATGATTTTTCAAGAAGTTTTGATGAAAGGAGAGGAGGCTAATCAGGCCTCTTCTTTATACCGTCCGAATAATAATGCGCCAATCTTATATGCGCGGAATATGCTTAATAAAAAGAAACGTCGGGGGAAAAGGTGCAGGCGTCAAAGGACTTTTTACTTTGATCATGAAAGATTTTTTCGCGGGCAGTGGGGGCGGGGGAGGGCGTTCAATTAGTATTCATTCCTGAGGCGGGCCCTGAATTTTGATGGGTGCCCCCTCCCGAAGAGTCTTAAACTTTTTTCATTAATCTGCCCACCTGGCAACAGTACCTCTCGCCAAGACTGTCTCCGAGATGAATATTTTCGCCAAAGTGGAGTAACTTTTGTCCTGAATTGAAAAGAGTCGCTGCGAGGTCTTTGGTGGCAGATGGGGTTTCGGTTTGGAGAGGTTATTCTTTCTTTTAGAAAACACCAAGATGAAGACGAAGTTTTATATCATGATGCTATAATATAACAAAAAAACTACTATCTTATACTATTTTATGATATAATCTTTATTTTTGTTGAACCTGGACAAAGATTAGGAATACAAAGAAGACGAAAGCCTGTTTTCTATTAATGTTTTAGCTTTTGGAATAATGGTCAGTGTAGGTAAATGAGCAGATAAGATAATACACAATTGAAATTCACTTGTTGACGATTCAATGAGTAGGCTTTTAGCCAAACATCTATGCCCGCTAAGATATTAGAGATACGAAGGCTTACCTATATCATAAAAATTCAAAGGCAGGATAATAGTTTATGTTTGGGCTCCATTCTATTGTGGCATTGCAAGTAACGAAAAGACAGGCGCTGCATCCTAGTTGGCTCTCTGATAACTGCCAAATAAAAACTAACGACTCTATTACCCGATAAAACTTAGTGAGGCTAGGAAACTTCCCAAATGATGACGCAGTGGAATAAGGCCTGGAAAAGCATCCTTCTTGTTAAAATGTAGTAGTCCATAGTTCATCATACATTTATGTAATGCACACATTACATACCGATAAGCAGAAAATTAAAGTTGTGTTAAATAATTAAAGATAAACTGAATGATGACGAGAGCGCTTTTGAGAACTTGATGAATTCTCAAAATCAAAATTTTACAACTGAGTTTAAAAAGAAATTCTAATTATTGCAAATGATCCTATCGGGTAGAGGCGAAATTCAATAATAAATAAATAAACTGAAATGTGTAGAGGAACATTTTTCTTGAAATAAAATGTAAATTTCATTGCACATGAGTTGGTACCCTACAAACAATCTTCAGAATGTTTATGGTAGATAATTTATATCAACATAATCATTTTTCTCAGACCCACGCCATCCGTCTCCTGCTCCAGTATGGCTGACATGCTTCTTTTGCATATCCTTCCTCAGAAAGGCTCTGCAAACATCCTCTTCTGTTTATCGTCCGGGTAAGAAGGATGAGGGTTATCGCAACTGGATGCTGGTCGCCGGGAGATGAGTGGTCATCTCCCGGCTTCCATCAATCTCACTCCGTCAGAGAGACTCCTTGATCAATCATATATCCGGATCATCCGGGTGTCTGGGAGGCTTCCGGTCCGACGAGGGTTCTCTTTTGTACGCCGTCGGGGATTGATGAGTTCTGTCCGCCGGCGGAAGCAGCTGAGTGAGTAATGGTTTGCGTAGGCGGATCTACTGCGAAAATATTGAATTTTTAGGGTCATGAGGAACTTTGATTAGATATTAATCAGTTTATAATCATGAATCGAATATATATAGTAATGAATAGCACAATTATTAAGGTGACCATTTATCGGGATGTGAAGTTTAAGAAAGTTTAATGAAATTATCTCTTTTATTTTTTATTTTTCGGTTATACATTAGAATACCGGTAACTTCTTATATATGTTGCGAGAACCATTTCTGATGATTCTAAATATATATAAAGTATGTATCACATATTTGAAGTGTGTAATACAGATGTAGAGTTATACATTAAATTGTGATTTGATATGTTATAAAATGTATTTCTTTTCCTCTGGGGATTTTTTAATGCTCTTTTTCTAACCTCTTGAGCAAGAGTAACATACCTATCTGCTGCTTTATGAATCTGTGGTTTAATTGCAAATCAATGGTTTAATCAGTAGTTTAATCGATGGTTGGTTTAATTCAATTTAATGGTTGGTTTGTTGCCGATTGATTTTAATATTTAAATAATTTTATTAGAAGAGAAAGATTAGCTACAGCCGAGTATCGAACCTACATCTTCTACATCGGCATCGCTTTCTTATCACTGAGCTAACCGCGGGCCCAATTATAGCCGTGTCAATCTTTGTCTCTCCACTACAAGGGTTAGGATATACTTTGGTGATGGAAATGGTTGATAAAAATGAAATATTAACCAGGGTTTGAAATCGATAATTATCATTTGATAATTTTTATTGACAGTGATTTTTATTTTTGATCAAAAGTGATAAAAACCAAAACCTGATCATTATTTTTGAATTAATTTTTTTTCGATTAACAATAATAATAATTTTCGACTAATGCTTTTATAATTCAGAAATATAAATTTTTAGTTTATTATTGTGATGTTCCGAAGAATAGGTTTTTTACGCCCCCCCAACCATTTAAAATTTTACATTACATTTCAAGATGCCTAGAATCCGAAAAAAGAATAAAAAAATTCGTCCGTCAGTTGTACGCCGATTTAAAACTACTTTGCCAATTTTAATAGAATTTTGCAAAAAGGTCCAAGCTCATCAGGGGACAATCCTAATACCTCTTTATCGTGATCCGCCATTTTCATACATTGGTCTCACACTAGTTTTAAACTTTTTATTTTTATTATGTTCCAACTCCAATTACCTTAAATTGTATCTTATGCTCTCTTTATATTATTTTAAAAAATATTAAAATGAGTACATTGATAATGTATTTATATATATTAATAAATTAATTTTCTTTTAAAAGATGATTTTTATTTTCTGATCAATATTTTTTTATCGCAATTTAATCAATATTATCTATTTAATACCGCACGGTGAGTGATCATTATTTGTAATCCAAATAATAAATATCAAAGATCGATTTAAATTTTTATTTATAAATTAGGAATTATTTTTAAATTAAAAATCAGTAATAATAATTATTATATGATAGTTTGGAAAAAATAATTATCGATTTCAAACCCTGAGTTTAACACATATATGTACAATTAGATATAGATCATTTCCTAAATAAATATAGGTCTAGCATTTCCATGTCTAATTCAGAATTTTTTAAAACTAATTTAGAAATTTCTAAACCAAAACGAGTTCAATTTCCTAAGCAAATATAGATTTTATCATTGCGGATTTGTATTAAGCGGATTTATCATTGCGGATTGTATTAAGGTTTTGTATGACACTATAATATTTACTCATATCAAGTAATAAGGAATTTGATAATAAAACTAAAATGCCCAATAGGATTTCTTTATTTGATTCGGAAATTGGAAACATTAAATTTTAGGAATAATCCTAATTTGGTCTCAAAATTTCTAAATTAGATTAGGAAATTTGGAAACTAGACAATACATAACTGTATCATACGTTTTGACCCGAGTTTTAGGTCTTTACCAAGACGGATCTTTTTCCCATGTTCAGATTCAGATGTTCCATGTACAAAAACTTCTATCTCATTTTCTATGTTTTACATATTGTAAAATCATCCGAATTTTGTCATTTCATTCTCCACTCCACCTTTGTGAGTTCTGCATTGTTCCAAAATATTAAGAGGCAAAAACAATATGTCCTAAAAAAGTCTTAACTGTAGTTAAATGGCTAACGCAGTGACGACATTTTCGAATGGTAAAGATTTAGTCTATCGTATAAGCTGGATACCATCCATAATTTATCATACTACTTCAATTGTTTATGATGAGTTGAGTTATTATATGCAATAATATTCAACGTTACTTTATGCTTATGCAAATTATTTGTTAGCATCATGAGTTAATATTTTTCCCGGGAGTAAGAGATTGATGAGACCTGATTCTATCAGCGACCGCAAGGTGTTGTACGAGTACATCAGCTGCGGACAGAGGTCATCAGGCCAATTAGGTAAAGAGGGCCATCAGTATCTTGAGGAGGTACTCAGCAGCTGGTCTTAATAAATCGTGTCCTTTCTCTTTTTTCCTCAGTGTCCTGTTTTATTTTTCTCTTCCTGCCGCAGGACACTCCTCCTTTTGGTTTAGTTCGTGGTCGCCGCTGCTCCTCCCGTTCCGACGCCAGCTGACCTTGACTGATATCCCTATCACCTGTTCCACCTGCCTCCTCAGATATTATTGTCATGTTTATCTGTAATGGGTCACTAATCGAATCATAATATGTTATTGTGTGAATTATATCGCACTTAACACCTTTGTCCCTTTATTGACATTTATACTTTTCAGGTCAGGAATTACAAAATGTTCGAATAAGAGGGGAAACAAAGTTGATAGGGTATGTTGCACAGATCGTGTACCTTGTGCACCCATCTTCGGGGTAACGGTTCCGAGTCCACTTGTGTCAAGAATTATATTTTGAATATTTTGTAACAAAATCGGTGGATCGAGCCTGGGTTGAAAGTTAAGAAAATCCTTAGTTTTTAGGTACTTCGACCCCATAATTTACTTATAATTTTAAAAATAAAAAACATTAAATATATTTTATGTATTTGTAATTTACTTATTACGCAGTTTTATAATTTTGAGTTGAATGCGTACGAAGTTCTTGTAATCACAAGAATTTTCCCGTTCGTTATTGAAATGCTTGCTAATTCAAATACAATTATTGGGAATTTCTCCCTCTCGGGATTCCTAGTACAATTCAATAAAAGACTGATGGGCGAACTAATGATGTATATTTAGGGCCTATTCACACTATCGGTTTCGCTCCACTCTCGCTCCGCTCCGGGTCCGCTCTCGCTCTACCCCTTTCACAATAGCGCTCCGCTCCCGCTCCACTCCCGGTCCGCTCTCCTAATGTCTTACCATATTCACACTATATAATTTTACACCGTTCAATTTTGAAAGGTTTGAGCTATTAAAGCCATTAATAATCGAGTTGTCTGTATTCGGATTTTAATTAATGATTAACTTTCAGTTATTAAGTTTTCATTTATTCTTCAATTTTACGGCCAAAAAAAAAAATCAATTTTTCGTTTGTAGAAATAGCTGGTAAGTGTACTTTTCTTGATGAAGAAGATAATATTATCAAAAAATATAATAAGAAGAATATATTGCAACACAATGATAATTATTAATAATAATTATAAATTAATTTAATTAATGGTGAAGAAATAATTTATTAATTTAATTTTTTTCGGAATGTATTCGACTACGCTTCAAAATTTCAAGTTGAAAACGGTAAATGCTAAAAATTTACCGATTGTGTTCTCTTCTTTTCCTGATTAATATTTTAATTATTTTTTGCTTTAATATATTTTTTTGTTAATGATCTGACATTTTTCATAATATACTGCATTTTTATTCGTTTCAAATTAAACGTTATTTCATAATAGCAATGAGTATTTAGTCAATAAATAAATCGGTGACCATTTTTTACAAGTACATTAATTCATAGCAAAATATATCTCATAACATATAATATATATAACATAACATGAATCTTTCACGTCGAAAAACCGAGCGTATTGTTGGTGATTTTTTTTTTTTTTTTTTTAATCATTTCAAGCGTATTCGAATACATTCGGTAAAAAAAATTAAATTATTTCTTCACTATTAATTAAATTAATTTATAATTATATATATATATATATTTATTTATTTTAAATTTGAACTTTTTTGGCCGTAAAATTGATGAATAAATAAATACTTTAATAACTGAATGTTAATTATTAATAAAAATCCAAATTCAGACGGTTTCGATTATTAATGGCTTCAATCGTGAACGGTGTAAAATTATATAATGTGAATATGAAAAGACTTTAGGAGAGTGGAGCGAGAGTGGAGCGGGAGCGGAGCGAGGCCGGACCTGGGCCAATATTGTGATTAACCTCTCTCTATTCCTCTTTAGAATATTTTGCCAGTGAGACCGGACCTGGAGCGGAGCGCTAGTGTGAATGGGGTAGAGTGAGAGCGGACCGGGAGTGGAGCGGCACCGATAGTGGAATTCTCTGTCTATTTCTCTTTAGAATATTTAAGCGGACCGGGAGAGGAGCGGGAGCGGAGCGATAGTGTGAATCCGCCCTTAGTTCGAGCGCCCAGCACCTAGATGACGCTTCATTTTTTTTTTTATAAATTTTGGCTGTTTTTCATTTTAAATTACACTGGAATACGTTATAATAATAGTTCTTCCTATGTATTTTAAAATAAAGTCATTTTTTTACATCTCTGCTCTGGATCGAAAAAAAGAAAACTAGATGATAAACTTACCTCATGATAAACTTATTTCTTATTAATAAAGTTTCTCATAAGGAGGTTAATCAGATAGATCAAAACATTACTTTTAATCAATATTATATTATGAAATTAAATTTACTACGGATAACGAAAGAAGTGCTAAATCCAAAGAAGTGTTGAAGTATTAGTTAAAATTATAAGCTGAAAATAAAGTCTTTATAGAGTACTTTATTAATATGTTGAAAAAAAGTTGGTTTGATACTTGATCTTTTATACAACGTCGAAAAATCCCACTAACAATTGTTTTATATAAGAGATAGATTTATAATTATAAATTAAATTCGGCTATTTTTAATATTTATTTTCGTTTTTTGGATTCAAATCCCCCCTATTTTATATTTTTTGCTGATATATAACTTTATACTCTCTAGATGCCTTATTTTAACATTGGAATTCATTACTATAAGTTGGTTAACGTTTAATATTTCTAGTAGATATTTTTAAAACGGTGTATGTGTTATTGCCAGCAGTGGCGTTAATAATTTATGTTATAATATATTAAAATGATGAGGTTAATGTCTGCAGGTATATTAGTGCTCAAGAGGGTCGATCACAGTAAAATTGAAAATTGGTGGTATGGTGGTTGTACGTTTAATCGTGGGATATTTAATGATATCCAGAAGCCGTTTTCAGATAGTCGCTGCAATAGTAGATGTATCCTGAAATTCATCAAGGAAGCTTCAAATGTTTGGGAAAGCCATCCGAGGGCTACCATTAAGGAAGTTGGAGTGATCGTAGTTTGTAGTTAACACCATAATGACCAATATCTCCCATGGCACAGGATGAATCCGAAATCGACCATCGAGAGTTGGATTCACCTCAGTCCAGAGATGATGGCGAAGGATGATCTCCAACGGTCATCAAAGGACACGGGACGGCCCACTTGTACATTCGCTCAGCGCTCGACCAGCGGAGGCAGTCTTAAATATAAATTTTAAAATTCAGATCTCAGCAGTCGCCACCACGACGGCTGCATGCCAAGCAGAAGACACCGCGGGCCAAGAATGGACAATAAGGCGCAAGACACACGAAGAGCTCTGTATCCAAGAGGATTAATCTCGAGGAATAGTGATGAGCTGGGAGCTAGCCAGGGGCTGCAGGGGCGGCCGTTACGGAGCGAAATGCCCAAGGCTTCTGTTGCAACATCTACTGAGATTTTACAAGCTTGGCACAATTTAACACATATATCATGATACATTACATTAAAACTATCTATTGAATAGTGGATATAGAGAGAAAGCCATTTAAAAATAACATTCAAAGATAAATTTCCGTAGTGAAGTTTCTAAGTTGGGACAGCGAACTCAAGCAATTCAGAAGGCTTAGAGTATCCTTTTGTAACTCCGATTCGAATGGATACTAAGTCAAGCCATTTGCACCAAAAGCACGATAAAACTTAACTTGTCACTTCTGCCGAAAATACGTCGATATTTAATTCAGATCAGAATCCTTTCTAAGCACCAATTAGTGGAATTAAATTATATAAAAATGCAATTAATGAATATAATATATATTATGTAATAGTCAGTGTAAGCCCTGAACTCTCCGACATTAAGTGAACCTGTTCAGTCTATTACGGAGACGGTGATGGGCAAGATACTTGTTAAGTTACTGTTTAATACTGTAGTGGAACACTATTTATCAAAAAGGTAATAAAATTCCATTGAAAAGCAATTTGCAGATTTCAAATTTTAGATTTTCATACGCTTATTTCTGGTTATTAAATATATAATTTTTACAAAACATTATCCTTCTTTTCTTCTAATTTAATGCGTAAAATTTTAAATCATCAAATATGTTTTGTATATGATATAATATGAAGAGGTAATTCTTCTAAAAATGGAAGCTTATATTCAATGACTGTGTACATGAACACACACCAGATGGCAGCACAAGGCAAGGCCTAGTACTGATATATATTTGAATTTCTTATATAATTTTTTTTTTTTTTAATCAAAATAAAATACCGTAGCACTTAAGGTGACCGGATTCAATATGATCTGAAGATGATAAAGAGTGAGAAAGTTATTAGCAGTCAGAAAGCAATTTATAGAAATTATGTTTCTGATTTTGATTTATAATTAATTTTAATTTGATAAATAAAATTAAAAAAAGCTATTTATAATCTAACTTTCTTCTATAAAATAACATAAGGAAACATTTATTTAAAACAAAGAATATTCTTGATTATAATAAATTAATCGTTAATATAAAATAAAAAATATTTCTTGTTTTTTATCATTATTTTAATAAAAATTAAATAGCCTAACCGTTTGTCTATTATTAATAATTCTAGTTCACGTTGAATTATAAATTATATTAGATTATAGTAATATCCTCTTCTAAGTTATGAACTTAGAACTTATAGAACATCAAATACAATAACCCATCAATTATAAGGTCAAATTTACACGTCATTGTTATCTGGTAATGAGAAATGTTATGAAGGACGAATAAAAAAAAAAAAGAACGTCTGGATTTATCTCTATAAAACAAAGTAAATATTGATTGGCAACGTATCTTTTTTGAATTGTTATTTTTTGAAATATTATAAACCAGTAATAAATATTCTGGAACTACCAATACAAAAATTAATGAGAAAAATTATTCTTTTTTCGATATCCCAACTTCAACATGGAAATATAGTACCATTCTGATAAAAACTAAAAACTTTTGTTAGGTATTATTTTTAATAATACATAAACATATGTTCATCTCCTCACCGGTATGTTTGCTTACTTTGTAGAACTTTGGATTTAAATAAGTCGGTTGTCCCATTTAATTTTTTTTTCTAGGAGCGGGATTGGTTTTCTATAGTGAACTTAAATTTAAACATTTAATATTTGTTTATATTAACATACCTACATAAATATTATCCAAATTAAAAATCAATCCACGAAGATTTAGAATCTCATAAGAAACCTAATCAAGTTAAATATTACTAGGACATTGTTTGCAGCTATTCAGTCGGTACTAAAAGATTTTTTTTTTTTCGAGATTTATCCAATTCAAAGAATTTGCAAAATCATAAAAATTTATTTAATATCCAGACATATCAGCAGAGTTGGAGATTTTCAAATGGCTCAATTCAGAAGATTTTAAAATGCTAGTAACTGATAATAAATCAAATTTTATATGGAAACGAAAATTCCATGGCGAGAAAGTTTTTGAAAAAGATCGATTATAAAACGTTTTCAATAATTTTTTTTCCGTTGAAACCTGTCCGGCGTGGCAGCAACTCCATACATACTATAAATTGTAAATTTTTGGCACTAGCAAATAAGATATTCTCCACTGCTGTCGTAGTTCAACCTTACGGACGAATAATCGGTCTCTAACATTAGAAGAATTACTGCAATGCGTCGAAACAGTAAATTAAAGACTGTTACGTTTAAATCGTGACGTTATTAATTAAATAATAATCAAGAATATTTTGATCTTATATGATGCCTACTATGAAATAGCCATTTTTGAAGGCTATTGTGCGGAACCAACTGTTATTTTCAGCAGTACCTTAGGGGTTCGCTTTTGAGAATATATATCAATCAAAAATCGATATTGTGCCTAATGATAGTTTAGTATCGATGACAGCTGGTCGCGATGATAAATGCGCAGCAAGGCCGAGTCATCAACACCACGCCCCCAAGGTATCAAAAGATGAATTATGACCGCTAGCTTTGTCCCCGTATGTTTGCTCTCTTGTATTTATTGACCCTATTAACGAACTCCGTAGGGTCATTACGTCGGCATATTTTATAGCAATTAATTTCCATATGGCTTTAATACCCTTAGAAAAAAAAAAAAGGCCATTTTGATAAACAAATATGTACCATATGTACACTTGGGGGTCGTTAATAGATTTCCTTGGGTTAGACTTAATGCTGGAGCAAGATTGAATAATCTTAGTCATCGATGTTAGCTTTATCGGAAAAATTAAATGAAAGTGATTCGGTTTATTTTTAATATGCACTTTCTAATCAAAGCATGGCATTACTAATTTGTTCCATCTTTTATAATCCAAGAGCCCTAAAAGAAAAATGAACTTTTTACGAAGAAAAACTTGTATGCGATTGTAAAGCCAAATTAAAAAGGATACATCTCCTAATTTAAAAGGATACACATTAAAATATCGAGGTTCTTTTTTTTAGTTCATTGGTTACAACTAGAAAACGATCCAAGCTTAAAATCTATGTAATATTAAAATGGGACTAAAAATCCGCATATTGGTGAAAGAGTGAATCTTACGCTCCTCTTATCCTCCTGAACACTTATGCTCCTTCCGGCCTTTGAAAACGGCTAATCCTAATCCAAAATATTAAAAAAAAAAAATATCATAGCGTGAAATAATGCATAAAATTAGCTCTCCAGCTCAGAAATGAGTTCCTCCTATATATTGAAACGAATAAGAACGTCTAAGAATTCCAAACACTAATTTATTTTCAACTTAAAATCATCCACCTATCATTTGCTTAAATTTAAGATCTGTTTTGTTAAGTGCATACCGACCCATATACAATTTAGTGTTTCGTAGCATTTTTTTATTCCCCGTTATTCATTCAACGTCACATTATGCTACTATGTTTAATCTACGACGCTAGAGTGGGAGTGTTAAATTTTACCTTTTCAGCTATAGTTAGAACATCACATAGGCCCAGGACCACCCCTCCGAAGGACGGAATAACTAAGGATTTTTACTTAATTTAAAAAATCGTACGTCTACCTGTCGGGCTGGGGACCAGCGACAAAGGGCGTAGAAGGCGACTATACTAACTGCAACATTACAGGTGACCCTATATCCCCTTGTTTAGCACAAAAAAATCAGAGCAGGATGTAAGCGTATAAGTACTGTATAAGCAATTTTTCGCCGATATGATAAAAATAGCCGGTATATGATAATGGGTTTTGGCAATGCAACTGAACTGATTTCAGTTTCAAGTAAGTCAGTCGATACAAAATTTTCTGCTCTCTTATTCTGAAGATAGCAGGAAGAGTTTACTGAGAAAACGTTTTCGTGTTATAAGAATAAAACTGATAAAAATCGAAAAAAATTAATTTCAGGGGATGACATTTACATTGGTGATCACATCAAGGATTTAAAAATCTCTATCCAAAATTTTTTCCAGATAATGAAGATATTTACTCACGGGCTTTCGGACTATTAGGGCTATTCGTTACTCGGCTACTAGGCTACAAGAGTGATTCCTAAGAAGGATCAATTAATAAATTAATAAAAACTCATGACTAATTGTTTGTTTGCTACTAAGGCTAATCGGACGATGCTACGGTAGGAGTCCTACATTTTGCCTATCCAGGTATAATTAGGATAGGAATCTTTAACGATTACCTTACATCGTGCAGGTTCAGGACCTCCATCCTACACGAGGTAAGGCATAGCCAAGGATACTTTACTTACATTAAAAATTCCTAGGGCCACCGCGGGACGAGAACCTCCGACCTTTAGTATTGTTGGCTGCTATGCTATACTAACCACTACACCACAGTTGACCCCATCTCATTATTATATCTACGGTTATAAGAACAACACTAATAGGAGCATGTTTATTAATTTATAACTATACTAATAAATTTTATTTTAAAATTAAAAAAAAAAAGTGCATGCTGCTAAAAGTATTCCATAAATCCTATTTTAAATGTATTATTGTATTATTGAATACAATAAGAGGACTTGTGTAGTTCACGCACCCCAATTGTTTTGGTGTAATTATTTGATAATGTACTGCTTAACTATTTTCTTAGGTACTTAAGATAAACACCCCGATTTCGTGAAGGTATCACAAACACATTTATTATTCAAATAGGGCCCTGACAATACAAATACATGAGAGGGAACACTAGCGGACCCAGAGAGTGATTAATGAAGGTAATGCCTTTGCTTAACGGACTGCTAAGTCCTCCGATGACAATTACCGAGGCTGTAAAGTCCGCCGCTATAAACTGATCTCCGATGACTAAACGCTTTAACGATACTTTAACTGTCAGGGTTAACGCTTCTTTATTGCCGTATTATCTCCTCTCACTTACTAATTGCTTTCTCTTTGTATTTTATTGTTTCGTGTCGAGTATTTGTCTGTTTTAATGCCGTCAAGTAAATATTTCTTACTTATATTCTATCAATCGTATTAATGATAGTAAAAATATAAAGGTGTTTCCTATATATAGCAATATCAAATCTATTTGTGATTATTGGTTTAAAGTATGCATGGATATATTCACCTATCTCCTTGTGTAATAATGTTTTAATAGAAAATATAGTAAAAGTCGTTTTGACAATTATGTTGGTCTTACGAACTGAGAGCTTATAGGTAGGTACATTTAAGTAGCTGCATACTTTCTGTTAGTGAAACATTTTCAAAATGATAACCTTTTTCAAATCCTCTGACAGCTAATTATATGCATTAAAAGGAGTCACAGATTAATCGCAGTTTAATTAAAATACGTTTCGAACAGTAAGTGGTTAGTTAAAAACATTTTATTTTATTATAAACATAATGCTACTACCGGACGAAATCCAAGTTCGCTCATGTTCTTAAAAATGTAGTGTGCAAGTCTATTTCAAATAAATCATGATCATCTCTGTCTTGGATGAATTTCAAAATACCAGGTAAAAAATAAAAATTCTCTCTTCAATATTTCTAAGAGTTACTTCAATATGATAAAAGTATGAAAGATTAATGTAAGGTAACGTTTTAGAAATATTTTTACTGAGCTATTTTATAATCTACTAGATTAAAAACTTTTAGTCCAGCCTCTTCTCTTTCCATCAGGAAAATTGAACCTCAAATGTATCTAAGATGAAGCAACAAATAGGTACAATATTTTTTAATCCTAGGCAGCAAAGCATCGACTTCATGTTTATTTCGTTCTTAATTCATTAATTTATATTTTGGGTTTTGACTGACAAATCTTAGATTGAATTTTAATATTTTTCATAAATTTCTTTTACCAACCTCAAATTCACACAGTTGAAACATTACAAGAGTAAAAAGAAAAAAAAAACTCAAATTACTTGTAAAATTTCAAACTCTAATTATATTTGAATGTGCTCGATAGATTTTAAATATATAAACACTGGAAAAAATATGCTCCAACATCCCGAAATCATATTTAAAAAATAAGCTTGTGATCATTTTCTTAGAGTCTAAGGGACGTATTCAGGGAAAGATGTCACAGTGGTTAAGGTTTCTCCTAAATATTCTAGCTATTTTTTATTTATTTATTTTTGCTATTTTTAAAGGAATAAAGCATAAAGGGTAGGTAGGTATACATATATATATATATATATATATATATATATATATATATATATATATATGTGTATGCAATTTTTATAGCTAATGAACCCTAAAAGTAACTAACAAATTAGGTTCGCTTTGATAGTCCTACAACGTCAAGCAGCTTCGAACGTCAAGCGAATTCAACCCATAAATAAATCTGACACGAAAATTGCTATCAGGCAACTTTTGAGTGTAGTCATTTTCACGTCCAGTAAATATAACATTATCATTATCCTATTTCGCTTAGAATAAATGTTTTAAGATTTATTTGTATTTTTTAACAGTTTCAAGAGGAAGTACCTCTTGATCCTCTACTTCCACTCGGCCGTGATCCCTGATGTGTAAAAGTGAATATTTAATTCGTTATAATTGTTTGTCAATTGCCATCTCAAATTATAACCTACCTATCCAACCAAGTTTATACCACCAGAGTAGAATAAACGTGCTTTGCGTTTCTGAATTAACTATTAAAAGCCAATTAACAATCAAGAACTCCATTAAACCGGAACCAAATAGACAATAGACTTCATCCGTGCCACACCGAGGTCAGAGGATTTCCTGGACATTCACAATTGCTTGATCCGCTATCGGGGAGCTATACGTAATTAAAAGCTGCTATTGTATATACCTGCCGCCCGCTTAGAGCGGACTATATATATAAGCAATAGCCGAGGGCTGTGTATACAAAAGATATAAGGAAACAGTCGACCGGCTGCGGGGGATTAGCCGGGGTCAGAAATGAATTGAACCAGAGGGGGGGGGGGAGGGGAGGCATTGTACTCTGTTTGGTCGGGGGCGCTGCTCTCTGTCTGTTTGTGTTGCCGATCTGGCGGTCCCATGCAGATCCCGACCCTAATTAGATTGCTACAGAGTCCCGTCCGTCGGTTATTGTTTATTCCATCCAGCAGCGCCTACCGATAGCCAATCCGGGTATCATGTATGATGAAGAAATATGTTATGGTATGAGTGAAATAGAGGTACAATAAAGGTCCAGAAACTATTGAAAAGGCTCAAAATTAAAACGTTTATATTTACTGTTTACGTCTAAGTAAAAGGGGAACAAGTTTCGAATACCGGCAGGTTCTGAGGTAGGTTGTTTGTTATGGGCGATCAACTGCGCGGTCATTACGCCCCTTTTCTACTCCATGATATTGCCTAAGATATGTACTACGATTATTATAATTTTGTAAAATTGATCATTAATTAATATGTTCTATTTATTGTATTTATTATATTTTTGTAAATATGGAAATCTCTCTCAACAGCTTTATAATTCTTTCCGCAGCCTTTCAAGAATCTTTCAATGCCTCCAAAAGGTTGCGTTGTATATTTAGTTTTGTGAATTAGCCTTCATATCTACTGCAATCTTCTATGATATGTTTAACTGTAACATAATTCATAACTGTTTTGAAGACTTCACATTCGTTAGTAATTAGGTGAACATGGGTGAGCTTTGTATGATCTATCCGAAGCCTTGTCAATGCTACCTCTTCTCTTCGGTTCCCTCGCAGGTAGCTAATACATCCTCTCGTTGTAGGCTTAATGGATCTGAGCTTATTAGTGGGAGGGATTTCAGACCACATGGACTGGCAGGTTATGTGACCATGATATTAGCAATCTCCTATCCTTTATTTAATTCCAGCTTTCAACTACCGCTCGCTTTTCTCGCTTAAAAGGGATAAATAAACCGCAACGATTTATTCCTTTCCTTTATTCGATCCCTTTCCATTCAGATTCAGGCGAACTAAGGGGCTTCAAGTAGGCCACACCAAGGAGCCGCACTTCGAAAGTCTACCCAAATATTTACTCTTCCTGTTCAATATAAGCCAACTAATGATTAAATTAAAGAACTATTACCATTTTATAGTTAAATAAATTTTAATAATATCCTGGAAGAGGAGTGCAAGAAAAAATATATGTAAATATAGGTTTTGATTTTTTGCACCTTTGTGATAAGATTTGTTATTTCTGTCAGATATAATTTGCGTTATTGCTGATTCACCTTGGGCAAGCCTCGCGTATCCGACGACTGCACAAACAAATTGCATCGAAGGTGGGGTGCGGTCGTCCGTCGGGGAAACTAACCGTGTAATTCTTGCCGCTAAGAGGGAGTGAGTGGATTCTATTTGCAGGATCGCCGGAGCAGAAACCTCGCAACAATTTAGTGGGAGCTAACAGTTGTACGTGTTTGTTTACAATAGACAGGGAGGGGTGTCATTGTGTCCACGGGCAGCTGAGCCCCACATCCATCACGGGGCTCCGCCCAGGCCAACTGCCGCCCTGGCCATCGGGGTCTTTGGGGCAATGACAGTCGCTGATTGATCGACGATCAGTCCGAGGTGAGGGGTACCTGTTGGCAAGGTCGTCGGTTAGGCACGCAAGAGTATTTAAAGCTTAAATAAACCCTCGCTCTAGAATTCCTTACTTTAAGTTATCAATATATAATAATAATTCTGTGATATTTAGATAAGAAGAGGTGGCAGGGAGTTCCACACGATTTCAGCGGTTTGTGATCATTGCTCATTTTTCTATAATTAGGGTTGATCTTGATAAACGATGTATGCTAGGAAATCGGAAAAAGCGGTTGACTTTTTCTTTTGTTATAAAAAAACCAAGTGATTCAGTTATAAATAATTAATTACTGCATTTAAAATATACTATTACAACTCTTGGGAGGTCAAAAAATTAACTACTTTAAGGATAAGTAAGGAAGTACTATTTATTGGTTCATCGTGCAAAGAGGTGGAGCTGCCAGAAATCAGTACCAACAGCCAGATTTTCCCCATTAATTAATTATTAAATTAAAACTAAACAGTTTGAAGAGGTTGAGTGCAGTTATGGCAAACATGGCAGAATAATTAATTATCTGCTCTAGGCGATCAACGAGACTAGAGCTCTAGAATCAAACGAGGGACGGAGATCAGTTCCCAGAAAACTGTCTCACACATAACAAACATTAGTATTTTAGTTAAGTTACTGAAATAAAAAAAAAGTCAAATTACTGAAGAAGATATGAGAAGATCATGCATATAGATAAGCATCACCATCCTATATGAATACCCAACGCTAAAAACGTGTTTAGTCACATTTTGCAAATTTTACAGGAGAGCAAAACGTTAGGTTAAATTTGTATAGAACACAATCTAGTAACTCTAAGCCAACAGGAAAAAATAGTGTATGCAAAATATATTTTTGAATAATGGCAATGTTAATAAAAATACAATACATTATTTGTTAGTCCAACAAGAATCAATGACCAAAAAAGAATTGTAATTGCGTGTGCCCCAAAAAAAGAATTGTAAATATTTCAAGGACTGAACCCGCTGTTTTCGTGTAAACTACACAGATTTGTAGTACACGAAATGGTTCATTATAATGCACTATAAAACAATATTCACAAAAATGGACTGAACACGTTCTTAGCATGGGGTCTTCATATGTACCTATTTTAAAAATCTAATTCCTGAATTTTTTTTGTAACTCATTTTTATGAGTTACAAAAAAAAAAAAAAAAAAAAAAAAAAAAAAAAAAAAAAAAAAAAAAAAAAAAAAAAAAAATACTGGGAGAGGATTGCTGAGGAGGCCAGGGTCCTGCAAGGACCATAGCGCCGTTAGATTAGATTAGAACTCGTTTTTATATTAGGTACTAATTTCAATACATATTACTGACAAAGTTACAGAGAGTTATTTTATTATTATTCTATTGTTTTATTAAGTAGCTAATTCCAGGTTAATATTTTCTATTTACTATTTTTTAGCGTTTATGAAATATTTCCCGTCTATCGTTACTATTGCTGGTTTGGACATTGTACCAAGCAGCCACATACATCGTTGAATTTCAGGTTTAAGAATCTAAAAGCCGCCCTTCATCACACTTTTTTCATCCCTGTCATTCTAGATAGATGCTTTGCGGACAAGCCAGGACAAGCGCCGGCCCTGTCTCCGACGAGGGACAACATTGCGGCACTTGTGAACATGCGGGCAACAAAAACTCCAGTGTCCGGCGGTCGTGAGTTGTCTCGGAGCGGGGGAAAAAAGTCCGAAGCCTCTTGAACATTCCGTAGCCGCGCTGCTATCGGCGGTGCAATCGCAGCCCTCCTTCCGACTCGTGCGTTTAAAGGCTTCTTATGGCTCGCATTTAGGTCATTACCACTGTCAACAGGAAGTCGTAAAAAATTTCTTCGTATACCTCTAGACTCAGAGGAAAACATCTTAAAAGGGGTATTTCTAAGAAAGATTCATTGTAGCACTATTTCCAACTCGTTTTTTAGGCATTCATGCGCTTTTCACGGTATTTTTCTAGGAATACATAGACTTTCGATACGGTGTTCATTTTTATAACGAATTACTTGTATATATCAATCATCCCAACAAATAAGTGGTTAAGTTGATTTTTTCCCAATAAGGGTTAAGTGACCGAAAAGAAGCATGGAGGTTTTTTTTTTTTTCATGCGGGAGTCATTCCATGTCACATCAACACACTTTCCCCCCCCCCCCCCCACCATCTCAGATTTCAATGAAATTTGGAACATAGGACTTTCAATGAAACTTTCCTATAGACTAAAAAAAATACCAAATTTCAGCTCAATACCTCAAACGGTTTTCAAAACACTAGGTAACAAGAGCTAAGCAAACTCATTGAAAAACGCACAAGTTTGACCTGTGGCATCATATGTAATATTTTGTACCTTTCTGTGTCTACTTAGTTTTTTTTTTTTTTTTTTTTTTTTTTTTTTCTCGGTTGGCGCATTAGGCCGAATGAGACCTTTGGCCGCGCAGTGTGGTCTTCTTACAGACATTTGTTTTGCTTGCGGGAGTACAGACAGCCTGGAGGGGATAGCCCAAACCTCACGTTGCTGCAAGCCATGGTCACCATGGTACAGCGGCAGACTGCCCATAGCTCCATAACCAATCCCATTGGGGCCAATTTGGCAGTGTCCTTCCCACCGATGGCGTCAGCTCTCTCGGGTTCAAGGACAGTGACAAAATGGTCTAGGTCCAAGGATTATGGTAGCACAGAGTCAGCAGGCCCCGAGGACCTATATTTCTTTCCCTGAAGCATACCGTCCCTGAACCAAACCTCCGGGCGGTTACTGACATCCTGGAAAACCACTAGATAGAGATACACGGGGAAGGTTCATCTCTCCTACGCCCGGTCGGTGTGAGTCGCCTCCAGTAGGCTGACGGGCCTCACATACCCGGGGGTGGGGGTAGACTTGGACTGCGTGGCTTTTATTGGCGGGCGGTCACCCGAATGGAGCGGTCACCCATCCAAGTACTGACCACGATGGACGTTGCTTAACTTATCTATTGCAAGCGCCCTTGTCCACTCGGCCATCCCGGCCCCCCTGTCTATAGCTCGACTCCTCAAGTAATTTACCTGGGAATCGCATGCGCGAACTGTGACGTCATTTTAGTGGCCAATAGAAAGGTACTATAACAGATAGGGTACCTTACTTCGTTTTTAGTTTTTGGTATACTTTGTTTTTGTTTGTTTGATTGTGATCTAACCGCTAAAATGTCAACACCTTCATGCAGTTACGAGACTCCCAAGAAGAAAGAGACGGGAAAATCTACTAAAGTGATCAGAAGGCATGCTAGAGAAATGGTTTTCCGTTTTCATGACTACCTAAAAAAACAAGGAGATACATAGACTTGATTACATTATTTTAGATGTAGTATGTGAAATATCGCAGTTTTCGAAACCTACTGTGATTAAAATAGTGAAAGAAGGTCAGAAAATGTTAAAGACAGATGGAAAATTAAATTTTTCCACACCAAAAAAAAACAGGAAAAGTGAAAAGCGCAAAGATGAGGGAAATGCTAGTACCAAACATGCCAGAAAATAGTGTGGTGGTTATGGATAATGCTCCAGAATTAAACCCCATTGAATTAGTTTGATATAAAAAATAGGGTAGCACAAGGGTGCCTATCGACTGCATTAAATGAAAAAAGAGAATACCTGGAATTAATGTTCAGTAAATACACCATGGAAAAATGGAAAGCATGCTGTGAGCATGTAAAGAAAATTGAAGAATATTATTGGTTAAAGGATGGTGTCAATGATGTTGTCATTGAAGAAATTATTGTTTTATTATGTGACACTTGTACATCCGAGGATTTTTTGAGTGAATGCAGCGATGCTGAATAAGATGAAATATTTGGTCATATTGAATTTCTTTTCACAAAAATAAATAAATTTCATTTAATGTGATAGATGTGTTTTGTGGAATTTGTTTAATTTACTTCATATCTGACATATTTTATCCTATACAATCATGATTATTACTGTGATTTACCATTTATTCATGTTTTTTGTAAATACTGGATGAATGTGATTAGTGATCATTATAATATCATTGTCCACTGTTTTGAGTTTTACATTTTCAGAAAGAAAAAATCATGTTATTGAATTTTTGATTTATTGCACTTTTGTTTTGAATTGAATTTTATGAAAAATTGTATTATTTTTAAGTTTGTGATTATATTTTGATTAAGTTTGATGTTTTTAATTTTATTCACATTGAAAGCAATTCTATTTATGCATAATTGTAAATAAATCTTTTTAAAAAAAATTGTTTTGTATTTTTAATTTGAATTTATAAAATTTAAATATTTATTTTTATTAAATGATGTTTCGGAATAATAATTTGAATATTGATGGTTAATTTATTTTTGAACCTTTTTTTATTGCCAATGATAATTATTTCATGAAATATAGTATCCTGGTATTGATTTCTATGTACTCTCTATCTGTTTGTCATCATTGATAGCATAACCTGACACACTTCAAATTTAGCGCCAAAGGAAAAGTAGGCGTGGCTTATTTAAGCTCCGCCCTCAGGTAAATTACTTAAGTTGTCGCACTATACTTAGTATAAGAAACAAAAATCCAATGCTTAGAAAAAAAATAGCTAAAAGTAAAAAATATATTTTTAAATAGAAATGTTTGTTACTAATCAAAGTTAGGTTTGTATTGCGAGTTGAAATTATTCTGAATCATTCAACATTTTAATTCATTGATTTAGACGAGTTTGACTAATCTCATTTACTAATAATTTTCGTTAAATCTGTTGTTGGTTTAATGACCATAAGTGAGTAGTTACTATTTTGCTATTTTTAACGAAATTTTGACTCTTGATAATGAAAACCTGATTTCATAACAATACTTTTTACCAAAATTCGTGCCCTAAAAAATAAGGAAATTTGACTTAACCACTTATTCAATGACTGTTATGGACTTCTTACGTATTGTTCACTTTTTAATCTTAATTCAGTTAATGACATGAGTTAATATCAGATTACGACATTTGTTTCAAAGTCATTAAAACAATCAAGTAGATGGATCTCGAACAATCTAGAACTAAACAGTTTGTTCCAACCGTTTAGTTTTTTTCCAATAAACGGTCTGGGATAATAATCGACAATCAGCAGATCAGCAATATTATTAGCCTTTAGTAATAGGTTTTAATATTTTTATTTTATTTTATATTATCTATTATTGTTTAACCTTTAAATATATCGGGACAACTATATATATATCACAAAGGAAGAGAAGACAGATGGAGTGGATGGGTTTGTTTTGTCAATTTCTAGATATTGGATTTCCTCCGGGCGGATCTAGATCCAGATAGAGCCTAGATAACCCTCTCCTCTGACTCACCCGGATCCCAAACCCTACCAAACACTGGAAAATAGAAGTTCTCTGAATGGGGTGTTTAGCGGCAGATGGTCTATTGTGGCCGGGTTTGCCTTTTCTATGTTGGGACAAGGGTCAGTTTCATTATTTTTTAATGGTTGAGAGGGGCGACTTTTTTTCTTTTCTGTTATTATTATTTCCTTGAACTCCATAAATTTATATTGCTACCGGCATCTGTTGGACAAGAGGAAGTATGATGAAATATATAATTAAAGTTCTGTCATAAATTTTTACAGAAATTCCCACCAGAGTTGACCTTGTGGGATGCATCACACCTTATTTAAAATTAAATAATCCATTGATTTGAGTTATGATATTAATAGGTAAGTGCATTTCTAAGCTTTTTACCATTTCTATTAGAAAATGTGGAGACAAAAAGGTAAAGGGCAAAAATAATACAGTTAAAGAATAAAATAAAATAACACAATAAAATTGAAAATTTTACAATTTACATTAAAATTACAATAAAAAAAAT
The DNA here is from genome assembly GCA_911387785.2 of Aelia acuminata. NCBI lineage: Eukaryota > Metazoa > Arthropoda > Insecta > Hemiptera > Pentatomidae > Aelia > Aelia acuminata. The sequence goes on along the minus strand of OU426978.1, from coordinate 185,634,534 downwards.
AAACATTAAAATTTACAATAAAAAAAATCTTTCGATAAAGGCAAAATTAAGGCATTATAGTACTGTGGTAAAACCTGTGATTCTTTATGGAGTAGAAACGGCTGTTTTCCCAGTTTAGATAAGTTGAAAAAAATAGAGAGGAAAATTTTGAGGAAGATTTATGCACCAAAGAAAACATCAGAAGGATTCAGGAGGAGGTCTAATCAGGAAATTTACCGGCAAATTAAGGATTTAGAAACTGATATGAGAATTAGGAGATTAGGTTCTTTGGTCACATGGAGAGAATGAGTGAAAAAAGATTATGTAAAGAAATTTTCAGTAAAATTTCAAAGTACAAAAATTTGGGGGATATCCTAGGCAAATTAAAGAAGAATTGGAAACTTTGGGGATATCAAAAGAACTTTGTCATGACAGGAATCTTTTCAAGAAAGTAATTAACAATGAAGTCAGATTAAAGAAGAGGGTGAAGGGTATTGGGTGGTCAAAGGAGAGAAGAGAGGAGCAGTCGAGAATGATGAAGCTGCCTGGGAACAGAGAAGGAGGAAGAAGGAAGATTCTTCAGTGATATCGCGTGGTCCTCAAAGTCACCGTTTCGTGTGAAAAAAAAAATTCCTCAACAAAGTAATTTTCACGACCAGCGCATCAACTTGGAACTTGTGTTAGTGTTTGGAATTTAAAGTGGTTTACGATTAAGTATTTGAAAGTATACTCGGGTTTCGTAGTAAATAATAAAATAAAATTTGAACACTGAAATACTGTTAAAGTTATATTTTATTGTAACACTTATGTGGGTTTAAATAATTGTATTTGAAGAATAATAATTTAAAATGCCTCACCAACAATATAAACTCAAATAATCAACAAGGTTACGAAAAGTATCAACTTGTAACGATGTAGGAACGGCAAAATAACCATATGATTCGAGGTTCAGAACAAGACTAACTCTTCAGTGCATTGCTCTTTAAATTTAATCAGAATTTGAACATTCTAGAATGTTTCCGATGAGTGTAAGCAAGATGTAAGTCGATTCAAGAGGTTCAATAGAATCTTTACTCCAGCTCAACTTAAATATGTTGCCCTGAAAATGTGAAACCTGGGTGCCTAACAAAAAACCAAAATAAATCTTCTAAAAATCTTTATAAAATATTTCTTATAGAAGAAAAATGACTTTGTAACAGCAGAAGAACAATGAACAATTACAATGTGTTTAAAATGGAAATGGTAATGAGGGCCATAAGGACTAATCCTGGAGGGACCATTTACAACCGTATGACACAGCACCTGGCTTATGCAGATGACGTTATCATTACTGGTCGCACACGTGCATCTTTGCTAGGAGCCTTCGAGGAATGTGAGCAGGCTTCCAAAATGGCAGGTCTAAACATCAACGAAGCCAAAACCAAATACATGAAGACCTCCCGGACTGATTGTGGGGCGAGGAATGGTCTTAGGACAGGAGAGCACTTTTTCGAGCAGGTACAAGAGTTTCAATATCTTGGGGCCAACATCAACGAAAAGAATGATATAATGGCAGAAATAAAGACACGCATTATGGCCGGAAGTAGATGTTACTGGGCGCTCGGAAAAGTTCTAAGGTCGAAAGTGTTACCCTGGAAGTTAAAGCAAGCTGTATACACTACCATTATTAGACCAGTAGTGACATATGGAAGTGAAACATGGGTTCTTACCAGGAAATCTGAACAAATGCTCAATGTGTGGGAGCGGAAAATGCTTAGAAAGATTTTTGGTCCCTTGAAGGAGGGAGATCAGTGGAGGCAAAGAAGCAATCGGGAGCTCCGTGATTTATACAAGACCCCAGATATTGTCACCTGCATCAAGAAGAATAGAATTAGGTGGTTGGGGCATGTACAGAGAATGGAGGAGCAGCGAATCCCAAAGAAGCTTCTGGAGGGGCACCCAGGGGGAGGACGAAGAAGGGGTCGTCCTAGATTGCGGTGGCTCGATGACGTGGAGGATGACCTGAGGACACTTGGAGTTCGAAGTTGGAGAAGAGCAGCTCTGGACAGGGAGGAATGGCGGAACATTGTGGAGCAGGCCAGGGTTCTTCAAGGACCGTAGAGCCATCGAAGAAGAAAGAAAGAATGTGTTTAAAAAATAAAAGAATGAGGACAGATGATACCATAGTGCGCTGTTTACGTACGTAAATAAACAGTTACATTGCACCCAATTTAAATAAAAGTTACAATAAATTAAAGTCTGATTCTAATTTAACAAAAATCATTCCCGAACATATGCTAGAACAGTTTGCTCCAACAAAAAGTCTAGAACTCTTTTCAATCTTTGTTTTTTTTATCACGTTACAATATTTATAATTTGGAATTTTATTTTTATTATTATCACAACTCTTCACTATGGACATAATCTTCACAGATGTACGGTACAGACAAATGGACCCACTTACAAAGAATTCAGACCTTTCAATAATAATTTTTAAGATTTATAGTAAAAGCACCTTGGTACGTGACCAACAATACCCTACATACTGACTTACAAATGCAAACAGTAGACCAACATTTAAAGACACTTTACAAACGTTTCCATACACACTTACAAGGTCATCTCAACCAACTTATTAGAGGCATGGCAACAGCTGATATGCCCATAAATAGGATATTAAAAAGGCTCTGTATGAGAGATTCCCTTCGTTAAAAATCCAGGTTACCCGAAACAAGCCAGGGAAGAGGTGCCGCTGGGTACCATTATCCCCATGCCTGACATGCCCTTATTTCAATAGCACAGATCACATTTGCTTATTGTCGATGTTTGTTGAGAGGCGCAAATTGAAACATGAAGCCAAAAAAAAAAAAAAAAATATTATCACAAGGGGAATACCACTTCCGAATTAGCATTGTCACATTACCCTGTCAGTATACAATAAAGGTTGTGATATTTTCTACGAGAGTTCAATGCTCTGTTCAGGATTGAAGAGGTTTCAACTTTTCTCTTTCTCAATATCTCTCTAAATCTAAGGGAATTTTAATCAACGAAGGCGAATAGGATGGATTGACGTGTTAAGTGGAATCTTCTTCCTAAAACATGTTGTTAATATTGTTTAAGTTAATAAAACAGCTCGCTTGGTTCCGTGCTTGGCTACCAAGTAACAGCACCTGACTGCTGATACTGCATTTCTTCGCGAAATACGAGAATAAAATTTAGAAAACCAGAGTGCAGGAAGAGACTGTTAGAATTATAGACATAGAAGGTTAGGCCTCAAAGTCTCGTATTATTTCCAAAACTCACCTAAAAATGCAGATACAAGCCAAATTTTCGCCTATTCAGGCATCTTCAGGGCTACAAACGTTCTACAAGCAAGATAGAAACAGCTGTTTGTAGCCCTGAAGATGCCTGAATCTGCATGATTAGGTGAGTTTTGGAAATAATACGAGACTTTGAGGCCTTATATTCTATATCTGTTGAGAATGAAAATAAAATATTATACTACCATCACGTATAATATTTTACTTGTATACAACCTAAGCACTTTTTAGCTGCGAAATAGAAATTATTTATTAATAGGTCTGAAAATTTTTTAACTACTCATACATATTCATGTGAAACGATATAAATCATAATGCTCCCCACTTTTCGATAACTATCCGTTAAGCCTTAATGACTTCAATAAGGGCCAAACAAACCTCTACAATATCCTCACCCCCAGCAATAAGATTGATACCCGGGACTGGTGAAGATATGTTTGGCTCGGGTGTGATGTATGGTCTCAGAGAGGGCGGGATATAATTAATGATGGCTGTATAAAGAGTTGATGGAAAGCAAACACCAGGGTCACGCGGCCATCTCCTTATCTACCCTTCTAGGGGCGGCGGTAGGGTTGTTTCCTTAGTGTGAGAGCCGGCAGTTAAGGCCCCACTCACAAAGGCTATCGCACCGCCCATCGCCCTGGCTTCGATATTGCTGTGTATGTCAGTCTCAATGGGCCTTTGCCCCTAATGCACAACTTCTCAAATCCCAACTCAATAGTTTTTTTTTCCTTAACATCTGTTATATTAAACACCATTTGAAAAGTATTGTTGGGATGATAAATGTCAACTCCATTTGTCTTTGTGGAACTGAAGAAAGTGACATTTCTCCTTCAACCCTTCCTGTAAGTTAGCTAACTCATCAGTTGAATATTCCTGAACCAATTAGTAAAAAATTAAATAATTGTGAAATGTGGTTTAGGTTGGAGGAGATATAAAAGCATAGAACAGGAAGAGAAGTTTTGCTATAAAGATGATCTGTATCACTAAGGTTTTTAATATTTAATATTCACCCCAATAAAGATTTTATTTAAAGATGCCTGTTCCAATGAAGTCGAATAAATTAAATAAATGTTATCTTTTCTTCATCTTGGTGGAGTCGTAATCGAAACCTGTAACTGATCCCTCATCGCAGCTGGACCGATGACCCAGAAGACGCAAATGAAGAAAGTTGTCCCACGGGCAGGTGTAACAATCCTTTTGGAACCGAAGCAGCTGAAGCGTGATATACGCCACGTGGTCAGTGTCCAGTAACGAGGTTGGTACACCTGTCCACTGCCTGTTTTATCGTATGGACAAAACGACTAATGATGGAGGAGGCAGCTGGAGATTAGTGAAAGTGAGTCCCGTTTCCTTCGGGAGTTGAAGCTTTTTATCTAAATGACCGCCTGTGGCTAGTTGTACGCTTCACCTGCGAGTCCGACTTGTGGATAATAGTCAGCTGGAAGGTTTGATTAGCAGTTTATGCCAATTTACGGGCTGTCAGAGTCTAAGCTTTGAGGTTAAAAACAGCGAACATCTACGAACGAAGATCAATCGTTTGGTTTATTTATACTGAATACATCTTTATTCCATATGATTTAACTGTTTCATCCACAAATAGCACTGACGCGAGAATTGCTTGTAAAGGTGGTTGGGTATTCAATGAACTCCTTTGACTCTGTGTATAAGGACGGGGTTTGAGAACACGACCGCTCTCAGATGCTACGTGTGGAAGTTCACGTGGACATTGAAGTTACATAAGGTCCACCGAGTTAATGGAAACTGAATCTAACATTTTTCTATTTATAATTTGAATTTCAAGGAAACTCCAAAGTAACAATAATATCATATTCTTCATTAATTTGTTCTGAAATAAAAACAAAGAAATACACATTGTTTTTGTACAAAAAGAAACGAATAAAAAGGAGAACATAAAGATAAAATTTAAGGAAAACGTCTAGCGTTAAAAATAAAATATTCCTACAGCAGATGCTTTTGGTACAATTCGATGATTAAAAGACTAGACATCGTTATTAACCACACATTTTTGTTATTAAATGATATTAAACCAACTGCAAAAAAAAAAAAAAAAAAAAAAATATATATATATATATATCTATATATTTATATATGTCCATGCGCAAATGTGGTTACAGGTTACAATTGTTAGGCTGGGCGCACAGATGAGCAGAGCAGCGCAGCCTTTCTAATACGTGTATTAGAAAGGAATAGAAGCACATTGAGAGCCAGAGCAGGTCAGCGCAGCTCCTTACTAATACATGAATTATAAAAACTGCGCTGCTTTACCCTGCACTGCACTGCGTTGCCTGCGTCGCAAAATCACTTACACACTACTAACACCGTCCCCGAACTTATCCGCTGTTTCTTATGTTCAGAGAAAACCCCGCATCCTTTGGGTCACACAAAGTGTTCACTAACAGCTACATGCTCTGATCCCAGAAACGTATCAATTTTTTACCCGCTTGGAGAGTCGTTGGTTTGCGAACACGTGGTAAGCCATACGTGTTAAGACACATACATGACATATCGAGGTACCCTAGCATTCTGTGGAATAGCTTTATTATGAAAATCTTAAGCTCTCATTTTATCACGCGATTTCTACTCGTTCCTTTTATACTACTGCTTAATGACTTCAGGTAATAAAGCGGTCACTCGCTTTATCAGGTATCACCCAGCTCCTTAGGTGAGAGAGAAGGGGGATATACTGACTTGTTGATTTGTAAATTTTTGTTTATGAATTTTTAAGTTAAGTTATGTCGTTCAATAATAGTAATTACTTATAAGTAGTTTCGAATAACTATTATTTATTCATTTTTTAAAAACTTTTTGACCAATAATTTCTGATTTTATGGGAAAATATTTAAATCTCCCAAATTTCACAATAAGTAATACAGAAGATAAAATATTACATTTTCATACCATAAATCTAAATATAAAAAATAAGACTGGACATGCATATTAGAGCTGGTTTTATGAATACTTTTGAAGCGCTTTTCGAAAAGCTAATATACAGTTGATTTGCATTACAGAAATGTACAACGAGATGGATTTTGAGACCTAAGACAGAGTTAGAACGGAAATTGGAATACGTTAACTGTAACTATATTAGTCCTCGCTAACTAGTGAGGCAGGAGGTACTCCTCTAAGTTGATCTCCGTTGGTCGATCTCCTAACTTGGTTCACCAAGTAGAGAATGAGCAAAGTGTAAAACGGTGATATTACTGAAACGTGTCTATTGATATACCCGCTGAGTTGCATGCTTTGAATCAACACTTAAAATTTAAATTATAAGTTCTTATTTCATTCTTTATATGGTTCCATAACAAATTGAATAGTGTATACCTAAGTATTTTTTGTGTTTTCTTGAATACAAATGACATTGAAGTATTAGTCTGATTTCTAAGATTTTTATATTTTTTTAATCAGCATTGACGGGAATGTAATCATTTGATCCTGAACGATCTATTATTTTCTCTTTTTGTAGTTATTTCGTTTGTAGGTATTACTTAAAAAAAGTTGTTTTAATGTTTCTTGTAATATTTTAAGTCATTGATAGTTCATTTTTCGACACAAGGCCAACAGTAATCGCAAATACCAAACTTTTAACATCCCAAGACATTAGTAGTATGCTGCAATGGCTTTAAGAATATCTACGGCAAAGGCCATATGACATATATATATATATATATATATATATATATATATATATATATATATATATATATATAGCCTTATATATATAAGTGAATTGGTATATTATCTCCTTGGGTAAGATAAGATTTTTGTTTTACAATTTGTGTATTTAAACGTTCTTCCTTTATGTGTTGTTCATTCTGTTGAAAAAAGCACAAACCCGAAAATGAGAAAAGTATTTATTATGAACACGAACATAACAAAATTATAAATTTTACAAGAAGAATATTGAAAAAAAACAAGCAAGCAAAATTTTTTTCTAGTTTAATCTTATTGAATTCGTAAAATGCAGCTCTCCATATTTAGCTTTACTATATTACTAACAAAAAATTTTTGGACAGAATTTCGTCATCCTAACGCGGCTGCGTATTGGTCACACTAGAGTAACCCACGGATATCTTATGGCGCGTGAGCCTCCGCCTGACTGCCAGACTTGCGGGTGTTCACTTACGGTTAAACACATTTTAACGGACTGCAGGACATATGACACGAACAGGGACCTCCTAGAAATAACTATTGACCTACAGACAGCATTGCAGGACAGTGTGGAGACAACCGACAAACTATTTGAATTTCTGAAACTGGCAAAACTATAAAATAAAATATAACTATTGATAATAGATATAATAAAATATAACTATTGATAATTTAACAAAAATTAAATAAAATATAACAGAAATTGATTGTAGGCGAAGATGACCTGGTTGTTGATGAAGAGGTTGGTTGCTGCCTACATTAAAAAAAAAAAAAAAAAAAAAAAAAAAGAATTTCGTCACTGAGAAACTATTTTTCTTTTTGTACTGATGAAAAGTGGTTTCATTGACTTATTAAAACACGCCTTAGCAATCTGATTAGGATTTTGAAAATTCATTTATCTTCGGATTTTTTTTTTTTTCTTCCGGCATTGAATATTGTAAATCACCAAATCATAAGGCGACTTACCTAACATCAATTTAATTTACATATACATTTTCTACTTACATAATAAATTATGACAAAAGAAAACAGGCTAGAAAGGCTTGGAGATAATGAACATTTTCACCGATTTTATCGACATCTCTGCCTATTATCCTCCCTCTAGATTATTTTTTAAACAGGAATCATTGGTTCCAAGTATGTTAACTTTGTTTCATCCCTTTTGGTCTTGGTTACAGTGGTCTTAATAGTAGTATTAATGTTTATTTAAAAAAAAAAAATACAATTTGTAAATACCAATTTTTTCCGCATAGCGATCTATCCGTCTGCCGGATATTTTATAAAATACATCATTTGTACAGTGATAACAAAAGAAGCGCAAAAAAAAAAAAAAATGATAATAATAAAAACCAATTACTAATATTTAAAAGTCTGACATAAAGTAGAAAGAAAATGATCAAAATACTTTATTATATTTGATTAAATGATTATATTATACAACAGGAAGTGAAAAGAGGATAAAAATTAAAAACAAAAAAATTCTTCAACAAAAATAAATGAAATAGATTCTGTCGAATTTGGGATGAGAATTTGATACCAATATCGAGCATGACGAGCGAAATTGACTGCACTCAATTTTAGAAGGCTGAGAAGCGTAATCAAAAAGGTGTTTCGTTGAACGCCAGCGCCAATGAACCTGCTGCTAATATCAATATGATCCTACTTCCAAAATGTAGGATGTAAAGAAGCTGTTTTTAGTTGTTGTTTTTTTCAAAAAATCGACCCCCCCCCCCCCGACGTCCATGTAGAATTTGAGATTTGAACAGTAGTCTACCCTTTCTACCATGTTCTTAATAAAAACAATACAAGTCGATAGGAGATCTTCATTAATTTCTGTTTTTAATGACTGTTCCGAAATTACTTATACAATTGCCTTAATGAACATTAGGAAACGAAGAACACACTTGTTGCTCGCGGGGAAAGGGACTTGATAAGTCGATAATTATCAAAGTATATTTCCATAAGCAGTTAGCGAAGCCCCTCTAATTGGCCAAGGGCTGCAGAGATAGGGTTGCAAATTGGACTCACTAACGACTTTGCCAATTTATAAAAGGGCAGTTACAGCTACCTTCCAATGTTGTAATTTTATTCAAGGCCTACGCTCCCTCCATGGCAATCTTCTCCAGCAATAAAAATCTCCAGTTTTCCAGGGCCGTTTATTCCGGATGTAAAGCTTCTTGAATGGCTGCATCTTCATTAAGCGTCTTTTGAGGATTTGGAATCTGTACAGACGACCATTGGAAGAGTTGGAAGTCAATATTGTATACGATAATTGTTGAAATAAGAACGCTCCCTCCTTCATTAAAATTAATATGTATAACAAATTACTATTTGTTAGTAAAACAAGGTATTCAAATATAAGAACTGGAGGTAGAAACTTTACTATTTATTGTTTAAAGTTTTGCATTTTTAGCAAAGTTTATGAACTATTAACTAACATTGTAATTTGATTCTGTGAGAAAGTTAAAGTTATGAATGTTGTTTTTTCATGACAGAAATGTTTTAACATAAATAATTCTCTCTTGAATCGATCTGCATCCAAAATTATTCAACATTCAACCCTTTAGACATCATTATCTTTCTCTAAAATCAGATGCCGCGTACCACCCGTTTACATACCTTTTCATCAGATAACTGAAATAACAGTTTAAATAACAACTGAAAGAACAATACTAAAGGCATTGACAAGCTCCAATTGTACACAACCTAATCAGCCACCACACATTTTATTTGAGCGATTCAATACTTTATAGTCAGATAGAAGCGAAGGAAGGTATGCTGAAAATAAATTATTATCTAATAATTAATTTATTTCTGTATTATTTATTAACTAGTTTTTTAATGATTTATTTGAAAATACATTTATATTTTTCAAATATCTTTAATAAAAAAATTCCTTTGAAATGATCTCCAGGTTTGGGTCAAGGTTGGGTACATCTTGTACTCATAGGAATACAATAAAAACTCGGGGTCACCTACGGTGTAGTGATTAATATAGCAGCATACAATACTAAAGGGCACGGGTTCGCTTCCCGCTATGGCCCTAGGATTTTTTGTAGGTAGTAAAAAATCATTGGCAATGCCGTCCCTCGGATAGGACGTTAAAAAAAGGTCCCTAGCCCGTACGATGTCAGATATTAGTTAAAGGTGCCTATCCTAATTTTACCTGCAAAGGCTAAATTTAGGACTCCCACTGTAGCATCGTCCGATTAAGTGACGTTAAACAAATAATAAAACTTAATTTACCCTGCTCTCATTGATCAGGATCTTCGGATTTTCCGAATCAGATTTGTAAATATTGAATATTATAATATTTTCGGAGTGTCTTTTTGCAGTTAATAGAATGAAAATTTTATTTTATTATTACTTTATTTACAAAACATCCTCTCATCTTCCCATTGCACCACTCTCAAACCTATCGCCCCTTCAATGCCCTCCCCTATTACTTCTTTCGTTGAACACTCTCCCTACTTTTTTTCCGAGCTCGAGCACAGGTCTTCAGTAGTTAGTGACTCAGCTCCCATTCGCATGATGTATACCAGCTAAGCTTCTTTGTTTAAATGGAATGCAGTATCGTACTTTCTTAATCTACTTCTCACCTTATTTCTGGGTTAGGTAAGTGGTCAGCCTTGGCACTCTACCTTCTCCAAAAATCCATTTCCAAGGCTAGCAATGCTTTTTCTTCTTTTCTTTTTGTTTACCCACGTCTCGGAACTACAGACGACAGTACGTTTTATCAAGGATTTGTAAATCCGATTATTGTATTTTGATGCCATCTCCTTACTGCGTAACATGGAAATTAAGCAGCATGGTAATGGGTTTGGTTTTTTTACTTTTATCTTCATATTTACCTTCTGAGAATAACCATAAGCCTTATTACTTGAATTTTTCAAAATTACACAATATCTAATTCGAAGACATATCGTATTCTAATTGAAAACTATGCGAAACCATATGGGTCTTCGACGCCTTTTTTATTTTAACATATCTTGGTGTAAATCAAAAACCGTCAATTATTCGTGCGTGATCAGATGTTTTGGAATGATGTAGGCCTTTTTGGGTTGGCCAATCTCAGACTAAAAACCAGAAGCGATCGACTTGAGGTGTTACTAATTTGAGCTTTAATTGTTTCTTTGTCGTTTTTGTATTACAATTCTACATTATTAAAATCGTTTAAACACACATTGGTGCTACATGTTTTTTAATTAGTAATAAATAAAAATTCAAATTATTGACATTTTTATTTCCTTTTAATTTCGGGATTACCCCTAATTTTTATTATCGCCTTTGGTCCGAATTAATCCAGATCAAAGAGCTAATACTGGTTAAATAAAAAAGCTATAAAGTAAAAAATATATATATATACGGTAGAACCTCCATTATCCGGGGTAATGATGGGTAGGGGGTCCACGGATAATCGAATTTAAACATTTGATTGGCTTAATGTGATAGAAAAAAAGGTTAAAAAATCACTTGTAAGGTATAATCACTTTTATTAACAAACGAACGTTTTATATACATTAAATTATAATATTCAAAAATCACAAAAAAAGTAAATGTATGTTTTTATACATTATGGGCCGACGACAATAAGAAGTCGAAAATATCTTATTTCTTCTTCAAAATATCCCGTACAGTTTGTTCCCCGATTCCTAGTTCAGCGGACAATTTTTTAACACTTTCACCCTTTTCTAAGCTGTTTATAATAGTTAATTTCTCTTCAAGCGTTAAAATTACGCGTTTTTTTTTTTCCGACATTTTGCTACATCGTATGTATTTAAATCGAGACTAAATCACAACTTACAATATTGTTTTGTAGCCAAACAGGCCAGAGTAGGAGTTTCCTGGAAAGACTTGAAAACAATACCGTTCCTAGATTATGAATTGGAGTATTAGATACCGGAAACATCTCATAATACAATGCTCGGTTTCTGTGTTTTTCCATTTATTGTTTTATTTCATAATATATATAATTTCATAATATACATAATATATTACAAAATAGTTAACTATTGTGTAATCGTTAAATACTTACGTATAAATTTTGTTTTAAATATTATACATACAAAATAAATGGCATACAAATTAAAGAAAGCTTATTAAAAAAAAAAAAATTGCTCCTCGGCACCCCGGTTAATTAAATCCCCGGTTAATCGGGGCCCGGATAATGGAGGTCTTACTGTATATTTAAAACAAATTAATATTAATAATAATACTTAAGTAGGTATGTAAATAAAAGAGGAATAAAAACTCGTTACAAACTTTTAAGCTGAAAGCGGTAAAAGTCATATTTACAGCTAAATCCGTGCTAATGATGAACATTGGAAATTGTATAAAGGATTTGACGTGGGGTGAGGTAGGCGGACTAAGCCCCGAGGTCTAGAGGGAAATTGGGGAATGAGTTTTGTTGTGGAATCCTTTGAGAAGTTGGTCGCGGGACCCATCCGCGAAGACATTACTTTACATAAATCTATTAAAAAGTCAGGGCCCACCTGAACCACATTAAACGGCCATTTCCTCGACCCCAAGCCATTATAATATTGAAAATAAGGGCCGCGGGCTGGCACAAATCCCTCCCTCCATTAAACAGGCTTAGCGGGCGAGTTGAGCCGTTTTTCCTTCCTAAACTTGTTTCTCTCTCCCACCTTATCAAAATGCAAAATACTTTTTTTGCAGGCCGTTTTTAATATTTCCGTAAGTCGCTATCCCGCGGGCCCGGGCGAAGGCAACATCTGGAGAAGGCCTCCTCCTAAGTTCTCCTCCTTAATCTGGAGGCCCATTTTAATAATGGTATTTTAATTAAGAGGCGCCGACGCCACCACATCCCCCCGCCGCAACACTCTAATTGGCACAGCTTTATTGGGATCATCCCCTCATCTGTCCCGGGTTTCTTATGCATCCCCTTACCTTCTTTTATTCTCTAGTACATACAACATTTTCCAATATCGTAAAACAGTAAAAATTCACATCTTCCAGTATGATATATATGTATTTTTTTATATATTACAACATTCACAACGTTTCGAGGCTTTAATGCCTTTTTTTCAGGTGTGCTCCTCTATAATACCAATTAACAATATTTTAGTTAATAATGTAGTTAAACAATCATCGATTTCTTAAAAATCTTGTCTATAGATAATATGTAAAATTACACCTCTCTCCTAGGCCACCTATGGCCTATAATGGATACACATAATGGAAGATGTGAATTTTCACTGTTGTACAAAATAGGAATAATATAGACCAAGTCTTCCAGTAAGTTATAAACTATCAATAACATTTTCTTTACATTAAATTTGAAAGAAAAAACAAGACAATAATTTTTAATAATCTACTTTTTTTTTAATCCTTTTAGTTCTATACTTATTTTTTTTTTATAATTTAATGTTCTCTGACGTTTCGGATTTTGAGCCATCTTCGAGGGATGGTTAGGGATGTTGTCCATTTAAGTTTTCGGGTAGTTTCCGGTAGGGAGTCTTTTATTAATTTATTTTATATGACATATAATCAGAAATATTAAAAGGAATAACCCTATATCCATAACAAAATCCAATAACCCATAAAAGAGCATATACCGATGACAGAAAAGCCCTGAGCTAATCTACATTTTTTTTAATCCTTTTAGTTCTATACTTAGTTTTTTTTTATAATATATTTTTATGTTCTCTGACGTTTAGGTTTTTGAGCCATCTTCTAGGGATGGTCAGGGATGTTGTCCATTTAAGTTTTCAGGTAGTATCCGGTGGGAAGTCGTTTATTAATTTATTTTGTATGGCATGTAAACAGTTTCATTTCATAATTTCAAAATTTCATAACAAAATCCAACAATCCATAAAATAGCATACATCTTGGACAGCACAACCCTGAGCTATTCTACATTTTTTTTTTAATCCTTTTCGTTCCATACTTAGTTTTTATTTTTTATATATATATAATTTAATGTTCTCTGACGTTTCGCCATGACGTTGAGCCATCTTTTGATGATTCGGGAATCCCAGGGATGTTGTACATTTAAGTTTTCGGGTAGTATCCGGTAGGGAGTCTTTTATTAATTTATTTTATATGGCATGTAAACAAAAATATCAAAAGGAATAACTGAAAATCCATAAAAAAATCCAATAATCCATAAAAGAGCAGACATAGATGATAGAACAACCCTGAGCTCCCACAAAGCTAAATTCTCCTTCCTTGTTTCCGATACTTCGCCTATTTAAAATAGCTAACCCATTGTTACTGAAAAGACCTATAATTTTCTCCCCTCATTTATTTATGACTTTATCATAATTGATTCTGCGAGGATCCATTTCTTTAAGAGGTACGATATACATCGTATTCGAGGGTACATATCTGTATTACAATATTTTCATTAAAATATTCACCATTTCATTTATAAGAATAAGAATGTTTATAATTTTTTTTTAAATGTTTATTATTACACATTATTTTGTAAGGTTGTTTCTAAGTTATTTTAGCGATTCTGTATTTTTTTTTTTTTTTTTTAGTTGTAACCATAATATCAGTTAAATTTGTAAATTTGAAGCCACAGAACACCCCATAGTAAAATACTCTGCTGGTCCTGATAAATAGCACACTATAGTCGGTCCATGGATTTTTTTTTTGCGATAAGAGAGACTTCTGGAAACCTTTTTTTTTAGCTGTATATACTGACTGTCTATGATCATAGTTATTATAGCTTTATAGATAACTGTGAAAATTATATAAAACACTTTATATAACAAACTAATAGCTTAGAAAATAAAAATATATAAAAAACTGTGTTTAATTTTAGTACATCAGTGCGTGAGGCATATGGAACAGTACATGGATGTTTTTCAATTAATTCAAGATTTAATTTTAGTATTTATATGTCCACAAAATGAAAGACCAAATTTTCAAAAATATGATTACAGACCAAAAATATTAATACAATACGATAAGTGAAAACAAAATCTTTGGAGAAAAGTATCGACAATTATTGGGGCTAAAGTTAAAATTACTTAAAAAAAATATTAAGCATATATCATTTTTTTTTTTTAATTTCAAGAAATTATTAAAGTTGAAGTTAAAATATGATAATTTCCCGATCTATAGCGATATTTTTTTTCCAATATATTGTTTTTAGGCCGTGTTAAATAATAGTTCTCGCCAGAAGGAAAATAGACGGAGGATCTTGTTCTGCCCGTAACAGATTTTGTAGCTCGGACGTGGTCTAGAGAAGATGTCCTCCGAGGTTGCGGTTGGGAGGACAAGACCCTCCTGTGTCCTACAGGGCGGCTGGGGGAGGGAGAAGGGCCCTAGAATTTGCATCTCATCACCATACTAGTTGATCCCAACCCTTTTGACTTCAGGCCCCAAAGTTTATTCGCGGTTTCTTGATTCTCGAACCCTGCCCAAATGAAACTGCTATATTAGCTGCGGACTCTGATCTGCATAGGGCTCTGAAAGAAATCTCACCCCTGGGAGCCCTTTATTAAACCTCAGTACTGCCTCCTGCGATTGTCTTATGTCCGTCCTTGGGAGTGTAATGAATGCCCTTTTTCTTATTTACCCCGAGAGGAGGAATGGGGGTAAACCATTCCCCAAGTTCTTAGGCTTCGCAATGAAATCTCAACTCATTGGGCCCGTTTTGAATACGAAATTACTTTGTTCTGCTTTTCCTCCCCAAGAAGGTCTTTATTAAATGGTTGTTCTTTGCGCTCAGCTCAAAACTCATCACCATTAATTAAGCTTCACCTTTAATAAATGTGGAGTTTTCGTGAATTAACATTGAGTTCCTCTCACCAAAAACAGTTTTACAATAAAATAAGTGAATTTTATTAAAAAGCTAGGATGCCCGGCTTAGCTCCGGTAGTTGTGTGGTAGTTTTAATACCAGACAAACTTTAAAATTAAAGGAAATATGGAACAAAATTAGCACCTTCTTGAAAATTCGGTTTTAACTTGGTATCAATATTCTGCAGACTTGAGATCTGCAGAGTCCGCCCAAATAAGGAACCCTGTATAATTTACAGGGGGTTGAAAATGGTAAATGAACAATTAATTTTCAATGCAACTTTGTCGATTTATGCATCGTTTTTGATGGTTTCTGAGATTCTGAATCCTATAAGCCCATTCCTAGTAATCAGCAGATAATAAGTTATTAGATTATAGTTGAAAAATCTGGTATCTCAGTTAAAAAAATTATATTTCGAGTAAAACTTTAGCGCCGACTACTATGATGGTCCTATTTGATCCAGAAGTATAGAAACGAAACCGAAGATTCATAGAAACTTTTTTTAAGACTTCCATTTCAACCTCCCTTAAGATATCCCCCCGTAATTTGAACGATTTCTGCATATCTCGAATCTTAATACAAAGTGAAAACCAAAATTTCTTGAAAGCACAATTTTTTCATCATATTTCTTTTTATCCTGAACTATGAGTGATGATAAAATCTTGAATGCTGTTAATAGAGTTAGTCTTTTTGTCAACTGGAATGCTTATCATACGTAGTAACCAAACCAACTTCTTTTTCATAAATACAATAAGAACACTTCAAACTTTTTATTTTCGATTTATATTCAGTCAATTCATCTCTTTTTTGTGTCTGATTTTATTCGCTCACTGTACTACTAGGAAATGTTTACTCGTATTGCATTAAATTTACTTAAGTATATATTATATATAGATTAAATGTAATGTGCTGATCAAATATTAGCCTTCTTATGAGAAAACTAATTTTTTAAGGAATCCAGTTGGTTTTCTAATTGATTGCAGAGATGTGAAATCATTATTTTATTTTGAAAGCAAAGGAGAAACTAATTATTTTAGTAATTTAAAAAGAACAGCTGAACAAATATATAACCTTTACAAATGAACTGGATAAATGAACAATAAACATTGAGTGAAACGCTCCCTAGCGCTTCCTGGTAGTCTGGAGCTCGAACTAAATTTTTCATTCATAAACTCGAATATAAATCTCAGAGAGGCTAATTAAATGGTGCAAGAGGCTTAAAATTCCTGTCCTTTTCTCTTCAATTTTACTCTTAAGAGAAAAACGGAAACCTTCTTCTCCGTTAGGGGTTATATGGCTAAACGACGACATAACTTCCTTAATCCCAGGTGGAGTCGTTTTTGAGCCTTTTCGCCACGCACATTGTACACTTTGCTTTATAATATATATTGATTATTACAATAAGATGTTACTAATTTCACTTACCTATATATGAAATATAAAGTAAGTGGAAGTATTGCGATCGTGAAAAATTTCGACTTCCGGTTTTCAACGGAAATGCACGTTTTGGGGTTCCCTGAGTCCAATTAACCAAGTCCCGCGAGATGGTCTGTGTGTGTGTGTGTGTGCGTGTGTGTGTGTGTGTGTTTGCTTTATAATATATATTGATTAAATTATTATAAATTGATTCAGCACTATTAAATTCATTATTATGGAAAAAAAATTATTGACCCTTGCCAATCTGAACATAAAAAACACTCCTTGATTCCAATATATCATTTTAGTAACCCAAGTCACATGTAGTTATCAAATTAAATCTGAATAGGCTGAGCTGATATATGCTTCTGAGATTTCAATTCGAATTCATATAGTTAATTGTTTATTCTTTCCAATCAAAAGCATTCATAAAAAAGCATATACTGTTTAAAAAATAATAATGAAAAAGTAACAGAATGAAATACAATGAAGGTCCTTCATTGATAGAAATTTCAACTATACCTATACATATTCTACTTACCACTCACACAGACCATTGATCCCTAATATAGTTTTGATATTTTTTTCAATCCCCATTTCATTTTGATTCCGCCTGGAGTTATACCAAATATTTTTCACGTAATGCAACGATACCCAGAGGAACACTACCGAGATAGGACTCCAATTAAAATAATACAGTAATTAGGGGACAGGCCCGGCTTGCTCAGATAAGAGGGGGTTCTATCTTGCGAGGAAGATAGCTAAGGACGACGCCTGTCTGCCGAAAACAGAGCAATGTATCCATCTGTAAGCACTACTCGTCCCGATAGCGTTTCTTAATTCAAGGGCAGTCTGCTCTTTTTGGTTAAGAGGGACTGAGGGAGCAATACGGGTTGCTAGCTGCAGCAGCACGAGGATCGTTAGAGATAAGAAAGAATCCTGCGTAAATTAAAGAGTAAATCTTTTACAACTGTAAATTGTTTGCACAAATAGTAGATACTCCATTAACATACGAGCCTTTCAGTTGACAGAATGAGTAACTCCAATTGTAACATTTCGAAGAACAACACATCAAATTATATTTTTCATAGGAAAATACATTTTTACTGTGCGTCTATTTTCGTCAAACGAAATTTTAATTCATTTTTAAATACAATTTTACGAATTTCCCACAGAGAAATATTATTAAAAGTGCTTCCTGAAAAATGTTGAAATTGGAGTCAGTCATTCTGTCAACTGAAAAGCTCCTATGGTTTTTGTTTTAAGATTGCTGAAAATTTGAATAAAGAGTTTTAAACACTTGCTAGATATATATTATGTCTTGAGGGCATTAATAATAAATAAGAACCTGCATCAACTTTATTGTACAATGAAATGTAAATGTAAATGAACAAAAAAAAACAATCTGTGCACACCACTCATTAATCCAATTATCACTGTCGTTTCAGAACGACCCCTTTGTCCAAATAGAGATGAGTATTATAACCCTAGGTATGATAATTATAATACTGTTGAGTGCCGGCTATTAAGCCATATTTTTAAATTTATAATAAAGGTAAAAGAAAGTATCATACCCAGATGTAAACGAAATGGAGTCAAACAAGCTCCATGGAATGCTCAGGGAGATAGGGCTGGATTTTCTTAATAAGCAGACATTACTATTTACATGCAATCTATTTACAAAAAAATGTACAGTTAAAATTAGTTTAGTTAAAACTAAAGAATACAATTATATGCAAACTATACACAACCATTTTACGTGCAAGCGAAGCACTAGTGATAGAAATAGTAATATAATATCAATATAAAACTAAGGAATAACGTAGAGCAGAATGCCTCTAAACTAACTCATTCAAACTAACAGATATTTTCAATCAGTCTATGTACGATGTCTGGTACTCTTTTAAGATCCCTATCTTAATTTAACTTGGACAGGAAAAATTTATGACTACCGCTGTAGCATCTTCAGATTATCCATTGCTTCATAAAGTTACGTTAAATAAACAATGTCAATGTTATTACAGCGTTGCTTCAGTAATTAGCAGTGTTGGTCACAGTATATTGTAGTTATTTACAGTATATAACAATATAGCTTAACTTTAAAATATCAAATTAAACGGCAACGTTCTGTTAAAGTTTCAGAAATGTCCATCCTCTACTTATCAAGTTTTGATGTTACAATCATATAAAATTAATCGTGGGGAGGGTATAGGCCGTAACTATGTTAATAATTGTCCTATTTCCTGTTTTCAGATTGTTGTTTGTTTATTTAACCTAACTTTTTGCTGCAATGGATAATCGGATGATGCTACAGTGGGAGTCATAAACTTTTCCTGTCCAGGTGAAATTAAGATAGGAATCTTAAAAGAGTACCAGACATCGTCCGGGCTAAGGACCTCCATAATATATTCCATCCGAAATGCTGCATAGTCAAGGATTTTTACTCCCTTTAAAAAATCCTAGGGTCGCTAGTCGGGTTAAGTACCCGCGACCTTGTGATTTGTACATAGCTATGCTAACCACTTTACAATAGGTGACCCATAGTTCAGTGATTTATTTATCATTTTTTTATGTATCTAATCTGTCATTTAGCAAAAAAATAATCGACAAAAAAATCAGATTTCTTTTAACATTTTTTCATATTAACATAAAAATTGTATATGGCTAAACAGCAATGTTCTGTAAAAGTTCCAGAATTATCCATCCGCCACTCTTCAAGTTTCGAAGTTACAAACATAAGGTCCTTCTATTTCTGTACATAAGATTTTGGTTTTTATATCTTCCATATAAATAAAGATGAAATTCTGTTTGTTTGTTCTTTATAGAAATCTATACCGTTTGTCCTAAATTTTCCAAATTTCACTCAATGGTTCTTTGATAATTAAAATTGCATTACTTCAGCTAATCTTTGGGTATATTCTTTATTGTTATAAAAATCGTTTTGATCCCACTTTACATTGGTTTTTACAAAATCGACCGTTTGAGACCGATAAAAGTCTCACTTTATAGATTTAAAAAATGAAAATCTCCGGGTGAAACAGGTATATACAGCTAGTATTCATATTATATAAATTTCAATTTATCACTTACTTTAGACAAATAGAAATAATTCAAGACATTAACAATTAAAAGCTCAGGCATATACTCGTAGGTAACACTGTGTACAAGATTCTGTTAAATATGTACACTGTTCTAAGTTTGAGTTCCATATATTCCAGGTCGGAGCATAGTCAGAGATCTATATTCCAGAAGAGGCGACCTGAAAAGAAAGAGCGGGTATTGTCCTCCTCATAAGGCGAGGCAGGTTCTGTTCACGTATCCTTTTCATGAGCCCATTCGGATGTTCCCCCGGGTCGGAGTAAAAACCTCAGGAGCAGTGGAGTACCTTATGGAAATACAAAAAGAGGAGAGCCGTGGCTAAAGAGTAAGCTCATCAGTATGGGCCGCCGAAGGGAAGATGAATAGAGAGATTTAAGTGAAAAAGACCTCCTCAGCTCGAAGATGAATATTTCATGACTATCGGATATATAAGAGGGCTATTAATTGGTCCATGACTAAAACATGACTGTTAATAGCCACCACTGAGGACAAATGTTACTCCTCATTGGCGGAATATTGATGCCGGCGTGTGTGGCCCATAGGACTTTCTGGCGGACCTATTGGTTTTCCTCTACACTAAAAGTTTTACTCCTAAATTGTAAAGTATCACCTAAATAGTAGATGAACCAATTAACAAATAATTTATTAATAATTAATAATTAATAATAATTCATATACCCACACTTTAGGATAGAAACAGAAAGACGAAAATTCGAATGTGTTTTACGAAATATTAAATAGAATCTCCAATGATTATAATTATTGAGGCTTGAATTATATGCCTGTAAAATAAATAAGTAACCAGTAGAAATAACCTTAATAATTAAAAACGATACCATTAAATAAAAGAATAAAAAGAAAAGAAATGATTAATAACGATAAAAACTTTTTTTAAACGATACTTTCGCCCTTATTATGGAACATTCACTCCCCTAAAAATAGCATAAATGGCAGTTATTATGAATGGATTTGTTTGGAACTATTATAAAATAGTGTGAACATACTGAAAATTTTATCAATAATTGAGTTGAATATAGAAAGATATCTTAACACAGATCTTAAGAAAAATACTACATAATTTCATTAGGAAATAATAAATGATTACAAAACAAAACGAAATGTTAGATTGTAACAGTATCAGTTCTCACAAAAGCTCTGACATCTTCTTTATCGTGAGGACCAGAGCCAAACTTACTATCAGGATTTTATAACCCTTTTCTAAACCGCACAGCACCTAAGTGTAGAGAAAACACAACGATGTAAAAGGGCACTTGATAAGAATTCTGAATCAGGTTGGATTATTAATTTGTTTTTTAAAGAAGATCGATAATCAGGTGTCGATGGTTGCCACCTTACGATAACAACCGCTACAAGTTCAACGTATGTAGCGGTTCCTGTCCTAACGTTAAAAAAAATCTGGTGCGTGCACGCAACACACAACTTTCTTATATTAGAAATTAATGCGTTTTGTTAATTGCCACGTCTCAAATGAACAGAACGGCTATAATTATGAACAATGGTCTGTCATTAAAGGCGTACTCCGCTTGCGCTCAGCGAGTTTTATGAGTTGACTGAATATTTTTCTTTTTTTCTCCTCTATATGTTTCCTTGATTTAATCATATCTCATATTTAGCCATTTCTTATTTTCAGGCAAAACGAGAGACAGATAATTTCTCCACATAAACAAATACAAAGGTACTTTATAGGAAAACAAAAAAGGCCCCTTCCCCATTTAAGCCCCCTAAGAACATTTTAATAATGATAAATCTTACCTGATATTAAAGAACACCTAATTTTCATTAAACACCACGAATTTGATGAAAATCGTTAAAGCCGTTTTTGAGAAAATCGAAGAAAAAAAACGTAAATATTGGAAACAATTTATGAAATAAAGTGCCCCCTCCGTTAAACCAATTTTGATTAAATGATGGCTATCACATGTTTGGCATATACATACATCAAATACCCAGTTTGATCAAAATCGTTAAAGCCTTTTTCGAGTAAATAAAAAAACACGTGAAATTGAAACAAAATTTATTAAGTAAACTCCTCCCTCCGGTTGATCAATTTTGATGTAATGTTGACTATCGCATCTTTGGCATACACATACATCAAATACACAGTTTGATCAAAATCGTTAAAACAGTTTTTGAGTAACTAAAAAAAAACACGTGAAAATTATTCAAAATTTATCAAGTAAAGCCCCCCCTCCGGTTGATCAATTTTGATGAAATTTATACAGTCATATCTCGGGCATATAAATATATCAAATACTCAGTTTAATCAAAATCGTTAGAGCCGTTTTTGAGAAAATCGAAAAAAACTTAAAAAGTTATTAAATAAAGTACCCCCTCCCTTTGAGCAATTTTGATGAAAGTTTTGCTGTCACATCACGGGCATATACATACATTAAATACCCAATTTCAGATTTGCACGGCTTATAGTTTTTGAGCTAGTCTTTTCACACACACACACAGACCATTTCGTGGGACTTGGTCATTTGGACTCAGGGGACCCCAAAACGTGTATTTCCGTTGAAAACCGGAAGTCGAAATTTTTCACGATCGCAATACTTCCACTTACTATTTATTTCAAATATAGGTAAGTGAAAGTAAAAATCTGGTGCAATGGCGCAAAACACAACTTTCACTTACCAACTGACTGGCCATTTCTCTAAGTCACACATTTTTCCACATTCTTTTCTTATTTTTGTTTTTATTTGCTCTCTAAAGTACAATTATGCTAATATTTAAGCATAATACTCCAAGTCGTCTGATATTATAATTTTCTATGTGGTTGTTGAAAACATCATTTAGTTACCATGAAACAAATAATTTACATTAAATGAACTGAATGTCATTGATTATAAACTATGGTCTGTCATTAGAGGCATACTCAGCATGCGTGGGCAACGTGTTTTGAGTTGACGGAATATTTTTCTTTTTTTTTATATGTTTATTTGATTCTTTTCATATTTTATATTTAGCCATTTCCTATTTTTATGCATAGCGAGAAACAGATGATTTCTCCATATAAACACAAACAAAGGTACTTTATAGGAAAACAAAAAAAACCATTTCCCCATTTAAGCCCTCTCAGAACATTTTAATATTGATAATGCTTACCTGATATTAAAGAAGACTTTATTTTCATTAAATATGACGAATTTGATCAAAGTAATTACAGCCGTTTTTGAGATAATCGAAAAAAAAGGTAAACATTGGAATAGAGTTATGATATAAAATACCCCCTCCTTTAGATCAATTTTGATGAAATTTTGGCATATACATATATCAAATACCCAGTTTGGAGAGACAGAAGACAGTCACTGCTCAGTGGTACACAGAGCAGTGCCTGCCTAAAGTCGTAGAGTCTATGAAAAACTTGAGACCAAAGTCAGAAATCGACATCTGGTACATCCACCATGACGACGCACCAGCTCACAGTGCCAGAGCCTGCACCAAGTATTAGCATATAGCACCATCCTTACAGTCCAGACCTTGCTCCCTGTGATTTTGTGTTCTTCCCACATGTGAAAATGAAGCTGAAAGGAAAACATGTTTCGTGCGTCGAGGACCTTCTGAGGGCCTGGGACAACGAATGGGCCTTAATCCCAGATGAAACTTGGCAGAGCTGGTTTAATGACTGGTTTCGACGTATGGAGAAGTGTATTAAATGTGGTGGCAATTACTTTGAGAAAATTAAATAAATACACTTTTACCAACTTACTTATATTAGAAATATACGTGTTTTTTTTAATTACCATTTCTCAAAGTCACATACATATTTTTCCACATTCGTTTCTTATTTTTGTTTTTATTTGCTCTCTAAAGTACACAATTTTTTTATTATTAAATAAAAGTTCTTAGTTGCGATAATTCGGCAATCCAAGCACAATACTCCAAGTCGTCTGATTTTATAATTCTCTAGGCAATTGTTGAAAATTTGATTTAGTTACCATGAAACACATCATTTCCATTAAATGAACAGAACGGCTTTAATTATAAACAATGGTCGTCATTAAAGGAGTACTCCGCATGCGTGGGCTAAACGTGTTGAGTTGACGGAATATTTTTCTTTTTTTCTCTCCTCTATATGTTTACTTGATTTTTTTCATACTTCATATTTAGCACTTTCTTATTTTTAGGCGTAACGAGAGACAGATAATTTCTCCATATAAACAAAAACAAAAGTACTTTATAGGAAAACAAAAAAGGCCCTTTCCCCATTTAAGCCCCCATAGAACATTTTAATAATTATAAAGCTTACCTGATATTAAAGAAGACTTCATTTAAATTAAACTTAACGAATTTAATCAAAATCATTATAGCCGTTTTTTGAGATAATCGAAAAAAGGTAAAAATTGGAAAAAAGTTATGAAATAAAGTGCCCCCTCCGTTTCACCAATTTTGAATAAATGTTGGCTGTCACATCGTAGGCATATACATACAATAAAGACCCGGTCTGATCAAAATCATTACAGCCGTTTTTGAGTAAATAAAAAAAACACGTGAACATAAGACAAAGTTTAACTTTGTCTTGACTGTGAAGATTTGTGTGCTATAAAGCCATATGATTTGTAACCTGCTCGAATATTATGTTATTATAAAGGTCTGGCCACACATGTCCGCTCCGGATCCGCACCGTAGCAATAATACAGGTTATGTTCAGAATATTTTTAATTTAACTTACATATTACCTTTAGTTTTGCCTAAAGTTCAAGCCACACATGTCAGACACAGGCCACTTTAGGCAAAACTAAAGGTAATATGTAAGTTAAATTAAAAATATTCTGAACATAACCTGTATTATTGCTACGGTGCGGATCCGGTGCGGACATGTGTGGCCAGACCCTAAATCGTTGGTATTGTTATATTTTTCGTTTAATAAATATTTGTTAAACCACAGAAGTATTACAATATGAACTGTAATTTGAATATGGAGATTAACGTTATAATTGTACATTTTTCCCTTCATGGAAGCGTATTTTTTTTTTTTTACTACCAAGCGATTTTTTTTTTAGGTATTGTTTCCTAGGGTTACGCTTGTAGATCGTGTCTTGGTTGCTGAAGCATCTGGAGTATTTCGAAAATTCTTCAATGATATGGCGGATTGTCAATTGGGTGTTGAAATATTCGCACATCGGTGGAAGCAATTTTGCATTTGTATCAGTACAATAAAAATAAAAAAATGAAAAAGTTAACATAAAGCAGTTGGAAGCTTGGATGAAAATGCAATAGTTTATTCACTGTTGTTGTATATTTATTTATGTACTTTCCTTCTGGCACATGAATGAACATAAAATCTATAGTATATTTATAATCCATCGTTGTTTATCCTTTTCGTTTGTATTAAACTGTGAGAACCGTCCTAGTTAAAAATCAGTTTTGCAACTGTTGCTGATGGGTACAACCCTTCGCGTAGAACCAATATTTCGCCAACAGATTGGCAACTCTGGCCCCAAGTATTAATGAAGTTATTAAAGAGTACTAATGAACTAGTAATCGGCTTAGAAAAAGTTCGGGCATTCGATAGAGGCAACACAATTATGCCGGAGTTTGGATTTCCAATTAGCTGCGGCTCTGGAAGTGTCTCCTCTCATCTACATAATCCTAGACCCTCCCGGGCTCTCCTCCTCGCTAAATCAATTACCTCTACACCTCTCCCGTCTTAGGGAAACAGGACAAAAAAAAAAAAAGAAAAAAGAAAGAAAGAAAAGAAAAAAAAAAGGAAAAGAGAGTGAAAAACTGCTAATTATTCGTAAAGTTTTCATTCCGAGCCGTGACAAGAGGCTGAAACCTAATAAGCCTAATAATTTGATTAAATCTTTTTAATTTATTTCTTCTGTGCTCGGACAATGGCGGGGAAATTGAAAAGTAACATTTCTTAAAAGTTTCCTTTTAATGAGATATTCCGGTTGGGGTTAGGACGGTTGGGAGAGGCCTGGCCTGGCATGGCACAAAGTGAGGGGAGGAATAAAAAAAGTCTCTCTTAATTAAGAAATCCTCGTCAGGGGTGACTTAATAAGGACGGGAAATGGATTTCTTCCGAGGTTGGTCCTTGTTGCTCCAACCATACTCTGGGCATTCAGACGCAGATGACATCGCCTTAATCACAGGAATATGAAGTGAAAAATAACTTAAAAATAAGAGATTTACTTCTGATTAAGTTGGGAGAGAGTTGAAAATGTGTATGATAATTTTTCTGGTGTTTAAAAAATATTTTGTTTGTGAATTTTTTTTTTATGTAAGAATTGGAAGGGTTTGTCAGTGTCAATGGTCACCTATAATTGAGTAGAGAGGATAAAAATTTTATCTGGAGTGAGTTTTTGTATGTATTAGTGTAAATGTAGTCTAATATTCTCCATTTTGATAGATTCAATTCCCGCAAAATTATTCGACAGAAAAAGAAATCCGGCTTTCCTATTATATTTTCAATATTGTACTATTTTTACTTTCAGTTACCTATTAAGGTATATGGTAATAGGAAGTATTGCGATAATGAAAAGTTTCGACTGCCAATTTTCAACGGAAATAAATAACTTTTTGAGGTCCACTGAGTCCAAATGAATAAGTCACGCGAAATGGTATGACAGTATGTAGCGATCAGCTCAGAAACGATTTTTCAAATGAAACTTAAAATAGGTATTAGAGGTAGTCCCTTTAAAAAAAGAAAAGAACAATAATGAATTGAAAACTGTTGATGATTTTCTTGTTTTTTATAAATTATTATACTCAATAAAGGCGACAGAGTCCTGCTATTCAATATGCACATTTATCTCGGTTCTGTCATAACTAAGGGATATAAGAATTTGTCAATTTTTGAGAAAAGAGTCAATGAGTAAGTGCCTTCCTTTACAAACAGTTTATTTTTTATTATGTTAACCACAGAATAACTTAAACTAATTGTTTTTTCCATTACCAGAATATTCGTTAGGATCTTCCTCGAAGAAAGAAAGAACGCTGTAAGTGAAATGAAATCCTTCTCTGATGCGTTTTAAAATGGATGTATCTCAAAGGATATGTCTCCCCTCTATAGGCTAATGAATTACTTTCATAACTATTTTATTGCTAAGTGATAGTTTATTACTATTTGGAGATTCTTGGGCCGCCGCCACAGACTAAACATTTGCTTACTACAGATCAAATAATTCGTGTCACGAGACAACTTTACGAGATATAGAGATAGTTAAGTTTTGTTCGCCTGTTCATTGGAAACTATCACTAAGCCAACAGGACCACATTTCTACTTAACGAGCACAATAACAAGCTCTCTACAACAGTCAGCATTAACATCAACAACACCAACACTATCGACAACAAAAGTCGGTAGGGACCTGGTTCGGATTTCCATAGCGCCTCCGTCGAAGCGAGTCCCCGGCCTTGTCAGCTCCAGTGGTTCCATTATCTGGGTAGCTATCCTGCCGCCTTAACGATTCCGAACGCGTTGCAGTTCTTAATGCGCCTTTTAAAGCTTTCCAGAACTGCTAAAGAATATCGGAAGGAGCGACCGGTGGTTAATGCTATACTAGAGTTGGATATTTATTGACAACGTCCAACACCCATTTTATCCCAAGTATTCACGCAACCAGCTGATCACTTTAGGGAACACTTAAACTTCATGCTATTGAACTGGTCCAACCGTTTGCATTACATCGACTTTTCGAATACTTTATTAAATAGTCACCTAAGATAATTATAAATAGTTACAGATTCATTTTATTATTCGTAATTTATTGATAAATAATGTGGCAGTTTCACAAATATCTTCATAATATAAGACTGTTTCTTTACTAAAGGTTTTGATCTTTATTGATTTATTTATAAGCCATCGGTAATCTTATTTCAATGAAATTTTATTGCTTAATATTTTCTAATCCCTATAAATTTAAAATAAAGCTATACTTTCGAGATTTACAAATTTAACAAGGCTATTAGTTTCCCATTGAAATGTTAGCATTTCATTTTTATATTAAATAAAAGCGATTTGTAAACAAGTTTTACTATTACTGATAATAAAACAAAAAAAAAACAATAACTATAAAATAGTTTCTCATAAACTTCACCGCATTACTGATGAAGAGGAAGACATATATCTTAATTGATTAAAATCAACACACAGATATTTGGAGTCAAGTATTCTAGATAACTGTTAATGGCCGTTCAGACGGACATAGATATGGAGAGCTCTCGAATTAAGAGAAGAGATTGGAGATTCAATTATAGCTGGAGATAAAGCAGTCTGCGGAGCTGCCTTCCGATTGGCCCCCTCATACATAAAGTCATCGGGGTCTGACGAATGGCGTTGAGATCTTCCGATATTAATGTGTTATGACTGGTCAAATGGTGCGCGCTTGTGGGGAATGGTCTGTGGCGGAGCTGTGTCATTCTGTGGTCGCTACTTCTATTCCCATCTTCTGGCTTTGAGAGTGTTAAAGATCATTCAGGCAATCGACATTAAAGAAAAGTTATATATATATATATATATATATATTAAATATGGAATAAGAATTTAAATGGAAAAAAAAACAAATTAATAACATTGCTTGCAGTGTAGGTATTATTTGAAAAAAATATAAAGTACAAAATTAAGTGTTTAATTTTAAATGTCCTATATGACCATATGAAAAAAATTTCTTCTTTCCTTCCCTAACATATCCCAGGAACCCAATTCTTCCAATCAAAAGTATTGAGGAATATAATAGATGCACCAGAATAAGGACCTCAACACCCAGACAATCATCGATAAAGGCACACAATATCTAAAAATCTTTTACCATAGACAAACTTCCATCAGTAACCCATTAGCTCAAACACTTATTTCCACAAAAAAAAACAACATATAACCTATCTATCCACACATTCCACCTCCATCAAATTTAGAAGTGGTGGCAAAGAGTCTTACAACAATCATTCAACCGGATTGGATGGCACATTTGTGTGGAGCACACATATGCATATTGCAAAATTTTGCGGATGGAAAATTAAAAACATGCAAGAAGCAGTATCCTGTAATAAGTAATTTAAGCAGTATAATAATAAGTAAATAAGAATTGCTCTGACTTCACTAAATTTTCATGGTGGAACTTTTTGATTTAGACCTTATGCGTATATAATAATATGCACTTTTCGTTTTTTTTTTTCATAATCAAAAAAAAGATCATGGCAGCCGAACAAGTTGTAAATATGAACTAAGAACGACCGTTTCGGACGATTCGGAACGACTATTTGGATCGATTCAATTTTCTCTCGATTTATGTTTCTTTTTGGGATTGGAATAAGTAGACAGCAATAAAAAAGAGGTATTGAATTGAGTAATCTCCTAATCATATATCAAAGGCTAAATGCACACTAGTTAGATTAAAATTGACAGTATCCTAAAATAGTATGGTCGTAGCGGGGCCCAATTTTTTAAAAAGTATTTTATAATTATTATTTGTATTTACGTTTAATATTATAAATTTCATAAGATCTCCTCTGTCATAGCAGAAATAGAATGGTGTCAATTCGAATTAACATTAAAATCTTTTTTAATCGTTATATTCCGCTGTAATATATATATCAATACAAATGAAAAAGATATTTTAGTATACCTAAGCCTGATAAATTTCGCAATATCAATACGTCATGAAAAGTAGACTGAGCGATCAGTGCCTAAGTCCGATCCTAAGCACAGTTACTAAGTACTAAGTAGGGTAGTTAATACTCGGTGATTAGCACTCTGGGGGGCCTGCGACCCCCCGCTGTATTTACATATTAATAACTAGTTATCAACCAGCCTCTCTGCTAGCTGTCTGCCAATTTTCTGCCAATTTAACTTCATTTGCTCTCCTCCGATTTCAAACTTTAAATTAATACGCGGTCTACTGGGTCTCCAACGGCCAGGAATTCTGAAATTTCCCATCGTTATCGAGAAAACTCCACGAGGTAAAAATAGTTCGATATGTTTTCAATAACCTTTTACATTATACTCAAGTTATTATTATACAATTCAATATAATTTTCTTGAATAAAGCTAATTTCTAGTTTATATATTTGACGTTTTAAAGTGCAGGTAAAGATTCTTCATACTAAATAGAGAAGTTACTTTGATTGGACTTTGTCGCACAGAGAAAACTCTTCACCAAAAAAAAAAAAAAAAAAAAAAATCACTAGCGACTACTAAATTGTGTGCAGTAACATGAAAGTTGCAGTATAGGTTCAATTATCCGGCCGTCAAGTGAGGAGACCGCAGATTATCCTGACGTCAGCTATTAAGACATTGAGATCATTCCAAATATTTTTTTTTTCACAAAATCCGGGGTACAACATGCTCATGAGTTGAAGAATTCAAGACTTCGATACAATTTACTTTTTTTCACATTATGTACTTATAAAATTTTCAGTTTCCTGAATATTGAACGGACTTGAATTTTAATTATTTCCTATTAGTTATAATTTATAAACCTTCTTTATAACTTATGAAGGAAGTTCATACAAACAATGTGCTGTAAAATATAATTATTTTTCAATTCACTGTGTTCGTATTATAGATCATAATCTTGAGTTCCTTGCTTCTTCGTGGTTCTCTCTTAGTCATCTCATTTATAGAGTAAAATGATAAAAAGGAAGCGTTTTTTTAATGCTTTAAACAAAATCGTATTATTTAAATCGTGTGTTATTATTATCCCGATTTTGATTAACTAATATTTTTTTTTTTTTTTATTCACTTTATTTTCCACATGCACCACATAACGTATAACATGTACATTATTAATAATTATAGTTACAATATTTTACAACAATATTTGGCAAGAGAACTGGAAAAGATGGATATAATCTTTTGAAATTAAATCAGTCTCTTTCGTGGGCCAATGACTCCCTGATGTAATTATGTCTTGAGTAAGTTTTCTTCTGGAAGCTTCAAAATTCTCGCAATCATAAATTATGTGCTCCAATATCTGCGGCGTATGAGAGTCGCATAAACAGCATGGGTCGTCTAAACTTCTGAAGCGATGAAGATATGCCCTGTTGCGGCCGTGACCCGTCAAGCCCTGAGTTAATTTAATTAATTTTGAAGTTTCCGCATTCTGCATTGACTTGATGTACGGGAAGTATTTTTCATAGTTGAGCCTTTGTTGTTTTGTGCCAAATCTTTCTACCAAGCCGATATCAGTTCTTTTGAAGTCTGTTCGCAAGGTACGGCTACGGGAACAAAAAGAGTATACTTCTATCGACTCGTCTTCAGATGCATCCTTCGCTAGAGTATCTGCCATATCATACCCAATTATACCACTATGAGCCGTTACCACTGAAACATTATTATTGGTTATAATCAATATTTTGTTTTACTCTATTTACTAGGTCGAGATAAGTTGGACAGTCCTCACCTAAAGAGCTGTGCCTGTTATCTACTTGGCGAGATGGGTTAGTAATCCTTTGGTTATGCTGTAGACAGTTACTACATTTAACCTCTTTCCTCTCGCATTCACTAAGTCTGTGTAGGCCCGCACAAATAGTTCCCTAATAATATCAACTATATTTTCCATATTCACTTCCTTTGGAACGTTTTTTATAATTAGCCTGGGCCACCTCTTTTTCCCTAATGAGTTAATTCATAGTACATTCGTAGTTCCCTAAGTTGATTCATGCATTTTAAGTTAATTTCATTTGATATTTTTTCGATGTCTTCCTTACAATTCGACTCTATCATACCTCTACTATGCCTTACCATCTTTTATATTTCTAAAACATTTAACAGCCACCTTAACCCGGCGCTGGTCGCGCCCCTCCGTGGGACACCGTTGGTCGCGCGTGAGCAAATTGCTCACACCTCAGTTTTTGGCTATTCAATTATTTTTAAGCAGCATTCTTCGCCATATTTTTGTTTCTTTTAATTTAGAATATCTTTATCATTAAATTATTAATCTGTTTAAGGTGTTTTCATCAGTTTAATGCACTTATTATAGTTTATTTATAGGAGTGGAATGAATAGAAGAGAATAAATAAGAATAAAAGTCTTTATTAACACTATTTTTAGTTTAAAAAAAGAAGTAGTTATTGTAAGAAAATAGCAGTAACATACGTTACTCAATATTACAAAAAGAAAAATAAGAAATTTTTAGTTGAAAAGAAAAAAAAATATAAAAACATAAAAAATCGCATAAAGTTGGTACGTTGATACTCGCATTCCGGCACTAGTTCTGGCAAGTCGACGGATTTTTCAAGGAAGACTGGAGATTTGACCTCCAGTATTACCACTTTGCTCAACTTCAAGAAGCCAGGAATAACGATCTAAAAACGAAATACCCCATTTTACTCAAAAATATAAAAACTAATCTAACCTTTTACTAAAAAACCTAAGAGAAGAGACGAAAATACTTAGTCATTTTTTTCTTCCGGATTATCCTCCGAAAGCCGTAATATCTTCGACAGACGTCTTGTTCCACTCATTTTCCGAACTTAACTACCAAACGGAACAGCTACAATATTTCATCAAAGAAAGAAAAACGTCTACTGACAAGATTTGGGCTAATTACTGCGGAGATGGACAAGTCCGTGCAGGTCCGTGCAGGTCAGGGAGTGGCCCGCACGGTGGCTCAGTTCTGTGTCACGGATGGTCGCGCCGTGAGCAATTTGCTCACGCTCCCGTTTTATCGAACAAAACGTTTTATAGGGGCTTAGCGCGACAATAGTTTTTTTCAAAAACAACTTCCTAAAGTCAATTAATGTATAAATGACAAATAGAAAAAATGTCAGAATAAAATAAAAAGAAATAAGCGAAATACACAAGATTTTCGGCAAGTGTGAGCAAAATGCTCACAACGCGACCAACGGCGGGTTAAGTTTAGTGGGTTTACATATTTTTTAATGATTTCCTTCGTTTGGTTGCTGGTTATGTCATTTTTGGAATGGAGAAATAAATACTTTAAAACTACTCACAGTTTTCGAAGGCAGGGAAACCTTTTTTCTGCTGTTTTCGCAGCATACGACACTCTCGGCTGAGCTTGCGTTTTGTTTTCCTCTTTTAACTCCATAATTGTTCTCTTTAAGTCTTGAAACTATCTAGTATAAATAAATAAATGGAACAATAAATAAATAAATGTTCAAACTATATTTAGATCAACAATAAATTTTAGAATACTCTCTTTCAGTTCATTACTCATATTACCTCTAGCTTTAGTAATATTTATAATATTACTGAGAGCATTGTTAAACAAGTTTTCATTATTATCCGCAATCTTTGATACACCGAGTAACTAATATTGCCTCCAATATTCGGAATATTTCAGTTTTCGGACGAAGGCTGTCTTTGATTTGACCTTAAAGATCATGAGGCTACTGCAATTAGAAAATGCATCGTTATTTTCTTCTTAACAGAGTTAAAAAAAAAAAATTCAAAACAAACAGCATTTAAAAAACATCCATTTTTTAAATAGATAAGACATATTTGATTTTAGAAATACTTTTTGAGAGAAGATGATGATAACTTAATTGTATGTTACCATAGACTACTACTTACTTTTCAGGCAAAAACAGGTCAAAATTTTTCATCCAAAATTCGAAATTAGTTCGAATTCTTTGTGAGAATTTGGAAGAGATAAACAAACAATTGAAAAAATTCTACAAACATGCATCCTTATTGAAGACCAACGAAAGCAGGGATGGGCGGAACCAAAGGACTTGGTGACCAAACTGTAGCTGGAGGATCTGAGGAGTTCCGCAGCCTTTTCTTCTTCAGCCTTTAGAATTTGAACATCAAAGAAGAAGAAGAAGTCCTTAATTATGATTTTTAAAACATTGATAATTTAAAAGTCAATCTTCACTTACAACTGTAATATCAAAAGCATCCTTCACTTGTATGGTCCCATGATAGGACTTGGATGATCCTTAATACGGGATGAAACAAAATAATATTTACTATTCTGTATTTGCAATAAATATGCATATATTAATGAAAACGTTTATTATTGCTTGTGATGTAGGCAGATATAGTTATGACAATAATACAGCAGCGTAGGAGGGGGAAGTGTAGGGCGGGGGGAAACTGAAAGAGCGTGTTTGTGCTCACGGTAGAGCGAGCGCAGCGCCATCTGTTGGTTAAATATTGGGGGCTACATGTTAATCAGGGCTCTGATTGGCCAGCCCTCGGTCAACATCCCCTCCCTAACTAGCTCCATAACCAAAATTGAAACCGCCAGCAAACAAAGCCAGCAACCGTCGGCATAATCCGGTAGGCCTAGTGTTTACCTTTTATAAACTGTCTTGTTAGCATCCCTTTATTTGTCTTTGTTAGTTTTCCCTTTACAGGATTGGCAATGGAGAACTCATCGAAGTATTGAAAGTATCAATTTATTAAAAGAGATGCAACTTTTAAAGGAATTTCTATAACCTTTTGTCAGGGTTCCATAAACCTGAAAACTTTCTTTTAAATTTGTTACCTTATATATCCTTGATAATACCTTCTATTCTTGTTATTTTTTTGCTAAATTCTGTGCAGAAGGCTTTTTTTTTTTTTTAATACGCTTGGTACTCTGGAATTTCAGTATAGATAATAATATCTAAAAATAATAATCTGTATTTACTCTGTAAAAAAAATAATATAGATAAAATTACAGAGTAGAAGCAACAGTAAATTAATTAACCGCTAAACCGTGATCAGTTGTTAATCTACTCGCCCAACCCATCAGTCCTATTAAAAACCTTATTTAAAAAAAAGTCTAAATCGCTTCCAACTCCTAAAGCGGTCAAAATAGTAATCTGTTATTCCCCTTTACAAGCACCTACCTTCTCTAAAACATTTTCGAATACATCATCATTTCCCAATCGATAATGCAAACAAAAGGACCTTATATCTTAAAACATCCTGCGTTTCAGAACATATTATTAGAATCATTAGGTATACATAAATCTCAAATTTCTATCCATTGGCCATTAACAAAACTGGTGGATGACAATCGGACGTAACCAGAAGAACCTCTTCGCCTTGCACCTTCCTGAAACAGAATTATAGCGTGGAGGATTTATTGGAGGCTGATGAAAAAGGCGAGTGTATAAAAAAAAAGAGACAGGAGCTAAGCGGTGCTGGGGGTGGCACCAAGACTAATGCCCCCAGGACTCAGGATCCGGTTTTTGGTCCTTGGAGGACCGCGCGATCTGTCATATGCTAAGTGGTGCCACTGGCAGGACCTCTTGCGCTGCCTCCCAGTCGGCAAAACATCATCATCATTAGCCTCCTCCTGGCCATCCCTCTCCTAGGGGACTGGTCCAAGGTGTGTCTCCAGCATCTGCATTGAGTGTACCTATCCTAGAGGAAACGCGTTTTTTTTTTAAGAGGAATGCATTCTTATAGACATGCTCTAGCATTTAGTCAACCTAAATTCACGAGTATATTCAATAACTCTAATTTACTGAAAACTAATAAATTTTCGTTTTACTTCATGGCATTAGCTTAGTATTTTCACAACTCCAGAACTAAAACCCAACATTCATATTACATAATATATTAATATACAACAGTCAGAAAAGTTTAATTCTGTTTATATTCAATTTATTAGGTGTTTAGTTATATAACTCCTTAAAAGATAATTCATATTAAATATCATTTAATTTTTACTTACCATTTTATGATACTTTTTATTTTTATTTCTAATTATTATTATTTTATATAATCAGGGCATATTTATCCTAGGGCATAAAGAATACTAAACTCGGTACTAAACAGTAAACAGGCGACATTATATATGCATATAAATCCTTTCTGTATGTATTCGGCTAGATTACGGACGATTAAAGATACTCAGTCTAAAAGACTTTTAGCCCTGGGAATGGACTAGGTAAGTTAATAGGACTATGGAAGAGATAATATGATATCTCTCTTCAGCAATAGTGCCAAATATTATAAGATATATGATATATTATTGTAAGATATTAATATAAGATAAAGGGTGAAACAATGAAAAAATCGTTCATACCATCGAAACCAGGAGGCTGAAATGGCTTGTGCCTGTGATGAGGATGCATGAACGAGGATTGCCTAGAAGTTGGTTTGAAATGAGACCGGAGAGATCGACTTAGAAATATCCTGTCAAGGTATATAAGATAACCATGGCAAAGCGTGAAAGATGGAAGAATTATAGAATTATGGGAATATCATAGGTATAGAGACGACATATGACAATATGTTGTAAAAGTCGATAAATGAAATAAAAGATATTATTTAACTTAGTTTTCATCATTGTCAATTATCTTTTAATTGCGGTTCGACCTTTCGCTTTAAGCTATGTCCCATGTGTTAATTATATCACTATTTGTTTTTGTGTATTGGTGTAATGGTTTTTATATCATTTCAATAACCCCGTCTTGTTACAGGGTTAGATATACATATATATCTTTTTACAGCTTTTCTGTCTCTGACATGATTTTAAGTAGACTTACTAAAAATCTTAAACTTTAAATCGTTAAAAACGGTGAATAAAATCAAACTGGCCCGATTATTGCGAATTATATTTTTAAAAACAAAGTGTTTGTTTGCCATCTTCTATTATAACGATCACAGAGAGCTGAGTAGATTTTTATTCTCAGAGCGCTCCCTATTAGTAGATACTCAACTCAACGACCGCCCGGGGAGGCTGACAAAAGCGACATAAGTGGACAGTTCGTGAACTACAAATAGGATTATGTCTCTAGTGCCGAGATTGCATTAGCATGTCTATACTATACCTGCTTGTTATTTTTACCCCATCTGAATATGCAACGCCACTTGAAGCATAATGCTCCCTGACATGTTCCTCATTGAAGAACTGCGGGGGGCCTTCAAGTGACGATTGCAGATGCTTCAACCGTCAACACAAGAGGTTCCTTCAGCTTTGATTTACCGTTGACATTCTTTTCTAATCATTGCTCAATCCTCTGTGAAGACTGAAGCTCGTAGCTAAACTCTTATTTAAAATATAAATATTCAAGATGAAAGAAAATAGATAGTTTTTATTTATTCAAAAATTTACCAAATATCAATGAAAATTTATACATGATTTGGAATGTATCATCCTAATAATCTACAAATTAATTTATGATCTACAAGGAAGACCACTCAAACATGACCAATTACTTCCCTTCCTTTAAGTTAAAAACTGCTATTTTGGGGATGCAAATTAGTGTATATTTACGATTATAGTTAAATTCTTGGAGCCAATTAATATTTGTCCATCCTGTTTTGCACCTAAATTATTAGATAAAAAATCTGAAAAAAATAGTAATTGTCAAAAAATACATTCAAGATTAATGTAAACGTGTATTGAAATTTTTCTGTAGCATTTTATATCCAGAAGAAATAGTTAAGGGGAAAAAATCGCTTGCGGGCTGGCGGATATAATTTACAATTATTCAAGCAATAATTCAAAAACTATTTTTTGTAGAATACCTAAGTGCAGAAATGATGGGCCGCCTCATTCCATACAAAATTGATAAAGAATCATGATAATTGGACTATAGTTATGAAGTTACAGCCTCTTGAATTCAGTTTGTGTTATAGCTCACATAGCGAAAAACCAAAAAAAGAACTGTTCTTTATACAATGGTGCATTCAGTCAGTCTGAAATTACTATAATATAATATAAGGGCATTGGTTCTTTATACAATGCTGCATTCAGTCAGTCTGAAATTATATGCGAAGTATTCGCCTGAGCCAATTGATATATATAAAAAAGGTGTTCAATTTAAATATTTAGTTTATAATTCTGATCTGAAATGGCAAAATGTTATGTCACTTTTTTTATATATTTTAAGAGATCGCATTTTTTCGGTAGCTTTAATTTATAACTATTATTTATCAATGTTTCTCACCTTCAAAATATTGACATGCTAAAGAATTTGACTCCTGATTGAGGAATTTTTTGTTATGAAAACTGAATTATACCGTTTAGTTAACTATGCACGGAATTTATACGTAACAGTACGGAAATTGTTGGTTGTTGGTTGTTTGTTTAACGTCCATTTATATGCTACTAAGGAAAATCGAACGATGCTACAGTGGGAGTCCTAAATTTTGCATACCCAGGTATAATTAGGATAGGGATCTTTAATGAGTACCTGGCATCGTATCGGGACCTCCATTCTACGTCTTATCCCAGGGACGGCATATCTAAAGAATTTTTACTCGCATTAAAAAATTCTAGGGCCACCACGGGGCGCGAACCCGCGACCTTTAGTATTGTGGGTACGGAACATGTTAATAAAATGCTTTAATCTTAAATAAGTATATTTAAATCCTTTTTAATTGATTTGTAATAGACTAAATAAAAAATAATACAACAATTACATTTCTAATAAAATCGGTCTATTAATCATCCTTCACAAAAATATATTACTATTTTACATACATTTTTGATACATAATATGTACGTATGGATGTCCGTCACATTTATTATCTGATTCCTCTAGACGAACAGCCTGTATCCGAAACAAAAACAGGCTGAAACATATGCTTCATCGCTAAGCCCCAGAGGAGAGATGTATTAGAAAGATATAGATGAGATCAGTATAAAAAGAGAGTTCCCCTGGGACAAGGGGGAGGGACGTTCGGATTTCCTGAAGCCACGTGATCTCCACTAATGATATCCTCCCGCTCACATCGCGTCATCTCCTCTCGAAATAACTGTAGCTTCGTCATTCGAGCAAGTCATACTGTTTTTTTCATCCTCCCGTTATTAGGGTGTCTTCAGGGCTTTTGTAGATCATCCTTCCCCGTCTGGGTAAATCCTGCGTCACTCTCCTGTCATACTTCTACTGGTCTTATGAAACGATAAATCTCACAAGAATAGCTCTTTTTCGCGGAAAGAAAAAGATTTTTATATTCTCTGCTGTAAGCAGGATAAGATATATCTTATGGGATATAATTTTTCGAAAATAATAATTCAGTTCACAATGATAAATATATGGTTCGTTTATAATATCAGTGAGAGCCATATTTTATTTCAGGAATAACTTTTAACTTAGGAATCACTTGTTGAAAAATAATACCTTTAAATCAACCTGTAAGTCGATAAGAAATCTTGCATATTTTTAGCAGCGTGTAAAAGTTTCTGGCCATCTTAAATAGACCAAAGTTATTGAAAAAATTAAACATCAAAAAGTTGATAGTGGTTTTTAAAATATTCATTTTAATAACAGTGATACAGCTGAGAGAAGCGCGGGGACTTCTTGAGCCTTGATTTTCCTTCCTCCGTTGTGGGAAAAGCCAGCCTTGGGGTTCTAAATTGCCAGCTGGTTGTAAATAGTGTATGAATGTGCTTAAGATGCTTGTTTTTCTTTAATTGAGTTGATTATTTTTTATTTTAAAATTTTCGATACATATATATATATTTTTTTTGCAAATAAAGTGTTAATGTGTTAAATCAGCAATATTACCATCGTCTTTAAATGAGACAGAATGTAATCATATCAATTAAGAGTTGTAATCTGAAAAAAAAATTCTTTATAGTATTGTAACACTCACTTGAGTTAAACAAATTTTATTCAAATGAAAATCACAATTGTCAATGCCACACAAATAATGAGAACATAACTATTTAAACAGGTTACTAAAATTATCACTTTGTAACACACAGATAACCATATAACTTGAGCTTTACTACAAAGGCTAACTCTCCGGTCTATCGCTCCTTATATATAGAGGTAAGGACACCAGTCTAGAACTTCCTGGGCTGGCGTAGATGCTACTCGAACATCGTAGTCACAAACATGTGTTATGAGAGTGTTTTCCCAGCGTTAGTTCGTTCCAACAAAAGGTCTAGAACTATTCTAAACCTTTTTTTTTTTCGTTTAAAGTTACACTAAAAGAATTAATAATAAAGAGTCTGCCACTCTGATCACTTTATCTGTAAAAATGGCGGCCCTCTTAATACATGTTTTCACTAGTTGAGTAAAAATTGATGATAATTTCGATATTAGGCTAAGGCGAAATGGCTTAAACTATCTTAACCTTAAGTAACTCCTTAAAATACAATTTTATGTAGTTTTGTTTTGAATAGAATTACTTTGTCTTGGCGACGAATTGTTTTTGAGTTATATGAAAAACACAGAAAGATTTTCCATTTAATGAGGCCGCCATTTTTACAGATATTCTGATCTGACTGGCAGACTATTTAGTGTCAATACTATAAAGATCTTAAGGATTGCTATCGAATTTTTCATAATTTTGATTTTTTTTTTTTTTTTTGTCAATGGTGCAAAACTCTATGGGCCATTCTATAAATAAAAACTAAATGAATTATTTACGTAATATTCAATTGGTTAGCATTAATAACCTCGGGTGCAATTACTTCACGCAGACCCAACAATTATGCAAGTAAATAAGTATCATATAAGTGATATGAATTAAACTTGATGATGACTTATATGTGATCAACTTTGCTGTATTTTGTTTATTTTTTTTTTATATAGTTTCAAGTACATTCTCTTCTGCCATCAGAAAATACCAAGCCATTGTACAGCTGAGGGGCACGTGCAGGCCTAGTATCCTTGATCCTGCCATATACCACAACGACAGGCTTCCAAAAGAAGTGGGAAATCTAAAAAAGATCCTTCATAAGCGAGGGTACAGACAGGATGAAACTGAGGCTTATTAAGGGTGATATACGGTGTCAGTTTTATCGCCCTAGTTCCTCGGCCCCAGGGGACCGTAGGTCGGTGTTGACACAAGGGGGTGGGCTGTAGGGGTAGCGACCCCCCAGGACGGACAAAGAGAGGATGTGAGTCAGTGCTGGGGTTGAAACTTTTATTAGGCCCAATATGATTGCTCCAAGTGTCAAAGTCAGCCTTTAATGTTTCCTTTTAGTGATTTAGTTTTTTTCCTACCAACACGCGCAGTGTTTCGTATCGATTTCAAACATATTTAAAGATCACTGAGCTCAAGGAATGAAAACAGACCATTACAATAAAAAGTAACGATATCCAATAAGGATCCCTTATTAATATTCAATTGGTTAACATTAATAATCTCTGGTCCAATTACCTCACGCAGACCCAACAATTATGCAAGTATATAAGTATCTATATTTAATATATTGTGACAGGAAAAGAAAACACATGATTATTTCCCTAAAGGTGCGTTTACACGCTCAAGCCAATTGCACAAACTGGCTTGAATGAAATATTTCCGTTTGCACGTTCATTTCAATTTTACATAGCTATATGTGAGGAACCCTAAAATGTGTAGTTTTGTGAGTCTAGTAACTAAAGCACTAATTCAAATTTCGCAAACGTTGATAATTAGTATATAGTTTTATAAAATGGAAAATGCGGATGATGAACTAATTCTTTGTGTGCCTTCGCGACTCGTTGAGCATTTTTTCTACCAAAGTCTCATATGGATGAGATTATGCATTGCGTCACTGTAATCTCTGCTTTTTACTCTACACAAACACGGGAACAATCATTTCAATCCATTTTTTTTCACCCATCATTTTGATGAAGGCAACTAGTTGATTGCGGTCGAAGTAACAGATGTTAAGTGGTTTCGTTAAATGAGCATCTCTGAAATTTGAACTAAGGCCTGAGCATCGTTTAAGCGCTTTTGCCAATACAGCAACCACAAGCCAAGTTTCAGTCCTGACAGATATACCATAAGCCAAATTTTTCGGCTTGCACAATGTTCATGCCAGCGTTTACACGCAACGATTTATTTTAACAAACCTGATTGACATTAAAAAAATTCTAGAATTGCTTGGGACCGAACAGTCTTGTATTATTACAATAGATGAGCAAATGTTTTGTAATCAAATAGGCATAAAGTTACTTTTAAGTATCTGTTCTCTCACTTGAAGCTACTATTTTTTAACTCTGTTACTAATTAGAGCTACAATTGTTTATTTGACATTTTTATATTATAATTTTACGTCAATATGGTTATTAAACCAACTTTGAAGTTACAATATGAACAATTGTTCGATTATTGTTACATTATAGGTATCACAGAGCAAAACAAATTATTTTTATCCAATATTCAAAGGCAACTATATATCCCATAAAAATGTGATGTAGTCGATTTCAAAGAAATTCAGATAAAAAAAATTCTCTATTTGCACCCACTGTTGTTTTATAAATAATAAAATCGCCACTAACTCCACAATGACTTTCCAGATTAAAAAAAAAAAAAAAAATCACCAGAACCTTATTCACCATCTCAATCCTTCAGCACAATCGCTTTCTAGCACCACCCATCCCTACAATCCTCCGCGAAGGTTGAAACAGCAGTGGCCCAGAGATCTCTTGTAAGTTTTGGGAGCCTGGCAATGGCCAGCATCTCCACTCAAGCCATGTACAGTAGTAGCTGAAGTGCTCTCACCCAGTCTCCATTGGTTTTATAACAGTGATGCGGCTGGGAGAGAAGCACCGGGATCTCCTAGGTTCTTGCTTTGCTTTCCATAAGTGGGAGGCTTATTAATATTTTTTTTCTATTTTTATTTCAATGGATGGTTGTATATATTTTAGTTTCTATTTTGGTTGTATATATTTTATTTTCTATTTTGGTTGTATATATTTTAGTTCCTATATTAGTTTCTATTGGGGCCGGGATGGCCGAGTGGACAAGGGCGCTTGCAATTGATAATCAAAGTTAAGCAACGTCCATCGTGGTCAGTACGGATGGGTGACCGCTCCATTCGGGTGACCGCCCACCAATAAAATCCACGCAGTCCAAGTCTACTCCCACCCCCGGGTATGTGAGGCCCGTCAGCCTACTGGAGGCGACTCACACCGACCGGGCGTAGGAGTGATGAACCTTCCCCCTGTATCTCATCGAGCATCGTGGTGTGGTTTTCCTGGAAGTCAGTAACCGCCCGGAGGTTTGGTTCAGGGACGGTATGCTTCAGGGAAAGAAATATAGGTCCTCGGGGCCTGCTGACTCTGAGCTACCA
This sequence comes from Aelia acuminata, assembly GCA_911387785.2. NCBI lineage: Eukaryota > Metazoa > Arthropoda > Insecta > Hemiptera > Pentatomidae > Aelia > Aelia acuminata. The sequence continues at coordinate 185,591,402 of OU426978.1, read as the reverse complement.
TAATCCTTGGACCTAGACCAGTTTGTCACTGTCCTTGAACCCGAGAGAGCTGACGCCATCGGTGGGAAGGACAGTGCCAAATTGGCCCCAATGGGATTGGTTATGGAGCTATGGGCAGTCTGCCGCTGTGACATGGTGACCATGGCTTGCAGCAACGTGAGGTTTGAGCTACCCTCTCCAGGCTGCCTGTACTCCCGCAAGCAAAACAAATGTCTGTAAGAAAACCACACTGCGCGGCCAAAGGTCTCATTAGGCCTAATGCGCCAATCGAAAAAAAAAAAAAAAAAAAAAAAATAGTTTCTATTTTTCGTTTCTATAATTAATTTCTTAATAATAATTTCTATAATTATTATTTTGTTTTTCATGTGTGAATGTATCTTTTGAGCACTATTATTAAATGCCCTTAAGTGTGGCAGATTGTATTATTTCTTTATCAATAAAAAAAAAAGATTAAAAAAAATACATAACATAGTTGAACAGTGAAACATTATGTAACACTGGGACATTTATGTCGAATTCTAAATATTCATTCAGCGTTTTATTCTCTTTATTATTATTATAGGCATAATTATAATTTTTATGATTTTTTAATTTTTTATCACTTATGGCTCTGACTAGTCTTGATCGGCCAATACTTGTAATGCGTATATAAAAATGTTTCTAATAGTTTTCTTTTACTATTGACTTTCAGTTAAGCTGATAATTACAGGACACATTTCTTTAATTGATTTAAATATAAGTATAATATTGTGACGTGAAAAAAAACAAAAAAAAAAAACAGAGGTTTGTTTCTGTTATACCATACAAGTTTTGAAATAGCCTTGAAAGGCTACAGTCATTCTAAGCCTTTCTGAATGGGCCGATAGTGGACTATATATAAAGTCCCACGTTGAACAGCGAAGCATACAGTTACTTTTGAGTCAATATTTTGTTAGTAATTTTAATTCAATGTTTGACATTGATGAGAGTATTTTTGTGTAATAATTTTACGTCGATAAAATTATTTAAGACCAAATTAATGTTACTGTATAAATACATATAATAATAAAAGTATAAATATTTAAAAAAAAAAAATCAACAATCAATGAAACACTAATTTAAACTCACGCTAAAGAGTCTCCACTCTTTTCCATTTCTCAAAGGGATAGAAATTTAGATATCGCTAGAGGCAACTTGGCCATTGAGCTAGAGGCGTAAATAAAAAATGAAAGATAATAATATAATTATTATTATTTATTACTGCAGCAGTATAATTTGTTTCAAACTTTTTCTTGACAAGTACCTCCCTTAAGCCCAAAGCAAAGAAAAAAGAAAATAAAAAAAAAATAAAATAGTGAAATTTGAAATAAAAATTAAAATAGATCAAACATTAAAATGTATAAGATATGAAACAAAATTTAATGTAAATGGTTAGGGGTGGGGTCAAAATAAACAGCATCCCTAACCATTTTCCATTTACTGAACTATTCCAGAAAGAAATCTGAAATTGGCTAATACCAGAGTACAAGTTCTTCAAGATAACAAAAAATAAATAAAATAGTTCTTCTATAGTTGAATATAATTGGTAGATCCATAAGACAGTACTATACAGCTCTGGACTAGAGGCAACCAAAATAATTTTTTTTCGTAATTCCCTACTTGGGACCAGGGCTTGATTCTCTTCTACCCGTGTACTAGAATCGACCCAGTGTGAACACGAGACATCCTATAAAGCACTGCCTTTGTTGATGTTGTTGTTGGATACGAATGATATATTGCTGCCAGCCCTTGTTGATATATCCCTCCGCTGTGCCGGCCAACCACAACAAATCATGACCCGTCGGTTGCTTCGTTGTTTTCTGTTAGTCCATCTGCAGTGGACTTGGCGTTTTATCCATGTTCTATATCCTCCACGATTGATGTATATTCGTATTATTCGTACCATGTCCGAAACTTGAAACACCATGTCTACAATGAAAAAGTGCTTCTTTTTACTTAAATATAAAATTTTGGGATTAGTTAGTGCATCAAGGGGTAAATTTTTATCATTAATCGACCTTCATTATCGAATGGGTTCATTCCGAGTTATAGAGATAAGATTTTTGAAATTTTAAGCCAATTTATTTTTTTTTTTATTTTTCTTCTGAAAGCGAAAAGTGTTATAAGACCCAATTTGATTAGGTCTCAAACCCAGGTCAAATTAATTTTCAATAAGGTTTAGGCTCTTTTATTGATTAACAGGAGGAAACCACATTAGTTTTTAATGTTAATGTGTAATGTATTTACGGTACTACGCTTAGAATTAAATTCTCCATCTATAATAAAAAAACCACATGAGATATTACCTAAAAACTAGCTTAAGTCGCCATTTTCGAATTCTGGCCGTTAATAATTGAGATACCAATCTGAGAATTTAAACATACTTCAAGCAAAAATTTTGAAATTTAAAACCAAAGTTCCAAAAAATAAAGTAATAAAATTAACGCTTTACATATTCTATTCTAAAGTTGAATCCTAATCTGACAGTGCAACAGAAGCGAAGCCCGATCATAACTTATCGTTTTAATGGGTTCTATTAAAAACCACCATGGAGGATGACTAGGAACTTAAGTTATGGTAGTATTTATGTCCCTGCTCATTTAAAAATATATACATATCGAAGACCGTTATATTAGCAAATATATAAACGTTTATCGGTCCTTCGGTCAGCCTCCATTAGCTTTTTCCTGCTTAGAGAGAAGCACTGGGATCTCCAATTGTAGTGCTATTCCTTACTCAATTTTTGGTTCTTTTCCATTTCGACTACCGTAGTTACTATGCAGTGATTTCTGTGATCACTAGTATAACATAAGATGCAAAAGTAGTTAGTAATGCACACTATGGCCAAAATAAATAAACATATATTTAGATTGTTAACCAATACCAATCCAGGGTAATACAGAGACTCAAGTCTCTGTTGTGGAGTATTTGTATTACTCTAGACTCAACAAGCCCTGGCGAAGATCCACATGATTCGATCGAAACGCAGGCTCTCAAATAAAAACCTTTTGACTGAAAATCCTGATAATTTCTCATCCCATCATAATGAAAACAGTTGGCCATTAAACATCTCTAAAATAAATTTACAATATGAACGTTTTATACATCTAAAAATGTTCAGATTTAAAATGCCTCATATTAACGATTTTCTGAAAAGGGTCCACACTCTTCTCACAAGCTCCCATTCATATATTAATAGCTTTGCCTCCATACACGCAGGAGTCGAATATGTTTCTTTCGTTACAAAATTAGATAATAATAACAACAGATGTTTATTGAGTCAGCATGCCAAATAACTGAAATTGTTAAAGAAATCAACGTTAAGTAACTGCGTAATCGAAACAGGGAACCCTTTTTTTTTATTGTTTATATGTTGAATTTGTGGAATGTCCCTATTTCAGACTTGATATTTCTTATTTGGCATAATCAGCATTGTATTTTATACAATAATTAAACTGAACTATAATTTGAACTCGCTTTAATATCCAATATTTTCTTGGAAAAAACCTATTTCAAACCTTACGTTTTATCATTGATATTAATATTATCAGTTGAAGCGTGGAAATGTATAAGGGTACAAGTGACAAAAAAATATATAACGATTTTTTTTTTGACAAATTGTTATGTGTGTCAAAACCATTATTCAGAAATGGATATAACTAATTTTTAGTTGTTAATAAGTTGTTCATTGAACGTCTGAAAGATAGCATGGGTGTAAGCGCCGAACGTAGTTCACCTAGTGGGTATAAGCAATATCATTTCTGGAAAATTTTCTGAAAGGCACTTATACCCTTTTGCATTTACATGCTTCAGTTTACATTTAATGTTTATTTAAATAAATAAATAAACCATTGATTGGTGAATTTATACACTAGCTGTTCTACCTGCGGCTATCTAAAAGTCATCATAAATATCCGGACCTAAAATAATAGCTCTATAAATAACTAAATCAATGAACGAACCATAGTCAGTTGCAGCCTGACTGAGCTAAAGCGAGTTCGGATCATTTGACTCGGACAAGGAGCTGGGTGCGAGATCTCTTTCTAGCCCATTAAATATAAAGGGTCCATCTGACGATTTTTTCCTCCTTCCCCGTCCGTTAGCATAATGACCGTCTTGTCGCCGTCCAGTTTGTTTTTTTCCTTCCGTAGATGATGGTTGGGGTGTGGAGCCTTTTTTTTTTTAAAAAAAAGGACAGAAAAATAATACAGGGGAAGGAAACGGAGACAGGACAAATGTTTCCTCCGATTTCCAGGACAAGGGTGAGCTGGTGTCTCAATAGCTGTGATCTGCTGAGGTGGCAACTATGGGATGTAATTTATTGTTGTAACGCCAATTCTGTTTTCGACTCATACGTTATTAAATATCTAGCACCCGTTGAAAGCTGGAAACGAAACTTTAGCTCAAAATAACTGTAAAAGTTACATGCTTGGACCTGACAAGGGAACAATGGCTGGACCTCTTTACTTGAATGACAGTAACTTGACTAGCACCGCTCGGTCACAGTAGCACGCTACTGGTCAGTCAGTTACTTCCATGTGTCGCATACTTTTAGTATCTGACCATTTCTTCAAGTCTCCTGCAATGTAATGGCATGATATACTATTATACACGGTTCGAAACAAAATAAAGGGTATGTAATAACATAATAAAAGTTAAATAACTTGATAAAAGTGCAATAAAAAACAGCGATTCGTGTCAGGAATCGGATGCTAGGGGCCGTTGCATCTCAAACAATATTTAAGGCTCCTCACAAAACTTTCTTCTATTTTTCTGTCGTAATGCCTATCCCTTGTATATACACGCTACTGAAAACACAACAGCTCAAGAGTATCTAATTTGAAATAATAAATATCAAAGCCACAAAAATAAAATCTGACAGATAAACGCATGATTATTAGTTTTAATTTTATAAACAAAATGCAATTTACCCTGTATAAAAAAAAAAATGTACACTTGAAGAACTAAACGACCGCATTATCTTCCTTCCATTGCAGTAATACTGGAAAGTCAGCTCTGGAAACATTGCAAAATATAGTAAACATAAAAATTTTTAAATCCTATTAATGAACCTTTAAATGAGCAAAAACATTTTTTTTTTTAATTCATAAATCTCTTATACTTTATGTTCCGAAATTTAACTTCATTTATAAAACAAAAAATTATTATTTAGAAATTGCATTTTACGAGACACATTTTAAATTTCGTGAGTGGACATGTATAGGTAATTTTTTTCAGAAATTCTCATTTCTGTAATTCTTAGGAGACTAACTGTCCCTGAATAAAGTTAAAATTTTCAATACATTCAATTCTCGTAAGTCGGCTTCAGTTCGAAAAGAAAGTCATACTGAGTGTCTTTGTAAAGAAAAAATGCAATGGGAGGACTGTGGGACTAAATCACTCAGAAAAATTTTTCATGTAAAAAAAAGTTGAAAGAAAAATATTTTATGACATAACCGTAGTTTACTAACAATTTATGAGAATAATTCGGTAAAACATTATTTATCCAGTATTTTCCTACAGATGGGACGCTGTTAATATTTCATTTTATTAATAATATAAAGTGTTTCACAACCTAAGGGAGTTAAGAACTAAGAGCCCTTTCCCTGAGAAAGAACATGCCGCGGTGAAAAGGATATGCAGAGTGTGCCTGACAAAGCTTCTTGAGGTCTTAGCGGGGCGCACTCAAGAGTGTAGAATCAACGCCCTGAGCCAACATTATGCATTCATGAGTTGCATTAACAATGCTGCCTGCTATAGCACACTTCATTAACTTCTGATAAGATTGTTGTTATTCGGCGGACCAGCTTCAAGTGAGCTCTTCAACATTTTCTTAATCGTTAAAATAGTGTTTTTTTTTTCTTAAAAAAAACTCCCCCCTCCGGTTAATCAATTTTGATGAAATTTTAACAGTCATAGCTCGGGCATGTACATACATCAAATACCAAGTTTGATCAAAATCTTTAAAGCCGTTTTTGAGTAAATAAAACAAAACACATGAAAATGATACAAAATTTATCAAGTAAAGTCCCCCCTCCAGTTGATCAATTTTAATGAAATTTTTACAGTCATATCTCGGGGATATTAATAAATCAAATACTCAGTTTAATCAAAATCGTTAGAGCCGTTTTTGAGAAAATCGAAAAAAACTTAAAAAGTTTTTAAATAAAGTACCCCCTCCCTTTAAGCAACTTTGATGAAATTTTTGCTGTCACATCGGGGGCACATACATACACTAAATACCCAATTTCAGGTTCGCACGGTTTATAGTTTTTGAGCTAGTCTGTTCACACAGACACACACACCACACACAGACCATTTCGCGGGACTTGGTTATTTGGACTCAGGGGACCCCAAAACGTGTATTTCCGTTGAAAACCTTAAGTCGAATTTTTTCACGATCGCAATACTTCCACTTACTATATATTTCATATATAGGTAAGTGAAAGTAAAAAATAACATGATGAAATAATTTACCTAACTCAGGAGTTTTAGATTACTACTATCAAAGTGAACAATATATTCATCTTGAACTTCTTTCAATCTTTCTTCTGAAATCTTCAATAGTAATTATAAAACACGAGATCTTTAGTAAGAGCAGAGGTCCTAGGACGTCTCGGCGGGCTAAAAGGCCAGGATTTATTACTATTAAAGGAATAACTTTTTTGGGTGTAAAAGGAGTTGGTGAGTATCCTCAAGGTAGTATCCTCTACTATCAGTTTATATTGATTCTTTTTCCACTTCCCAAGGCCTGCGACCTCACACAATATGCCTTGAAAAATGCTGTCAAAAATGGAGAATCCAATTAATTCCATAAAATAACCTTTACTCTTCGTCGTAAACCAACGACCTCTTGTCCTCCAGTAACCTTTAACGATTCTCCACTATCCCCTGTTGTACATTTAGGAATCCGAATAGAGGAAAGTTTAACTTTGAGTTCTCATACAAGATTGAATCGACAAGAAGCTACTCAAAAAACAAAAGACCCAATTCAATTGACAGTTACATGAAAATAATAAGAACTTAATTGGATTTATGAAATCGAGCTCTGGGGCTCCAAGAGACCATCAAAATCCTCTTTTAGGGTCTGGCCACATATGTCCGCACCGGATCCGCACCGTAGCAATAATACAGGTTATGTTCGTAATATTTTTAATTTAACTTACATATTACCTTTAGTTATGCCTAAAGTGGCCTGTGTCTGACATGTGTGGCTTGAACTTTAGGCATCACTAAAGGTAATATGTAAGTTAAATTAAAAATATTCTGAACATAACCTGTATTATTGCTACGGTGCGGATCCGGTGCGGACATGTGTGGCCAGACCTTTATCCAACCCCTCGAATCCAAAAGCCTGCGCAAAATCCTTAATGCTCATAATTTGTTTGTTAAAAGTCCCATTATGCCACTAAAACTAATCGGACGATGCTACATTGGGAGTCCTAACGTTCATAATTGTATCACAAATAAAATTATGCTATAAGTACATGATGTACCTTATGTCGCAGATGTTCCCAAATTCATGGTTAAAACCCTACTTATTCTAACCCTCTGGTTTCTATCTACTCTTCCTACTCTATTCCAGGCAATTCACAGAGGCTTCTGAAAAGATGATGGCCACGAGAATTTACTATTATTTAATCGAATTGTTATTAGAGAGCTATAACTACACTATAGAGTAAAATGTTTTAATATAGTTGTATAGTATAATCAATAAGTTTTAATATTTTAGTACAACTGTATATATATATATACGCACACAAAGATAAGCTTCCTTTCGTTCTATCATCATCGGTACGAATCGTGAAAAAAAGAAAGAATATTTTCGTTCGTATACCATGGAATAAAGTGATTAAGGATGAATGTCAACTGTTCCACACCATGCGAACTTTTCATTTGAGCGTTTTTATCATGAGACGCGGATGTTTCCCTGCCGGCTCCCGGAGGGCTCCATTAACATAAGTAGCTGCATTTAGCTGAAGATAAGAGGGACAGTTGCGTGCGGTGCTATCTCTAATTACAAGTAATGTATCATATCTCCCACTTCTATTAGACTTTTAAATGAAGGCTGAGGTTATTGATAGCGGGCATCGCCTGAGACTCGGCACGGAATCTTCTTCTTATCTCGGGGCTGTACCCCTGTACTTCGGCTGCGATTGTTCTGTTCCTCTCATTGAGGTCGGCGTCCATTTGAGGCATGCAAGTCTTCAGCAGATTGCTCATTTCTAATGCGATCTAACACTTCTTTATATTTTTTAAAGGAAGGTATTACGAAATAGTGTTGCGTTATGGATTTTATTTTCTCACCATGCTTGCTGAGCACGATTGCACATCCTCTTAAAAACAATAACAATATAATTAATAGGATTCGGAGCAAATCCCTATACAGACCATATGATTAAAAAATAACATTATACTGTACAATATAAACGACAATTAAGTGATACATAAGAGACTATAAATATCACACTAAAACAAAAGTTTAAAGTAATAATTCACAAAAATAGGCACAAGCAATGAATTAAAAGTATATGTTTAACTCATATATGAGTTAATACATATGCAAACACTTAACAGGAAATAGGAAATAAAACGTTGTGAAGATATTAAAAAAAAAAAAAAAAAAGATTGATCTTCAAACATAAACCTCAGGTTAACCTTACAGTTTACCTTTACATTCATCAGTGGTTTTGAGAAATTGGAAAAATTGGAGCTCTGAGAAGTTATTGATTTAATGCAAGAAATATTTTCTTTACGAAGAGTTGACTGATTAAGTGACATAAAATTGGTGGAGAGTTTCATATTCATAGGTTGGGCAAATTACAAATGGTCAAAGATGATTTTGAACAGGGTTTACGGATTTATGAAAGTAATCTGTAATAACTACGAGTTTAAATATAACGAGTTTAAATATGATAGAAAATTGACTTCCAAGTTCTCCACCAAGACAATGCGCCGGCTCATTCCGCATTGTCAGTTAAGAGGTTTCTAGCTAAATTCAGCATCGCAGTGTTAGACCATCCGCCTTACTCGCCGGATCTTGCGCCGTGCGACTTCTATCTGTTTCCTAAGGTGAAATCGACATTAAAAGGAACAAGATTTGAGTCTGTTGAAGCTGTGAAAGAGAAAGCGGCACGCGTCCTGAAGGAGCTGACAGAAAAAGACTTCCAGCACTGTTTCGAACAATGGAAGATTCGCATGGAGCGTTGTAGGGATAGAGGAGGGGTGTATATTAAAGGTATACATCGTATAGGGTATACTGAATATTCAACATAAGGTGAGCCTGGGCAGTGAAGGATATGTCTGCTGCACTGTACAGTAATTCTTATTTAGGACAATTGTAGAATTCTTCATTCGTTCCAGGTCTGAGTCAGTTAGTAATTTATTTAAAATTAAACCTCCTTAACTTTTATTCTTCAGTCTAATTCATGACTTGATGGTCGAAAGTATATTTGGCAACTCAGAACAATAGAGCATGCTTTCCCTCTCACATCAATAGAAACTTTATTGCTTCGTTCTTCTTAAAAATCGTGCTGATGACAGCATTTAATGTTTTCAATCCATAAGGTTTTTTATGCTTAATTTCGTATATTTCGTATCCGCTCTAAGTTCGAAGTTTAGAAAATTAACTTGAAGAAATAAAACAGCCATAGTTTAACAGCTTAGTCTTGTTACCTTAATATAATAATAATAAAAGTTTATTTATTACATGAACCCTTAAACCAATGTTTCCCTGGTTGCTGGTCCGTAAGTTCGCTCAATTAGTAACTCGACAAAAATAATAACCCCATTGTTCTCCTAAAATTTTTATGGCACAACTTGTGCCGAACAACCGAGAAATCGAACCGAGAACAACCGTGGAACTCTGTTCTATGCAACTATGATTAATTAATAAATATTTGAATCCTGAATTAATATTATTCTACGTTTAAGACCTCGCAATCAGCTTAATAATCTTGGAAGAAAATCTGTTGTAGTAGTGGGGATATCATAAAAACTTGATATGATGGTATACGCAATTACGAGATAATTTTTCTTTTTTACTATGAGAGTTTTTCAAACGGGAAATATAAGGGAAGGATCTAATAGTTTTCGGTGGAAAAAATCCGATTTTCGAATCATTACTAATCTGGACAAGGTTTAAAAAAAAAATTTATATTGAGATTTATTATTTTCAAATTTATTATATTGTAAAACGAATAGTGATATTAACTATTTTGTAATATTCAGAAATAAATAGCAACTAATAGCAATAACTAGTTAAAATAAACAGTACATAATAATATTAAGTAAACGATAACTAATGGTAATATCAATAAATAAATAGTAGTTATCGGTAAAGATGTGCCAGGAAGGGTTTTGATCGAGATCACGCTCAAACCCCTTTTGTCCAGTTTTCCCATTGGTCAATATATTTAAAGTGCATTTCTTATATAGGCTTCTTTCTAGAACTTCTTTATAGAGGATTACAGGATGTTGAGATATGTTTACCTTCATTAATATTTGGTTATATATTATACAGTGAATATATTTATTTTCAATTATTTTCAAAAAAGTGTATATAAACAATTAAATAGTTAAATTTTCAGAAGTTTGGATTTTTGAGGAAATCAAGGAATATTCCAATCTTTCTCGTACATTACAAAAAATATGAACAATGAATTTCACAATTTCTGCAGGTGCGTTTTTTTCAGGAGATAGTAATATTCAAAATGAATGCACAATCATCGTATTTGATGAAGTTTTAAGGACGATTCTGCGTGCCTTTATTTCACAATATATAATATTAATCACCCCATCCTCACACTAATTAGAGTAAGCCATTAGCCATCCGTCGTGTGAATTTAAGCTTGTTAGAGTGAACATGAAGGTTAAGCCACGTTTAGTGCTGTTGACAGTGAGGATTAAATCCGAGTTTAATAACCCGGAAAAATCCGAAGAATAAAGAACCAGGAGCTGCAAATACGCTTTACATAAAAAGCCCATAGAAGGTTTCCACCGAGCGCACACCCCTGTGCGGACAGCTGTGGAAAGGCCCTATTTAAATATGACATTAGCCAGGGCTGAACTTGTAGCCCTTATTCTATTAGCGGTCACGGGCGGGTTCCTCTCCATTGTCGTAGGGGTTTCGGTGGTGGTCCCCCCTCTTGCACAGTTCTCCTTGTCCACGAGGATAGCAAGTTATAAATCCTGCTAAAAGACAACACAACAGTAATATTAACCTTACAGGAGTTAATTTGTTATATTTTATTTTATGTTACTTCTATTTAATTTTATACCTCTACAATAGTTCCTCAGACCGAAAGAACCTGTATTGTGGTTTCTGTTGTAAATGTAACCTTTGGTCCATATATCTTTTGATAGGCCCCACCAGTTCTGGTAAAAGAAACGAGGGAGGAAGACCTCTAGTAGATGATGTCTATTCCCAGTGCCTACGTATTGGAAATTCACACTTTAAAAAGAGGTATTCACTTAAACGGATCTGGCGTTTTCCTAAGGTCCAAGTCTTTGAAATAGAATACATATTAACAAATAAGATAAACCTAATAAAAGATATATACATTAATTATAAATATATGGGTCTTTTTTAATTTACCCACACCAGTTACTTTTTGATATTATTAGTGATTTATTTAACGTTATTTAATAACATACGTCTATTTTAAGAGAAAAAAAAATATATATGAAGGAGGTTACCGACCTAATACCTCCTAGGTTTTAATAAATGTTGAAGTTGTTTTTGTTAATAATGAATCTGGTACAACTGAGTCGGGTTCTTAAATCGGAAGGAGAGGCATTTAAGACATTTCAAAGGTTGGGAATATTGCATAAAACACGGAAATGCATAAGAGAATGATACTTTATGAAGCTTGCTTTTCACCAAAGAAGATCTCCAGCATTTAAATGCAGTTTGAGAAGTTGCTGATGCAGTATATTAAAATATCATTTTTGTTTACATTTTAATCCTTTTAAATACATTACTTTAATCATCTGTTCTAATTTAATATAAAGATAAATCACTTTTTAGCAATAAGTAACTGGTGTGGGTAAAGTAAAAAAGACTCAAATATACAATTAATCCAATCCATCCAAAACGAGTAATCAAAGGAGATTTTATACTCATTATAATTTAACTCGATCTTCAAACTGCAACTGGCCTAGAAGTGCTTGACTGTATTTGCTTAGAAGTATTAAAACTACGCAAAAACACGTTTCTCTTCAATTAAAAAATCAAAATAAGAACAAACTATCCTAACTTATCTTGTATCAGTCGACTTTACAGGAAGACAAGGCATTTCCAAAAATCAAACTCCCAAAAAAATTCTAACATCCCATCTATGCTATCGCGAAACCTATTGCACGTACCTTTCTACGTAACCAACGACGTATTACACAAAAATGTGGACATCCCATTAGTATCCGACACTGCAACAAAATACTCTAAAAACTTTCTGAATACTATGAATTCTTCAGAAAAAAACTGAAAACTATCACATGAATCCCTATAACCCACCACGACGAGTTTCAAGGCGGTAGCTGTGATACTGGCTAATCTAACCAGTATTGGTTGGAAAACAGATAAGGAAAGAGTTCGAGTTTTACAATTTATACCGATGGCAAAAATAAAACAGACAAAAACAAAAATAATTGAATAATAAATAAATTTTCGTTAGTTTCTAAAACATTTTAGATCGCTTACATTTTATATTAGCCCCATAAAATAACCTTCTCCATCCCGCTGATTTTGTGTAATTAATTTCCAGTCTGTTGGATACGGTCTATCAGCAGGTTTGTTAAGTCTATCCGTCAATCTACTTCTTGTTTAACTGCAAGGTCTCCTTATCCATTGATATGCTCTGGTGGTAAAATTATGATGGTTATCTAATCATATTAGTAACCGAAGAAAAATAAGTGTCGATAATAAACAACAACAAATAAACCGAATTAGTTTTTATATTGTATCAAAGCCAATAAAATCAGGAGGCTTGTCTAACAAGTATCCTACGGTTGATTCAAATAATATTCATCTAAATTCATCAGGTATCCTGACTTGTGCATACTCTGGAAGACTAGTCGTAACTCACTAATATGATAAAAACAAATTAACAGAAAACTTTCACATACAGGGGGTAAGTTAACAACAAAATATGAAAACCGACCAGGCCTAATTTATACCAACGCAGTATAAACAGTCTTTAATATATTTTATTCTATGCAAGGAACTATCCTTGCAAAGGAATGAATTAATAGAACTGTTTTAAGTTAAATAACTATTTTCAATATATAAAACAGGATAACTTTATAAAAACACGAATCGATGTATCGAAAGCTATTACACCTCAGACGACTTGAGGTATCTTCTTCGTACCCTTTAGATTGGCCAGTCGTCACCCTCCCTATGAAGAGGTGGCAATAAGAAGCCTCCTCCCCGATGATGGCTATCGATATAGGAAGGAAGTCTATCCCAGAGGACGGAGGTAATAACTCCTCAAGATCTAAAAAGAGGAGGCTGTCAATATAGCCCGCCTGGCTATGACACCCAGATCCGAGGGGACTTAAGGGCTTTGGGGAGGACATTAGAGCTGGTCTGGATAAATCTTTTTTTTTTGGGGGGGGGGGGGGATTCTCTTCGGGATATTATAGTGGTTAGCTTTGTGGGAAACAGTTCTGAATTTTTTTCAGATAACTTATCGGATATTATCTAATAAACATCAATGTTCCAGAAATGACTATTGAATTTAATTTTATGGAAGCAGTGGACAGTGAATTGAATTTGCCCGGCTGAGAGGGACAACAAACGATTGCAAATAATAATATGAAAAGGTCATTAAAATAAGCTGAACTAACATAGAAAAGAAAAAAATATTATTTTTACCCAGCATTTCATATTGCGAGGAATATTAACCCCTAAATCAAATTAACTAAATATTAATATTAATAAATGGGAAAAAAACACCATGATAAACACATTTCATTTAATTTAGAATTTGATTGTAAAACAGGACTTTTCAAATATGGGAACTTTTGCTAAGGTGGGGTAAGTATAAGATTGCAGTTTTTGATTGTTTGCAATTTAATGGCGTCGTAACTGAAGAGGTTAAGTTGAATTATTTTTGAATGTCCAACCTCAGCGGGATATGGCTGATGTCTACTTCTTCTCTGCAGTTTTCATGACCACTCTTGACCCAAATGTTCAATTCTATTATATTATACTATTCCTTGCCGCTATGTATGAATAATATCTCCAATATTACTTGGAGTCCTTGCGCTAGTTAAAGGTGAAATGAATAAATAAACTTAATATAAGCTTAACTCAATTGAAAATACACTAATCTCCATATATATAAGAGGCTTTGTCCTGACTGACAGAATCAACGCAGAGCCAAAACTACTAATGATAGAAACTTGAAGTTCGGAATTTAGATTTTAAACACGATGTAGGTAACCACTAAGAAAGGAATTTCAAAAATGTAACCCCTAAAGAAGGGTTTTTTATTTTTTTTTTTTTTCAACCACGATGGCCATTATTGCCTCCTATTACAGCATGGGAATTATAAAACGGCGACGTGGTAGCTTCATTATAATTTATCGTGCAGATTGATGTGTTTTATGAAATCTAGGACATTATTGACTGTAATTGTGTTACCTAAAGGGTTTAAATGGCGAAATTATCGTTTAACACTAACGGACACCTATTTTTGCACTTCGAGAAAAAATGTCTCATTTGGACTCATTTTATAGGTACTGTAAAACTAGAAAACAAAATAATTTTTTTTAGTTTAAAGTTCGATGTTGAACTGAGTAGATCAGAATACTAGGAGGGTCACCCTCCGTGCTGTTCAAGTACCATCTCCGAAAGTTCTGATACAAGCAGTTTGAAATATGAGTACCTGACCCGCGCGCACTGTTGCTTGGGATCTAAATACAATACCCGGGTTTAGGGACCACAAATCTTGTGCTGGGGGGGGGGCACATTTCTTTTATTAGACCCCCTTGTTCGTGCTAATTTATCGTTTATTTATGCCACCTCCTCGGAAAAATACTGAAGACCCAGATCAAGGCCGGTGCTCCTCCGGGGATTTATAGTTCCGTATAATGACCGGGGTAGCGCCGACAGAAAAAGGGCTCTAAGTGAATGTCGAGATATATCACCCGGTTATAAACTGAGCCCTTTCTGGATTCAAGTGTACCAAAGGCCATTTGCGATAGGGGAGGGTACAATGAACAATGTTGCTAAAGTTAATAGATATAAGCGACTGAGCAGTTTTTTACATTCAAGAAGTTAGTGTAACAAGACGTATTTTGTTATTACTATACCAAATTAAATATAAGGACTATAACTTATTTATATGATCACAACATTATAAGGTGAAGTGGGGTACCTAAGTGCGTCATTTAGAGTGCCAAGTTCACTTTCAATCTAGCATAAAGAAAAAAAGCTATAAATGCTAGGTTAATGAAAATTGCAATTAGGTTGAAGGAAGAATAGTCCGATTGAAGTAATTTCCCCATGCAAATATAAACTACATTTACAGTGTACTAATTAAACATATCATGGTTAAGCACAACAACTGTAATTTACAGAAACATATCAAAATCTTTCTATTGCCTTTATCTAGTTAAATAAAGACATAAAACCCTATGTCACTATTGCCAAGAAGTTGATCAATCAAAAATTTGGTAATTTTACTGCAAAATAAAAAACAAAAAATATTAACCAAAAGCATAAGCTATTTTTATCTTTTTTTTTTTTTTTCTTTATGCCACAAGAAAAGAAGATGGCGCTGGAATCCCCGAAGATCAAGGAAACGAGGGCGACCGAGCCTGACCTGGCGGAGGAACGTGGAAGAGGATTGTAGAGCGGCTGGCAAATCTTGGCAGGAGGTCAAGGCTCTCAGCCGGGATCGGGATGCATGGCGAAAATTTGCTTCGGCGCTATTCCCTCCGCAGTGGTGGCAACAGGAAATAAGTCAAGTTTATGCCACGAGGGCTAATGGGGACGGGTTATCTACGGGTAACCAACCTCTTCTAATCCATGGCAAGCCGCTGGAGTCTGTTCAGTGAGGCCGTCACTGAACAGATTCGAGCGGGCTTGGGCGGAATTCGAACCCTTACTGCGGAATCGGAGACGCTATCCCCTCTGCCACGCCGCGGCCCAATTTTTATCTTAATGTATTACATTCACAATTAATCCGGAAATCGATAAAGAAACAAACAAGCATTTTGAAGAGTTAAGCGATGCCTAGATTTTTTGGACATAACCATCAATGATATAGACAGGAGAAGACTAAACGAAAAGCCTTTACGTACACTTAAAAAATATCAAAAGAGTTCTTTTTTAATCTTCGGCTCGATCTCTTCATTGGCTGGTTTATATACTCTCCAAATCACTGTGACCTTATCGCATTTATCATAGACGGGGCCTCAATGAAAACAGCAGAAAACAGTAATGTTTTTATTAAAATCAGAAATAAAGGAGAAACTGTTATCAATATTGTTAACCTTGACTACGCTGTCGAGGGACAGTAAAATGGAGGACCAGCCTGTAAGATATCACTTATTCGTTAAAGACGTCAATTCTAATTACACCTAGATAGGCAAACTTCGGACTCCTAATAGCATCGCGCGATTAGCCTTAGTAGTTTAAACGAACAAATATTACGATAACCTAGTGTTAAAGTGCATTAAGCAACTTCTTCGCCACTCATGCTTCATTAAATTATTTGAAATATTCATAATTTATTTATTAAGTAATTCATCTTTTCTTTCAGTTAATTCGTATTGTTGTAAGATGCTATCGTTCGGCTTTGGATTTCTGATTATGTCGAGGCGATTCTTGGCTACGTACATACGAAGGGATTCTCGATACAGAGAAGACTAATCACAGACGGAGGACCAAGACAGAGACGCGGACACCCTAAGCCGCAGAGGACGATGGCAGACAGGACGACTCCGAGAGGATCAAGATGAAGAGGCGGTGCTGGGTTTCAATAAGGACCGGCTCGTGTCAAATATAGATTGACTCATTTCCTTCTAAATCGAGTCCTTTGATCGGGTACCTCATTGCATTTATATAGACTCCTGTCTTATTTATTTTCTGTTAACAGCGTCTTCAGGATCCATAAGTCATCCTCGTCTAGAATCTTGTTCACTCCGCACGTTTTTTGACGTATCCTCTTTCTAGCGCGTTAAATATGAGCTAGCTTGCCGCTATATCGATTTTCCGATTAGTCCATAACATGTGAAGGAGGGGCAGAGGTAAATACAGGGACAGGTTCTTGAATTTCTATTTTTATAAGGATGATTTAATTTAAAATAGGATAGATTGTCGCTGATGAAATCAATATTTAACTTACAATTAGTAACCATATCAGACATTGAATCGATTATGATAATATCAAAATGATACTTGTTCTGTCTGAACACAAATTCTAAAAATCAAAAGCATTGAGGCACTGACATGGAAAAGGTAGTAAATAAAATTTAAAAAAACATTATGAGATTTTTATAGGAAAAAGTATTAAGAAACCATGACAGGAAGAGTGTTGAAAGTGGTTCAGTTGCTATGAACACCGGATGATGCTTTTCATGAATAACCTTAATTTAAGCAGTTTAAAATCAAAATGTCAAAGTATCAAAATAAAAATGGGTTTCCTTGACTGACTTCCTTATCCATGACAACGCCTCCATTATGCAAAAATAATGTTTCGGCATAATTTATTTCTGAGCTTATAAGTTAGGTGAAATTTTTACTAATTATACTAAGGTAAGAATACTTTAAAATTCATTAATCTAGATTATTTATAAGCAATATAATGCTTGGCAGTTTAATTAAAGCGTTACAAATTACTCGTATATTTTTAGTTAGTTTAACCTTTGAGTGTTAGTTGAAACCTACAACTTTAACCATTCGGACAGGGGAAATGTGTGTGTGTGTGTGTGTGTGTGTGTGTGTGTGTGTGTGTGTGTGTGTGTGTGTGCGAACAGACTAGCTCAAAAACTATAAGTCGTACAATACTGAAATTGGGTATTTGGTGCATGTATATGTCCGCGATGTGACCGCGAAAATTTCGTCAAAATTGCTCAAAGGGAGGGGGTACTATATTTTATACCTTTTTACGTTTTTTTTCGATTTTCTCAAAAACGGCTCTAACGATTTTGATTAAACTGAGTATTTGATGTATTAATATGCCCGAGATATGACTGTAAAAATTTCATCAAAATTGATCAACCGGAGGGGGGACGTTACTTAATAAATTTTGTATAATTTTCACATGTTTTTTTTATATACTCAAAAAAGGCTTTAACGATTTTGATTAAACTGGGTATTTGATGTATGTATATGCCAAAGATGTGATAGTCAACATTTCATCAAAATTGGTCAAACGGAGGGGGCACTTTATTTAATTTTTTTTTCCGATTTTTACCTTTTTTTCGATGATCTCAAAAACGGCTTTAACGATTTTTATCAAATTCGTCAAGTTTCATGAAAATTAGGTGCTCTTTAATATCACGTAAGCTTTTTAGTTATTAAAATATTCTGAGGGGGCTTAAATGGGGTAGGGGCCTTTTTTGTTTGTTTGTTTATTTGTTTCCTATAAAGTACCTTTGTTTTTGTTTATATGGAGAAATAAACTGTCTCTCGTTACGCCTAAAAATAAGAAATGGCTAAATATGAGATATGATAAAAATAAAGAAAACATATAGAGGAGAAAAAAAGAATAATATTCAGTCAACTCATAAAAATCGTTGAGCCCAGGCATGCGGAGTACGCCTTTAATGACAGACCATTGTTCATAATTAGCCGTTTTGTTCATTTGTGAAGTGGCAATCAACAAAACGCATTAATTTCTAATCTAAGTAAGTTGGTAAGTGAAAGTTGTGTGTAGCGCGCACGCACCAGATTTTTTTTTTATTGTCTTGGGAAAATCATTTCGCGTATTACAGATTTAATTTTTGCTAAAAGTTTTATAACTTATGACACATGTTATTATTCTGCAACCTAATTTCATTGTCTTGAATATCCCAAATCATTCGCTCATTAATAGATATTTAGTTTCGCCTGGCGTTTAAAAGAAAGTTCATTTCTTATGTCCCCATGAAGTTTGGGACGCTTGTTCATAAATGCCTGTAATTCTCTAAGAAAATAATACAAAAAAAAAATTAAAACAATTTAGTTTGAAATTATTTTATTTAAACATATGATTCGCAATTATCCCCACTTAGCGCTTTCTCAGGTACAATAAATCCCAATTATTAATTTCCAAGGGAAAATCAAAGTTGTATTTTGTTCCTGTAACTAGATGATTGAGAGGAAACCTTCAACAGATGAATCTGAAGACCGTCGTGCGGATACTCCAAAGAAAAATGAATGGAACGATTCAACAGCACGGATGTGGTCAAAGGGTGTGTATCACTCTGCGCTGGTGATTACTGCCGTGATGGTTTACTGGGTATTCACTATTAGTTATTTTGTTAATTATAGAGATGATGTCAATGGTGTATGAACTTTGAACTGACGTACAATACGCTCCAGGAGTATGTTTAAAGAGAAGATTGTAAATGTAATTTAATAGTGTTGATTGTTTGTGGTTAAATTTAAATAAAAATGTTATTAAATTTCTAGATGTTATGACTTTTACCATACTTTCATCTTATGGATTATTAACACGTTGAATCACGTACCTCAACATCCGTTGACGGGAACTTTTAGCTGATACACCAATAGAAAGACAACAGAAATACCTGTTCGGGTGTGTGGTTCGGTGTGGTGTGCGTGCACATTTTTACAAGTTAATTTATAAAGAATACCTATAATGAAACATAATTTAATGATTTATCCGTTATTTTAATGGTAGGTTGAGCTGGCCTGGGTATGCTGGGTACTTTTCTGTTATAGTCACGCCCAGAGAAAATGTTTTTAATGTAGTTAGTACATTGCTTTAAATAAATAAAACACATGTTTTCTGAATAAAATCAATCTCTTGTCTGCACGTTTTTATATGACACCTCCATTTAATTTTACCTTTAAATGTTAACTTCATCTCATGGTTATTTTTATATATTCTTATTTCAGGAATAATATTATGCTGTTAAAAAAATGTGACCGCAGTTTCCTCATCCAAAATATTCCTAAAAATATTTTTTAAATTATACTGATACTCAATCATAATTATCTAGTCAAAATAAATTAAGGTCTGGCCACACATGTCCGCACCGGATCCGCACCGCAACAATAATATAGGTTATGCTCAGAATATTTTTAATTTAATTTACATATTGCCTTTAGTTACGCCTAAAGGTCAGGCCACACATGTCCGCACCAGATCCGCACCGCAGCACTAATATAGGTTATGTTCAGAATATTTTTAATTTAACTTACATATTACCTTTAGTTATGCCTAAAGTTCAGGCCACAGATGTCAGACACAGGCCACTTTTTACTTTCACTTACCTATATACGAAATATATAGTAAGTGGAAGTATTGCGATCGTGAAAAATTTCGACTTCCGGTTTTCAACGGAAATACACGTTTTAGGGCCCCCTGAGTCTAAATAACAAAGACCCGCGAAATGGTCTGTGTGTGTGTGTGTGTGACAGACTTGCTCAAAAACTATAAACCGTGCGAACCTGAAATTAGGTATTTAGTGTAGGTATGTGCCCGCGATGTGAAAGCAAAAATTTCATCAAAATTGCTCAAAGGGATGTGGTACTTTATTTAATAACTTTTTTAGGTTTTTTCGATTTTCTCAAAAACGGCTCTAACGATTTTGATTAAACTGAGTATTTGATGTATTAATATTCCCAAAATTTGACTGTAAAAATTTCATCAAAATTGATTCACCGGAGGGGGGACTTTACTTAATAAATTTTGCATCATTTTCAAGAGTTTTTTTTTATTTACTCAAAAACTGCTTAAACGATTTTAATGAAACTGGGTATTTGATGTATGTATATGCCAAAAATGTGATAGCCAACATTTGATCAAAATTGATCAACCGGAGGGGGGACCTTACTTAATAAATTTTGTATCATTTTCACGTGTTTTTTTTATTTACTCAAAAACGGCTATAACGATTTTGATTAAACTGGGTATATGATGTATGTATGTATTCGCCAAAGATCTGATAACCAACATTTCATCAAAATTGGTCAAACAGAGGGGGCACTTTATCTCATAACTTCTTTTCCAATTTTTACCTTTTTTTCGATTATCTCAAAAACGGCTTTAATGATTTTCATCAAATTCGTCTTCTTTAATCAAAATCAAGTCTTCCTTAATATCAGGTGAGCTTTATTATTATTAAAATATTTTGAGGGGGATAAAATGGGGAAGGGGCCTTTTTTATTTTTCTATAAAGTACCTTTGTTTTTGTTTTTATAGAGAAATTATTTGTCTCTCGTTTCGCCTAAAAATAAGAAAGAGCTAAATATGAAATATGAAAAAAATCAAGTGAACATATAAAAAATAATTTTTTTCATGGTAACTAAATGAACTTTTCAATAATTACATAGACAATTACAAAATCAGACGACTTGGAGTATTATGCTTGCATTGCCGAATTAACTCAAGTAAAAACATTTATTTAATAATAAAAGAAATTAGTGTTTGTTATAGAGCAAATGAAAACATAAATAAAAAATCTGGTGCGTGCGCGCAACACACAACTTTCACTTACCAACTTATTTAGATTAGAAATTGATGTGTTTTGTTAATTGCCACTTCACAAAGTCACAAATTTTTCCACATTCATTTCTTATTTTTGCCGTTTATGAGTAAATTAAAAACACACGTGAAAATGATACAAAATTTATTAAGTAAAGTACCCCCTCCATTTGATCAATGTTGATGAAATTTTTAATGTCACATCGCGGGCACATACATACTCCAAATAACAAGTTTGATCAAAATCGTTAAAGCCGTTTTTGAGTAAATAAAAGATACACGTGAAAATGAGAAAACATTTATTCAGTAAAGTGCCCCCTCCAATTGATCAATTTTGATGAAATTTTTACTGTTACATCGCGGGCACATACATATACGAAATACCAAGTTTGATCAAAATCGTTAAAACCGTTTTTGAGTAAATAAAAAAAAAAACACGTAAAAGTGGAACACAATTTATTAAGTAAAGTCCCCCCTCCGGTTGATCAATTTTGATGAAATTTTTACAGTCATATCTCGGGCATATAAATAGATCAAATACTCAGTTAAATCAAAATCGTTAGAGCCGTTTTCGAGAAAATCGATAAAAACGTAAAAAGTTATTAAATAAAGTACCCCCTCTGTTTGACCAATTTTGATGAAATTTTTGCTGTCACATCGCGGACATATACATACACTAAATATCCAATTTCAGATTCACACGGCTTATAGTTTTTGAGCTAGTCTGTTCACACACACACACACACACACACACACACACACACACACACACACACACACACACACACAGACACACACACACACACAGACCATTTTGCGGGACTTGGTTATTTGGACTCAGGGGACCCCAAAACGTGTATTTCCGTTGAAAACCGGAAGTCGAAATTTTTCACGATCGCAATACTTCCACTTATTATATTTCATATATAGGTAAGTGAAAGTAAAAATGAATGTGGGACTTTGAGAAGTGGCATTAACACAATTTCTAATCTAAGCAAGTTAGTAAGTGAAAGTTGTGTGTTGCGCGCACGCACCAGATTTTTTATTTAACGTTACAATATTTTTGTATTACTGTACAAAACATAACAGAGGCCACGGAAGAAAATCTGATTCTACTATAATGTTACGAAGAAGTATGAAAAAGCTTATACGTGCAATAAGTTTGAAAATCTCTTCGGAAGATAGCAGCCCTCTCCCCTGTTCTCATACTTCAATTACTGGAGGGAATCTTCCTGCCTCTTTACAAACCTCTTCATTTCCATGAGCTTCGCGGAGGGGAAACGCCCTTAAACAAACACATCCTCCTCATTGCTGCAATAATAATTTTACTCCCTCCAAAACCTTGTATTCATAAGTAATCCGTATCTTCTACACAAATTCTGGTTAAGTTATTATTTCATAAGTTATTGAGGTTAAAATATTTGATTAATAGTATTGATATGATATTTATTTATTCCGATTTCACAACTATTTGAGAATAATAACGCATGATAATTGTCTGACAGTTTTATTGTAAATTTACGTAATCTTTAAATTATTCACAATAAAGTTTACTAATCGTTGAACTCTTTTACTACAACATAGCGAGAGTGATAATTTGAACATATTTGTACTGATATTATGGGCTCTCTTTTTAGGGGATCTTGTATTCAATGCTAATGCAAGTGGCATTTCTCGAATGCGAAGGTTGCGGACTGGTGGGGTTGGTTGCATTTGGGCCACCAATGATATAAACTTATATGAGTTTTCTCTTTTTTCACAAAAATCTTGTTTTACACTGTAAAATTGTCTTTATTTTTATCGCGTCTCATACATTACGAGCACAGCTGGAAATTTTTTCAAAAGGTAAATAAAAGAAAAAATATTTTTAATACGCCAGGTAGTAGGCACAGGTTGTTAATATTGACATTTTATTTTTACCAAATGCAAGGGTATGTTTTATCTCAACTTTTAAGAAGACTTGTACTTTTTACAGTAAAAAAAAAAAATATTGGGTGCCCATAATACCACCTTAACAGCTGCTTACAGACTTTATATTAATGACACTCCTACAGTCTGATTTTAACTTGGCTCTTCTTTAAAGATACCGATAGGAGAAAGTAAGGCCTTGGCTGAAACTCTCTAGGCTTTAAAAGTGTATTCTTTATAAGAGACCTCTCCGCCTAAGGCGACCACCCCAAGTAGCAGAAAGTAGATAAAAACACAGGCAGAGAAGAAGAAGAAAGGAGGGTAGGGGGAAGAGAGAGTAAAGTTTTTCCTTTCTGGAGTGCTATCTGAAGGGACAGGGGGAACTCGAAGGAATTTGAATTGGAGGGAGTCGATTTGCATAGAGTCCGATAGGGACCTTAAGAGTATTTTCTTAAGACTTCTTTCTTCGCTTCCCCGAAGTTAAAGCCGATATGCATTCATTAGGAGCCATATCCCGGGGAGGGCTAATCCCACTTTGACAAGAGCTCTTTACCTCCGAATCCCCCAACTTGTAAATGAGCTCCTATAAGCTCCCCTTAAATAGCTCGGTGATGAATATTTAAATATACAGATAGAGGCAGTTTCTTCTGCCGTGGCTTGTAATCTCTAGGCCTCGCCACCTTTTGGGTCTCTCGGAGCACTTAGCTCCAAACAGCTTAAACGTCCACACCTCTTACGCACCCAAAGAAGAGGAAGGGTTGTCATCCCGCAAAGGCCCTGCGTGCGAGCAAGTGGTAGTGATCGTCAATATCAACAAACAACAAACCAAAAAACGATCGTCAATATCAACATCGGGATTAAAAATTCTACTTTAACTCCAACAAGCATCAGAACTAATAAGATTCTTATAAATATATTTTCGATATATCTTTTTTATCATTAGCTATTGCCCTGCAATAAATGTTATAGCCGCTACATTTCGTCAATATTCCATGTATACTAAATACTTTATCGAATCGAATGATTGAGCCGTAATTATTAAATTAACATTTTCCATAAGTGTTATTATAAAACCCAAAACCGCGTAATAGGTCTATTTCGTCCATTGTTATCGCCCCTAAAACCTAAGCAGATATAGATATATACTTAATATCTATATCTATATATATATATATATATATATATATATATATATATATATATATATATATATATATATATATATATATATATATATATATATATATACTTAATATCTAATATATATATATATATATATATATATATATATACTTAATATCTAATATATATATAATATATATATATATATATATATATATATATATACTTAATATCTAATATATATATATATATATATATATACCATCTGAATCTACCAGGATAGAAGAACCTCATCTTTTTTTTCTTTCACTGATGAACAATTATTTTATTTATTTTTCTGTATATACCTAACGTAAGATTTTTTTGAAGTTTGTTTATCCCTTTTTAATTTTAATTCCTAGAAATTTAAGTTTATTTAATTTACTTTTTTCTTTACTTTCATAATTAAGTTATATTATAATTTTATGGGTTCAATGTTATTTTAAGTTTGTTTTTTTTCTTCCTCAATATATATTTATTTGTTAACATTTGGAAGGGCCTTTTACTTTTCCTTTTACCTTTATTGAATTTATTCCTACAGGCCCCCCACACCCACCTTACCCACCACACATTTTATACAGTCCACTTACTCGTCTTTTTCCGCTAGGAGGGAAGACTTAAAATCTCACCGGGGAACGTTTGCGTTTTAATTGCGAAAATCCCCTGGCCCCTACACCGAAAGATAAATGAAAAAATATTCGTGTTTTCTTATTATCCATATTATACTTATTTTCATTTGTTAAGTTGTTGATCGAGATTTATTTTACTAGAGGTTTTTTTCTTGTCTTATTCTTTATTTCTTGTAGGGCATAGGGTGGGTGGGGGGGGGGGGGTACATTGAAGCAGTCGGTGAAATGGGCGAATCAAAAGGTCTAGTGCAACCAATTCAGACAGCGAGCGGTATGGGTGACACCAAACAATGTCAGCTATTTTCCCCTATCTACTTGTTGTGTGACAGACTCCATGTGCTAAAGTGAGGTTTTGTGGGGTAAAACTAAAAATTTTCGTCGAACCGATTTTCCCGTCTAGGTATGAGTAATTATTTTATTCAATCTGCTCTTACAACTTTTTCATTATGCCTGTACTCTTAAGATTTTGCCTGACTTTGGCTTTCCTCCCTCTTCACATTCATCGTAGGAAGTTAAAGACATCAAAATGGATAGTATGGGGTTCCTTTAAACAGGGGCGTTCGGGACACAATGAGACGTTTCATGGGGGTCCCACGAGTGTTTCACCGTGCCACATGTGTTTTTCATTGTGTAATAAGCAGTCGGTTTTTTTTTTTTTCATTTTCGTACAAATTGGTGCGAAATTGAGAGTGGACCACCAAAAAAACTGTATTAATTTATGAAAACTGACAACCAAGTAAAACATTCCTCTTTCCTGAAAAATTTCGTGTCTATCCAAAAGCAGAAGAACGAAAAACCGACTGGAAGCCGAATAAAGTGTTTTAGTTAATTATGGTGTTAATTTTTTTAGCTGTTTATGAAAAATTTATTTTTTAGAAAACAGCTGATCGCGGAAACATTAATTCCTAATGTGTAAAATTAATATAAGATAATTTTTAAAGCATTTCTTATATATGTAGATTAGAGCCTAAGGTAACATGGACAAAATAAAACATTGGAAATAAAGACTCAGTTCGGGTGCTATGGGTAAAAGAAACTTTTGTGTTTCATTGTGCCCCACCTCCTCCTATATTATTTTCCCGAAAAATCATTAGGTATTTTTGTGACTTGGATGGTTAATACGAAAATAATATCTCTTGCATTTCATCCACACATAATTTCCTTTTCCCACGTATTTTCAGACTTCATTGAACATTTTCCAAACTATTATACTCTATACCTAAATGATTAGATAGACCACTGTTGTTGTCTTGACTTAGCGCGCTCAGTAGAAATTAAGGAAGACCCCAAGATTTACTGTTTGGACACAAGGTTAGGTTTCAGTTAGAGTTTAAGTAGACAACGGTTTCAAGGAACTCATATCGAAAAAGCTCATGAATAATGAATATTCGGATTTTATAATTTAGTCCGGAGTATATAGGAAGTTAGTTTTTGGATCCAGTTGGTATGACGATATACCTATACCTACATATATGATATACATA
Source organism: Aelia acuminata (assembly GCA_911387785.2). Lineage (NCBI taxonomy): Eukaryota > Metazoa > Arthropoda > Insecta > Hemiptera > Pentatomidae > Aelia > Aelia acuminata. Next base: position 185,564,534 of record OU426978.1, on the reverse strand, counting down.
TAGGTATTTCGTAAAAAAAATATAAAGTGCATATAACACTAATATGCAGGTATCACATATTTAACAGTGTCGACGTTTCAACCCGAATATCAGTCCTCATCAGGCATCTTTTATCGGTGGTGTCTAAGTGCCATGACACGACACCCTGACACCATGAGCCAAAGAGCCCTCCCTGATGAGAACCTTAAATTCGGGTTGAAACGTCGGTAATATTAATTATGTTATACCTGCATATTAGTGTTATTTATTTCGACCCCACCCCCAACCGATTCCTCTTCATTATATCTTCGTTCAACTTAAGTTTATCTTCCAATATCATCAATTATTTACTATTTTATATGCTAGTAATCTACAATAAACTCTCAACTAGAATTTATTTAAAATATAGAAAAAGCATATATCATTTTTTGCTTCATTGCTATGAAGAAAATACATGACACTGATTTCTAGAGCCCTCAAGAGAGAAGAAAAACAATTCTTGACATCCCTTTTCTTTATCATAGCCAGGAAGAATTAGTTGAGGAACTAAAAAGATTTAATGTTTACTATTTTCATGTCCTCCTCCTCTTTTTTTTTTTTTTTTTTAATTCTTTACAGCTAATCCACAGCTATGGTGTGTTAGCCGACATATATAGTTGATTTTTATTTATAACTAATAAAAGTTTAACCTTTTAGATTTAAAATGCTTTAAATAAAAAATGTAGAAAATAAAATAAGGGAAAAGAAAGAGTAAAAAATTAAGAAATTTATACAAGAAGTATTAAAGTTTTTGCGCGAGATTATCATGATGATATTGTGCTCTTGTCGATCCTCTAGTTCTTAGTAATGTATTATCATGATTAAAAAGGATAAAATTCTATCAAAATGATGAAAGAAAAAATCCAAAATATTTCTGCAAGCACTCAAGAAAAAAAAATGAAAGGAAAAATATTGTTTCTTCGCGGACCGAAACCTCTTATCATAGACAAGATCGAAATGTGGCGCCCAGACAAGTTCGCATGACTAGCGCTATCCTTTAGAACTGAGGGAATCAATAGTAACTGTCTACAGCTAATATTCCTTCTCTTATTTTGATTAATGTCTGTTGTTCTCCGCGGTCAGGCGATTTTTTGATGTATCGATCTTAGTTTTCTGAGCGAAACCGGCGAAGGGTGAAGGAGGGTAGGATCACGAGGGGTTTCACTTTAAAGGGAGACAAGTCATTAGGTGATTTGTTTTAAAACGGAGATTTTTATGGGTGCGGAGTTTAATAAAAATAAGGATTAGTTTTATTAATAGTTTAATACTATTAATTTTTTCTGAAAATGCGAAATTTCAGTAAAGATGCAGAATCCTACAAATGCTATAAGGTGAAAATCACGTTATTGGTGAATTATTAGTGGTAGCTTTCTCATGTTTTGAGTTAAATTAACAGATTGATATAGTTAATTTTTTATAATATCATAAATATCATGATCGGCATTCAGTCTAACCGTGTTAGAAAGGAATTGTTCTGTTTATTCTTTTAAAGATCTCATACATTAATATATGAGATCTTTAATTCATAGATTGATGAAAAGATTTATCAATCTATCACTGTTCCTACTTTTCATATTTCCTTAGCAAATTAAGCACTGCATTAAAAAACAAAGATATTTCTTTGAGTTTTGAGGTATCAGGAATAGTGGGGGGGGGGGGAGTTATTTTTTAATATTAACATTATTCAACTCTACTTTTATCTTTTTTATTGAATTTAGCTAGTATTTAAACAAAATCTGAATTCATGAAATCAATCGTTTTTAATTCTTATAATGTTTCGTATGTTTAGGAACATACTAAAAAATAAAGCTCCTATATTCGTATTGATTACATGATCTTAAGAAGAAGGATCTAATTCGAGGCATTAGTCCAAAAGTCTTATTACAATTAAAAGGCTTTAGTAAAAAAAAAAAAATTAGGACTATTAATCAATGAAATCTTACGCGTGAATTAATAAAAAAAGGGATAAAACGCATACAAGTCAAGCGTTTACCTTTTTTTTTAATTTTTAAACGTACTTACATTTTGCCACCTAGAAATAGGTTAACAAGTAGATAAAAAAATTTAAAAATAAATAAATAGTTTTCAATAAAAACAAAAGTAATGGGTCCCCGCCCAAATGAGGCAAATTAAAAATGGATCCATATCGCCTCTTGAGAGCTCAAAGGAACATTTCCAGAAAGTATGGATAGAATAACATTGCTAAACAATTCTTTTACCTAATACAGATTTCTAGCAAAGTTGTGCACTTTTACCAATGCATATAATATTGAAAGCAGGTTAAATTAATAGATAAAATATGTTTCTAATAATTATTATTGTTATACTGGGTGTCCCAGACCTACTGTAAAAAAAATAAATTGGGTAATACTGCATGCTAAACGGGGTAGAGTGGCGCAGAAACGAGTTTCCTATCTCAATCTGTTGAGGAGGTAGAATTTTTTTTTGTTTTTATTTTTAAAATCTTACTTTTTTCTGAAAAATTACAGTTTCCTCTACTTTTGTCTAGCGTAGAAACAAAAACGATGACATTTTCTTAATCAGTATTAAATTTTTCTGAAAAGATGAGATGGGTCTGGTTATTTTATATCCACTTTCAGTGGGACTTTTAACGCACAAAACACAAAACATTTATTAAAACTTAAATTTTTAATAGTTTTTGAAAATTCCTCACTCCCCACTGGAGCACCCTAGAAGCTGTCAAATTTCCTAAAAACTGCGGAATTCAGTTAGCTTTTTAGTGGTGTAACCCATGATACAATTGTACTTCACCTATTGAGTCTAAAAGAAGTTTTTCTGATGAAAAACACGCTTGAGAATGTCACTGCTGGGGCAATGAGGAAGCGCGCTAGAGCCGGCAACCAAAGTAATGGATGCCAAACTTCCCATGAGTTGGATTTAGTTTTACTTTTTTAAGACTAGAAAGGACAATTTATGAATTCTAAATAATATAAAAAGGGTAATAATAATCTAAAATTAAAAAAAAAAATATCCTACATAAAAAATGTTGAATATAGGCCTGCATCCAAAGGAATGGAGGAAATTTTGAACACGCACTGCAATAATCCATTTTAATATGGTTCTACAATAATAATATTATTTTTTATCTTCAACATTTTTTATGTAGAATTTTTCAAATTTTAATAGAAGAGAAGAAAAAAGTTTAATTCATTTTAAAGAAAGTATTTTTAAAATTTAAACTGAGGAGTTTTTTTTTTAATTTCAGATTATTATTACCCTTTTTATTGCAGCACGTGTTCAAAATATCCTCCATTACTTTGGATGCAGGCCTATATTCAACATTATTTATGTAGAATTTTTTTTTTTTACTTTTAGATTATTATTACCCTTTTTATATTATTTAGAATTCATAAATTGTCCTTTCTAGTCTTAAAAAAGTAAAACTAAGTCTAACTCATGGGAAGTACGGCATCCATTACTTTGGTTGCCGGCTCTAGCGCGCTTCCTCATTGCCCCAGCAGTGACATTCTCTAGCGTGTTTTTCATCAGAAAAACTTCTTTTAGACTCAATAGGTGAAGTACAATTGTATCGTGGGTTACACCACTAAAAAGCTAACTGAATTCCGCAGTTTTTAGGAAATTTGACAGCTTCTAGGGTGCTCCAGTGGGGAGTGAGGAATTTTCAAAAACTATTAAAAATTTAAGTTTTAATAAATGTTTTGTGTTTTGCGCATTAAAAGTCCCACTGAAAGTGGATATAATATAACCAGACCCATCTCATCTTTTCAGAAAAATTTAATACTGATTAAGAAAATGTCATCGTTTTTGTTTCTACGCCAGACAAAAGTAGAGGAAACTGTAATTTTTCAGAAAAAAAGTAAGATTTTAAAAATAAAAACAAAAAAAAATCTACCTCCTCAACAGATTGAGATAGGAAACTCGTTTCTGCGCCATTCTACCCCGTTTAGCATGCAATATTACCCATTTTTTTTTTTTACACTAGGTCTAGGACACCCAGTATAAGTAATCTATCTACATAAATAAAGATGAAATTCTGTTAGTTTGTTCTTTATAGAAATCCGTACCATTTGTCCTAAATTCTCTAAATTTCGCTCAGTGGTTCTTAGATACCATAAATATATAAAAATCGTTTTGATCTCGATTCAAATTTACGAAATCGACCGTTTGAGTCGATAAAAGTCTCACTTTATAGATTTTATATATTTAAAAAATGAAGTTCTCCGGGTGAAACCGGTTTATACAGCTAGTCATTAATAAAATTAATTGTTGGATGATCACACGAGTCACATTATTAATTCAGTTGTAATTTAGACTTACCCTCTGGAACATTTTAATACCTACTTATTTCTACATTATTGCATTTTTATATACTGATTATATACTTATTATATTATAGCATTAATTTAGCTCTACTCAGGAAAAATCAAAGGAAAATATAAAAGGTTATAACATTAGAAAAAACGCGCGACATAAGTATTCATTTCGTCGTGTATTCAAAACGTCTAAACCTGTCTTTAAAACAAATAATCTGCAGTAATTTGACTATTTGAGTAAATCTTTATTTAATCATACAATACATACTATGCAATAGTATAAATATAAATATTATAATAATATAAATTAGCTACAGGACAAATCTTTGTTTAATCATCCAATGCATAACAAATCATTTTTTAATTTTCTCTCACTCAATTACTTTTTCGTCAATTAAAGTTGATTTCCGATGGTGAAGAATAACATGTTTTTCGATAACTATGGAATTCTGATTTATCCTTACAACCATCACTTCTAAATATATCGATGTTTCGATAACTACTGGATCCAAGGTAATTCTTCGATTCTTCTGGATTGAATAGTTCTTCCTAACCTCCATGGCACATACATTCCATGTCATTAAAGATGTATAATGCTTGATTTTGCTTGTTACCAATGTTAAGTATATATTTATATGTATTTTGCTAAACTACATAACGTATGTGGGTGTTGTGTGTTGTTATAGTTATAAATATATGTTTAAACTTACAAATATATCTATAAAGGATATAGTCACTATTTAATGCACAGAAGTATTTTAATATTACTCCATTGAGGTTTAAAGTAGCCTAATCCAATGCTTCGTTAGATTCAAATTTAAAAATATTTATTGAGATTTTATTTCACAGCATTTTTATAATTTTACACCCAATGTGGTAGATTTGAACATATTGTACCTGCGATTGCAAATATATTAAGCGCAAATATATAAATAAATATATATTGGTGATAGTAAAACGTTAAAAAAGAAATGTATCCTAAAAATATATATATATAAAATTCCTAAAAAAGTTAACCTAAAGTCTAAAGTCCAACCAGTTAACTCTTTTATTTTTATTTTTTTTATTCAGGCATCATATAACAATTTCATTAAGATATGTCCCCTTTTAAACTTGCTTAGAAGCCTTTGAAATTTTCGGTGTTTTAATGATTCTAAGTTTTATGCACTGAATTTTCCTATAGCGTCGAAGCATTGAATTATTCTCATTTGTTGTGTTTGCCCTTTTAAATTGCATATTATAATATTCGGGCAGTTAAAATCTTTTAAAATATAAAAAATAATTGAATATTGCGTCTTATTAAATAGTAAGCAAGTGCTACTTGGAAGTATGTCAATTCCTCCGAATTGAACTTATCTGATACGAACTGGTAGGGGGCTTGAGATTACAGAGAGAGTTTGAACAGCTACGATATTTCAACTTCGCCCACACATCTCTTTTTACGGATATACATTTTTTTTTTTTTTTTTTTATTTCCCTTAGGAAGCCCTCCAGAGATATATGGAGGCCGAGATGAAACTCTGGCCCATGGATTCTGGTCAATATGGCCCGGGGATTTTACCTCTTTTCAGGGTAAAATGGCCGCCTCAACCAATGGTAGATATTGTATCCCGGACGCTCCGAGGGGGTGGGACCCAAGAAAAAGAAGTCCGACCGGGGGTGGGGGGTGCCACACCCACCCGAGCTCCGCCCCCACCACACCCCCGGGTCAGGTGATCCAATATATATATTAAACGAATATATATAATATTTACAATTACTCTCCGTACAATATATAGATATGAGAGACTGAAGTATTTGACTATCGGGGCCACGAGGTCAGCCCCTTGTGAAGCGCTGTTTCTTTCGGTTAATGCGATTCAACACATTAAACTCCCCCTCGCGCCCTCTTCCCTTTTGGAATTTTGATTCGGCCGGTACGAGGGTCCTCGTAGGTGAGTGCGGGAGTACTTCTGCCCCGGTATAGGCTTTCAGAAATATTGTAGAGATATCGAATTTTCACGTCCCCCGGGGCCTGCATTCACAATGAGACCGTCTAGAGGAAATATTACATAATTCATCAAGTCTCCGGTTGTACCAACCGCTACCTTTATGTCTTCCTTTGAAAGTGTTTTGAACGTAGAAGTTTATTTTTTTAAAGAAATGATGTAACAGTCCGTGAATGATTGTCTTTCAATTGTTCATTCGATACATATTGATCTATTAAAACGTATCGTAGCTAATAAATATGCAGGCATCAAAACTGGAAATTAACACTTAATTTTCATCGTAGACTCTGAGGTTTTTATCTGAAGGTTTGAAGTAATACATCCTAAAAAAAAATCTGAAATCTTGGTGTTATATAATTCATGCAATTACTGACGATGTTTTCCCCAGTACAGCCTATTTTGAAACTATTAATTCAGCTGACTCAGCTGTCTAAATATGGTGAAAACCCATGTAAAAACCCTCATACGAAATACCTAAACATTCTATTCATAGTTAACATTAAAATTACCCAATTAAATAATATTCAAAGTATAAGTAGTATCAGGAAAACATTATATTAGAATAAACATTATAATAAAAGCAAAACTCCTTCTTCTACTAATCAAATAATGTACATACGTAATAACGACTATGCTGAGGTAACCGTTCACTTGTACTTTTATTGCTTAAGCTGTTCTTATTGAGCTATGGTAAATTAAGAAAAAAGCGAATTTTGTCATTTCCAGGCGTTGGCGACACACACATAAAGTAAATTATTAATTGTAATTGTCGGTATATTATTCTTCGGATTGCCTATATCGTAATAAGGAGTCGGAAGGAAAGAGGCAAATGTATTTATTTAATTTATAATTTCAAAGTGGAATTTGATACATATGTCACATATTGTTACAATATACAATATACGCTTTTGGGGAGTGTAATGTGAAAATAAACATGGTGCATTGACTGTTTTCCAAAGTATTTTTACTAAGTTCTTCGTATTTTATCTGTTCCATATGTCCATAAAGGTTTCAATATAGCGTTGTAGTTTAGTCTTTTTTATTCAACTTGAGTGGAGCTCTGTAGTTGAGAACTTACATTTCTTGTTTTTTGAATCATTTTCTTACAACTTTGAACTATTATTGATTGATTTAAAGCAATTTTATAAGGTCCTGTAGTGCTCAAATGCCGTGAATTTCTCCGAGATTTTGCGAATCGCACTCTCACTCTTTTTTTTTTTGGCCCAAAATAAATAAAATTGATCTAATCGTAGTCCTCCAACGGATCTAGGCGAAATTAAGTTGTGTTATTATAAATTGTGTTACGACTCATTCCCTTGGAACTTACTGCGGTTTGCGTTTTAAACTGCTAAAACCTATCCACCGTCAGTGGATAAGTGAGATGTTCGGTTAAATAATCTATTACTTTGGCCAAATCCTCGGTTTATTTCTTGTCTTTTAAGCTTAGTAGGTACGTTCCGTGTTATTATTTTGTATAAAAGGAAGGAAAGATACCGGACTGTCTCTGAGATAGGAAGTGGTATTGAGTTAAAAATAATTGATAGTCAGAATCTACGTCGAAGGGTTAAGTAATGTGCTTAAGTTTTTATTAATTGGTTTTAAGGTACCAGTTATTGCACCAATGCTAATCAAGGAAAGGTATCTTTGCAGGTTAAGGGATTTTAATTTAGAATATCTGTGAGATAATAGGATGGCGTTATCATCGGCAAATGTTGCCAGGAAGGTTTTGGGTTCATAGGAATATAGGCGTCGAAGAGGGTGTAGAGAATAAGATGGAGGACACTGCCTTTTGATTCCGTCCTGCATTGAAAAAATGTATTTACCAAATCTACTATCCATATGATTCAAGTCAAGCTGATTAAAGCATCTAAATGTAGCGAAGAAAAAATTAATCCCTTCAAATATAGTTTTCTTGCAGTTATAAACGGGCAATTTATTTATCACAATAAAAATTCTAACTTTAACATTTAGGCATTCATAGCTGAATAACAGGACAAAGTTCCCCTTTCTCGTGCTATTTGATGTCATAAATTCAATGAATATTTGAAATTTTGATACCAATACAGAGCAAAACTTAATCCACCAATTAATATGATTTTTTGGATTTAATTGTAAATTGTTAAAAAATAAAAGTAATATTATTCGGAGTTGAATAATTTTTTTGTGTTTTAATTTTTTTTTGTTTAACTTATGATTAAATATCTCAAGTATCCTCAATGCTTTCATTTTGGGACTACCGTGATTTTTTTTTATAAAAATATATAAATTGAGTATTAATTCCCCTTAATATTATTAAATAATTAGCTAGCCAGCCAGCTTGAATAACTTATAGTCCATAAACTACTTTTTTTTCGGTATTATAAAAAACTTCTAAACTTATCTCTGTTTACTTGTTTTATCATAACAGTAACCCTGTAACGAGTAACTTTATTTCCCCGCTTACCATCTTATGACGTAAAGCGTATTTAATTACATATTTATAATCGATTAATAATTCGTCATATTAGATACATACATATACAGAAATTGAAGAATTAAAAAATTATATTTAATAAAATATAAAGAAAGTAAAAAGAATTTTAAATAAGTAAAAGTACAAGTAAAAGAAGTGTATTCTAAGAAAAATGATAAACATATGTAGAAGGAAATTTAATTATAATTTAAACGTAAAAAATAATGGTAAATAGAATACTGATAGAATACAATAATCGTACACATTAATGGTTAGAAGAATTAGGTTTACCAATCGGAATGGTGTGGCAATTTTAACAATATATTATTTTATTTTTTGATTTTGTAGATAAATAATTAAATGATAAATGAAAACAATAAAGTTAAATAAAACATGCATGGATTATTGACCCATATACAATCCGTACATGCGCAAGAGTATACATGTAGGCGTGCATTAAAGAAAATACAAACATACCGTACATATTGTAACGCTTCTGTGGGTTAAAGAATATTTATTAAACGAAAATATACAATTATCAATGCCAACGAATAAATACATCTCCAAATATTCGGGCAGGTTACAGAAATGATAACGTTATTGCACACCATTCATATGACTTGAGCTTCACAGTCAAGACACAAAGACTAAAACTGTTCAGTCAATCGCTCCTCATATACAGGGAGTCCTCTGGCACTTTTTTTTCTCAGTTTTTCGATCCTCTATCGATCCCTGAAGTTTGGCCGTTTGGTTTGAGGACACCCTGTATAGTTGTAAGGAGGGTCTAGAACGTTGTCGAATCTCGTGGAACGCCGTAGATGGGGCTCGAAAAATCTAGACCCGAACAGTTCGCTCCAAACGCTTAGTATGCTCCAACAAACAGTCTGGGATTTCAAATCATATGTTTATTTTAATTATCGATTTAACGTTACAATATAAACTGTTTTATAGTGAGTAAGTCTATCCGGTCCACATATGCATCGTTTAATTTACGAAACAATTATACTGATTGTTGGTTGATTAATAGAATATATCTAACCTCTTGATAAGATACCAGCTTCCGGATTATAGACATTTTACCTGTAATATGCTATCATCAAGTCGAAGTAAGAAAGCAATCTCACCTGTAAGGATGGGAAGGGAATGAGAAAGGGTTAGAGATAATGTAAGCAATAAGGTTAGGCCCTCCGCGGCAGATGGTGTGAGGCCTATATGGTTCCCTGTGCTCTGTGGTCTGCTCGCTGTCAGTACCACGTGTGCTATGGTACACCAGATTGCTCCTGGAGTTTCTGTCTTATCCCAGTTCCATGTTTCTGCCCAGCTCTGTGTCCCCTGTATTTAACCCGGCATAAATTAAGCGAAGCTATGAGCATTATTAAGTCTTTTCACTTACGGCAGGAGCTCGTTGTTGGCTATACTCCGAATCTATAATCTTTTAAGTTTAAAATATTATTAGGGAATAAGGAAAATATTATAGATAAACGAAGAGGATTTTTATTTGTAATGTAGCAACCCTTCTGCAACCCAGAAGAAAATAATTCTCAAATAAGAGATATAATGGAGGCATAACAGGAAATAGAAACTATTGTAACGTTGAATCGTTAAAATACCTTATGTTGGAACGAATTGGCTGTCGGAACAAACTGGCAGAACACGTTTATGGGACTAGTTTTGTCGAGCTCAATCCAGAACCTTCCAGGCCTGTCCTTTTACGACAATATATAAGGAGCAAGTGACTGGACGTCTGTGTTTTGACTGTGCAGCTGCGATTTTCGTGCTATAAAGTTATCATTTTTGTAACTTTCTCGAATACTTTAGTTGTGATAATTCTTGTGGCATTGGTAATTGTTATATTTTCGTTAATAAATAATTCTTAACCCACATAACTGTTATTACAATAATCGTATTCAATATTTTGTAGCGATTATTTAGCTAATATTACATTTGCTGTTATTTATTAATATTAAATCAGTATGTTTTTAATGCTGGAAATTTATACCAAGATTTTTCATATCAGTTGATTTACAGTAGCTATGTTTCTTGTACTGCACTATTTACAATACAATATTGTAAATTGTATCTCTATATCATATATATTGTATATCTCTATATCTCTATATATTGAATCTATATGATCATATCGATAATATATTGTAACAATTTGGGTTGAAATAATTTTTATTGAACGAAAATAAGATTTTTACAATGGTAACTAACTATGAAAACATTGTTTAATTATTTAACTAAACAGGTCACAATTTTGTTCCAATTGTTTCAACAACAAGTATACAACTTATCGTTTATAATAATATATATAATTTAGCATAAAATAGGTTAAATGATAATCAGGATTTTCAGTTTGAATTTTTTTTTGTGGATCTTCATCAGGGTTTCTTAGTCTAGGTAGATACAAAGACTGGGTATCTACGTGGACTCAGAAGCCCTGATGAAGATCCACAATTTGGATCAAAACGTTGGCTTTCGAAAATAAAAAAATTTTCAAACTGAAAATCCTGATTATCATTTAACCTATCGTAAAGAATAACAGTTGACTCTCACCTCTTTAATATAAAATATTTAAATTATATAAAAATATAGTGGTGTCTATATGAGAATGACTCATGAGAGCTCCAATATCTATGCGTGGCATATCCTATTATTTCTTTAAAAAAAATAAAAAAAGTAAAATTCACGAGAACTAGCGTGAATTTTTTAAGTAAGTATTTTTCTTATATTTTTTGAAGCTGTTGGAAGTTGTTTTAAAGTTTTTCGAATTTTCAGTGCCTTAAAAAGTTAAATCAGACAGAAGAATTTCAGAATGTAAACATGTTAAATTGTACATAACATTGTAAGAGAAATGAGATTGACGTATCCCAGCTCAATTTCTTGATTTTCAGCAAAATGTAGGGTTCCCACCGTAAAATCGTAGGAATAGCCATAGTAGCAATTCAAACAGCTTTATAGGTGGCCTTACTATTCCATTTCATTTCTTAGGGAAAACTCCATTGAAGAACGAGATCTACTCTTCAAGATTCTATTTTTTTATTATTTGAGTTAACATCTCACGCTGTTAAGCAGTAATATAGTACATAGTTAAGTAAGCTGAAAAGTATATAATTTTTACATAAAAAGGGAATAATTATTAAAAGTAAGTTAAGACATCTGAAACAGATACTTTTATCAACCCCGCCAGCATAACTTGCAATTAATATATTAACCCCTCGCTGACAGAACAGCTATTGGAGTATGATGGAGATATTGTTGATGTAGGCATTAGTTCTGGGCGAGTAGAGACTAACAACTCCGCAACACCCCCTAGATGGACTAAATGAACCGTGCCTTGACAGCCAGGAGCGGCCTGTGACTGACGTCCAATAAGGGAAGAGAGGGAGGGATCACAGCTGCTGGCATGTCAGATGTTCTGGAGTCGCCGTTCTTATCTGGAACTGGAGGAGATCCTGGAGATTGCGGTGGATCAGGGAGGGGAAGGAGTAGATAAAGTCCCTATTGAATGTAGTCTTAAAGGGGTGAACGACCTAACAACGTTTTCCATTCCACATTTTCTTCTTATTTTACAATTACGTTTTTAGTTATATGCCTGAATCTTTTGTTTTTAGTAATTACTGTTCACTGGCTGCTTGTTTGGAACTTCATCACGGAATAAATTGAGGCCACCACATTTAGTTACTAAAATTAATTGAATGGGTGTTTATAAGAAGGGAATATGGTCAAATAAGTTATGACCTAAACCACATTTTCGTCATATTGAGTTTATCACATTTTTTTCGTTCAAATTTTCAGATTTCAAATTTAATCAATTCAGTTTAATTATTGGCGAAGACCGAGCAAAGTGCTGAAGCTAACATTTTTTGGAAGATACAATTAGAAGTTTTGAAAATCGACAGTGTATCTTAACAAAGCAGAGAACGTGGATTAATCAGAATTGAAGAGAAGATACCTTACCTTTTTCCAATTTTTTTGGAAAGAAAATTAAATATGATGTGGAAAACCCAGCTTTTATTGTATAACAATATCTAACACTAATATTATTAGTTATATTAGTGCATTAATAGTGATTAAAGCGAACAGTGGTAGAGAGGCATTCGTTTATACTGGGCAGTGTTATGCCAAAATTTTCTTGTTCTGTGATTGAAATAACATATATAACTTTCGAGGCTATTCTGGCCTAGGATGAGATGCCTTTCGCAAATTCTTTTTGCGTATATTTATACATCCACACCAGTTTCAAAATAAGCAACAATAAGCGGGTAGGTATGGCAGAAATACAAGACATAGAGAAACAGGCTTCTCAGGAAATAAATTCACATGTTCTTGTGAATGAAATAAGTTCACAAACTACATGATATCAATTTCCAGTAGGAAATAGTAGCGAAAGTTTCAGACGGGAGTGAGAAAAAGGAGAGATGTAGCACAAAATCATATCATACCGAAAGAAGTAACTCATCAAGACTGATGTCAGATAAGTTAATACGTAATGGGCATTCTAAACAGATATTTTAATATATTCTTGAATAATGTTAAATTTTTTAATTCAATTTAGTTCTTCTTTTCAACTATTGCTTACCATACAAATTGTATTTTGTTTTCTTTTATGATGACTCGGCAATTCAATTTCTTTTATTCATTATATAAAGGAGTGAAAAAGAAAAACTGTACAGCTGTACAACCCATGAAGCGTTGAAAATATTTCCTAAAAAAGAAATAAATGAATTCGGCGTTAAAGTATTTTCATATGGGCTTAATTTACAGTATTCTTATTTTGTTTACTGCTTTTTATAACACTTCATAATTTAATTGATTTCATTATGTTAATTTTTTTTTTTAATAATGAAATATGAAATGATTTCTATTTTATGAAAAAGTTATTTATTCTATATTCTAGCATTTTTTTAAAAAGTACAAATTAAAATGCTGGGATTGGATCTTGATGTTTAGATAGAATTGTTGTATCGTCATTATAGTATCGGTCAGTGTATCATTGCTTACGGGTATGTCGTGTGTGTATATAATGTAAAGAAGAGGAGCCAGTATTGAACCTTGAGGTACTCCCGCTAGGACTGGAAGAATTGATGAAGTTCCTGATCCCTGCCGAACGGAGAAAAATCTGTCGAAAAGGTAGGATTGAAGAATGAGGTAGTAAGTGTGTGGTATTACGGTCTTGAGTTTAAAGAGTGTGTTTGTCTTTTTCTCACTAAGTTTGTAAAGTTTGTCTCACTTTACTTTACAACTTTACAAATCTACATAAAATAAACAACTGGTGTAAATTATGGAAAATTCGGCTAAATTATGAAAAATCAAAACACATAACGTTCACTCTTCGAAAAAATACCTGCCCTCAAATTTATATTGACAATGTCCAAATTTCTCAAACTGACACCGTAAATTACCTTGGTGTTACTCTTGACAGAAGGATGACATGGGACCCGCATGTTAACATGAAACGAAAAACCCTTAACAAACGACTCACCCTACTTTACTCCCTTTTTTTCTTAAATCTCAAAACTAGGACTACGACAAAAATTAAATACATATTTATACTTACTGAAACCAATATGGACTTACTCTTCACAGATATACACCAAAAGACCCACTCACAAAGATAGTTATAGTCATAGTTAAAGCACCATGGTACGTGACCAACATTACCATACATACTGACTTACAAACGTTTCCATACACACTTACACGGTCATTTCAATCAACTGATTAGAGGCATGGCCACAGCTGATATGCCCATTCCTAGGATATTAAAAAGGCGCTGGATGAGAGATCTCCTTCTTTAAAAATCCAGATTGCGTGAAATAAGCCAGGGAAGAAGTACTGCTGGGTGCTATCCTTCCACATGCCTAACATGCCCTTATTCAAATTAGCACACCTCAAATTTGCTGATTTTCGATGTTTATTGATTATTGAAATTAAAATTATGAAGCCAAAAAAAAAATGCTGGGATGAGGACTTGAAATTCATTTTTATTTTAAACTAGCTGTATACCGCGGTTTCACCCGGGACTTTCATTTTCTCGATTTCGTAAAAAAACAATGTAAAGCAAGATCATAACGATTTTTATAGCAAAAAAGAATATGCCCAGAAATTGGCTGAAGTTATGCAATTTTAATATGGATAGGTGTTATCGCCTGGTATAAAAGAACCTCCGTGAAATTTGGAGATTTTAGGACAAACGGTATGGATTTCTAAAAAGAACTAACAAACAAACAGGAATTGAAATTGAAATAAAAACAAAACAGGAATAGTTTAAAAAGGGAAAAGTTTAAAACGTACATGCTTAAAAGAACATAAAACTCTAGTAAATGTCAGTGTGTTGTGTATTGTGATATTGTTAGATGGGGTCTAGGACGGACAGATGGTATCCCCTAGTAGGTATAAAAAATATAATTATGGATAGTTATTCATCCTATCTCTATTTCCATGTTTAGAGAATCTTTCTAGATTTAACCTTTCTCGTCATTTTTTCTTTAATGAGTTTAATCTCGGTACCAACAGCTGGAAAATACATAAATATTATCAGACAAAGATTAACTAAACGTATCGTTGAATGGTCTTATCCTCGGAAGGAAGATTAAAGCGCGCTGTATGAGAAGAGGCTCAGATGGAATTATAATAGTGTTTGTAGAGGGCAGAGAGGCGGAAGACAAAGCATGCTCCGCTGTGTATTTTTCCGAGGGAGCTGTGTTGATGTTGTCGGCCGAATGGATGCGAACTCCCGACTGCGTCTCGGCTATAACAAACATCGCCCGCTCATCCTCTCCTCCCTGCCATTGGCTGGGGGCTGTGTACGGGTGGACTTCCTGGGGGTCTCGAAGCTACAGGGACTACGGAAAGATGGAGAAAAGAGCAGTTTTCCATTATACAACCAAAATAAATACCGATCAAATGGTTTCATTCGATTTATTTAAAAAAATAATAATTATATTAAAATAAAAGTAAGGTTGAGGATTGAAAACATACAGGCTAAAACGGGTGATCCTGACCTAGAATGGTAATGAATAGAGCCCGGATTCTCATGTAAAAATAAAATACTACTTATCTCGGCAAAAATATTAGTAATTATATTCATAAAACACATATTACAAATATATAAATATTGATTACCATTATATTCCCCATGCAGATTTGCACCTTCGCTATGGCGCATCAAGGAAATGTGATCTCTTTTGTTTTTCGCTTTGAAGTTCTTGATAAATTTTTCATCTATTGCTGTAGGCCACTTTCGTTTCAGCCGACATAGAGGCTTACCGGATATGAATGAGTGGATTTGGGGATTTAGTGTTGAAGTCATAGAATAGTGGTGTAAATTATTATCTTGTTTCTTAAGTTGAGTGGCATGTAAAAGTATTTAAAAATATTTCTTTTTCAAATTTTTAAAAATTATATTAATTCCTTTGTCAATATATAAAATCAAAAATCTTAAAATTTGATTAGTATTATATTATTGTGAATAAAAAAGAAAACAATAATGAAAAAAAAATAAACAGATATACAAATCATCACCCTATGTAAAATAACAAATTAAGTAAAATAACTTGAAATATGCACGCATATGTGAGAATACAGAAAATAATGCACAATTTAACAATTGTGAATATAGAAAATAAAATATTAATTAGAAATTTTGAATCTTATAAAATGACTATGATAATTGAGAGCTCATAGAAAAGAATCTTTGTATTTATTTAAGTAATTTTATATCTTATGTCAGTTGTATCCACCAACGCACTTTCCTTTTATGTATTTTTTTTTTTTATGGAGTCCACATGACTATCCTAAATAGTTGAACTTTTGTAATGTGATGGATAGTCACAAATATTTCAATTTTTTTGGGGGGGGGGGGGGTTTGGAGGAGGGTAGAAAAAGATGATAGGCGAAGCATAAAAATATCAAGTTTATTTTAAATTTTTAAATTGATATACTTAATACTGCAAAATAGAAAATTAGTAAAAATTAGATGCGTATATTTATGACACCATGAGTTTTTAAAATTTTCGGGTTGAATAGGGGGAAATCATCCCCAATATTAAGCCCTAGGTCTACCCATGATTAATAATTTATATTATCCGACTGATTATCCCTTATAAATTTAATCTAGGATTGAAATACTTCCTTTTTGATGATTCTTTTTAAAATGATTTTTCTTTAAATAATATGGATGATAATATGTAAAGTTAAGCCTAAAATATGTAATTACCTTCAATATGTAATCAAACAAATAGCTTTATTTTCTTTCAAGTTGTATAAAATGAAAAAAAAAATAGCCGTTAATAGGGCTCTAAGAGGTTTACAAAAAATATTAAAATACATGTTATATAAATCCGGAGCTTTAGAAGCTGTCAGATTAGAAACCGGCGGAATAATGAAGTGGTTGGTTTGTTTTTAGCTAATCAGTTTTTCTAAACAGTTGATCTTCAGTAGATTTCCTCTCAAATTCTGACTAATGGTGAAAGTTAACCGAAATAACTTCCCTTAAACACGAATCTGAGAAGGGCGCTTCTTGTTTGTAAGACTTTCCCATTAGATTAGAATTCCCACCGTTCCCTTTATATACAGAAAGTTGGGTAGCGACTCGAAAGCCCCGAGGAGCCACCACCTCTCGCAAGGTAAGTCTGTTACTAATTGCCTAACAAAGTCCTCGGGCCTTCCGACGAACTACAGATGTAAATGCCTAAGCCCTTCGGTACAGTTCGTTATCGCACTCGTTGGCCTGAGATTAATTCGAGCGAGATCGCGGGCGGAACAGATCCGCCAAATAATTAGATCCCTCCCTGAATATTCATAAAGGCTTCGGGATCCACTTCTCTACGGCTCTTGTAATTAAAACCTGCCCGGACTGACTCGTCAATTATTGTAATAGCGAGCACGGGGGTACTCTGCGGCTGGCAACTCGAGGGGATCTTCTCCATTCTCCAGGTCTGTAGAGTTCAGCGGAGCTCTAGCACTCCAGCACGCCACGATAGAGAAAGATCTGAAAAAAACAAAATAAATAGTTAATTACCATGCATTTTGCCAATTCTCAGTCTTCCGTATGGTAAAACATTTCACGTCCAACAGTTTGGGCTTTCCGACTACCTGAATCATTTTCGCCCTGTAATGACAATTTAGTAATTAAAATTTTTAATAATGTTCCTAGTTCGGAATTTAGTGAAAAATTATATCCTCCTTTATATTTTATATTGTTGTCAGATCATGAAAAAAAATATTTACGTTTCGGAGTCCCACCACCCCGTCATCAGGTAAACTTTTCACTGTACATTATTGCTGTTCTTTGTATTTTTTCGTTACAACTTGTTAACGTTTCGGAGTTTTGTCCCCATTTTCAAAACATAAAATAATTTCTCAATCGTATGATTGATAGTCTTTTAAAGTTTTTTTAAACTATACCACTGTCAAATGCTAAAATACAATGTTCTGAATTTTTTATATAAGTCAGCTCATACTTGTCCATATCCAACTGACTAAAGGCTGCTGGATGTGCTAACTCACTGTAATATTAACATTTAATACCTCTATGTTAATGTATGGTAATAATGATGGTTTGTTTTTAGATCAAAACCCAACATGACGATATTTATAAATTGATTAATAATTGTATTACTAGTGTATTATTTTATTATCAGCAATAATGTACAGTGAAACGTTTACCTAACGATGGGGTGGTGGGATCCCGAAACGTCATAAAAAAATTGTTGTCGCAATCTGACTACAATAAGTGAAACATAAATAAATATTTCACTAAATTTCTAATTTGAAACATTATTAACTAGAAATATAAAAATATAAAAATACTTACAAACTAAAATTAAGTAGATTTTATAGAACAGTTGATGTCTTTAACTTAAGAAACCTTGAATTATATATTGTGCCATGCTCTTTTTGAAGGGACTCCTCTCTTTTGAAAATGCCATTTTCCTTTTTAAAAGGAGTTATAGAAGAGATTGGGATGCGTAGAAATGAAAAAAACGTTAGTGGAACCCCGCAGAAAACGAATTGACAACTCCAGAGTTGAGGATTGACTTCAATGTTCTATTATCTTAATTAGATTTTCGATTACAAATACTTCATACCCTCACTCGCATATAAGCTACAGCAATCTAATCACAAAAAGCAGTTACATTGTTCTTGGATCCGAAAATTCTTCATTTGTAAATTAAAAACAGTACTGGGGACTATCTGCCTATAGACTGTCTATCCCCGATGCTGTTCAGCTTGGCCTTTGAAAAAATCATTCGAGAATATACCAAGGTAAGCGGGGGAGTGCACGTGGGGAAAATGCATAAGTTCCTCGCCTATGCGGATGATGTGACTGTGCTAGGAAGTAAGAAAGAGAACATTCAGTCACTCGCCGGTGCCCTGATCACTTCAGCGAGAGACATCGGCTTACAAGTTGATAAAAATAAGACGAAGTACATGATAGTAAGCCGGAACCTACACGTAATCGACGGTATAAGTGTAGGAAGCTATACCTTCCCTAATGTAGAGAACTTCAAATACCTCGGAACTACAGTGACCTCAATAAACGACCAACTAACAGAGGTCGATCAACGAATAGCCAGTGCCAATCGTGCTTTCTTCTCGGTTTCTCGAGTCCTCAGATCTAAGAAAATCTGCCGCCCACTGAAAATCAGGGTCTGCAACACAATAATCAAACCCGTGCTAATGTATGGGTGCGAAACTTGGACACTGACCAGCACCTAACAAGCAAGAATCCAAAGATTCGAAAGGAAGGTGCTAAGGACAATTGTTCCGAAAGTGAGATAATGAGCTGGAACTTTGGAGAAGAAAGACTAAAGAAGAGATTATAGGGGAAACCCAACAATCGTTAGCACACGATATGAAAGCTAAGAGGTTAAAATGGGTGAAACACGTGGCAAGAATCAACCGATCAGGCTCCCTCAACTTGACGATGAATGCAACAGTGGTCGGTACCCGACCGCGAGGGAGACCCAGAACGAGATGGGCTGACATCAAGAAGGAAGCCACCGAGCATCGAATGGTGAATTGGAAAGCCATCGCCCTAGATAGACAGAGGTGGAACCGGCTAGTTGAGGATCTTCAAGGTCTGTGAGCCAACCAAAAAAAAAGAAAAACTGGGAACATTACATTAACTTGTGGAACTCAACACTTGAGATTAAACTTATGTATGAGAATAATGAACAACTATCCTCGTTATAAGAAAATAAAATCAATGAAAAAGGCGTATAGGTAAAACGCTATACTCAAAAAATAACAAAACATTTACTTTTATAATAATAATTCATTGATGCTTATTATTATTTTCACTTTTGTAAATACGTATATGAATCTAGTTGTTATTAATCTATAGTATAGATGTAAACTTGTTTATGTTAGGTTAGATAAATCTCTCTTTTTACTATTTTATTTTGAAGCTCCTTCATTCTTTTAGTGGTCTTCTTTAGTCTTCTTCTTTTTGAAGATTAATACTATTTTATTTTGATCAACTACCCAGTTTTAATTATTATATATTATTTTTATTTATTCATTTCTTTGTTTTTATTTTTTATGTAGGTTTTTAATTTTTCCTACTGTTCACATACAAGAAATTGTTATATAAGTATTATTGTTGTACCACAATAAACTCGTGTAAATTAACCAGTGGATTGTAAGGATAAATAATCCGAAATTATGTAAAAAAAACATCATTAAATTTGTAAATCTTTAAATAAAAAAAAAATGTTCTCTCTCTCTCTCTCTCTCTCTCTCACACTCTCTCTCACTCTCTCTCTCTCTATCACAAAAAAAAAAAAAAAAAACCTTGAGATTTGTTGGACTAGAGATTTCTTCGATAACTTATTTGTACAATGATTGATCGATATAATTGCTTGATTCCAGATTCTATTGGTTCTCAAAGAACTATTGTTTCCCACTCTATCTCCTGACAATCACTTGACAACCGGGAATAAATATGCGTGCAGACAAAATGTTGATCGAACAGATGAATTGATATGGTTTCACATGACTCAATTATTTGTTTTTTATTAAACGTACATATTTATATCTTGTTTACATGCTATCAATATTCTCTTTTATTATTGCTCCTCATACTGAACGAACATTTTCATCACCAGTGCACCGCGAGCTTCTACTGAATTTTTTTACTTTCATTTGTTTTTGTTTTTGGCCATGAATTTTTCACGGCTCATCGGACGAATGCTTTTCCTAAAAAATGACATAATTGTGTTGACGCAGTTAAACATTTGTCAAAACAAAATAGCAACGTCACATCGCGATGCGTCTTTTTTTTTTTTTTTACTGCGATGTCGCTTCCCGTTGCAACCATCCGGAAAATAACTAATTCCTGGAGCGAGGGAAAAGTATCATGCGGCCCGGGGGGAATGAGATACAGAGCAAACAGTTTACTTCGATACTTGACTGAATTTCAAAACATAGCCCTCTGACCGTTTTTTTGTTCTTTTTCAAGTGCTTGTGGGGAGAGGATGGATTTGCTTTAGAGGACAAATGTTTTTTTAATGCGTTCGCCTTGATGTGAACGTCATTTGCAGATTAGTTTGTTCAAGTCTTTACAAAAAATATATTTTTATTTCATTTACCTACTTATTATAAGTAAATTATATTAATTTTTTTTATTTTTGGGAGTGGGGATCGTCCCATTCCTCGCCGTTTATGCTATGCGGGGTTTCCTGGATAGGGGAAAGGATGGGAGATTTATGACGAGTATTAATTAGTGACACCTGGCTCTGGATTTCGAACTGGTATATAAGTAAATAACCAGAAATTAAGTAAATAATCCGTACATCTGTTAATTATCTGTGAGAATATAAAATAGTCCCTAAGGGATGTTCTGGTCATATCCAGGGATCCAGCCGGTTGCAAAAGGTCTGTCCGTGAGATATTTTACCTTTATCTTCTTTTGCTAGAACTGACATGCTTCTTGCTCTCCGTGCTATTTGTTCTTTACTTCCTTACTTTATTTTATTACTAATTGACGATATAATATCCAAAAAGGGGCTGAACCTCCTGGATCTGCCCATGATTGGTCATAATTATCGGATATAGTTTCGGATCAACATTTACGACATAGAGAGAAGGTTCGGAGTTAGCAACGGACTAGACGAGCCACAGAAATATATTAAGAAATTTTAAATGGGTCGATGTAAGTTGGTATTCATGATGTAAGTGTGGTGATAGTAATTTTAATTGCCATTTAATTTTTGCGTGAATCTGGTATGAAGATTTTTCAAGAATCAGAAGAAGATTCTATTAATCAGAAATTTATAGAACATTATTAAGTATCCTTTACTAGGTAGGACATGGTTTACGACAGCGAATAAAAATGACTAGATGAATATCTTTTCTTTATACTATGCTTAAATAATGGGATGTTAAGAAAGGAATACATTCTCTATTTATATAACATTGTTTAGTAACGCAAAAGAAAATCATATGATTTTGTCTGTTGTTTTTTTTTTTTTCGATCTATAACATACTAGAATTGTTTTGGAACAATAACAAAACTTTTTATAGGATTTTTTAATGAAGGAGTCTCTTCCGTGTTTGAAGTTTATTTATTTCCCAATGTTTCGGGCTATTGACCCATCCTCTGGAGTTATCTTATCCTAAGTAACTTTTTTTTTTCACCATAGCCATTAGTCATCTTATATTTTTTTAAAACAGTATATGAATACTTTTGTCTATCCTTATTACATTTTATGGCATATTTCACATTTTAGATTCTTTTTATTTCACTGTCACATTTTTTTCACGTTTTACTGTTTTAAAAAAATAAAAGATGACAAATGGCTATGGTGAAAAAAAGAAGTTACTTAGAATAAGATAACCCCAGAAGATGGGCCAATATGAGAAAATGGACCAATCAAACGCGGAAGAGAATCCTTCATTAAAAAATCCTATACATTAAAGCACTCTTCCACACTAAGTGAAGAAAAAGAACCTAGCACAAAACTTTTATAGTTGTTTGTGTGTGTTCTAGATTTTAAGATAATTTTCTACGACATTCTAGAAGGTTTGATTTTGGATAAAATATAAGAATTATGAGCGCTTAGTTTGGCTCTGTACTTCGAAGCATATGGTTTCCTGTTTTTCAGTGTATTGTCACTAGTAGTTACTTTCTATAATTTTATTAATAATTTAAATAAATAGTATAATAATAAATTTATTTACTTATTTTTTTTTTTTTTGCCTCTACCCTGCAGGGTCATTGGCAACATCTGTATTTTAGACTTTATAACACTTCGTTAGCTTTAAATATTGTATTGTGTTTTTGCTGTCATCTCATCGTTTTCAAGATTTTTCTCTAAAGATGATCCCAAATCTAATTTTCTTTTCAGCTTTTCAAAGACACTGCAATCTTGTAGAAGGTGCTGTACTGTCATTTCTACATTGCATATTTTACATGTAGGAGGTTCATGACCTTTTAGCAAGCATATTTATAGCGTTATTAATTATAATCTTCTAATAAAAATTATTTAAACCCGCGTTACTGTTGCAATATTATATTAAACTTTACAATATCATAATTTACCATATTATACTTTACTATATTATACTTTACTATATTATATTATACTTTAATAAATCTCTAATCAATTACTGCCATCAGTTCTTTCCATTTGTTATTGTGTTTCAAAATTTGAAATTCATATGCAGCTAAAAAATCAACTTCACGCAACAGAGAATAGTATCAGCATAAACCTCAGAAGATCCTTTGGAGACAGAAATGGAGGAAAGATATTGGAAAAAGGAACGACTCCGTATAAGGAGATGGCCTGGCAGAGTTACTGCAGCCAGATATTGCAGCCCCTGCTATTCCACTAGCCCGCAACACAGTGTAGTAGTGCTGGCTTCATCTAACCCTAAGCCGTAAGTAGCTTGGATCAAATCAACGTAAGATCGTTCGAATCGATATTCATAATAATAAAATAAATAAATAGAATTATAGGACATTCCCTTAAGTATGAAATAGATCCCAAACTATTTCCTTAAATATCTCAACATTCATTTAACGCCTAGTTAAGAAATAGAAATATAATGAATTAATGAATACAAAAAAAAAAAAAAAAAAAATCTGATTGTCAGTTATTCTAATGGTTATAAAAAAAAAAAAGAATAAATAATTATCAAACATGAACGTTTTCTGACATTTTATTGCGAAATGTGCAAATAAATGTATGGAAGTTGAATGATAAAAAAAAGAGGGCTTAGTTACCAATGTAAGCATAATAAATTAGAAAATATGAAATAAGATAAAAAATAACACAATATTATCTGTTGAATATTCTTGAAGATACTTGATAGGATTTATCCATGGATTCCAGAGGATAATCCATTTTTGATATATAGGTGATAGAATAAAGGAATGAAACTAATTTTTGTTGTCCTTCTCATAAATAGTTTTTTGATTTATAAAATACAAAAAAGATTAAGTTGGTAAGATTAAAAGTAAGCTAAATACTGTATATAAATAAACATCAAACGAGAAAATTTCGATAAAGGGACACTCAGGGGACTGAGAATCAGGAACATAAAAAATTATTTTTTATATGAATCTAATATAGAATAGCTTACCTTAATTACCCCACTTTATCAAAATAAATATAGCTTTAAAGCAACCCAAAACCCGTTATAAAAAACGCTGGTTAATGATTATTAGTCATTGGGTACGTAATTTTGCTTATTTCCATCAAAATACCCTTATATGAGCTACGTCGATGTTTTACTTCGCAGAAGAGCTACGTAACATTTTGGTTGATCACGATCTTTCACAGATTTGTGTTCCATAAAACTGCAATGTAAAGTACATTTAAGTGAAATGTAAAAGCCCTCTTGATAAGTAGTTGAGGCATGTTTTCATTTTTGTATATGCTGCACAGAATTGTTATGTGTGTGCTGTTCACATAATTCTGTTGCACCTCCGATAGTTCCTTAATAATAACGTCTCACGAGTTATTTATGGTTAGTTCATTAACCTCCAAGGGTAAATGTCACTAAAAGAGAGATCCTTAAATTGTATTTTCCCTAAAGTTAGTTCCTAGGTACGTAGCACTTTTGTGTACAGGAATAACGAAAGCGACGTTGAAATATTTGAATATGATTTGTCGGATTATTCATCAGATGGCGATTATTCATAATATTTTATCCATGTATAAGAGTTTTGAGCTACGATGAAGATAATATTCCTTGTTCTTGCCTCTTTAAAAACGGTAGTTGATTAATATATTTAATCATTTGTTGATTATAATTTACCCTTGTTATACAGAAAGTTCTGGGTTTTTCCATGATAATGATGAAGAATACATTTTAAGATTAAAAATAATGTTTAAAAAAAAAATTGAATGCCTTTTTAAATTTATATTCATTTTTCGTAACAATAAATTCACCCATATTTCTCTATAAATTAACCTATTCAGGTATAATTTACCGATATAATGCGACCACATCAGCCAGATCACAATGTGTTAATTGAAAAAATAATATTCAAAGGTATATACGTAAACTGGAGCTAACTCCATAGGCCGTAGGAAGGGCGGTTGAAGAAAAACAAATATATAAAATAAGAGAGGAAGGAAGAGGGGCCCTTGAGGTACCATAAGCCTACGAATAGTGGCCCTGCCCCTGACAGCGCTATATAAAACAGAGTCCAGTTTGGATTCAATCAACCGCCCTCATGACTTTATGCAACAGCCTCCTTTTATTTCCACCTAGAGTGTGTCCGTCCACCGCAAATATTAAACCTTCTTGGAGGTCGTTTTATCTCCCTCCTCTAGCGGCAGAGTTTGAGGGCGCCTTCATCTCAAGGAGGTCTGGAGGTATTACACAACCGGTTTGTGGCCGGCCACTCACTATATTGCGAAGCGCTAGCTTTTCAATAGAGTAAGAAAGGAAAAAGAAAATGTTCTGTGTAGCGAAAAAGGAATTCCGGGCTATCAAAAAATACTTCATCCCTACAAATTGTTTTATTAAATGTTGATAAATATAAGATATTTAGGCGTGATGACCATATCCCGTAGGTGTAAATTATTAAAACCCTAAAATTAAAAGACGAAAAAAAGGGAAAAGCGGTGAAGGCTGGAAAAGGCGGCAAAATAACTGCAAGGAGTAAAGCCAAAACAAAACTTTTATTCATAAACAATAGCAATTTGCAAATTTCATAGGTACAGTTTTTAATCAGTTGATTAATGGGAAATATTAAGACTGAGGAAAGGAAAGTGCCCAGCAGCACCTATTTCCGGGCTTTATACATCACGAGAGGAGGTCACTCATCCAGCTTCTTTTTAGGCGCCTTCCAACAGGGACGTCATCCATGGCCAGGCCGCTAATTAGTTTGTTGTTATGTCCGAGCAATTTATCATGACAGCGTGCACGTTTTGGTCCATTGTTGGTTGTTGTCAAGTCTGAATGTGGAGTTTTGTTACTTACGTACCAAGGAGCGTTATTATTATTTAGGTGCAAAAGTATATTAAGATTTAATATATTAATATATAAGGGGTAGTGCCCTACAATAAGTTAGTAATAACTGAGCATATATTTTGTATAACAAACCAATTTATTTTTATAAAATTATCTTCCTTGTACTGAGCAGGTGGTCAGCTCATGGACAACTTTAGTGCATCTCGCTAAAATTTTCTAGTTGTCTTAAACATTTCAGACATATTGATATATACAAATATTGAACATTTTGTAAAATACTATTAGAAAGGAAATCCGGAAGATTTTTATTTTATTTTTCTCGTTTTTATTCAGAATCTCCCAAACTAAATATTTACTTAAAAAATTAAATTTAAAAAAAATATAATTTAATATGTTTTTTAATAATTTGTATGTCTTACTGTGTTTCTAGCTTCTGTTGAGTTGAGGCAAAGCTACTTCATATTTTATCCCCAAATCGGAAATTTAACATTATATTTGTTCACAAGGACTAACATATGAATATTTATGTTTCACCCGAAGAATTTCATTCTTTAAATCTATAAAATCTATAGAGTGAGACTTTTATCGACTCAAACGGTCAATTTCGTAAAAGCCGTAAGCGAGTAAAAAATCGTAAAGCGAGACCAAAAAAATAAAGAATATACCCAGAGATTGGCTTAAGTTATACAATTTTAATATGGAAAGGTGTTCGCACCTGGTATCATAAAACCGCTGAGCGAAGTTTGGAGAATTTAGGACGAACGGTATGGATTTCTATAAAGAACAAAAAAAAAAAACAGAATTTCATCTATATTTATATAGATTTGTTTATAGAAAGGTACTTGGAATAAAGTTCTTTCTAAAGCAAAGAGCAAATACCTAGTTATTTTATCTATCGTCATGATTTTGCAGGGTTACTGTTTTTGTATTTCTTATTGATCATATATATATATCTGTATATGACGGCTGACGGGTACGTCCCAAGCCATAAATGCTTAAATGAAATTTTGTATTTTCTTGTTTACAATAATAAAGCATTATTATTATTATATGTATATTAGCTTGGCTGAACAACAATTTTATTTCTTTGATTGTTCATGAACTTTTTTATACCATTGGCATATTGAATTGAATATAGGATACCTGGATGATCTTTACAACAACCTTTCAAAACAAATCCAATCATAGATATAAATAAATAAGTGTTACCATCGAATATGATTATATTTTTATTCAAAAATGGACGAAAAGGTTTCATGTTTCAGGTGATGCGAGTAAATCCCGGGCAAGGAGCTAAATAACGATTAATTATATTTTATCTAAAATAATTGTAGCCGTTGTCCTTCCGTAACTGTGCACTCAACCATTGATTATATATTCCAAGCAAGAGGAAGATCCCTTTGTAACTCCTGAGGTCGGGACTCTGGAGAGGCCTACGACCACGGCTATCCAATTCCCTCTATGGACGGACATCTAGGAGGACTTACCCAAGACACTAATGAGAAGAGGTCCTGGCAAACGCGGCCCTAACCGCCCGGTAATTCCTGCTAAATCCTGGGACGGCCCCCGTTCAAAGGATTCGGCTCCTTGAATAATGTAAACAGCTCGGAGGACATATTGCATTTCAAAGGACCCCGCTAATGCTGCCATCTGGTGACTACATTAGGTCTCCTGTTTTACCCTCCTCTGGCTATTATTGGTCCGCCTCGGTTATTAGAAGCCCTGGGTTGGATTCTCGTTGAAGTTTTAATGCATGCTCTCTCTCACGCAGGGCCTATGTTGGGGTCACACTCAAACGATGCTATTCGCAAAGACGGACCTGGATCCCAACGTTCCTATCGTAAAAATTGATTTTACCTCTTCAACTGAGAAATCATAACTAACTAATATATTAAGTAGAATTGGGAATCAGAATAGTTCATTTAGTAAAGCACTGAAGTTTTATACTCCGAATTCCTGGTACTAGTCCACGATGACTAGTACATTCTCGTTAGACGCACAAAGCCTCTAAAAGGAGGATGCTATTTATTCATATAAAAGGAAAATTCTAATGGTTGAGTAAGGTTGCGTGAGGTCCAATAACCTCTTTCATCCCCAAGAACCTCCTTAGCGATGCATAATATATAGAGGTATCAATGGTTGATGGATTTTTTAATCTTACCTGATGACACTGAAACATAATTATTAATTGATTCTGATATTTCAAATGGCGCACGTAGTCTATCTTTGGTTATGAAGGGCTCAGGGCAACTGATTCTTACTGGAACTAAATGCGAATTCAATATGAAATTGAAACAACGGACCATCCAGTCATATCGCCATCCCTTTCTTATTAATCAGAAGCCGATTCGAATAAATCTAGTGACTCACATATTTTATTTTTAGCCTATTTTTTTTAATAAAACATACTAAAAATGCAATGTGAAATATCGTAAACATATTGTGTGTAAATAGAATTCTACGAGTTATTGAAATATGCAAGTTCTATCTTTAAATTGATTTCAGTTCAATCAAGAAGTGTCATGATTTATTCGATTCAGTCCTAAAAGAAAAGGTATCAAGCAAAAAATTTGAAATCTGAGTGTACCAAACATTAATGCAGACTTCCTTGACAATTTACATGTATTTCGATTCGAATCAAGACCAGCTTGATTAATCTGCATGAATAACGTGTTGTTTTTGTTACTACAATCAGCTCACTCCTATCAACACAGAGTTTCCGTTTTTCCTGTTTCACGTGATGCAGCTCAGGATTTGAGATTCCGATAACTGTAGAAGTAAAATTATACCATTTCAGCATTACAAACCTATAAAAGTATATAGCATTATAGAATCATGAATTTGATGTTTTAGTAGAAATAAGTTCCAGGAAAATATTGTCTTTGGTTAGAACCGACTTGTATAGAGACTGAAAAAGAAGATAAAGATTCAAAATTACTTTCATTGTTAAACAGCTTAAACATTTACGGCAACATGTGAGAAACATGTGTTAGTTAATCTGTTAAGAAAGATGTCAGGAGAATCCAGAAACAGGGACGAAACTATAGGGACTGAGGACAATACGTTTTCTTCTTCTTCTTCAGAAACAAACGAATACGTTCAATGGATTCTGGAAAATGCTTACAACCTCATCTGGGGATACAACACCATCTTGTCTACTGTAAGTATAATGATTTTTTTTCAATCTACTATTGTTTGCATTAATTTTTATTAATCTAACAATGTTCATACAATTGAGAAATATATAAGATTTGCTTAGTAACGAATAGGTAAGAAAAAAGTGAAGTTTATTTCAAATAACCAATTTCAGCAGTTCTCTAAAGCTTAAACAATACTCTTTTGGGATCCAAAACAAATCAAGAATTAATTCGGTGGAACTGGAAATGTCATGCTAAGAAATATCAACCACGTTGTCCTTTCTTGTGTGCCCTTGCCCATCACTAGCGTTCTATAGCTATTAGAAACTGTATAAATTGGTTATAACATAACTCAGTTATAAAAAATAACTAGATATATATTTAAAAATGCGGAGAAAATGTTCCAAAAACAAAACGAAAGAGGTTTTGGAAAGATTTCTCCGCAACCCTGCTGTATGATCTATACTCAGCAGGATGCTGCAATTAGCAATACTCATCAAGAGAACACCTGGACCGACTTTTTTCTAAAACATCATTATAATAATCATTGCCTTCGACTTCTTAAGTTATATAGAGCAATACCTATACACCGCAGAGTAAACTTCCGTACATCGCAGGAGCATAATCATTCATCAAATCAAGTAATTAATTAATTGATTTATCGAATCTTTATCTTACTTTTAAAGTAAATATTACATGGTATTAAACTACGAATGATCCTTAAAAATCGAATTTAAAAAGCGTGTAATAAAAATTTTAAACATGAAAATGAGACTGACTCACGTATATCTTCAAAGGTACATAATGATACATTATTAACCTGATTTAAAAAATGCATTCGACTCCATAGATTACTTCACTGTTCTGTTCAAACATACTGCAGGGCAAATTATTCTATTTGTATTTGCACAGCTTTACTAATAACTGTTCAAGGCCCGAACACGTGCATGGCCACGAGAAACCTTGGTAGCCGCCTCAAACTCCAATTTAAAATCGCTCTCTGAAGTTCTGCGTCGCGCAGGCCGTCAACTTACGCTTGGACTACTAAATGATTCAACGAATCTTCCGGGGCTGTTGGGTATGCCAGTCTTAGCATCATCGCTACGTACGCCTAGAACTCATGACCTTCTGCTTCCTGCTATTAAGCTGGGACAGGTATTCTTATGCGAGGTGGGTGTAGCTGAACCGCATCTCAAGCCGGCTTTCTAACATGTTAAAATCATAGGAATTGTCGGCTTTGAGATCCAGAAGGCTATACAGTGCGTCGCCTCCGAGGACAACCGTAATGGCAACTTCTTCCTTAGATTCTTATCTCTAGAGGACCACCCATTAGCAATTGCCGCAGGATTGAACTGCATGAGGTAATACGATCAAGATGGCTTACCAACAAAAGATGGTTATTTTATTCTGGCCTGGCTCTACGTAACCATGGATCCAAGTTCTTCATCGTCTCGATATTGATGCCGGTTTGGCTGCTTTTATACGACCGCCTGGGCTTGTTTTTCCAATGCCTATGTTAGCTTCTCAAATTCTTTCCTGAATACGAAAATCCTCGCTTATTGTTGAGCCAACCTGTAATTCATGCTATCCACTTCAACAGATAGGTTGACCAACCTATAGTTGGTGAACTTGTCATTTATCCAGTCGGCAAGCGGTGTGTGAACCACCGCTTCGGTTTCACGTTACAATATGAATTTTTTTTTCTTTTTGAAGTCACACTTTTTACTTAAATATTTACAAATTGATCCTAAATTGTTGCTCTCCTCATTTTATTTATGACCTTTTCGACATTCAAGCCTTTTCAAGTTTGTTTTCTTTTGACCATAAAAACTGTTACAATTAAATACGCTATATGTCCTCATCAAACAAAATTTAAACATCAAAAAGTCAAAAACACAAAAGGCCTCATGGTTAGGGTGTTGTTGCCATTATAATTTTAAGTTTTTTTTTGTTTATTAGGGCATTAGGCTATTTACTCAAAGCAGGTGCTTTTTTTTCAGGTTACGAGTTTGGGAATACTTATAAATATGTTCATGTATGAATTCACCTTGGGCAGCATGCTAATGGGTAAAGTAATTGAAAATGATTATTACCAGGTTTAATTTCCCAATCATTTTATATGTTCCAGTTACTAATAATATTTGCTCAGGAGAAAATAAGTCGTTATCAAAAGAGATTCGTAAAAGAGCAGTCTACCGCTGACCAAATATTTTCCCTGTGATTTTACTGGAAAGGAACAGGAAATTCCAGATAATCCGAGCAAGGGAATCCGCACTTTTTAGAGCCGCATATGACAGCTTTTCAAGAGAGAAGCTCTAGAATTCTAGAGTTAAGAATCACTCCGAAACTTGATTTTTGGGTACGAATGACAATGAAAGATGTGAAGTGCCATGTCCGAGTTCAAGGAAGGACATCCGAGAATTTTCGCACACACTAAGAACTCCGACTGTAGTTCGCAATAAGAAGAACGAATATCCAAGTAGGAGGGTAGGTGTTTAATAATAGTCGTGATCCTATACTTTGCAGACACCGTTGATGTGATTGGGTGGAATTTTCGACCAATGAAGAATGTCATTCTCAATTTATAAAGGAAAACTGTATAAATGGGACTCGTCATAAATGACACAAAAGCCCGATATAAGCTTGATTCCCATTGGTGGAGACAAGATATATATATGGTCATGTTCACAAACTTTTAAGAAAGTTAAGGAATTCATCCTCCTCAAGTGAACTCAGGTGGTCGATTTTGCAGGGGCACTTACGAGTAGCTTCCCCATTGAGTGTACCGCCAGATAAGGAGAAGTTGATGTGCATAATATATTTACTGTAGATAAATTTATGAAAAATTAAATTCAAAGTTTTAAATGATTCTTTTAATTTTTACAATAAAACGAACATTAAAATTTATATTATATAAATTTAATTTATTATATTATATAATAAACTCTTGATTTGATTTTAAAGTCATTAGGATTTAATTTTATTACTTACATTTTTTTTTTGTTTAAGCATGTTACCGCTTATATTTCAGATATACTTGTGCTATGTATGTTCCCTCTGTCTGTACTCCTGTGGGAGCTGATATTATACTTTGGCGAGCATATCGTAAGTTTAATATTTTTTTATTAAACATAACATCGCCACTGTTGTGACTTATCCAAAATAAAAATACATTTTCAACTCTACAACTTATGGAAAAACAAAGATATAAAGAGTGGTCTCGATAATCCAAAAACCTTGGCAATCCGGACGCAAAGAGAAAATAAATTATTTGATACAGTAGCACATTGTGATATTGCAGATTTAATGCCATCTGAATTCTTACGAAAGTAACGTAAGAATAAGGGTCTGGCCACACATGTCCGCACCGGATCCGCACCGTAGCAATAATACAGGTTATGTTCAGAATATTTTTAATTTAACTTACATATTACCTTTAGTTATGCCTAAAGTGGCCTGTGTCTGACATGTGTGGCTTGAACTATAGGCATAACTAAAGGTAATATGTAAGTTAAATTAAAAATATTCTGAACATAACCTGTATTATTGCTACGGTGCGGATCCGGTGCGGACATGTGTGGCCAGACCTTAAAAGTCGCATTAATGTTGTCTCGTAAAATAAACCCGATTTCAAGGAATTCAATAATGTCTCACTTTTGATGTAGGCTTATTTTAATTAGGTTTTTAAAGCCTAATGGAACAGTTTGGCGAAAATAGGATTTGATAAGAAATAAGAAATCTTGGTGTCAAAAAAAAAAAAAAAAAGTTTCTCGAATTAAATTCTCTTTTATTGGAAAAGTTATTTAAAGCGATTATATTGTTCATTTTTAATAAGTCATATAAACGCAATAAGGCTCTGAAGATCGATCATGTGGTTAAGTTTGTGTTAAAGTGTCGTTACAAGAAGATACTTTTTGTCAGCTTTTTTTTATTTGAGTTTATTTGTGTGGCATTGCAAATTGTTATTTCCGTTTAATAAAAATCATTTAAACCCAGTTAAGTGTTACGGTATATATTTTCGTTACTTTGTGCAATTTTCCTATCACGTTAAATAACCTTTCATAATCCGAAAATTTAGATAGGCCATACAGGTTGTGAAATCTATATGTTCGAATTATTAAGGCCGTCCTTTATATGACAACAAATTATTAATAAAATAAATATTAAGAAGTGTTGTAGTCAGACTAATTCTTTGTTAATAATTTAAATATCATTAATAATCTAAGATTCTTTAATAATATTTCCTCAAGATATTTCCATACACACAAATTTGTGTGGATCGTACTCTTGTATATATATTATTATTATATAGTTATATGAATTATGTTCAAATTCCCTGAACATCTCAAACTCAAAACAGTACCTACCAAAATCAAATTTTTATGTCGAATTGTGTTTAATTTAATAGGAATACTTGTTCGCAGAGTAGCTTCCCAGTATAATACCTCTTTCTACGGAGATCTGCAAGCAATTTCAATACTGTATGATATCACCTTATCTTAAAAACGTTTTTACTTTCACTTACCTATACATGGAATATATAGTAAGTGGAAGTATTGCGATCGTGAAAATTTTCGACTTCCGGTTTTCAACGGAAATACACGTTTTGGGGTCCCCTGAGTCAAAATAACCAAGTCCCGCGAAATGGTCTGTGTGTGTGTGTGTGTGTGTCTGTGTGTGTGTGTGTGTATGTGTGTGTGTGTGAACAGACTAGCTCAAAAACTATAAACCTTGCGAACCTGAAATTAGGTATTTAGAGTATGTATATGCCCGCGATGTGACAGCGAAAATTTCATCAAATTTGCTCAAAGGGAGGGGGTACTTTATTTAATAACTTTTTAAGTTTTTTTCGATTTTCTCAAAAATGGCTCCAACGATTTTAATTAAACTGAGCATTTGATCTATTGATATGCCCGAGATATGACTGTAAAAATTTCATCAAAATTGATCAACCGGAGGGGGGACTTTACTTAATAAATGTTGTATCATTTTCATGTGTTTTTTTTATTTACTCAATAACGGTTTTAAAGATTTTGATCAAACTTGGTATTTGATGTATTTATATGCCCGAGATATGACTTTAAAAATTTCATCAAAATAGATCAACAGGAGGGGTGACTTTACTTGATAAAGTTTGTCCATTTTTTACCTTTTTGATCGATTATCTCAAAAACGGTTTTAACGATTTTTATCAAATTCGTTATGTTTAATGAAAATTAGTTGTTATTTAATATCAGGTAAGCTTTATCATTATTAAAATGTTCTGAGGGGGCTTAAATGGGGAAGGGGCTTTTTTTGTTTTTCTATAAAGTACCTTTGTTTTAGTTTATATTGAGCAATTAACTGTCTCTCATCACGCTTAAAAATAAGAAATGGCTAAATATGATATATGAAGAAACTCAAGTAATCATATACAGGAGAAAAA
This sequence comes from Aelia acuminata, assembly GCA_911387785.2. Taxonomy (NCBI): domain Eukaryota; kingdom Metazoa; phylum Arthropoda; class Insecta; order Hemiptera; family Pentatomidae; genus Aelia; species Aelia acuminata. Next base: position 185,529,780 of record OU426978.1, on the reverse strand, counting down.
AAGAAAAATATTCCGTCAACTCATAAAACACCTTGAGCTCACGCATGCGCCGTACGCCTTTAATGACAAACCAATGCGTTATAATTAAACTTTTCTGTTCATTTGAGAAGTGGCCATTAACAAAACGCATTAATTTCTAATCTAAGTAAGTTGGTAAGTGAAAGTTGTGTGTTGCGCGCACGCACCAGATTTTTTTTAATACTTATCTTTATATATATCTAAATAAAATAGTTGTGTGTTGCGAGAATCGCGTTAGATTTTTAAGATTATATGCGTGGGCGATGATAAAATTGATGGTACATTTTTCACGGAAATTAAATTTATCCTATTTTTTACTTTCACTTACCTATATATGAAATATATAGTAAGTGGAAGTATTGCGATCGTGAAAATTTTCGACTTCCGGTTTTCAACGGAAATACACGTTTTGGGGTCCCCTGAGTCAAAATAACCAAGTCCCCCGAAATGGTCTGTGTGTGTGTGTGTGTGTGTCTGTGTGTCTATGTGTGTGTGTGTGTGTGTGAACAGACTAGCTCAAAAACTATAAACCGTAGGAACCTGAAATTGGGTATTTAGAGTATGTATATGCCCGCGATGTGACAGCGAAAATTTCATCAAATTTGCTCAAAGGGAGGGGGTACTTTATTGAATAACTTTTTAAGTTTTTGTCGATTTTCTCAAAAACGGCTCTAACGATTTTGATTAAACTGAGTATTTGATCTATTGATATGCCCGAAATATGACTGTAAAAATTTCATCAAAATTGATCAACCGGAGGGGGGACTTTACTTAATAAATTTTGTATCATTTTCACGTGCTTTTTCTATTTACTCAAAAACGGTTTTAACGATTTTGATCAAACTTGGTATTTGATGTATTTATATGCCCGAGATATGACTGTAAAAATTTCATCAAAATTGATCAACAGCAGGGGGGACTTTACTTAATAAATTCTGTCCAATTTTTACCTTTTTGATAGATTATCTCAAAAACGGCTTTAACGATTTTTATCAAATTCGTTATGTTTAATGAAAATTAGTTGTTATTTAATATCAGGTAAGCTTTATCATTATTAAAATGTTCTGAGGGGGCTTTAATGGGGAAGGGGCCTTTTTTGTTTTTCTATTAAGTACCTTTGTTTTAGTTTATATTGAGAAATTAACCGTCTCTCATCACGCCTAAAAATAAGAAATGGCTAAATATGATATATGAAGAAAATCAAGTAAACATATACAGGAGAAAAAAAGAAATATATTCCGTCAACTCATAAAACACCTTGAGCTCACGCATGCGCCATACGCCTTTAATGACAAACCAATGCGTTATAATTAAAGCTGTTCTGTTCATTTGAGAAGTGGCAATTAACAAAACGCATGAATTTCTAATCTAAGTAAATTGTAAGTGAAAGTTGTGTGTTGCGCGCACGCACCAGATTTTTTTTTTTTACAATATAACATATTCCATTTGCTCTAAAAAGGTCGATGAAACATTTTGACTTTTTATTATTTAATTTTCAGCGCAGTGTTGCTCTTTTAGGAATACTTTGCGTTCTCAATTTATGCCCTTATGCTGTGGCGGTTTACGTATTAAGTCAACTGTGGCATGAGGAACCATATGCGTAAGTTGATTTCACGGTAATTAAATAATTATATATGAACTGAATTTCATAACAAATTAATTTTAAGTTTTCGTTTTGAACGTTATTAGATTTAAATTGCAAGAGTTATGGAGATTAAAGCTAAATTTTAAACAATGAAAATTGATCTGTTACAGAGAATCCAGGGGTATTTTCGCTATAACCATAATCATAGCATACACCGGTGAGTACAGAAATAATATAATAATTAACGTCATATATACTGAAATGTCCGTTTTGGGTTCCGTTAATTGTAAAATTTTCTATGCAAAAATATGGATGAAAGATATAGAGAACATCCGATTAATTGAACATCTGCGAGCTAAGTCAGAATAAAAGTATTGTTTCCTTCCGAAGAATTTATTTCCAAAGAACCAATTCTAATTCTGACCTAGGAAATCGTACCTGCTCAGGACTGTCCTTATGCATCTGTGAGCATCATTATTAGTTTCCTCTTCCGTCAGACAGTCTGTAGAAGATATGTTCTTAAACCCATAAATTAGAATTAAATTTGAAAAGAAAACGAAATTTTTATATAATATAAGCTATAGTCTATACAAATATTTATATGAATGATCTCATTAAGTTACTGTTAGCCAAGCCGTTGAGCAAGCACAACCTATCCCATATTTCACTACGCGAAAATGAATAATTCCTAAAATGAGAAAATACAAAAATAAATAGCTCTTGCTCTTGCGGATATTAAGCTTAGAGATTTGACATAAACCATACGGTACTTACGTGATATATGTATAGTTACGAAGGGGAAAAAAATGGGTTGTGGGCATTGCTAAACAATAATCTATCCAAAAATAATAACGGAACGCTAACTTTTTTTATTTTGACACTATGAAAAAGAAAGGACTAGATCAATAGTTATTTAATTTATGAATATATATACATAGGTTACATGGAATCCTATAAAGAGAAAAACTAAGTTTTAGTTATTAGAAGTTTGTTTCTAGTTTCACTAAATTAATGTTATTTACTTTAGGTTTCGTGACTCTCTCTGAAGTGTACCTATACTGGAAGATGTGGAGGTTACGGGTCGAAAGGGCCTCTATAGAAATCATTGAAAGGAGTAGTGCGACCATGCCTTCAGAGATCCTCTGAAATCTATTTGCCTGTTTGCATACCTATTTTTAATAAAAAATAGAGTTTTTGCTTGCCCACGAATGATCTGTATATGATATTTTGTCTATTTGGCCAGCTCAAGTAATTTGTCTTCAATACTCTGAAATGTTTTTATTACGACTATTGATGTTGGTCGCAACCTATAGTTAATAGTGGTTGGCTATATTATTTTTACCTTTTATTGCTGCTTTTATTATTTTCTTCGTGTTCCGGATTAATGTAGTCTCAAGTTACATGTTTTGGAGCAAAACGTTATACGCCAGCTTTAGGCTATAAATTTATTTCTTTTCTTTTGTATAAGTTTAAAAGTAATATAGAGTATTGTGGATTTATATGTAGACCTTCTTTATAAAAAAAAAAAAAAAAAAAAAAAAAAAAAAAAAAAAAAAAAAAAAAAAAAAAAAAAAAAAAAAAAAAAAAACTTATATCGTCCTTTTCTTTGCCAATTTTCTCATCCCCAATACTATTTTAATACACACATTTTCTGAGTACTACATTACAATTAACTAAGGCTGGAAACTATCCAAGTTCCATGACCTGAGGACTAGGAAACACCCCTCCCGATAATAAGGGAATTTCCCTGTGGATGCCATCGATAACCCTTCACCCTTAGACGAGGACAGATTTTCCAGAGAGGGGAGGGCGCACCCGTACCATAACCACAATCATCCGAAGAGACAACATCCGTTTCTTGGGAATATCTAATGACTTCTAATCTTGTTTTCTGACTTAAAAACATCGCCCTGTGTTTGACTGCGGAGTCAGCTCCTGGCTGCTATGCAAATCTCTATTAGCTCGCTTTTAATCAACTCTCAGCCAATCGATAGAGCCCGTCTTTTAGTGGGGTCTTCTCTTCGGAGGGTTCCTTCCTTTGCCACGTGCAAGTGCTTATTGAAGTATATTTTGAAAAAAAATTCTTCTTTTAAAAATTTTGTATTATATTTTCACTGTATTAACTAATATAAAGGAACTAAGTCTGGACCGAAAACAAGGCCAATCTTTTCTCTTCAGACAAAATTATTTCAAATTACAGACTTTTAATTTAATTTTATATGTAATAATAATCAATATATATTATAAAGCAAAGTGTACAATGTGCGTGCCGATAAGGCTCAAAAACGACTCAACCTGCGTTTAAGAAAGTTATGTCAGCGTGTTGCTATACAACCCCTAACGGAGAAGAAGGTTTCCGTTTTTCTTTTAAGGGTGTAAAATTGAAGAGGAAAGGACTGGAATTTGAAGCCTCTAGCACCATTTAATTAGTCTACCTTAGAATGACATGCGAGTTTATGAATGAAAAATTTAGTTCGAGCTGCAGACTACCAGGAAGCGCTAGGGTGTGTTTCACTCAACGTTTATTGTTCATTCATTCCGTTCAGTTTGTTGTTTAAGGTTATCTATTGTTTCAGCTGTTCTTATTAAATTACTAAAAAATCAAGCGAAAATAATTAGTTTCGCCTTTTTTTCAAATAATATAATGATTTTACATATCTGCAATCAATTAGAAAACCGATTGGATACCTTACGAGCGAATAAAAACAGACATATAACAAAAAAGAAGAGCTCTATTGACTGATTTTAAATCGAAAATAAAAAAATTGAAGTGTTCTTATTGTATGTAATTATAAAAAATGTTTTTTTTACTATGTATGATGAGCATTCCATTTGACAAAATGACTAATTCCAATTACAACATTTTTTCAGTAAGATTTTATCACCTCTCATAGTTCTGGATAAAAAGGAATATGATCAAAAAATTGTGCCCTCATGATATTTTGTAATAGATTTAACTATTATCTAATAACTTACTATATGCTGACTGCTTGGAATGCGCTTATAGGATTCAGAATCATAGAAACCATCAAAAACGATGCATGACTCGACAAAGTTGCAGCATAATTAATTGTTCATTCACCATTTTCAACCCCCTTTAAAGTATATAGGGTTCCTTATTTGGGCGAACTCTGCAGATCTCGAATCTTAATATTGATACCGAGTTGAGTATTAGCAGTGGACGAAGCAACAAGTGAGCTCCTACGGATTAACAGCGGGCAAAGCACAACTTGCCCGTCCAGCTAAGTCGTAGAATTAATATATTTAATTTAAATATTATCATTATTTTTTCTTTTAATTAGCATAGTTATTTTGCATACTTATATATACAGGATTTTATTTTATTTCATTTTTCTTTATTATTTTCTATTGGAAGACAGCAGTTGTGTCTTCATAGTATTTATTTTATTTGCAAATACACCTTTTATTTCTCTCTCTCTCACGTATTTTAATTTTCTAAACTATTAAATTTAGTTAATTAAATATCTATCCACAAATAGCAACGGAAAATGAATAAACCTCCCGACATCCGATCCCCGAATAAAAAAAGGGTTAAACGTAGCTGGAAAAATGTCTATGAACCGGAAGAAAATGAAACGAATGAACTAAAAAATAATAATAAATTTTTAGTAATAGAAAGGGATGAAGAAGGTGATCTTAAAAAAGTTTCGCCGTTCTTAATTTATAAAGTAATAAAAAATAATTGTGGTGAGCCGAAAAATATTAAAAAACTAAGAAATGGAACTATTATAGTTGAAACAATTTCTAGGGAGCAATCCGAAAAACTTCTAAAACTGAATAATTTCGGTCCATTGATAAAAATTAAAGTAACTCCGCACCAAAAACTAAATATTAGCAAGGGAGTAATATTCTGTCCTGATTTAGATGGAGTAGAAGAAAACGAAATTTTAGAAGAATTAGGGGAACATTTTGTAAAAGAAATCAAAAGAATAGTAAGTAGGAAAGCGGGTATCGAAAGGAAAACACATTTGTATGTTCTTACTTTCTCATTACCTACTTTACCAGAATCTATCCGTGTCGGATTCCAAAAAATTAACGTTAAAATGTACATCCCCAACCCAATTAGATGTAGAACCTGTTTGAAATTCGGGCACTTTGCCGACAAATGCACAAAAACTCCAATATGTGCATACTGTTCAAAATCTGAACATAATGGAGTACCCTGTGACTCAATAGTCCCAAATTGTGTGAATTGTGGAAACCACCATTCCAGTCTTGATCTAAAATGCCCTAAGCTGTTAGAGGAAAAACAAATTAAAACTATACAGTTTAAAGAAAAAATACCTTATAATGAGGCTAGGAAAAAATATAAGGAAACACACCATATAAAAGAAAACTTAAATTATGCTGAAGCAGCTAAATCTAATAGGAAAGTAGGAATAGACGTAGGAAGCCAAACTGAAGAGTTTGAAAAATTTAATTTATCAAATAATATTAGTGCTCCTTCCAATGCAGGAGCTTCCACATCAGCCACTGATAAAATCAGGGCCCCCACTCCCTCGTATCCCCTCCCTCCTACCCCCCTCCCGCCTCCCCCCCATCCTCCCACCTCTACCTCGACTCCGCCTTCATCTTCGTCTCCCAGAGTGGGCCGTGATAGGTCCGTCGGGAGATCTCGGTCGGCTTCGGAGAGCCGAACCGAAACTAACCGAGTATCGCCGAAAAACGAGAACTCGGAAGTATTTAAAGCCCCGCCGCTCCAACAGCGGGATACTGTGCGCAAAAGTCAACAAAAATTAAGCAATAACACGAAAAATAAAAGAGATCCATCTAAAGGTAATGAAGGAAACGAAATGGAAATTACTTAAAATTAATTTTAACTAATGGTGTATATCATACCCAAAATAACTCGCTTAAAAACGTTAAAAGACAGAAAACATCAAGAAACAGATCTCCAATATATAATTATACTTATTCCATACTATAAAAATTATTATAAACTGCAAAAAATAATACTTTTACCCAAAAAGATCAATAAAACAGTAATAATTAGAAATTTTTCCAAAACCGGAAAAATTAAACCCCTCTTAAAAATAGCATCAGCACTAATTTCTACACGATATCAAATGAAAATGGAATTTACGAATTTTCCGGGCTGCCCAATCATAATATACTTCTGTATATTTCAAGACTATAAACAATATTATACCAAGCAAATACACTCTATGTATATACAGTGTACATATACACTTAAAACAATATATACATTAAATGCATATTTAAATAGAATTTAGATAGAGAAAAAAAAAAAAAGAAAAAAAAAAAAAAAAAAAAAAAAAAAAAAAAAAAAAAAAAAAAAAAAAAAAAGTTTAGTCACCAAACTATAATTGTTATACTATTACCTACCAAACACCATGACAATAGTTAGTTGGAACTGTAACGGAATAAGCACACAATACGAAGAAATGAAGATCCTTATAGAAGACTCAAAGCCAACCATTTTATGTTTACAAGAAACAAAACTAAACCCCCAAAAAAGCTTACACATAAAAGATTACTTAATACATAGAAAAGATAAAGAAATAGGAGAAGAAGGTAGATCACACGGAGGAGTTGTAACCGCAGTGAGAAAAGACTTATATTCCGAACAACTGGAAGTGGAGACCCCCCTTCAAGCAATAGTTACAAAAGTAAAACTTCGCATCACCGTAACAATATGTAATATATATCTGCCACCGACCGAGAGAATAAATGAAGCAGCACTCATTCAACTCATTAATGGCCTTCCTAGCCCTTATATCGTAATGGGAGACCTAAATGGGGCCCACCAAACCTGGGGCTCAACTACACCTAATACCAGAGGAAATATAATTAGAAGAGTTATAGATTCCACCGATTCACTCATTATGAATACTGGAGAAGCTACATATATTTGTCCCCGAACCGGATCCATGTCAGCACTGGACTTATCATTCGTCTCGCCAAGCCTGCATACCCAGGTTACCTGGAGTGTCTGTGACAACCAATATGGAAGTGATCATTTCCCTACAATGCTACGCTTCACCACCGAAATTACCAAGGTAAAAAGACACCCAAGATGGATCCTTGAAAAAGCTAATTGGGATGAATTCAAAGAAATTATTAAACAACCAGTAGACTATCGCTCAGAAAACATAAATGAAACAATAGAAATATTTACCCAGAATATAATAAATTCCGCTCTACTAACGATCCCAAAAACAAAAGGAAATCCCAAAACAAGCCATCCACCATGGTTCGACGAGGAATGCCGGAAAACCATTATTAAAAAAAACAAAGCACTTAAAGAGTTTCAGCGAAACCCTACCCAGAGAACCTTAATAAACTATAAAAAGCTGAAATCAACTGTAAGACATCTTGTGAAAAATAAAAAAAAAAGTTCCTGGATTTCGTACGTTGAATCAATAAACATGAATACCCCGATAAAAAAAATATGGCAAAAAATTCATAGTATAGCTGGAAATTACAACACAGAGACCCCTATGCTAAAAATCCAAAACGACATTGTAACTGATCCAAAAACAATAGCGGAAAATCTAGTTCATCATTTTGCAGCAATATCAAACACTGAAAACAGACCTCACTCATACGAAAACCCTCAAGAAATAGATTTCGCACTTACAAAAAACGAAGACAGCATATATTTGGAAGACTATAATCGTCCATTTACGAAATGGGAGTTACAAACGGCAATTGACGAGTTAAAGTGCTCTTCCCCCGGAAAAGATGAAGTGCACAATAATATGATCAAAAATTTTCCCTATGAAATTAATAGAAAACTTCTCGAAATATTTAATAAAATATGGGAAACCTCCACATATCCCCAAGCTTGGCGAGAATCGATAGTTATCCCAGTTCTGAAACCAGGGAAAAATAAATTACACCCTAACAGTTACCGACCAATATCACTCACCAGCTGCTTATCTAAATTATTCGAGAAAATGGTCAACAGACGTCTGGTATGGATGATTGACAAATATAACCTTTTATCGCCTATACAAAGTGGTTTTAGAAAAAGTAGATCAACAACGGACCAACTCGTGACAATGGAAGCAGAAATTTTGAACACTTTTGTAGAGCAAAAAGAAGCAGTCGGCATATTTTTTGACTTCGAAAAGGCATACGACACCGTTGACCGAAAAATAATTTTAAAAGCATTATATGAATGGGGCTTCAGAGGTTCAATGCCCAAGTTTATACAAAGCTTTCTAGAAAAAAGATTTATTAGAGTGAGAATAGGCGAATCGTTTTCCAGTCGTAGAGAAACTATAAATGGCATCCCACAGGGAAGTGTCTTGAGTTGTAGTCTATTCGCTATTGCTATTAACTCGATAATCAAAGTAATCCCTGGAACAATAAAAGCGTTCCTCTACGTTGACGACCTGACGATTTTACTCAGATTCAGCAATTATGAGTGGATGAATAGAACCCTCCAAACAACGCTCAACAAGCTACAAGCCTGGTCTCAAAACAATAACCTCCGCTTGTCAACTGAAAAAACCAGAGGTATATTATTCTCAAAAAAAAGAACCCCGAGCCCAGTACCCCAACTTCACATTTATGGCAACACCTTAACGTTTTGTGAAGATGTTAAATTCCTCGGCCTGGTTTTAGACCGTAAGTTAACCTGGTTAAACCATATAAAGCACTTGCGAGAGGAATGTTTTAAGCGTCTAAGATTAATGAAAGTACTGGCAAAAACTACCTGGGGAGCTGATCGAAAGTCAATGTTGATGATCTACAACAGTATTATAAGAACCAAGATAGATTACGGTAGTGTGGTATATTCCTCCGCCAAAAGAAATTACCTCTTACTCTTGGACTCAATTCACCACGCTGGGATCAGGCTCTCTACTGGAGCGTTCAGGACAAGCCCAATAGAAAGTCTCTGTGCAGAGGCCTCCATGGCTCCACTCCTCTTCAGAAGACAGGAACTAGCAAATAATTACATAGCAAAACTAAAGCTCCAACCTACAAATCCGGCTTATCCTCATATATTCCAGCCCCATAACGTTAGAAAATATGAAAGAAACCAAAGAACACCTGCTCCTCTAGGCATCAGGCAAAAAGAAGTAATAAGAGAAATTTATGACATGGTCAGAGATCCGGCTGATCCCATCCTTCAATCACCTCCCTGGAAATACCAACCGTTTACAATAGATTTAACCTTTAAAAAAATGATACCAGGCTTATATAACTACAAACACTACGATATAGAAAATAAATATTCAGGATATGAAATCATATTCACGGATGGATCAAAGCAAAATGAAAATGTCGGTTTCGCAGTAATAAAGAACGGGATGGCCAAAAAGTACAAATTACCCTCATATTCTTCAATATACACTGCAGAACTACAGGCGATTTCAACAGCACTCTATTTATCCATAAACAGTGACCACTCCAAAATACTAATATGTTCTGACTCGTTTTCTGCTATCCAAAGTATACGAAATTTTAATAAAACTGGGCCAACACTGAATAAAATCCACAATTATATAGATATATTGAATAGCCTCAATAAAAGTGTAACTTTCCTCTGGACTCCAGGACATTCCGGGATATCAGGAAATGAAGCAGCAGACAAAGCAGCGAAAGATGCAGCTCACTTGAATATTCCAGCTCTCCAGATTTACGAGCCGAATGATGTTAAGAAATACCTAAGGCAGAAAGTCAGGAAAAACTGGGAATCAATGTGGGTGGAAATCCCAATAACGAACAAATTAAGAAATATAAAGAAAACGACAAAGAAGTGGGTAAGCGCTGCGAGAAAAAACAGACGAGAAGAAGTAGTCATGACAAGGTTGAGGATAGGTCATACCAACCTTACTCATGTGCATTTAATCACAAAAGAGGCCCAACCGAACTGCGAAAACTGCAAGGCTCCACTAACCGTCCAACACATAATAGAGGATTGCATATCACTACGCCAAGCATTCGAAAACAAAAAATTACCCCGTAACAGAGAACTAGTACTGGGAGACTCAGAAGAATCGACTGATAAAATCATACAAATATTGAAAGATACTCAATTATTCCATAAAATATAATGTAACAATTTTGTTTATAGGTGAGATGTGCGTTGACATCTCTTAATAGTAAGTGATAAAACTGTAAATAAAATTCCAACTGTAAATAAGATCCCAACTGTAAATAATATAATACAAATTGTAAATAATATCCCAACTAATATAATGTATATAATGTAAATACTAGGTAAGATATGATGCTTAAAAAAAAAAAAAAAAGAAAAAAAAAAAAAAAAAAAAAAAAAGAAAAAAAAAAAAAAAATTAAGATTTAAAAAAAAAATTAAATTAAGCTTTATTTAAAAAAAAAAAAAAAAAAAAAAAAAAAAAAAAAAAATTATCATTAATTATTGGAGTTTAAATATTTGTAAATAAACACAAAATAGCTTTAAGATAAGAATTAATGCTGTAGACTATTGTTAACCAATGATCATAGTTTTGAAATATACTGGAAAGTAAATATCACCTTGAATTTATACAAACAGTAAGCTTAGCACGGATAGGGCGTAATGACCTAGATGTTGATCGCCCGCAAAAATTGTAATCTAATCTTAATATTGATACCGTATTAAAAGTTTCAAGAAAGCGCTAATTTATTTCTATATTTTCTTTAAATTTAAAGTTTTTCTGTTATAAAAACTACCACACAACTACCGGAGCGAAGCCGGGCACCCAAGCTAGTGTTAAATAAATCAAGACGCCTAGTCGAGTAATCGTCCATGATATCTTTGATTGGTCTTTTACTCAATCAAGCCCTCGAAAAAAAACTTGCCCGGTATCAATTACACTCCCTTCATCTCTTACAATATTATTTTAAATAACAATCTCGTTATCCTAAGGGCATGAGAATGATTCTTTGAAAGTAAGATTCGACAATAATGAAGTATTTTAAAAGAAAAACATTTTTAAAATGTTTAGTGAATTTCAAGTTCTTTCTTGGAACTGCTGAAATAGTATACTTCTGTGGTCCCACTTATTTCTACTCATGAATAATTGATGGTATGTCAGGCATTATTTGTTTAAAACTTGTGAATAGGCTGAAAGTATAATTTATAGACTCTCAATATCTTTACTAATATTAATATATACTTACAACGTAAAAGTATTTGTATATCCCTATATAAAAAATTAAAGATGGGTCAATTTTCCACTAATAATAATATTACACTAATGGGGTTTATCAAAACCCCAATTTATGCAATTAAGTCCAAAATTGCAATTTCGTGAAAAATAAAATCTAAGAATATCAAACCCAAGGTTGTGAATGTGATAAATACTTGGCTCATAAGGCGCATAAACGAGGTAAACATCATGTGCAATACCACACATAACCGGTCTATATTAATAACTTTACTGGAATAGCTTCGAGAGCTAAAAGGTTCAATATTACACAAGAAAATATGAATTCAAGAATGTATAACTCGATGATTGATTCCGTTTGTTTTTGGATTCTGTGATCAAAGCTGTAACAAATAAAATTAAAATCAGGTATATGAAATCACATTCACTGTTACATCCTGTTGTTTCAACATTTTTTTACTTTCACTTACCTATATATGAAATATATAGTAAGTGGAAGTATTGCAATCGTGAAAAATTTCGACTTCCGGTTTTCAACGGAAATACACGTTTTGGGGTCCCCTGAGTCGAAATAACCAAGTCCCGCGAAATGGTCTGTGTGTGTGTGTGAACAGACTAGCTCAAAAAGTATTTACCGTGCGAACCTGAAATTGGGTATTTAGTGTATGTATATGCCCACGATGTGACAGCAGAAATTTCATCAAAATTGGTCAAAGGGTTATGTTTTTTTCGATTTTTTCTCAAAAACGGCTATAACGATTTATGATTAAACATAGTATTTAATATATTAATATGCTCGAGATATGACTGTAAAAATTTCATCAAAATTGATCAACCGCAGGGGGCACTTTACTTAATAAATTTTGTATCATTTCCATGTTTTTTTTTTATTTACTCAAAAACGGCTTTAAAGATTTTGATCAAACTGGGTATTTGACATATGGATATGCCAACGACGTGACAGCTAACATTTCATCAAAATTGGTCAAACGGAGGGGGCACTTTATTTCATAACTTTTATCCAATTTTTAACCTTTTTTCGATGATCTCAAAAACGGATTTAATGATTTTGATAAAATTTGTCATGTTTAATGAGAATTAGGTGCTCAATAATATCAGGTAAGTTTTATCAGTATTAAAATTTTCTGAGGGGGCTTAAATGGGGAAGGGGCCTTTTTTGTTTTCCTATAAAGTACCTTTGTTTTAGTGTATATTGAGAAATTAACTGTCTCTTATCACGCCTATAAATAAGAAATGGCTAAATATGATATATGAAAAAAATCAAGTAAACATATAAAAACACCTTGAGCTCACGAATGCGCCGTACGCCTTTAATGACAAACCAATGCGTTATAATTAAAGATGTTTTGTTCATTTAATGAAAATTTTTTGTTTCATGGGAACTAAATGAAATATTCAACAAGCACATAGAGAATTATAAAATCAGACGACTTGGGGTATTATGCTTGCATTGCCGAATTATCACAAGTAAAAACTTTTATTTAATAATAAAAGAAATTAGTTTTTTTTTTTTTTGTTTTTTGAGCAAATGAAAACAAAAATATGTAATCATTTGAGAAAATGAATGTGGAAAAATGTATAACTTTGAGAAGTGGCAATTAACAAAACACATAAATTTCTTATCTAAGTAAGTTGGTAAGTGAGAGTTGTGTGTTGCGCGCACGCAATTTTTTTTATTTATAACCATATTCCAATTCCAAATTGTTGTTTTGTTTTTTTTTAAATTGCTATATTCAGTAGGGAATGGCTCACTTTAAATATTTTCATAGCCGGGTAGGAAACAGCACTAAAGCCTTCAACTATATTGACTGACTATCGTTCAATTTTGCCTCAACCCCGTAACAGACCCCCGGAGTCCCCAGCGACCGGCCGTCCAAGGGGAGCCAAATAGGATACTCTCTGAGGTGAGGAAGCGGCCATTATGCAGATCTGCTGACCAGGGGCAATTGAATAGCCCAAGCAAGTATGAGGCATTGTCCCTCGAGGATTCGACTCTAGGGTAGATTGCGGTAGCCCAAGTCTTCTCCATGAATACCAATCGTCTATTTCGTTAAGTGACCAGTGTTCAATGGTCCGTAAGAATGTTTCCTCCCCCTCTGGAACTAGAGGACCTTAGGACAACAAGAACATATCTTGGACGATATCGGTTGCTTTATTGGCCGGAGGGGGGATGTCCGTTTGTCAGGAGAGCTGTCGCCAAGGGATGGGATGGAATGGTTCAACTAAGGGAAGATTCAACAATGCTGAACTAACAACAGTGCAATCGAAAAGTGCTCTGGAATTGCTTGAGAGTCATAAGATAGAAATACAGTACCAGTCAAAAGTTTAGACTTACTTGTATTTAATTCACAATCTTCAAGTTTAAAAAAATAATTGTAACTCAAGAGATAACATTTCAAAAATTATATGATTGTTTCGAATACAATCTATATAAATAAAGAGGAAATTCTATTTGTTTGTTCGTTATAGAAATCCATATCGTTTATCCTAAATTCTCCAAATTTCGCTTAGTGGTTCTTTCATACCAGGTGCGAACACCTGTCCATATTCATAGCATAGCTTCAGCCAATCTCTGGGTATATTCTTTATTGTTATAAAAATCATAATGATCTCGCTTTACATTAGATTTTTAAGAAATCACCCGTTGGAGTCGAAAAAAATTTCATTTCTGTCCTAAAGAACATTTCTTGACCCACGGCTTTTCCCGTTGTTTTCCAAATTCCCTAGGTAAAAGCGGGATATACAGCTAGTTTTAAATAAATCTATATAAATAAAGTTGAAATTCTGTTTGTTTGTTTGTTTGTTTGTTCTTTATAGAAATCCATACCGTTTGTCCTAAATTCTCCAAATTTCGCTCAGTTGTTCTTTCAGACCCGGTGCGAACACCTGTTCATATTAAAATTGCATAACCGCCGATCTTCAGCTGTTATTCTTTATTGTTATAAAAATCATAATGATCTTACTTTACAATGTTTTTTTTTTTTCACGAAATCGACAGTTTCTTTAGAAAAATGAAATTCCCGTGATAAACCGGGATATACAGCTATAACCTATGTATATAAAGATTAAATTCTGTTTGTTATTTATAGAAATCCATTCCGTTTGTCCCAAATTCTCCAAATTTCGCTCAGTGGTTGTTTCATACCAGGTGCGAACACCTGTCCATATTAAAATTGCATAACTTTAGCCGATCTTCAGCTGATATTCTTTATTCTCCAAATTTCGCTCAATGGTTCTTTCGGACCAGGTGCGAACACCTGTTCATATTAATATTGCATAACTTCAGCCGATCTTCAGCTGATATTCTTTATTGTTATAAAAATCATAATGATCTCACTTTACAATGTTTTTTTTTTACGAAATCGACCGTTTCTTTAGAAAAATGAAATTCCCCGTGATAAACCGGGATATACAGCTATAATCTATGCATATAAAGGTGAAATTATGTTTGTTCTTTATAGAAATCCATACCGTTTGTCCTAAATTTCGCTCATTGGTTCTTTCAGACCAGGTGCGAACACCTGTCCAAATTAAAATGGTATATTCATTATTGTTATAAAAATCGTTTCGATCTCGCTTTACATTGGTTTTTACAAAATCGACCGTTTGAATCGATAAAAGTCTCAGTTTATAGATTTTATAGATTTAAAAATTGAAATTCTCCGAGTGAAACCGGAATATACAGCTAGTTAAAAATAAAACTATATTTGTTATTTTGTTCAATAAATAAAATGTTATTTATTTATTTTACAAAATGTAAGGGTGAGTCTAAACTTTTGACAGGTACTGTACCAAAAACATTTAAACTTCACAGCATTGCGCACGCATTAAACTTACCTCTAAATTATATACCTTTGTTTCAACACGATTTTCCTCAACAATGTCATTGACTTAGATTATGATTTTGTTTTAAATACTTTCATCATGAAAATGTCTCCAAATAAAAAAAATGTTCAGTCTTCATAATCAATAATTCTGCACTCAAGTTTACTTCATTGTAATCTCCAAATTATGAGAAAGATGAAATATTGAGACTACTTTAAGCTATTTATAAACCTCACTCATGTTATACCCAATTTTTCGGTATTTAATGGCACTAGTAAGTAACTTCTCCATCGAGCTTACGTTGAGAGCCCTAATTTAAGGAAGAGACTAATTTTTAGTGACTTACTTTTTTGAAGGACAAGTTAGTTGAAGCCGTGGATGTATGCCAAGGACCAAATTATTGGGGGGGGCTCAATATTCTAATAGATGGGATAGGTAAGAATCAATGGACTAAAAGCTTAAATAATAACGCCTAAAACAATTGTTGGGACACTTAATTCCTCCTCCAACAATGATTATTTCAAGTTCCAAACTTACCAATTAATGCTGCTAGGATCTTTTTCCTCACTTAGAGGGGAAGAGTGCTGTAATTTGTAAGATTTTCTTTAATGAAGGAGCTCTTCCGTGTTTAATGTTTTTTATTATTTTTTCCCGACGTTTCGAGCTTGTGGCTCATCCTCTGGAGTTATCTTATCTTTAGTTGCTACATTTCCATACAAGCCATTTGTCAACTTCTTTTTTTAACAGTATAAAAATACTTTTGTCTAGTGCATTTTACGGCCTGTTACATTGTCTTTGATTTCATTGTCACATTATGTCACAATTTCGATTTACAACACAACACGATTTCATTGTCACATTATGGACAATGAAATCAAAGACAATGTAACAGGCCATAAAATGCATTAGACAAAAGTATTTTTATACTGTTAAAAAAAGAAGTCGACAAATGGCTTGTATGGAAATGTAGCAACTAAAGATAAGATAACCCCAGAGGATGAGCCACAAGCTCGAAACGTCGGGAAAAAACTAATAAAAAACATTAAACACGGAAGAGCTCCTTCATTAAAGAAAATCTTACCAATTAATGTCTCAGTTGGAGTGCAAGTAGTTGTCCCCTCCCAAAATATTGGGGGGCGTCCCCCCTTTACCACTCGGCGGTGACGCCCATGGTTGAAGCCATATTTTTTTTTTTCATTTTCGTTGGTATACCCACGTGTATTAAGACAAAGATAAAGATCTCTGGAGTTTGTCTTTATCCGAGTATCTACTTTGTTGATTTTTTTATGATTTAAGACTTATTTATGTTTAATAATCCTCAATTGCCAAACCTTGTGTTTGTAAGTAGCATCTGTGTATAAGATTTTTACGATTGAATCGGTCATTTGAGAAACCCACGATACGTCCACGAATTCGAATTATTTGAAGAGAGAGAGAAAAAAAAAAGATTCTACCTTTGCATTAAGCGATATCCTTAACTTGAATTATTTTCTCCAACACATATCTAAACAGATCTGAAAATATTTTTTTTTTGGAGATGTAAGGTTTCTCCTGATTATAGAGGACGAACGATTCTTACAAACCGTATATTTTGCAAATTATTATACGAAACACTTAAAAGCTTACATATACTGTCTAATAAATGAAAAATAACTGAACGAATAAATATATAAGGTTGAAATGGACAAGATTAAAATGTATGGATCTTCATTCCAATCTTCTATACGTTCATTGGCAGTAACAGGCCATGCAAGGCCAAGCAAAAATTTTATTCCAAAACGTAATTACTGCTTTGGTTACAGGTAGATATTTTCCAAAGTCCTGGATTGGTCGAGTTCCTCCCGACTTGTATGGTTTATAAAAGCCGGTAGAACAGCTGGGCTTGTCGGGTATCTCTTGAATTAGATGTATCGGCATGCAAGGAGTTAAAAAAAAAATAAACCAAAGTCAACTTTTTTGGACATGTTGGATTTCTCGAACGACTGATTCAATGACAAGAATGATTTTCTTCGCAATTTTGCTAGATCTACTGTAAATAATAAAGGCCTTTTATTTAACTTTTTTGGGATGAGTGTTCAAAGTTATGATTCAAGTCAGATGTATTAACTTATTGTTTATTAATATTGCCTAGAGTCCACATAATAGAAAAACCATTTATTTACCTACTAGTTCATCTTTCTTTGCGGCACAAGAAAGCAAATATATTTTTTGGGGACGAGAAAGGAAGTGACGCCAATTAGAGCAGAAAGTGGAGACAGGGAGGCCCCGGTAATTGGGAGCGGGGGCAATATCCAGGAGGCACTGGCTCATACATAAAAGATGGCGGACGTTCGTTCAGGACTCTTCGTTCAATTACCGCGCCGCCGTAAACAGAACTATATATAGGCTAACAGCCTCTGTGGCCGTCCTCTCTGGCCATCGCCCGCCGTTTCTGTTTCAACTCCCGCCATTTTAGCAGCACACTAATTTGTTGCCACTTTTTCCAACGATTGAATGGATTTGGGTGTGACTACATTTTTTTATTTTAGAAAATTACAGTTACTGGTACGCATTTATCAAAATAATTGACAAATATGTTAATTTTATTTTTAGTATGGATGTTTATTAGATATTTTTTTATTAGGGTTGTGGCGAATATCCTCCAATTAAATCTAATAATCTTTATTTAACAAGAATAGAGTTAGATAAATCCCAATCATCAGATCAGTTGCAATCATTATAAGATTTCACAAATTGTCAAAAATATGATTACTAACATGGTGATAGTAAAAGTATATATATATATTTTTTTTCTCTGTTTTCTTTAATTATAATCCTGACTATTTTATTATTGAAAATCTGCTGCGATGCGCGCAACACCCAACATTCACTTACCAACCTACTTAGATTTGAAATAAATATGGTTTGATAAATGATTTGATAAGGGACAGTTTTAAGCTCACCGACAACTTTAGTTACTTTAGCTCAAAAACTTAAGTACGATAACTTAAGCTCTCCCACCACTGCACCTAATAAATTTAGCAATCGGGAAAATATAAGTGTGCGAAAGCCAACCAGCTATCCGGGGGAGAGCTTGGAAATACACGACATTAAAGTTATAGTATATAACTTAAAGTTTTAGTGCATTACATTGAAAGTAAATTGTACTTTTATTTATTTTTACACAGTTTACACATTAGTTTTAAGCATTTTTATTTTTCTTCCTTCCATGCCTCATAGGCAATAAGATTATTAACAGTAGTGAGACCTTATGCATAAATGCACTAAAACACACTACTGGTGGTAAAACATATTTTTATTTTTCTGTGGCTATTCCCCGAGCACTATACTGGAGGGAGACAATTTTCGGATTCATACCTAAGTTGAGTACATAAGTTTATATGGCTCTGGCTCGACAGAGTTTCAATGTGTTTTTCAGTCATAACTTTTAAGTTTTACTACATTAGATGAACGAAGTATGGTGTTGCCATGATCTTCATTTAGCATCTCACTGTTTGATATTAATAAACCTTTCCACATAATATTTTTGTTTCTTTAAAATATTGTTATCGTTTATTATTATTATATAAATTATCGCTAGTTATTAAGCAGTAAAATTTTTCTATTTTTACAAGAACTATGACCCTTATCTCTTAACTATGAATCTCAAATTTATTATAACTACATAGAGTTATCAACATTTCATTTCTCTTTTCAAAGGAAAATTTCCAATTGGTTTGTGTCATTTTAAGGTTACACTCGACATTTCTTGAAATTAGGTATAATGTTTATGATAATATTTTACTCATAATATCTTCCTTGATTTCAACTTTTGACATTTTCTTAATTACTGATAATGTATATTATCTCTTATTTTTTATAAAAACTTCTTCAGAACTTAACATCTTCAGAAATAAACCTTAAAATCTTCAGATCATTTTAAATCTTATTCAATGCACGTCTGTTGAAGACCCTTATGAACTTGAGTAGGTGACGATCCGACAATACAGTAATCATCGAACTACAGTAATAATTCAGAATGATTCCAGACCTGGCATACAAACGGAATTCATTGTGATTGGCGGTCACTTTTTCCATTTTCATTCCATCGATTTCATCTAAGGAATTATTATATAAATAGGAGAGTTTATGCATTCTGTAATTTATGAAACCTTTGAGAACTTTCACAACTGCAAACCTTAATTTTCAGCAACAAGTACATCTTCCATAAAAATTTGGCTAATGAAACTTTTTGATTTTCCTAGCTGCTAGTTCCAGAGGCGAAGAGAAGGCCAGTCGTCATCATCTGGAGACACCAAAACGTCGGCGTCGGAAATCAACAGCTCAGTTATTGTAGCCTTTATGCAATCTCTTTTGATTGTCGAGTGTAAAGGTGTTTTCATATTCTCAACCATCGTTTTGACTTCTGATCCCTTCAAGTGTAGCTCCCGAATAAGTTACAAACCAAAGTTCCGGCGTACTGCACAGTGGAGTGGAATCGAAGCCGATATGCCCGATCTGTTGACACGTGCACCAAACTGGACAAGTGTTAGGCCCATCTGCTACGTAGTGTCTTGGTGAAGGAGGGTCATCCCACAACCCAACATTCGGACCATCACACCTCGACACCAGATTTGCATCTTATTAATTTTCCCTTGTTACTAAAACAGCTCTTTCCAACAGCCAGTTTTAGGAACATGGTATTTCTTCAACTTTCTACATGTCACAGCACAATATTTCACTACATAAATAATGATGATAGTGCCGGAAATAGCTCTAATGTAGTATATTAGTGCACTAATAGGAGAGCTAAGATTGCAACCTAAACTGTAATACTGTCCCCAATAAGAGCTGCACGCGAGTTAATCACCTAGCGGTGTCAGTATCAAGTCTGTCCTTGCTATCCCCTCCACGATTTTGTAAAAGTGCTGATAATGTCATATTTGTATTGCTTGCGTGTAGCAGCTACGTTGAAACCATATCGTTCCTTTTCATGTGCAACAATTTTATTTTTTTTAGAGTGGTATTGCAATTATAAGTGTAAGCTGGTTACAAATCATATGTTTTAGAGGACATATTTATTTTGTCCAGGGGTCGAAAATATAAGTTAACTTTTATTTTTAAAAAGGTTTAAGTTAAACTTATATATATTTTTTTTTACCCTACTTGAAGTTTTTATTGAACATTAACTTTTTCATTATGAAAACTTTTTGATAAAGTTATCTGAAAACATTTATCCAAATTCCACTTTAAAAACATTTATCCACTTTTTGCATAAACTTTGCTTATTTTTATTGATATGGTTTTAATTTGTTCTTGCTACACACTAAGTCACTATTACAATCATATAATTCGTAAAAAACACTTTTATGGAACCTAAATAAATGGTTTTTCAAATCCGTTAAACAAAATGAAATTTTATGCAAAAAGTTATTTGGATAAAAGTTTTAAGATAACTTTATCAAAAAGTTTTCATAATGAAAATGTTAATGTTCAATAAAAACTTCAAGTAGGGTAAAAAAAAATATAAGTTTAACTTAAACTTTTCTAACTGTACGATAATTTTAGTGAAAATAAAAAGAGGGGGAAAAATACAATTAATTTGATTAATATCGCCAACGGAAAAAACGGGATAGAAAAATTATTTCGCTCTGGTGAGCTCGGAAAAGCAATTAATACAATTAAATGAACTGTAAAATAAAAAAAAAATGACATAAGTCTTTAATGCAACTTACCAAGCTTACGCTGTACGCATATTCGGAATTTCGGGCAAGGGTGAAATGAGGATAATCGAGTAAAAGACATTGAAGGAATGTTTTAGGATGAAGGAAATTTTCACCTGTTGCTCGTCCTTCTTGAATTTTGCGGCCAGCGGCATACAATGATGGTTGAAGAGAAAACTTCAAAATAATTATAAATTTCTTACCCAGGAGGTAGAAAATCTTAAGAATATGACACCCAAGAGGTACAAACCAAACCATCGGCGTACTCTAATTAGAGATCACAGACACGATGATGCTTACTGTTCGGCATGAATGAAGCAAATTCGGAAAAAAAAATGGATGACCCCGGAGTTCTAAACCCTTCCAAATGCCACTGATAACCCAATTGTTGGCCCAGCTATTGCTATCTCCGGTGACAGTTAAGGTAGCAAATTCAAATTGAAATGTAAATTTAAAAACCAAAAATAAAAAAAGGAATTATCTGTGTTTGGGATAACATAAAATCAAAATACCGAATATTAACATAAAAATTAACTTATATTTTTGACCACTGTTAAAAACTCACCAGCGAAATTTCAAAGAGTGTTAACAGGAATAATTAGAAAATACAATTTAAATAAATTTTGTGTCAATTATATTGATGACATTCTATTTTTTTCTGAAACTCTTAATTCAAATTAAATTATTTTTTGAGGGTATTAAACAAGAAGGTTTTAAATTAAATTTATCAAAATGTAATTTCTCCAAACCTTCCGTATTTGTCCGATAAACAAGAACCTGGTTTCTATTAAAGAGTTTAATCGTCCGAAGAACAGAAAGATGATTCGTCAGTTATAGGGAAATTAAACTTCTACCATAAATTCATTGATCATAGTACAGAGCGTTTGGCCCCATTGCATAATTTGTTAAAGAACAATATTCAATTTGTTTGAACTGAACAATGCGAAAATTGAGATCAAACCGTACCTATGCTCAACGCCAATATTATCCTTACGAAAAGAATTAAGAGGTTGTAATAGAGGTCGATGCGAGTCATTTAGGTTTTGGGGCTGTTTAAAACAACCACAAAAAGATGGAATAAACAAGCATATATTACACCCTGTCTCATATTTTTCAAAGAAGCTAACTCCAGGACAAATGAATAAAGAAATAATGTATTTTGAATGTCTGGCCATCAAAGAAGCAATTATTTTTTGGCAATTATTTTTATTATTATGTGATAGAGAATTCGTAGTTATCTCAGATCACAAACCGTTAGTATACTTAAAATCAAAATCTAGAACTGATGAAGCGATGAGTCATTTGATGTTGTATTTGACTCATTACAATTTAAAAATCAAATATAAAGAAGGAAAAAAAATTGAGGCTGATGCTTTATCTAGAAATCCTGTTCTCGAAAGTTTCTCCAATGACAGTTGTTTAAAAATTGTGAATATCACAAAATTGGAAGATATAATTGCTGATCAACACGATATTAAAGAAGAAATATTTTAAATAATTTATTTTTGAAGAGAAAAGATTTGGCTCCGTCGGGAATCGAACCCGGGTCTTCCGCGTGACATGCGCGGTATGCTATCCATTACACCATGGAGTCGCTTCCAAACGGTGCCAAATCCTTCCTCTTCACTGACCCGGGGGAAGACCCGGGTTCCATTCCCGGCGGAGCCAAATCTTTTCTCTTCAAAAATAAATTATTTAAAAAATAGGTGGTTAACCCACAATAATGGTTAAATTAATATAAAGAAGAAATAGAATATACCAAAACGATAGTTACAGATGGTAATATCAGTTTTAAACTTTTGAATAGTAGAAAAAGAATTAATGTATCAGAAAAGTTTGGGTTAGATTTAATAAAGAGAATACATAAATTTTACTGTCATATTGATAATACTCATGTAGCAAACAAACTAACACCTTTTTTACTATTTCAAAATCATGGATGATAAAATAAATCAGTTTTGTCAAGCGAGTGAAATCTGTAAGAAAAATAAATCTAGATCAGGTTGGGCTATAGGTCTACTATCAAAATTAGGATCGGCAAAGCAACCCTTTGAAACTGTGTCGATCGACACCATTGGGGGTTTCAACAAGAAGTAACGGTTCCACTAAGAAATATATGCATTTGCTAGTGGATCAATCCACTAGATACGCGTGGATTTTGATTTCAAGTAAACAAAATGCTCAGGATTTTATAAAATTAATAAATATGTTGACAAAAAATTATAAAAGAATGCTGTTGACCGATAATACACAGCATTAAACTCATTGAAATTAAAAAAATATCTAAAATAAAAAGGTATTCTACTTGTTTATACATAAGTTGCTAATCCTCGATCGAATGGCTTAAACGAATGATTGAATCAAACAACGGTGAACAGGATTCGGTGTAAATTAAATGAAGATGGAAACGATACACTTTGGAAAAAGATTGCTGAACAGTGTTATTGTTAGTTGAGAAGGAACAGAAATCGTACCTTCTCAACTTAAACAAGAAAATAATTTAGAAGAGGATAGAGAAGAGGTTTTTAAAAATTCTGGAGAAAGTTTTGAAAGTAATAAGATTAGTATAGACAAGAACAGAAGAGAATGTGGATTTCAAGAAGGTTACTCAGTCTATGTAGCAAATGGTAACAAATTAAACAGAAACAAGCTAGATGAGAACAGAAGTGGGCCATTTGTGATAAAGAAAAGACATTCTAATTAAATTTATGAAGTGGGAAGTAGGAAGAAACGAAAAAAGGGAATCTGTTCCACAGCACCAAGCTTATACCTTAAGGTGCCTTTACACCTTACGAACCTCACCTTCGAACAAGTTCTCCTTCGAACCTTGCCGTACCGACGTGAAGAGAACAGCCATTTATACTCCATGTGACGTTAAGCGAACCAATATGGCTGACGTACCCAAAGCTAGCTTATGATAAAGAAAAAATCTCCATTATCAATATATTTTATACCATCTGAAAAATAAAAAATCTGGTGCGTGCGCGCAACACACAACTTTCACTTACCAACTTACATAGATAAGAAATTGACGTGTTTTGTTAAATATCATTTCCCAAAGTCACACATTTTTCTACATTCATATCTTATTTTTATTAATCGTTAAAGCCGTTTTTGAGTAAATAAAAAACCCCGTGAAAATGATACAAAATTTATTAAGTAAAGTCCCCCCTTCGGTTGATCAATTTTGATGAAATGTTGGCTATCACATATTTGGCATATACATACATCAAATACCCAGTTTGGTCACAATCGAGAAAGCCGTTTTTGACTAAATAAAAAAAGCACGTAAAAATGATACAAAATTTATTAAGTAAAGTGCCCCCTGCGGTTGATCAATTTTGATGAAATTTTTACAGACATATCTCGGGCATATAAATAATTCAAATACTAAGTTTAATCAAAATCGTTAGAGCCGTTTTTGAGAAAATCAAAAAAACACGTGAAAATGTTACAAAATTTATTAAGTAAAGTCCCCCCTCCGGTTAATCAATTTTGATGAAATTTTTACAGTCATATCTCGGGCATATAAATAGATGAAATACTCAGTTTAATCAAAATCGTTAGAGCCGTTTTTGAGAAAATCGAAAAAAAACGAAAAAGTTATTAAGTAAAGTACCCCCTCCCTTTAAGTAATTTTGATGAAATTTATGCTGTCACATCGCGGGCATATACCTACACTAAATACCCAATTTCATGATCGCACGGTTTATAGTTTTTGAGCTAGTCTGTTCACACACATACACACACACACACACACACACAGACACACACACACACACACAGACCATTTCGCGGGACTTGGTCATTTCGACTCAGGGGACCCCAAAACGTGTATTTCCGTTGAAAACCGGAAGTCGAATTTTTTCACGATCGCAATACTTCCACTTACTATATATTTCATATATAGGTAAGTGAAAGTAAAAAATAGGAGACGATTTACAACGTTTCACAAATTACACTAGTATCACAAACAACTCCTGTCACTTAGGAAAAACCCAAATTAAAAGTGACACTAGCGCTACCCCCGAACCCAGGCGAACAGATGAAGTACCTAGAACACTCGAACAGTCGACGTGAAGGCTTCACGAAGGTTGTTCGAGGGTGGTGTTCGAAGGTAAATTTCGTAAGGTGTAAAGGCACCTTTACTCTTTTCCTATTGAGTAATAGAGTCGTCGACCAATGGAAGTGTAAGCGGGTTGCCAATCATATGGTGTTAGAGGACTTATTCATTTTTTATTGTGCATTGTTATGGATTTTCTGTCTAGATTTAACAATGGATTGTTAATCAATTGGTGTTTTTAGCTATTATAGTTTTTGTATAATTGATATCTATTATATTGTTGTATTTCTGTATTAATAAAAAGGTGTTTTTAGCATGAGATTATCTCCATAGATAAATTTTATGTAGCTTTATAACTGATCGGTACTGTTATTGTAAAGATGACAGTAAATTCCATCATATTTAGTTTTAGAATGTATCGATAAATAATAATAATATTTTGATCCTGTGGAAGTTCTATGGAAGGCCTTAACCTTCTTATCTCCACTAAAAATGATTATGTATATATATATAAATTATAACAACTGATGAAAGAGGCATAATTGGCCAAAGAAACCTATTAAAATGATTTATACTAAAACAACTTCAATTTTATTTCACTAAATTTAAAAAATAAATTAACCATTATGGTAACTATGTTGTTAAATGCAATGCCTAATATATTAACATGAAATCATTTCATGAGCTCTTAGATGTGACCTGTAGAATGTTAAATATGTTTTCCTTTTTAATTTAGTCAAAAGTTATCAGAGGCAAGAGATAGTTATGAAGGTCGTGGGTGACAAATCATGACGAGAGATTTCTGCAAGGGGACGTCACGAACAATGCCAGCGGGTCGAGGCCGATACACGTTGAAGAGTTCAGGTCAGTTTTCGTTTGGTTTTTTCAATTGGCCTCACTCAGTCACGGACTGATCTAACAATAATCTTATATCGCTGGAAAAATACATTTACTCCAATTATTTCCATTCAAGTTGGTACAATGGATAGTCCATGGTACATGTAACAAATCATAGTCGGTCATATAACCTCCACAAAATAAAATTTGTTTTCAATCATGCAAAAAATTATGAAGATAATTTGCTCCTTATAAATTAGAGTAATGAATGTGCGGATAAGCAAAATTAATATAAATGCCAAGTTTTAAAATTAATATGAATATTAATGTGTTACTATATGATAAATCATACAATCTGCATTTAGATATATCTTATTCCTGAATCCTTCTAATTAAATGCGAAACATACATTTTAAAAAATCGAATTCAGTATTAGAAGAAGAAAGTATAATATAGGAGAATATTGCCCTGATGATCGACGAGAGTTGTCCGAAACGTTGGCGTTAGACCATGTGAATATGTAATGTTTAAATAAAAGATATTATTGGAAGATTGCCATTCACCAATTTATGTACAAGAAATATTATGATCTTCCTTTATAATTAATATATACATTTGCATATGTAGTAAATATCAAATGCAGTGTTTTGGGATATTTTTAAAGAGCTCTATAAAATTATATATCTTTGATGCGCGGTCATAACGGCGTAAGTCACTTTTTGAGCATTTGGAGATTATGTCGTAATGTTATAGGACGGACTCAGAGCTACCGGTTGGTATAAAGGTCTTACGTCAAACTATATTGTTTTTAAAAAATAACAATTACAAATAAATAACAATAATTAGATTTTACACAATGTTCTGAACTTTTCTCTTGCTCTCCTGAAAAATTCTTCTTCTTCTTCTTTCACTAGCTCTTATGTGCCTTTCAGCGTAGAGCTCGCTTTGCCTCAGCCCACTTCTTCCAACCGTCTCTGTCCATAGCCATTCGCTTCATCTGGGCCATTGACATCCCCCGATCTTTGCCTATCTTTTCTATATATTCATTGAATGTGATTCGTGGCCTGCCAACTGGTCTGCTTCCTTCTGGCCTCATCTCCATGTACCATTTGACTTTCCTTTCTTCTGGCATTCTGCATATGTGCCCAAACCACTTTAGTTGCCGCTCCTCAACCCTTAACTTCATGGATGGTACCTTGAGCTCTTCTCGGACAATTTCATTTCGGACACAATCCCTTCTTGTTTTCCCCACTACTCTTCTAAGGAACCTCATTTCAGCAGTAGTGAGCCTTTTAATGTGTTTATCAAGGGCAGTCCAGTGTTCGGCTCCGTACAAGAGCACTGGGAGGAATACGGTCTTGAAAACAGTTAGTTTTATGTTCCGGGCAATTTCTTTTTTACCGACTATGGTACTGTTGATTTGGAGGTACACACTGTTCGCTTTCCTCACTCGATTCCCGATTTCTGGGTCCAGCCTTCCATTCCTGCTTACCAGAGTGCCAAGATATTGGTAGGTATCCACGCATTCTAGAGGTTCCCCATTGCAAGTAATGTTTACTTCCTCTTTCGTCCGTCCTACCTGCATCACCTTACTCTTGGTAGGATTTATTTCCATGCCCTTTCTGTGCAGTTCCTCTCTCCACTCCACTACGGCCTTCTGGAGATTCTCCTGTGAGTCAGCTATTAGTACGATATCGTCGGCAAATATGAAGAATTGGGCCAATACTGGGTATAGGTTTCGATAACCTACTACTGCTCTAGGTGATCTTCTTTTGCATATTTTGGCGATCTCGTCCATAAATGCGACAAAGAGAAGGGGACTGAGGCTGTCACCCTGTTTTACACCCTTCATAAACTTAAACGGCTTTCAAAATTTTGAATTAAGCCCTTATGACCGCGCATCAAAGATATAATAGTTATAAAAATTTCCAATGAATCATGAAATTATCAATAAAGTAATGATCAATAAAGTAAGAGAGTCAATATTTACTTCGCGATAAGATTAAGCATTAGTTATAAGTCCTAAATACATAGCGCTAAATCCTTTGAACAACTATCGTCTCAAAAATCGTCTATTTTTAGTAATGCTTTTCTCCTGAATGTGCTGAAAGATTAGTCCTCTCCTGATATTCAAATATTGAACTCAATCCAAGCAGCAGCTATGGAATTGTAAACAATAACGTCTTAAGTCAAAAGGAACAGTTTAAAAGGTTTATATTTTGTTCTCCTTTAAGCAGAGAAAAAGTCAGTTATTATCTCCAACTATCTGCCGCGTTGTGAAAAGCACAATAAAAGGCTTAATCTCTGTTCTGAACATATTTTATTCAATTTTTAAACTTTAGACTCATTCTCCTGAAAAATCATGGTATCTGAGATGATGGAAGAAGTATTTATATTATACCAATTAACTAAAAATAAACTCTATTATAAACAGCTTCTGACTACATTACCTGGATATACCCTGTTATCTCTGAGAAAAAATCTGAATTTCGAAAAACATTACGCATTCATGGGAAAAGTTCCGACTGATTGAATGGTTCCGACGTTGCTGCCACCCGCAAGAAATACAAATATGGAAAATATTCGCAGTTGTTGAAAGGTCGTGGAGGGGAATGCAAGGACAGTCGTGATACTGTGACCGTTAGCTTGTTTGTTAGCGTACAGTTCTTTGTTCAGTGTAGGCGGAGTGTTTATGTTTTGTGGATGCAACTCGTACATCGTTGTCTACTGAAGTGATAAAGTTACAGGTGTGTGCCGTGGCTTGAACCGGCGCAGGTGGCATGGATATTGACGCAAAGAGAGTGTCGGTAAGTCAACAAGGAATTGTTAGTCACTAAGTCAGCTTAGTTTTCTTTGTATTAATGTTTTGTTTTTTCCTAATAATTGTAATAAATATAATTCAATAACATTAATAATTAATCAATAAAAATTATATCATAATTATATTGAATGTTTTCATATTATCCGTTCCACACTTATGACAATTATCCATTTTTAATCAACTTTAATCAATATTGAATTGAAAAATAAAATGACTGAAATATGTAGAAGAATACAAGAGGACATTTTGGTTTAATTATATTTTGCGACAATTACACATTCCGCTGAAGCTAAATGAAATCTCTTTTCTATGGATACTGTGTTTCATTACCTTGATTGTTTAGTAGGTTGTAAGTAATGACAAATGTGAATAAACATAAACTAAAAAAAAAAAAAAAAAATAATGTATCATTTTTAAAGCATAACCCTCGAACATTTCCTTTTTCGACTGTTAAACAGAAAGAGAAGAGACAGTGTATTCATATGATTGTAAGTTGATCACTCAAATTTGGTATATTTGACTTGACTTTATGTATGACTTTTCTTTCGGAATTTACATGTATTTGTGCATCTAATTTTTCGGTAAATATACCATGGAGCGTTTGTCGGTGTATTTTTTATCGCGTTGCTTGAATTTTGATGATGTTTATCTGTTTTGTGTCCAAATAGGTGTTAGTATAATTTCATTTATTATTATTTTGTTTCTTAAGTTAAGATTTAATGTGTTTGCACATAACTCGTTTTCAAGAGACAGCCAGTTATTTCCTTCATCATTGCGATTATGTTACATAACACTATCTACATCATTGACAACTTTTATGTATGATATAAAATACAGCATTCATGCCCCATTAACCTTATTGATGTTTTGTTTTTTTATAAAATAAAATTGCTTTATACAAGAATATTACCCAGAGTAAAAATCCATTCTTTAATGTGGATAAGACATCCAGTAGTTCTATTATAATGATAATACCACTAATGCCTCATAATTTAAAAAGAATTTGATTTTTTAAACTTAATCAAATTAAAAATACATTAACAAGTGGCATGTTACATTGTAAAGATGGTGAAAAATTTATTATCTTAGACAACACATTGGTAACATGCCAGCAGATACATGTCAAAATTTCTTTAAAAATACGTTTCAAATAAAATTCCAGAATCTTTTATCAACAGGACCTGTTCTGCATTCTGTTATTTTTGTTTTGTTATTTAAGTTATTTTTTCAAAACTTCTGAATAATCGGCTTGCTTATATTTGATAAATTATAATCGTTTGATTGTGTTTTATCAGAATATTATAAAATGAATCAATGAATTAATTCAATGAATTAATTTCAAGGATAAGGCATAAAACTGTTCAGTGTCAAGACGGGCAAGACCACGAATATTTAAGGTTTTCTTTTTATACAAGGAAAAAACGTTTTAAAATGAATATAAAAATTCAAAACCACGACACCTTTTAAGAAAAATATTAAAAACCTACATAAAATATGTACAAAGGAAAAGTTTGTTTTGTTACTAAGGTTTAAAGGCATAAAACCTATGAGGTCATCAACGCCTGTACACAATATTCATTTATATTATATTTATATTATAAATATTAATTTAAAAAGATAGAAAAAAATAAGAATAATAGTGATAAAAAAAATATGAATAAATAAATAAATATAGATTATTTTCACCGATACATACATATACGCACATACATTATTACATCTAAGCGCATGCATATACACATACATATAAATACTTATATAAAAATGTATACATTAGCTATCAACACGAACATGCATCAACAAAAACTAAAAATTAGATTCTGTAATATAAATTATTTTCTTTCAAGAACCTTAATACCGATTTTATTTTACATTCATAATTACCCAATATGTCTACTATATGTGGTGTTATACCAGAGCTATTTGAAATTGATATGTAAGACGGAAGCTGTTCAAAAATATGTTGGTGGCACGGTGGCACCTGGCTCATGAGTTGGGAATGGGTCAGGTGTGGGTGGCCTATCCTTAGTCTGGTCAAGACGACTTCCTCTCTACGGATATGACGACAAAGAAAAAGTAAAAAGAAACATTATTACATTTTTTCTCCTTATCATGCATGACCTCTTTCCGATTTCCTTAGAATTTCGAAGAACTTAATTTTGGTTAATGATGATTGGTGACGATTAAAGGTATGAGGATTTTTTTTTTTTTTTTTTTGGTACGTCAATATCAACGGATACAAATAATATCCGTTTTATTTGTTATAAAGAATGGAATAAATCTGTTTTTTTTTCTTTACGCTGACCTCAAATGAAGTCAGGTAATAAATTATGTTATAATTAGCATACAGAAGAACAATTCAAAATTGAACAAAGCGGTATATTAAAAAGAATGAAATAGGTAAGTAATTGCGGTTTTATTTTTATATTGATGATAATCATTTATAAAACACCTATGTATTTTAAAATAGCAGCTCGTCTCTTTGATTCAAAAGAGGGAATTTAAATGGCGAATTTTATATAAAGGCATAGGCATTGGCATAACAAAAAAAAGTCTCCGATACACGTTTCTTGAACTACAGAGCAGTTTCAAATGTTAAAATTTCTAGCAATTAAAAAAGTTATAAAAATGAAAAAAGAATTATAGTTATTAGTTGAATATGATACTTAAGAAGACGCATCGTATATCGTATTAACATCTTTCCTTTCAAAAACAAAATGTTTTAAATATTGGACTCGCAGTGAGTTCGCCATGGTAATTTCTCACTTTTAACACTAATATCTTGACCACTACAGATAACACTGAATTCTAGTTTTATATTTTCTGAGGCCAACCCTCCTGGTGCAAATCCAGCCTCTATAAGTAGGTAAATTAAGGGGTTAACACTTGGCGGTTGAGCTTGATTACGGTCAAAACACTTCCTTGCAAGACTGCTTACCATGAAAAAATACATCCCATAAATAAATAATAATGGTTCTGTTTATTTTTGTTTCTTTTTTAGTTATATATTTTTTATTTTATTAAGTATTCAACCATTAGGTAGGTCATCATTTTATTTATATATTTAATTATTATCAATAATTATAATTATAAATTATATTATGTGGTAATATAATAATTATATAAAATATAATAATTATAAATTAGTATATGACTAATTAAATTAAATATATAATTAAAATATAGTTGATTAAATTATAATTATTAGGTAATATATTTATTATGAGTTAAAAAATACCACGTTTAATACAAGCAAAAAGATACGCTGAGTAGGTTAATTAAGCCTTGAATATCCCCACTAATGATTCTGAACTTCTCGATTTTAATCTGGCAGGCAGACTGCATAAGAAACACACGCAATAATCCTGCACCTCTTAAAAAGAATATCCTTTCTCACTGACTTCCGAAATGGGGGTTATATATTTCAATTTTCCATCGTTCTTATTTTTCACTTCTGAACTTAAAATCATGAGATAGGTGTAGTTTTTAAACGATACCTTTGAAATGCTAAAAACGCATATATTTGACCAGCCAAAACTATTATTACATTTATTCATCTAAAGGAGCAAACATATGACATATTTATGATACGAGTATTTATAGTCCCACAGTTGGATTTTTTTGGAAAAAGTACCAATAGCATTATTTTTATTTGCTTTACCGAACAAAAAAAAAAAAAAAAAAAAAATGGATTTTTTTTATGAGCTCAACTACATGCAATTAGCATAAAGACTTGGAAGGTGTGACGAATGGTTGTTCAAGAATCTCATCCGGACTCAATAATTACACGTAGTTAGAGAATCGAATATTTATTTTTATTTTTTTTATAAAATAAGAAATTGTTAGTACTTCATATGTTATTTATTTTAATTATAAATTTTAAATAAGTAATCGTTTTTCTTTCTTTCAAGGGATCAATGGAGTTTGAAAAAAAAAAAAAAAAAAAACCTTTATTTTTAAACTAAAGTTACATAATATCCTATTTATTAAGACGAGAACTAGTTGTGTTTTTTTATCGGTTACAAAAAAGATTTATTTCATTTGAAATGGTTTTTGATAGAGATATCCCCACTTTTGCCGCAATTATGTTAGTAATATTTTTCATATGAACGCCACGTGCGTACTTAGTTGATTAGCTTGGCTGTTATCAGAGTGGTAAGTGTTCCGCAATATATGTTTATTTATGCTGATAACATTTACATATATATATATATATATATATATATATATATATATATATATATGGTAATAACTTTTATTTATAAAAAAGTACTTTGGTTTTCGTTTCATTTAAAGAGAGTATATTAATAATGCATGTATTTTTTCAAAATAAAGTGTATATTAACGTTACCTAATTTTGATATTAAGTTGTCATAAAATGCAGATGTTTATTTTTTTTTATAATTACGTTGCAACTTTCCTCGTCAAATCTATGCATATAATGCTTTTATTTAATTATTTTACATGGTGTCATGGCAGATGACTTCAAATAGAGTATAAAAATTTGAAGTGTACAGTGTATTAAATGGTGTATAGTAAAATTAAAAGGTTTTAAAGATTCATTAAAAAAAAAAAACAACAGCGTTTTCCTTTTTAAAAATAAAAACCCAGCGAGCCCGTTTCGGTACAGATCCCTTTAAATACCGAACTTCTTTGAAGCATACTAAATAAAAATGGAGTAAAACAGGTCAATAGCTAAAAATACTCATTTCAGTCTTCAATTGCGTATTGGAAGTCTTATTATATGGTCTGTAATACTTATTGACTTATTCATGTAATAAACAGCTTAATAATTGAATATTAATAATTGACTACAGATGAATGAAATATCACTGTATGTTTTTTGTTTCTTAGAATATATTCATTTTTCTTTCTTTTCATTGATAAATTAAAATATGCCCAGATTTTTATGCGAACAACCTTAAATTTATAGTGGTACAATTGATAAAAAATTTAACATTCGTGAATTATGTTAGTCGATTAAAAATGTAGTGCGTACGTACATGGCTTTAATTCAGGGAATTTCAAAACCATTGAATGTTAAAAAGAGTTCATTGGAATGCTTAAAGAAAAATAATTTAGGGTTAACCTACTAACTTGCATTTAACGTGCGGTCTTGTACATATTTTTTTGTCATTTTCAGTTTCTGAATTATTTTCTGGGATAAGTTTTAGTGCTAAATGGTAAATATTATTTCAATAATGGCCTAGTAAATTATTTTAGGAACCAGAAATACATAAACGTCGGTTTAAAATACGTTACTTATAAAAGATTTTTTTTTTATTTGGAACAGTCTTTTGGATATCCTGATATTTTAAGAAGTTACAGATTCGCCGGTCCAATGAATGAATTTATTTCCATAAAAAATGAATAAATATTTTTTATTATTTTTCTTCAAAATTCATGAAAGTAAAAATATCTAAATTTATCCTTTTTTAGTATGAATATGAATTCTTATTGACGCAATATTTTCATATAATTATACTTTGTATAAGAAAATTTGGCAGTTTTTTAAAAGTGCCAAATACCTCATACAACGTTCTTTTCCACTTTCCATAGTTTACCTATACACACGATATGATCTTTACGATTCATCAATTAGGAATAAATAAATAGTTAATGGGTGATGGAACTTAATCCTTACGCGTTGTATAACTAACATAATTCTGTTTTTTTTTTGTTTTTTTTTTTTTTGTTCATTTCTACAATTTATAAAATTTGTATATTTCTGACCCCCACATACTTACCTACCTTTTATACATCAATTAAAAACCCAAAAAAATTCAATCACTAAATCAGAGTGACAAAAACTTTATATTTGTTACTAATTCCTATTTAGAACACAAACCTATAAAATAGAATATATATATATATATATATATATATATATATATATATATATATATATATATATATATACGAAATATTTCAGCTGTTTTACAAGTGGAAACAGTTGTGTTTGTGTTCTCGAAGAGAGAAGAGCTCCGCTCCTGGGGATTATACAGATAAGCGCATAGACTTTACTTATAACATATTTTTTTTTCTCGCTATTATTTTAACTTCTTTAAGCAATTTTTTTTTTTTTTTTATTGTTTGTGTTTTTTCTATTTGTATTATTTTATCTTAGAAGTTTGTACTTGATTTTTTTTTTCTCTTTTTTTTTTTTTTTTTTCTCCTTTTAATAGAGAAGGTAAGATAGTTACTATTCATTTATTTATAAGTATTAAATTTCTTCTTGTTATTATTATTATTTTTATTTATTTATTTCTTTTTGTTGGTCTTTTTGTGCATATAGACCTATTTAAAATATCATGAACGGGACGGACCCACCTAGCCCGCATCCGCAGCCCCGAAAAAGAGGTAGAATGAAATCGCCCCCTGACAAAACTGTTATATCATCAGGCGAGAGGGCTCAAATATTACCTACTTATTTAGTCATTTCAAGGAAAGACGAAAATAATTTCAAAAATGTGTCACCTTTTTTTATAAATAAATTTATAACCAATACAGTAGGGCAAACGAAAAATATAAAAAAAATGAGGGATGGCAATTTGTTAATTGAAACCTCTAATACAAAACAGACTGAAAAGCTCTTAGCAATTACAAACTTTGGTGGACAATTCGAGGTTCACGTAAGCCCACACAGGTCTTTAAACTACTCGAGAGGCGTCATTAGATGTTTTGATTTGCAATTTGCAACATTAGAAGAAATTAAAGACGAACTTAAAGACATCATCACTGATGTAATAAGAATTAGAGTTAAAAAGGATGGTGTTGAAAAATACACTCATACATATATATTAACTTTCAATACTCCCAAGGCCCCCGAAAATATAAAAATAGGGTTTTTGACCGTGAACGTACAACCGTATATTCCAAACCCTGTGCGTTGCTATAACTGCTTAGGTTTCTCCCACGGAACCAAAGACTGTAAAAAAAATTCTGTTTGTGCCAACTGTGGGCAAACTCGACATTCCGAGAATTCAAACTGTGAAAATTCCACCAAATGTATCAATTGCAATGGTGAACATAACGCTCTTGACCGTAAATGTCCAGCTTTTCTTTTGCAAAAAGAAATAAAGGCAATACAGACAAACCAAAAAGTATCTTTTACCGAGGCAAAAAAAATTTTAAAAACCAAAAATCCTTCCGTTTTCCAAAAATCTTATTCATCAATAATAAAAAGTTCTAATAAAAAAGATATTGGTATTCAAGTAGACTTTGCCTTTACATATCCAACAGTTAAATCTACGGATACAACTTTAAATAATCAAGTTCGAAAACAATCCGTTCGGCTTACCTCGACTTCGGTCGGCACCGCGCTCTCTCTCCCTCCTCCCCCCACTCCCTCAAACCTCGCCCCTTCCCCTTCCCCACCACCCCTCTCTCCCATCCCAAATACCTCTCGAGACAGATGTGAAACATCTGTACCTCCCGATACCTTAATCGCAACTCCTCCTGAGGTCCCTCGCGATAGGTGTCTGGAAACCGATGAAACATCGTCCCACTCCATGTCCGTGGACCAAGACATCGGGAAAACGGACCACGAAGGCTTCCAAGTACATACAAATAAAAAAGGAAGACCAAGAAAAAAATAGTGGTTGGTAATATTGCTAAAACAAATACAAACGTAACGCACTCTTCTGCACTATTAATAACATGGCCCTACTCCAGTGGAACTGCAACGGGTTAAGAACACATTTTAATGACTTGAGGTTATTAATAAATGATACTAGACCGTTTTGCATTGCGTTACAAGAGACTCATTTACAACCATACAACAATACCACATTAAAGGATTTTAACATATACAGAAAAGATAGTCCCGATACTCATCATAGTCACCACGGAGTCTTGTTAGCTGTCCATAAATCAATTTACTCAGAACCCATTTCTATCAATTCACACCTTCAAGTCATAGCTGCTTCCATTCACTTAGATTTTACTTTTTCTGTTTGTAATATTTACTTACCACCACAAGATAGAATAGAAACCCAACATCTTTTGGAAATCTATAACCAACTACCTCGCCCGGTTTTATATATTGGGGATCTCAACGGCCATAGTCCATTATGGGGCTCCAACGATATTAATCTAAGAGGTAGAATCATTGAAAATTTCATTGACTTATCGAACCTTTTTATACTCAATACAGGAGAACCAACTTACCTCAGTTCAAGTTTCGGTTCCCTTTCTGCGCTCGACTTGTCTTTCTGTAGTCCAACCCTTTACCCCACAATAGACTGGACTGTCCTACCTGATCTCTATAGTAGTGACCACTTCCCGATCCTGATAAAATTCAATAATATCAATCCTACCTGTCGTGTTAATCCTCGATGGCTGCTAGATAAAGCTGATTGGCCCCTTTTTGCATCCCTGGCCTCGCCCCCTCAGTCCTCACCACAAGATCTAAGCGTTGAAGAAGGATGCGAGGCAATCACGAATGTAATCATGCGGGCAGCTCAGGCATCAATACCAATGACCAAAGGTATGCCTAAAAGACCTCCAGTTCCATGGTTTAATGAAGAATGCAAAACAGCTCTTAAAAATCGTCGTAGGGCTTACAAAAGATTTTTAAAATGCATGACCACCGAAAACCTCATCGAATATAAAAAAAATAGAGCTATATGTAGAAAAACATTTAATTACTTTAAAAACGAATCGTGGAAAAAATTCGTTAGTTCCATAAACTCCTCAACAACATCCGCAATTGTCTGGAAAAAAATTCGTAAATTAACTAAAAACTCCTCGTTTCCTCGCCAAACCTTAATAGTAAATGGACAATTGACTGATAACCCTTTAACTGTATCCAATACTTTTGCTGATTTTTTCTCCCAAATATATAATAATAACAGAAATAATCTCGATACCGTTACCTCACCTCAGGACCTTGAAACTTGTAATAACCCAGAGCACTCAACCTTGCCATACAACCTGAAATTTACTATATGGGAACTAAATGATATCTTAAACACAGTCAAAGGATCATCACCTGGCCCAGACCATATACACTACGAAATGATAAAAAACTTGCCAAGTCATACTTTGAAATGGCTTCTCGACTATTACAACCATATATGGTGCACGGGAGGATTTCCAAATAGCTGGCGGAGCTCGCTTGTGGTTCCCATCTTAAAAAATGGAAAAGACAGGAGAATGCCAACAAGCTACCGTCCCATCTTCCTGACCAGCTGTCTTAGCAAAACCATGGAACGGATGGTCAACAAAAGATTGATGTGGATGATAGAACAGAACAAATTAATTCAGCCTTTTCAATGCGGATTTCGTAAAGGCCGATCCACGATGGATCACTTGGTTGCACTGGAGGCGGAGGCACAATATGCATTTGTCAATGGACAACAAATGGGAGCGGTTTTCTTCGATATGGAAAAAGCCTTCGATAATATTGACCATACAGCCATACTACATAAATTAAAGTCAACGGGTATATCAGGACAAATGTTCGTTTACATTCAGCAGTTTTTGGCTAACCGTCAGTTTAGAGTTAGGGTAGGTTGTGAAATTTCCGAAAGTCGCAATCAAAACAACGGTGTCCCTCAAGGCTGCGTACTTAGTCCAACCCTATTCTCACTAGCAATAAGCAACCTTGGGCTAAACCTTCCAAGAGGGGTAAAATCATTACTGTTTGCTGACGATTTGGCCATTATCTACCGATCTCATGACATTTCAGACATACAAAACAAAATCCAAGAATCCCTCGATAGAATTTGCAATTGGTCCATATCCATAGGTCTTCGATTCTCTCCAGAAAAAACAAAATGTCTCTTATTCAGCCGAAAAAGAAATATTCCGCCGTCTCTCGAATTGTATTTAGGAAATGATCTACTACCATTCAATAACCACCACAAATTTTTAGGACTGACATTTGACAGAAAATTAACCTGGGAACAACACATAAATACAATAAAAACATCAGCCTCAAACAAACTAAAGATACTTCGTATTCTCAGTGGTACAACTTGGGGATCAGACAGGGATACACTATTAAAGCTCTACCGGGCACTGGTATGTTCGAAACTTGATTATGGGTCGTTTGTGTACGGATCCGCCCGTCCACGAATTTTAGCCAAGCTGGACACCATTCACCACGCCGGAATTAGGATTTCGACAGGAGCTTTTCGAACGAGTCCCATCCTGAGCCTTTGTTCTGAAGCCGCTCTTCCTCCCCTCATATTCAGGAGACAAAAATTAGCTATCCAATATATTTCTAAATTGTACATACATACTGATAACCCCAGTCACAAATATATATTTAAACCCAAATTCACTTCTACTTTTCGTAATAAACCGAACTCGACACTCCCTCTCGCAGAAAGAATCTCCTTTGCAACCCAGTTCCTTAAAGATATATCTATCTACAAAATAGATACATGTTCACCACCCTGGACTAATAGACCTCCCAAAATATACTTACAACTAAACAAATTCCGCAAACAAGATACACCAACCACACAATATCAGGAACTGTTCCGAGAACTTATCCAGTCCTTACCACACCACACTGCAATATATACAGACGGTTCAAAGTCCGATACCTCCACAGGATCTGGCTTCATAACACCTAATTCAACCCACAAGAAAAAACTTCATCACCTATGCAACATCTATTCTGCCGAGTTAAACGCCATTGCATCCGCGTTACACTTCTCTATGACCAATATACCAACAAACAATATAGTTATCATTTCCGACTCAATCAGCGCACTACAGGGATTGAAAAACATGTATTCACACCACCCCATCGTCCAGCGTATTCACGAATACCTGAAAATGTTAGAAGAAATAAACAAGACAATTTACTTCGTCTGGGCCCCGGGACATATAGGTATTGTCGGGAATGAGATGGCAGACAAAGCTGCCAAAGCAGCTTTAACTCTCCCAGGCAGAGGCACAGCTCTCCTAACCGCCCAGGAACTTGCTCGCCCCCTTAAAGCAGTGATAGAGGAAAGATGGCAAGCAATGTGGGAGGAGAGTCCAGCCAGCAAATTGAAACATATAAAAAAAGTTGTGAAACCGTGGGTTACGTCTAGCCGTAGTAAGCGCTGTGAAGAGGTGGCTATTGCTCGCCTTAGAATAGGACACACCAGAATGACACATATACATCTCATTACAAGGGATTCCCCCCCGATGTGCCCCAAATGTAATAATAATCTAAGTATTAGGCATATCTTTGAGGAATGCCATTACTATAAACAAGTATTAAAGCAATTCAAGATACCACCCGATATTAAAATTGCACTTAGCGACAACGAAGCTGAAGTGGAAAAAGTGATCAAATTCATTACGAAGTACAAATTAATAGCCAACATTTAACTGTCGGTCGTTCATATTCTTCTATAGGTGCTTTATTGATATTTGCCTATTCTAATATTTCATTTTAATTTTTATTATCTTTACTGCTGTATGTATGCGTGTTTATGTGTATGTGTGTGTATATGTATGTATATGTATTTTACTTATTTATAATTTTTGTAATCACTTTATTTTTTTTTCTTTTATTATTTATTTTTTTTTTCTAAGATAAGTATCTTACTGAGCCTTTCTTAATAACAAAAAGACTCTAGGCGTTGATGACCTGTGGGTTCTACGCCTATAAACCCAAATAAACAAACAAACAAACAAGTGGAAAAACATTGAATAATAACTTTAAACTCGGTTGGGGGTTGCAATAATTAAATAATATTAGAAAAAAAATAGGTGAAAATAAGATATTATAAGAATAAATTACTATTGAAAATTTTTAAATGCGTACGCAGCAACAGATATTTTCCAATTATTCATATATTTTAGTAACTAAACTAAGTATTTTGTAGAAATTTAATTTCAAGTTGTAGAAACCAGGAGGAGCTTCACCTGCCATCTGTTGGAGAACAAGGGAAGCACTTCCACTTGGCTTCTAATAATATTACAATTAAATTAAATGTTTGCCTTGTATTGTATAATACATGGAACACTATCTGCAGGTATACAACTTTAATTTTTTTAAAAGTAAATCAATAAAAATAGCTTTTTACTCTTTAAATATATAATTAAGTTATACGAAATTGAAACTAGATATTTGAAGTATGCTCGCAATGTGACGCACTTTATTTGTATATCGTACAGATTTTTACGATTTTCTAGTGAATAATAAGTAACATAAAATATGAAAGTAGTAGTTGTTCAAAATGTTTTCCGGTCAGAAAAGCATATGGCAATCTGCTCAATAAAAATACGAACTTTTTAGTTTGAGGACAATTATCCCTACAATCGATTTGAATTAAGAAATATCCATTGGTCCTATCTGATCAGACTTTAATATCGTCATAGTCTTCGCCTGTTTTCCTATGAAATTATGAGCTCTGCCGCTCAAGGACGTTTTTTATTTTTATATTTTTAATAGGAAGAATGTATATTTCATTCTTATTCCTTTACTTAATTTCTATACTAAGCAATTTATTCCTTTATTCAAAGGCAACAATTTAATGAACAACTGTTCCGATTCAAAAAAATCAACGTTCAAATAAATACAATAAAATCACCAAATAAGCTATAAAAATAGAATAGTTACAACCAGCAATAAATTCGAAAAAAATTGTAAGCAATTGAGTTGGCTCAGTTTTCAGTAAATACTACGTGAAACCACAAGACGCAGTGGAATTTATTTATTTAATACGTTTATGAGTTATTAGCCTATCAGGTTTAAGTAACAGAAAATTGTACTGAAGGAATCATACCCATCGATACAGAATTGAACCCATCGATTATAATAAGATAAATCAGTATGCTGTGTATAAGCAACCCAATATAATTGGGCAGCATCACTATTTTCAATGAAGTGTTTCTCTCTCGATACTAGGTTTACATATTTTATTTTACTTTTGTTGGCACTTATAATGTTTCAGACCAAATATAATTCGATTTCACCAACTGGTTGCAACCTGGTCCTAACCTGACTGATAAGACCTACGTTGTTATTGTTGTTTGTTTCTTTGTTTCACGTCACCTTAAGCTACTAAGGCTAATCGGGCGATAATACATGGGAGTCCTAAATTTAGCTTATCCAGGTATACTTAGGATGCGGATCTTTAACGAGTATCTGACATCGT
This sequence comes from Aelia acuminata, assembly GCA_911387785.2. Taxonomy (NCBI): domain Eukaryota; kingdom Metazoa; phylum Arthropoda; class Insecta; order Hemiptera; family Pentatomidae; genus Aelia; species Aelia acuminata. The sequence continues at coordinate 185,487,692 of OU426978.1, read as the reverse complement.
ACAGGCTCGAGACCTCCATTTTATGTCCTATCCGAGGGACGGCATAGCCAAGGTTTTTTACTACCTCTAAAAATACTAGCGCTGCCGCGGAACGCGAACCCGCTACCTTCACTATTGTAGGCTGCTATGCTAAACACGACACCACAGGTGACCCCATACGTTGTTAATTATCTTTCATTAATAAAATTATATACCTAATAAGTAAATAAGTTATAAAACTAAGCTAAACAAGACAACAGATATGACGAGCAGACAGTAAAAAAACACTAAAATGTTAAAAAATAACGAAGTACTACAAAAGAATCAAAACTATTGATGTTGCAAATGACTCTGTAGGGTACAGGCAACAAAAAATCAAATAAATAATATCAAGGTAAATAAAAAGAAATGGAATAATAATAAGTTTTATTAATTTCAATATTTTTAAAATTAAACTGGATAAATTTTCGTGTTAAAAGGACCCGTTAGTAGGGCCCCGACCAACATGGGACTCATTGGGACCTTTTTAGCGAGCGTAACGAGCGGAATTCGAAAGTTGAGATCTATGAAAGCTAATCAAGGCTCTTTTTTAACTGAAAAAAAGCTTTACCCATTGTATTCTTTTCAATTAAAAGGGCATTGTGATTAGCTCTCTTAAATCTCAGCTTTCAAATTACGCTAACTTCATAGGAATAACAAACTCCCAACCGGTCCCTTAAAGAGGAGATCGGGGCTACACTTACGGATCCTTTTCAGCAGAATGACGTTAAGCGAACCAATATGGCTGACGCACCCAACGCTAGCTTAAGATGAAGAAAAAATCTCAATTATCAATATATTTTATATTATCTGAAAAATAAAAAAATATGAGACGAATTAGAACGGCGCACTAATATCACAAACAACTCCTGTCACTTGGGAAAAACCCAAATCAAAAGTGACACTACCTCTACCCCCGAACACAGGCGAACAGCTGATGTACCAAGAACATCCGAACCGTCGACGTGAAGGCCGTTCGAGGGTGGTGTTCGAGGTAAAGTTCTTAGAGTGTAAAGGCGCCTTAACCCAATTGTCTCAAGTCAGATAAGTTGCTAAAAGCACCCTATTTTGTTCTATTTACATTGTATAGAGATTTTGAGGATGCTAATAGATAGCTATGGTTAAATAATCCATATAGCTATTATTTACACATTAAGATTTCAGATACTAAAGGTTTCTTACATGGCTGGACCAATTATAACGTTTATAACATTATCGAGTTAGCTGCGTAATAATGAAATTTTCAAAGAAAAATGTCGTAGTAAAGTCATCAAGGAAAGGCTCAAAGTCTTTTATTGAGAAAGGGTCTTAAAGTGGCAGAGGCTGAGACCCGGTGACAAGAAAAGGCCATCGAGTCGAGTGTTGACTGCTGCTCTCTCGACAAACACATTACACCCTCGCCCCTCCTAAATATGTATGCCTCTTGGACTACCGCTATAAAAAAAAAGAGGAACCGAGGATAAATATTGGTCCCGAAGAGAAAACTTAATATAGCACCTTTCCTCCCTCAGCGTTACTTTTTTTTCGCTCTGTTTTTTCACCAGTCTGCAGAATCAGTCTGTTTATCTTTAAAGGCGTGGATCGATAATTATGGTAATCCAGCTGGATTTTCTTCCTCTGAGAGTAAAATTTTCTGTGTATTGGTTATTTTAATTGATACGATAGAAATCAGATAAATTAAAACGAAATAATATACAGTTAACTAAAGCCGAGAGCGGCTCTCAGTGGGACAACTTTTCGATTCAGTGCCCAAAAATCTATGTTTCATGATTCTAAAATATTATAATTTATGAATTAAATTACAATAAATAAAAAACTCTTTTTTACAAATCGTACTACCTCCTTTATTGTACTTTGTCATTCATAATTTTTACGTTTTGCTGATATAATTGTACTATTGTATGTATTTTATTTACTCTTTGTATATTTCTCTTCAACACAGTCAATCTACTTATGTTCCATAGAGGCTAAAATGAGCCAAGTGGTTGAAGAGCCCATATTAGTTACAAATAAATAAATTAGTGAGAATAAAATAATATTCATATGACTTCTCGGAATGCTTAAAATTAATTTTTATTTGAAACCTTTCCTTATTTTATTTTTGATCCCAAAGTTCTCAGGGAAAGCTTTCCGAGTATTTATAAGCATGAGTGTCCACAGGATTTCGTCTAGGGGATGGGGTACACTGGTAAAATTTTCATCCAAAGGGGGGCAGGCTGGTGACTTTCTTATGATTGGGGTGGGGGATCCAGGTATTCTGAGTATTTAAGGATCAATAAAGGTTTAAATAAAACTTAATGATATTTGAAAATTAAAATATATCTTTTATATAATATACATATAGTAAATGAGTATTATAATATACATATAGTAAATGAGTAAGAATTTATTTAATTTTTAGCTTTTATTTTTCCTAATTTCTAGGGAGGGGGTGGCAGCAGCCCGACCCTGCCTCCCTCTATGAATGTTTTCAAGCCTATCTCAAACTTTTTCTACGTTTACAAGATTTATAAATAATTATTATATAAAGGCAAAAAAATTAAAAATATACTATTTCTTGGAATTCTAATACACTTCAGTACCTGTACCAGAAAATATAATGACAAGTAATAAAACTAGCAGCAAAATTAATGATTTTGTCAAAATTAAGGCCTAAAAAATATGCAATGTTTAAAATTATGGCTTCAATTCTTTAGATGTATATAACACTCGGTGGCATATATTTAAAATAATTTCGGGAGGAAGGGGGAGCAAGTGATGTCTAGGGGGGCAACTCACTTCTCACACTGACTTAGTGGATTTTTGATACTGATTCAAGAACACCTGAATACCATTTTTAGCCAGTTTAATTGGTTTGCACGATTCATTAACAAAATTCAGATTATGGTATATTGTTTCCTTACATTGCTGATTTGGGGTTCCCCCTCTCATATATATGCTTCTGATAACACTGATAGATTAAATTTTATTACTATTCATCGACTACCACTGTGAGAAAAATATTTTTATTTAGAATAAAAAATTGTGTTACTATGAAATTTTTTTTTTCAACTAATATATTTAACAAGTATAAAAATATAAATATGATATTTCTAAACTATATCTAGTGTGATCAAAAGAAAAATAAACTCTAATAAAAAAAAATAATTTTGTAGATATTAACAATAATTTTACTAAAAATGAGATAATTTTTTTGTAAATTAGGCTTTATTTTTCATTTTATTAAACTAGATATATTTTATGGCAGAGAAAAATGCATGTAGAATTATTACAAAACCATGTGTTTTATGTAATTTTGTCCATGTTAAATATACCATTTCCAAATATATATATGAGGCGTTTAGTTTGAAAACCGGCTACATCAATTTTCAACAATTTTTCAGGACTGATCAAAAAAGGACCAATTGGAACCGCTTTTGATAAGAAATGGTATCTTTTAGTATTGATTTTTGAAGAATCTAGACGTTTTTAAAACAAACACGTCTAACACATTTTTTTTTAATATGAAAAACTTGAATTAAATGAAAAAAAAAAATTGTTTGGAAAAAATGGATGTAACCTGTTTTGAAACCAAACGCCTCATATATATATATATATATATATATATATATATATATATATATATATATATATATATAAACTTGAATTAATAATTTTATTATAATTATAATTATATTATAAACTTGAATTAAATGAAAAAAAAAAATTGTTTGGAAAAAATGGATTTATATATATATATATAAACTTGAATTAATAATTATATTATAAACTTGAATTAAATGAAAAAAAAAATTGTTTGGAAAAAACAGATGTAACCTGTTTTGAAACCAAACGCCTCATATATATATATATATATATATATATATATATATATATATATATATATATATATATATATATATATATAATTTCATGCTACTTTATATATATATATATATATATATATATAAAGTAGCATTTAATTTTTATTAGCAAGATTTGGTTATGATTTTTTTTTCTTTGTGGTAGAGGATGTATGGCACTAAAATGCAGTAAAAAAAGTAAAAAGATTAAAAATTAAAATATGAAGTAAAGCTAAAAAAAAAGCAAGGAAGAAACTAAAGATATAATACGAACAAAAAATTTTGATATTGAATACAAAAATTTGATCAGCTTCTCAACTTTTGAGCTAGTGAGAATAACAGACTCGAACAAAGTAAGAGCCATTTGTCTCGCTAGTTGAAAAAAAAAGAAAAATAATAAGAATTAAGATATAAAATAATCACAGAAGAGAAAAAAACTGAGACAGAATTTTGAAAAATAAAACTAAAAACATTTGTATAATGAATGAAAAAAAATTGATCAGCTTTTAAGCTTAAAAGCTATAAGGAATCAAATAAATATCTATTCTACGTTGGTTTCAATATTTTGCATATTTACAGAAGATTGAAGATTAAGGAGGTGGCGAAATAGTTGAGTTTTAAAGGAAGTGAGGGATGTAGTTTTACGGATATAAACAAGTAAGAAATTCCAGAAGGTGGCAGCACGGATGATAAAGAATTTTGTAACGTAGGCAGTTCGGTGGAAAAGGATATACAGGCTAGAGGTTTGAGATCTAGTATTTAGAGAATGTATAGAGGCTTGTTGTTTCTGAAGGTTCAGAAAAGATGCACATCCAGTATGTATTACTGATGAAAATCTGGGTAGAGCCACTTCAATTCAGCTTACCAACTGGAGACGTGGGAGTGCCTGGAGACACCGAAGATTAACCTAATGAAGCAATTCATTGGTCTCTTCAACCTCATCTGACGCAAGTCAGACAGTTACATCCATCACCTCAATTTCAATACGTTTTTTTTCTATTTTACATGCATCTATGAATTTATGACATTTTTAAAAATCTAGGGATGGTTATTATTATCCCTTGCTTATATGGATATACTTCATTTCAACCCATTAACAAAGGTCTGCAGATGTTATAATTTTTTTTTTTTAAGAAAGGAAACTGACACCTTCTCATTGTTTCTCTCTATGGTACTACTAATACCAGTGGTCTCTGAATACTCAGTGGCAAGTTTCTAGGCAACTAATCCCAGATTGGTTTAGACTTTTCCACATACAGCACCATCTTCATTAAATTTTATTAATGTTAAATGAAAGTCATGATTTTGGTTACATTTTTGCTGATTTATCTTTAAGTTTGTATTTCAGGCATAATTCTAGTTTCTTTTTATCCCATCCTTCTTTAATTGTCCCCATTCTTTTTATCCTACTTTATGACTGGTGTTAGCTAACAAACAACCCTCATACTAGTTGCTCATAATGGAAATAAAATGTTCACTGCTGCAAACTACTATGTCATTTGCTTTTAATCTCTGGGCATAATAGACAACAAATGTTTATTCTGGGGGTTCCAATACTTTTCCCTCATTTAATTATTAATTTAATTTTTATGTTGAACAACTTAACTGTCTGTCATTGGGTTGGTCTAGGGGATAGTAATGACTTTTTGATAGTCCTCTAGAACCACATAATTGAAATATTGTTTGATTCTTTTTTTTTAGTACTTTCATCAAAAATATAAACCGAAAAAGTGTCAGAGACTAATAAGTACAGGAACATTGACAGATAATTTAGATTAAATTGTTGGACATTTGATGAAATTTTCTGAAGGGATGTACAAGTTGAGATATCATTTGAGAACTTTTCAAGGTGGTCTTATATGTTTTACACTAGCCGTATATCATACCATTATATAAATTAGTCAAATATGTATGTTCTTTATATTTGCTACAGTAAGCTTTGCATTTTAATATATGAATAACACATATTGATGACCTGGAATGAAACCCTCATATCTGAGAAAAAACTTACCTAATTATTTTACTTTATTTGATGAATAAGCTTGAATCCCGCAAAACTTGCGTTATTTTCATTAAATAAAATGTTTTTATGTTTTGTTATAGGCTAGTATTGTGGAAGGAGCGGGGTAGCCCACTGGTAAGGCAGTGGACTGCTGTGCTTAAGGTCCCGAGTTCGAATCTGACATGGCTTATGATATCTTTATTCTTCGCCACAGTTCGTCTCGTGGGCCGAGAGACCCTCCTGGGGCCAACCCAGCCTCTATAAAGTGGGTACCCTTAATTTTTCAATTAAGGGGAAAGAACCTGGCGGTTGAGCGTGATCACGGTCAAATCACCTCCTTGCACGACCGCTGACCAAGAAACAGTACTCTTCCTTACATAGTACTGCACCCAAGACCCTTTATGGGTTGTAGTGGTACAGGTTTTTTTTTTTTTTTTTTTTCTAGTATTGTGGGAAGCGAGCTATCCATCAAATTAAGCAAAAAATGTATTTTTTTTTCAGTGATAAGGGTTTCGATATGTGATATGAATATAAGAGTTTCTTTTTGCTTTAGGTACCTGAGGTTCTTTTAATGGTTGATAAGTAACAGATTTTAAGAATAATTTTTTTATACATACATATCATTACTCAAAATGATTTGTTGGAACTATGTTCTTTAAAAGTACAAGCCAAAAAAGTGTCACAGACTATTTACTAAGTACAGGAATATTATAGATATTCAAAAAATGTATGTAACAGTGTCGGACATTTGATGAAATTTTCTGAAGGGATGAACAAGTTTTGATATCATTTGATAGATAAAAGAAAAACAAAAAAGGAACATGGTTAGAACATCCTTTTTATAATAAATATACTATATTTATGTTTATTGCCTTGCTTATTATTTTAATGCTTTATTGCCTATACATACTTATGTCTCATATCATAATATACAATTCATTAATGATCACCTTAGTGATTGAAAATTTAATGGTAATTTAATTAAACTTCAGTAAATAATTAAAAACAGTTAATTTTCAACCACTATAAGTCACTGGCATACCTAAAGCAAAAAAGCACAGAGCACAAAGTAAATTGTAAATATATTTTCTAAAAGATATGTACACACTTGAAAACAAATTTGAGCCATTCATTCATAAATAAATTCCCGAACCATTCATAAATCTAACTACAGTATAGCAATACTGTACATGCAGTAGTAAGACTGAGAACAAACTCTATTTTTATCCAGCTGCACAAATGTTTATATGATTTCCATAATGTTTGCCTTCCTCCCTCCTCTCATGTAGGTTTAATCATTTTCACTAGTTGTATTGTTACTTCTCTGTAATTCACTTTGTATGTATTTTTTTATTCTTTATAACTTATTGCTTAATTTTTTAATTAATTTATTTATCTTTTTGTATACAAATCAATTGAATTATTATTTTTATTTAATTGCTTTATATGTTTCCTCAGAAGAATTTTTAATGACTGCTATTAAATTAGTTATTGCATGAGATCTTTTTTTATTATTGACATAATTTTACAAGCTAACATGAACAAAATCTTTTTTTTTATTTGTCTTAAAACAATTTAGAAGTTGTTTTGTGTGTTGTTGAAGTTGTTTCAAAAGTTGTGCTAAATGTAGAATATGATGTTATTATATGTTTTAGGTGTGAAATTGACCAATCTAGAGTGTAATAAACAGAATATACAGGTGTTGATTAGCATAGGGTGCAGAGGGAGGGCACCTAAAATCCCTAAAATGTACAAAATTGTTATTTTAATTATTGATTTTTCCTGGGAAAAGTATAGAAACCCAAGAACGTTAGGTTTTAAAGAATTATTACCTTAGAGGTTTTATCAGCCACAAGGAAAATAATTTAAAGAGGAATTCTTTATCATTAAAAAAATTAATTTAAAGTTTAAATATACAGTGAGCAAAAAAAGTATTCGTACACCACATTTTTCAGTAAAAAATATTTTTATTTATGTTTTCAACATGAAGTAACAATAGATAACTATTAGAAACTTAATTTTGCATTACTTGTACAAAATATAAAATTTCATAACTCATTTCGTAAGAATAATATCATAATATTCAAATTTGAAGTGCAAAAAAATATTCGTACACTTATCTAACCCAAAGAAAATTTAATAAATATCAGTCTATATTAGGTTTAGTATTTTTTAGGGAACTCTTTTGCATTCATCGCAGCTTTGAGTCTTCTTGGCGTTGATTCCACAAGCCTCTTGTTCTCCTCTTGCCTAATTTCTTCTCGAGCTTTCTTTAGACGATTTATTAACTTATTTTGAGAGAAACAACAATTCTTTCGGACTTTTGATTCCAGGAGCGCCCATAAATGTTCAATTGGATTAAGATCCGGTGATTGTGAGTGTGTTTTGAGCATTTTATAGAGACCATTCTTTGGTTATTTTTGGCCGTGTGCTTGAGATCGTTGTCCTGTTGAAAAATATATGTACTCTGCATTTCTAACATTCTCACACTTAAATTATGTCACAACACATCAATATGTTTGTCAGCATTCATATTACTGTCTATAAAGGCTAATTTACCAACTCCTTTGGCACTTATACATCCCCAAACCATGACACTGCCCCCTCTGTGCTTCACAGTGGGTTCTAGATTTTGGGGTTTGAAAGCCTTCCCTTTTTTCCTCCAAAAAAATTTTATGCAAATATATTATATTTGCTTTCATCTGAAAACAACACATTTTCCCAAAATGTGTAGCATTTATGAACATGCTCTCGCGCAAATTCAAATCTTTTCTTTCTGTGTTTTTCATTTATAAAAGGGTTCTTTCTTGCCGCTCCACCCCTATAGCCAGCCTCATGCACCCGACTCCTCATGGTTTGGGGGGTTACAGATTTTCCATAAGCTGATGCGTTGTGTTCCGACATCTCTCGAGCACTTATTTTGGGATTTTTCGCCACTTTATGAACAATTTCCCGAGATTCTCACACTGTCAGTAAGAGTTGTTTTATTGTCCACTGATCCGGATTTAATTTTTTTTTTTATAATTGCACTGTAGTATGAGGTACTCCAACCTTCTCTCCCAATGTACCGGAAACTTAAACCCAGCTGAAAATGTTTCAAAACTCAATTCTTTTGACCTGCAACCCATTGCCGAAGAAATATTGTTTAGTAATTAACTGGACAAACTGTTTCTCATGGATTATTATCCTTCGATCCTTAGGAGTAAAGAATTATAGATAGCAGGTTCAAGCACCGTTCTGATAGGAACAATTATCGTATCATTGATACTATCCCTTGTGTTGAATACTTTTTTTGCTTACAAATTACTAAAATATTAATGTCAATAAATTTGTATCAGATTTAGAATTTTGGTGCTGCATAATACTAACATAAAATTAAGTTTGTAATTGATATATGCCATTATTTCAAGCTACAACCATTGCAGTGACTGTTCTGACCAAAAAATGGGGCGTACGAATACTTTTTTTGCCCACTGTATACTTCAGTGTCACATCAAGGGATAAAATTCATCAGTATTTACATTGTTTATATAATTTTCAATAAAATATTTATATTTCATATCATGTGTTACTTATTTTTCAATGTTCTTCTGTAGAAAAATTATTTTAAAAATTCAATAGGGGAGAGTGGGGTTGGTTGGCATAGGGGGTAGGTTGGCCATTGGCTTATAGTTTTCGGTCACACCTGTTGTGAAGGCTCCACCATTGTACCATGTGACCCGCTCGACCTCGGGAGTCTTGTCATGAGTTTTCAATCCGATGCTGACAGTGTAAATAAGAGTGTGCTTCATTGATTGATTTTACATGTAAGTAAATTTTTATATTTTCAGTAAAGTTGGTTTAAAGGCATGGAAAAACATTTGACTCCGATTCTGTTCACATAGCCCCAAACTCCTTTGAAAAACCTAACCTTTCGATTAACCAGTTTCTTGTATGATCTTTCTCCCCTGTCCTGGCAGTCATCTTTCATATGATCTCTCCTGTGGGGTTAGTTGGCTCTCTTCAACTTTTTTTTTGGCGCAGTAGCAATTCACAAAAGCAAGGTAAACATAATCAAAGGTGAAACTACCAATTGTCTTTAGTTCCAGCGAGGAAGATGAGAGCAATTTTTCTTATGCGAAAAGTGACGACAGTCTAAACTTCTATCTTCATTCTATTTTCCCTTAAAAGCTGTTAAAAACCGATTCAAAATGATTATACCATTATAGTGCAGCTTTTAATAAAAATAATATGTGTCAGGCAGTACTTGAATGAGATGGCTAAACAACCCCACCTTCTAGGCCAACCTGCCCCACATAGGGGGTTAATTGGCGTACTATGGATTGACGAATTCTTCAATTTTCTATGATCTTAGTATTAAATATTATGTTGTGAAAAAAATACTTGAAGTACTCTAATACTTGGAGTTTACAGTGGTATCAGCCCCATTGGGATTATTTTAACAGGAACGACTCAACAATCAAAAAAGTGAAAACTGTTGCCAACCAACCCCGCTCTCCCCTACTATATAAACTATGTAAAATTTTAATTCAAATTATGTTATTAAAATTTATAACAACTATTCTTGATTTCCAACATCAGAAATTTTTGACTACTATGAGCCGAATTTGTGAGTATTGGAGACTTCAAAAGTGTAAAAAGTTTTAATGTAATTTTGATGATATATCAATCTTTGTTCAGCTTTTTGCTTTTAAATAATGTTTTAACCACTTATTTATTACTATTTACAGTTATAAACTATATAATTATTTTTTTACTATGTGTTTTTTTTTTTTTCGGGTTATTATATAAGTATTTATAATTAATATATGGATAATATTAGTATATGATTAAGACTATAGAATCTTTACATACAAATATTTTGCATCAGTAGAAAAAAGGGGGAAACTCTAAATGACGTTGATGACCCTGACAAATGAACAATGAAAACTCTTGGGCAAAATGCCATCGATAAAGCTAAAGAAAAAAAAAGATGCTAACTATAATGAGTGCTGAGTATTATTTATAGAACAAAAATCTTGAATACAATATCCAGTGTTTAAGTCCTAAGAAGGACTTTTTAATTTAAATTCTTAACCTTTGAATGAAATATATGCACTATGTGTAGTAGTAATGAGAAAGAAAATATGCTTAATTTTACATTGAAATAAATATTTTATTTCATTTAAGAAAAAGTTATAAACATTTAACATGAAAAATGTTGTACTTCCATTTTAATACCATAAATTGCATAAATAACCAACATTAATTATAACAACTGAATGAAATTAGAATTATTGAGTAACTAGACAGAGCACAATATATTTTGGTATTTTCGTTTTAATTGTATAGCTAGTGGACAATGAGAGCAAGGACTTAGCAATACATATGCATACCGTTAAGTCCAGAAAGACAAGACATACAATGCAAGACTAAAGTCACAATTGAGGCATTGACACAGAAAAGGAGATAAGTGCCAAAACTGGAATATTTTAAGAGAAGCAAATAATATATTAAGGGCGTCAATAAATAACAAAAACACACCTTTTGGTATTATTAAGGTATTATATTGTTAAATATTCAGTGATTATTTGCAAATATTTTTTTAAAATGCATAATATTTTGCATCCATGAAATCCAACACATGAAGTAAATCTTCCCCCCCCCCCTTTGGTGTTATAGCTCTTCAAGCTCATACCTACCTATGTATATCTATGAAACTGTTATACTTTTCCTACTTGAAAACTTTTTTGCTGTCCCATTCTTACATTTAATTGAAGGCTGGTTTTGTTTTAATTTTTGATAAATCCGCCTGTGAAATTTGTATCCAGAATTTTTAAATGAGTTCATATTGATAAATAATAAATAAATAAAGGCACTTGAAGTGAGAGACATAGGGTTGAAGTATCAACCAGGCTGCGGCTTGTCTCCTTTTCACAGCAAATTGTGATTCTGTTATCTAAAGTGGACTCTTGTGAAATTGCTCAAAACTAAATGATAGGAGATAGAAAGTGTTATATACATCCTCTTTAGAGAAGGTTAAACAGATGTGATAATTCAGTTCAATCTTGTGATCATTAAATTAACCTGGTTGTAATTTTGTATTTGCTATTTGTTTGAAATAGTGTTCATTGAAAACATAAAAGAAAGTTTGCCTAATGTCAACACTATTGGTCTCGGGACAAAATTATTTTTTGGCACTTACCTCCTTTTCAATGTCCCAAAACCTCAATAGCATTTATTGTTGCTTGGTGGCTGTGATTAATTTTTTTATGAAGTGAATGGTCATGTTGAAAAAGTAAGACAGCTACTTTTCAATTTAAATTTTTACTGCACCAAATACAGACTACCAGTGATCAAAGTTTATTGTCCCTAGCTACTGCACTATGACTAAACATTTCTGTACATGTTCCTTTTACATCATTTAATGTAAAAATATGTTTTGTTTTTTTTTATTTAAAAAAAAAGGTAACACTTAGTGTCAAACAGGGACCAGGACTAGACCTGCAGAGTTCTGAAGAAATCTGTTAAGAAACTTGGAAATTGGCAAACATGAAGGCAATATTGTGTTACTGTTTAGGAAGGTTACTTGGGTAAAGCATAACAAAAGTAGGATGCAGTTTATGGCACAAAGGGTATTGTAGAGGAAAACCTAAGTCAAACAATATGCAAGTAATGGAGGTAGAAGAAAATTATATGCCATTGGTGCAAGCTGGTTTTATTCCAGGGAGATCCTGAATGGACAATAAATTTTTGCACAGCGATAGAATTGCAGTGCAAAAAATGTAGAGCTTTATTTAGCATTCATAGCTCTGGAGCAGGCATATGGTAGTATTCTGAGTGAAAATTGGGAACCGCCTCCCTAAGCCATTATCTAGAAGCAACGGCCCAAAGAAAAGATGTTGCCTGTCCACAAATGTCTTCAAGAAATATTTGGCTCACAGTAAAGCAATTCATGAGGCCATTATGGGTGATCAGATATGCAAATTAGTTAATGCCTTTAGGTAGCTTGGATCCTTTTTGTAAGAAATAAGGTATCTTAATTTGGTCTCCACAACTAAGTGGAACTTTTAAGGGAGGTTTATAGGATATGCTATAACATGTTCTCTGGAACACAATTTCAAGCTAACACAAGGGGCGTATCTTCTCAGCCATAATTGAATCTATATTAACTTATCGACAGAGTCCTGGACAGGCAGTTAACTGGAAAGGGCAAGCGAGTATATGAAGAAATGGCCGGCTGAGGTCTACAGGAGGGAAACTGGGCTGAGAGTGAGGTATGGAGCTCAGCTCTGATCTGAAACTATCCCCTCTTGGAACTATCTCATAACTCTGAAACTATCCCCTCTTGGAACTATCTCATAACTCTGAAACTATCCCCTCTTGGAAATATCTCATAACTCTGAAACTATCCCCTCTTGGAACTATCTTATAACTCTGAAACTATCCCCTCTTGGAACAATAAAAAAAGTAAAAATAAAGATGATTTTTTTTTTTTTTTACGGCCAATCAAGTAGACGTCTAGGGAATGTTATAATCATACCAGTATCTATTATTATTTTATACTAAATTTTACAGAGTAAACTCCCGCTTAACCGGTGATAACGGTAAGAGAAAGAAATAATTGAAAACATCCTTTAAGTTTTGGATACTCTCTTTTTGAAAAAGTGGAAAAACTATGCTGCTGAGAAGACTATATTTTAGTTCAATAAAAAAAAAATTACTTCGTGAAAAACTGACAAGATCGGTAGTAAAAAATCTGTAAATAGTTTAATTGAATAGGCAAAAAAAATATTATCTTCTTCAATTAATATGTGTTTTGATTTTTCTGTAATATATTAGTTAAAATAATATTGGAGTTTTTTTATTTTTTACCCTTCGTATTAACTGGGCTTTCCACTTAACTGGCAATATCTTGGTTTCTACTAAAACAGATTAGCAGGAGTTTACTGTAATTATAAAATGTATGTAAACTACAAACACACACAGATATCTATCTACCTTTTGATCAATATTTAGAAACTACTTTCAACTATAAGTTCTCTTCATCATCAAGAATATTATATACGAGCTGGACCAGATACGAACTTCACGGCCTTAGAAAGTACCATCAAAGAAGAAAATTACCCATCAAAAGTACCCAAAGGATCTCAGACCTATTCTCCTCTCTTTACATGTTTAATACTTATAAAATAGAATTCAACATGGGTAAGCAATGTCTTCCTGAATCATTTTTGTTTATAAAATGAAATTTAATGTGAGCTTTAGGGCATGTAACTATAACTGAATTATGTGTTCTCACTTAAGATAGCTTAGAAAATGGAGAGGATAAAACTAGTAAAGATTTCAGAATGTAAACGGTGGTAGAAGTCAAACAGAAAAATAGTGGCTTCTGCTTATATAAATGTTATGTTCTGGTTTTTATAATAGTAGTTCTTTGCAAAGGTCCGTGGATCTTAAATAATTAATTAATATTTGAACAGAACAAAAAAGAAACAGTGCAAGAGTACACCTACCTTGGACTAGTGACTAGCAGAAATGGGAAAAGGGACGAAGAGCTCTTAAACAGGGGATTAAGAAAGCTAATAGTATATACTACCAGCTAAGCAACACAGTGGTGGGGAAAAGGGAATTAGAAAATAATGTTAAATTACATATTTTCAAATCAATATACTTACCTACCCTTATCTATGGAAGTGAGAGCTGGGTCCCGCTGGACAAGCAGTGGAGTAGAGCTACTGCTGCAGAAATGAAGTACCTCCAGAGAATGGCAGGCAAAACAAGAAGAGATAGAGTTAGAAATGAGAGGATATAGGGAGACCTGGGTGTGCCAGCTTTGACAGAAACAGTTGAAAGGAGGCAGCTGGGGTGGTTTGAACACCTGTATAAAATGGATTAGGATCGTGACCCGAGGAAGTTCTTTGAATCCAGGCCTACCGGACACCGTCCACGAGGAAGACCTAGATTACAGTAGACACAGGGGGGGGAGGGGAAACAGGGAATAGGTTGACCTAGAATCTGATGTTTTGATGGATTAAAGAAGGACTTGTGGAGAAGAGGATTTCAGTGGGATAATAGAAGGAAGCTTGTAGAAGACTGACAGAGGAATCAATATGATGATGTATGCCAAACTGGATACATTTTGTCTGTATGACTTTTATATTAGCTTTTAATGATGCACAAAGGTTGGTAATAGTGAGTGACTATTTAGTGATGTCCTGACCTTTACTGAAATGGACCCTTTTGGTATTTTATTTATCTCTGAAGAGCGAGAGTAGCAAGCAGGATTCGAAAGCTGGGATCTAATAAAGTTGATCGTGGCACTTTTTAACTGAAAAGGACACAATGGGAGGAGCTTATATAACCGCTACCCCAAAATAGGCTCACACCCAGAGGGAGCAGAGCGATAGCTTTACCTAAAGTTTTATTTAAAAAAATTTTAAGCTTTAAATGATACTTAAATAAAAGTTTAGAAAAAAATATATTAGCAAAAATTATAATTTTATATAAATTGAAAGTGAAAACTAGAAAGGGTGATACATTTATGTTTTGTAAACTTTATTTTTTGTCAATTTTACAGTCCTTTTCACCAAGGGCTTTATCAAAAAATGGAATTCATTTTCCATTCATTTATACTACTTCTAATTATTCATTGGAACTTATTTAAATATTTTTGGATTTTTAAAAAAATATATTTATAGTTATAGTATTTTTGCTCTAGAGTGGAACTCAAACTGTTTTGTTGATTCTTTCAACTCAACTTATTTGTGAGTATATTTCTTACAATGCTGAGAAATGTTTTGAAAATAAAAATAATTCTGTTATCATCAGTTGTGAAATATTATAACAAATTTGACTAAGTTTACTCATTTGGCTGGAAATTAAATTTTTAAAAAAGGAATACTGGAAAAGAATAATAAAATAGCATTAAATACAACTTAAATATAAATTTGATTGTGAACTAGTAGAAAGAGCAACAGATATTGTTATCAAATAATAATTATAGTCCTGAGCCACTGCAATGCCAGTTACTCGTTAAAGATCCTCATCCTAATTATACCTGGATATGAAAAATTCAAGACTTCCCCTGTAGCATCATCTGATTAGCCTCAGATAGATAGTAAATAGAAGTAATTATTTCAGCAATGAAGAAATAACCTTGGTTAAAACCACCTTTAGCAATCTTATCTTAAATGCCTTAGTATTATCTAAAAAGCCTACTTGAAATTTGGCAAAGAGATTGGTGGCGAAAAGTTTCACCTTTTCATAGATAGTGATAACAAATTTTAAATAAAAAAAAAATTATTATTTAGCTCATCTTGAGATAAATAACAATAATGAGAATTGTGTAAATTAAAAACTTACTTAATTTTAATGAAATTTGAATCATGATCAACTTTTATATAATAAATTAATAATAATAAATTAATTAATTAATAAAAATAAATAATTAAATAAATATTTAAAATAAACCAATATTCAGATGGGAGGGCTTTTCTTTTCTTTTTTTAATGTAAGATGACATAGATTCCGATAAATTTGATTATTTATGAACTTTATTAGTTCATTAACTCTAGAGAGCACTATTCTTCCCTGTTAGGATCTGCTAAATAATTTACTGTTTGATCTTCCTTTAATATTTTGTTAAATACTAACTATTTAAGAATAATACAGCAAGTTTTTCAGTCTTTTATTATTTTAAATTATTATTTTTTATTTTATTTTTTGAATTATTAAGTTTCTTACATTTTTTGTTATTATTTGCTTATTGTTAAAATAAAATTGCTTTAAAATTTAAATAGGATTTGACTGATTTAATAAAAGAATAATTTAATTAATATAATAGTACTTTATTAATAAATTACTTAATATTAATGTGAGAGCTCATTTGAATAAATACAAATAAGTAGAGTGCATAAAAGCAACTATTAAATTAGGTATGAATTCATAATATAACGCCTAAAATGTAATTTTTTTAGATTTAATGTTATAAACTCAAACAATCAGTGTGGATTAGTGGTCATCAAGGCCCCTCTCAAATAAGTAGTTGGTAGGAAGTGCCAGAGATGGCAGCACCAAATAACCGAATCAGCAACACAGTCTATTGGCCTTTTGTTCATTGATAACTTGCTGCAACACTGTTGTGGTTTGTTTCGTGCGTGGCCTTTCCTACCACTGTTAAAATGGGAACATCAAAATTCCTTCAACTTTGAAATGAACATTTGTGAAATGAATGGACATTTATTTTTATCAGCGGATATCTTAAAATCATTCCAGCAGGTTATGTTGTCAAACTTCCCTCTAAGAGAGACCTAACTACAAAAGGATGTGAATATATTAGCTTCAAAGCTGTCTCCTTTGGTGTGTTTTGACTCTCCTTTCATCTGCTTTTTCCTTATCACATTTTACTGATATATATGTTCTGATTTTAGGTGTACCAAATGATGGTCAAAATTCTTCGGCAGGTCCCCTGGGGGAGGGCCATGCTTTTCCTGCTTCTGGTCTGGTTGATATTCATAGTCATCTCTATTGGTTTCCTTCGACCTGATCATCAGAGCCAACAGCAAAACCAGCGGATATCTCAAGCCCTAAGAGACCTACAATCCCTGCGTCATCAGCGGGAAGAAATAAACAAATTGCTTACTGAATACAATTCAGGGTATGGACTTAGTGAATAATAATCATTTACATAAAAATAAAAGGAATGCCTAATTTAGTTACTTTAAATAACGAATCTGACCTTGATATGTCACGTGTAGATATTTAATTAGATTTAATATTAATTTCATTGTATATATATTTTAGTTTGTCGCTGAAACAAGATGAAAAAGATGCCTTACTGAAAAGTATTCAAGACAAAGTTGCTGATTCATCTCATATTATTGCCAATACTAATGAGCCTGCTGAAAATAACGGTAATTTTTTATCCTCTATAAAATATTTTCAGATGTCACATTGTTAAATTAGTAATAATATCTTTCTGAAAGAAAAACAAATAAACAATTTATTGTATGAGATGTTAAACTTGAAAACATAAAAATTTAAATACATTTTTTCTGATTTTTTTCCTAAAATAATGTAAGATCAATAATAACTTTCTCATTTAAGCTAATTGGTAGAAACTAGATCTTTTATCACATATATTATTTAAAATTTAATACTAGCTAATGTTAGTTTTCATTCATTCCCAGTTACTTCCTGGTCTATCTCCGAATGATAGGTAGTAATGTAGTAGAACCTTTAAACAAATATCATAAAAACAGAAATCTCCATGCTGATTTATATTTATATTTAGATATATTATGGGCTATCATCATTTGGAGAGCTTATTTTATAATTTTAAATAAAATGAATCCAACATATCTCAAACCTAATAATGTCTTTGGATATTAACATGTAGAACTCGGAAATGAAAGCGGCATCAAATTTTTGTAATTATTGAAAACCTTAAAAGTTCACTGTACTTATCGATTTATTATTAGTTATATTATTATTTTTAGGGGCTTAAAACAATTCTAATTTTATCTACAGTCAAGTTTTTTTACTGCTTCTTATTTTTTTATTGTGAGTTACCTTTTGTTAATATGTCATGATGGTGAATCAATAGAAGGTGTATTTACGGCTCTTAGTAAATTAAAACTTAATTTTCATATTTTTGTCCCTTATGCATTTCCCGAAACCGTGAAAAATTACTGTTCCTCTAAAACCACTTTATATTGCAAACAGAAATCTATTATGGAACTAAAGTTTGTAAACTAAAATATAATTATTAAAAATTAAATTCTTGTTCAATATGTTACATTGTACAAAACTTGTACCATTGTATTTCACTCCGTAAACTGCTTTAATTAATTTGAGAATCACATAATTACTCTCTAAAGTAAAATAAAAAATTTGTATTTATTTTATAAACATATATGTACATACACAAATTATTTGATATTACTATAATAATAGATTGCTCTTCGCAGTGAAGGAGACTTTGAGGTACTGGAAAAATTATCAGAATTTTAGGGTCTAAGGATCAATTTTGACAAAAATAAATATTTAAGTGCCCAACCTTCATCAGAGGAAGGTGCATATAGGTTCTCATCAATTTGAAAGGTTAGAGTCATTTATCTTCTTAGGATACTAAGTCAAGTACTGAAGTATTCTTTCGGAAAACTGCATATACTTTGCACTCTAAAAGCACACTAGGAGCAGCATATTGTCCAAAGCCTCTAAAACTAGGATATATAAGACACTTATTAGATCTGTGCTTATGAATGGTTCAGAATACTGGACTCTTATGAAAGCTCAAGAAGAAGCCCTGAGATTTGAAAGGAAAGTATTCCTCAGGATGTATGAAGGTCTATGTGAAAAGGGCTCCTGGAGGAGATGGGAAATGCAGAACTGAGCGTGTTATATCAAGATGTCAATGTCATTCATCACGTTTGCCAAATTTAGGTGATTCCGCTGGGCTGGTCATGTCAGGAGAATGAGCCAGAGCGAGGAGATCCCATTCAAATTTTGTCGCACCAATTGTATGATAAAACCGATAAGGATGTACCAAGTTTCTTTGGTGGTGCCGGGGACTCCAGAAAGCTCTTGGTCTACAAAATTGGAAGGCTTTGGCACGCAATAGAGAGGACTGACAATCCTTGGAGCAGGACTATTACTCATCAAGTGGGTCGTGATGTCAGATAAGAAGAATAGTTTGCTGTTAAATCTTTCCCTTTTTGTCCCATCAGCAATCAACAGTTAATGAAAAATTTATTTGAATAATATTCAACATTGAAATAATGGGTCAAGCTCTTTTATTTTGATTATTATTGATTACCTTGATGTTCTTGATTGATGGATAACTCAAATCTTTGTCCTCTTTAAGTAAATTAGTATTATAAATTATTATGAAATGGGTGACTTTTCAGATTTTAATTGCATCCTATCTCCATGCTTTGTTGACAGTTACTCTGATTACTTATCGTGAGGGTTAAATATTACATTACTATGCTTTCTTTCTGTTACCACTTGAATTTAGAGATTAGAAGTTTTGAGTTAAAATATTATAAATGGAATTGAATTAGATGATTACTACTGAGTCTGTCTTATGCTGACTCAATAGTTTATTAATTTAACATATTCCTGATTAGTAGTTACCGCATTGGCACAACACATATGCTAGTAGTAAAGTGGAGGCAGATTTAAATCTCTGTTAAAACTAGATGTTTTTAATGAGTTTTTTAATTTTGAATTAAATATGTATTCATTGAAAATAGGTGGTGTGGGGAAGCCATCTCTTGCCTATGAAAGGGTCCGTAGGCGTCTCTATATGGATGCAGAAGAAATGTGGTTCTATGTCAGTGGCCAAATCAAGCTGTTACAGAAGAAGGCACAAACAACTGCCCCTCACCTAATGCCTCTACTTACTAAAATACTTGAAGAAGGGGTTGAACATAAAAGGTAAAAATTCTATAACTCAAGAAATACACCAAATATTTGCCCAAAATAGGTATCCTGATCTCTATACTGTTATATATACTACTGTATATATATACTATGATAATATTTGCAGTAATTTTTTTTTTAATAATATGAAATAGTTTTATTTTGTTGAATATAAAAAAAAACTGCTCCTTTAATTTGTTTAGCCAAAATTGACAGGATTTTGATCTCATTATCCATGCAGACTATCTGCACTACTTCGTTAAGGATATACACTTTGCACCAGTGAATGTTAATAGAAACCAATAAAGAACGTAAGAGTTATTACTTGAGAGTTGATATAGTTATTCCATATTAAATCAATGAGGGGTCTGAACCTGTAGGTCTTGGATTTTGATAGTTTTGGGGTTATTAGTTGAATGCATCACTAAAAAGAAAAACACTAAATTTTTGATTTTTTGGAATTACTGTTTTCCTCTTCTTCTTTGTATCTACAACCCGTTGGGGGTCAAGGCCACCTGAACCAAAGTCCACTCATTTCGGTTTCATGCAGCCGATCTCCAGTGCCGGATCTCCAGAAGACTGTCTTAGCTACCCTGTGGCAAAGGTATAAGGTCATTTGGAATGTCAAAAGAAAGAATATGGAGTGGTGAAAAAGATGACACCTGTTCCACCTTTTAGCTCAAATAGTTTTTGAGTTATAACCCAAAAACTATTTCAAAAGCATAATGTTATTGAATTTTTTTTTTATTATTTAAAAATTTCATATATAGGTAAGTCAAAGTAAAAACCTCCAGTAAAGTCCTCAAAGTAAAGTCCTTCCTCCGTTTACTGAATTTTGATGAAATTTTTGCTATAACATCACGGGCACATACCTACCTCAAATATCTAATTTCAATTTTGTTGGCTTAATAATGTTTTTGAGCTAGTCCGTTCACATGCACCCACGCACACACCATCCATTTCAACCAAGGAAACTTGGTTATTTGGACGAAAGAGATCCCAAAATGTGGATTTCCGTTGAAAATCAGTAGTAAAAATTTTTCAGACCTCACACTTTCCCTTAAAATATATTACTTATAAAGGTAATTAAAAGTAAAAGTTTATTGAATTAGTATGGCTCTTAGTTCACAATGTTTTTACAGCGATTAATTGTGTCTGACAATAACTTTTTGTAAATTTTCAGATGCATGATGTATAATAATAGACATCTAAATGCCTGAAAGATCTGAAGGGGAAACAATTTGGCTGTTAGAATGTAATCAATATATATTAAAGAGCGAAGTGTACAATGTGCATGCTTATAAAATTAAAAAACGACTCCACATACGATCAAGAAACTTATATCGTAGCCCTATACCCCCTAACATGAAGAAGGTTTCCGTTTTTACCTTAGGGGTGTAAAATTGAAGAGAAAAGGGCTAGAATTTTAGCCTCTCAATATGTAATTAGCCTATTTGTGCATGGTTACGAATGAAATAGTTAGTTCGAGCTTCATTCTACCAGGAAGCGCTAGGTTGCGGTTCATGGTTTATTGTTCTTTCATTTATATTTTTTCTTCAGCTATTTCAATTTAAATTACTCCAAATTGAGCTTAATAATTAGTTTCCCCTTTGTGTTTCATATAAAATAATTATTTTACATCTCTGCAATCAATTATAAAACCAACTGGATTCCTTAACAAATTAATTTTCACATAAGAAGGCTATTTGATCAACACATTACATTTAATCAATATATTGTAACACTTATTTGGGTAACAAATATTTATTCAACAAAATATACAGTTATCAATGCCAACGAATTAATAAAACTTAAATACTTGAGCAGGTTACAAAAATGATAACGTAATAACACACAATCATATGACTTGAGCTGCACAGTCAAGACACAGACTTATACTAACTAACTCGTTCAGTCACTCGTTCCTTATATATAATCATAAATGGTCAGGTCTGGAATGTTCCAGAACAACGTGGACAGTTCTACAATATAATATATAAGTAAATTTAATGCAATATGAGTTATGTTCACTTGACTGATTATAAATCTATAATAAAAAGTTTGATGCGTTTTTAGTTTAGTTATGAAAAAAAAGTTGCTTTCTTAATATGTATTTGGGCCTTTCGGTTGACAAAACAACTAATTCCAATTTCAGCATTTTTCAGGAAAGCACTTTTACCATTTCCCTTGATAAAAACCTTTTGATTTCATAATAGTGTAAAAGAACAGTTTGCTAAAATATAAATGCAAAATAAGAAGGTGTAAATTTCCCAAAGAGAAATATTATTTACAGTGCTTTCAAAGTGTTTAATTACAATTTAATATGCCTGTCAATTGGAAGGCTCATTGTATACATTACCCAAATGAAAATCGAATAATTTGTACCAATCAACCCCAGATAACAAAATTAAAAAACTTGTTTATAAAGAAGTGTTTCAAATAGTTATAAATGTTTTCAGTAAGATTTTATTACTCCTCTTAGTTCAGGATAAGTAAAAGAACTAAGGTAAAAACATTGTGCCTTCATGAAATTTTTGTTTTGACTTCGTATTAGAAGTAAGATTCGAGATCTGCAGAGTCTGCCGAAATTAAGGGATTAGTTGAAATGGAAGAAAGATCTTAAAAAAAAAGTTTCTATAAATCTTTGATAGTTTCTATGATTCAGGTTCTATTAGGACCATTTCTATGAGGTTACATTCAAAAGATCAAAAGTTGTAACTGATTATAGTTGAAAGACCATACCTTGCTAACTCAATGATTACTACATACATATCGCACATATAAGGTAAAATACAGTTATGTACAGTGAAATACAGTTTTACATCACTAAATCAAACGGAAAATTAATATGACATTGCAGTCTGTAGATTGAAAGTTGTCACAGACTATAACTACAGCATTTGGGGGGGGGGAGGGTCGAGCATCCGGTAGTCGGCGCCCGAGATGTACTCGATATATAATTGTTTTAAGTGAGACATAAGATTTTTTAACTACAATCTTATTATCTGTTGATTGCATGGAATGGGCTCATAGGATTCAGAATCACAGAAACCATCAAAAACGATTCATAACTCGACAAATTTGCAGCAAAATTAATTTTTTATTTACCCTTTTCAACCCCCCCCCCCCCTGAAGTATAGAGGGTTCCTTATTTTGGCAGATTCTGCAGATCTCGAATCTTACTATTAATGTCAAGTTAAAAACGAAGTTTCAAGAAGGTGCTAATTTTGTTCTATATTTCCTTTAATATTCTATTTTAAAGTTTTTCTGTTATTAAAACTATCACACAACTCCCGGAGCGAAGCCGGGCACTCCAGCTAGTTTATAAATAAGAACTTACATATGAGAATTGCGAGGCCCGAAACCTTCTGTATGCACTATAATTGCAAAAAGTAATTGTAATTACACTAGGTTTCTTAATTAATCAACTGTTATTTTATTAATCAATGAGATTCTTAATCTCTTCAGTTATATTAAAAGAAACATTATGAGCTATTATAATAAAAGGATTTCTAATTATTTTCAAAAAGATTGTTAATATTTCATAATGTGATAATCATGATATCTGGCACATCCTGAGTTGCCTATTTCTCCAGTTAGCTATTGCTAATTACAGTTGATTTATGTTACTGTATTGGGTTTGGTCTTTTGATTCTTTTTCTTCCCCTTAATTGCTCTGCCAATATTCTTTCAAGGATATTGCTATAAGGTACCACCAACAAATTTGTTTAGTACATCATTGTTAATGTACTTAATGATTCGTTCAGTATTTATATTAGGAGAGAAAGTTCTATATTTCTGCTTTGCTTGATGCCTTTACTTTCAAGTGAGAACAATAAGTTTGTGAAGTGCATCAAATGCCCCATTATTATAACTTTGTTTGAATTCAATTCTTTTTTCACTTTCTAAAAAAAAAAATATTATTTTTTAATTTTTTAATGGCGCCATTATAACTGATTCGTTCACAAAGTCAATTTTATCATTGATTTAAATTTCAGATCATTGCTGAATGATGTTGACCGACTGTCCGAAGTGGATGGTTATGCTGATTGGAGACTAAAGGAAGCTGTCGACCTTTCGGACCTTGTTCAAAGGAGATTGATGCACCTACAAAATCCTGAAAATTGTGAAAAGAGCAAAAAGCTTTTGTGTAACCTGAACAAGGTAATTAATAAGTTAAATAAATTATAAGATTTCTATTATATTTATTTATTTTAATATTATGTATCCACCCAATAGGATCATTCGTGGTGTTAATATTAATCAAGTCATGAAATGGTTAGTAGTGTTTGTATATAGCAAACATTTTGATTGCATTATATAAATTAATATAAAATATTGGTGTCTTTTATGAATTTCATTATGTGCTGTATTATTCCTTCTTTATTTGTGAGTGCTTCATTCATAGTGGAAGAAATGTCAATCAATCGAGACTTACCTTTCCAGTTTTTCATTTAATGGCCAGCAGGTTTTCAGATCCCTCTTCAGCAATCGCAATCAATGAGTTTGCTGAGCTCGTCACAGTTAGGGATTTTTTAATGTGTTAAATTTTTTCCAGTAACTAAATTTAGCAGAGAGTTTGCCCATGAACATGTTGCTGAATGTGTTTAAGTTTAACTAAAAGCACAACTATCTTAAGTTTTAGTGCAGAGCTAACTTCAACCTCAATTTTAGATGCACTCATGAACAAAGAGATATATCCCTGTTATTTTTGGTTTATTAGTTTCTCAAGGGACTCTTTTTAACAAATGGGTTGTTATCATTCTGTATTTTATTAGAAAGAGAGCTCTTCCAACGAGGGAATAAAGATTCATATATTACCAAGAATTGTACAAGTTTTAGAGTTCTTCCTGTTAAGTCAAATGAATTGTTTCTTTGGATTGTATTCATACTAGTGAACAAATTGTGGTTTGAACGATCTGCTTTTGAAAGACCTGTTGAGGTATAAGGTATAGTTAGTGGTCTCTTATTAACATTTTGCTCGGTTCCCCACTTTCAATGTATAAACTCTCTTTGGGTAAGATTT
This sequence comes from Aelia acuminata, assembly GCA_911387785.2. Classification (NCBI taxonomy): domain Eukaryota; kingdom Metazoa; phylum Arthropoda; class Insecta; order Hemiptera; family Pentatomidae; genus Aelia; species Aelia acuminata. The sequence goes on along the minus strand of OU426978.1, from coordinate 185,462,398 downwards.
AAAAGTTCGTGTGCATATTTCAATAACAGTTTTGTGAGCACTATCAAGAATTTTTTAGTTTTTTTCAGAAGCAAAACAATCGGATTTTTGATATTATTATTGCTTTTTGCTATTAATCAGTTATAGTTCCCCTTATAGGGTAATCGCAGCAGTGATGGACATAGCTAAGATAATTTTCGCCTTTTTTGCCGCCTAACGCCTTACTCATTGTAGTTAAGAACGTCTCCCTTAGATATTTAATATATATAGGATCTCCTTTACATGTTCCATGCTTTAAAATTTTAAAAATATTCAGTTTTGCAACATTAATATCTATTTTTCCAAAACTACTTTTTGCACTAGTAATGTACACTCCAAAATATCAATGTTCTAGTGATGGATACGGGGTTGGTAACAGTAAAGGACATACCTCAGGAAACTTTAAAATCTTTATTAAACTATGAAAAACAACAATTACGTACAACAATTTTGATTAAATATTTTTTTTAGATTGTATAAGATAGGAAAAATATTAGGAGGCCAATAAAGACGCTGATCTTGAGAAACAATACTAATAAACATTCTGAAACCAACTTTTGTTTATTTTATTTCACAAAGTTGTCAACAGTAAGTTCTTGTCTTCATTGTTCTACAACCTTGGAAATCTGCATCTGAATTCTACTATAGTATATTACATTGTAAAACAGGTCTAGGAGTTCAAGTAGAAATGGAAATTGATTACTGCCAAAAAGCTCATTAGCACTCTCCAATTCGTTTTAGGTACAAAATGTTGATCAAGGAATTGTTATTTGATTTTCTGAGCTGTTTTACGGCAATCATTTTGATAATAGAGTAAATTGGCAGCCATACTTCAAAATTATTAACTGAGTAGATCCTAATTGATTTCCAACAACTTACATACCTTTATTAACTTTAGTATTTGAATTTAATATATATTTATCAACTTTTTCTATAATTTTTTATTTATTCATTTGCTTTTTCAATTCACCGTTGAATAGTGATGCAAAACTATCAATAGTTTCAATTCTATTTTTATACTAAACAATTTAAATGTATTTTTAACTTATTATCGTTATTATGTATTTTAAATTTCCTCTAACTATTAATAAAATTAGATGTTTTGCTAGAAAAATAATAGAGGTATGGTATAAAGCAGTTCCAGTATTAAGTGAATTTTCACATTTTTGTTTCAATGTAAAATAAAAATAAAAAGCATATTCTGGAATCAAGTGGTAATGATCAGGGAAGGTGATATATTTGAGGTGTGTCAGGAGGGAGTTATTACCAGAGTGATAATCGGGAGACTCCCTTGAGAGGCTTTCACTTTTCCCCTTTATCAAATTTTGAGTTTTTTTTGTATGGTTGTCCAAACAACTGTCAATAGTCTCTGCAGTTTGACATCTATTTGTATAACTATCGAAAAAATATTTCTTAACATAGTTCTAATATTCATCCAAAATTTAGGGATGTGGTTATGGCTGTCAGTTACACCATGCCGTCTATTGCTTGCTGGTGGCATATGGAACTCAGCGCACACTAATCCTGAGGTCAAAGGGGTGGAGGTACAACCGTGCTGGCTGGGAGCAAGTCTTCAGGCCAGTTTCGGATACTTGTACTGACTTCACGGGTCATGTACACAATTGGCCAGGTTTGTATACATTATAAAGCAATGTACATATTATAAATCAAACTCATTATGTCATAAATTAAGACGGAAACAACATTTTTAGAATACTATTACTCACAAGTCAAGTTAATTATAAACTAATAAAGTATTTAATTCGTACATACGAAATTCTCTGAAAATTAAACTAAATGGAAGATAAAACTTATTTTAGGTCTTTTTTACTTTACCCTCAACAGTTACTTTTTAATAATATTATTTATTTATGATACCATTATTTAAATAACATTGTCTATTTTAAAAGAAAAAAAAAATATACATGAAGGAGGTTATCTACCTATCACCTCCTAGATTTTAAGAAACTCTGAAGTTCTTTTTGTTAATAATAAATCTGATACAGTAGAGTCGTGTTCTTAAATCAGAAGAAGTGTCATTTAAGACATTTCAAAGGTTTGGAATATTACATAAAACACGGAAATGTAGAAGAGGACACTTCATGAAGCTTGCTTTTCAGCAAAGATCTCCTGCATTTAGATGCAGTTTGAGAAGTTGCAAAGAGAAAATCGGTAGTTGTAAATTTAACTATTATTTAGGCCTATTTAACTATTTTAATAGGCCCATGTGGGCCGCGGTGCACTTGCCTCTATAAAAAAAAAAACTATTATTTTTGTTTATATTTGAGGCCTATTAATTTCATTACTTTAATCATATGTTCTTCACTAGTATTAATTTAATAATAAGATTAATCACTCTTTTATAAATAAGTAACTGGTGTAGGTAAAATAAAAAAGACCCCTTGTTTATGCATAAATAATAAAAATAAATTGATAAAAATAGCAAAAAATCTTCCTTATTTCACCATAAATATTTATTTACAGCACATGTTGACGTTTCGGGGCTGTTTCCCCATTCTCAAAACATAAATAATTTTTCAATCGTATGATTGAAGGTCTTTTAATAATTATTATAACAAATAAAATAATGTCATAAGCTTAAAACACACTAATTAGATTAAATTAATTAGAAATGGACAAGTATGAGCTGACATATTTAAAATGTAAAACAGTGGGTTTTAAGCTTATGCTTAAATTATGTGCTGTAAATAAATATTTATGGTGAAATAAGGAAGATTTTTTGCTATTTTTATCAATTAATATAGAAATATCTTCCAACTAAATTTAGAAGAAAATAACAAAAATAAATTGAATTATTAAAAAACTAATTTTTAAAAATCTGGTGCAATGTGCCTAACACACAACTTATATGGAATTTGGTTATTGTTGCAATATCTTAATAAAAAAAAAAAGTCTGCTTTCTGTTCGCTTTCAACACTACTCAAATCAACACCAAACCTAACTCAAGCTTCTCTTTTCCTTCACTAAACACAAACTACAAGCTCTTTACTTATTCCCTTAGTGCAAATGTGTCACTTCCTTTTCCTTTTTTCCTTTTATTATATTTTTTTTTTTTAGACTTGGACCCTTTTTAGTCTCCTAGAGTTTTCCCCAAAATGGCTGCTACTATCAAATTTTAATTTATTTTTTTATATTATATTGATGAGAACTTCATTTATTTCAAACACACTGTGGTTTACCTAGCTAAATTATGTTGTAATTTTAAAATTTCTGCATGCTGAAATTTCTTCAAATGTTTGCTTGAAATTCCATGGTCATCCATCAAATCATCGAATTAAAATTATGTTCTGTTTTATTTTATTTCAGGTCATCCTGATTCAGAGGTTATCCTGCTGGGTATTGTGGACTCAGTTTCACCCCGTCCCCCTTATCTCCCACTGGCTGTTCCTAAAGACTTGGCTGAAAGGATTAGTCGCCTTCATGGTGATCCTGCAGTCTGGTGGGTTGGACAGTTCCTCAAGTATCTTCTGCGCCCTCAGCCAAATACTGTCAATATGCTGAAGGATGCTGCTTCCAAGTTTAACTTTCAAAGACCGATTGTAGGGTATGACATTAGTTAATTAAAGGCTTTTATGATTTAAGTACATTGTTTTTTTTCAAAAATCTGAAAATATACTGTCTGGATATCATTAAATGTATGTATATCATACTAATCAATGATATTCAATTAATGTGGAAGTCCCAGTCTGTGACTGCTTTAACGATCGATGAACTTGAGCAAGTCACATCGGTTGTTTCTTGCTCCTCCACTCCTAGTTACTTGACTCCTTGCCGTTTTTAGTCAAATTTATTTAACACCTGAGTCTCATGACTTTGGGCCAGTCAAATTCAGCATTTACTTATGTTTTTCCTGCTTTTATTGTGAAATATTTATTTTTATTCTCATTATTAAACCTCTTCCTTTTCTTGGAACAAACAGGATTTTCTATATAAAAAAATATATTAATGGATTATACTAAACAATTATTCATAACATATTAAGAACAACACACTTATTTATAAAATAATAACTTTAATCAATTAACATACCTATACAATAATATACAGGGTGCGCCAGAGAAACTTACTTATTTGAGAAAAATCCCGAGCGGTGAGTTGGACGGGTAGAGCGGTGGTAGGTGGCGCATCTGGCGGGGAAATTCTCCAAGTTGGTTTCCCCTTCCAGTCAGTTGCAATCATGCTCACTTTCACATTTCCGGCTGCGTCAACAAACAAAACATGCGTTATTGGAGTGGTGAAAATCCGTGTGAACTTCACTAGAAGCCCCTTCATTGTGAATGAGTTACTATCTGGTGTGCGATATCGGTAATGGGAATAATTGGTCCGTATTTTTTTAAGAAAACGAACGTGCAGTTACCGTGACTGCAGCTCGTTACAGGAACATGATCGAGGAAATTTTTCTTCCAAGCATCCAAGAAATGAACATTAGGGAAGTGTGGTTTCAACAAGATGGAGGCACAGCACACACAGCATGAGGCTCAATGGATTTGTAGCGACAACATTTCCCCGACCGCCTCATCTCTCTCAGAGGCGATCTCCCATGGCCGGCACATTCTCCAGATTCGGCTCCCTGTGATTTTTTTTTTATGGGGTTATTTGAAATCCCTGGTTTATGTCGATCGACCACGGACCATAGCTCATGTCAAGAATAACATTCGCGACGCCATTGCCAAAATACCGATTGATATGCTGCGAAGAGTGGAGAAGAACTTCAGAAATCGACTTAATCAGTGTTTGCACAATGGGGGTCGCCATTTAACGGATGTGATTTTCAAGCCTGCATGAAAAAAAACTTCGAACTTTGTATTTTAAAATAAAAAAAGAATTAAAACAATAACTGAAGTACTTTTATTTTTATTGACCTTTCAAATAAGTAAGTTTTTCTGGCGCACCCTGTAGGTAAATTTGGGGGGGAATCGATCCCCCATATCCCTATAGGTTCTTTTTTGATGTATTCAGTTATACTGATTATTATATTTATTTATTTTCATCATCAATTGAGTGCAATTAAGTCCTTAAGAAAACAATAAATTGACTACTTGGCATTATGATGATTACTTTTGAATCAGTAAATATACTCGTAAATTACTGTGATTGATATTTTTTAGGGTGCACATTCGGCGGACTGACAAAGTAGGCACTGAGGCTGCTTTTCATCCTGTGGATGAGTATATGGAACATGTGGAAGAGTACTACAAGCAATTGGAACTTTCTAAGCAAGTTGCTACCAAGAGAATATACCTTGCATCAGATGATTACAAAGTTTTTGCTGAAATTAAGAAAAAGTAAAAAAAATATTTTTCATTTCTTATTTTTATTTTTATTTCTCGATAATGAATAAGATCTGTTCTGGGGCTATTTAAAAATCACACTATAAGAAAAATTTTTTGTGAATCTTCATCTCTTTACGCTTTTCTTCTGTTATTTGTAACTGAACAAAATTGAAGGCTATATTACATAAATCTAAAATCGCTAACAAGTGGCCGGTTTTTAATGATATTTTTCCTTACTTATTCACAATTAGAATGAGTTATAAGAAAGAATATCAGAGAAAAGGTTTCTGTGCAGAGTTCTGTTATATGATATATGGACTTACTTGGTGAAATAATAAAGCTGTTAATTGATTGTATCTTCATAATGCAATGTATGGTAACTATATTGTTTATTTAGCTGTTAAGTAAACTTACAATATTTTTTTATTTCTTTATTTTTATGAAAAAGTTTGTTTTTCCCCAGTACAGACAAAGAGATAAACCTAAAAATGCCTTTGACCTATTCTAGTTTTGTGTATGCCTTTAGTCAAAGATACTTCTTTGAAATTAAATTCTAAACTTTTATTATTTCGATCATAAAGTAATATTCCTCCTATGCGGAATATTCCTTTATCCATAAATTTTATATTACACAATTAATCCTAGGCAATGTTCAAATAATCTTGGTCATTGCCCTTTGTTTAAGAATTTATTAATGACTTACTATCTAAAACATTACAATTAAGGACATAAAGCTAACAGTTTGGCTGATTCTTATCGTCAGTCATCTAATTATGTCAGTGTAATCCTCCCACCTTCTTGTAAACCTACCCCTTGGGTTTTTCAGCCTACTTATTAATTGTTTAGGAATTCGTTCATGACTAAGTTTCTGAACTTATTTCATCTTAGTTATATTTTCTGGGTAAAGTTCACTCATTTTGTCATTGTGTAAATGTCTAAATCCTCTTCATGGTACCAATATTGTATGAAGCACTTTATTTTCAAAATTTTTAGCTGTTGCTCATTCCTAAGTGTAAGCTACCTCGTTTCGCATCCATAGAGGGCCTTAAGAAGAATAATGTTTGGTAAATTATAATTTTGAAGTTTTAATTTTAAAATTTATTATTTTTAAATATAGGACAGGAAGGGTGATCTAAGTAATTTCACAACTGATCCCATCAAGAAGTTTTTACTTAATCCTAGCCTTCAATATAGCATTGATTTCCTCTTCAATTTTGTTTTTCCCAGTTATAGCCCCAAAATATCTAAACTTCTCTACATGTTCAAACTTATGTCCCTCAATATCACCATGTTCTATCTGTGTCTGCAATTAACAGTATATTTTATCTAATTAATATTTATTTTCAGACTAAGTTCTTTACCAGATTTCATCAATGTTGTATTTAGTTTTATATTTTCACTAGCTCTGATGCTCTGCTTCGCTCAGAGAGTTGTGGGATAGGTGGAATGAAAGAATAACTTTAAAATATAATAGTACAGAATAATAGACCAAAATTAATCATGATTAGAACTAAATTTGTACCATCCTGAAACTTCAGTTTCGAAACCAGTGATAAGTTTCGAAACCTCAGAGTCCGCCGATATATGGTTTGGGTATAAGAGACCCTATCAATGCGGTTCTCTTAACGCATTTTCTTCCCTTTTCTCGATTAAGAAAAATTATTTTGGCAGCAAATATGTACTGGTATGTAGCGTTGTTTTTGGTTTCTATTTTCTGATTTCATTGAGCCCATTCTCATGACGATGCAGTTTACAGATAAAAAGTTATATTAGATTGTAGTTGAAAAAATGTTTTTCGGATGTACGATGTTACATTTAAAAAAATTAATACCATTCAACGATGTAAAAATTGCCGAAAACTGTTCATCAACTGTTTTTTTACCTCACACTATAAATTTTGGTTAAAAATTCATATTTTGCGGGCGCTAATTACTTTGCAAACCACGGGATTCAAATTCATTAAGGAATTTTTCTTTTGTTGTAAATTTACTCTTATATTATATATTGATTAAAGACAATGTTTCGATCAATTCTTCCCTCTTATGTTAAACTTAATTTGCTTAGGAATCCAGTTGGTTTTGTTTATTTTTATTTTCAATTCATTGCAGTGATATAAAGACCTTATTTAAGAATAAAAAGGAAAAAATAATTATTTAAACATAATCTTGTGTACTTGAAAGAGAACAGCTGAAATTAAAACCATAACAAACCAAACTAATGAATGATAACTTTATGGAGCTTAGCGTTCCTGGCTTCCAAATGTCGAACTAAATGTTTTCATTCATTTCATTTCATTCATTAGATGGGCTAATTACATGTAGCGAGATGCTTAAAATTATAGCCATTGTCCCTTCAACATTTTGTCCCTTCAACAAAACTTCAACAACTCTTAAGATAAAAACTGAAACCTTCTTTATCGTTATGTGGTATAGGGCTATACGACAACATAGCATTCTTGATCGTACGTAAAGTTGTTTACGTTAAGAGTATAGATAAAATTATTCATATATCAATGGGAGCACACTGACTTAAATGAGATACACATAAAATTTGGGTTTTTATCAGCCATAAGGGAACTAATAGTTTTCTTGTATATTTAGTTTACTTAATTTTAATAATTATATTATCAACTTTTATTGTTTATTTTTAATTATTTTTGTGAGTTCATCTTAAGTCTACTCATGGCTTAGCATAATTAATGATTTTCCTGTTAGAATGAAATATTTTTTTGGTTTAGATATCCAGACTATGAGATCCTCGGAGATCCTCAGATAGCTAAGACTGCGGCTGTATCCACTCGTTATTCTGATGGTGCTTTAAATGGTTTGATACAGGACCTTTATTTCCTTTCTCAATCTGACTATCTCGTTTGCACATTTTCTTCTCAGGTAAATATAAATCAGACTGCCAATTTAATACAGATAGATGCCATTTTTAATAACATCATATTTTCTTGAAACTGAGCCCAGGTATACCATACGTTTTAATTTGAAAAAATATAAAATTTTACTAAAACACGTCTATTTATTTTTAAATAATAGAATTGTCAACATATTGTGAATGGCCCTAAAACTTTTTAGAATTAGGAAATCTGTGAAACTTTCTCAGTTTAGTCAAAGATATAGGATGGGTGTCTGTTGAAAACATTTTTCATGCTTTTTTTCTTTAATTGATGAAATTTTTATTCTTGTTTATCATATTGTAACACTTCTGTGGGTAGAACAATATTTATTCAAAGAAGAATAACAATTTTCAGTGCCTCAAGAATTATTGCAACTCAAATATTAGAACTGATTACAAAAAAAATTATCACTTTGCAACACAAATAATCAATCTTATGGCTTGAGCTTCACAATCAAGATAAAGATTTAGACTAACTGTCCAGCCACTCGCTCCTTATATATAGACGTAAAAGTACTGGCATGGAAGGTTCCAGGCCTGCATGGATTGAACTCGACCACCGATGTCACAAGCACGTGCTATGAAAGTTTATTCCAAATTTTAGTTCATTCCAACAAAAGGTCTGGGAATTTAAACCATATATTTTTTTTTTTATTTAAAGATTTAACGTTACAATATTTTTATAATTAACATGAATAATGAGTTGTTATTTAAGTTTTTAAGGGTGAAATCACTGTTATTCCAGCTTTGCAATTTACCATTTTATGTGCAATAATGATAATTATTGAAGGAATAAATTTGAAAACGTTTTATATATAAATATGAGAATAATATTGTAAAAACAATATTATTTATCATTAAACTGTATTTTATTTTCTTTAATAAAATTACTTTTCAGTTATCCGATATATTTTATACCAATGTAAATTTTTCCTTCATTTAAAGTCTGTTGCATATTAATTTTTAACATATCAAAAGTAGGCTCATTGATTGTTTGGTTCTTGTATCTGGTTTGTTGACTATTTGAATGATTAAATATTTCCATTTTAATGTAAGCTGTTTATTGTCAGAAGTACTAGAGCTTTCCTGTTCATTTGTTGGTGTGCTTAGGAGTAATTAAGTCATAACTATAATCCATTCCATGTTGACATGGCAGTAGATCTCATGCGCTGTTGCTAAATCTTCGAACCTACCTGATTTTCACGTTAAAATCCTGAAAAACTTCATCTTATCTTTTTAACTTTCATAATGTGCAGAATTTGATTCTCTACCAGCCTATACTAAAAATAAAACTCAAAAGATAAATCTAAAATCCCAATAAATTATTTTTGGTGTTTTTTTTTATTTAAAATTTTTAATGTAAGTTCTTATTTCTCACGTCCCTGTTTCCTTAATTTAGAGATATTGCTTTGAAATTTTTCATAAAGACACCAGATGTTGCATACACTCGTAATAAAAAAAAAAAAAAATGGTTTTAATGTTGTTCCTTTCCTATTTTTTGGCAAAATGAAAATAAAAATTTATATTTTCGATTTTTAAAAAGTAGCCTGCAAGGAATTTGAGTACTATAGCAGTCGATGAAATTTCGGCATAACCTTTATAAAAAGGACAATTCAAATTTAATTTTAAGCTATGTCCGGGGGACGCATCCGGCTGGAGTAATTAATTTTAAAATGTGAGCGAACAGAGCCCCAAGAGTGGGATCACGGATTTTCCACCCAGTCTCGTAGGTGTACCACTTCAGGGGGCTAAATAAAGATACTATACTTAAGATGTAATAAGACATATTCTTTTAAGTACTTTGACAAAAGAGGTGGGAGTTTTGTTATTGAATTATTAGTTTGTAGGAATGAATTAAAAATATTTTATGAACTATTTGCTCAAGAACGAAGTACTTTAATTACGAATAGAATAGTTTTAATAATTCTCGTTTCAATAAATAATACATTCTTTTATAAATACACCTATGTAATATTATTTACTATAAAAATTATGATTCTATTTATTTCAAAATCAAAAACCCAAAAAGGGAAATGCTTTAAATCTTTCCTGGCTTGGGAAAAGCCTATTTAAGGTACTATGGATTAGCAATCATTTTAAGCACTCACCAGAGCTATTGGCAGAATCATGAAATAAATTTACAAATAACGAAAGATGAAAAATTTTTGAAATATATTGAATCATAATTTTTCATTTCAGGGTAGGTAGTCCGTAGTCCCACTCACCGCTCGCTTAGCACTGCTCGCTCATATTTAAAAATTAATTAGTCCCACCGTGTGCGTCCAGTGGAGAAGAAGGACGAACAGGGAGATATATGACCTGTATGGGGAGGCGGATGTGTTGAGGTGCATCAAGCTTGGGAGGCTGCGTTGGGCCGGCCACATAGCCAGAATGTCAGAAGAGGAAATACCAAGAAAGCTGCTCGACGGGAAGCTCTACAGGACAAGAGGGATTGGTAGACCACGCCTAAGATTGGAGGATGCCGTCATCCGGGACGCCCGTGAACTATTGAACACCCGCAACTGGCGAGCGACTGCACAAGATAGAGCTACCTGGCGAAGGCTCATTGAGGAGGCCAAGGACCACATCGGTCTGTAGCGCCACGGAGTAGTAGTAGTGTGCGTCCCATAATAGTCGGACATAGCTTAAAATTAAATTTGAACTGTCCTTTTTATAAGGGTAATGCCAAATTTTCATAGACTGCTATAGTACAAAAATTCCTAGCAGGCTACTTTTTAAAAATCGAAAATGAAATTTTTTGAAATTCACTGGCACAACAGTGAAACCATTTTTTGTATATGTTACGAGTGTACGCAATGTCTGGTGTCTTTATAAAAACTTTCAAAGCAATATCTCTAAAAATAAGGCCACAGGGACGTGAGAAACAAGAATTTCCATTAAAAATTTTAAGTAAAAAAATTACCAAAAATACTTTATTGCAATGGTAGATTTATTTCTTGTGTTTTATATTTATGATAGGCTGATAGCTAATAAAACGCTGCACATAGAATCTTTTCCGAAAAGATTGGAGGAAGTTGAAATTAGTGGCAATGACGCACCTGGTAAGAAGAGGTAGTGGGATCTAGCGCGGTGTGCATTAGAGAGAAACAGAACTCCCTAGGCTAAACACATACTGCCATCTTGACATGGAATGGACTATAGGGGCTTTTCTTTTCAGTAATTTTTACCATCAGGAAGTGGGTTATGTATGGAACTCTGCTCTTTGATTCTGAAGGTAACTTAGTGTTGGAATAGACTGTTACCTCGTTCATTCTCGTTTTGTGGGAAATGAGTTTTGGCTTGACTGTTTTTTTCCAAAAACAAGACCAAGGCTTGGTACTTTTGGAATTTGTTAATATGAATGGAAAGATGAACTTCCCCACTTCCCTCTACACTCGGTGTTGGGAAATGTTCCGTATCTACTTAGTTTATTTTCTGCTTCTAATCACTGCTTGTGCCCCCTAAAGTTGATTCCACTATAACATAAAATTAGCTCTTTAGGTAGGAAGTATTAGATTATTTAGCACCAATTGGTTAATTAACTAAGCAATTAAGCTCCATTAGTTTTAGGTATTTAAAAGTAAAAACAAAAATATTTGCTTATTAATGATTTTAATAAACATTCTTGTATTAATTACCTCTGGTGGTAGGTAGCTGTTCTGATCTCGTTCGTGGACAGAGCCTACTTACAGGAAATAGGTTGGAAACTTTTTATATTTATTTAAAGAAATTTTTTATTTGAAGGTTTGTAGAGTTGCCTATGAGATAATGCAGTCACTTCATCCAGATGCATCAACTCGCTTTAGATCATTGGATGATATCTATTATTATGGAGGCCAAGGCATCCATAGGTAGGTGAAACTTTTGAAACTTATTTTTTATATTTTTTTTAAATGCGCTTTTAAAGCACTGGTGTCCTTACTTGTGGGCTTGGGTTTGAATCTGAATTATTTATTTATTGTTCTTATCAGTACCATTGTTCAGAGAACCCCTCTGAACACAGTCACTCCACTGGAGCCATCTCTTGATGAATGGCTGAAACCTGTGGCCAGCCTTGCAAGAAAGGTGCAGGAAAGTGCAGGACTTTAAGCCAGATAGAGAAAGTGAAGTCCAAGGCCTAGGACCACTTAAAGTTCACTCCAAGAAAACGTTTATTCAACATAATGGAGTAGTTACATAAGGAATCACTGGCCACCGGGGGAAGATGGGAGGATTGAAGGCCAACAGGATATGAGAACAGCTTCAGCCCTAAGAAGAATTCCCATAAAACCACAGACTGAAAGGAGAAGCACCAAACAGCAAGTCAACAGGTACCATGCACACCATCAAAGCGAAATAATAATGTATTACTGTAACCTTACCAAATTCATAATTAATATAATAATAATATTGTACCCTTTTTGGCCAAACAAAACAGTTTTGTGTAACTCATGTTAAATAGAGTCCATATAACCATAGATCATACATCTTATTCACCAGCCCTAAATTAAAATATCCACTATGACCCATGTTCTTTGCATCCCAAACCGTGGGTCACTAAACAACCATCTTTATATAAAACTATTGGGCTTATGACAAAAAAAACAAACAATGGTTGAGCATGATCCTGGCACTAACCATTGCTAAAGTAATTATACCATATAACGAAGTACTGAATCTATGAGTGAAAAGGTCGTAGTTGCCTTTTCTTGACCATATAATCTTTTCAGACCTGAAAGAACCAGACAAAAACTAAGGCTGTGATCTTTTTTATTTTTAAAGTTTGAAAATAGTGAGAGATATTGAGAGGTTTCGAAAAGTCTTAACTAGTTTTTCAATCTATCAAAAAATTATATTTTTGGTGCGTTACATCTTACACCAATCTTCATTTTTAACAATCTGACATGACAAAAAGAAAGAAAGGAATATACCGAACGAAATACATTGGCAATATATTTAATATATGTAAAATTACAATCCCACTCAAACTTATTGAGAAGGTAGGGGATATGGTTTGACAGCCGGTATTTTATATTTTTGGGAATATAAAAGGTCCGAATTATGGCCCTACAAACAACTCTTTCCATTCCCCTAAAATTTTCTCAATATACCCAATGACCAATTTAAAAGAGTTGAATGCAATCCTCTTCTGTGCCAATTTTTAAGGAAGTTTTGTAGGCTTCTTGTTTCCAAAGAATCAAGTAGGACTGAATCATTTGCTCCAGTAGATGAAACTTGATAATTGGTTTTTTTAAGAGGTTAAATGAGTATATTGTTGGCAGGGAGTGACTTCAAGAGAGTTAGCGTTAAACAATAGGCTGGCATAAATACAGGTAAGTTTGATGGATCTTAACTTGACGGACCTGATGAATGGAAATTTCACAAGACTTCAACTTAAATTAGTACTGATTGAGTTACTTGTATGTACAGGTTCGCCTGCCAATATTCCTAAAAAGTGGGACTTTGTAACTTTTGATATTGGCTTCCTAAATACCCCCATATATGTGAACTATTGGGTGTCGAAAATTTCCATTCAATTTGTAATCTGGAAAACTATCCATTTTCTTTTTCTTCCTTTTAAATTTTTCATTCAGATCACTTTATTTTGCTGAAGCCATTGCTTTCTAAAGTCTTTTATACACAATGTTAATTTAATTATTTTCTACCTTGCAATTTTAATTTTCACCCATGTTGTGTTCCATGTCTCTTTGTATTTCGGAATTGTTTCTGGTAATTTTTCTCTGACTTTTTAACTTTCAATTATTTTAATTTAGGTTTTATTTAATTTTAATATCTGTCTCTAATTATTTGATATAATGTATTGGAAAGTCTAACGCTATGATCTTGTAGAAGAACAATTGACTAAAAGCAATGATTTTATTTTTCATCACTAATTGATAAACTGTACATATGTTCAAATTAGTATTTAAATATAATCTTGTTAGTTGCTATTAAAACTCCGCCGGTGTAGTCAGTTACTTTACTGGACTAACACTGCCAGTCCCAGGCTTGGATATAGGAGGAGGGTTAACCCTTTAAGTAGGTAGCGGGGCGAGTTGGTCTGCCATTGCGGGTTAGTAGGCATATTGAGTGGTCCCGCTGTGCATGGAGTACTTTTACGGCATTCAAGAGCTCACATCTTATATCTTTTGTGAGCTTAATAAATCCTACACAAAGTTCTTTATCCTTACTTTTCGACCGGCACTGGTGGAGTTAAAAGCTTTTTAAAATTTAAAAAGATGGGGAAGCTTTAGGACATGCACAGCAGGCCTAGCATAACTAGCACCTGTTACGAGCTCCAAAAACTCTTCCTCACGATTTATTTTTTTTGCCATCACAACACAGGTTAATGCCACAGTAGCTGCAAATAAACTAAAATTAGACAAAGGTTAAATAGTCAGGTAAGGTTTGAAATCTAGCGAAAGGTTGTTATTTACAGAAAGCTGAAAAGCAACCTGTATCAAGGCGATATAGTTATAGATTCCAAAAAACGTCTACAACAGTGAAGCGGAAAAACAGGCCAGCTCATATATGAGCCAACAGCACACAGGACCAGCTTGGTGCTGGCTCATATACAAGCTACTAGAGTTAAAGGGTTAAGAGGAGGGCTGACTACCCGCCTCCTATAAAAACTATCAAGTTACTAAAGCTCAACTCTCGGATGTCGGACTGTCTTACTGAAACAACCTAGGACCCTCATAAAGGTAATGAAATTTGGAACTTAAAATTTGCGCTCTCTCTATAGATCGGGTGCCCTTAATGAACTGCAGGAACAAATATCTCGACTAAGCATAGATATTTCAACTGTACAAAAAACAAGAATGACGGGGTGTGGTAAAATCACCAGAAATGAATTTAACTCCTATTAAAGCGGAAGCAAGAAAAAACATGAGTTTGGGACTGGATTACTGATTTGAAGACGTGCAAAGTTAACAATATTCGATTGTTTTTGTTTATTTCTTTTTTTATTGTGAATTTTAGTCACTATTATAATTATTAAATATGTCTAATATTTAGTTATTTTTTTCAGTTAAGAATAAATCACCAATATACTTTTTAATTTTTAATTTGTGAGAAAATTAATTTGTTTAATTAAATCCCGCTTAGGTTAACAGACATTATCGCTCCATTCCTAGTCCCTATAATTGTTGTTAAAATTATTGTTATATTTGAAATAATTAAAATTGGTACATAGCTTTTATTTTTATCCTTAATCGGCCTATTATTAAGTAGTATAGGGATATTATATGATTATTTATTGAAATTATATGCCATTGTTTGTTAAAACAGGAAAGTAGCAGTCATGAGCCATCGCCCTAAATCTCCTGACGAAATGGAGCTTGCTGTTGGGGATATTGTTGGAGTAGCAGGTAACCATTGGGATGGATATTCCAAAGGTAGAAATTTGAGGACAAATCAGGTCGCTTTGTATCCATCATTTAAGGTAAGTATTTTCCTAATAATTATTAGCAATTTCCAACTTAGTTTTTATTATTGTTGTTGATTTCAGAATGATTATTACAGAAGAAAGGCAAGAATACCACCTCTTGAGGATTGGTTTGATCAGTATTATAAATTTCTTAATCCCATATTCTTGCCATTTATTCATTTCAATTATAAAAATTATGAATAAATATATGCGAATTTTACCTTTTATCTGAAAAACAAAAATACACTTATTTTTAGATATGTGTTCTGTGGTTATATCAAAACCATTCTTACCTCTGATGGTTTTGCCAGTAATGCTTAGGATCCTGTCTCGGTGTGCCATTAATCATTACTTCAAATCATTATATTAATTAATTTTTTTTTAGAAATATTAATTGTTTACACTTGCTAAACTAGTGACAGAAATTAGCTAAAATTAGCAGTGACAGATTAAAGTGCGTATTATGGGCATATTATCATATATTATTAAGGGCAGTTTTACGATATAATAATACGATTATGCGTGGTTTAAGCATAGATCAATTCTTAGAATAAATGAAGATTGCATTGAATAATGATTGTCCACATCGTACGACTATATTTAGATGGTTCAGAGAATTCGAAAGGGGCAATTTCACTCTGGAGGACGCTGAGAGAGAAGGAAGGCCGCGAATGTCTGTTACAGAGGCAAACATTTCTGCTGTGAGGAAAATGCTTGAGGACCTTCTGAGGGACAACAAATACGCCTCAATCACAAATGAAACTTGGCAGAGCTATGACTATTAATGATTTCAACGTATGGAGAGGTGTATTATGTGGTGGCAATTACTTTGAGAAAATTAAATAAATAAAGCTGTATTGCAAAACTTTTGTAGTACCCTTTGTAGTAGTTCTGTTCACGTAAAACATAAAATACCATATCCTTTTATAGAGGGGATGATTGTGTTAATGCTGGTAGAGAGTTAATTTTAAGTAACAGTTAATACCAGTAACAATAACTGCCCCAATGGTAAACTATTTTTGACCAAATACTATTTTCCTTAGTTGCTGTTTGAGGTTACCTCATAAAAGAATGCATACAGTATTTTTTTGAAGTTGAAATTCCAAATATGATAATAAAAAAAAAAAAACAAAAAAAAAAAAAACAGCCGTTTTTTGAGTTGTAACCATCTTCCTGCCAATGTGCGATATATAAAGATAATTACACTGCTCCACTGAAGAAAGTAAGGGACATTGTATAAAAAAAGGTTTAGAAAAAAAAGGATATTAACATATGATTAAAAATTAAAATGCTGTAACTCAGTTAATAATTTTCTTATTTCCATAATTCTTTTTCAATTTTTAATGAATCATTCTAACCTATCATTTTGCAAAAGATATTGAAAAATAACAAAAAAAAAATTCTTTAAGTCTTTATAATATTTTTTCCCATATTAGATATTAACATAGAAAGTAGATATGGACACTATTTGACTTAATTGAAATGTTGCATAAAAGTTTAAATTATCAAAGTTTTTGAGTTTTAAGGTTACACGGCCCTTGCATTTTTATATATATGATTAAATTTGGTCCATAAAAATGTATTAATACATTCATTTTTATAAAGGTTTTTATTAACATTATATTTTTCTTTATCAATCAGGTTGATGATGTGGTCGAGGCTGTAGACTTTCCTACATACACTCAGGTACCACTCACGGCAAAGCCAGCAACATAGTTCATTCACTGCAGAAGCTAGGTAGTCTCATATTATCTACTGGTTTCATGTACCTGAAACTGGTCCTTCTCAAGGCTTATGTGCCAAAAATCATCGTTAATAAAGATGTTGCAAGAATCGGCTGTTCTCTTAAGCATGCATGAATTAGAAACAAGTTGGTTTAATCTTTAGGATCTCATATGAATAAAAGATACTGCATCAGTACTCGGCAAGTATTAGCTTTGTAAGCAAATCAATTAATGACCTGACATTAATATTTTCTCCTTGTGAGGTGCAGCTGATAGAAAAATATTTTTAAACAATCTTTAAAGTAAGTTTAATTTTTTCAGAGAAAATCCTAAAAGCTTTTGACAGTGGAGGACTTCCACTAATCTTTAATGTTAAGCTTTTGTAAATTTGAGACTGATAAGTTGATCGTCAAACGTAATTCGCATTGCGTTATCATTCGTACAGTGGAACAAATGCATGTTCGTGTTTGTAGTAATTTTATAGGTTTTCTAAAATGGACACCATCTTCTATTCTATAGGTCTTTAATCTTGTATGCCTGGTAGATTATCAGATTATAGTCTTACTTCAATTAATTAAGGATAAAAAATGGATTATTTATAGTATGGTGCTATAAAATTGACCATATTTATTAGATATAATTTTTTATCATAGCCTATTTTCTTCTTTTCAAAGAAATATTGAACATTGGTTGTGCAATCTTTAATATTGCCATCTTTTTTATTACTTTTGTATAAGTGATAAGATTATTGTTAAATAGTTAGCGATCATCTGAATTATGTAGCAAACTATTATTAAGAAAAAAAATTTACACTATTAATTACCATCTTCATTTGTGGCTTCAGGTATGAGCCAACATGTTAAACGTTGGTTTAAACTTGTTTGTATTTTTACTTTATTATTGCATTTGATTTTGTATTGTATTTTTTTAAGTGATGTTCTTATTTATTTGTTATTTAAAAATTCTGTCCTGTTTAAATCATGGATTTTACATCACCCTCGTCTGTAGAAAATTTATAATCGAACTATGAAGATTTTAATAATGTTTTCTTCACAATTCAACAACTCTCTAAGAGAGTTGGTAATTACCATCTTATATCTAATTATAAAATATATATTTTAACTAGGTCCGGTTTCTAAGCCAACAATCCAGTATATCCTTTGCTTTTATATTATTTACATTTTATAGAATTTAACTGTTCTATGACATTAAAAAAATAATTATGGTTATTTTTAATCATAGTTCGATTTATCATTCTATAAAAGTTCATAAAAATAAGTTGAAAATATATTAGCTATTCATCTTAGCTGAAAAGCTTTTGATAATCATCACCTTTAACAATATCATTGTTTTATTTTGGAACCATTATTTTATTCACCCTATAGCAATTATCATTTTTTTCCCTTTTATTCATTAATAAAAGATTTATAGTTGCATGGAAACTTTTTATCACATGCTCGGTGGCAGTTCTAAATTTTGTACATTTCTTGTACTGAGTGGCTCACTTTGTATGATTCATATAAATCAGATACATTGTTTAGAAAACCTGTGATATTGTGATGAGGTATATACCACTGTAATTTATTAAGTTTCTGATGTTAATTAACATTATTCTTAAAGGAGAAAGAGTATAATGTATAACCTCTCATGTGCGGAACCTCTTCATACCCGAAACCTTGGTTAAATGGAAAATTTCGTAATTCCTGGTTTTATAATATGAAGAATTTATATCTCATGCCTAGAAACTCTTTTCGAAGGAAACGGAAAGTTTTGTTCCAAGTAAATAGGCAAAATCCCTCTCAATATCCAAAAAATTAGTTGTTTAGATCTGCAAATCCTAGGATCACTATGTTCTGTTGTTTTCAATCCATGGCTTAATATCATTTTCTGTTACTGTTACTTACCGTTCTCGGTGATTTTCCCAAATGTTTTCTTACCTCTTTTCAAGGTATTTCCCTTTTTCCCTTCTCTATATGGTATCAAAATTCCAATGTCGCAAAACTCAAATTTATAATGTGCTGAAGAATTTATCAAAAATATTGGAAAAATGGGTGCAAAATATTCTTTAGTAAAAATACACAAGGCCCCCGATTTTGAAAAAAATTTACAACCTGCCGTATAAATGACTCGCTAGTGCGCGATGAAAAGCCAACAATTTCAGGTGCAATTTTGCAAACTGGAGCTTTAAAATTAGTTGAAAAATTTAATGAAAGTAAATTAAAACATCAAATTTTTGGCCAGATAAATTTAAAAGTGTCAAAATAGTGTTTGGAAGCAGATTAGTGGTGAAGGATTAGACGTTGAAAAAGAACTCATTAGTGATTAGATGAAAAAAACTTGCGTCACTCATTGAAAATTTTGAATGTTTGAAGAGGTGAGGAGACTCTAGCCTCTTTTTTAAAAGTATTTCCACGAAATCATAAGTTTTGAAAAGAGAATAGTGTACTTGATGGAAGAAAGCGAAAGATGGGCTGATTGTTTTGTTGTGCAAGAGTATGGCTGGCAAACAGAGAAAGCCTTTAGTTTTTTTTAATTTTAATTTTCGTTTCCAGAGTTCTTTTTTTTTTTTTTTTTAATTTTGGTAGTTAACACATTCCTTCCAAATATATAGCTGTAAGGCATTTTTTTATTCTTTCTTTTTGAAATAATGCTCTCTTTAATGTGAGCCACGGCTAAACGGAAGAATGGCCCAGTCTCCAACCATTCCGTTTAATGGAAGATATACTGTAATAGTAACTAATTAGCTATGTTGGTAAATGACTGAATAGTGTTTATATTGGACTACGATTAAATTATGATATAATTTTATCCACAGATTCTATTAATTTTATATTGTTGCTCATAAAATTAATGGTCCTATTTTTACCGTTTTATGGTTTGCAGTTTAAATAATTTCTGAATAACTTGCTATGGAAAAACAGCTGCTGATATTTTCTCTCATATCAAAATATAAAAAACTACTTCATCTACTTCTCTCAATTTAAATCAGGGATAAAAATTGTATACTAAAATATGTATATAATACTCTGATAGGAATCACAATAAAAGTAATATAAAACTTTTTATACTCCTTCATTTCTATTGATTTTCAAAACGGTGTAGCACTTTTTCTCTCATACATTTAACTTTTTTTTTCATTTTTTGATGGCACCAGGATGGTAAGAGGAAGGATAGCAATGTTGCCAAAGGTCCACCTCTTTACCCAACTAAGTTCTGCTTTCCTCAATGAAGTGAAAAAACGCAGTACAAGTGAATGTTTTTTTTCTCTCATAAAAGTATCAATCTGCCTCTTAACCAACAACTTCTTGGAAAGAATCTAAAGCAGATTTATGATTTGGTTGTTTTGCATGTTTTTTGCTGAATTATGGAGTCACTAATCTCCTTTTGTTGTCTTAATTTTTTCATTTTCGCATAACTGTTTTTTAAAAACATTAGTAGCAGTCACCATTCATATAATCACTTTACTGAAAGAAATAGCAGGAATGGTGAGTGATTTCTCCTTTTAAATATTTTCGGTTGCGTGAAATCATATCGTGAGCTTGCAATGTTAGTAACATATGACCTGATTTGATTCTCTCCCCTGTCATTGTTGAATGCACAAAGTGATACCTGTTGCATTAAACAAACAGTTGTACTGTGTCTCTCCTGATAGGTGGGAAGAAAAGCATCAACCATGCACAATCCTCATTGGCCCTAACTAGCCATGCCTCTATCCAGTTTCCTCCTACTACCAGTAAATAACACAGCTAATATTTTTTAAGATAGATATAATGAAAATTTTAAGTTCCTAAAAAAAAATGTTATATAAAGGTTTTAGGTTTATGTAGTTTCATTATGTAATGATTAAATGGTACATCACAAAGTTGGTATTTATATAAATTATGCAATTATAAATATATATGTAATAAAAGTCTTCCATCTAAGTTAGGCATGGAGTTAGTCTAGTAACCAGCTTTCAGGGTGATTTTTATTTGTTTTGGATATATATTTTTTTTTTTATTATTATGATTCTCTCTATTATTTTGTTTCTTGAATATTTCAGTTTTGAATACTTACTAATTCAAGAATTTAGGAACATTTTATGTAGATAAGTTTTTCTCTGTAAATATGGAATATCCATGCTTTATCTTGACTAGAATTTGTAAGATTGAGAACAAATTGAAAATTAATAACATTTTTTTTGAAGATTAGCCATCATTAGGTTCAGTCTTCATATCAGACCACAAGTTATTGTTTCTTAAAATATTCCTGTCTACTAATGGTCCAATTAAGAAGTAAAAATATGTAATAGAGGTTGAAACAATGCAAGACTACAGTTCTTTTACTAATGTTGCTTTAATTAAGAAAATTTATTAACCGCAACTTAGAAATACTAAACTTCATTAATTGGAATAAGTAGGTGCTGAACATGTTACAATACCTATCAAATTGTAATTTTCTTTAAGCCGGGTGTAAGTTGGGACGCTGCAGACCTTTAAGGTAGAGTTGGTAAGTGTGCAAGACTAGAGTTCTGATGATCTTGAAGATTAATTAATAACAACATTATTGCAAGAAAGACTTCCAAAAAGTTGTTATTTAATTAAAAGGAATACATGGAGGATTCATCCTTATAGACAAATTTTATAATTTGACTTTTAAATGGTCGTGTTGTGATGTATCATATAAAATGTCTCTGCTCCTAACTGCCTCAATTAATTTCTCTTCCGTTTTAAGTTCATCCGCGTCACTGAGCTGCGTCTCATCTTAAGTCTGGCCTTAGCATGGCAAGCTTCTCAGATTGCGGTAGTTGTTGTTGGACTTTCAAGATTGCTCCACAGTTCTAAATTTTAATATTTTGCTTCAATTTCCATTAACAAGATGGCTAATTTGGCAGTTAGTAAAATAAATGAGGTTTCTTACCAGAGAATATGGCTGAATTGATAGGGATAGCTTATTCTATTAATCTTCCTCCTTGGTCATCTATATTTTTCTTATTAATTCATTATATCAATTTTGGTTCATTATTTTTGATTATCAATATTAGATATAAAATAACTTACCTATTTAAAATAAAAGAATGATTAATCCTCCACAAAATTCGAAGCCTTACATTTAAGGAAGATATGTAGATATGTAAATCGTATTGTCTTTAAAAATTGTATCATATATTATTCGCTTTTAATACCTATCGTCTAATTATTATATGTCAGCAATCAATTTTTTTATAGTTTTCTTTCAAACATGACAATCTGTTTTCTAATTCTCTATAAAGTATGCTATGAAATTAAAACTAACAACCATGGAGCATTAAGCTAAATCTGTGCTATTTTCAATTGTCTGCCAATTGTATTGTGTTTTGTCAGGTAATTTGATAAATGAGTCTGTCAAGTATTTACTGATTGAACTTTTTTGGCATTAAGTAGTTTTTTAAGAGTTATGTTAATTTTTGAATCGAAAATATAACCCTAGAAAAAATAATTATTGACTTTTAATCTCCAATGGGAATGAAATTATTGAATTCTTACGATTGCGCTTGACAAACATTATTACAAATATATAATTCATTGGAGTGTGATACAGCAATATTTCATTTCAAGGATTTATTCTGACTTTAGTTGTAACCTGGGTTTGTTGAATGCTTTTGAATTTCAAACAATATTTGGTATTTGAAATCCTTGTAATATTAAATTTAATGTTATAAAAATTAGATAATCTCTGTTTTAAGGTGGTGTAAATTACAATCCATAAAATATCGGTAAATTATGATTTTTAATTTAAAATAAATTAAATTTTTGTACATATTTTTTTAAATGTATATAAAAAATATCGTTTTCATAACTTTTGAAATATTAAATACCAAATTATATTAAGAGGATGGATTGTGCAAAGTTAATCACTTTATGAATCGAGTTTTTCCACTTCTAATGAGCAAATGATTAACTACTTAAAACTAACTTTCTAATTATGGTTTAACTGCTTCATGTTTCAGTTATTTTATTTGTTTATTTACTTTTGTTAGTGCTCCAGTAACAATAGATTCAGTGTCAACTTCATTTTGTGCTTACTATCAACTCACTGCCAGTTGTAAACTATGGTTGACAATTAGGTATATCTCATTTGGGTGAATCCTTTCACCTGAACACCAGGTGTCCCTCCCTTTTTAGCCAAGCTATACTTTAATTTGAATAGTTGATTTTAGACATTTTTTTGACCTACTTCAGTTTCTGCCGTCATCTGGTATAAATTTAAAGGCTCTAATCCTTCATTATCTCAAAGGCCCCCTGATCTCCTCTTTTAGTTCAGTGATCAATCACATAATCTTTCTCAATATCCTCTTACCAACTTAGAGAATCATGACCACGAATCATCAAAGTGCACCTTGGAGATTTTTTACGTGATCTGTTGATTCAAGATGCTTACTGAAATAAAAAAAACTTTTAAAAATTAAAAATTTTAATATTTCTAATACTATGTGATAAACTTAAGGTTATCGAATCAACCTTTCTTTCCTCCCTATTTATAATGAAAAAATATAAACAATTATACGTTCTTTTAAGATGTGATTTAAGTATTATAGGGAAATATTTCTAGTAATGTATCTATAAATATTTATTAATTGGTTGTACATTATATTGTTAAATATTTTTAGGAATAAGGAAGCATGTTATATAAATATATATATAGTTATGCATATGTTATAGATTTATATATTGAAATATATTTATATTCATTTAAATGTGAATTTTATGTTTAGTCTAAGCTAATTTATGGCAAAATTTTTAATTTATGTACTTTTCACTGCTCAAAACTTTGAATAAATGCGCGACACATTTTAATAATTTGTTTCAATGGTCTAATAGTCGGTGTCTCTTTTTTTTTTTTTTTTTTTTTTAGGGCTGTGAACAAAGAAAAAAAAATATGTGATTGCTATGTTTTTGAAGATAACATTATGTGATCAATACGCAAATTCCTTTAAGCCAAAGTTTTTTGGTATATCTAACAACTTTTTTACATAAAAGTTTATCAATTTTTTTTTCATTATTAGTGTCTATTGTCTGTATTTATTGTGTTTTTTTTTTCAATTATTTCTGATGAATTATTTAATTTATGTATAGGTTGGGTCTTTAAAATTTGTATTTCCATATAAAATTAAGTATGGAGAAAATTTTGATTGGATGTGTTTTATGGTTGATTTAATAGTTTAGGCATAATGTAATTCATTCCCCTTTTTTAAAGCATATTACAGCCTTTTTTTTTTTTTTTTGGAAATTTTAGTATTAATATGCGGATATGCAATCATTGATTGGTTTCAGAGTTTAAATTTTTATTTTAATTTTCATTTCAATTTTTTTAAATTATATTATTTTGTTAAATACATAAAGTATCTTGCTGTTTCCTTGTTTTGATTAGTATAAGCTTGAGCGATCAAGTTTGTTGTAATAACCCTCTGATTGTTCATAATGATGCGTTTCTGCATGTTATATTAAATAATTTAGTACTGCATGTTATTCTTATGAGTTTAAGTTTTGTATTTTTGGTTTATCACATATTTTTTAAAATAATTTATAAGATTTTGTTACCTATGATTATAATTTTAATTTATTTTATGTTTTTCTCCTTTATTATTGGTTTGAAAATAAAGGTACTGGTATCATTAACTATTCTTTTCCTTTACCTTTTTAGAGTTATTACATTCCAATAGGATTTTTATATTGAGACTGTTTTAAAATTTATTACTTTCACTTACCTATATACGAAATATATAATACAATAATTATAAGTACATAATGTATATAAATATTGTATGTTCATCCGGTTTTCAAGGGAAATCTATCTTTGGGGTTAACCCATGTACGGATAACCAGTTCTCGCAAAATGGTGTGTCTGTGGTTGTGTACAAACAAATAAGTCAGAGAACGATGTCTAACTTTTGAAAGAATAAAATTTAATTTATAAATTGGCAAATATTTTATATATGCCTGAAAAATTAATAATTTCTACTTTCATATTATTTAATGGAAATTATTTTTTTCCATAGTAACAAAATGAAGTTTTCTTAATAACGTAAGAGAGACATATACAATAGACACCATAAAGTAATGTTTTGCATTTCCATGATGTCACAGTTTAGAATAAGAACTATTTTATAGTTCTTTAGTGAGTGAACTAAACTCTTCAATCTCTACTCCAAGTTGTTTAGTAAGTCAATATAGTGTGTTACTCCCATTGCACCAGATTTTTACTATCATTTGCCTTCTTTTTTTTTATTATTGAATTCTGAGAAATGGTAAAATTGCTAATTGAATTCATTCACACTTTATTTACAACCAATACAAATAAATAATGGCGAAGAATCTGGCCATTGCCAGAACTCCGGAATATGCATACTTACTGACATATATTTACTAAGTGGCCACTGCCGCTTTAACCTCCTATTGCGATCGTAAAAAATTTTGACTTCCGGTTTTCAACGGAAATACTCGTTTTTGGGTCCTCTGAGTCCCGCAAAATGGTCTGTGGGTGTATGAACAGACTAGCTCACAAACAACAAACCTGACGAACCTGAAATTAGGTATTTGATGTACATACATCAAATATGTACCAAAATTTTGAGGTGACGGCAAAATGTATGAATATGCCCTAGATGAACCAGCGAAAATTTCATCAAAATCGATCAAAAGGAGGGGCACTTTATTTCATAAATTTTGCCTAATATTCAAATTTTTTCCGATTTTCTCAAAAGCGGTTCTAACGATTGAAATCGTCTTGTTTAATGAGAATCAAATATTCTTTAATATCAGGTAGGTTTTATAATAATAAAAATGTTCTGATGGGGCTTTAATGGCGATGGGGCTTTGATTTTGTTTTTGTGGAAAACTTGACTTTTTCTCATTGTGCATAGTAATAAGAAATGGCGAAATATGAAAGAATTTGATAAAAATATACAAGAGAAATAAAGAGAAGTGTTTCCGCAAGATGAAAATTTCAATTTTCGTTAGTGAGTGAAGTATGATATATGTATGATATACTGTTGGAAAGCTTAGAATTTCAGAAAGAATAATATTTAGTTTATAAATTCGTAAGATTTATGTATTCCCCAAATTTCAGCATAAATACTTTATATATTTTCATAAAAAATATGGGGTCACGTGTGGTGTAGTGGTTAACATGGCAACCTACAATACGAAAGGTCGTGGGTTCGCGTCCCGTGGTGGTCCTAGGATTTTTTAAAGGGAATGAAAAATCCTTGGCTATGCCGTCCCTCGGATAGGACATAAAATGGAGGTCCCGAGCCTGTACGATTTCAGGTACTCGTTAAAGATCCCTATCCTAATTATACTTGGACAGGCTAAATTTAGAACTCCCTCTGTAGCATCGTCTGATTACCCTAAGTAGCAAAAAGGGACGTTAAACAAACAACAACAATATTATTAGGTTTGTTCCAACAAGCACTTATAACACATTAACAACTCTTTCGCGTGCGCAGTACTTTACTAAAGCCCTTATTAACAAGTAAACTGTAATACGCCTGTGAAAGAGTTGTCTACGTGTGTTAAGTGCTTGTTGGAACAAACCTATTTGATAGAAATAATTTGTTTCCATGGTAACTAAATTAAGTTTTCATAACAACCACCTTGCATAATAACTACCTAAATAGAGAAATAAAACTACACGCCATGATGGATTATTTTTTACATTGTCAAATATAAAAATCTAGTGTGATGCGTGCAACACACAATTTTCACTTACCAACCTATTTAGATTAGAAATCGACGTGTTTACATCAATTTGTAAACGCCATTTAGCAATTTTACACAATATTTTCCACTTTTATTCACTTATTTTTGTTTGTCTCCAAAGTACAGTATGTATTATAATTTGTATTGCAAAACATCAAAGCTCTCAGTACTTTTCTGTTCCTCTAAAACGATTAATATTGCCTCCAGAAATCTATTATGGAACTAAACAAGTTCCTACAACAAACTAGACAATTGTTTTTTCCATTGTGTTCCAAAACACGTTGACAGCTCTTTTCCATGAACAAAACGCATTTACTTAAAAACAACGGTCTGTCGTTGAAGGCGTACCTACTGCAAATGCATGGGTTCAACGTATTTATGAGTTGCCATATTTTTTTTTTTATTCTCCTTTGTGTGTTTATTCATTTTTTTCATATTTATCCATTTCTTATTTTTAAGCATAATAAGAGACAGTTAATTTCTCCATATAAAAAAAAAAATCTAAGGTACTTCATAGGATAACAAAAGAATTTCCTTCGTCATTCCAACCCCCATCAAAACATTTTATGATGATCCTCCTTAAACCTCCTTGTAATCAAGAATACTTGATTATGATTAAATATGACGAATTTAATCTAAATCGTTAGAGCCTTTTTTGAGAAAATCGAAAAAAAACGTAAAAATGAGACAAAATTTATGAAATAAAGTGCCCCCTCCGTTTGATAAATTTTGATGAAATTTTCGCTGGTTCATCTTGGGCATATACTTACATTAAATCCCTGTTTCAGGTTCGTACGGCCTATAGTTTTTGTGCTAGTCTGTTTACATACACAGAATATTTCGCGGGACTTGCTTATTTGGACTCAACGGACCCCAAAACGCACATTTCCGTTGAAAACCGGAAGTCGAACCTTTTCACGATCGCAATACTTTCCCTTACTATATATTTCAAAGATAGGTTAGTGAAAGTAAAAAATATAATCTTTTTTCGAGTGTGATATTGTGGTGTTGGATTATGGAATTTGGATTTGAGGTTATTTTTAAGATTGAAAAACTGAATTTTTAGGTCTATAGAAGTGATGCTGATAGAAGAAGACATGTCATAGTTTTCACAAGGAATTTGATATATTAAGTCATGCTGATTTAATATTAATTAATTGATTTAAAAACCCATATGGGAAAAATGGTGAAAGTTCAACCACAAACGCCAACGAAAGCTACCCTCCATATCCCAGCCATGTCAACCTTCACTTTAATAAATTTAAATTTTTAATAACTTTAATAAAAAATAAATAAACCACTAATATTTAATTTTAAACAATTATAGTCAATTATATTCTTTTTTTTTTAGATATTGGTGAATTAATTTGGAACCTATCAAGATATTAAGCTAGAGATAAGCCCAGATAAATGAGGACTTTTAAAACATTTATCTTGGCCTTCAGGATAGGATGAGGGGATGGGGTTGTAGTAGTAACAAGGGACGTCAAGACGGAAAATTATGGCTATTATTCATCAAGGATATAATTCTTCATTTTCATTTTATGAGACTACGCCGGTTAGAAGCCTAACCCGAAACACTTTAAATATCAGCATAAGGATTTATATTCCTTTTATTTATAACAAAAAAAAAAAAGTTAGATACTTACGGCCGGCTGAAGCTTGGATACGAATAATGCGTCAAGAGACAAATACAAAAAATAAAAAAGACCAAAAAAAAATTAAAGTCACGACCAGCATTCTAAAAATTTCTCAATTATTAATGTTGATGTTACTGACTTTTATGTGGTTTAGCCCTATTTTTGATTTTAAGTCTTCAAATTCAAATGTGGGCGATCTTAATCCTGAAGAAGAATTGATAGATTCAACACCTTATGTATACATACATTCCCCTTGGTTTTCGGCCTTACAAGTACACGGGCCTCCTTGCAACTCCTCTCTCCTGCGGCCTAATTATTGTTTCATATTTTAACCTTTACTCTGTTCTTAAGCCCCCCGAACTTCAGTGGCTTCTGTAGTCCAAAATAACACCTCCTTTTATCCTACATTTTATGCCTGCTATAATTTAACCTTCTAAAAACATGACTTCCAAAATTTACAGCTTGATGTTTCCACGTATAACGTCTAACCATCATTCATCTACATGCCACCTTAGCTGCAGCCCTTTCAAACTCTCTAAAGCTCCCGAAAGTGTTGTTCTTGTACTAGCCGTTATGACCATTATTACCCACATCACATTGCCCATATACCAATATCATCATAGGGTAAATGTGTCGGACTACCTTATTCGTTTAGTCATTCAGGTTAGTCCGGACTGGAAATAGAGGATCATATTGTCTTAAGCCGCGTTATATCGTTAAAGTAAAATACCCTGTCTTTTACCTAATCATTTAGTATCCGCTAGTGTAATCCCACTAATTCTCATCAGCTTACTAGGGATCCCGCGTTTCTGCATAACTTTAATTAACTATTCTCTCTTAATGCTGTCATAGACCTACTTAATACCCATAAGATGGTGGCGCAGATCAATATTATATTCATAAGAATGTTCCACCATTTGTTGGACGGAGGAGATATGGTCCACTGTGAACAAACCTACCTGGTCCAAAGCCACACTGATCTTCACCCAGGATACATTCAGACCTATTTTGCTTTTTGTTAGGAGAATTCGCAAAAGCTTTATAAACTTCACCCAACAGAGATATTTCCTTATAATTCTCATAAATAATCTGGTATCCTTTTTTAAACACGGTGCATATAACAGCAATAGTCCACTCGCTTGGAATCTTTTCTCTGGTCCTATGTAATATGAAATTTCCGCATCGATGCTGTCACAACCAGGACCTCTGTATTTTTAAGAATAGTGATTACTTCTGCCACCACTTCTCTCACCCCCAACTATCCGTTCTTCTTATTTATTACCAGTAGCATTCAGCAGATACATTTGTTTTTTTTTTTTTTTTAATATTTTTATTTTAATATTTAATTAATAAATTTCATTCCTTGTCTTTGCGCAAGCTTGTTCTTCGTCGGAAACCCATCGTAATGCCTCCCATCCCTATAAAAAATTAATCAATTTAGTACCTTTATTTTTCTTTTCTGGAAAAAAGTCCTATTTTTCTGTCTGCAAATAGTTTTGGCCAATCTTCACTTAGCCTCATAACCCTCTCTACTTTTTTTTTTTTCTGTCTTCCCCTTCCTCGCCGTTTAGGCAATTTATATCAATAGAAATAAAATAAAATAAACAAAACATAAAAAATGTTGTATAAAAACAGTATTATAATTTTATCTTCTATTTAAGATTCCAAGATATACCGGGTCAGGGGAGATAGTCCGGGAGCTGAGGGCCAAAAAGGTGCCTGATTTGAAGAAAATTTTTGATCATATAGGCTGAAAGTACTTTTTCAGAGACAACAAATGTGAACGTCTGCCACCTCAGATCGGTTGCCATCAAATTTTATAGGCGAACAAAATCGGCATTTTCGAACTTTTTTCAATTTTTCGCTAATAACTCGAAAACGATTTATCGCAGAAGAAATAGTGTTTCTAAATGAGCACCCTTCATTTTAGAAAGGGCATTAAATTTCACGTCGAATGAGGTCCTCACAGCTAAGCCGATTGTCAATTTAGCCACTTTAGCGGAAAAATTAATTACGCTCATGTTCCCAAGCCTGCAGTTAAAAGAGGGTTACTAAAAATAAAAAATGTTACCTTTAATAGTTGTAGAATATTGAATTCTGTTTAAAGCGATCTCATTAATTTTAAAATTAGTCCACTCCTGTGGAGACAAAGTAATTAAAACGTGAACGTATTTAGCGCCTTGTGGTCTAAAATCCGTGAAATTTTTTTTCAGTTTCTCGCATATAATTCGGCAATTACAGATCAAAAAGTATTGCTTTCTTCTTACTATGAAAGGCTAAACTGTTACAAATAGAATGATATATTTGAAGTTTAAATCGGTTTAGTGGTTTAGCTGGGTTCTGTACACCAAAAATCTGTAACTTTTACGATTTTTGTGGAAACCGTATTCCAACGCCTCTAACTCAAAAGCACCTAGTTTAAATGAAAGATGTTTTAGATAAAAGTTGCTAACCATCAAATTTAGCAGGAATTAAGCTCCGAACACACAACATTAGCTAAATCCTGGGGGAAATACAAATCAAAACGGGAAATTATTCGTAGTGGTTACTTCCTGCTAAGACTTCAGTTTTTGAAGTATTAACCATTTTGAACTAATTAATCTAATCTTCCATGTGTTAAAATAAAAGATAAATTTTGCCAAGTACCTACCAGTCTAAGTAGTTATTTTTATGAATATTTTATCAAATCCCCTGATACCTCAAAGTAGTAGTTGTTATTAGTAGTTATTATCTATGAAACGAGTACTTTCAGCCTATATGATCAAACATTTTCTTCAAATCATTCACCTTTTTGGCCCAAAGCTCCCGGACTACTTGGTTTTATGACTTATTTTTCTTCTTTTTTTTCCTACCCTTTCTCGCCTTATAGGCTATATGGGGTATCCCGGGCCAGGGGAGAGGGTGGGGGATTTATGCCGAGTATTATTAGATGCCCCCTGGCTCCGGGTTTTGAACTGGCTATCTTCCGGTTCCCAATCATTTGTCCGGTTTTCAGTGGCAACGCGTATTTTCGAATGCTTTTGCCCACTCGGTCATCCCGTCACCCCTGACGCTTACTTCTACTAGTAGTACATCCTCAGTCGCTTTCTTTCATCCTGATTTCATCTCTCTGTCTGTTTGCTCATTCTGATTTTCACCAGTGTCCTCCTGGAGTGAATTATGTCTAGCTTCTTATCTTTTGCTGTTTCTATAAATAATAATGATATCTGCTTTTTCTTCTTTACCGTGCTTGTTTCTAAAGCCCCTTACCCAAAAGTGGTCCGAATCAGCATAGCTAGTATACACGAGGATGTAGTACATGTGTTTTTTAGTTTCGCCATCCGAGGCCACCCTTTATGAATATTTTTGTGGAAAATGGTTGCTACTTATAACCATTCCTTTCTCTACAGCCTGGCATACCCCTGATGTTATCTCGGAGTGTCCTGACCCCGCTCCCCTCCCTGGATCCGATTACTCAATCATATGAGGATGTTGTGATCAGTCCTATGGTAGTAAATATTCCTAAAGTAAATTATTGTGATACACATATATTAAGTTTGTTCAGTAGTCACCCCTGGTGTATTGGTAGTAGTACCTACGCAGAAATTTTGCAATTACCTTTGAAGGGTGCAATTACCTTTGAGAAATTTCTTTTTTCTGCTGTCAAAGCTGTCCAGTAAGACCTTGGAGGTCTAGTATTCTCTGCTTTGGGTAATTCTTTAAAAAAACGTATGGGTACTCTCCCCAGTTCGAACCTTGGTAAATTCCTGAAGCTGCTCTCACTACTGCTTTGTTTCCTCTGCAATGTCGTCCGTAAGACAATTTTTAAGGGGTCGCGGTGCACATAGCCTGAAAAAAATCTGGAATGTGATAAACTGTGTTCATGTTAAAAAAAAAAAAAAAAAAAAAAAAAAAAAAAAAAAAAAAAAAAAAAAAAAAAAAAAAAAAAAAAAAAAAAAAAAAACCATTAGTTTGGGACAAGTCTATTTTTGGAGGATTATTCTAGATATGCTTCAATCGTACAAATATTTTGTAAATGATGATGGAGATTTAAAGATTCGAGAGTTTAATTTCATTTTATCATTTTTTCTAGTCCATCATCCAACTTAAACTAAAAAGATCGATGCGTTCTGTACCTACCGAACCCTGTCCTGACTGCCGAAGTCAATTTCCTCTTTGCTTTTAGAAAGGCTTTGCTAAGAAAGCTCGTCCGTTTCTTAATGGAAGTTGCTTTTTTTTTAACATGAGTGCGTTCCGTGTTTATTTTCTGAACCAGAAGCTCCTTGTAAGATCCATCTAATTTAGAAGACGTATTTACTTAGCCCCAAGTTTGATGTGTTTTCCCAAACGGAACAGCCTTTTTCTTTATCCTTTGACCTGTTTCTCTTTCCCTTCTTTTCTCCTTCTTCCTTCTACTGGTTCCATGCTATCCCATTATTCTAACATTCCCTTTAGTCAGCTAAGTTAGTAGTATTTTTAAACCATTTTTTCAATATATATATATACATAAAATATTTGTGTATTTTTTTGACCTATTGATTTTAGTTTTGAATTATTTTCTCAAAAAATATTTAAAAATAGAATTATATTTTTCATACTGTAATAAACATGTCTGAACATTTTGAAGTAGAGTTTTTTTTTCTCAATTCTAATTACAACAAAGGAAGGAATGATTTTTTTATGACGAATTATTGATGCAGTTCTTTTTTACACCTCCTATAAAATATCCATACTTTTCCTTTTTTACTGTTAAAATCTTTTTAACTTGAATTTAAACTTCTTACATATTTTTCATATAAGGACAACACACGAAAGGAAAAAATCTGGTGCGTGCGCGCAACACACAACTTTCACTTACCAACTTACTTAGATAAGAAATTGACGTGTTTTGTTAAATATCATTTCCCAAAGTCACACATTTTTCTACATTCATATCTTATTTTTATTAATCGTTAAAGCCGTTTTTGAGTAAATAAAAAACCCCGTGAAAATGATACAAAATTTATTAAGTAAAGTCCCCCCCTTCGGTTGATCAATTTTGATGAAATGTTGGCTATTACATATTTGGCATATACATACATCAAATATCCAGTTTGGTCACAATCGTGAAAGCCGCTTTTGAGTAAATAAAAAAAACACGTAAAAATGATACAAAATTTATTGAGTAAAGTGCCCCCTGCGGTTGATCAATTTTGATGAAATTTTTACATATAAATATATCAAATACTAAGTTTAATCAAAATCGTTAGAGCCGTTTTTGAGAAAATCGAAAAAAACCTAAAAGTTATTAAGTAAAGTACCCCCTCCCTTTGAGCGATTTTGATGAAATTTTTGCTGTCACATCGCGGGCATATACCTACACTAAATACCCAATTTCAGGTTCCCACGGTTTATAGTTTTTGAGCTAGTCTGTTCACACACACACACACACACACACACACACAGACCATTTCGCGGGACTTGGTTATTTCGACTCAGGGGGTCCCAAAACGTGTATTTCCGTTGAAAACCGGAAGTCGAAATTTTTCACGATCGCAATACTTCCACTTACTATATATTTCATATATAGGTAAGTGAAAGTAAAAATCTGGTGTTGCGCGCAACACACAACTTTCACTTACCAACTTACTGAGATTAGAAATTGACGTATTTTGTTAAATGCCATTTCTCAAAGTCACACATTTTTCCACATTCATTTACTTATTTTTGTTTGTATTTGCTCTCTAAAGTACACTAAATTTGTTTATTATTAAATAAAAGTTTTTACTTACGATAGTTCGGCAATGCAAGCATAATACTCCAAGTCGTCTGATTTTATAATTCTCTATGTAGATGTTGAAAACTTCATTTAGTTACCATGAAACAAATAATTTCCAGAACGGCATTAATTATAAACAATGCTCTGTCATTAAAGACGTACTGCACATCGTGGGCTCAACGTGTTTTATGTGTTGACGGAATAGTTTTCTTTTTTTTCTCCTGTATATGTTTTCTTGATTTTTTTCATATTTCATATTCAGCCATTTCTTATTTTTAGGCGTAACGAGAGACGGTTAATTATCCCAAATAAACAAAAACAAAGTTTCTTTATTGGAAAACAAAAAAGGCGCCTTTCCAATTTAGGCCCACTCAGAACATTTTATTAATCATAAAGCTTACTTGATATTAAAGAGAACTTGATTTTCACTAAACATGACTAATTTGACCAAATTGTGAGAAAATCGAAAAAAAACGTAAACATTGGAAATAAAGTTATGAATTAAAGAGCTCCCTCCGTTTTATCAATTTTGATGAAATTTTTGTGTCATATATCGGGCATATACATACATCAAATACCCATTTTTATCAAAATCTATAGAGCCGTTTTTGAGAAAATCGAAAAAACGAAAAAAGTAGACAACATTCGTTAAATAAAGTACCCCCTTCGTTTGACCAATTTTGATGAAAATTTTCTGTCACATTGCGGAAATATACATCCAATAAATACCCAATATCAGGTTCGTACGGTTTTCAGTTTTTGAGCTAGTCTTGTTCACACACACAGACCATTTCGCGGTACTTGGTTATTTGTACTCAGGGGAGCCCAAAACGTGTTGAAAACCGGAAGTCGACATTTTTCACGATCGCAATACTTTCCCTTACTATATATTTCATACATAGGTAAGTGAAAGTAAAAAAGCAACTTAAAAAAGTTCATGCATAAATAGATTAATGGAATGATGGAGATTGCAACATGTTTATTTTAACGGAATCTTGTCTTTCCCACCTTTTAGTTTATTTTTATTTTATTGATGAGCTACTTTATTTTATAATAATTTAATGTACGATCAGAGCTTTCGCTGATATTCACGCTTCTATTTACCACATTTATCTCTTTCTTCAGTCAAAGGAAGTTATCTTGTAATGAAGATAACAACAAATTGATATTTGTTATTTGACGTATGTACTTGTACTTGATTGATGAATTATGCAACCTATATATAGATGTCGAAAAGTAATGAAAATAGTGATCGGTTCAGAAGAGAGAATCGGATGAGATTACTTGAAGGAGGAAGGTGAAGGTGTATAACGTATGTGATTTTGCGTTAAACATTTTTTTTAAAATCACTCCTATGCTTATCTAGAGTTTCCCATCAAGATACAGTTCGTATTCGGCTCGACCTACCATGTCATATACTTTCCAAGGTTTTTAATTTTACTAACTTAGCGACTTAAAGTTATGACCAGGGCCCGGATTTTATGCAATTGCATATTTAGTTTGCGTACTTCTTTAAAATAGCGGACCAGATATGATTACGAAGAACAATTTTAATGGCATAATCTAATTGGTATGCATATGAGACGTAATGGCAGTTCTAAATTGGCCAAGTTTTATTTTGCAAATTTTTGCATATTTGATGATATCTACATATATTTGCATATTTTGGTAATGTAATAAAGTAAACAATACATTTATAAATATAAAAATAAAATACAAGGTGGGAGATAAGATTCCCAATTTTTATTGTGGTTATTCGCCGTAAATAATTTATTCTTCTTCGAATTAATGTTAAGAGGTTCTCGCCTTTCCACCTTTCTTTATAATAAAAAAATTTTAAATCGCATCCCAGGCCATGTTGGAGAAGCTTTTAAAGAAAAAATGGAAGGCGTTTTTATGAAAAATTCAAGGCTTAATATTCTCGAAAATATAAAAAAAAAAAAATTTAAACTGGGTTAGTTCAATTGTTCTCAGCGACATTGATAATCTTCGCCTATAGTCTTAGGCGCTTATAAATTTGCTACAATCACATCAGTTGATGTCGAAAGATTCTTTTTCGAATCATAAAAATATTTTAAACGATAGAAGGTTAGGATCCACAGAAATAAATTTTGTAATGCATTTAATGATTAATTTAAATTTAAATATTTTTATTGATTAATTCACTTGTTTTATATATTTTTTTAATCGATTGTTAATTTGGTAATATTTTTTTTTTTGTATTCCTGTATCTTTCTTGTTAAACAGTAAGTTTGAATTATTTTAATATTTTAGTTTTAAATGCGTTAAATGTTACTATTGGAAATAATTATTTGTTTTAAGATTCAACAAAATTTAAAATCATTTTGGTTTCATTTCTAAATTTTATCCTCCACATTCTTTCCTGTGAAATATATTATACACATTAGTATCTTGATGTATGGCAACATTTTTCATTTATAGTTGCCGTTTTCAATTTAATGCAGTTGGAACACGAGTGCAATCCATTTTTCTGTAAAAAAGTAAAATCGGCGTATTTTCCCATATCGATTCTGGCGAAAGTCTTAGAAGATTCTTGATAAAAATCGCGGTTTAAAGCGGAATTTTATGCTTTCCTATATTTTAAGATAGTACGATTTTTATGTCGAATCGTTTTCCATATAGAGGCCGAAAAAATATAAATAATCCAGTTTACTTCCTCTCCACAAACAAAATCCAGCGGTGGATTCATTTGGACTTTTCACCAGTTACTGCATGATGGGTAATGAGTAATTGATGATATGTTTCAGCTATTATTTTGGATCTCCGGGTTTCAGGCATTTTTAGCCTTTTTATTTATTTTTTTTTTCTTGATCCTTTAATGTGCTTTAATGTACTAATGGTCCTAGTATTTTAATGTACTAATAATATAACGTAAGAAACCAAAAGAGATTTTTATTTATGTGACTTTGAAAGAACAAGTCTAGTATAGTAGCAATATATGGTATGTAATGCTTCCATCAGGGAAGAACTGGTGGAACCATCAGTAATTCAACCTGTCCGGTGATACTCGTAAAGACCTATGATTGGACACTACAATGTAAGACTCATCCATGGCGGCTTAAAAGAAGGAGATATCATTTGGTCCCATAATCCATAAAGAATGCTGGATTCTTCCCAGTTACAAAAGAACTGGGAGAGACCGTATGTTGTAAAGAAGCGGAACAATGATGTGATCTACAGGGTACACAATTCTTCCAAAGAAAACGTATCTTCGTCAACTAAAACCGCATATGGTCAGGAGACAAAGGTAAAAAAAAAAAAAGGTGCAAATTTTTAATAATAAGAAGGGTTTTCCGTTGCGAGTGATTCAACCCGTGCGGCAAAGAAGACGTCCAGCAGAACTTTCTCTAAGGAGGGAGTATTATAACGGAATAAACCAAAACATATGTTTATTTCTGTAACTCAGTGAAGGTCTAAAGTCGCCTGCTACGGTTACAATTTTTACCACGTGATCATATGTAATGGAACGTCCTCAAATATTCCAGGCAGATCTAGAGTGTTCGACAGCCTTCAATATACATGTGAGCAAGAGACCAGTCTTAATTAAGCAGCGAAGGATATAGTTCTTTTCTGTCACTGTTACATTTAACTGTTCCTTTACCATAAAGGATTATTACATGCTAAAGGAATAACAGATGATACTGCCAATTACAGCTTGTGCAACCTTCAAGAACCGGAACCTTGTGAATGTAGGGCTGGTGTATTCTGAAAATCCAAATTGAATAGAGAAGAGTTTTGGTGGATATGAAATGGAAAAGGCTATTTTAGTTTATATCGTTTTTTTAAATTAGAAGTGTATTACAGGAACGAATACATTGCATATATAAAAATGATCTAGTTTTTTTATTTAATCATATTATAACGTTAAACCGTTAAATAAAAAAAAACATATGATTTGAAATCCCAGCCGGTTGTTGGAACAAACTAAGCGGTTGGAGCGAACTGTTTGGATCTAGAATATTCGAGGTCCATCTACGTCGTTCCACCACCTTCCACTAAAAGACCTCGAACCTTTCTGAATGTTTCAGATGCGAGTGACTGGGCCAATTAGTCTTAGTCTGTGTCTTGACTCTGAAGCTCGTCATATGATTTGTGTGTTATCACACAAAAGGTGTCATTTTTGTTATCTGCTCGAATATTTATGTTGTGGTAATTCGTTTGGCATTGATTATTGTATATTTCTGTTGAATAAATATTTGTTGACTCACAGAAGTGTTCCAATATCATGCTTGATTTTCTAATTGAGTTTAGGTTTGTATCTCATTGTTTTTGAGCATTTGTAATTTTGTTTGATTTTTTGTTACTCTCTTTAATCAGTTTTGTGAGTCACTTCAGCAGTTGAGTTGAAATTGGGTATTTAATGTATGTATATGCCCGCGATGTGACAGCAAAAATTTCATCAAAATTGCTCAAAGGGGGGGGATACTTTATTTAATAACTTTTTAAGTTTTTTTCGATTTTCTCAAATACGGCTCAAACGATTTTGATTAAACTGAGTATTTGATGTATGTATATGCCAAAGATGTGATAGCCAACATTTCATCAAAATCAGTCCAACGGAGCGGGCACTTTATTTCACAATTTTTTTTCCAGTTTTTACCTTTTTTTCGATGATCTCAAAAACGGCTTTAACGATTTTTATCAAATTCGTCATTTTTAATGAAAACTAGGGTGCCCGGCTTCGCTCCGGTAGTTGTGTGGTAGTTTTTATAACAGAAAAACTTTAAATTAGCACAGATAGAAATAGAAAAAAATTAGCACTTTCTTGAAACTTTAAACACGGTGTCAATATTAAGATTCGAGATCTGCAGAGTTCGCCCAAGTAAGGAACCCTATATACTTTAAAGGGGGTTGAAAATAGTGAATGAACAATTAATTATGCTGCAACTTTGTCGAGTCATGCATCGTTTTTGATGGTTTCTATGATTCTGAATCCTATAAGCGCATTCCAATCCATTCCAAGCAGTCAGCAGATAATAAGTTATTAGATAATAGTTAAAAATCTATATTTCGAGTACAACTTAAGCGTCGACTTCTGTGATGGGCCTTTTAAATCCAGAAGTTTAAAAACTACCAAAGATTCATAGAAACTTTTTTTTTAAGACCTTTCTTCCAGTTCAACCTCCCTTAAGATCTCCCCCTCCCCGTAATTTGGCCGGACTATGCACCTAGTATTACAAAATAAAAACCAAAATATCATGAGGGCACAATTTTTTCATCATATTTCTTTTTATCCTGAACTATGAAGGGTGATAAAATCTTACTGAAAAAATGTTGTAATTGGAATTAATCATTTTGTCGAATGGAATGCTCATCATACATAGTAAAAAAAAAACATTTTTTATAATTACATGCAATAAGAACACTTCAAATTTTATATTTTCGATTTATAATCAGTCAATGCAGCTCTTCGTTTTTTGTTTTATGTCTGTTTTTATTCGTTCACTGTACTACTAAAAAATATTCACTCATATTGCATTACATTTACTTAAGTATATGTTATATATTGATTAAATGTAATGTGTTAATCAAGTAACCTTCTCATGAGAAAATTTATTTTTTAAGGTATTCAATCGGTTTTCTAATTGATTGCAGATATGTAAAATCATTATATTATTTGAAAAAAAAGGTGAAACTAATTATTTTCGCTTGATTTTTTAGTAATTTAAAAAGAACAGCTGATAAAATAGATAACCTTAAACAACAAACTGAACGGTATGAATAAACAATAAACATTGAGTGAAACACACCCTAGCGCTTTCTGGTAGTCTGCTGCTCGAACTAAATTTTTCATTCATAAACTCGCATGTCATTCTAAGGTAGACTAATTAAATGGTGCGAGAGGCTCCAAATTCCAGTCCTTTTCTCTTCAATTTTACACCCTTAAAAGAAAAACGGAAACCTTCTTCTCCGTTAGTGGTTATATAGCACCACGCTGACATAACTTTCTTAAACGTACGTTGAGTCGTTTTTGAGCCTTATCGGCACGCACATTGTACACTTTGCTTTATAATATATATTGATTAGGTCTTCTTTTTTTTTTTTTTTTTTTTTTTTTTAATAAGGGCGTCAACCACTAGGGTCATCATCGCCCTTTATTTCAAATTTCTGTTTATATCTTATGATATAATCCTGTCAATTTTAGAAAGTCGTACAGTTTGTCTGTTACGTTGTCTTGCAGTATACTGTATAGATCGTTTGGTATGTCTAAAAGTGCTCTGTATTCTTCGTATGCACTGCATTCCGTCAAAAAATGCTTCACTGTCAGCGGACAGCCACAAGCCTGACAGTCGGTAGGGTCTTCGCGAGCCATTAAATATCCATGTGTCAAGCGCGTATGACCTATGCGAAGACGCGTCAAGATTACTTCCTCTCTGCGCTTACTCCTATTAGAGGACTTCCATGGGATCACTTCTCTTTTAATTTCATGTAATTTATTTTCAACTAAGTTCAACCACCTGTTTTCCCAACTTTGCTTTATTTTTTGCTTGTTGAGGGATAAAAAGTCCGCTGCTAGAACCCCTCGATAAGGAGTACCATCTGTTATAGCTTTTTTGGCAGCCTGATCCGCTAATTCATTGCCAACTATTCCGCAGTGACTTGGAACCCATACGAAGAATACAGTGCAATTGTTTGTCACGCCCGACTTTAATGAAATTAGGATATTTTGAACTATAGGATTTAAAGAGAAAACATTTTTTAAGCAGATTAAAGCGGAAAGTGAGTCAGTGCAAATAACTATGGTTTTCTTTGTGTCCTGTATAACATTTAAACTTTTATGGATTGCGACGATCTCCGCAGTAAAGTTGCTACAAGTAGCAGATAAGGAAAAAAGATGCTGCCTATCATTGCATATTATCGAGGCTCCTACTCCTATAGAGCTCTTAGAGCCGTCGGTGTAAATGTAGTCAGCGTCACCCAGTTTGTTTTTTAGTTTATGGAATTCGTTTTTGTATATTAGTGGTGATGTGCTATTTTTAAGTAGCCTAGTGAGAGAAAGGATAGTTTTTGGGGTAGGAAGTCCCCAGGGATGGATCGGAGATGTTACAGTCTCATGGAATATGGGTAAATCAAGGTCTAGGTCCAATAAGGATGCTGCAACACGGACTGGAAAGGATGTTCTCTTCTTTAAGGAAACTTGTTGCTGGGATAAGACCTGTTTATTGGGGAATAGGTAATTCAAAGGATGATGGTGGGTTGAGAGGATTTTAACTAAGTATTTGAGATCGAGTTCTTGTCGTCTTAGGTCTAGTGGAGGTACGCCAGCTTCAACACAAAGACTACTAGAAGGGCTAGAACGAAAAGCACCGGTTGCTAACCTAAGACCCGTATTCTGTATAGTTTCCAGCATTCTTAGGGCTTGAGTAGAAGCTGAGTTGTAAGAACAGCAGCCGTAGTCCAATTTAGATCTTATAAGAGTTTTGTACAGCGTTAACATACTGGCTCGATCTGCACCCCAACTGGTGTTAGAGACTATTTTTAACAGGTTTAAGGTGCGGAGGCAATCTGCTTTTAATAGTTTTATATGTGGAGACCAACTGAGAGTTCGATCAAAAGTTAAACCAAGGTATTTGATTGTGTTGGAGTAAGAGATTTGTTGACCGGCTATGGAAAGTGATGGTAAAATATGAGGTTGTCTTTTACTGAACAGGACTGCAACTGTCTTAGCTGTTGAAATTTTGAAACCGTTAGTACTAATCCAATGATTGACCTTGTTCAAAGTGCTTTGAATATCTTCCTGCAGCTGTGTTAATTGTTTCCCTTCCGCATAAATTACTAAATCGTCAGCATACAACATAGCTTTTACCGGCGGTTTAACTTCGTTCAAGACTTGATTAAAACCAACACAAAAAAGTGTCGCACTTAAAACGCAGCCTTGAGGTACGCCGTTCTCTAATTCGAATTCTTCAGAAAAGCTGTTTCCAATTCTAACCCTGAATCGTCTGTTTGTTAAGAAATTTTGTATGAACAAGATCATGTGACCGTTTATTCCCATGTTAATCAAATTGTCAATTATTAGCCTTCTCCATGTCCTATCAAAAGCATTTTCCACGTCAAGAAAAACCGCTAATAATTTACTTTTGTTTTCGAAGGCTTCTAAAACATCCGTCTCTAGGCGCACCAGATTATCATTAGTACTTCTACCCTTCCTAAACCCACTTTGCCATGCCGGTAATAAATTTTTGGATTCAAGATACCATGACAGACGATTGCTTATCATTTTTTCCATCAGTTTACAAATGGAGGAGGTGAGTGAGATCGGTCTATAGTTCTTAACATTACTGGGATCTTTATCTTTTTTCAAAATAGGAATAGTAATGGCGGATCTCCAAATGTTTGGAAAGCTTCCGGACAAAAACAGTTTATTTAATATCGCCAAAATTATATATCTATTAGCTGGACATAAATTTTTGATCATCCCAATGCAGATTTGATCAGGGCCGGGTGAAGAATCTTTTCTAGAATTCAAAGCAGTAAGAAACTCTGTCATGGAAAAGGGGAGATTCAGAGGATCAAGTGGATTATTAGAAATAACTGGAAGTACTGATTCTACTTGATTTTTTATACTGAGAAAATACGGTGAAAAGTTTGCTGTTGATGAAGTGGTATAAAAATGTTTAGCCAATGCGTTTGCTAATGTTATAGGGTCTGTATCATAATGGTCTTGGTTTTTCAGATATTTTATTTGGGGAGAAAGGCCATAGCCCTTAATCT
This sequence comes from Aelia acuminata, assembly GCA_911387785.2. Taxonomy (NCBI): domain Eukaryota; kingdom Metazoa; phylum Arthropoda; class Insecta; order Hemiptera; family Pentatomidae; genus Aelia; species Aelia acuminata. The sequence continues at coordinate 185,419,221 of OU426978.1, read as the reverse complement.
TTCTAACCGTTTCCCAGAAAATGACAGGTGGTGTGTTAGAGCTGACTTTAGTAAGAAAATTTTTCCAAGATAATATTTTACTCTTTTTGACTATATACCTAGCATGTCTTCTCGCGGATTTGTATATTTCAAGCTTTTCGGATGATGGTCTTTGCAGAAATTTTCTCAAAGCTTTCTTTCTTGCTTTTGTAGCTTTTTCACATTCTTCTGTCCACCATGGAACAGGGACACGACTGTTATTTTTTCGGTTGGAACATAAAGAGGATAAACATAAAGAGGAGAAAAAAAGAAAAATATTCAGTCAACTCATAAAACTCGTTGAGCCCACGCATGCGGAGTACGCCTTTAATGACAGACCATTGTTCATAATTAAAGCCGTTCTGTTCATTTGAGAAGTGACAATTAACAAAATGCATCTAATCTGAGTAAGTTGGTAAGTGAAAGTTGTGTGTTGCGCGCACGCACCAGATTTTTTCCTATTACGTCAAGTCCATTTGAATTCTAAATCAAGCTTTTTTTTATCTAATTTCAAGGGGACAAATCTATTGGGGACATTTTAGTATGAGCAGATTGTTTTAAATCATTAAAAACTTTACCATGTTTGTTCGACTGTTTGAATATTCAAACGATCCAATTAGTGATGGTTAAACATGTTTCCCAATATAGTGAACCTAATCGTTTAGTTTATGATGTATGTACTGCTGGTTGTTTTCACAGTTGGATGGGTAAATATTTAACCTATTAAATCTTGGCTTTTTAACCTTGACTCTGGTCATTGCCGCAACTTAAATAGTTACATCATGATTACTGATTAATTACAGTGCAAGATCTAAAAATTGTAGATAGATACGATTTTTTTGGCTTAAACGTTATAACATGTAGCTATAGAGTTTGGCCTCTATTTTTTTACTTTCACTAACCTAGATACCTACATATGAAATATAGGTATAAGTAGTAAGGGAAAGTATTGCAATCGTGAAAAATTATTTCTTCCGGAAATACACGTTTTGGGGTCCCCTGAGTCTAAATAACCAAGTCCCACGAAATGGTCTGTGCGTGTGAACAGACTAGCTCAAAAACTATACGGCGTGCGAACCTGAAATTGGGGATTTGGTGTATGTATATGCCCGGGATGTGACAGCAAAAATCTCATTATAATTGGTGAAGCGGAGGGGGTACTTTATCTCATAGCTTTTTCCCCATTTTTACGTTTTTTACGATTTTCTCAAAAACGGCTCTAACGATTTTGATCAAACTGGGTATTTGATGTATGTATAAGACAAAGATGTGACAGCCAACATTTCATCAAAATTGGTCAAACGGATGGGGCACTTTATTTCATAACTTTTTTTTCCAATATTTACCTTTTTTCTAATATCTCAAAAACGGCTTTAACGACTTTTAACGGCTTTTATTTTGATCAAACTCGTCATGTTTAATGAGAATCAAGTATTCTTTAATTCACTCAACACAGGCTTCAGAAAACTCTTTCGCAGGCTTATTACGGTTTATTTGTTAATAAGGGCATTAGTAAATGCATGCGAAAGAGTTGTTAATGTGTTATATGTGCTTGTTGTTTAACAACAAACCTAATATTGTTGTTTGTTTAACGTCCCTTTTTGCTACTTAGGCTAATCAGACGATGCTGCAGTGGGAGTCCTAAAATTTGACTATCCAGGTATAATTAGGATAGAGATCTTTAACGAGTACCTGACATCGCATAGGCTCGGGACCTCTATTTTCTAATCAACAGTTAAATAAGATTTAAATATAAATTATGTCTCTTTTTTTTTAATATAAGAAAAACGTGACGCGGTGAAATAGACGCAATTTAGTATTTAATTACATCATATACTACAAAATTGATATAGCTAAATAATATACTACTAGTTATTTAATTAGCTCTGGTATTGACACAAATACATTTAAGTTCACGAGAAGACCCAGCCCCCCGTTGCTGTGGCTAAGCCGCTATAAGGCGTTGAATTAATTATATCCGAGTCTTTTTAACGCTTTGCAGTCGAACGGCGCCTCCTAGGCGCCATCCTATTCATTACTGCAACTTAAACGGCGTCAGGGTGGCGCCATAATATTTATGACTATTTAACCTACGCCATTAATATTTAATGGTTTTTTGAAATTTTTAAATAATTTTAAAACCATGGTAGCTTAGCTCTGGCTAACGCACTGCAAAGGTGTTGTAGAGACCCGTGTTCGAAACCCGGTTTTCTTTTCAGACAGAATGATTTAAAAATTACCATAGACCATTAAAGTTTATAAATAAATAATCAACAATTACAGTCTGTCAATTAGGATCCCACTCTTGGAAATTAATGTTCATAGTCCTGGAATATATTTAACCCTTAGCACTATCAAATAAATAAATAATTACCCATTTCATTCAAAAGCAAAGAATAATTAAGTAAAATTTTGTTGAACAATGTAATATATAATAGGCAATTACGGAGAATTAACTTGTTCCACCGCGATTTTCGAAGAAACGCTTGTTTTTCTGTAGGTTTTTGAAAGGCTGTAAAATACTCTTTAATATGGTTGTTCTCAGCCAACATTTTAATTTGTGATATATAATTAAAAGACAAGTCCTGCCCCTTCCTATCAAGTTTAAGTCTATTCAAGCATTACATGGTAATCTATATTCAGGGATAGACAATATTTTAATGCAAAAGTCATAATTTTTTTTAGGATTATTATGGTTAGTTAGTTGCGACCTGTTTCTAGACTGCGACCTGTGATTCGTAACACCTGACTTAAAGGCAAATAAAAACTTCAAAAAATTATAAAAAATCATTGAATGATTGATTTGCACGAAAGAAAAAATTATTCTTACATATTAATTAATAGAAATTATTTGTTCCTATGGTAGCTAAATGAATTTTTCATCACAACTAATTTCATAACTAACTAAGCATTGCAATACGTTGTTTATTAACAAAATGAGTAAAAAAATAAATAAGAAAATAAAAACAAATATTCCTCAAAATATTTAAAGCAGGTTCTATTTTAAATATTATTTTGAGGTCTCTTAAAAAATATAAATAAATATAGTAAACTAGCAGACCTAGTCACGCTTTGCTGTGGCTCAATAGCTACTAAATAATGCGTTGAATTAATTACATCTTATTCTTTTTAATTATATCTTATTATTTAATTATTAAATTAAAGAATTAATTAAAGTTTATTTATTATATAAAATAATTAATTAAAATTATTCTTTTTAATTATATCTTATTCTTTTTATTATTCTGCCACAATTCGCCTAGTGGGCCGAGAGTCCTTCCTGGGGCAAACCCGGCCTCTATAAAGTGGGTACCCTTAATTGAAAAATTAAGGGGGAAACACCTGGCGGTTGAGCGTGACATGGTCAAATCACCTCCTTGCACGACCGCTGACCAAGAAACAGTACTCTTCCTTACATGGTACAGAACCCAAGACCCTTAATGGGTTGTAGTGGTACAGGTTTTATTCTTTTTAATACAGTCAAATCAACATTCACTGATAAAAATTATTCATTGATTAAGTACTTTTTATCAACACATATTAAAGAGCCTATATGAATGAGATAGATAACGTTTATATTTAGCTATATATAATAATAACTTTTTTTTAAAATTATTTCAATTCATAATTTCTAATTATTGCACTAAGCCCTAATTTGTGCACCATGTTTTTGGTTAATCTGTTTTTTGCTAACACAAGTAGATTGGATGGTTTCCCACTCGTGACAACATAAAATTGCAGATGGGAAAAACACAGATTTTCCCACATTTGGATTTGGCTACCTTAAGCTTACCCACCCGGGAATTTACCATGGAAGGAAAATGAAGTTTTAAATCGATAAATCACTTACGCCGCCATCTGTTAGAAAGTTATAGAACTTACAAATAATTACACTATATTGTAGTATAATACACAACGAGCCAAACTTTATCAAGATCGGTTGAATAGTTCTGGATTTTATCCCGGACAAACATCGTGACACGGTAATATAAATATAAAAAAGTGCAGACGATTGTCAAGTTTTGCGATAATTATAACACTATAATTTATGGATAAGAAAAAAAGGGAAATAAATGTGGAAATCTCTGTTTCCTATGAAGTTGGTTGGTTAGGGGCGTTTAAACATTTAACAAAACATCGATTAGCTCTGAGTAGTTTGGTAACTGTTTAGTCTTGCGCGTTTCGCAGCATATTTTTATTATTTCAATTTAAATGTGATGTCAATGTAAGGGAGGTTGTTATATGAACAGAAGTCAATACACTGAGATATAATTTCCTGAAATTAATGCAGCTTAGGTACATTGGTTACATTTTTATCATTTTATATATAAATTATTATTAAAACATATTTTGTAAATCGAAGGGACGTTACCCAATTGATGTGGGCCAAGAGGTGGGGATGAATAATTGAAGAGGATTGGTGGGGATGAGATCAATATCTGGTTGCCATGGAAACTGCCTCCGCAGACTGCTCGGTGCCCGAGATCTTTACAAGGCCATCCGCCCTTTTAACTTGGCCTTTTAATGTGTTTTTGTTCTTTTTATATTGTCTTTATTAACTATTCACAGTGATAAACGAGAATGATTGCTTTTTAAGAAATTTGATGTGAATAAGTTGATATTCAATCGCATATTCTCCCGACTATGGGAGACATAAAAATTCTATTGATAATACAAATTATTATACAGGGTAATACTTCAACTAATTTAAAGGGCTAATTTGTGCTTGAATGACGACGTTTTGTTTCAGCAAACTTACTCCTGTTGGAATGCTGAAATTCTGGAGGAAGGAAACTACCTCTGAAAGAACACTTCAAAATCCATCGGATGCTGAAATAAATAATTAGATGACAATATATAATTAATACCGAATGATCAAATTTAAAAGTAATCCCTTTTCGCTTGGTCAAAAAAAAAAAAAAAAAAAAAAAAAAATGCTAAGTAAATAAATTTAAAATAGAAAAACCCTATCATCATAATGATTTCACGTTCCTGTATCATGACAACATTGCTTGAAGCTTTTCAGAGAAGAGAAATAGAAACTATGGGAGGAGGTGGTTAGAGGTGGTATTCGAAACACATGGAAGTCTTAGAAGTATTCCTTCTTTCTTAAGTAACCTATGCGAAAATGCTAGCTAGCTTTACATTTGACGCGGATTAGCACTCAGGAGTATGAACCAATCTGGGTTTTGTTAGAAAATCACAGATAGCACCACCATCCAGAAAGGGACCGTTGCTTAAACTCTCAATTAATGAAAAGAAGTGTTAACCAACACTTGTTCTATAACACTTCGATTTAACCCTTCATAGGTAGGCGTTCCTCAAAGAAATTAAAGCTTTATTAGCCCACCCTGTTAGTAATATTCGTTTCCCTTTGTGCTTGTTAGTTTTGTTTAGTTTAATCTGGTAGAATCCTCAAGTCATCAAGGCCTAAAGTCTTTAGGTGCCTATCAGTGGTACCAAAACATGCCTTGCGAGAGGGAGCAAAGGAAATAATCAGAAGAAGAAATAATGAGATCGTAAATCTCTATATATATGAGAGGCTTTGTCCTGACTGACAGAATCAACGCAGAGCAAAAATTACTAATGATAGAAACTTGAAGTTCGGAATTTAGATTTTAAACGCGATGTAGGTAACCACAAAGAATGTAACCCCTAAGGGGTTTAAATGGCGAAATTGTCGTTTAACTCTAACGGACACCTATTTTTGCACTTCGAGAAAAAATGTCTAATGTGGACTCATTTTAAAGATCTTGAAACGACGAGTTTAACTCAACCAAATGTGAAAACCATGTTTTAAAGCCGAAAAATGAAGCGTTCACGACGAGTAAGCGGTTTTAGTGAGCTCTCTCCATTGCGCGTCTCCTTCTCTTCTACCGAGCCGGCAGCTTCCCCCTCCAACATTCCACCTACCGGAAGCTCCGATTCTACTAAATCTCCTTACCATCAATTAACACATTATATTAAATCAATGCCAAGGTAATGATCACAGAATTGATTTTAAAGGCTCGACGGGGAATGCTAGTATGAAATATTGAAAAATAATTTGTATTTTCAATTTCGACTACAGCAGAGGCTAATGAAAATAAATAAGTATTTAGTTCAATTGTTTAAATATTTTCTAATCGGATTAAAGTAAAATTAGTTTAAAATACGTATATTTCTATGTTATAGTTTTCTTTTTCTTGAATGGATCCTTCATAATTCATATCTGTGACGAACAAAACATAAATAAAAACAATTGAATATAAATTAGAAGTTAAATTTTCATAAAAACAAATATAGGAACAAAGGCAGCTGATTGGGCTATTGATGGGTGTTTATAGATACAGCTGTCGCTGAGAATCGCTTAGCGTACGCCAATTAGTAAACATATTGCGCGTTGCACCATCGTGATCGTATTCCAAGTTTATAAGTTTTATTAATACTTGCTTAATTATGTTACAACTATTTCCAGACTTTTGTTGGAACCGAGGCATAACTGTGTTCGTACATAATGACATGTTCTGGATGTGACGTCATAGTCATAGACCTTTCTGGAATGATCAATTCCGAACTAAATATTAAACCGCAATGGTCTAGAGTCTTTGTCCCATTTACCAGATAGTCGAAATGGGGGGTCAGGTTTACTTCTTCCAAACCACGCCAGTTATGGTCACTACACGAGTAATTCTATTCTATAATTATAGATTCTGTAGCGGTGTTTCTTAGCTGAAAAACGTTTAATTTCTGGCAACCAACGTGCTCCTTTGGATTCAGATAGTAGGGGAGACCAAGGGGAGTTGATACAATTTTCACATTTTTTTTCATACCCCAAATACTATAGACAGAAATCGTATAACATTAGTACCAATCGACACGTCACTCTGTTCTTTACACACTCGAATGGCTAATATAAAGATATTGTAAGGGTTAAATATTGTGGTTAAAAATCCACTTAACCGTAACAACTTGTTTCAACTCTCCTCATACCGAGGTGAGATGAACAGGGGTCGAGGAGAGTTGAAACATATGATTTTTGAGAAGTAATTATTGCTATAAAATATAAATGATGATATAATTTAAAATATTAAACATTTGAAGTACGAAACAAAGTTTCTTATTATTATTTTGTACTGATATATCAGTTAAGTAGGTAACCTCAGGTCTAATACAAATAATCAACTCCTAATGTAGTTAAAACTATCATAAAGTCCTGTTCGTAACATTAATTAAAATGACAGTCAGATAAACAAAATGTTTTACATTCTAATTCTTTGACATAAAAAAATTATCAACTTTCAGTTTCTTAAGTATTAAAATTAGTTTTGATCAATATTTTTTCAAATATTTAAGATACAATAATCTCACAAAAGTCAAAAATAGAAATATTATGAAAATAAAAAACCGTCAATCTGACAAGCAGTTGTGGCAAACATAAAGTTCCCCACCAGTGCAAGCTTCATAAGCCCAGTTGTTGCATTCCGGACATTGCACCCATTTTTCTTTGGCTCTTCTATTTGAAAATGGCTCTAAAAAACAAAGGCAAAAGGATTCTTCTTCTGCAGAATAGGTGCTATTGTAACCAATGTTATTGTACCAATGCTATTGTAACCCCTCTTTGCGAAGGTCATGCCACTCACTTGTTTTTTTCCTCGTCGGGGAAAACGAGAAGAGCTTGTTAACAGTAAGAAAAACCTCCAAAATTTTAATTAATCCAGAATCAAGAAGCAACTACACAGAAATCAATTGTACCAAACATATATAATAAATCTTTAGTTAATGAGCTTTCGAAACATATATAAGTTAAACCAAAATAAAAACCCCTTATCAAATATAGGCATCGCAAAAAAACGTTAAAAACTTACTTTTCACGATTTTTGTCACTTGGCATGCAGAACTCCATCACCGCGCGACTTCCGCAATCGACGCAATCTAACATGTCAGCAGGCGGAGGGAAGTGATTGATAAACGAAGTTTCCAATTTTCTAGCGATTTTTAAGTTCCGAACAATCGGTACTGTTTCAAATCATCTCTGTTTCAAATTCCCTCAGTCTCTCCTACATGAGTAGACGGGTCTACAAAGCCCGGGACACTAAGTTTCCTGCCCCTAGCGGTTTTTATGACGTTATCAATATATTTTACATCATTATTAAGGTTCATAATACCAGAAATATTTATTACCTTATAAAAAAAAAAAATTTTTTTGAGGAAACTATCCAAAAAAAAAAAAAACTAACCATAGGGAAGATATCACAATTAAATCCACAGGTTGTCAATAACTAGTTTTTGCGCTTTTAACAATGAATATTGCCATATGGTAAAACTATTGAACTGTTGACCAAAAAAAACCTCTTGAGTCTTTATAAGGATAGTAAAGAGGAGGATAAAGAGGATAAAAAAAAGTATTTTTTTAAAATGTAATCATTCTGGGTATTTTTAAAAATCATACCCCTTAAAGATTTTATGCTCAAACTAAGGTGTTTTTTTTTTTGAGGTAAGTTTATTTTTCATACTACTAACATCACTGATACTCATATATGTTTACTTTCACTTACCTATACATGAAATATATATATATATATATATATATATATATATATATATATATATTTATAGTAAGGGAAAGTATTGCGAACGTGAAAAATTTCGACTTCCGGTTTTCAACGGAAATACACGTTTTTTGGTCCAAATAAGTCCTGGTCCAAGTCCTGCGAAATGGTCTGTGAGTGTGTGTATAGACTAGCTCCAAAACTATAAACCGTACTAACCTGAAATTGGCAATTTGGTGTGTGTAATTGCCTGCGATTTTTGTTTTTGTATTCGTATTGTTTGAAAATGTTAATTATGATGATTCCACAAAAGTAAAAAAAAATATTAATGGATAAAAAAAAGAGAAAAATCCAGCATCAAGCGGAGCTAAGGGTTCAAAAAAATATTACGTATTTTATTTTTTTCTTATCTTTTTAATTCGTTCATCTAAATTTATAATGCACTTTGGCTCAATCAATTCGGTAAACATTTGCGTTGGGTTCAGTCTATTATTACCGTTGTTTGCTAGAATTCGTACGCACTCTACAGTACCTTTCAGAAAAATATCCAGATATGCAGGCTGATTTGTTCGTAGCAATGTTATGAGCAGCAAATCTGCTACACCGTCTTCTGTTACATCTGTCGACCAACTTCATGAACTCTATATAAAAGTTATAGAAGGTTTAGAAGGGGCTATTGGAATCCTGGAAAGTGAAAGTATACTGCTTAAATGGATGGTAGAAGGCAAACCCTTGTATCAGCTCTTCTATAGAGAAATTTGGGGATATATAAATTTTACAAAATGGCATAAACGTGGGCGCAAAGATACATCATGAAGATAACAAGGCATTTGAGAAACGTTTCTAGGCTCATGTCCCAAGAAATCATTTGTATATCTATAAATCAGTAATCAACAACTGAGAAAAAAGAGGAAGTGGCATAAGTATTCTAGTATCAGACTTAACTGCAGTTACAAAACAATTTTATACGATTCCTATCCGTTAATTATTATCTAATGGATTGTTTATGGCTGTGGGAAATACAGGGAATTCATTTAAATTCATGAGATCGATGTCAAAGTCTCACCGGAAATTAGCAGAAACATTTTGGCTTTTCATTCTGTACCTGTTTCACGCAGTTTCCACATTTGTGGCATTTGCAAGAAGGCAGCATGGAAGGTCTGGATGACGTGTTTGGTATCAACTCTGTCAGGCAACTCTGATATTCAATGTCGTAACTGTTGCAGCGATTTGGTATTGTAATTTATGATCAAGCATCAGATCTTCATATCATTACTGATTGCAGATTAGTGTTATTTACAAGAATGAATCGAGCAATGTAACATGACACTCAACAAAGCTATTCTCCGAGGAGCAACAATTGGGGACTACAGCCTCGTTGCACAGTAGGTACACAATATCTTTGTCAACCAAGTTGGGGTGAATAGTAACTTTAGTTTGATCATACCAACCTGTACGGACAACAATTTCAGAAGTATGAAAACAATTTCTAGAACTTACCTCTTGTAGTTGCCCGCAAGCGATGCATATATTGCAATGTGTTAAAAAGGGAATACGGAGTTCGAAACTGTTCGAACGCCAATCAGTGATCGGTAATCAAGTTACTTTACATAATTCATTTGGACATCTCTATACGTATGAGCGGCTTTTTCCTGACTGACAGAATCAACTCAGAGCAAAAACTACTAATGATAGAACCTTGCAGTTCGGAATTTAGATTTTAAACGTGATGTAGGTAACCACTATGAAAGGAATTTCAAAAATGTAACCCCTAAGGGGTTTAAATGGCGAAATTGCAGTTCAACTCTAACGGACACCTATTTTTGCAGTTCGAGCTAAAATATCTAATTTGGACTCATTTTAAAGAACTTGATACGACGATTTTAACTCGAAAGCCCCTATGGGACCTCGATAACCATGTTTTAAAGCCGAAAAATGAAGCGTTCACGACGAGTAAGCAATTTTTTGTTTCAGCGGTTTTAGTGAACTCTGTCCATTGCGCGTCTCCCTCTCCTCTACCGAGCCGGCAGCTTTCCCCTCCAATATTACACCTACCGGAAGCTCCGATTCTACTAAATCACCATAACATATTATATTAAATCAATACCAAGATAATGATCACAGAATTGATTTTAAAGGCTCGCGGGCAAAGCCGCGACGGGGAGTGCTAGTTTTTATATATGAGAGAAAGATATATATTTCATTTGGATGTTAACATTTTACTCTGTGCCTTCATACGAATTTGACTTTGGTAATTAAATTGGAACAATATTGTACTATATTTTATTCTGTTTCACCTTCTTCTACTGTATTGGGACATAAGATATAGAAATAAAAGTTTCATAGCCCCAAAACAGTAGAACTGGAGTCATTCCATGCCATATCTACACACTTTTTTCCCTCACCATCTCAGATTTTGATGAACTTTTGTACATAGTATACCTTCGTATAAACTAAAAAAAAATACCAAACTTCAGCTCAATGGCTCAAACGGTTTTCAAAATATAGTTATGTTAACTCATTGAAAAACATACAATTTTGACCGCATCACATGTAAATTAAAATTGCAGCTCGTCTAGGCAAGATAGAGAGTTGAAATTGATATTGTTTTAAAGCAGAATCTATAACCTTCCTTATGACATGAAACTCAATAGGGTTTAAGAGGAAATTTGAATCAAAATTTCAAATTTGAATCAAAATTTCAAATTTGAATCAAAATTTCAACTTTGAAATTCTCAAAAAGCCCATTTTTTAAAAATCTGAAAAAAACCAGTAGAGTTGATAAAGTTTTCATTAATAAGTGTAATGTCATTTTAAAGCTGAATCTATAACCTTCCTTATGACATGAAACTCAATAGGGTTTAAGAGGAAATTTGAATCAAAATTTCAAATTTGAAATTCTCAAAAAGCTCATTTTTTAAAAATCTGAAAGAAATCAGTAGAGTTGATAAAATTTTCATTAATAAGTGTTATGAAAATTATGATGGGACAGCAATGGGTTAATGCTGAAAGTAATTATTGAAAAATGTGAGTTTTGCTTGTGGATGGAAAAAAACCATTAGCTATTAAGCTTCTCAAACCTATTTTATCAACCTAATTTTATTCCAACACTTGTCACAAATCATTTAAACACTGTCTAGTTCTGGATATTGTGATTTGACATATCCATTTTGTCACATTTCTTGGTATTTTTTTATCTTTTACAGAATGCTTGTCTTTTTTCAAATAATTGTAATATTTGGTATCTTTCGATGTCTCCTTAGTATGTATATGCAACAAAAATCCAATGCTTAGGAAATCCGATAGCTAAAAGTAAAAAATATATTTGTAGTTATAAAAGTTTGTTATTAGTCTAAGTTAGTTTACATACACGGTTGCACTTGTGTGTGTCAAGGAGTGTCACAATAAATGTCATTATTTATTGAGTAATGGCACCTTTAGTGACTATATCATGCGCGAAATAAATAATAATGACTGGCACTGTAGCTGTTTGATGTATAATAGATAATAGCTAATAAATAATAGATGAGTAAATACAAGTGGTTTGTATTGGGTTGCCACCAGCTCAAAATAACATTTAGATAGCTTATATAAGCCAATGAGAGGGGTTTGGCCGCTAGTGTTCGTTTGCTTGCGTCCCTAACGTGAGTATCGAATTGATATTTACCAGGGTTTGAAATTAACTTTTATTTTCTCGGAAAGAGAATAAAAGGCAAATCCAGACTTTTATAGTTCTAATAAAAAAATAAAAATCACATCATGACTTTTATGTTTCGGGCCAGTAAATAAAAGTCATGATGTGATCTTTGTCACAATGATCCAATATAAGAGTCTGAGCTTGATTTGAATGATTTAAAAATAAATATATAAACTTTTTTTCGGATTTTTCCATATTGGAATACATCATTGGGTTATTGGGAAGCCTTTTATGGAATAATAAATTACCTTATATCGATAATTAGCTTATGAAGGATGCTGATTATGAAAAAAATATCGATTTAAAATCTCAGGCTCGCTCAGGTATTGAATTTTATATTACAACTTATATCCGATATTTACAATATTGAGGTCAACTTCTTGGTTAGTTAGGGTGCTGGTTATGAAAATAATGTCGATTTTTCAATTACGCGCTCAGTTATCGATTTATTACAACTTATGCGATATAAACTACATTAGGGTCTGCTCATGGGTTAATTGAGGTGCTGAATATGAAAATAATATCGATTTTTCGATATTGCGCTCAGGCATCGGTTTATTACAGCTTACGCCATAAAAATATTATTGAGTTCGACTTCTAGGTTAATTAGGGTGGTGACTATTTGTTTATTAGAACTATAAAAGTCCGGATTTGACTGTTATTCTCTTTCTGATGAAATAAGAGTTAATTTCAAACCCCACATATACATTCATCTCAGATATTTATATTTTGAAAGTTTTGTTTGAATTAGTTTAGATCTCATACTTTTAAATATTTAAATAATATATCACCGTAATAAGACGGATGATCACTGATTTCATTTTCTAGTTATTTTTTTAGCTACGATAGCTCTTACATTCTATGAGTGTAATTACAAATATTCAACCACATCATTATCCTTAGGAAATGTTTTTTTTAAAATATCATTTTAATCATCAGCCTTATATTTAGATTTTTTTTTTTCAGAAGATATCGCAAAGAACATGCAATTAAAGGTTTTACTTTTCACTGCTCTCCTTTGCCATGCGGCAGTGGTAAGTAAATGAATTCAAATTTTATATTAAAAGAAAATTAACCAAACTGCTTTAGTTATTTATGCAAAATATTTCATAAAATCCCAATTCGTTTTATTTTTAGAGCGTTACGTGCGCTGCCAAAGCCAATAAGTGGCAGCTTTTGAAAGCCTTTAACAGGCTAGGTGACCGAGTCCTATCAGGAGCGTTCGGTGGTTACACCAACGTCGGCAATGAGGACGGTTTCTCCTTGGGACAAGCAAACCAGATACAGCAGTGGACCCAGAAATCACCGGCTGTCTACGGAATCGACTGTGCCCAGGGTTGGAGCACCATAGCTGAGTGGAGGGAACCCGACCTCATCGAGTGCTTTAACGACCAGGCGGCCGAATACGCTAATAAGGGTGGTATCATCACAGTCAGTCATCATCTGCCAAATCCTATTTTTGGTGGAAACAACGCAAACGGAGAAGGAGCCTACAAAACTGAAATTTACAACTATGACTACGCCGCCATTCTCAAGGAAAGAACTCCACAAAGAGACAGGTGGTGGAACATGATGGAAAAGATCGCTCAAGGACTCCAAGCCTACAAGGACCGTGGAATAACCGTACTCTATCGTCCGCTCCACGAAATGAACGGAGACTGGTTCTGGTGGGGAGCTCTCAAAGACACGAGTCAAAACGGTGAGAGACAGCGCCTCTTCAAGCTGCTTTGGCAGGATCTCTACTACTTCATGGAGAAGAAGGGCTTGAACAGCCACCTCCTTTGGGTGTACTCTCCCGATCAGAGCAGAGGTGACAGATCCGCTTACTACCCCGGGGATAAATTCGTCGACATCGTTGGCTTGGATTGCTACACCGACGATCCGTGGAATGTTAACGGCTACGATGAGATGACTCGCCTAGGAAAGCCTTTCGCCCTCGCTGAAGTCGGGCCTAGTACGACTAACGGCCAGTTCGATTACGATACCTTCGTTAAGGCAATCGTTTCCCGCTACCCTAAGACTGTTTACTTCATGCCCTGGAATGCAGGATGGAGTCCAGTCAAAAACAAGAACCCTTGGGGAGCTTACAATAATCCGAAGGTGGTCAACTTAGGGGAACTGAGAGTGTGATAGAAGAGATCTTGTTATCTGATATTTAACCTAACATGATTACCAACTTTCTTTCTTTAATGCATCTGCCGTAAGAAGTTTGCCTTACGAGGTGAAAATCCATTGTTCCATTGTGGATTGAACCACCTCTCACAAATTTTAGCCTCGTTATCTTTAAGTTAATAACTATAAACAAATTTTAAACAACTGTAATAAAAATAAATCAAATCAATAAAATAAAACATGTTTTAAGGTAACACTTAAAGTATCGATTCTGTTTTCTACAGCCAGTGATTGAAAATAAAATGACTGCTCTGCTGGTGGTGTAATGTTCCTTTTTCCTTATTCAAGAATCCATTGGCAAGTTTCGATGGCATTTTACGCTTCATCTTTATCTACATCGGGTTGATTCATACTTGGAAAGAAAATCCGGTTCATTTTTCCTTTATCTTCTGACTCTTGTTCTACTTCTATGCTTGTTGCTTTGACAGATTAAGTAACTCATAGAGAAGTAATTATCATTTTCGAAAAAAAAGTGGCAAAGTTACCCCGGTTTACTGCATTTAATACCTTATAACTTACTCAAATTTATTAATGTCAATAAATACTCTTTCCTGGAATATCCAATAGTTGTCAGAAAACAATCTCATCTTTCCAAATCCTAAAAGAGAAAGATATTGTGAATGGATAATGTAAATCCAGTTTTAGTTTAGATGGCTATAGGCATCATGCATGAGATTAATTAAATATTACAAACGAAGCATACATAGTGCCTTCAAGTGCACATCGGTAAATAAAAAACCTATTACAAATCCAATCACTTTCCTCTGCCTTGCGTCATATTTGTATTCCGGCAATAGGTAATAAAACATTTTCGTTAATTTTTGTTTTTCAATTCGTAGATATACAACGATGTGAAAATATTAATTCACCCAACTGCTTACAATAGGTAATTATTTTGTGACCTATGAACTGCATATATCCTGCGAATTGTATACCCACATCACATATAACATATAGATATACAATGTATGCAACTTTATCACTGGTTAAGTACATTTTCAAAGGAACCATTTCAAATATTTTCAGAACATTTCACTAAGCATCCCAGAACACCCAAATGCCACAAGCAGACTAAATACATCGTCTTACATTACTTTACTTTCCTACATACACATGCCAACTGTCGATGAACAAGGATTTACATCGTTTGAAGTAAGTCCTTGTTAAGTTTATGACAACTTGCTCGGAAATAACCATCCCTATCCCAGTTAATCAGTATCTAATAGTTAATTTACTCCTTGATTCATTCGACATAACATCTACTCACATCTTGAATATGGTATATACAAATTTCACTTTGATAACATTTAAAGAACAATATTGCAACTTACAGATGGAGTGATCAAATGTAAAATAAATTTATTTTTATAAAATTCTTAAAATTATAGCCCATACATATGAAATATATTACTATTACTAAAAAAATTAAATTTTACTTTAGTTTTACTTTGATATGTTGGTGAGCTCAAAAATATATTTAATTTATGTTTGCAAATCGGCAAAAGTATAATTTCAAAAGTCGCCTCTGAATCTTTGGTCCATTCTATCGAGAGTGGTAGGAATTATTTTTCATTTGTTTTTAATATAAATTACAATGTGTAAAATTCTACTGCAGTTGTGTCGTTTCTTTCGGTCCCTAAACAAACAAATTGTAAAAAAAACAAATATTTTTAACTAGAATGTTTCTTCATTAACGTTGTCAATATTTAATCTGAGCGCCTCAGAGACGTGTGGTTGGCAAAAGAGTAGGAAATGAGGTTTGGCAACGTAGATTTAAACAAATATACACAGGTGATCCATAGTGTTTGTCTCCCTTGCAGGACGACTATAGCTCCTCAACGTAAGAAGTTTACCTGAGGGCGGAGCTTAAATAAGCCACGCCTACTTATGTTTTGGCGCTAAATTTGAAATGTTTCAAAAAGAGAAGCAGATGAAGATGACTTTAAAATTAATATATGGATACTATGTTTCCTGAAATGAGTATCAATTGCAATTTAAAAGCAAACCATAATAATAACATATCCAATTAATGCATTGTTCAATGTTGTGGAATAAAATTACTAACACATTATTATCTATATAAAAGCATCATTTTTATAAAACTATTTAGTTGTTGAACAAAGTAAAAATTTTGGTTCAGATATAAAGTTACTATCAATATTTAAATAATTTAATTTGTATATATAATTGAAATGTACAAAAACAAAAATTTTCTAAATGATTTATGTACAAATATAGTCTTAAATAGAATTATTCTCATATTCACAAACTTAACAAGATTACATTTATTGACAAAATAGAATTAAAACGTACAGTAAAATACAATTTTGATATTACGTGCCCCAGTGTAATGATGTTGAGAACGTACTATCCTCGTCCGACAGAATCATAAATTTATATTGTTATGTGAAACAAGCACTCAAAATAAGATCAAGCATCTTTAACGAATAACTTCAGCAATAATAGGAATTTCTGTCACAAATGAAAATTTGAAATAATTAATTCAATAATAATAGTAATTAACAATGATAATTAATAGTTCAGCATGTAGTTTATTTTTGTTTCATTTTTTAATATACAGCGGCGTTTTAGTTATTTCTCTCTATATTTTCTATCTCTATAATATTTCTCTTTATTGTGTTTTTTGTATCTTTTTATGAGTTTTGGTGTACTTATTTTATTTTAAATTGTAATATCATGTATTGTAGGTTGCTGTCAACTCCTTGTTATAAGGCATCTGCATTAAAAACAATAAACAAATCTGTCTATATATCTATCTATCTAGTAAATAAATAATTTAATTAAAAAATTTTTAATGGGATCACCAGAGAAAAATACTTTACAAGATTTCATTCCGATTGGTCCATCCATCTCGGAGCAATTACAAAATTTATAAAAAAACTACTTACACGATTTTTATAAAACTCCTTCCATCAATGTAGATATAATCAGACTTATTCAGTCAAGTCTTGGGTGGGTCATGTTAAAAAAAAAAAAAAAAAACGAGCCATCTATTACAGAGATATAAAGCTAGGTAGAGTTATTTTAATTTAATTAAAATGGCCATTTGAATTATTAATTAATTGGCTTATAAAGCTAAGCAATATAAAATTAAATTAAATTAAAAAGTGGTATGATGCGCGACATACTCGCTTTGGCGGTACATCTACTAAAATTGGAACGATAAAGAGATTAGCATGACCTTGCGCAAGGATGGTACGCAAACGCGTAAAGCGTACCACATTTTTGGGGGGGCGGGGTAGCGGAATGGGCTAACTCTTTGGATTAAGCGTTGCCTCTGACAATCACATTTTAACCCCAAGTTAGTGAGTTCAAATCTCGAGCATTTTGCCCCTAATAACCAACAAGAGAGTGATCCGAAGATAGCCAGTTCGATTTTCGGAGACAGGAGACATTTAACAATACTCAGCATTAATCCCCGCCCTCTCCCATTGGAAACCCTGTATACCATAAACATCGAGTAAAGGGATAACTAAAAAAAAAGTGTAATTTGCGTTGATATTTGAATTGTAAAAATGCAAAAATTAAAGAAGAACCTTTAGAAAATCGCTTCAATTTCGGTATAACAAATGTTTAATTCAAATTTCGTTACAGTATCTATTGACGGTAGTACACATAACTTTAGCGGATTCGACGAAGCTTTCTTGTTATCAGATTTTGGAAAAATGCGGCAAAGTTAACGTTCTACTGTTATGGAATGTTAAATTCTCGCTTGGAGGTGAAAACACCCAGCAGCACCGGTGGTCCATAAATGAATAGTTATTTATTTATCGGAAACCATATCATAGGTGCTCCTTGCATTTAATTCAGGGCTGATCAACAAGAAAAATGTATGCCAAATTTATTTGGTTTTTCCTTCCCACACTGTTGGATGTTACAAGAATGGTTTGTACATTTGTCGGTAGTGGTAAGAAACACCATGGTTCAAATAGTTCGCCATATATATCAAAGTTTTAAATGTTGCTATGTTATTCAAAGGGCATAAAGGTGCGTTTACACGCTCAAGCCATTTGCACAAATTTGCTTGCGCAAAGCAGTTTGTGCAAATGGCTTGAATGCAATATTTCCGTTCACACGTTCAGTTCAATTTAACACAACTGTATGTGATGAACCCTAATAAGTGTAGTTTGGTGAGTATTAATGTGATGAAAGTACTAATTCTACTTTGGCAACCGTTGGTAATAAATTTATAGTTTTATAAAATGGTGAACGTGGGGGATGAAGTAATTCTTCAACTTTTTCGGTAGGCAGTACTTAGAGAGGTGATTTTTTTAGCCCTCCCGGGTGGTGTCAGGGTCCACGAGTCGCATTTTTTCTACCAAAGCCTCGTTTGCGTGAGATTTTGCATTGGGTCGCTAAAATCTCTGTTTTTTTTTCTTTCCACAAACATGGGGACGACTTGTATTCTTTAATGAATTCTGCAATCCATTGTTTTTCCTTCACCACTACGACAATAAAAGAGGTGATAGCAGTCGAAGTAACAGGTATTTACGGGTTTTATTCAATGTGCATGGCTGAAATTGGAACTATGGCTTGAGAATCGTTTATACGCTCATACCAATACACCAACCTCAAGCCAATTTTATGTCCGGAAAGAATTAGATTAAGCCAAAAAGTTTTGGCTTGCACAAACCTCATGCTAGCGTTTACACCCAATGATGTAGTTGTGCAAGCCAGTTTGTGCTAATGGCTTGAGCGTGTAAACGCACCTTAATACATTTTCATAAAAAAAATTGAGTGGATGATAGAAATTTATAACACAGGCGAAATATGTGTCTAAGCCAGTTGTTAATACTAGCTGTAAGAGTGCCGACCAGGAAACTAATTCTAAAAGAATCAGTGGAAAAAAACCAGTCTCATGTTTTAGCTTCATATACATATGTTTGTTTTCCAGCTGTGGGTATTGAAAATAGTTTTTGGATTTTGAGGGCCATTAAATGGAAAAATACTAGTCGAAAAAATTTAACAAAATTGTTCATGTTTGTTTCTTTATGATAAGTTTTCAAAATTGTATTAAAAGTGTGCGGTAAAGAGGTAACAGACTCTTACAACACGTGTTCAATCGTAAGATCTAGATTTTCGGGATTAATAAATTACGCATCTGAAAGATCTTCATTAGAGTTGAAACATTTATAGTTGCGACACATCTCTATGGGGATAGATTTTTAAATTTTCTAGCAACTCAACAGCTTTGCAATGTAGCTTTAGTGGCTGAAAGTTTGAAAGTTTTGTGTGTAAAATTTCTTCATTAGCCACACAATAATTTGGAATAGTTCTTCATGTTTTACGCATCTCTAAAATGCCAACTGCAAGAAGTTTATTGTTAAATTTGTATGAAGAGTGAATTAATGCCTCAGAACTGAATCTCGGCTATGATAGTTCCGGGCGTATTTTTCCGACTCCGATCATTTGAAAAATTAATTTTGAAAAACAAAAGTGAAAAAATTAAGAAAAAAAAAAAGGAAGTCAGTACTTCGATTTACTTAGAAATTCTATTTTGTTCCCCAACATTAATTAAATAACATTCCATCTCTTTCCTAAAGAAAACAATACAATAAAAAGATAGGGCCTCAGTGCCAAAGCTCACATTATTCTTTCAAATTATGCTCTTATGGCACAGGAACGGTCCTTTGCATTTTATAGGAATGTTTTAGGAGAGGGGGAGATACACCGACTACCCGGAAAAAATTGTGGCCACCTGTATAAACATATGCATTGTTTTGTAGGAAATAACTAGCTATCAATACAAAGAGGCTAATCTGACGTGTGCCATATTTGTACTGCAACAAACAAATATGTTTTCAATCTTTGTATTGCTTCATCTTTATTATTAACCAAATGGAATAAAAATCGACTGGTTTATTCTAGTTCTGACGTCGTTTTAAAATAACACCTTAATTACAAAACGATAAAACAATATTTATTTTTCTTCTCATCAAAATAAATAATATATGAAAAATAATGCCTAGTAATTATGTTTTTTTTTTTTAATTAACTTAAAAGGAAAAAAATTCGGTTTAATTGCTAAATTGATGTATTAAATGGAATTGAATTCCAATTGCCTTTAATAGATGGCTTACTTGGAGAGTTGGAGCAGCTAAGTTAGTATGATAGACGTCCCATTTATACCACTAAGGCTAATCGGACAATACTACAGTGGAAGTCCTAAATTTTGCCTATCCATTTATAATTAGCATAGGGATCTTTAGCGAGTACCTGACATCGTACAGGCTCGGGCCCTTTGTTGTGCGAGGGTTTGTGTTCTATCCGAAGGACCGCATAGCCAAGGATTTTTCACTCCCATCGCACAGTGGGAAAAATCTTCGATCCAGTGGCCAAGATTCTGTAGCTCACTTAATAATTACAATAAAAGAGTAATCATTTTTCATTTATGAACAACATAGAAGCTCTCCTGGAATTTAAAATTAATTTATATCTGAGTCCTATCTTCAATTTATTTTTGATAAAATTATGGGTTTATCTTTGTCTTTCTGCCTATTAAATGAATATTACTTTCACTTACCTATATATGAAATATATAGTAAGTGGAAGTATTGCGATCGTGAAAATTTTCGACTTCCAGTTTTCAACGGAAATACACGTTTTGGGGTCCCCTGAGTCAAAATAACCAAGTCCCGCGAAATGGTCTGTGTGTGTGTGTGTGTGTGTGTGTGTGTGTGTGTGTGTGTGTGTGTGTGTGTGTGTGTGTGTGTGTGTGTGAACAGACTAGCTCAAAAACTATAAACCGTGCGAACCTGAAATTGGGTATTTAGAGTATGTATAAACCCGCGATGTGACAGCAAAAATTTCATCATATTTGCTCACAGGGAGGGGGTACTTTAATTAATAACTTTTTAAGTTTTTTTCGATTTTCTCAAAAACGGCTCTAACGATTTCGATTAAACTGAGTATTTGATCTATTTATATGCCTGCAATATGACTGTAAAAATTTCATCAAAATTGATCAATCGGAGGGGGGACTTTACTTAATAAATTTTGTATCATTTTCACATGTTTTTTTTATTTACTCAAAAACGGTTTTAACGATTTTGATCAAACTTGGTATTTGATGTATTTATATGCCAAAGATGTGATAACCAACATTTCATCACAATTGATCAACCGGAGGGGGGACTTTACTTAATAAATTTTTTATCATTTTCACGTGTTTTTTTTATTTACTCAAAAACGGTTTTAACGATTTTGATCAAACTTGGTATTTGATGTATTTATATGCCCGAGATATGACTGTAAAAATTTCATCAAAATTGATCTATGGGAGGGGGGACTTTACTTAATAAATTTTGTATCATTTTCACGGGTTTTTTTTATTTACTCAAAAACGGCTTTAACGATTAACAAAAATAAGATATGAATGTAGAAAAATGTGTGACTTTGGGAAATGATATTTAGCAAAACACGTCAATTTCTAATCTAAGTAAGTTGGTAAGTGAAAGTTGTGTGTTGCGCGCACGCACCAGATTTTTTTTTTTTTTTTTCAAAAACACCGTCTCCGATAACATAAAATTATACCCCCGTGTGAAATAATCGAAATTCTAACTATTTTCTAGTACGCCCCCCCCCCCCCCGGCACTAATATACAAAAAAGAATCTTTGTTTCTAAAATATCGTCCCCGATAACATAAAATTAGACCCCCGTGCAAAAGAAATCCGAAAATGTTACCATCTTCAATAGATTTTTTTAAGGGTGACAATTGAATTGGAAACGGTTACAATTTAAATAAAAAGGGTGATGATTTAGTTGGAAGGGGTTCCATTTACTTTGGAATGGGTTACGTTTGAATTGGAAAGGGTTTCTTGTGACTTGGAAAGGGTTAGAGTTGACTTGGAAAACGTTCAAATAGACTTGGAAATGCTATATTTGTCGAGACGGTAGCCACATTGTGCTAACGAAATAACCAAAGATATGTGGATTCCGAAAAAGCTATTAGAGTATAGAATGTGTCCCGAGCAAGTAATCTTACGGTCCAGGAACGTTGGGACTGAACGTGTTGATAAAAGTGTGGGACATTAATGAAACAACACTGTTATTCAAGAAGAAGAAGAAGAAAAGTAATTTTTATTCTGGGACATTTAGTCCCCTAAGAATAACAGTAATGAACAAAATTAATAGCCATTTGTCTGGTTATTTGGGAAAAATATAATAAAAACAATAAAAAGAAATAAATAATTACAATATAAGGTAGACGCTGAAAAGAAAAGTAATACAATAGAGATAACAAAGACAGAATGTAGAAAGAGAAAATGTAAGATCAACATGCGAGTGTACAGTACAGAACTTTGGTCAGCTTTTGAGCTTGAGGGATATATATAAATAGAAATAATATATATAATAAAAATCAAATAAATTTATCCTTAATACTGTTACTGTTTTCACTATTTACATATTTACATAGCCATCGGGGATTGGAGCATTAGGAGGTGATGAAATAGTAGGGTTTTGAAGGATGTGAGGGATGAAGTTTTTCGGATAGAGACAGGTAATGAATTCCAGAAGGTGGCAGCACGGATGATGAAGGATTTTGTAAAGGATGCAGATCGGTAAAAAGGGATATACAGGTTAGAGGTTTGGGATCTGGTATTTAGAGAATGTATAGAGGAGCAGGGTTTGAACAAACTGAGGATATAAGGAGGTTTCTTGGTTCTGAAGGTTTGGAAAAGATATACACCTAGGAAGTATTGCCGTCGGAAAACTGGGTAGAGCCACTTCAATTCTGCGTACCGGCTGGAGACGTGGGAGCGCCTGGGGACACCGAAGATGAATCTAATGAAACAATTCATTAGTCTCTTCAACCTCATTTCATGCATGCCAGACAGTCCCCCGTATACAAGGCAGCCGTAGTCAAAATGGGGAAATATAAGAGAGGAAACTAGGAGTTGCCGGGTTTTTGGGGACAAGCAATCACGTGATCTAAGGAACTGTTTAAGGATGGCTATGGATTTTCTGGTGATTTCGGAAATATGATTACTCCACGACAAGTGCTGGTCAAAGACCACACCGAGGTTTCTGACATAGGATTGGAGCTGAATGGTTCGATTATTAAGACGGAGTAAGGGGTAGTAAGGGAGGGAATTAAGAAGATGCCTGGAGCCAATTAGGATTGCTTTAGTTTTTTGTACGTTCAATCTTAACTCATTTTTTCTGCCCAGGCGTTGATGCTGTTAATATCTTCTTGAACTTTTCGGATTGCCTCTAGCATTTTGGAGGGATGGAAAGATAGGTAGATTTGGAGGTCGTCAGCGTATAAGTGGTATTGTGAATGGTTTATGGACTCGGGGAGATCGTTAATATAAACAGAGAAGAGAGTTGGAGAAAGTGAGGAACCCTGTGGTACACCTCGTGTTAGTAAAAGAGATGAGGAAGGGGGTTTATCGGGAATGTGAACTGTTTGTGAACGTTGGGATAGGAAGGAGAGGAACCACTTCAAGACGCTGTTTGACATGGAGAGGTTTTGGAGTTTAGAAAGAAGGATCTCATGATTGACGGTATCGAACGCCTTTGTGAAATCAAAGAGAATTAGGATGGTGATTTTATGTTCATCTATAGAGGATTATTGATAATTAGTAATTTATAAAACAATAGGTATTACTAATTAATCAAAAGCAATATTAGGAGCTATATAGAAGGCCGAAAAGTATAGAGAATAGTTTAAAAAATTTCTTTGAAGAATAAAGAACAAGATTTAGTAAATAATTTGAAATGAAAGCATTCGAAAATTGAATTTTACTAGACAGCATACTAATCTGCAACTGCATCTAATTAGTTTTAGCATAATCAAACTTATACATAAAACATGAGAACACCCGGGTATTAATAAATATTTGCCTTCAACCAGGAAAACGGCCACACGTCTACTATATAAGGAAGGCACATAATACAATACAAATGAGTGATCTCCTGCTACCTGGGTAAATATCAGTTCCAAAATATAATTGTTATCATGTCCCCGTCCCTGGAATATTTGGCCCCTGGCTCCGGGTTTTGAAATATCAATAAGCTTTATTTGAAAGCCTTACATTGTCAGAATACCTCAAAACCTTCCCAAAGGTTTACCAGCCTGCCCCCAGCTAGACAAAAATTTTACTGGTCTTCCACTAAACGAAATCCTGCGGACGCCCTTGATCGTTTACATAAAAACTTCGATAGTTATTCAAAAAGTCTTTAGTTTCCACGGATGTGATGAGCTAACATATGGTTTCTGAATCAAGTTAGTTTTTTTTTCTAAGGAAAATAAAATTAATAATGTTCCTACTTATAAATTTAGTGAAAAATATGTTCCTTTAATATTTCCAGATGATAACACGAGTTTTCACGACGTTTTGGGGTCCACACACCATCATATACATTACTGATATTTCCAATAATAAAACGATTAAATAATAATAATTTTTGTTATCAATTTATTAATATCATCAGTTGGGTTTTTTATCTAAAATTAAACAATAGACGATATCTACCAATCATTAAAATTTCTACTTCACTTTTACTGCCGCCTCAGAGACCTTCCCATGCCACTTATATAAAGGAGCGGGCTCAGGCTACGGCTATAGCTACTAACATTTCTTCTGTTCGGATGTTATGCTTCATGCACATTCCTTTTGTTTTTATACGTGTGTCAAATATCCTCACTTAATCCCAAGTCTCTCTCGATTTCAGTTTTATGTGGAATGGTTATAATTTCTAGTATTTTCCTATGGCCTTACCCACCTACCTGTGTACTTCTCTTAGGCCTGAAGTATACCCCGCCGTATATTTTTGACAACACACTGACTCGTGAGATGGTTCAGGCTGGTGACTTTTGACAATATGGTATATGGA
Source organism: Aelia acuminata (assembly GCA_911387785.2). Lineage (NCBI taxonomy): Eukaryota > Metazoa > Arthropoda > Insecta > Hemiptera > Pentatomidae > Aelia > Aelia acuminata. Next base: position 185,393,942 of record OU426978.1, on the reverse strand, counting down.
TAAAGGATTTTCCAGTCTTTAGGGAACATTTCTGTTTCATACATTTTTTTATAGATGCCGACTTGCCTACTTTCTGTGTTATCAGACAATTATGTATAATAAACAGAGATATAATTCAAAGCATGGAGGGAGTAAGGCATACCTTTCGTTGCATCTATACAGGAATGAGTGAAAAATGCTTCCCGTGGATGTGATTATATCTACCCTGCACTCTTTATGGCGAAAAGTGGAATATTTTGACCGGACCTCAATCGGTTATTGTCACAATTAATTTTAAATAATTTATTTTTTGAAGAGAAAAGATTGGGCTCCGCCGAGAGTCGAACCCGGGTCTTCCGCGTGACATGCACGGTATGCTAACCACTGCACCACAGAGCTCCAGTTTTGCGAGTGTTTACGGAAGGTGGACAATATTTGTCCAATTTTGGGCATCTCTTGACGATCTTCAATTTTTAAATTATTTTATATTAATTTTATCTATTTTTGTGGGTAACCACCTTGTTTTATTATAAATGATTTATTTTTTGAAGAGAAGAGATTGGCTCCGCCGAAAGTCGAACCCGGGTCTTCTTCGTGACATGCGCGGTGTGCTAAACCAGTGAATCACAGAGAGCTCGCTTCCAAGCGGAGCCAATCCTTCCTCTTCACTGATACCTCTCCCTATGATCTCTCACGTTTTGCGAGTATTTACGGGAGTTCGACTCCCGGCAGAGCCCAATCTTTTCTCTCCAAAAAATAAATTATTTAAAATAATTTAAAACAAGGTAGTTACCCACAAAAATAGATTAAATTAATATAAAATAATTTAAAAATTGACGATCGTCAAGAAATGCCCAAAATTGGACAAATATTGTCCACCTCCCGTAAATATTCTCAAAACTTGCGAGATCTTAGGGATCTCCTTCCTCTTCACTGAACTAAGTATCAGTGAAGAGGAAGGATTTGCTCCGCTTGGAAGCGACCTCTGTGGTGCAATGGTTAGCATACCGCGCATGTCACGCGGAAAACCCGGGTTCAACCCCCAGCGGAGGCCAATCTTTTCTCTCCAAAAAATAAATTATTTAAACTTATTTAAAACAAGGTGGTTACCCACAATTATTGATTAAAATAAAATTAATTTTCAATATAAGAAAAATAAAAATAATTTTTATCATTCAGCAGTAGTACCTATTAAAATCTCTAATAATTTTTAACTTTCAAAAATGCTTTTGTGCAATAGCAGCTTCCGTTTCATATGAGATACATTTGGAATTCTAACAACCAGGATGGGATTGACCGAGAACTAAACTTTCGGGTTAGGTCGATGTCATGATAGGCCTAAATGTTGAACAAAGCCCCGACTCTACAATTCGATATGCATTATTAAGGCCTACCACGGAAAGCCATTTGCAGTCCCTGCTTCAACTAGGGTTGGCAAACGCAGTCCACATTTTCGTTGCATCCTAATCCTGTTAAATATTCTGAATGATACTCTAATTTAAATGACAACCAACTCTGCACCGTCACCTCTGCTTTTATCCAGAAAGGGTCCTCCTCCCCATTTGATGCGAGTTGGATCAAGCTCATAACGTGTCTGACCAACCGTGCACTGCCATCTGTCGGATGGAGGATCATTCATACTCAGCGTGGAGATTACAATTTCAGGCTACGACAATGTGCATCGATTATCAAAAAATTGAGCTTAAAACATTTCGTTTCCTCGACTGTTTTAATGCCTTGACCATAAGCTGATCGGGTGCTCAGTGCATCAAAGGTGCTCTAAAATTTTCTTTTGAATTCACCCTATGTAAAGCACTTAATGACCATAAAGTAGAACAGGAATTTTCTTAAAAATGAAAACATATTTTTTACTTTCGGCATTATTTCAATTCGATTGTCTATTTCTGTCTATCTAGGAATATATACAATACAAATCTAGGACTTGCCAGCACCGAGGTGGCATGTCTCCTAATATTACTCTTTGAAAGTACTTTAACACAGTCAGATCACGTCTAGCAGGAACTGGGCCCTACTAGACAACTGGATCTCATAAAAATGCATAAGCTCGATCATAATTCATTAAAATTTTATTGACTGTGAATTTTTACTTTTAACAATCCTTTTAAATTGTTTTGTTTTTCAATTTTATCTATGTTCAAAATGCAACATAAAATATTATTGGGTCTAAATATAATTAAAATCTACTCTAATAAATTTTTATAATGACAAATTAATTTAAAATATTGTAACAACTCGTGGGCTTAAATAATTTTTAATAAATAAAAATAATAATTTACAATTTCACACAAACAATAACTCCTTACATACATTCTGCGCAACATTTCAGAATGTTTGCGACGAGCGTAATAGGACTTAATAAAAATCTCATCTTTGGACATGTTATTACATGGACAGGCAACAAAACTCCTGTAAAAGTTGCAGCCTGTATATTTGAGTACTTTGGTTGCTACGAATTTTTGAAAATTAGATAAAAATAGCTAAGCCAATGCCGGGAATAAACAACGCTTGTCGTAATGTTCAATATTATATAACCATATATGTTTACAATGTAAGGTGTATACAAAACTAGCAAGTTTTTAATATTGAAACTATATACTTAGATATATAGACTATAATTATATAGAAATATATATCATGTATAGTCCATAAATAAGAAACATTAAATTCAATCTGGTAAAATATTTAAACTTTCATATATTGCCTTTATTATTTTCATACATTGCCCTTACTGTAATGAGTTCTTGACTTGTCTTTGGAACAGTTGGAACAAACTGTTCTAGTACATGTTTATGACTGTTCTACTACACGTTCGTGACTTTTATGGTACTTATTACGCTCGTCGCAAACATTCTGGAATGTTCTTCAGAATATATAAGAATATATAAAACTGGTATAGTATCATTAGATGAACATGGTGCTAGGCGCCAAAAGCTTTCATTATGTACGAGTAAAATTAACAAATATTTTTGATACTGCCCAATAGGTTGTAACATTCATGATTAACATATCGGGTATAAAAATTAATTATTATAAACATTTTTGGGTATAAATCATATTATAACCGATTTTTAATTCTTATTGATATAAATGTTTTGATTTTTTTTTAGTGCACCTGATGAAATAGGAGTTGAGCCCTAAACGTTGTGAATGTTTTATTTTGTTATAATTGTATATGATCAGATAAATAAAGTGTTATGGGAAGATATATTTTTCACTAAATTCCTTAATTAGAACAATAAAAATTAACATTTACTTTATTTATTTTTCAAAATTTGGCCTTCGCCAAGAATATTCTAGCAAATAACACATATTTTAAAAAATAACGGTTACAATAATTATATAATAAAGTGTAATGGTTTGACTATAGACCTCCAATGTATTTGCTACTTGTTTATATTAAGCTGGCACCTCCACACCAAAACGTAATGAAATAGAATAACTATAATTATAATAAACTTAAATAGATGTAATTAAGATGTAAAATCAATCAGGAGATTGAATAAATCCCAGTTTATCTGATGAAAACGTAATTCTATTATAATTTAAATTTAGAGCCATATTTGTCTAATTAAACATTCAAAACAGTTTTTGAAGTCTCTTAAAAAGGAGTCACAGCTGGACAAGATGTTGCCAAGTAATCATGAACGCGGATTCGGTTGAGGATCGTGGGGAGATAATCGAGATATATCGATCTTTTCGATATTTAAATAGCTCACCCTAGTGTAGCATATGCCCCGCTCTTGGATTAGTATGCACCCCACCGCATCTGCTCTGGGGGACAAAGGATCTGTGGGGGTGAAAAAGTAAGCGTTTGTTTCATTGAAGGCCAACGGAAATCTGGGATGGCATTTAAACCAGCCGTCAATGGGATGATACCCTAACGAAATGTGTTCATGCAAATGTTCGAGAAATGTGTTCGGGTAGGCCTTTCACTCCTAACTTGATAATACGCCATTGTTTCAAACGAATTGGGGATAAATTTACTTTGGTTTGAGTATTTTGATTATTCAAAATGTCACCAATGAAGTAAATAATTTAAGGTATAAAAAATAAAATTATTTATTTGAGAGATTAATATAAATAAGATCATAGCACTAAGGCTGACTAAATTGTCAGAACTTTATGTTCTTGGTTTAAAATGTAGATGCCCATATTAATAAAAAAAATTGAAAGTTTGGTTATTAATTATGTCGATTAAATCGCAAAAAATTAAGCGAAGCGAAACCTCGAAACAAGTTTATGAAGCCAGTATGCTTACTTTATAAACTCTTTTATCACTGAATTTTTGTGGGACTATGTAGTGTGAGATGTACGTGAATTTGATTAATTCGTTTATTCTTATATACTCTCATTAATCAATTAAAGCTAGCATTCAGGGCTGATGGTCTAACCATCATGATTTCCTAAATATAGCCTAGCTAGAAAAAAAAATCATCTTGGCTTTTTTTTCTCTGTTCATTTTTCCTCTCCATTGCTAATATTTTCTTTATCATTTCTTTATGAAAATAACAATAATTTATCATATAATAATTACATTTATATATATATTTTTTAAATTATTTTATTAGAAGATAAAAGATTCGACCAAGGCCGGTAATCGAATCTTTTAAAATAATAAAATAATTTAAAAATTATAAATTAAAATATTCAACCAAAGACCATAAATAAATACATACATATATATATATACATATATATATAAATATTTTATTAATCAAAAGTGTTTGTTTTGTAACAATGTCCGTGTTTTGAAGTAACAACTAAAATTAAACTATACCTGCATATTTATAAATTCTAAAAATCATGCTGTTTTTTTGTTTTTCGCAATCGAAAAGGTATCAGAAAACTAAAAAAAATATCAAACAAAATGTATACAACTAATTCCGTTAATAAGACTTAGATAAAGGCTAAAAGTAAAAAATAAGTAAATAGTTATATTAAAATAAATAAAAAAACTCTATTCAGCATTTGTGTGATTTTGATTACCTCCAGTTGTTACCTTGATCCAACTTACCTTTGTTATCACTTTCGTCCATAGCTTGCCTTCATTATTTTTTCATCTTAATTTTAAAATTAAAAGGGCCTTCATTAGCTTTATGAGATGATGACAGCTTTCGACTTCCGCTCGCTTTGCTCGCTCAAAAGGGATAACTAACCTTACTAACGGGATAACTAACCTAACTACAACGGGTCCTTTTCATGGAGATCAGTCCACAGTAAAGTCTCCTATCTGAAGAAAACGGCACAAATCACTACTTTGATTAATTAAAGTTCATAAAATAAATAATTTTCTTTTTATGATGAAAATTTCCTTATTTGTTTTATTATACTAACATGGAATATGAACTGGCGATCTTTAGTGTGTGTAGTGTCAGGTTATAAAAATGGTGGATAGCAGTCAGGGGAAGTATCTAAGCTTTCACTAAAGAAAAAGGAATTTCAGAAATAATTTCTTTTTAAATTGTTAATTTTAATACATCAAGTGAAGAATAACAAAATGGGAGCGCAGCGGACCTTTGTATGGAAGATTATCTTTTCTATTATTTTTGTTCTGGAAACTGAAAATTAAATTAAAATTGATTTAATTTTTTTATTAATGCTTAATGTATGTTTTATTAATGAAGTGTGAGTAAGGTTTGTGGAGGGTATAGACTTCAACAGGGCACTTGAATAATGTAGGTAATAATGAACAATGTATTTTTAACAGTCTGACACATTATGCAGAGACTAGTCATTCTTGGCGAATAATGATTTTGTAATATGAAAAGGTGAAAATGGGAATTATGAGCATTCAGCACATCTTTTTTAATTTCGTATAGTATAATTTGAATAAAGCTCGATGTGAATTATTTTCGTATATAGCCTGGGGGCTCTATAGCAGCAATTAGTGACAGTGGAAGGCTATAATGCCCGAACCGTATCAAAGAGCCGCCCTTGGTGACCCCAGATGGTATTGTTCCCCGATGAATCAGAAGAGGGGAGTGTGCCCTGCTGCTCTGGACATAGCCTGACAGTAAAGACAAAAGCTCATCATACATTCCAAATTTAATGCATTTATGGGCATCAAAAAATATCTAACACTTCCTTATTCCAAAAAAAAAAGGAAATAAAGAAAGACATTAGGAAGATGATATATGCTGTTGATTTTGATTATTCAATAAGGTTTTATAAGTTGCAATTTATTCTCCGAGAGAGATTCCCACAGAACTGTTGTCGAATTGAATTAACATTTTGTTACTAATCGCCGATGGCCAGAAAAGGCGGGTTTAACAGCAACCTTAAAGTATTATTTTTATATCGAATATTATTTTTATTAAATTAGGTATGAACCGTGTTGTTAAAGGAGAAACAATCGCCATAGGATTTGAAGAATTGGTCACTTTCAAAAAGAAAAATGCTGACTACACAAATATAGAATCATTAAAACTGAAACATGAATTCTGAAATTGAATTATGAAGAAATGAACCGAGCTATCGCATTACTTTTGTTCTAGTGAAAAATGAGACCTAATCATCGGTAAACTTGTAGTTTCATGAAAGTATTAATCCTGCGCAAAATCATTAATTCTCCTTGTGTTGTCAGAAATAAAATTATGCATAAAGAACTTGATATGCCACCGACATGGCCCGTCCAGATATAGTCCAGATACCAATACTTACACAATAAGATCCCTACTCATAGTAACCCTTTTGTTTCCATCCAAGCACCCTCCTCAATTCCTGACAATCCACCGGGGCATCTGGAAAGGAGATAGCCTCGGACCTTCTAATTTAAAATTATTATTAGAGAACTACTGAAGGGTCCTAAGAAAAGTTTTCTCATGTAAATGATGTTTCGAAATGTATAAATCATTATACAATAATGAGACAATATATAGCGGTATACAATATAGAGCGGTATAAATTTAATTATTTATTATTGTTTCGCCTTCACCCCAAAGGATCATTGGCGTCTAATGATTATTTGTATTATGTTATAATTTATTTTTATTTTTTACTTTCACTTACCTATATATGAAATATATAGTAAGTGGAAGTATTGCGATCGTGAAAAATTTCGACTTCCGGTTTTCAACGGAAATACACGTTTTGGGGTCCCCTGAGTCTAAATAACCAAGTCTTGCGAAATGGTCTGTGTGTGTGTGTGTGTGTGTGTGAACAGACTAGCTCAAAAACTATAGGCCGTACAAAACTGAAATTGGGTATTTGGTGTATGTATATGCCCGCGATGTGACAGCAAAATTTTTATCAAAATCGGTAAAACGGAGGGCGTACTTTATTTAAAGAATATTGTCTATTTTTTACGTTTTTCTCGATTTTCTCAAAAACGGCTCTAACGATTTTGATTAAACTCGGTATTTGGTGTATCTATATGCCCACGATGCGACAGTCAAAATTTCATCAAAATTGATTAATTAGAGGGGGCACTTTACTTATTAAATGTCCCATTTTCATGTGTTTTTTTTTTATTTACTCAAAAAGGGCTTTAAGGATTTTGATCAAACATGGTATTTGACGTATGTATATAACCGCGATGCGACAGCCGAAATTTCATCAAAATTGGTCAAACGGTGGGGGCACTTTACTTAATAAATGTTGTCTCATTATCACGTGTTTTTTTTGTTTACTCAAAAACGGCTATAACGATTTTGACCAAACTCGGTATTTGGTGTATGTATATGCCCGCGATGTGGCAGTCAAAATTTCAACAAAATTGATCAATTTGAGGGTGCACTTTACTTAATAAATTTTGTCCCATTATCACGTTTTGTTTTTTTTTACTCAAAAACGGCAAACGATTTTGATCAAACTGATCGTTATAAGTTCGTTGACGGGTATTTGATGTATGAATATGCCCGCGATGCGACATCCCAAAGTTCATTAAAATTGGTCAAACGGAGAGGGCACTTTACTTAATAAATTTTGTCCCATTTTCACTAGTTTTATTTATTCAAAAAGGGCTTTAACGATTTTGATCAAACTGGGTATTTGATGTATGTATATGTGACAGCCAAAATTTTATTAACCGTAGTACGAAAATAAAAACTTTTATTTATTAATAAAAAGATTAATTTTACAAATCCTCTATAATTTATGGAGATATACAAATATTAGTATATACTTAAATGTGGAAAAATGTATGAATTTGAGGAATGGCGTTTACATATTATCGAAACACGTCGATTTCTAATCTAAGTAAGTCCGTAAGTGAAATTTGTGTGTTGCACGCATCGCACCAGATTTTTATTATTTACAGTTGATTCTGTTCTTCAATGTCTTCTAGTGTTTTTTAGACCTGATCTTTTCCTATGTTTTATTTATTTGGGACATTCCGTTGGTTAGTGCCTACTCGTGTAATTTTTTTCTCTTTCCTTACGTTTACTAGATTTATTATGTCAAGATGCAGTTGTAAGTATCAATGCTTTAAAATAAAAAATAACAATTATTATGTAGACATGGATTCTTTTACGAAATATTAATTTATTATTGTCATATATTATAATTTTTCTCGCTTCCATATGAACCATAAGTAAATATATAATTTATTTTAATGTCATTTAACTATCCGTCCAATATCCTCCCCATCATTACCTGAGATAATCGAGGTTCCACTGTATTAATATTCAAAACTTGTCTACGATGACATTCTTCCTCCAATTATCATTCACTGTTGGACGAACAGCATCTACGAGGAAATTCGCCGCAGAGTTTAATTTTGGAATGGAAGTTACCTGCCTAAAGATGAATTGTTACTAGGAACCATCTATCCCCGTTGCACGCGTTGTCGTCAGGTTCGTAATAAACAATGCGGAATAATATCTGTTTTTCGCTTCTCAGCAAGCAAAGGCAAACTCAGTCACAAAAAGGAACATTACTGCTTATTTTAGTTGGAGATTAAATATTCGTAGTAATATATGAAAAAATTATGTATCATAAGCTGTTATCTTCCTTTATGTGACTGAGTTTATGCACAAAAACATAATCAATCAAACGAATTACAATTACAATATTAATTACTAATACATTATATTGGAACAATGTGGAAATTAAGGCGGGCACTCGAAAACTCATAGCACACCATGTTTCTGATACCTAGTCTTTATTACTTTTGATAACAATATAACTTTCAAAGTGTATCGGTGTAAGTGTGTATTGAAAAAAATAAACTAAACCAGGGGCTGACCCTCAAGCCAATCACCGTGGAATATAGGTTGAATTCCCACTCCTAATTCTCGATATAAAAATTATTTGTGGAATAAATTTACACATCTAATTCTTACTAAATATCTACTAAAATAGTATTTATGAATATGAATTTGATGAAGTTCCTATTCTGTTCATAAATAAATAATTGTACTGAGATTCATTTCTTTTTTTGTTTGTTTTTTTATACCGAAATTCCCCTCCCACCGAATTTTTTCTTCTAGGACCGCGTCTGAAATAAAATTATATGTACAATAATGAAACTTTGTAAATATTTTTATAAGATAACCGTCATGAGATTGTAATGATGGAATAGACCCCGATACGTGATTGTTAAAATAATTATATATTTATTTCTTTAAGATAATTCTGTGCTTATTTATTTTATTTTGACAAAGAAGAATTCGTCCCTCACAAGTTTTCATTTTTATTTTCAAAAGTATTATGATCCATAATTTACAAAAAAAAAAGTTCAAAATCTACTAACACTAGTATTGGTTAAAATCGACAAATTTTATTTGATCAGTGAATTACCGCATTTATTACAGAACTTATTTAAGATACTTGATTATTAACAATGTCTAATACTTTTAATGAAATGATACCATATACAGTGTAATCTCTTTTAAATATATAATATATTTCTCATTACAATGAATTATAAACTTCTTTAATCGATATCCAATCATCTTGTTCATTCGATAAATATTAAGGTTGAATTCATAAACCTTGTGGAAACTTTTAAAACTTGAATTACCAACTTATTTTACGACTTGCTCTAAGCCAAGGAACTCCCTTAATCTTGCCGGATTTGGGCTAGGCCTTCGCTAGAACTGGCTTTTCTAGCTCAAGCAGAAGTTGAGAAAGTTTTGCCATTAAATTTCGCTGGTCTCCCTCTGGAAGAGCTTGCACAGAAGTTAGTTACTCCAATTCATTTTCTTGTCTAGAACTTTTATGAATCCACTTTCTACCATATTTTATGAAAGGGCGTCGCAGAAATTGATCACCTGTGAACAACTATTATTTGTAGGGATCATATTCATAATTTTTCCATTCTGGTAATCAGAGGATACTAAAAACTGCTATCATCAGCTATGAACACCTTTTCTTACACTGTATCGTAGGTATAAAGATAAATTTCAGGTTATTACATTATGTATATTCCAGATTTAGAGGTGTGTAATGTTCAACTGTTCTAGCAATGATACTTTACATATTGCTTATATATATGTCTTCATTTTAACCCTGATGAAGATCTTTGTATTGAAACGTGGGCTCTCCAAATAAAAAAAAAACTTTTGACTGAAAATACTAATAATTTATCATCTCTATTGATATTCCAGGTTAAAGTTCAATTCTAAAACTTATAATTTATGGTATATAGAGATTTGAAACGTTAAATGTGCATTTAAAAATATTCGAATAAAGTCTTCAGTCTTTTGTATATTTAAGACAACCAACTAGTCAAGGTTCCTGTTAATTCAACAAAATCATGGTGATCATTTCCTTTAAGAACGATAAGAATGATGGAGATAAGAGTGGAAACAAAAACATGTGATAACAAGTAAAAAGGGCCGTAATTCTCCTAATAATTGACCTATTTCCATTATTTATTATTAACTGCAATTTTATAGGTATATTTGAGGTTATTAAAATGGAATTCTAAATTCAGCAATTCTTACTGGTAATTTAGCTCCGCAAAGATATTGTCGATATTAAAAAATCATTTCTTTTTCATGTTATATGGGTCAATATTCAATTATGGTACAATTCTGCTTAAATTTTTTGCTTTAAAAAAAAAAGTCAACTTTTCCCGTATTTTTCTATAGATATAATTTTCAATTGATTATCACATGTTAATGTGGGCACTCATAATTAATGTTAGTTTCTTAGATCATGAAAATGCTTAAAATTATCATGTCTGGGTAGATAGAGCATGGACAATATGAAACACAAAAATCAATATTATTAATATACAAAGAAACAACCTACAATTAGAGCTTTCTTAAAACGAAATCATATTGAAAGTCAAAGAGAAAAATATGTTTAACAAAAAATCAAATGAAAAAATAAATACTCAACAGCTCAATGCTCTTCAAAACAGCAAATCTTTCTAGTTAACTTAGGGTACTTCTGTTCCTTAAAGTTAACGTACCTTTCGAGTCACCACCCAGAAAGTCCTGAGCCTGCTAAAAAGCTAATAGCTGTGTTTGGGTGGGTAGAGTCTAGGGAGATAGATTTTTGGGATTTGGGCCAATTAATATTCTGCTGGGTGTTTTTCATTTCATGCATCAAATTTACACAAATGACTTTTAGTAAAAGTCAAAATTAACTTACCATTAAATTAATATGAAAATCACCCACTCCTCCCAGAGAATATAAATATTAAGACATCTTATTTTACTTTTATCTACCAATTGAAAATATGGCTAGCGTCATTACAGTGTATAAAAAAAAAATCGCTTCTCCCTACCCACCAGTTTACAGTTTACAAGAATTTACTAGAGTCAAAGATTATCTGTTTACTAAAGTATAATGAAACGATTCTTCAATTTTCATTAGAATTTCAAATAATTTTATTAGTGCATTTAATGGCTATAAAAGTAAGGCTACTTTTTAATACTGATTTGTGACATATCTAGGGAAATAGAAAACGAGGATAAATTAAGTTAGAAAGAGTTATTAAACGAATATTGGCTATTTATGCGAAAATATATAATCATCTAGGAACCATAGATTTTTTTTCTTTTTTTTTTTTTGGGACTTCAAGGCTTCCACGGAAGCCCTATACTGCCCTTACTAACACCCATGGCACTGGGTGATACTTCTCCTACGAAAGAAAAGAAGGAACCATAGATAACATCTTGAGTTTGTTGTTGAAATTTTGTTAATCTCTAGAGATTAACAAAATTTTTCACAATTATTTGATTATATTAATTTTAAATTTAATTTTTTTTATTACATTGAATTGTAAAGTAGGTGATATGGTTCATTATTCTATTATGGTACAATCGCTTTTAACAAGAGGATTGTGCATAAACAGTTTGCCTCTCATTTATCATTTTAAGAGACGTTATCTATGGTTCCTTCTTTGTATTTGATCTATGGTTCTAAATTGTGTTTGAATTATTAGTCTATGACTTACCAGTCTTGAGAAAATGAGTTTTCTGTGAGAGATTAAAAACTCAAAAATCGGCAAGAAATGTGAAACAAAAATAGCTGCTCTTTTGAAACGGTTGATCCTAAAAAATTTTAAAAAATTGATTTGAACTACTGATTCCATACGTAATTGGTGGTAAAATTATAATTTTTTTCTAAAATGATCGAGCAACCACTTTGGACCACTTGATATGGAATGACCCTCTATGAAATTAATAAATTTGGAAACTAAATCCAATTAAATTAATAATAATAAATAAATTAATGTAATAAATATTAAAGAAATTAGTAAGTTTTTAGTTCTATTCGGTAATAATGTCAATTTTAAAATTTATTAAAATTATAAATTTACCTCCTATAAATTGAATGGTTATTAAAGTGATTTCAAAGCATCAAAAAATTTGTTTTAGGAGTTAAAAAAAATTCAGGCACCGGCGAGATTCGAACTCACGATCTCCTGTTTACTAGACAGGCGCTTTAACCAACTAAGCCACGGCGCCGATGGAGGATCAGGCCTAAAATTTAGTACAATCCATTGGGCCTTACATTTTCTTGTTTTGTTAACTATTCAGGAAAGTTATATGAAAATTCACAGCTTGCATTATGATAAGGTTGCCTTAAAGTCGTAAGCGATTAGCTGGAAGAGGGATGGCAAACTCAGGCACTATATTAACTTAGTTGGTCATTCAGCTAGACATCCGAAATTACATACAATATATTAATTTATTTTTTTAAATAAAGATATTTAATATATTAATTTATGATAATTCTATCAATACCCAAATAAAAAAAAAGAAGGTTTAAGAAACCAAAGTTATATGCATTCTTATTACAGTAGGGTTCCGATTAAACGAGTCGATGGGGACCAAGGTTAACTCGGTTAATCGAAATAATATCAAAACCAACTGAAAACGTAGGTTATTTTTAAATAAAAACTACATATATGCTACATATGATACAAACTACATATGAAGCTATTAAAAACCTAATAAATACTTAATAATAATAATGCATAATAACAATAATAATAACAGAAATTATGAACTACTTTTTTAAAAAGAAATCTTTTATTGTATTTTGTTTAAATAAACTCATATACATACACATACTTCCCCTTCCCCCCAAAAACTTGGCACCTCGGTTAATCGGGACCTCGGTTGACCGGACCTCGGTTAATTGGAACCCTACTGTACTTACTATCACCTCTGTATCAGTACCATTCATTGTGGCTTTGTATATTATTTTTATCTCATAATAAGATAGTATTAAAAATTGAATATGAAACCAATCCAGAAAATATGCAAACATTAGTTAAAAGATGGTTTCATTAAGGACCTCACTATTTTTTCTAAAATGTTCCATCTCTAGTTCATGTTTCGCAAATGAAAAATTTAAGATGAAAAAAAAGTCTTAAAATACTCAGAAAGATTAAAATAAATTTCTCATCCAACTATTTCCTATAATATAATTTTGGGTTGGATATAACGTATAATAAGATAGTGTTTAAGACAAAGAAAAAAAAGTGTTACAGATTTTTAGGCGGTAAATAGTTCCCAAGTTGGTTAACTTTTAGTTGAGTTTTACATAAAAATTGTCAAAGTGGGAGGGGTATGCTCCGTTTTAGGTTATTTTTCATTTAATATTCAACTTAATTTTTTTTGAATTAAAAGGTTTGATTAACTTTTTTTTCTTCTTCATGTTCTCATTTGCTCCTCTCGCAATTAAGTGAGAATTAGCGAATAAGAAGGGGTAAGTTATCATCATATAGAAATTTTCAGACATGGGGGAAGACAGTGCCGAGTAATTTAATCAATATACAATGTTGAGCATATCGTTAATAAAGATATTTTTGCCTCCGTGCGATTTTGTACGATAGCCAGAATAAACAGGTCGTATAAGTTGATTGTTGGTAGTTTTCGATATTGGGTGTGTAGAGTTTTGTTATCTAGTAGTTACTAGTCTTAAAATTTAGCAGTGAAACGTTTGTAGATTATGTGTATCTTTTTTGTTGAATCATAAAATTGTGTGAAGTATGTCTAATAAGGCTCTACAATGTATGAGTATGTGATTTTTCAATTTTGACGATTTGAATAAGAAAAAAAAAACTAGTACAGTATTTTCAGTCTTTATTTAGGGTGTCTTTATTTGGACATGAAGCCCCTAGTAATCCCCCTGCCAAATATTAGTCAATTATACTATAACTACTTACTGCCTAATAAGGCAATACAGATTTTTCATTAGAGATGTTTAAAAAGAAAATCAGTTCATGTTTTTTTAATGATTTTTTTCGCAATTAATGTATTCATCAGCATCAGTTTCTTTTCATGCATGATGTAGTATTCCATGATTTTTAGGTTTGCTTGTTTATTCTTCAGCTATTCCTAGGAATTCCCAAGCTCCGGTTAACTCTTGATTTAATCTGGTTAATTGATGCTCGTTATTTTATTATTTGCAGTAATTTTATTATTTGCGATTACTAAATAAGGCATTAAAGGTAATATATTTAAAGTTGCTAATGGAGGATTGATCTTTTAGCCGAAAATATATGCATGATAGCAACGGTGAATGAAAAACTATTTTTTCAGGCATTGTGATTCGTTCTTACCAGGACAATAACAACAAGGTTAACACGCCTAAAATTATCAAGACAAATTAAGGAAATATTTCTTCCTAAAAACGAAAATGGTATAAATTAAAATAAGAAGAAAACATAACAAAGAAAAATAGCTGTGATATTTATGTCAGTCGTTAGGTTTTAATAATGTTGGAGCGTATGTAGACATGGCAGGGCGTTATAACCATGTCAGTTTAGATCATGTCAGAAGCTTTCCGCTTCAAGTGATAATACAATCCAAGATGTCAGCTTATATTAAAATAAAAGACAAAGGGGATTTATTATAGGACATGTACAAAAGGGAGCAGATAGAACACGTACCCGCAGAATATGAGACTGAGAAAGAAAAATGAGAGACTGGAATAGGAAGGGAAAATGCAATTGTTGGGAGGGGGTAGATTCTATTTGGTGAAGGGTCTGGTTTTTAGGGTTGCGGGGGTGGAGAGATGAAGGCAGTCGTCATGGCAACGGGTCAATACAGCCTGCGCTGGACCAATGCGCGTTTGACTCTGCTTTTATTAAATATTTCCAGGAATATCCGGGCACCGGCAGCTCGTATCGATTCTAGTTCATGTCGATGTTTAACGCATAGATGTGACGGAGGAAGCTGTTGGCTAACATCAGAAAGTTGAGTTTAAATCGTCCGTGATACCTGGTCAAGACTGAATATAACTTTACTGATCCATAATTTATTTTTATATACTAACTGAGAGCCATACTTTTATTAAAGAATATCATAACTACAAATTTTATTACGGTAATAAACGAATATATATTTTATTCTTCTAGAAAAAAAAAAAAAATGGAACTCTCTTCACTCAAAACATACATTTTCGGGATATTTGTGGCAATTTACAAAAAATCACATTTATATAAACAAATGTTTGAATCGATACTATATTTTGGCGCAGTAGTCCTAATGATTGGCTGCGTGGTGTGGTTTTCTTTTAGGCATCTGTGTTGCTTACGGGAGCTAGTAGAGACAGGACGGGGAGCCCAAACGTTGCTGCCAAAAAAGGTCTCCATGGTGCAGCGGCAGGCTACCAATACCTCATAAGCAATCCCATCGGTGCAATTTGGCAGTGTCCCTCCCACCGATGGCGTCAGCTTTTTCGGGTTCAAGGACACTGACAAACTGTTAAAGATCCACCGATTATGGCTGTTCAGACTCAGCCTTCTCAGGTCCTTTATTTCCCCCCCAAAGAATGAACCGAACGTCCGGGCTGCTACTGACAGAGGAAAGTCATTCCACGATTCTCGATGGGACGAATAGGACATTGATATCAATACGCCGGAAACGTCACAATAAATAACTCTATACGTTTTTGAAAACCGATTTTGCTATCTTAATATTAATTAGTATTTTCTGATCGTGCTCAGAATATATCAATAGGATCGAGCAATAAATAAAGTGAACGAAGTCGAAATAAAGAATTATGATATTTTTTTCTTTAAATATTACATCAAAGTAAGTCATTATAAATGAGGCGATTAAGTTAAAAATTGCTTGCTATAGCAGAAAGGATACTTTTTTTTTTTTAATATGGCAATACAACTTCCAAATTTTGTTTTGTTTTCATTTACAATTGCAATAATACTCCCTCCTCCCCCCCGCAATGTCTACGGTGGTGGACGGATGGGCCGAGGTTGGACTAGTTGGATAATGAAAAGTGTCAGACATGACGATTGGGTTAGAGCATTCTTAATTTTATTAGGAAAGCCATTGTTTTCCTAACTTCAATATACAACTTCATTCTTCGGAAAACTAAATACCTAATTCAACGGAAATACATCAAAATGATACGCCTTCTAATGATCAGTCTCCTTCCACTATGTTCCAACTTTTCGAAAAATGGTTAAACCAAAGGCTTGTGGGCATATTTACGAATTAAAACTTATTCCTGACCTCTATGTCCCTGGTTCGTGAGACACAGAGGGACCGCCCTGACACTTTTGGAAAAGTATAGTTCGTCACTGGGCGATCCCGCGTACTTATTTTTTTTTTTTTTTTTTACGGAATAATAATATCGATGAACAAATATAAAATAGATGTTCATTCAGAGCAAAGGCATAATTACAGTAGAAATTATATAAGATATTTATTAAACTGTTTTTTTATTACCAAAAAAGGTTCATTAAAATCGGTGTTATCGGTGTCATAGCTTCCCCATTGTAACAATCCTCCTCACGAATACGCCGAGGAGACTAAACATGAAAAGTGTCATCATCATTGGATAAATTTTTAGCTCGGCTCAAAAAAAAAAATAAATATAAATAATTTTGTAGATAAGTGGTTAGACAACATTAAATTGGCACCTCAGTTAAAGTAGAAATTAATTTTGAATGAATTAATTTGAAACCCCTTCAACCGTAAATATTAGATAATACAAAATCCTGTCCACTATTCGTTTTTATATAAACTGAAAATATGTATTTAAATATTATAATTCAATTTCATGGAAATTCCTTCTAGTTCTCAAAGAAACTTTTTTTCTCTTCAATAATCTATAATGTAATAAAAGAAAACTTGTATCCATTAATCTTTTCAGATGTCTTCAATTATTCATTTTTTAAAATTAACTACAATAGAAGATTGTTAAAAATATGAAGAAACTTTCAGGAATCAACCACATAACGTTCACTTGCCATCAACATTTTTTTAAAAGGCTTATTTGCGAGACTAATTGGAATATACGGGGGTCACATAACACTTTTTCAAAGATGACAGTTTCTTTTTATTCTATAAAAGGAAGTTTCGTCTCCGGAACTTATCATTTACATACAGGTAATGTATCTTGAGGGATATTGGAATTGGGACTCCATTGCCGGGGACTCAACTGGATTTTTTTTTTTAATTTCGAAGAGTTTTAAAAACGGAAATCCTAAGCTCAAGTGTATAGGTGCACACTTGAACTGTCAAGTTTTAGACTATTTCTTGGCAAAGATTCGCCGTGGTGATAAACGTGCTTTAGATACCTATAATAAATTGGATCTTTATTTATGAATATTGAGCGCCTAATTCGTATCCAGAAAATAACGGTGATATCGAATCCTGATCAGGTAAAAACAGTTAATTACTTATACGTTTATTTATTAAAGGTTACAGGCTGCTATATGTTTATCTGATCGGTACATTTTTTTACAGCACTTCCCGTCTGCTCCCATGAAAGTTGAAGAACTGTGAAGAACTTTGGAAGTGGGACTTTTGGGCTTGGTCTATTGGACCAGGTCCCGCTCTCAACCGATAAGGACCATTTAGGGGTTTGTATACATCTTGTGAGCTTCTAAAGCGAGAAGTCGAAAGCGGGGATTAAATAATTAAGGCCCTGTTTAACTGAAAAGTGGAAGGGGATAACTCATTGGTAAGGCATTGAGCTGCTGTGCTCAAGGTCATAAGTTCGAATCTCGCTTGGCCGGATATCTTTAATATTCTGTCGCAGATAGTCTCGATGGCCGAGAGACTCTCCTGAGGCAAACCTAGCCTCTATAAAGTGGGTACCCTTAATAGAAAAAGTTAGAGGAAAAGGCCTGGTGGTTGAGCGTGATCAAGGTCTAATCACCTCCTTGCACGGCCGCTGACCAAAAAACAGTGCTTCCTTACAAAGTAGTAAACCCATACACGTTTTTTTTTTTTTCTCTCTTTTTCTCTCACCCTTTAACGCCTGTAGACTGATATATCAGTTCGAGCGCTGGAGTCCCTGGGGCCTGTAGACTGATATATCAGTTCCGCACGCTTCAGTGTTAAAAGTCTGAAACTGCGGACCTTATTTTAATTGATTTCTTAACTCTTTCTATTTCACTATTGCACTAGGATAAAACCCCAGGAGTAGCACCTTAATAGATGTTTTTGTTGCTTCTTTTAAAACAAAAATTGAATTTTTACTCTTCGCTTTCGGATTTATCGTATCATTATTTAGGAATGCAACATTCATAAATCGTAGGTAACAACTCGTAAAATTTAGTAAAAATTTTTTTTTTATAAAATAAACAGATATATAAAACATTTAATATAACAGTTCTAAAAATTATAGGTAAGTATGTTCCTACACGTAGTTTTTTAATTTCTTGAATATTAGAGGGATATGGCGAGCAGATAAAATAATCATAATTTTCTTATTCATATTTAGAATGAGTGCAGGGCGTATGAAAATTAATTATATATAATTGGCATTTGCGTTTCTCCAACCCTGTTTCGCCCGTTGGTATATTCCAGTGACGAGGTTTATGGTTTCCTCAAAAATTTCTGTGGGGTAAACTAATTGACATGGGGTTCTTTTCGGGTTTTTCCAAATTAATATTATCTGCACCTTATTCCTTAGACAAATAGAAAAATATGAATAAGGAGATAATGAAGAGTGAATGTGGCAAAAAGTTTTCAGGCCACCGAGCACGGCAACCGGTCTTAAGTCTCAGGCCACAGGGCCCGCAATACACACGCACTGCTCAAACGCTGAAGGATTAAACTGAAAAGTAACTAATGTAAGTAACACTTTTACGTAACACATGCAAATAGGGGGCAGCTGTTCCAAAAAGTAGTACAAAATATTTATCTTTTTTTTTCTTTTTTAATTAAGTAGATATGTATTAAAAAGTTTTAAATGGTTCGTGGGAATCGATTTCCATATAAAATAGATGTTTCCGTTCAATAATATGAAATTAAAAAGAATATCCCTCCATCTGGTACATCTAAAAAATTTTTTTTAATTTTGTGAAGGTTTGATTTTCTTACATTTTCTGCAAAAACGCTTCGTTTTTAAGATAATTTAAGTGCTGCTATTTTATCTGTATATTACGTTAGGAAGCAAAATCGGGAAGTCTAGTTTGTTTGATATTTGCGAAAATTTGTTTGACATTTTCATATGTTGTCTTCATATATATATTAATGATATATCGATCTGTATATTCTGTGTATCAATGGAATTTTCTATTTGGTTCTGGAACAAACCGCAACCCTTTGGCCTCACCGAGGTCATTCATTCAATCAATCAATCTGCCAGCAAACCTGGGAATACGCTCCATCGCAGATGTGAAACCCTGTAACTGGGTTGATTGAAAACACTCTGGGTTCCGGTTACAGAACCTAATGGAAACTGTCCATCTAAATCATTTTAATAGCGGGCGGCGGGGATTACGTCGTAATCGTTTTGGGTTAACCCCCTTCCTCCATGACCAAAGTCCCCACACCCTTACCTCTCCCTGTCACATGTAATATACCTCCTCTCGAAGCTCCATCATAAGCTTTTACGTATTTTTTAAATTTTTAGAATTTATCAGTGGTTTAAAATATTATTTTAGGTCGCGGGTTCGCATCCCATGGTGACCATAGTATTTTTTAATGGGAGTAAATAATCCTTGGCTAGGCCGTCCCTCGCATAGGAAGTAAAATAGAGGTCCCGAGCCTGTACGATGTACGGTAAAGATTCCTATCCTTATTAAACTTGGATAGGCAAAATTTAGTACTCCCACTACAGCATCGTCCGATTAGCGTTAGAAGCATAAAAGGACATTAAACAAACAAACAAATAAAATATTATTTTGGTTATATCTATAAAATCTATATTTCCCTGCATCTATCTAAATTACGATTTGATTGCCTGTTAAATCTAATGTTGCTATATGATTAAATACTATTCTTATCGCTATCTAGTCACATTTGTATTCCTTTATATATATCTTTTTTTTCTGAAAAAAATTTAAAATTTCACTATAATAGGATATAACCTTTCTAGAAAATCTCTTCTGGACTTTTTTATATTCAAACTTTTTATCACTCAGGGTAAATAGTTGACGGTTTAGGAAAAAATATTTATATAAATATAAATATTTACTATAGGGGAGAGCGGGGTTGGTTGGCAACAGTTTTCACTGTTTTGGTTGTTGAGTCGTCCCTGTTAATATAATCCCAACGGGGCTGATACCACTGTAAACTCCAAGTATTAGAATACTTCAAGTATTTTTTTCACAACATAATATTTAATACTAAGAACATAGAAAATTGAAGAATTCGTCAATCCAGAGTATGCCAATTAACCCCCTTTGTGGGGCAGGTTGGCCTAGAAGGTGGGGTTGTTTAGCCATCTCATTCAAGTACTGCCTGACAGATATTATTGTTATTAAAAGTTGCACTATAATGGTATAATACTGTAGAATCGGTTTTTAACAGCTTTTAAGGGAAATTTGAATGACAATAGAAGAAGATAGAAGTTTAGACTGTCGTCACTTTTTGCATAAGAAAAATTGCTCTCATCTTCCTCGCTGGAACTAAAGACAATTGGTAGTTTCACCCATTGATTATGTTTACCTTGCTTTTATGAATTGCTACTGCGCCAAAAAAAAAGTTGAAGAGAGCCAACTAACCCCACAGGAGAGATCATTTGAAAGATGCCTGCCAGGACAGGGGGGAACAATCAAACAAGAAACTGATTAGTCGAAAGGTTAGGTTATTCAAAGGAGTTTGGGGCTATGTGAACAGAATTGTAGTCAAATGTTTTTCCATGCCTTTAAACCATCTTCACTGAAAATATAAAAATTGACTTACATTTTGTAAAATCAATCAATGAAGCACACTCTTATCTACACTGTCAGCATCGGATTGAAAACTCAGGACAAGACTCCCGAGGTAGAGCGGGCCACAGGGTACAATGGCGGGGCCTTCACAACAGGTGTGACGGAAACTATAAGCCAATGTCCAACCTACCCCCTATGCCAACCAACCCCTCTATCCCCTACTTTATATTTTATATATTATATAAAATACTTATATAATTGACACTGTTTTAATTAACAATAATCTTGGTTTTTTTTTTTTTTTATTATTTAAGGAGTCAACCCCTAGGATCATTACACCTTATATTCTGCAATATTTTACCCGAAGTTTTTCTTTAATCACATTATTTTCAATTATTCTGCAATTTTAGTCTATATTTTGTATTACAGTTTAGTCCGTTTGAGGAAGTCAAAAAGGCTATCTATTGTTTTTAGGTTGTCCTTTAAAATAGAATTTAGATCATAAGGTATTTCTAAAATTGCTCTGTCGTTGTCGTACGCTACAACAATCTACATTCAGTTAGGATATGTTTAACGGTCAGCAGGCTGCCGCAGGTCATACAATCAGTTGGAGGATCGCGAGTCATTAAATAGCTTTGGGTAAGGCGAGTATGGCCAATAGGCAAACGTGTTAAGACAACTTCCTCTCTGCGTTTATCTCTAGTTGAGTTATTCCAGGGGATGACATCATTTTTAATTTCTCTCAGTTTATTTTTTGCTAACTGATACCAGTTATGATCCCATTTCATCTTAATTTTATGTTTTATGAGGAAAATATAGTCTTCGGCAGGAAACCCCTCCTATGGAATACCTTCAGTTATTGCTTTCTTGGCGGTCTGATCAGCAAACTCATTTCCGGCTATTCCGCAATGACCTGGAATCCAAACAAAGAAAACCGAGATATTGTTTCTATTTAACGTTTTTAGAGTTAATAATAAATTTTGGACTATGAAGTTTGAGGAGAAAGTGTTACTCAAGCTGAGAAGTGCTGATAGAGAGTCTGTACAAACAACCAGGTATTTTTTAGTGGATTGAATGACGTTTAGACATTTATAAATTGCTACTGTCTCTGCTGTATAGTTACTACAAATATGGGATAATTTAAACATATGTTGTTGGTCATGGTATACATATGATGCTCCGGTGGAGTTCTCAGAGCCATCAGTGTAGATATAATCAGCGTCACCTAGTCTGTCTTGTAGTCTGTTAAATTTGTGTTTATATATGTATGGTAAGGTGTTGTTTTTCAAAAGTTTTGTAAGAGAAAGGCATATTTTCGGTCCCCATGGATGGAGATGTTCCTATTACATGGAAGGTAGGTGCTTCAAGGTGTAGGTTGTGTAGTAAAGTCGAAACTCGGATTATGAATGTTTTTCTCTTTGACAAGGCGATTTGTTGCTGGTTTAGGACTGTCTATTAGGGAGTAAGTAAGTAAGAGGATGGTTGGATGTAGAGAGGATTTTAGCAGAGTAGATGAGGTCTAGTTTCTGCCGTCTTAGATCGAGCGGTGGCTCGCCTGCTTCGACACATACGAGCTATGTGGTTTCAATATTCAATAGCTCGTAAGCTATTGAAAGGGCTGGAACGGAAAGCACCAGTAGCAATTCTGAGTATAATATTATGGGTATATAGTATATGGGTAAATGGTGTCCCTGTTAGTATTTACCTGTCCCGGGTTAACCGGAGAATCTTGTATATTTCGGAACATCTGTTTGGATTGCTAGTTATAAACAGTTTAGTGTTATTCGATGTGCCATGGTATCTCATGTCAGTGAACAAGGCAGTGTTCTTATATACTCGTAATGTTTCTTCTTCCCTAGGTGCATAGTTTCGTCTTAGGAAAGTTTGTAAGCCTTGTCAGCCCTACAACGACATAACCCAGGAATCTAAGCCTTATGTGAACAACATAGGTGTTATTAACGTTTTATAAACACTTAGTTGTTTTTTTTTTTTGTAAAAAAAAAAAGAAAATGTATTTGATAGTAACAACGGTTGACAATACCTCTCGGTTTTCTTTGATGTTTCATTGCCCACAATTATTAGGAACTTTTTCGAATTTATATAGAGCAAACTGAACAATATTCACCATGTAGCTAACTACGGATATATTTATATAGTTTCATAAACAAGTCCTGATCGGCAAGCTGTCAAGCTGACAAGCTGAGCCACGAAAGCAAAACATCGCGCATTGCAACTTGGTTCTTCCGATGATATCTAGTTCGTCCGCATATCTTATGATCTGGACCATATTATTAAATATTGTGCTTCTTGTCTGGATACCTGCACCTCTTACGATGTACAGTATGAACAGTACAGTTACTCTGCAACATCTGACCGGCCAAGGCGTCTCCCCGTGTTGTGCTGCTTGTCTAAGACATTTTACCATTTACAAGCACAACATACTCAGATCTCGCCATGGTACATTAAATTAATGAGACCAGTTGTTCAGGGATGTTCAGCTCCTTCATTGCTAAGGAATTCGCGCTGAACAATGTCATATCTCTGAAATACACAAAAAGGGATTGTGTAGGGATGCGTTATTCTCTGCTTCCTTCCAATTTGGAGCAAGAAGTTAGATCTATTTTAGATTTTCCTTTGCGAAATCCACACTGGTATTTTCCCAATGAATATGGTAGAATATGCGTGTATAGTGTATTGGAAAATATTTGTCAAGGCAGTGAAATGCCTCGACAGTTTCTGCAATCGAAACCGCCCTCCATTTTATGATTTTTGCAATACAGGCCATTACATTACAAGTTACGAGGGTCCACACTGGTGAGAAGGGTTGGAATGGTTTCCGCTAATAATGTATTTTTATTATTTTTTTTTTTATTTTTATATACAGAAATTTTTGCATATTTGAGCTGCTTTATATCAATCAGATGCTTGGTTTTTATTAAGATTGATTCATCAGCTCAGTTGGTGCTTCCAGGCAAACAAATGTATCGCTCATATGTGAGCCATTTAGCTCAGTATTCAATTGAACCTTTCTTGGAAGTTAACGGAACCTAAAAAAAAAACGATTTCTACATGGCCTTAGGTTGGTATAGTACCCATTTTTACCCTATTCGCTTGCAGTGTCCTACAGTCGTGACATTGATATTTTTTTTTTACATAATGGAACATTTTGCTAAAATGGTTCTTTGTAGAGAGGTCAAGAAAAGAAAGTCAAGAATTTTTACTACGTTTTGGTGTGACAAAATGGTTTCCAAAGGTATTGTTGATAGTTTCAATTAAAACAGTAACTCCTCACGAACTCGAGAAAGGAAAATTTTAAAAGATTTGGTTTATTTTTTGAGGTTTTCAAGAACTAAAAATAATTAAATATATTCTGTTATACAAATATGTACAATTATGTTCACAATTCTCACACTCTAAGTATGAAAAATATATTTTATTTAATATTTAAGAATACATTCAAGAGCAGTAATAATGTAAAATAAATCATCAAAGAGACTTATTAAAATCCATACTATCTTTTATACAAATATAGGCATCTATGTTCAAAATTCTCCTGCTTTAAATTATGAAAAATATATTTTATTTAATATTTTAGAATACATATCTGATGTAACCATATGAACTGGTGCAAGAACGACATTAGTGATCATTTGAAAAAATTATTGATTAATTCTTAGTTAAATATAAATCGAACGTTAAAGCTCTTTCATCTACAGAAAACAATATTATACGGAAAATTTTAATTCATTATGAAATTCTTGAATCAGTTAATATTTTTCAAAGAAAAACATGGCCAAAAATATTGTAGAAATGTGAATAAATGAACATACAAAACTTAAGTTCTTGGAAAAATGAGAAGATTTAAAAAAATTACAAACCACTGATAATAAATAAAATGTATGCAATTACAAAACACTGATAATAAAAAAAAAAATTGTTTACTATGTACTTACCTTGTTCATCACGTTCCAATTCGAATTTTTTATACCCAATTGTAATAATTAATATTTTATTTATTTTTTCACAATAATCATTGTTATATTAATTGTTGGTTATTTTTTTAGTTGTTAACTGGTATGTGTAAGGGAAAAATACACTGAATTCTCATTTTAGCTTCTAGTCTTACAGCCTCCTTCAGATCAGTGCGGCCTTTCCACTTTTGAGATTTTATATATCATTGACAAGAGGTCTTCTTTGATTTAACATTATAATTTCCAAGTTGGATATAATTTCCAAGTGGTAAAAAAACTACAAATAGTATTAAACTATTTCGTTGAAACCAACGTTTCGACCCAACAATGCAAGTCTCTTCAAGGGCATGTGATGTTGCAGGTGTCAGGACCAAGAATACTTATATTTATTATTATACCTCCAACAACTCATGCCCTGAAGAGACCTGCATTGTTGGGTCGAAACGTCGCCTACAAAATAGTTTAATACTGTTTGTAGATTTTTGACCGCCTCCCTGGTCTATTATATATTATATTTATTATGGTTTCTATGTTCACTATATCCATTAATTAGAAAATCAATAAATACTATTATTAGATAAAATTTATTATAATAAATTTCTTATTAAGCTTTGATTTGGAAATGAGGGGACTCCAAATTTTTGGGCGAAAAGGGCTTTATATCTTTAAAACAGAATACAATAGATCTAAAACTGTTTGTACTAGTTCAAACCTTGGTTTGTTTGTTTAACGTCCATTTTATGCTACTAAGGCTAATCGGACGATGCTACAGTGGGAGTCTTAAATTTTGCCTATCCAGGTATAATTAGGATAGAGATCTTTAACGAGTACCTGACATCGTACAGGCTCGGGACCTCCATTTTACGTCCTATGCGAGGAACGGCATAGCTAAGGATTTTTTACTCCCATTAAAAAATCCAAGGGCCACCGCTGGAATTGAACCCGCGATCTTTAGTATTGTAGGTTGCCTTGCTAACCACAACACCACAGGTGACCCCCTCAAACCTTCGTTAACAACAGGGTATGTGTCGGTTTTTCGGGCGAATTCTTGCGATTAACAAAGTTGTTTAAAACTCTTTGAATCGCCAAATAATTTCATATACTATTGAAACCGATGTTACAGCTGTTTCAGTAGTCACTAGAAGTATCGATTATGCCCAGCATATACTTTCAGGTTTTTGCATAAAATATTGTCAAATAAGGTCAAAATAAATAAAATATTATTTTCTTTTCTTTAACTATTATCTAAATTTAAGCCATTATTTATGTGACTATTAAGTTAAAGATTGCCGCATATGAAGGAGAAGTGATACTTTTTTGTTACTGTTTCAATAAAAATTCCTTGTTTCAACTTTTATGTTTTCATCCAATGTTCAACTGGGGTATGAGCTCCCCCGCCCCTTCTAAGTTATCTTCGTTGCAGAATTTTTTCTCCCGCAAGATGGATCAAAGAAAAATTCAAATTTATACGAAAAAAAGTTTTCTTTTTCATACTTTTTTACGAATACATTTGTAAAAGCAAACGTATAAGAAAAATATTTTGGGTTCATCCATTAAAAAATGCGTGATATTTAATTAGATATTTGCATTCAATACTATTCGTATCGATTCAACAGATGGACAAAAATGTTTAAATTATTTTCGATTGTTTATTCAACCACATGGTGATTTTTATTTATAATTATTTATTTTTATTGTGAGAAATAATACAATCTGCCACTTTTCAAGAACATGATTTGATTAATCAGCTGAAAGTATCAGCGATGTATTAAAATGCCAGGAAAATGCTGTGAGAGATTCTATACTACCTTTAGAAATGATAACAGTAGCATTGAGGTTGGTTAACAATAAATAAATAATATTTTCTATCTTTAGAACTTTTATTTCAAATAACAATATTTCTGTTTACACTAACATTAATATTATTTCCATTTTATATATATGTATATATACACACACACATATAATTTTATATTTATAATTTATGTTTTCACATTCGTATGGATTTTATTTACAGTTTTATAATCAATATTTCAGTTAAATTAAGTGGAGTAGTGATGAAAAGCCTTATTGAAAAAATGCTAAACAAGGTAAAAACTATGAGAATCATTAAAGTACATAGATGATAACTAATAATAATTGAAAACAATTAACATGGATGATTATTAATACATCAGTAGTTATAATCTATAATTATAATTTACCAAAGAAAAATCAAATAATAATTTAATTGGATTTATATATAGGCTAATAAAAAAAATAAAAAATAAAAAATAAAAGCATAAAAACAAAATGGACAAAAATAGTCTATTCTGTTTTGTATAAATTATAAATTCATTATTTCGTACATTAATATCAATAATTACAATTTATTTTTGTATGCATCAACATTAAATAATTATAACATTTTATCCGTTGGTTGTGATTTAATACAATTTAGTTTGTTTAGTAGGCTCTATGTGACAATTTAAAAACAAATATAATTTATAAATATAAATATAAAAGTATAGGTTGGGGAACGAAACAACCTAAGTTTGCTAAAAAAAAATTATCATCAAGTTCCTCTACCAAAGCTGGAATATCATCAAGTTCGATGAGTTCTTTTGACCAAAGTAAAAAACAACGACAAAATGTAATTTCGAACATTGGATCGAATAAAAAAAACAGAGCGTACTTACATATTTCAATTTACGGAACAAAAACGGCATTAAATCGAACATAATGAGAAATAGGGGTTAGATAAACTAATACCTGCGATCACCTTTAAATTCAGGCACTTTAATAGGTACAACACCTATTAACAACAGACTGAAACCTCAGTAGATAGATGGAAGTTTAAAGGAATTGCTTTAAAATGACTCTAAATAGAATATAACGGAAGTAAAAAAGAAGATTTAATAAAATTGAAGTATAAAAGAAGTTGAGGAGCATTTTCGAAACTTCAGGAATTCAAAAAAAAAAAGACACTTTGAGATACAATCAGGTCTAGAATTTTGATTTTCTATTATAGGTGAACAATCATGTCAAATGGATAAATAACCCATGGATGTCAGCTTTGTATACATACATTACATTTGACTATGCACACATTAATAAGAAATGAAAAACTCTGTTGATCTTTAGACCCGCTCTTGGCATTCACCGCGTGCCTTATGAACCAAAACATGAAAGCCCACAGTGAACACGAGGAGACGGGTCGTACTGTTCTTCCTTATCACGTCATCTTCAGCTGAAGAAGTTGAGGGCTGTTTTAGTGTCAGGCACAGTGAGCTGTTAAGAATCAATAACCTATAACAGAAATATTAATGACATTTTAAGAACTAAAATTTTGATTTATAGGGTAAAATATAAATCTAATTTTATTATATAATTATATACAGATATTATATTATAACTATATAATATAATATATAATATAATATATAATATAATATATAGAGATTATAACTACAGAGACTACATAGGCTCCATGAACAAACACAATGGATCAATATGGAAAGCAACAAGACGAATACTGAAGACTAAAGACATCCAATATCCTCTACGACGTACAGACAACACCTGGGCAATAACGGGCGAAGAGAAAGCCAATGAATTCGCTGTATTCTTATCTCAGGTGTTTGGGGCAGACAAAACTCAGGACAATAGAATCACTCACGTAATAGAAGACGACCTTGCCACACCACTATCACTGTCACCACCTCCTCCAGCATTTCATCCTAAAGACGTGTACAAAGAATTAAACAGACTGCCAAATAAGAAAGCTCCTGACTATGATCTAATCACCCCCTTCATCCTTCGCCACTTACCACGAAAAGCTGTCATCTTTCTAACTTACATCTATAATGCAATCTTGCGCACAACCTACTTTCCTCTTCTTTGGAAGCTTTCCACTATCAAAATGATTCCTAAACCTTCCAAACCCACCACTAATCCTTCATCCTATCGTCCTATTGCACTTCTTCCAAAACCTTTTTCTAAATAGATTAAAGCCAATCCTGGAAAGTTGTGAAGTGATTCCGAACCACCAATTTGGCTTTCAGTCTTATCACTCAACTATTCAACAGTGTCACCGAATAGTAGATGCAATCTCTGTCGCTTTCGAGAAAAAAGAATACTGCTCTGCTGTTTTCCTCGACATTGAGAAAGCTTTTGACAGTGTATGGCACAAGGGCTTGCTTTGGAAAATCAAACCGCACATTCCTTCTACTTACTTCCTGATTCTTCAATCTTTCTTTCTTAACCGGTATTTCTGTGTTTCAGTTGATTCTTCTCTTTCCTCCTTCTTTCCTCCTTCTTTCCTTAACTTGCGGATGTACCACAAGGTAGTGTTTTAAGTCCTTTACTCTCTTCCGTCTACACATCAGATATCCCTGAGAACCCTCGCACCACTATCTTTAGCTTCGCTGATGACATAGCTATCGTATCATCACATCAAAATCCCACTATCGCATCCGTCGCCCTTCAAAGTCATCTATTTGAAATAGTAAAATGGTTCGAAAATTGGAAAATCAAAATTAACTCCTCCAAGTCAAGTCACATAAGTTTTTCTCTACGAAAATCTTCTTGCCCACCTGTGACAATTAACAATGACCCAGTTCCTTCAATGAATTTCGTACGACACCGTGGACTGTACTTAGACAAACGACTCACGTGGAACATACATACCAAATTTAAAAAAGCTTGTACCGTCTGTTGAGTTCCAGTTTTTTAAATTTGGTATGTATGTTCCACATGAGTCGTTTGTCTAAGTACAGTCCAAGCTTTCACATCTCCTGGACTACAGATCAACACTCACCTTAAGAAATAAGCGAATAATTTACACTACTATTTTAAGACCTATTTGGACATACGGAGCAGAACTTCGGGGTTCCGCGAAAGACATCCACATCAACAAAATACAAACATCACAATCCAAAACTCTCACCTTGGTTTATTTCGAATAATACACTGCACAATGACATGAACATACCGACAGTAAAATCTTTCATACACGACAAATATCAAACATTCCATTCTTCAACACTACATCACCCTAACCCACTCATCCATTCTCTTTCCTCCTCCCTGTTACCTGGTCAGCCTAGGCGTTGACTGCAACGACGGTGGCCAAGAGGCCTCTTACTTAAGTAAATTATAATGCTTCAAGAATGTCGGAGTCAAAAGCAGCAGTGACCAAATTTGCTCGATGCGCCACAGCGCAGGTGCAAATCTACATGGGAAACATAAATAAATAAATAAAATAATTATATAAATATCTAAAAGTAAAAATATAATGGGTATAGGGTTCATTGATCGACACTGAACTTGATTCTTGTGATGTATTAGAGTGATACGTTAAAGATAATTAATTATGTTTAAATTGCATAACTTTTTTAAGTAACTATTAAAAAATGTTTACTTCAGAATAAATGAAAACTCTACTAAATCATATCTTTAAAGCCATGCATACCAACCCTAATATATGGTGGAAACAATTCGAAAATATCAAGTATGGGGCAGAGGTGATGGGTTCTCAATTTTTACAAAACATTTTGGGTGATTCTAGATTGAAAAAAATCGATCCGCGGCCAATAGTTCCGGCAAAAAGTTCCTGGCCCTACAATTGCCTCAGCTCTAAATGGATAAATATTATATAAAGTTAACAATTTTTTTCTCGACTTCTTTGAAGCCTTGAGCAGAACCTTCGACAAGGGTAAGGTATTTTTGGCCCAGAACCATAAAAAAATAAATAAATATAATAAGGAATCAGGGCAAATCCAGGTTCACATCTGCTGTGCGCTCACCTTGTAAGTGCACTATTTTATAATTTTTTTTATAAATTTCAAATTTCCAATTGATTGCTTTATAGGTATGCAGCCAGATTTCATTGATACAAAATTCACGAAATGCATTTATTTTTAATATTTTATATTAGTTTTATAAAATTTTTGATGAAAGCAAAAGTGTCACAAGAATCTTGGCAACAGGTAACGAAAAATATTTGGGTAAACCATACAATTATTGACTAGTTATTCATACCACAAACTTTAACTTAAAGAAATAAGTATTAATTTTATTTTCAAGATATACATGAATCTAAAGTTTGAAGGGTCCTCTAAGTCATCTATGAAGTAAGTGTTTAGCTAACTAACCATAGGGAAGATTTCACAATTAAATCCAAAGGGTGTCAAAAACTATTTTTGTACTTTTTACAATAAATATTGCCATGTAGTAAAACTATTGAGCTTTTGACCCCCAAAAAAACATCTTTATTCTTTATAAAGATAGATAAAGAGGAGCTATAGAAAGTTTCAATTTGATCCCTTCATAAAAAGTAATTTTTTAGTTTCACCACAAAAATGTAGTCTTAAGGGTGTATAACTGTCCGGTTTACCATACTTAATTATTTTAAAAATGGAAGAAACCTGGCTCTTTCAAGGAAATATTACAATAAAGCATCTTAAACAACAAAAATATGAAAAATTAAAAACGCTAGAGTAATAATCGACATTTACACTCTTAGTGTCTTATTATTATTACTAATTTAACTATAATTACTAATTAAAAAATAAATAGGAATGGTTACCTATAGTGTGAAGGTCTGCATAGCAGTCTACAATACTAAAGTTCACGTGTTCGCGTACCGCGGTGGCCCTAGGATATCATGGCTCCTCCCCCATGAAGAGGAGCCAAAATTCTAAAAAAAAAT
Organism: Aelia acuminata; assembly: GCA_911387785.2. Lineage (NCBI taxonomy): Eukaryota > Metazoa > Arthropoda > Insecta > Hemiptera > Pentatomidae > Aelia > Aelia acuminata. The sequence continues at coordinate 185,361,796 of OU426978.1, read as the reverse complement.
TATCACTACTTGAAAAGTGCTTTCATCCATTTAAAAAGCAAAAATTGCGATTACACCACAAAAAGCAAAACGGGCCTTTTATGACAGCGATTAATTTAGTACAAGCGATCAAGCTGAAAGTGCATAACTTCGCATAGGGGCGAAAGCTAACTAAGGAAATTTAAAAAGGGTTTACTTGTTTTATTTCGACGAATTTTAATTTTTCGCTAACTTCAGACACAGAATATCTTCATACTCCTAATCGTTTTCAACGTCACGTTTAATCTCTAAAATTAGATGGTGAAATAATAAAAATCAATCAAAAAAATATTTAACTACAATAATCCGAAATATAATAATAATTCTCTAGTATATCATCAACCCCCTTTTTTAATACTTTAGGTTTATTTTTATTTTTTTAATTTTATCGATCCCATGCAGTTACGAACAGATTTTTGAGAATATACCTATTACAGAGGTTGAGGTGATATTATACTTAGCTAAGTGTTAGTCAAATATAAGTGGACTTTAAATTCCTTCTGAAATACATTAAAGTCTATTTGTTACACCTAAGCTTTTAGTTTTCGAGATAAGTAGAATGTGCAAAAATTCTCCACTTATAGAGTTCAATTGCATCTAGCTGAAATAACATTAGTATATTGTGAGAAAGGTTTCGCTTTTCTTTCGGATGTATTATGAAATAATTATATAAATTCAAAAAGAATTTAATTTAATAATATAAATTACTTTATAGGTAATTCTAAATATTAGTTATACTCATCTATATATATTATTTTACTTTTTTTGTAAATATTAAATTATGTACTAATAATTTAACCTCTGTAGTTTATTAGTTAAAAGAGGATATTAAACTAGGAATTTTTCAAATATTTTATCAGTATTTAGTCAAGTTGTTGGAATTTTATATTAAATTAGTTTTGTGACCTTACACCCACCCCCCCTACATTCCTTGTTTAATTTCTGCAGTTTTTAAGTGAAATTTTGTACATTTTAGAATGATCTTTGAATAACCAACAAAAAGTGACTGCTTAAAAAAAAAAAAAGTAAGAAAAAAATAACATTTGATATTAGCTCCTTCTTTGTCTTTCGATTATCTCAAGACGGCTTTAATGATTTTGATAAAACTGCTAATTTGAGGTGTATATATATATATATATGCTCGCGAAAAGAGAGTAAAAAATTCATCAAAATTGATCGATCGGAGTAGGGGGTTTAAATCATAACTTTTTTCCAATTTTCACCTTTTTTTTTCTCGATAATCTCAAAACGGCTTTAATGATTTTGATCAAATTCATCATGTTTAATGAAAATCATGTCTTCATTAATATCAGGTAACCTTTATCATTACTAAAATGTTCTGAGGGGTATTTAACAAAAGACGTCAGTATCTAATCTAAGTATGTTGGTAAGTGAAAGTTTTATGCTGCGCGCATCGAATCAGATTTTTTTTCAGATATTTAGAGTGATATACCAAATTATTTTTCAGTTTCACATTATGATAAAAATTTATAAGCAGGATTTTCCTTTTTTACGATTATTGCGTTCTTGATTGGGTATAAAAGCAACAGACACAAAGCATAAGTCAGGTAAATTATGTGTCTTATTTTTATGCCATGAGGCCAATGGTTCAGCGTAAGTACGATGTAATTAATTTTCCACGTTAAATAGATATTTCAGGTTATCAAACACCAGATGTAAATCAGAAATTAACTAAAAGCAAAAAAAATTGCTACTCAAAGTGGTAAATGACTCGGGAAGAAAAAAACATTTACAATGTTTAGAATCAGGTCATTTAAAACCTTCACTCCAAGATTCCATCACGTCCATTTATATAAATATAGATATTTAAAAATGTTTGCAAAATCTTGGTAAAATTAATAACATTATTTTATTGGCAGTTAACTTCTTCTAGTTACCTTTGTATTTAATAACTATTTAATATGTACGTTTCATTTAAAGAAGGTTAATTTTTAAATATTATCACTCTAATAATAACAAAGACCATTACAAAACTTACAAAACACAGAGATTTTGTGGGTAATTGTGGGGAGTTGAATGTGACGTGGGAGGGGGGTTTGTTAATTTAAAACGACTTTGGAATTTCAAGGTCCAATAACTTTTGAAAGAGATAGAATATACTGAATAGTGAGCCATTTTGGTTTATAGACGCCAGAAACTTTTGCGCGCAACAGTTCATATATAGAACTGTTCTCTATATTGAAACTATTCTAACCCTTATTATAAGTGTAATTAAAGAACCTGTTGACCTTTTCCGTTGGTTTACGATCGCGTGCCTCAACTTCTTTACCTTGGCCGCCCCGGATTCGATTTAATGTACTTCTTCATTTAGAGGAATCACTAGCTTTATAAAAAGTTTCAGGCACTGACTTTGCGTAGATAGTTTTATATCTAAAGACTTTTTTTTTTTTTTTTTTTTTTTATGATTCTCCTTATTAAAGTATAAATCTATAAGAAATACTATAAATTAGATTACCGAAATCAAATATAATATCACGTCATGAAACAGTTTCAAATTATAATTATAGGTATGCTATATTAATAGTTATTCATGCAACCACTCTCTTACATAAGTGTCGATGCCGAGGAGAGTTTGAGGGTTGAAGGGTAAGTAAATTTATGAATGTAACAAAGTTGTAGGACTTCCCTTCCGCAAATTCCGAGGAGAGCCAGATAGTTCAGCTCAAGTAGACAGTTTAATTATAATAAAAACCAATTGGTTGACCTCGCAAAAAATGAAAAATTATGAATATTTATTGGAAGTTTACCGCTTGAAAACAAAAGCCCTAGTATGTCGACATATTGTTTTTTACAAAGGGTAACACTGTAATTCTCTCATGGTTCTTAATGAAAATTCGAAGATTCCTGTTCAAACTCACCATTTGATTAATGGATGGTCCCTCTGGTTTCAAACAAATCCGCCTTACTCAGAAGTTTCGAACACGAAAAACCTCTCGGCACCATCCCTGTAAGTATCGTATGCACTTAATCATAGGTTTTATAGCCTAAACTCTTTTATCATTGATTTTTTACTATTTATGATTTTTTTAATGAGGTCCGCTGCGAGCTACGATAACCCAAGCGGAATTGGCAATTGTCAGATGGCTTTCTAGTCCATTCACATTTAATAAGGTAGCCTTCCAGATATAACAACTCAACTCTCGAAACAGGGGAAAGGGCCATGCACCCTTCGAGCTGTAATTCACACTTAACTAAATTACTATTTACAATTCCATTCCCGTTTAATACGTTCAGTGCGGTCGGCAAAAAGGTGGCCCATCCACAAGAGCATCACGGGGTCAATTGACCCCGTAGTGCAAATATCCACAAGTGCGTCACGGGGCTGATTGAAAGTGTTGATGAGGTCCACTCCAGGCATAAAAATTCATAAACATAAAATTCTCTTTTTCCGTTTAATTTGTTAGCCTAATAACTTTAACCCTAGAACCACTAAGGTCCGGAGTGGTCCCGAGTACCACTAAGGAGGGGGCTCCTCGAGCCCACGCATATTTTTTTTTTATTTTAATGAAATACTCAACTATTTTTAGTTTTTACTACATTAGTAAGCATTACCTACTTGAGTAGGTGTGTTATAAAAATATTAGTGCAATTCCTGCAGTTTAGGAAATAGAAAAAAAAATTGAAGATGGAATGAGTATAATTTAGAAGGATTCAGATTATTAAAAATAGAAAAATCATATTATTATTTTTATATAAAAATTAATTATTAAACACATAAAAATGAAATTAAACCTGTTGATACTTTAATCTGAGGAAGATGATACCCCACATTGGTTACAAATAGTGTTTGAGGTTGAGTGAGTCCTACAAACATTTCTATGACATATGTAACAGGTTTGCTTCATTTTAGACAGATGTGAATATTTTTGTTTTTTATTTTTTACTTCTTTCACACACTTATAACATCTTTTTCGGGTATTTTCTTCGCCTTGAGAAGTAGTAGGATGTTGTGCAGGTGCAGCTATAGTGCGGCCTGATATAAATATTCTGTATGGCTCTTCTTACCTGTCGTCTAGAGGGAACTGTTGTATAGGATTTGCCGGATTTGCTTATTACAATATTATTTTCAGATTCTTTTGCCTCACTGAAACTATTCTCTTCGTCTTCTTCATTATAACAGTCACTGTCATTTATTATTTCAACCATATTTTCTTCAGAAAAAGTGCTGTCATTATCACTATCCGCTTCCACTTCAGAATCACAATCAATAAGTCCCTGAATAAACTCTGCCGTAACAGTTTTACGAGTGCCATCGCTTTCTATAAGAATAATTTCATCCATTGTTTCACGAAGTGAACGAGAAATAAATAAACCAAGCTGTAGGTACAAAACAAACCAAGCTGAAACCTCAACAGGTTAGGAAAAATCCGGCATGGAGCTTGCCTTTTACAGGTAGCGTGGACCACTAAGGAGGGGGTTAGTGGGTTAGAATTATTTGCATAAATGTGAATTAGGATATTTTTCAGACAGCTACTGAATTTATGGAATGTTCATAACTTAAATTAATTGACATAGAGAGGAAAATAAAAAAATGGGCTCGGCAAGCCCCCTCCTTAGTGGTTCTAGGGTTAAGGTCAAAGTATGAGAAATCAGGCTTAATCACCAAAAATTAAAGCATACAACTTTTACTCTCCAAAAAAATAAAATACTTGCCCTCAAATTTATATCGAAAACGTTTCTCCACCAATGCTTTCTGTGACTTTCCATATTTCGCTGCCGTGAAGAAGAACCGAATAGACTTATTTTCGTCTTCTAAAACCCCTAGAATGAAAATCCAAGAATCTGATGCGATGCGCACTTATCACTTATCAATCTACTTAGATTAGATATCTAGGTGTTTCGATAAATAGGTAAACTACATTAAGAAATTTCACACATTTATTAACTTATTTTTTTTCTCCATAAGCTAAGGAGTATTAATTTTTTTATTGCAAAACTTGAAAGTTCTGAGTACTTTCCGAAACATATTAATTATTATCTAGTTTTCTTTACTGCTTGGCTGTTTTTTACGGCGAGTTACTTTTTGTAAATATATCGTGAAGGTGAATTGGTAAAATGGTTATTTACGGATCGTAGTAAATCAAAACTTTATTTTCCAATGTTTGTCTGCCTTTCAGGAAACCGGCGATTACTGTTCCTCTAAAAACACCTTATATTTTATTCAGAAATCTATTATGGAACTAAAGTTTGCAAACTAAAATATAAATATTAAGAACTATTTTGTACCATATATTTTTCACACCGTAAACTATCTAAATAATTTGATCATAACGTATTTTCTCTATATATTACAAATCAATTTTTTATTGATAAATAAAAGTTTTGTTATTATTTGTGTTAATACGGAAATGCAAGGATAATACTCTATCGCATCTGATTTTATAATTATGTAACTAGCTATTTAGTTTTCAAAACTTCAATTGGTTGCTCTATGGAAACAAATGATTTCCATTAAATACGTATGTTTCTAAATACGTTTACAACACATTCGCATTAGCAAAACACCTTTACTTTAAGTGCGTAAATGTGTTCACGTGTCTTAAGAATTGTCGGAACATTTTTCTTTTTTTATCCTGTATATGTTTATGGATTTATTTCATATTTAATTTATCGTTAATAGGCATAATGAGAGGCAGTTAATTTCTCCATTGAAACAAAGTATAGGGAATTTATAGGAAGAAAATAATTTATGCCCTATCACAACATTTTTATGATGATAACACCTACTTGATATTAAGGAATACTTTATTATCATTAAACATGACGAGTTTGATCAAAATCGTTAGAGCCGTATTTGGGAAAATCTTAAAAAAATAAAAATTTGATCAAATTTATAAAATGAGGTCAATCAAAACGTCCCTTGGAAATGGATTTTTGGAAAAGAAGTATTAGCGTCGAGCCTGACCACGTAGTGATCTTAGAAATAAGAAGAAAAGTATGTCAAGAAATTACGACACTATATTCAATTCAAACAAAAAAGCTTAGTTGGTTAGAAAACGTCATGTGAACGGGAGCTGAAAGGATGGCCAAGACGTGCCTATGCTACACTTTGCACCGGAAGAAAGAAGAAAGGGGGGCCGACCAAAGAAGCAATGGATGGAGGGAGTTGATGAGGAAATGGCAGGGCGAGGTGTGAGTGAGGGATAAAAGGCTATGGAAGAGAGTTCTTTTTTAGGGACGACATAGCAACAAGTATTGTAAATAAATTCTTTATATAAATATAATGTAAAAGTAAATATTATTTTTCATTTAAGCTTATTGCTAGTAGAAGAAGTATTAATGCTTTTCCCACTGTACATACGAATTAAAATTATATAATTATACATGCTTTGTCTTGCGTTTTAACCAGCATAAAACTCAGTTTAGTTTGAAACAAATGAGGAGTAGTATGAATGCTATCAGAAAAAAAAAACTACAATCACCAATAACAAAGAAACTGAAAAAAACAACAACACTGGATTCATAGGGTTTTATTGTGAAATTAGTGTTTAACTGAACTATTTCAAGGGAACTTTTAAATAATTAATTTAACACGTTAGGTGCTGCATCGGTCCCCGGGGTCCGATGTCTTACGTTCCCTTCATAACAGCCGATTTTCACATGAAAATGTCCCAAAGGCCAAACACTTTAAACACTCAATTTAGTTGATGTTTAATGAGATTATTGAATTTTAGTGCAGAAAATGTTGTCAACAGCTGAAATTCTGTGTTTTTTAGAATCGGACACCGAGGTCCGATTTTCGATAAAGAATGGCGTAAATCCTGCATCGGCTTGTCCTGCGGATATTATGTCTAGTTCCAATCCTCACCAAGATAAAATGTCCTTGAGACGCTCATTTAATTCACCCAGAGAAACTTTTTTCTGTCAAATCACGGGCCTATGTTTACCTCAAATGCCTGATATCAGTTTTGTACGGTTTATCGTTTTTGAGCTAGTCTGTTTAGATACATACACAACCTCATTCACACACAGGCTATTTTGCGTGACTTGGTTATCAGAGCTCAGGGGACCCCAAAAGGTGTATTTCCGTTGAAAACCGGAAGTGGGAATTTCACACTTCCCGCAAAACTTCCCTTACTATATATTTCATAAATAGTTAAGTGAAAGTAAAAATAGAAAAGTAGGTGCGGGCGTTCTAAAATAGCTATACAATGAACGAATAGACCTGTTAACACGTTTGAGTTTTTATCTACCTTGGGATGAAAATGTAGTTCACTTATTAACTGGTTAATGAAAATAATAATCACCACCGGTTAATATTCATCCCAAGATCCATAAAAATACAACCGTGTAAAAAGGACTGTTTGGTCAATTGTAATCACCCTGTATCTAGAAAAGCAAATTGTTATAAGCTTTTTTATCTTGCGCCTGTATAATCTGTTGGCCCTCTATAATACAGGCTCCTTTTTGTCTCCTTGCTTAGATAGAGCCCTTAAGTTAGTCAAGGTCCATGCTTATCCCTTGGACTGAACCTTGGTTATTTACTTCAGAGAAGTCTCGAAGAAAAAATACATGGTGGTAAACAACTTCGTTAGGCTCGAGTCGGTAGGCAAGACCTAAGGGGCTATCTTGAAGTGGTCTATAAACTAGTGGATCAATATCAAGTTTATGAATGCCGATGCCCTGGAAAGAAAGGGCAAAGAGATGATTATCAGGAAAACTAACTTCCACCCAGAGATCCTGAAAGATGCCTGGTTTTCGCCGCTCCACTATATCCTGAGTACACTGAGAATGACGGAAGTTTTTAGGGAGTCCACTCTCACCTGGCTACTCAAAAATAAAAAGGAGATAATTTAGAGATGGAAGAATCACCTTCTCTCGGTAGATATCGAAAAAAACCTTGAACGCTGAGTACAACCCTCTATTCCGGCGGCTGGGTTCCCTTGATGTTAGTCAGGATTATCTTCGCTTCGATGTGGGTATAGAAAAGAAGAGAGCTCTTATCCAGCTTAGACTGACGTCCTCCAGTGAGATTCGACTATGCTTGAACGCCTTGGCATACAAGCTAGATACCCAGATCATCTGTGTGTAACCTGCAAAGAACGGAGATGTTGGCTCACCTTATCTTTGATTCCCCTGTCTAACAGTTTCTACTTAATACCTCCAAGGCTTCAAACAGCTAATTTGCCTACTTAATCCTCAAGAAGGACACTTATTATCAAATATTTTTTATTATCTAACTGTGGCCTTATTATGAGATTTAGGCATTTATTATTTTTGAGTAGATTTAGATATAAGTACTGATGTTCAATATAGTTACAATGTAATGTTTATTTTAAACTAGGAAGAAAAAAGTTGTTTTATTGATTATTATTATTTTATTTTTAGTTATATCCCTGGGCCACCAGACTCCTGTAATTTTATTCTTACAAATACAGTAAATTTTGGTTGATTGATTGATTACATGCTGGCAAAAGAGATCCCAAATCCGGATGAAACTGTAACCTTTGGCCACTTGGAGTTTGAAAAAATATCTAAGTTCAAGACCTGGGCCTCCTAGTTACCGAGGACAACGAGAACAACGCCGAGTTTCGCCAGAGAATTTCCCCTGCTAACAAATTATCCTTTGGACTTCTCCGAAAACTGATGAGTAGTGCCCTTACAGGGAAAACAAAGGTCCACCTGTATAAGATACTGATTTGACCAGTACTACTGTACGGGTCGGAATCATGGGGTGTTACAAGGGAGTCTCAGGAGCAAGACTTAGGATCATATTTTAAAGGAGGATCCTGCGAAGGATATTTGGAGGAGTCTTGGACAATGGCAGATGGCGGCGACGAACCAATCTCGAAGTCCGGAAGAAAATTAATTTAATAACCAATCCGTTCGGAACAAAATTAATTGTTTTGTTACTTTTTAATTTTGATACAATTTTCAATATATATATTTTTATTTTATTATTCTGTATCTAGTGAATCTACAAATAATTGTCTTTTACACGCTGATGTAAAAAACGAGGGGACAAACAGCTACATCGTAATAAGAAATGATAATATGAACAAAGATGTAGAATTAGACTCAATTCTCAAACTAAAATCGCACCGTAATGAATTTTTAATTTTTTTTCTCGAGAATCTGAGACAAAATATGCATTTTTAATTTTTGAGCAGAAATTTATCCTGATTATTTTTATATAACAGTTGTCCTTGAAGTATAAACTGAATTATCTGAAAAGAGAAAGAAATGTAAGAACACAAGAATATATGGGAAGGGAACGGGTAATGGGATTTTTGTTTCTTACATATATACTCCTTACGATTATATTCCTAAAGTTTCAAAACATTGAAGATTATTTTTCCCATTTGTTGTTCATTTATTTACCTATTTGCCTGAATTAATTTCTCGCATATCTCGAGAGCGGATTGTCCCACTTAAAACAAACTAAGATCCCTTTTAAAGCAAAATTTCAGTTGGAATATTTTTTATTACAGTTTCTATCAAAATATAAATCGTTTTGTCTAAAAATTTAGAAAGCATAAAAAAAAAAATAATAGGAATTTAGGGGACGGATATGAGAAATCATCTGTTACGGAACTTTTCTGCTTCTTACTACAACACCCCTCACGAGAATTTTCCCATAGTTTTTAAACTTTATCAACAATCTCCCAAATATGCTATTTTTTTTTACTAATTTGCCTGGAGTATAGTTCGAATATCTACGGTGTGGGATTCATACGCTATATTTTTTTAAATTGCTTATCTTATCCTCATCACTTTATTGTATTGGGCTCATTAGTACCTTAAGAAGCAATATTTTTCCAAGACAATGTTTCTTCAAAATAAAAAATTAATTCTCAAATCTGGAAATTAATACAGTTGCTTATTGGAAAACCATCTTAACTCTCGACAACGGATTGAGAAGTAAATAAGTGTTTCGTGGCGTTGTTATTTCTTTTATTATTCCTAGTTTAAGTACCAATTTGTATTTTGTTTGCTTGTAGGTATCGGTTGCAACCTGTTGGTAATTTTATTTTGTCTCATTTATTTTGCAAAAATTAATTAGTATTGTGGATTAGATGAGATTTATCTTTTAAAAACTATTATAAAAAATCTAGTGCGATGTGCAACACAAAACTTCCACTTACCGACATATTCAGATTAGAAATTGACGTGTTTTGATTAATATGTGAACGCCATTCCTCAAAATCACACTTTCTCCCACATTCATTTACTTATTCGTTTTTGAATTGCTCTCTGTAGTACACTAAAATAGTTTATTGTTAAACAAAAGTTTTTACTTGTGATGATTCGGCAAGCATAATACTTCATCGCATCTGATTTTTTAATTATCGGTATTTAATTGCTGAAAACTTCATTTAGTTAACATGGAAACAAATAATTTCTATTAATATGTATAATTTTAAGCTCTTAGACTACTCATACCCATGAACCGAACGTCTTTAATAATAATAAAGTGCCCTCTTTAATTGACCATTTTTGATGAAATTTGGACTGTTACATCGCTTACATATACATACATCAAATACCTATTTTTATAAAAATCGTTAGAGCCGTTTTTGAGAATATCGAAAAAAAAACGTGAAAATGGGACAAAATTTAATAAATAAAGTACCCCTTTGTTTGACCGATTTCGACAAAATATTCGCTGTCACATCGCGGGCATATATATACACTAAATACCCAATTTCGGGTTCATAGGGTCTATAGATTTTGAGTTAACACACAAACACAGACCATTTCGTGGGACTTGGTTATTTGGACTCAGGAGACCCCAAAACATGTTGGGACCGTTGGAAACCATAAGTGGGAATTTTTCACGATCGGAATACGTTCCCTTATATATATATTAAGAGAAAGTTAAATATATTTTATATATTTAAATCAATAGCATGAAATAATTATTTGTTTTCTATTTCAGTCTATAGCATAAGGTTAATAAGAAACCTGAATAATCAAAATTATAACATGATTAATCAACAATTTTGTGAAACCAATAACAAATTTTAACATTTATTTATCTCAAAATATATTTATTTAAAAAAATAACTAATGTGAGCTTAAAAATGACCAGCATTTTATTAGGATAATAAATAAAAGATAAAATCGTCAATGAAGTCAATAATTTTTTTTTTGGCTTCATAACTTTAATTTGCGCCTGTCAATAAACATCAACAATCAGCGAATGTGAGGTGTGCTAATTTGAATAAGGGAATGTTAGGCATGGGGAAGGATAGCACCCAGCGGTACCTCTTCCCTGGTTTGTTTCAGGTAACCTGGATTTTTAACGAAGGAGATCTCTCATCCAGCGCCTTTTTAATCTCCTAGGTATGGCCATATCAGCTGTTGCCATGCCTCTAATCAGTTGATTGAAATGAACGTGTAAGTGTGTATGGAAACGTTTGTAGAGTGTCTTTATATGTTGGTCTACTGTTTACATTTGTAAGTCAGTATGTATTGTAATGTTCACGTACCATGGTGCTTTAACTATGAGTCTTAATATTTTTGATTGAAAGGTCTGAATTCTTTGTACGTGGGTCTTTTTGGCTGTACCGTATATCTGTGAAGAGTAAGTCCATATTGGTTTCAGTAAGTATAAATATGTATTTAATTTTTGTTATAGTCCTAGTTTTGAGTTGTTATTTAATAATAACATAATTAAAACATGTAATTAAACGTTATTTCTTTGGTTCGTTTTTAAAAGTAAATATTTCGAGCTGTTTATGTGAACATTTTTGATGGAAGTATTTTTGAACATATTAGACAATCTAAGATGAAGGGTTTTCATGATAAATTATTTCCGAAAAACGCTTTTCAACTCCAGAACATACCGTATTGAAGCTCTGCGTAGGCAAATATTAAAACTGATATATTAAAAATTATGATTATCACTTAAAATCATAAGCTTGTCTCATGAAAAAAATAATTCAAAGATACTTTAGATATTAAATTTAACCGACATCGAAAACATTGAAATATAATAGGAAACGCGGAGTTAAAAAATTTGCATCCTAACCGAATAAACCCACTACAAAATGCTTGTGTCTATGCATTTTGAATTCTTCGCAAGAATATGAATTCTTACTAAGATGCAGTACTTAACAATGGCCGTTGTATTTGATTCTGTTGGCGTGATCAAGTTTCTTCAACAGGATTCTGATAAAAAGAAAAAGAATGTTTTTTTGTTGTTTTTTTGTATTAAATAAACCTGAAATAAAATACCTGACACAACGTGGTGATTTAGTGAGAATGATTTCACAAAAAAAAAAAAAATAATAATATGGATAATAAAATATAATTCAGTTCTTAGTGAAGGAATTCCGGGAGGTAATTTCGAACATGATTTCCAAAGAAATTTGATGCAAGGTCAGATGTCCATTGATGTCCAAAAAATTCATAGTCTGTGAGATATTTGAAATTTTATCATTAATTATATTACGATATAGTAGTCGTAAAATTAGTAATCGAACTACAACAATTTATATCCCTCCATAAAAGAAGGTTAATTTATATTCGGGTTTTATAGTTTTTAATATCCAACATCAAATGAATAAATGAGTGACATCATTGAAACTCCTTTGAATTTCGAAAATTGCAATTAGGAAGCTATTTTATTTTAGCCAATTCTTTAAAGTATACTGAATATTGAAAACCAAAACATCCGAAAGGAAAATGAACACTCTTTTATACGGTGCAATAAGCTTTTTGTTGTATTAGCGTATCAGGAATAATCAGCGGTTTGATAGTGAAAATTCAAAAAAACACAAATTATGGAGTATCTCTTAAACGAAGTACTTTTTCAAAAAAATTCAGTATGGTATTTTTAATTTCATTTGAACTGTATAATGGTCTGAGAAAGAAGTTTTATTTATTAATATTTTTACACAAAATAGGAAATCATTAAAACCATCCTTCAATAAACTTCATTTTTATTGGCCGAAATTAAATGCTTTCTACAATTAGAAGCTTTCATGAAAGTAGAGAAACTGTTTTCGAACAGGAGGCTGAGAAAATATATCACGAAATATCTCTGATTTATCTAGACAAACAAAATTCTTAAATTCATTCATCAGTAAGGCGTTCTTGCCACTTAAGCTACCAGGCACAAAATTCCATGTTTAGACCACCGTAAAGTCTATTTTATCGACGAACTTGGTAAATTATATGACTGTTTTCTTGAATTTATTCATGAAACATTTTGTCTAATATATAATTGCCATTCAATTAAAATCAATTTTCATGAACTGTTTTTGACCAATCCTTTTCTTATTGTGTAAACCAATAACGTAATTAATATTAATAATTAATAATTAATACAATTAATAATTAATAATTATTAATTAATAATTAATACAATTATAATCACCAATATGAACGTAACTCCTATTTAGTTCGGTTCGGACCATGTACAAAATAACTTTTTTGTAGAAAATTGTGTGTATAGGAGAGTTTCTCAACTAAAAAATGAATCACGCATCAATATTAAAAATATACATATCATATCCATGTACAAGCATTATTTTTTCTGTGAAATCGTTTCCACTAAATCACAGAGTCTAGTCTTTAGTCAGTTTAGTAATTAATTTTTTTTTAATTATGGTAATCCAGTAAAATAAATTTTATATTTTTCAGAATAAAAAAGGTTTTTAATAAAGATTGAACAAATTCGATTCTGATTGATACATTCCTACAATTTTTGAATAAAATAAAATAAAATCAAACTATGAAAAGAGGATCCAAAGAGGATTTATAATAAAACTAATCAGTAGTATTCCAAACAATGGACAATAAATAATCGAACAACTAATTAAGATGGGAAAAAGACGTAGTAAACATATGCATACGTTATTACACTAAAAATAATTAGTTATTATTGCCTCGTGCTTGACTCGTGTTAATTAGGTAAATATTCTTAACTCTTGTTTCTTTAGTTCTAGTAAAAAAAGTAGCAGGAGAATGAAAAATTAGAAATAAATATTTAAAAAAGGTGAAACAGTCTTCTGCTATATGTACTTTTTTTAGTGTATTTTCCAGTCGACATCATAAAATTAAAAAAAAAAAAATATTTTGTGAATCTACCCGCAGTCGAAAGGTTCGTTGGTCCTCTAGTGATACGTTATTTATAATTTATTAATATATAAGTATATCTGTAAGTTAATTTAATATTCTAATAATATGAATAACAAACACATAGGTATTTGGTTTTAATTTTTTCTAGACTGTTTGAATAGAGAACAAACAGCTTATACACCACCAATAACAAATAATATATCATTACTTACAATTTTTTCCGATTTTCAGTTCAGTATATTGTCCAATCCTGAAACATAAATAAAAAAAAAATTTAATTATACCTACAATAAATTGATATCTAAGAAATTATTTTAGGCATAAATTTTAATAAGAAGTAACAACTTTAGACCACACATACAATGCTAAATCCAAAATTTTTAATGATTAAAATTGTTTTTCTTCTTATTTATAAAAGCAATTTGTTTTATTTATATAAACTATTTAATTAAAAATACATATGTAATTGTTAATAATAATATTAAAAAACATTGTATTAACTGAAACATGTAGGTCCAAAATTTATTTTTACTGATTGAGTGATTTGATAAAGAATTACAGAAGAAAGTATGCTTTTAAGCAGATATCATCAACGATGAAGGCGCAGCGACCCGCAATACAGTGTTGCCATGCGGAACATATAGAATAAGTTTTGGAAGGGGTAAATAGAGAAGTCAAAACGATATCGCTCGTCCATCCAAGACTGGCCTAACTGAAAATCGGATTTTATTTTTACTTTTTTTTCACAAAATATGTGCCAATTTTCCTCTACTATCTCTATGCGAAATCAATTATATACCGTTACATTATAGATTAGTGAAACGTTTGAACGATATAAAAGCTGGTCACCGACATCAGAGAAAGGGAAAAGAAAATCGCTTACTTTGAGTTAGACCAGTCTTGCATTAGAGGAGCGATATCGGATATTTAATCGAAAGTTTTCTACTGTATTATTTTTCAATACGACAATCATCAATATTGCATTTATTTTTTTAAATTCGTATATTCATTACATAATTTATATTTCCTGTGATAATATTTTAAATAATGTCATTTTTGCTTATTCAAATGTTAAATGCTATTGTAGCCTAAAGGACACAGCTACATTTTTTTATACATAGAATAGAGCAAATCAGGATATATCTTTTAGAATTAATGGGAATGAACACGGAAACTTCCTGTAACTCTCATAGAAAGTTATAAGAACGAGTATTTTCCCACTCTTTTCATGTAATAATAATTCTTAATTATTAGTCAAGTTTTTTTATAAATCCTTTATTCATCTCAAACTTGTACAATAAAGGACAGACTATTGTAAAAGTTTGAGGTGAATAAAGGATCTATAAAAAAACTTGACTAATATCTGCTTAGTCTCAAAACAGTAAACAATTATCATAATAATTCCTAATAATTATTTAATAATTAATTAATTTTAATATTAATGAAAGAAACTATTAGGGGGTTTCTCGCCTGTTTCTCATGTACCAATTGGCATTCCATTAATCAATGATTTGGAAGTATATTAATACAATTATAATAGAACAAACATTATCTAAAATATAAAACCGCGATTTTCAAATTAAACAGAGCAAATACTGAATGTAATAATTTATTAAGCATTTTAAATGTTTACACAAAATTGTATCATATAAAGGGTTAAAAAAATATAGTTTATTTGCAATTGTAGGGACAGGGTAAATAGACTATAGTATATTCAATATTTCCAATATATATATATATATATATATATATATATATATATATATATATATATATAAATCTGTAATTTATGTCATGTGTTTTAATTCATATAAACTTCAATACCATTGGAAGGTTGATTAATTCTATTGTGATTTAAGCATCAATTGTATAAAGACTTTAAAATCGTTTTGAAATTCTGTTTATTCTTCTTAAGTAGTAGTAGGAATAAATCGTGTTCCACTGTGAGCAATGAATTTATTAAAATATTTTATTACAAGAAGAAATTTAATACAAGAAAGAAATAAGTATTTAACTTTACCGATTAGCTAACATGTAAGCAATGAAAACGATTTTAAAGTTCTTATATAATTGATGCTTAAATCACAATAGAATTAACCAACCTTCCAATGTTATTGAAGTTTATATGAATTAAATCAAATGACATGTTAAATACTTATTTATTTTTAATACAATCTTTTAATAAATTCATTGTTTACAGTAGAACACGATTTATTCCTACTACTACTTAAGACGAATAAACAGAATTACATATAATATCGTATTTATTATGGATTTAATTTTGAAATCCCTATATTAATGCTTATCAATGCTAAATGCAGAACTGAAAATGAGATCTATATTAAAATAAGGAAATATTTTTATAGTTATGAACGAGTACACTTGTGGAAAATAATAAATCTTCAAATGCTTTCAGACAAATTATCGAAAGCATCTTATGATAAAATTAAAACAATACTTAAAGCAATAGAATCTTCTAATTGAGTTTATTAAAAATTAATAAATAAATACATTTTTAAATGGTAGAAACTGCTTGAGAAACTAATTGAATGGTATTAAAATGAAAGGTTGAAGATGGGTGTGAGAGATCCCATAAAACCGTTTTTAATAAAGCATAGTGATTGGCTAAACAATATTTTAAGCAAATATTAAAGAGATATTATATACAATATATAATATATTGTTTGCAAATATTATACAAATAAGTATGATTAAGAAATTTGGATATTTCTCAGGAATGAGAGGATTTAAAAATTGATAATAATAATTGACAAGATGTAACAAATTGATAATAATAAGATGTAATAAAAGATAGTGTGGTTAAATAATAATTTTCGGAAATTCATAGCATTTAAATCAATTGCATAATATAAATTTAGTGACAGGTTTTCTGGACTACTCAAAACTAATTATAAACTCGTATATTTGCATTAAAAATAGCGTTTTCACTAAAAAACCTGAAATCCCTAATCGTAGTAATAGGGTATTATCAGCGAAACGATGAATGTCTTCAGCATCGCGTGAGTAAGGGCTGTGTGTCAGCCGATAATGATGTATCGTTGAATGGAACGGATTGAAGGATAATAAATAACAGGTGAGCCAAAAATAAAATTACATTTGCAGTTATATTCCACAACGGATTCGTTTATTTTATAATTGTTACATTCTTTAATATTATTAATTATTAATTCCGCACCACATCACAGTATTAGTAAATGGGAATCATATAAATCAATTAATAGCAACTCCATGAAAATAAACTATGCATCTTTTAATTAATAATTAATATCATATTTAATTAGTATAAATCAAATTAGCATATATGTTTTCAGGTCTGGGATTTTGAAACATCTTCACTTTTTGACTCCCAGGTTTTTATTTTTTTTTTATTTATTTTTTTTTATCAAACATGCGATAAAAATATTCTAGTTTAATACTAGGAGAAATATAAAATTTTCACCCTAAGATTGATCAAGAACCTATCAATTTGATCTATTATAATCGCTCTTGACGGCCATAAAGCTAAGCAACGTACTGTTCTTCCTGTTCCAATCTTCGTACAAAAAATATAAACGAGTAAACTGGCCTTTAAAATCAGTATTTCAATATGACATATTAGTACGTGATAGTATGAAATACACATGAGTAACAATCAATTCAGTTAGCATTAAAACAGCCTAACAGAGCTTACATGTCAAATTCGAAAAATGGATTCCCTATTGTAGATTTTATTTATAAATTTAAAATAATGTACAATCAGTCATTTCCAGAAGTAAATGGAGCCTTAATTAAATACACATTTCTTTTTTTTTTTTTTTGTTTGTTTCCAGATTTGATTTTGAATCCTATACAACCATTTGATGTTCATTTGATCATCAGAAGCTCATGGTGAACCTGAAAGAAACGGACCCTTTTTCCTTCCTTTCGGCATCCATAGTTAACCTAGAAAAATTCATCGCCACAGCAAAAAACTTTATGCATATTTTAATGCATTGATGGATATGCAGATTTCCTTGGTGGATCTTATGATTTAATGAAATAGAAATTTTTATTATGTTACATTAGGTAAAACGTTTCTTGATTATTCACTGATTACTATATTTATTAGTAAAACAAAGTACACCTCACATTTTATTTTACATTTGTGAGGTAGACCAGAAATTTTGGTGCAGCAAAATTTAATGCAAGGAATATATGCGGGTGGTAGCTTCGAAAATGTTAGGAGATTATTCGTGATAAAATGTAGTCTCAAAAAGAAAATTAAACAATGCAATATTTACTGGTCCTACTTGAGCATTACAATCAATCTTTTTTTTAAGAAGGCCGAAGGGCCAAAAAATTACGAATTGTGCTTCAGTATAATATGGGATGAAAAAAACTCCTCAATCGTGTTTTTGTTCTTTATAACATCTAAAAAAAACTCTGGATTGTTTCTTACATAGCTTTAGGAAAAAACGAAAATTTTGAAGCATTTAAACTTGAGACTGGAAGTCAACAACGCGTTTAGCACCGAACTAAAAATTTTTGAAACCAAAAAGAGCAAGAGCAACTTGACGCCATTGTAAGTAACCTGAAAATAAACGTTAATTACACATTTATTTTTTATTATTAATCAACTAATAATTAATTATTAGGTATTTAATTTGCTTTTACAGGGGTAGTGCCATTTTTTTTCTTTTGGGACCTTGCTCATCTATGAATGTCAGTCAACCAAATATATGACGTTCGTCGCAGGTACTTTGTCGATTAGGTTTATTCGAATGTTACTATTACTATGTTATGTTAATTCAGTAAGTAATTAAAGATTATGTCAATGGATAAATAACGCTAAAAAAGAAATGAAGAAATGAATAAGAAACAACAGAAGGATGTTCTTTCAATGGTAGAAGTCAGAATAAGATTGAATGACCTTGACCTTCTCTTTCTCCGCAATGAGTGCTGAGGTTGCTGATATCTCAGACTTGACCGTGGTCTGGATAGGATGGCATCTCTCTAGAGTATAACCACCTTATTCTGACTTATCCTACTATGTCTTAAGGTCGCAACAAAAGAAACCTTGAGAATGATCCAATACTACCGATTCTTCTACGTACCAAAGATTATTGTCAAGTCAGAGTTCCCACCAATTTCAATATTCAATGTGGGAGAAGATAAAGGTCAAGGTCATCCGATCTTATTCTGATCTATACCATTGAAGGAGCATCATTCTTTTCAGGGTTATTATAATTTATTCTTCAGAGTTACCTATCCATCACTAGTAGCAACTTAACATACTTTTGAATTAAAATAATTACTCAAGTAAAACAAATGGACAAAATTCCTACGTATGATAGACGGAAGTCCACAGATGAGCTAGTGCCAATAGAAAAATATGGTCCAACCGAGTTAAATATCTAATAATAAGTTAATGACCAACCAAAAAAAAATGATTTGTAATTAACGGTTATTTTCAGGTTGTTTAAAATGGAATTTACCTTGCTTTCTCGGGTTTTAGCTCTCCCTTACTTGGTACCAAGACCGTTATTGAGGTCTTGTCTTCATTTTTAAGGGTTTCAAGGTTTTTTTTTTTTTTTTTTCCACCCTAAAAATATTTCAGTAGCACTAAGGAGATCTTAGATATTTTATTAATTATGAAATATAACTGGAAATAATTATTTAAAAAAAAAGATAATTTTATTACATTTTGATTTTATTAACTATTTTCGTGTAAACATATAATTTTATAAATGATTTTTTTTTTTATAGTAATCAGAGTTAAAATAATTGAGATAACTTTAAGTTAAATGAGATTTACAGATGATGATTATGTCAGAGTATTTTTACAAAAATGTAAACTAGGCAGAGAGTATTTTTTTTTTTTTTTTTTATATCCCCTTAATACATTGACTGTGTACTAATGATAACAATATATTAAATGTTACACTAAACCTTATAGAAAAGAGATTTTATTTTTATCAGAATACTTATAAAAATAAAATTCACGAGAGCTGATATACGTTGAAGGCCTTTTTTTAAAACTATATAGCTAGGTTCTAAGAAAAGTTGGGATTTTTTATTTGGACACTTAGGTACCTCATTAGGATAATAAAGTAGTCAAATTTTAAAATGATTAATTTCTCTTTTTTTTTGTAATTCAAGATATTTTCTATATTTTTTTTCAATATGTTGTTTTGATGAAATAAAGTGTATTCAAACATAGTGCAAGAATTTCAAGTAGAATTGATATTAAATAAATTTGCGAACAATCTAAGGACCCAAAAAATAGCATATGATGCAAGCAAACATTAAGGACATCCACAGGCTATGCCGAAAACCACCCATCATAGATAGGTTAAAATAAAAAAAATTGAATTGAAGAATTAGCACCCTATTGTATGTAGAGTTACTGGTATTCCTATATATTAAGTTTTTGTTACTCTAAAAAAAATCACCCCTTACCTTTTAAGATAATAGAAATCTTTTGATTAAATCGCATCAACACAACTTAACACTTCACTGCATAATGTTTAGTTGTATTATTCACTACATAATGCATATACTATATAACACTATATACTGTGTATTATACAACACTTCATCACAGAACACAGCACATTGATACTACAAGCAAAGCACAACGTATACCACAATGCTCCCTCCCTTCGTAGTGCCCACTTCCTGAAGACAAGAGTGTCCGTGCGTGCCAGAGACAGCTGTTGGCCACGTCATTGATAGTGGCTGATAACAGTATTGATCTCCGGTACTGGTCGATGTACTGCAGCCCGGGTACCGAGCAGCTGCCTTCTGTACTCTAGTCGTCTTTAAACGGATTCCGTATGTGTACGGGTGGGTGTACGAGTGCTCCTACATACAATGTAGAATATAGGCAACAGTAACATCGGACAAAATCATGTATATTTTTTAATAAATCAAAAACATTTAATTTTTTTTTTTAATTTTATCTATAAAAAGAGACATAAAAAAAACTGGCCTTATCCTCAAAAGTGATCCACTTTTATAAATTTTTCATTTTTTCATAAATTACCAGGGCATTTAATAACTTTTTTTTTTTGTACAGGCAATTTTTAGTCTATTCATTCAGTTGTAAACAAAGAAAAGAATAATGAACTTATTTTAAGCGATAGTAAAAAAGTGTAGCCAAGCTAATGACAGCAGCGTGAAAGCAAGAAATGACAGAAATCATAGCCAGTTTTGATATTTCAACGTTTTGAAATTTAGTTCAATGGGGGATTTAGAGTGAGTTGTGAATTCAGACGCTAGTACTACATATTTAAGTGAATTCAAATAATACTACATATATTCTCCTATACAACAAAATTTCGACCTCGTGTGAATCAGGCGAGTTTTTTGATGTTACTACTCATTTCTTCACTTGGATTGAAGATTCCTTTATTTTTTAATTTTTTTTTTTTTCGAGATTATTACCCCTCTCACCATCATGACAATCTTGCTAATAATCCCAATAGTGTGATATTATTTATCCCTTATATTATTAATACAAAATCATTCTGAATTATTATTTAGAGATTAATCCATACATAATACTATTAAATTATTATTTTATATTCAAATTAACGTACTAATTTGATGAGCTTTTTCTTATTGATATAATCCTTTATCTTATTTTTATTACATTGTAATAAGCAGCGTTATGGGGAGCACTATTTACAAATAATAATTAAAAATAAACAAATAATTGTAAATATAAAAAAATGTAGTAGGAAAGGAAAGGAGAAAAATAAACACAAAAAGAATTAGTAAATATAAGGAAAGAAAAAAATAAAAAGACCAGATTTCAGTTTATATCTGATATTTAGATTATATACATCATATATTTATTGATAGACAAGTGCACTGTTCGGTAGTATAAATGTCTCAGTTTTCTATATTTAGATAGTCTTTAATATTTAGTTCATAAGTGACAAAATTTTATAATTTATATTTAATATATTTATATAGTATATTATAGTTTATTTTGGAGGAAGAAAATATCTTAAAATTGATTGAAAATGAGCATTTAATAGATTAATGTTGGCAAACAAATCTGTTCTGCTAAATCTCAAAATAAAAATATATGCTTAATGAGTTTATATTTATAATATAAGGAATAAATAATGTAAGAATATTTTGCTTTTAAGCGAGGTTCTCATGAGGATGAGCAAAAACGACCAAAGCGTCAACTAATGAAATACAAAATTATAGGTTTTTACTCTAGAAAATAAACGATACACAAAAATGAAAAAAAAAAATGGAGTGTTTGATTTTATAGACACATAAAATTATATCAGTAACAAAAGCATAACACTAAAATTGAAAAATAAATAATAAAAATAGTTTCCTAAAAAACCAGTAGAGGAATTATGAATTTAATAACCCATGATAGTTTATGACCTTAATGTTCTATATGCCACTGCTTTGGCTTCCTGACAAAGTAAGGAACATTAAGGATATTGGAAGTTAGGATCTTTTTCCCTGAAAGTAATGAAGCAGTCGGGAGTCATACTAGTGAGAATTAATTGAATTAAAAATTCTTGTTATTAATTCAATTGTTAGATGTCGAGATCTCAAAATTTACTCCTAAACAGTAGCCTACAAGCTTGAAAGTGTAATTTTAAATATATTATCCTGTTCGATTTCGACATTTTCGTGCAAGCTCCGATAAAAACACTAAAGAGCCTAAAATTATCATAAATAAATAAACGATACTCATAAAATTACAAGAAGGTACTATTTCGATAAAAGTTATGTTTCGAACATTAACTTCGAATTTATTAATTATCATTATTAATATAATAATTAATTATTATCATATTACAGATAAGATTACCTTAAATTGAGGACAAAATTTTGAGAACGAAAGAATTAGGAACACATACGTGCATATATTTTCTCATTAAATTGAATTAAAGCCATGTTCTTAATGTGGATTTTTCGATCTTTATTAAGGTATAGGGCCAAATGTCTTCCTCCCATTTATAACAAAGATAAGAGTTGATTGATTGTATCGATTCATATTCTTCATGATCTAGTTGGACCATCAAAGAAAATGCAAGGCAACATGACGATTCTCACTTCCTGGGTGCAATTCTTACAAGTTCTTATGCAATTAAATACGACATTCAAATGAGGGATAAACAAACCATGGAAAACAAAATTTTGATAAGGACATGTTTCTGGTCAGTAGCTAAGCCACATGTAAGGATCATATTGCCATAAGTTTTAATTTATATCATCAAAAAATACAATAAAAATCAGACGAAGAGTGAAAATAATTACATAAACGGTAAAAATTCTGTTACATCAAATCTATAAACGTCGTGTTAGAGGTATACACTAGGTCTACAAATAGGTAATATTTTAGTAATTCTCATAAATAAAAACTATATCCAATTAAATATTTCAAAATAATTATTACAGTAAAAAAAAAGTGAAAATTTTTAAGTACGTATTTTATATATAATATGTAATGTAGAAAAAAAATCAGCTCTAAATTGATTATATAAATTTGCAATAATAATGTGTAGTGAAAATTTATTCTTAAGAGGCACATAATTTCCTCATAACGCCAGCGTTGTTACATTAGAGAATATATATATATATATTACCACTCCGACAAAATATAGTAGAAGTAATTGCAAAAGTGTATAATTTTGTTAAGCACATGGTTTTATGAAAGATCTTGTGAGCATCTATCGACATGTTATTTTCAAATAAATGAAAAGTTTACTAAACACACAAAGAATGAAGATGGGCCGGTAATCAAATATTGAAAAATAAAAAATAAATTAAGTGAAATATTAAAAATAAATCAATACAAAGCTGGTTTAAAAAGCTAATGTAAATTAAACGATATTTATTATATTCAGCGTTCCGTAAAAGATACAAAAAAAAAAACAAAATTCAGGAAATTTGATTCTAAGCAAAAAAGTTCTTATGAGCATGTTCCGAAAATTAGATAAACGCTAATAGTACCTCAGGAACTAATTTTCGAAAGAATGTCTGAGATAAAAGTTTTAGGCATTAAATTCTGCAAAATAGTGTTTAGAGGAATCGAACCCAGCGAGGATAAGACAGTTGAATTACAAGACATCACGTTTTCCCCTACTATAAAACGACATGCATAAAAGGACTATACATAATAACTCTTTTCTTAGAAAGGCAAATCTTATAAAATTTGAACTTCGAATTCCGAAATTGAACGGTTCTAGGGAGTAAAACAAAGATGCGTCCAAAACGGATAACGAAAGGTCATAGAACCTTTTTTGCCCTGAATCAAATTTTATATAAGATTTGAAGTTTTTTGCATCACTTGCAGGAAACCCTTTTTATTACACTGTTTTTTTTGTGTGTTTTTTTTTATTATTAAACAAGTAATGTAAACTTTTTAATAATTAAATCCAAGTCTCATCATAAAAAACTTTACGCTTTGCAAAAATTTAAGCCAAACCAACACATAACTCTTAGAATCTTTCCCTTATGATATAACGTTATATAAATTATAAACAACATCTATTTTTTATAAATTGAAATGTAAAAGTCCATTCTTTTATGAACTATGAGGTTCAAATAGGAGAAAACTACAATACATCCATCGAAAGGAGACTTTCTTTCATATGTTGCAGTAATATTTGTTGTGGCTCTAGTATTTCAGAAATTATATGCTGTTTTATCTTATATTATATTTACTTCTTTTGAATAGTAAATTGATTCTCAGAACAAAGACACTAAGAACTCAGTCCTGAATAATTTTTCTGGTAACAAAACTTCATGCCAAATTTTCTGCCAAAAAGAAACCAACAGTTCAATTAATCTTTTGGTTCATTTGACTCCGTTACTAGGGTTTAATTCTTACTCTACTTTCAGCCTCTCGTGGATCTTAACGAAGATAGAGTTGTTTCATAAATTCAGTTTTAAGCCAATGAAATTGTAATAATAATATTAGATCTTGATAGAAATAAACTAAAGCAAAATAATGGCGATTTAAAGAAAATTTGACAAAAAACGATGAAAAGATTCCATCCCCCTTAAAGAGGGGAAAAAATGATTTTTTTTTTTATTTATTGAATAAATCTTATAACCTCTTGTTTGAAGCAACACAAATGTTATATTAAATTAACCTTTTTTATTCCATCTTGACGTTTTGTGCTATCAGACCATCTTCAAAAGATCCTATAATATATTTGCAGGATCTTTTGAAGATGGGCAGATAGCCTGAAACGCCAAGATGGAATAAAGAAGGTTAATTTATTATAAGGATTGCGTTGCTTCAAACAACAGGTAATAAGAGTTATGATGATGAGACCAAAATCGAATGTAATTTGAATATTTAATAAACGTTTTTCAATGCCTTTGAGGGTGTTTCGATTCGAATCTGACATCATTTTATAACACTTAATAAATAAAATGAAACTATATTATTACGCATATATATTGGCCTTGGGAATGGGAAGGACGATGACCTTCTTGTGACCTAGGTCTCGCAGAGTCACCTCTCCCAGTGATTGTACCCCCTTACACACAGCTCAACACTGTGTTTCCCCTCAGGTTGTGTCAGTAAGGTAGCGGGGCGACCCCTCTGAGTAACCGAACAAAGGGAGGGATAACCCGATGACAAGGGCATCGATTCAGGTTCCTCGGTCTCATTACCTACATCCCTTAGACTAATGATGGAGATATTTCAGTCCCATTTAAGCGAAACTGTACTATAAATTAAAAAAATATTTTTGTTGGAAAATTTTTTCCTCATAGATGATGAATTAGTACATTACAAAATAACTCAAATTATAACAAAAATAATTACAAATATTTAGAAATTTATAAGATAAATTATTAATGTAAATATGTACCCCGAATGTACAGACAGCACCGTTTTTATTTTATTTTTTTTATTAAATAAAATTTTACGCTATGGATTCACATACCACGATAAATCCAATTACATATAGCCGCGTTTAATTTATTCTTTATTTTGGAGGCTTTTTCATTATTTTTATTTAGTACATCGTTTCTATGAAATTTCTATCAATTTTTTGTTTTATAATGCTTATTTCTCGACATAATGATGAAATAATAAATTTAGGTCCGTTTATGAATCCTCTTTTTTGAGCAATACTAATAATGAATTCAATTTCTGTTTTTACATAAATTAGGTTTTAGTTTTAAAGGAGTTCTGACGTCGTTCTGCTATGATTTTTACCCTTTTAGATTAATGAAAATAATCTACTAATTAGGGTATGATATTTGTCTAATGTGGCATTGCTGGTGGCATTTTACAGCTGCTATTCCTAGATCATTAGTTGAAGACGTCAATAAAAATATAAAAAAGTCTTAATCGAAAATATCCCCTAATGAAATAACATTCAAAAAATCAAAATATCAGGAAAATAACGCCCTACTACAGAAAAATTACCAGAAAAATACCATAGTAATTTTGAAATATTGCACGAACAAATAAATGCGAGCATAGATCGCGAAAAAGAGACTTGAACTGAGCAGCTTAACATGTTAGGTGCGGCAGCATTTAGGGGTATCCTGCATTCAACGGTATCGGTCCCTGGGTTCCGACAGCTAGCTTGAGACGAGCAGCTAGCTTGAGACGATATCGGACGTCGGGGTCCGATGGGAATACTTTGACGAAAGCGTTATTTTTTTATTAAAAGGGAATTAAATGAGCGTCTCAAGGGCATTATCTCTTGGTAAGGATTGGAACTAGATATAATAGGTGCAGGACAGGCCGATACAGGATTTACGCCATTCTTTATCTAAAATTGGACCTCGGAGTCCGATTCTAAAAAACAACAAAATTTCAGCTGTTAGCAACATTTTCTGCACTAAAATGCAATAATCTCATTAGAAATTGACTAAATTGAGTATTTGAAGTGTACGGCCTTTCGAACATTTTTATGTGAAAATCGGCTGTTAAGAAGGGAATGTAAGACATCGGACCCCGGGGACCGATGCCGCACCTAACGTGTTAATCGAAATAAGGAACACAGATAACACCCATGCTAGAGTACTAGGACAAGGAACAAAAACGAAAAGCCATTCAAGCCTGTATATATTTTAAGAGGTACAAAATTCATATCTATTAAAATATATATTTTTATTATAAATAAAGAAATTACAGAATATTCTGATTATGTAAAAAGAAATTGAAAAACTTAAAACCTCACACAGTTAGGCTGTGTGTTTCAGATAATGAAGGTACTGGAACTAATACTTCACATACGAATATGTCATGAAATATCAACTTATAATACCGATTCAACAAATGATCTAGGAATAGCAGATGTAAAATGCCACCAGCAATGCCACATTAGACAAATATCATACCCTAATTATTAGATTAATTTCATTAATCTAAAAGGGTAAAAATCATAGCAGAACGACGTCAGAACTCCTTTAAAACTAGAACCTAATTTATGTAAAAACAGAAATTGAATTCATTATTAGTATTGCTCAAAAAAGAGGATTCATAAACGGACTCGACACAGTTATCAAATGGTTCACCGGAATTTATTATTTCATCATTATGTCGAGAAATAAGCATTATAAAACAAAAAATTGATAGAAATTTCATAGAAACTATATATTAAATATAAATAATGAAAAAGCCTCCTAAATAAATAATAAATTAGACGCGGCTAAGATGACTACTAATCTAAACGAACTTTATTCCATTGTTAATTACATCAGCTTATGAACTTAGTTGTATTTTGTTTGGAAAAAAGGGAAGTTAAAAGGGCCATAATAAAGTTGGGAGATAAATATTTTCCTTCTTCATCATAAAATATATTTTTTTTTTTTTGGGTCATCTATCACTAATTTTTGTTACTCAGATATGAAACAATAATTTAAATGATTTAGATTTCATTGTTGTAATTCCGTAATTCTGGCTATATTTTCTCGTATTATAAGTTTCTTAGGTTCTTACAATGCTAAATGAAATAGCCAGCAAATGAATGAAATACAATAAAGTTCAAGAAGGAACTTCATTTCTTAAAAAAAAAAAAAAAGTTTCTATTGGACTTCAATAAATTATAATTATCTAACGAGCAGATTATACAGCTTCGAATAAATTCAAAATGGAAAGCAATATCATATGCTCATATCCTCATAATTTTTTTAATGTCATCAATATTTTAAAGCCAATACAATTGAAATTGGATGCGAAGTAGAAGATCTATTCTTATTATTATACCAGCAAAAAAATAATACTACGATAGTAAAATCGATTTTTAAAAGGCCCTACCCAGCTTGATATGACTGAGAGAAGGCCTTCGATTGAGTAGGGCATCAAGGCAATAACAAAAGCAGCAGACCCTAACCGACACGGCACGAACATCTGTCGCCGAGCGTGTGCCTGCCCCTATGTAAACCGGTTGTCCTTCCCTACTGCCAC
Organism: Aelia acuminata; assembly: GCA_911387785.2. Classification (NCBI taxonomy): domain Eukaryota; kingdom Metazoa; phylum Arthropoda; class Insecta; order Hemiptera; family Pentatomidae; genus Aelia; species Aelia acuminata. The sequence continues at coordinate 185,333,328 of OU426978.1, read as the reverse complement.
ATTAGAAAATCCATAATAATTTAATAGTACCCTCGACGTGTTTGTGTGTGACTGGGAGAGTGTGTCTGCCGGGCGGTGTCTGTCAATTCCAGGAGTCATTCAGATTTGTCAGTGTAATTACGAACAGTCACGGTTCAGAAATAAATGTTTACTGTTCTTACAACATTTATTGACAAATAAAGATTCCAATGATTCTGATTCCTATTTATTTCGTTTTAACTTCACATCTGACTATTCCCCATGAATATCGATACAATTTTATTTTTTACTTGCGACTGACTCAAAAAAAAAAAAGAAAAAATCATTTAATTCAATTAAATCCACTTAACTATTTCTCTTTTAGCATGAAAAATTATACCATAAACGAAACTCTCACAGTTACTATATTGACATTAACTGTTAATATGCCAATTTATATTCTTAACAAGTGAATTTAAAACTTCCTTTTCACGTTAAATCTTTAAACGACACTAAAGTAAATTACTGTAGTCAATAATGCATAGTAATTGCAAATATAATTTAGGATAGGTAAAAAAAAGACCAAACTCAGAATAGAATAGATACCTTCATGAAAGTATAAGCATCGTATTAGTAGTAAGATTCAAAATAAATTTTACTGATGATTTATCATAATGATAATTATAATATGTTTAAATATGGTAATCTGTATGTATAATCTCTAAAAAAAGTAAAAATGTATTATCTGAAATTGACGATTAATAAAAATGAAAATTATAAATTATAATGACTTAGGAGGGCGGGTGTAAATTTCCAGAAAATCTTCATATCTTCATATCCTTAATCATATCTTTAATTAATAAATACGAATATAGAAAAATAATCAATGAGAAATAAACGAATTTCTAGGATTGTGATTTTAAGCATAAAACTAGGATATAGAGAGGTAAAATATACAGCTGTTTCTTCGATCAGACAATTTCCAAGATTACGGATACGGTTTTGAATTTTTACTGATTATTAATCGAAAATCACTGTTTGTACTTAAAAATTTTATCTAAAAGTACATCTGACAAACTATAATTTATTCAAGACATGTCAGTAGGCACAATCTATTCCTATTTGAAGTTATTTTACAAATGTTCATCCACTCATCTAATTCATTAAATTAGTTAATTTTCTATTAAGTTTTATGCTAATTCTATTAAATATTTCTTATATTTTGTAGCAGTCTATAGAGAATATATTTCATAGATAAACATAAATATTTGATTGTTCATCAAATCTCTTATAATATTTTAAATGTACCTAAATAATCTTTATTTTAGCTGTGATATCACTCAGCAGCAAAATGTGACTTTTTTTTTTTTTACCTTTTGACTGAAGGGTTGTTACCCTTCTTAAATATCTGTTCTTTCTAATTAAAAATATTGGACGGACTCTGCATATCTCGAATCTTCCTACTAATATGAAATTAAAACCAATTTTTTTTTTTAACATGGTAGATTGTTCCTGTTAGGTTCAGGAATGATTAATTATCAAGGTTATGATTGATAATGGCCATAACAAAAACATTAAAGAAATGAAAGATAAATTATGCTAAGACAAAGGAACTTTATAATGAATAAAGTCTATAACAGTAAGATATAAGTAATTGGAAAAAAATAAATTTGTGAAAAAATTTGTATTCCACATTATTATTTCTGTATTGTTTCGCTTACGTAATTCATTATTTACACATAAATAAATAGCTTTCCTTTAAACTAGTCAGTATTTATATTTTTAAAGTAGTCATTAATGTGACCTTATAACATTAATTAAATAAGCCTTCTCTATTTTTCCGGAATCAACATAGTATCGGTTATGTTATATAAATACCAGATTTGATCATTAATTTACTTATGATCATAAACCTATAACTAAAAAAAAGAAAAATATGGATAAAAAAAAATACGATGGCTATGTTAGAAAATGTCAAGGAACTGGATGGTCAATACATCAATACCCCACAAAAATAGGCTGTGTTAATACACTTCATAGGCTTACTTTGCTCAGTATTAAATAATGATAGAATAGTTCATTACATTAGCATTATAATCGAACAGGTCTTGTTGAAAATTAATCCGTAGTCGATCATTAACAAAATATCTTGAAAAAATTAATGATCCAGTTTATTTTTCCACAATTTTATAAAAACTTTTTCTTACTAATGAGACGCATATTTAAATAAATATAAGAAAATAAATAATATATTGACGCATTACTACTTCTTCTTCGTTCCTTTTAAAATTTATATATTTCTTTGATAATGATTAATAATAAAGAAAGAACAATTTATTAGGACATGTTGCTTGACAATAATGTAAAGAAAATAAAATTCTTTAGATTAAAGTTTGAAAGCTTTAGAGTTAAAGAGGGATAGTAAAAATAACTAATAGAAAGGAGCTATTTTAAGAAATACTTCTCAATTTTACTTTTTTCTGTTATAGATCAGTCAGACTTCTAAATAACTTTTACTTAAGTTTAACATTTGAACTTCTTTTTAAAAAGATTATGTATTTTACATAATGATTACTTTAACTTAAGAACAAAAAAGTGATTTATAGCATTTCGAAAACGTATAACCTATATCATAAATATAAACTTTATCGGCTTTCTTGACTATATGAACTTAAAGTAGATAATTTCTTAATATTGAAGTAATTGTTACTAGAGTGAAGGAACGTGCAATCTAATTTTTTTAAACAGAGAATAAAACAATCAAAAGACATTAATTACGGACATTGAATCCGTTTCAAAGCCAATGTCGAGATTAAAAATATTTTATTTTATATTAATTAGGGATTTTTTATTTATTTTTTTTAGTTTCGTTTCTTTGACTTCGTAGTAAATGTCTTATAGAATATTACAAAACAACTTCACTATAGAGCTTTTCCTGCCTAACCCTGTATAGTTATAGATATGGTAAGTATTATAGATTGGATCGTTTTTGAAAAATAATCTACGTATTTCGTTTAAGCAACATTTTATTATTGCAATTATTTGATTAATATTTAGTTTCACCAATTATCACTAGAACACCGGAAATCATGTCGATGAAACATTCATCCGTGGCAGCGAAGACTTGATGCTATGTCAGTCACGCTAACTTAAATTATTGATGCAGTAGTAGCCTCGATCAGTCGTTAGCACGTTCAACGTCATCATTTAAAAATAGAGAATGAAAACAGAGTTCATATTTCAATAACCTTGATTTTCATCACTATAATCTTAAAACGCGTTTACATTATTCTTTCAGATTACTTTTAGAACATGGATCAGGGGATGTGAGTGCCAATAAGGCTACTCATGTGTAATTTATACATTTGGAAAAATTGTATACATGCAAACTTGTTTGCTTACGACTAAATTTGATTAAATATTTAGTATTACACCAAAATTAAAATTAAAATGTTTGAGTAGTTCCGGGCTTTAATGAAGAAAAAACGGACTTAATAGGATATTACATTGGATATTAGAATCATGTAGTCATATATTACTTATAAAGTATTAAATAATTAAAGCTGTAATTAACTTATAGCTTAGAGCCCAGTGAGGGATGTCGCATAACTCCCAAAAGTTATTCTGAGGAAAATAGACTAAAGAAGATTCTTCTAAAGAAATGTTTAAGCAAACGAAATATTTCCGGTCTGTATACTATTATGGGAAAACGAGGTAATTTAATATTTCAAGGAACAAGTCTTCATGTAGTAAATATTCTACTAAGCAATGTTAATTAACACGTTAGGTGTGGCATCGGTGGCCGGGGTCCGATACCTGAACTAAACAGGATACCGCTAAATACGCCACCGCACCTAAAGTGTTAATTTATGTTTTTTTTTTTTTTTTTTTGCAGTATAAATAAGAAGCAATAGTATCCGTGGAGAAACCAAGAGAGCAGTAATGTATGTGGATTGTAGAATTCTGGCATTGACACGCGGAAAAGAAGACCTATTGAAGCTAGCTATAATTCCTATAGTTATAAATGAGTTAGTATGTACTATATCCAGATAGTTGTCAGGTCGAATGTTTTACAACCTATAAAATTATAATAGAAAAATTTAAGTACTTTATTATTATTTATAACGACCTATAAATTTAATAAGAGAAAAGAGTAAAATAAAAATGTTAATATACCAGTACATTACGCCATTGAGCTTCTCGCTCAACCCCCAACGAACACACAGCAAATAAAACAAAGAATTTATTTGCTGAAAAAACGATACGCTCGATTTATTACCCGAAAATTCACTGCATATCACCTGTGGCATCCACTGAAAATCTGCTAGTTGTCAACTTCGCGTTGAAGATTGGAATTTTTATTACAGGAGCCGGGTGTTATTAAATATCGAAGGGACTCCCCCCCCTTTGATAGACCCTTTGATATCAGCTACGGCAGCTGCGGGGTGGCAGATGCATTCTATAGTCCACGCCTGCGAGTAAAAAGAACTTGCAATAACGGACGAAGCGGGGGGTCTGCTACCACTGGTCATTCTATATCACATCTCCTCATCTGCTACCCTCTGGGGTAACGATACTCTCAATTAGGTATATGTCTGTATCCCGGCAACCACCCTCCTCACCAACCCCTGGGGATTAAGTGGTTACTTCGACTTGTATAAACAATTTGTTGCTAATAGATAGATAGAACAGGGTTGCCAAAGAATGGGCGGATTTTGAGAGGGGTTCTCTTTTTATTCTAATATCACAGATTTTTTGTGTCTTTTCTTAGTACATCTTTGATTTTTTATAAAGTGATTTAATGAGCTTTTAAAGTGTACATTTAAAAAGAAAACAACAACAATTATTCAGCTATAATAATTAATAATTAGTAATTAAGTTCACCCTGAATAGTAATTAAACTATTTGGAAGTTTCATCCTGCACCGAAAATGCGGGAAATTTATTCAACTATTTTCTTTAAATATTGCCAATTAAAGTCATTCAATCCAGAAATTACTGCCAACGCTCAATCCTGTTTTAAAATCTCCAAAAGGATTGAAATAAGAAGGACGATTGCGATCACATTTGTTTGTTTTGGGTTTTTGGGGCAAAAAACTGGTGATGGTTATCATTGCCCTAATAACTGGAAAATCGCTGTATTCACATATCTCATAATGATTATAGTAGAAGGAGGGGGACATGAAGATTGTGATCACGTTGTGACGTTATACACCACCGTTAAATAGGATTCGGAATCGATAGCAGAAAAATCTATGTATCAATCGGAAGAAAAATTCGATTTATAGATAAATTTGAATACATTAAATATCGATAAATTAAATGAGCACATCCCTTTTTTAAAGATTTGAATACATTAAAACAAATACATTTCTTTTGTTATTGGGAAAAAAAAATCAAAATTGAAAAAAATAAATAGTGATCTACAGCAAAAAGGTTTTCTTGTTTTGTTACTGGAAAAAAAAATTTAATGAATTTTTTCAATTCGATTTTGAAAATACAAAACAGTGATGGTTTTTGGTGGCCTGGATAACATCTTTAAAAGATCAAAATTTAAAATAATCATCTAAATACGTTAAATATAACTGGAATGACAAAAAATGCATCGATATTGATATCCACAATACGAGTTCGGATTAATTTCCATTCTTTATCATTTGGAAAAGTAAATCCGGGACTTAATTATATTGTACAAATTAATATTATGTAACTATATGAGAGTAAATTGTTACCACTACATTTTGTGTTATTCTAAAGTAATTTTTTTTTCTCTTAGGTGGTGGTGAGGATGTGCGGGAATCGTACGGGGATTTTAGAAGCCAGACCTGCTAAATTACCCTAAAAATGTGTGTAGTTTAAAGAGGGATTTAGTATTTTCTGCTGAAAGTATTTTATAGCCATATTATTTGACCTTACGTACACCGATTTGGATGTGTTAATTTATAGAATTCAGCCTATAGTATGCTTAGAGATGATTGAAATAGTGATATGAAAAGCATCATAAGTAATTCTACGATACGTGCCTAAAATTATCGGATTAATATCAACGGTATAGGACTTCCAACCCAGCTATCAAATAAAGAACAACAAATATTAAAATTATACCATTAATTTACAACAATCGTCAATTATAATTTACTACACAATTATGATAGTATGAGTAACTTTTATGTACATTTCAATCACAGTACAATAATAATTATAATTTACATGGTCTATTAAAAGACGATGAAGAGAATGAAAAAAATAGAATCTTTAAGTTTTTTAAAAAAATGGGATTATATCAGGAAATACAATATAAAAAAAGTCGTGAATGGCCCTAGGGAAATCGATTCGAAGTCGTTTCTTTTTTTTTTTTTTTTCATTGCGTGTGTTTTAATATATGAAACTTTGGATAAGCAATTCAATAATCATCTCATGAAAATATTCGTATTCGAAACCTCGACAGTTTTAACTCGAAACTGATGAGAAACCCTAATCCCTTCTCACCAATATTCCCCACCCCCATGTGATGACACAGATTTAGTATTCCCCATTTGAGCATCTTTCACCAGTACTATTGATTCTTTAATAAACAATCTCCTGCTCTAAGTTCTGTGATAAAAAGGGACATGAATGAAAGTAAATAAAGTGACTTCTTAAATCACGAGAGACCGGTAGTTCAATAGTTAAGTTTTCCCTTCTGGTCCAAGTTATTCATCAAACTTTTTTAAATGAGAAACATTGTTGATGGCCTAAGGCTAAACATGTAATGCTTATATATATTTTACATACTGGCTTCGTGTCATGAAGATTTAATAACCTTATGGAGTTGAAAAAGTAATAAATGTAATATATAGACTATATCTTAAGTATTACTGAGGACTATTAAATTTTATGTTAGACATGAAGATTTGAACTCTATTAAGAGAGGCAAAGGTAGGTGATGGATCAAGGCAGATTAAGGCAGAGGCAAACTTGAAGAAATGCAAGAGATTTTTTTTTTTTTTCATTGCCGCTTATGATCTCATAATTTCTTTATTTGATTGATTTCTTTCTTAGTTTTTTTTTTATATTTTTAAACCATAAAGCAAACAATTAAGCAAGATAATAAGATAATAATATTTCCTTTTTTAAGAAGATAATAATATTACCATTTCCTCTAATATATCTCCCCCTATCTCTTAATACACCTGTTCTATTATATACACTTATTTCCATTATTTCATTTATTATAAACATAAAACTTCGTTTTAACGATAGTATATAAGATAATTATAAATTTCATTAAATCTTACTAAGATTGGAGCAATTTTAGAGGCCTGTCTGGGTATTTTAAAGTTAAATTTGTAATAAATATTTAAATACTGTTGGCACTATATTTTTTAAATAAATATTTTGTTTAAGTAATCAAAAAGAAATAAGTTAATATCATCTGCTAGGACATTATTGAAAGTAATAAACTAAATATATGTTAACATATCCATCCTATTTAGATGTGTTTAATTTTTTATTTTTTTTTAAGGGAATGAAGCAAATAATTCCTTCATAAAATTATTAAAAATTAGCAAAAATAGTATAATATTAAAGAACAATTAATTCGACCTAGTCGTTATTCAGAACGTTCATTGCTTACTTTGCCGATTGTATGCGATGATTAGACTTTCTTGGTTGCATCATATTTTTTATGAAAATACGAATGTTACCCTTATTTTACATTGAAAGGATTAGGAAGATAAATCAAATATAATATTTAGAAGTTCACGGAGGGGTACATACACTAGTTTACTTTATTTTCACTATATGTCTAGTCTGTTAACACCTTAGAATTTTTCAAGGGGATTCATTGTTCCTAATAAATCGATTAATTTGCTTTGTTACATAAATTTTATTTGATGAATTTGGTATATTTTTAAATAATCATAAATTTATTAGAATTGATTCATTAAAATTATTTTATTCATCGACTTATGGATAAACTAAACTTGGATGGATGATGGTCAGAATACATTTAGACCTAACTGATTACATTGCACCCTAGATGGTCACCTACCGCTCCTACTAGACCAACCTACTCTATTTATTACCTACCCTAACATCAACTAGACTTCACTATAGGTTTAAGCTACTTGCGTTACTTCAAGTATTTCTAATACGTTTTAAAAGTAAATTAGACCTCCCTATTGCCTATAATTCAAGGAGTCGTCGTCAAATTATCTGATGCTGATTATCAGCGAAGCTGTAATTAGGCTAATCAATAGGTTGGGGAATGGGTAAATAATAAAAAAATACCTGCAAAATATTCTTTTAATTGATCGAAGGTTATTAATGGCAACTCCGATCATCAAAAATAAATACTTTGCCGGCAACTTTGTGTTAGTATTTATGTAGATGAAGTATGAATGAAAATTAGAAAGTAATGACAAAATTTCTCATAAATTAGTCATTTATAAATTTTGGTGATGATGATGCAGTGGTGTTCATAAATTTTGTCTCTAGGAATAATTATGATAGGGATCTGTAACGAGTACCTGACATCGGACAGGCTCAATACCATTATTTGACCACCCTTCCAAAAGAAGACCAAAGAATTCTTACTCTCTTTAAATAATCCTAGAGCCACCTGCCGGGCTGCGAACCTTGGTTTTAGTAGGTTGTGTCTTAGATCTCAGTTTAAAAAAAAAAAAAATATTTTGAGGGGAATTCAGTCAGACGCATATTCCATAGATGTTATTTATGTTCTTTTTAACTTTTGTGGTCTTATTTAAATAGAAATAACTAGATATAAATATATTTAATTTTATTTATAAGCTTATTTTTAGAAGTTTGATAAAAAAATAAAGCAAGGGACATTTGATACCAAAGTCGTCAGACTTGATTTGAGTATGATTGCCACATCTGATTACTGTTTTATTGGACTATCATGTATTCAGCAGCGCGGTTGAACCTTATATCTCAACCTAGTTAAAAGTACATTTGATAATCTAGAAATCTTCTATTTACTATAAATACGAAAATATTATGGAAATGGGTTATAGTTGACTGTTTTTAGTCAACATATTTATTGAGTACATGTAGAAATATACATAGCCGGAATTTTAAATAAGTTGCTCAAATGTTCAACGTCTTACCGAAGCATGAGTGTAGTCCTCAACTGAAGATGACTCACATGTACATCACGAAATGAAGAAGGAAGACTTTAACTGGCTTATAAATAAATATATGTATATATTCATATTTATTATTATTCATGTTTTATAGTTCAATCAACTCTATAATATTGAAATGATTCTAAAAAATATAATATTGAATAAAAAATTCTATAATATTGGAAGTGTCTCTAAATAAAAAAATCTTTATCTAAATACCTGAATGAATTGAGAAGAAAACCAATTTTGAGCGTTAATTACTGGCTCAGCTATGCAATGTAAATCATAGTGAGTTTACACCACGGGCGTGTATAAGGCTGCCCCCCCCCACCCAGAAATTAATAATAGTAATTATAAGAACTAAGTGTCTTAGTTATTATTTTAGTGAATCTAACTAAACTGAAAATAAATAGTAAATACGTGATGCAGTTATGTTTGAAGCAATGCCAGAACACCCCGGGCATCAGTATCACTGGGCTAAAGGTGTTCATTGAATATGCATTTTTTCAATTCAACATTACAAAAGATCACTTGACTGGTTGGGTTGTATTGGTTGAATTTTGTTTTTTTAGAAATTAAATTTTATTATTTAACTCGGTCATCACCATCTCATGAGTTAAATAGAAAACTGTTATAATGTTAACTACTAACAAGTAAGTAATCAACCATACGTGAAGACGGACGAATCAGAACCCCGAAAACATCCCCTAGGACATCAGAATCACTGGCTTACGGTGTTCACAGAGTGTGTATTCATTTTGACAATTCCCTGAATAATAGTCTAATTCTTACAACAATAAAAAATTGGATCAAATTAACTCCAGAAAATACCTGAAGTTCTCAGAGTACTTAATAATTTATAACAAGCATTGATACGCTGTTATGTTCACCCAAATTATACACAAGTTTTTTTTTGTTGTCCCAAGACACCTGATTATTTTAAGTATCTCAAATTTACTCGCAAAACGTTAGTTGTAAATGAAAGGCATTCATTCATGAAACCCTTTAAATCCTGTTCAAATATCCTAGTAACATTCGGCTAAAAGGTGTGTTTTAAACGTAAGTTATTGACTCATAGCTTGCCAGCTATATAGGGAAGATTCCGTGTGTAACTCTTGTTAAGATAAGAGATCAGTTCCATAGAGGTTATGAAATTATACATGGGGTAGATTCTACGAAGATAAGGGCAGTTTAATCACGATTTGTGAATGTACTTTCTCTTGTCTTTTAATTAGGAAATCATTAATAGGAAGGTTGGTAAGAGTACACCAAAAAATAAAATTTGCAGGGTAAAATACTATGCATTCCACTAGCGAAAACCTAATTTTTTTTTTAATTTTAATTTAAATTAATAGAAAGATGCAATTTTCAATAAACTCTTTAATCTCATTCATGACTGAAAATTGTTTATCAGGTAGCAAAATGATATAAGTCTTTTTAAGATGTTTTTAGAGAAAACAATGATAAAAAAAAATATTGTAAGTCAAAGCAAATCAAAAGCAAGCTAACAAACAATAAGCCGTCTTGTAAAATTTAAAAAAAAATGTGACATATGACGTTTTGCCATCTTAATATAGATATATGTAGAGTACTGGTTAATATTTAAAATTATCGTATGTGAAATTCTTTATTCTAAAAAAAGACTTGCTTAACTGAGAGGTTATCGATCAGCTGACAGGAAGTCTAGTGAAAGCTATTCCTTGGGAAGCGGAACGACACATTAACAAGAACTCGATATAGGAACTTTTTCAAGGTTGCCATGATGTAAGGATGAAGATGTAAGAAATTTCAAAAAATTAACCATTACAGACAATTTCGCACCCAATTTTTAACCACCAAATTACTCATTTTAATAAAGATATTTATGCGTTAATATTTAATATTTAAAGAATAATACAAATAAAAAACATAAGATGTCGATGCCCAAAGGCATGGAGGACCGAGTAAGTCACTAAATATAAAAGATGATTACCACGGTAACTTTCTTTTGAGTTTGTAATAATATTTATTCTTTTTACTATTTTATTCTTTTGTATTCTTTTTACTTTGTAATATTGAGTTTTAGGAATCTGTATCGTTTTCTACGAACATTTTTTTTGGGCTTAGAGGCATTGAACTATCAGATCATCTACATCTAACAGATAGAAACATTTGTCATCTTCGTTAGATGCATAAATGAGGAGAATGCCAATCTTCTTTATTTATAAAAAAAAAAAATATTTAAAAACAACTTTTCTTTTTTTCTATTTCTGAGGTTATAATAGAAAACACTGTAGAGAGGGATTACAAATAATCAATATTTTTATGCCTGATGTTTCATCAAACTAAATTGTGAATAGGAAGTCATTTTTGAAGAGTAATAAGAATTCGAAAAACATCATAATCATAATCATATAATCATTTTTATAAGAAATCAAGTTCTAGTTTTAATTTAATTTTAAAATTCTTTAGTTGAAAGATATCTGAATTTCGGCTATAATTTAATACGGTTATAATATGATGCATAATTAATGCACGAATTTTCTTTGTACATCCTTACAAATTACTCCTTTGGTTGTACTGGTGCACTTTTATTATTTAATGCAGGGTAATTTCTTTTGCATTTAAACTTGACGAACATCATCTCAATGAGTTAAATATAAATTTTTTATAATGTCATAAAAGAACATTCTTAGTTGAATACTAACAAGTTTTAATTAAAAATTCATTAAGATGGACGAACGGTTATACTGGTTAAAGATCTGAGATTTTCAACAGCCAAAATCAAGAAACCATTCTATTTATTTCTATTTTCAAATATTTTTTTTTTTTTCAAATCTGTTTTTATCGAATGGAAAATTTTCTAAATTCCTATGATATACAGATTAGAAAAAAAATTATACAGTAACTTCGACCCTCTGGATTTTTTAGGGGTTAAAACTTAGGGCAGTGGTTAAAACTTTATTCAGTATCATAAAATTTATTGAATAATTTATAAGCTACCTAAAAAAATTATTTTTTCCTGTCTTTTTGATAAGGTATATTAGAAAATGTAGCAAAATGCATTAAAAAAAAGTACACAGGGGGTGTTCAATTTTCTCTTTTGTGCAATTTATCGCTAAAAATGAATTCATCCCCACATCACTAGTTCCTAGCGACTTTTGTCCCGACGATGTTTGATCAATGGTAGCTGACCTCAAGACTGCTTTACCTGGCGGAGAATTTTTTCTAATCAACCATTCTACCGAACTATTCTAAAGATAGATATATCAAGGCCTATTAAGTAATACCGCTTAAGCAAAATGTTGACCTTTTTAATAACGTACACATTAACTACGCCATATTAATTTTACATAAAATACCATCACAATGTCATCTGTGGTGTAGAGGTTATCAAAGAAAATTACTAAACCCAAGATAGTGGGTTTGTAGCACGGCAGTTGGATAGGATTTTATAAAGGGTTTAATAATCGTTGGCTATGACGTCCTTCGAATGGGACGTAAAGTGGAGCCTGTACGATGTCAAGTACTCATTAAAAAACCCTATCCTAATTTTAACTGTATATGCAAAATTTAGGCCTGCCACTAAAATATAAAAGAATAACCGTTATTGTTATCAAGAAGGGTTTTAAATTATAAATAAGATATAGTTCTTTGTTAACATTAATAATGATCTTTCAGGGATCATCTGTGTTGTAGTGGTTAGCATAGAAACTTTACAATACTAAAGGTCGCGGGTTGGAGTCCCGAGGGGGGCCAAGGATTTTTTAAAGGGAGTAGAAAATCCTTGACTATGCCGTCCCTCGAATAGGACGTAAAATGGAGGTTTGGAGCCTGTACGATGTCAGGTACTCGCTATAGATCCTTATCCTAATTATACCTCGATAGGAAACATTTAGAGTTCCAAATGTAGCAACGTCCGATTAGGCTTAGTGGCATAAAGTGACGTTAAAACAAACAAACAAATGATCTTTCATTACTAAAAAATATTATAGTTAAATCAGAAAATTGAGATCATTGATAAAGCAATATATTTATTTAGTAATAATTCTAATGTTAAATTTACATAAAAAGTTCTTTTTAGGTGCCTGCGTGTATGTAAATTTAGATATATTCCTGTTGTTTGATCTGGATACGAATTGTTATTTGACACAGCTGTTCTATGTATGGGAATGTACGACTTATAGCCCGAAGAAAGTATTTTAATTTATTTTTATGTTTGCAAGATAAGAAACTAGTTAGCGTTCTTATCTTGGCTAATAATGTTTATTCCTGCCAGAAAACATTAGTTCTGGTTCTCTATTTGACAACAGGGCAACGACCAACTGCTGCAGACTGCGGCGATGACCCAGTGTAAGCCCGTACCTGTGTCCCAATCGATTTACCGACCTCCGACATTTCACTGTCTGTCTTATATTCTAGGTCTTAACCGGATTGTAGCAAAACTTCAGGAATTTTTAAAAGAAAAAAGTAAACGGAAGAGCGAGAGAAAGGAATAAACTTTCGCGTGCATTATTATGTAAAGCTCGTCTTTAAATTAAACAAAATTATATACCGTGATCCAAATATAATGTAGATTATAAGTAAGTATATAGCAGCCCTGAAGCATAATCACTCGGTTTTAAAATTTGTATACCTCGTTCAAACATAGACGAATCTTGAAAATTCCAAAGCCGTTTGAAGTGCAAACCATATAAATTGCACAAGTTTTCAAAGAGACAGAAAGTAAAATTTATCGTTATTCACACTAAAAATCTTAGTCATTAACATATCAATATTTTTTATCGGCAATAGAAAGCCCAAAATATGTAAAGGATTAGACAAATTAAAAATTTTAATAGCGGCTTGTTTCACTCTACTTAAATATAAGAGCATTATGATCCATTTTTATAAGCCGATAACAAACTTTTTATTAAAAAAGTATGTGTGAATCTCTGCACTGTACAAGTAATCTTATAACAAAAAACGTTTTCACTTTTACGCGTGGAACAAGTAATTACTAAAAAAGATTGCAACAATTACAAGTAGTGTGTAGTTTTTTGTGAACACTTGTGTTTTTTTTCACCTTTGTTGCACCTTTAAACTACCTAATAGATTTGGCGTATCCAATAATTGAGTCTTACAACCATAATTACTTGTTCAAATTAAGCATTATTCTTCCAAGTTATGTTTTATAATCAGTTAACTGACCCTAATTAATTCATAATAATGCACTGTACTCTTTCCTTATACCTTTTCCTTGTTTAAATTATTTACATTATACTGCTCATGAAAGTATTTCTTTCTAGACTGTTAGCTGGCCTAGAAAGTGATCCATTATACTACTAGTAGAGTAAAGGAAACATCTGTTTTCTTTACTGTACTAGTACAGTAAACAAAAAACATGTTAATAAAACTCTTAAAAAGCTTACTAACCTTTTTATCACTTTAATTTAAATATATCTGAAGTTAGTGCTGTCAATATTCCCAAAACTATACTTGATCTATGAAATGAAGGTATCTTCAAAATGACGACACAGATACGAATTTGAATATAATAAACTACATGAATAAAGAAAAGTTGATGATCTATTTAGAGACGATCCATTATATAATATGAATTATAAAAAGTATACCAACTCCAAACGTGACATTCAATTGCCATTTGAAGGATTCAATATTAGTAATAATACTAATTGTACATTTAATATAAATATAAATATGTAGATTTCTTACGATTCATCAGTAGCTTCTACCATATGATTTTCATTCATTATTTGTTAACCTTGCACGTTTTATTAAATGTTACCCAAAATATAATTCATATGATATATTTTATTTTATTTTCCAGTATAATGTAAAATAATTTACATCACTTGTACAGAAAGTTTCCCTACAGTACTCGGTCGTCAAACCAGACCTGGTAGTGTAAAAAGCCACTTTCTGTACTTCTGATGTAAATAACTATAACAAAGAATAATGAAGTGTAAATAAACGAATGCCGCAAGCCTTACGAAAAAGAAAGAGTTTTATTTATGTTTATCCTAAAATTAGAGTCAATCGATTTATAGTTTACCCATAGTAAATTACTATTTCGGTCATACGTTAAAAAACATCTGCCCTTGATCCTGGCTTTGACATTTAGTCGAAAAAAAAACACTCTAAAGGCTTAAATGGATAATAATAACATTTATGCACCATAACAACTATATTTTTAAAATGTGTTAAAAAAATTGTGTAAAATATCTATAATCATCCAATATGTTTTAAAAAATTATAATCAGTGCTGCGATGATAAATTCAGATTTAAAAAAGAAAAAAAAAATGTATCATATTTTTTTAATATTCATTTAGATGTGATACGAGTGATCATTCAGTGATAATTGATAGTAGAAATTATGATTGTAGGGAATTGAATGGAATAGAAAAGCTGAATGAAGATAGAGCCTTCGAGCATTGAATGGAAGGCATTTACTTATTACGTACTCGTATATCAAATATATAAGCAGGTATGAATAGATAGAAAGTAAGTCATAATATTTAAACTACATGTTTTTAAACTTTTATAACTTCTACTCATTTATTCGATTATATTATTTAATAATACGATTATTTATATAATAAATAAAGACGTCTTTAAATGTGCGGATCATGCATATTGTAAAAGAAATTATTAAAACCGTGTAAGCGTTAAAGTGGATATTTCTGAGATTAATTGCCTTTTTATTCGTTTAGGGTAACCCCCCATCAAAAAAGATTATTGTTTGTTCAAAAGTATTACTAGCTTTCTGTAAATATCATACTCCAAAATATTACTCGATAAAAAAAGAAATATTTGATACTACTAAGGAGAATTTGGTAATAATAAGAGGCGGCAGAAGCTGCCCTGTTCTTGCTCAATATAAAATACTTGGTCATTCTAAAAAGAACATTTAATAAATAATAATTATTGTTTTCTAAAATAAAGTTACTTCTATCCTTTGTACTTTTAACATTAGTTAAAAAACATAATTTTATAATTTATTTTAGGCCGTGACTATTTAATGACACATCATCGACGAGCGTCATTATTGAGTTATTATTTACTTGATTGCATGTTTTTTGTAATTATACTATACTATAATGTATTATTTGTGCACGGAAACGGAGATGCGAAGGCCCGAGTTCGAATCCCATGGTCAATCTTTTCCCTTTAAACAAAAATACAATCAATTACAAATATTTGAGCCATTGGATTTTAAAGGGAGCCAGAAGCATGAATGTGAGTTATATGAATTTATGGAAAACAAGTTAATATGAAATGAGATTGGAAGGATTAAATGCAGATTGAGGAGTATACGGTAAAGCAGCGAACATGAAAATAATAAATAAATAAAATGCGGTTTTGCGATGTTTAGCCCACAGACTGCCTATTGTTTGGTTTTCAAATCGTCAATTTTTTTACGTTTTAATCTTTATTACTTCCTAAAAATAAAAAATTCAAACGCTGACATCTTTACAACTATCAAACATTGATCCATCTCCAAAAAAAAACTTGTACAATTATATCTGAAAATCACAAAGGCAGGTGCTATATCACATTAAAGGTAGAAATTGTTTTTAATCATCTTTCATGAAAAGATGATTTTTTCCAGCTTCACTAGTTTACCGTACACCCGTCGAAATAAATCTTAATAATTTTATTGACTTTAAGATGTGAATGAGTTAAATTTTTTTGCAGGGAAATTTTCGAAAATTAATAGATCTTTTTTTTTCTAAACCACAAAAAAATTGCCATGGCAAATTCAGTTATGTATATAAGAAAACATCAAAGAGTTGGGGAGTGTTTAGTCTGAAAACTATATATATTATTTTTTTTTTTTGCATCATAATATTTTGTAAAAAGTTTAAGGGAATGTTTAGGGAATATTCACGCCATATTCACTTATGATATTCAATTCTATGCTTTTAATGTCATTTTCTATTTAATCACAACTTGTGACTAAGAGTGTAGAGTTTAAGGGAACCAATTATCCAAGAATTAATTGTTCAGGCATTCATTTGATACCCGTCAATCAAAAGGATTTCTCATCTAGATTAATTTTATTACTGTTTATTTAATATAATATTTAGTAAATTACAATTATATTTTTTATTTATTTCTTTTTTATCTTGAAGGCTGACTAACAGATTAACATCATTTCCTTCGACTCGCAGGATTGAAAAATTTATGTCATTTTATCATTTAAATTTTATATTCCTTAAAAAAAATATAAACAGAGAAACCAACCATTTTTTTTTAACACAAGAAATATTTGTCACATTAATCTTAAAAAAATGTTTGCTGCAACCCCTTTAAAATAAAGAAATAAAAAAAAAACTAAAATCTGCTGTATTTATTTTTCTTCAAATAATGAAATATCTTTTTCTTTTTTTTTGTCTTAAATAAAATTAAGACTTTGTTAAATGTTCATTAATGTGAGATTAAGTACTCCTTATTAAGAGTACGAAAATTTGTCTAATTATAAACCAGCTGATTTAATTCGAGTATAGTCTGAACAGCAACTTTATCCTTATGAAGAATAATTATTATTATAATCAGCATTCAAGATATAGTTTTTAAAATATGAAGCTATATGCCTATAATGAAGCTGGGTATCTATCTATCGCGTTAAACAAAATATACCCGAACTTCAAGCCAAGAGGATGGATGGTTGGTGGCTAACTTTCCTCAATGCCAATTTAAAATTTCATCCATTTTTTTTTAATGCTTTTTTTGTTTGTTGATTTGTTTTTTATTTTTCATTCTAATCAATTTTATTAATTTCAAAAGATCTATTAATTTGGAATTCCTGATTTACCAAACATTCTTGGAATGGTCGATGTTTAAAAAAAAAAAAAACGAACTATGAGCCGTTGGGACAAGTCCATGTTTTAACATAATTTAAAATTAAATAATTTGCGAATCTTGAACGAAAACGATCAACATAGGAATAATGTTCAAATGTTTTCTCATTAATAAAAGCTCCTTATTTTTTTTTTTTTTTTGATATGTAAATCATCGAAGACTATGTAAGACAAAAAAAAAAAAAATATATTAAATGAGGTAACGCAACATCAAACTACATACCTATTAACATATGCAACACACACTAACATTTACCTACTTACATTTTAATTGTTCCTTACGAATGTTGGCAATGTAACAAATTCGTTAGTGGGTAAATAATTTGCATGTTCTGAGCGAAAATCTGGGGAAATGGATGTGAGCCTGTTGCTCTACCGGTGATTAATGTTCGAGATGTTTGAGCTTTGAAATTGAAGTGGAGGGGGGTGGCTGCCCGGGCGAGGGCGGGGCTCCAAAATCGATATAATTAATTTTATTGCGAGGGGGCTAACATATATATATATATATATATACATATTAAAATTACATAAAATCATATTTAGATGTATATGTTTAGACATATTTATATAGCTTCAAGGGTTTGCATAAAGAAATTCAGAATGCTTAAATTTCAATAAATCAATGCAATAGATTTTCATCTTTTTTTTTTTTTTTTAATAACATTCACATAAAAATTTTAGCATTTTTTTTTTCCATTAAACTTAAAGCATTCCCAATTCTGTTTTTTTTTTTTTTTTTTTTTTTGGGTTTTTTTCATAGTTAAAACAAATACTACAATCATATTACATTGATACAAAATATTTACGTGAATACAAATGTATCAAACAATTTTTGATGGGTGATGATTCGTTTGAAAGAGAATAGAAAAAATAAAACTAAAGCAGATTTTTATTAATTAATACGGTTTTAAAATTAATTGATGTTTTTATTTTAACTGAAGCTTAAAAAAAAATTAAAATGACGGCGTGGCATAAAAAAAACATATTTAGTGGTGGTGTAGGGGGTTGGGGGGGGTAGCAGCTTCAATGCATTTTGGGGATATGCATACACAAAAAAAAATATCGTTGCAAGAAAAATTTTATTTTGTCTCTTTTACACAAAACATACCACTTTAAATTTGATAAAAAAAAACATTAAACGTTTTAAAAAATAGTCAAATAACATCAAAAGTGCAACTAACATCAATTATTAAAAAAGTGACGTGCGTAAATTACACCGATGCATACAACATTCAAGCTACAAAGATGATTGATGTGAAAATAAAAAAATATATATATAATCATTGATAAAAAAATCACGCGTGAAAACATTAAAAGTAAACGAAATCCCACGAAAATGCAACAAATTAAAAAAAGCGGGAAAATATGAAATGTGAAGCACAATAACATGAAGGAGTGAGTGATAGGAGCAGAAACTCTGCACTGATGACTATTTCTACGAACTTACCTGGAATAATTGGAAGAGTTCTAACATTGGCCAACAGAGAGCAGCTCTATCGCAGACTGGCGGAGCGGCGGTCCGGTGGAGGGGGCAGTGGGCGGGTGACGTCATCGGCATGCGCACTGTGAGGGGCGTGCCAGGCCGTCGTTCGTAGAGGCAGGGACCGGCCACTATAGACATTGCACGTTCTCCAAATCTTCGAGTCCACTACTCCGTTGGCTAACAGTTGACAGACTTGCTAAAGTGTACTTACATCCAGCGGTGTTCGCCTTTGAAGATTGATAGCAGCTACACTGAGACACGCACATCACGGCGATCGGAGGCGGAATGAGGGGTGAATTGCCCGGGTGTCTACCCTGTTAGAACGCATGCGCAGTTCACAATCAACCCCCTCCCCTACGTAGCTACCCCCTGGTTCCCAGAATGGGCGGATCTGAAGGCCCCGTCTTGAGGATGCCGGTGCTCCTGTAGCTGGGAGCCAGGGTGGTGGGTTCCCCTCAGTGGCTACCTGTTGGTGTGCTGTCCTTTTGCCTTGCAAGGATCAGCTACATTTGTTCCCGTTCGTGAGATGTCGAAAGCTAACATTTTTGACAAAATTGCAAGTTAAGTTGCAAAAATTACAATTACAGCGTGTAACCATTACAAAATTATCGTATTGCACTTATTTGAAATGGGACGATGGTGATCTTATCGAGAATATCGCATTTTAAAAAATTGTAACCCACACATGAGACAATTTTCAGGCTTTATATAAAATTATTGTAACATTCGTGTTAACCTCCGGAGGAAACATAAGGGTGTGACATGTCTGGTATATGAATATGAGGATAATATCGAAGTTCCAAAATAAAACCTGATGACGTTTATTTGAGGGAGCTAAAATAAAAATAGACAAATAGGGGCTATAATCTCTTACTTTTTGAAGTGTAATAAAAATTAAGTCAAAAGTTAGATTCAAGTAGGGTTAGATTTACATGACTATTAAAATCAGTTACAGTAATCAAACAGCTTGGGCTTTCTCCGAATGGCCTACGTTATAACCTACAACCGATCATATCAAAACTCTTGTGATGGAGATATAATAAGTACAAAATTATGACCCAAAACTATGGTCTCATTGATTGTAGAAATAAATTCAAAGTAAAAAAAAAGACTTGGGTAAAAATAAGTAGACTTCAAAAACCGAAGTCTCAGCAGGAAGTAAGCACTAAGAATTTTTTCACGTTTATGTTTGTATTTCCACGCAGGGCTTAGCTAATGTTGTGTGTAAGGAGCTTGTTTCATACTAAATATGACGCTCAGCAACTTTTATCTAAAATATTTTTCATTTAAACTAGGTGTTTTTGAGTTAGAGGCATTGGAAAATGGTTTCCACCAAAATAGTAAAAATTACTGGTTTTTGATGTACCGAATCCGGCTAAACCACAAAACCGATTTAAACATCAAATATATCCATTTTTCTTTTTCTTCTTCTTCTTTCTTCTTCTTATTTCTTTGGATGTTCTATATTTTTTCTATTATGTGTATTTTTCCAGGAAAATTTTTTTTTTTTTTTTTATACATCCAACACATTTTCATTCTAATTGTCGTCTTTATTTTTCTTACATTTGTACAACGTTTCGGACTTCTTTGTCCATTCTCTAGTACATATCTAAAAACATTTTTCATTCCATTAAAACTCAGTACATAAACATTATATTACATTCTAAAACAATTTTATCACATACAGAACTTTTTATTTTTAAATTTAACTTTTAAAAACATTCATTCAGTGTTAAAAATAAAAAAGTGTTAAAATAATTTTAAAAATATTATATAAATAATTAGCCAATATCACGAATAAGAGTTATAAAATGGACATACCTTAAATTCCTACTCTATTAACACTTTGAAATGTCTCGTCATTATTTTTAAAAACTGCGAGTATCTCCTCACTATTCACCCGCTCATCTCTTTATTGTTGACCAGTCCCCATTTTTTTCCTCCCTCCCCTCTTCATCCAAACCCTTATCTTTAACCCCACTCTTTTATATTTTAATTTTATTAATAATTTCTGCATAATGGGTTCCTATTCCCCCTATATCGCTTTTATAATTTACTGTGTTTATTAAGTTTTTAGTTATGTGGATTGTTTCTTTTAACTTTCTTATTTTATTATTTTGTTCTCTATCTATTATTTTTACATCATCAAATTCAAATTCGTGGTTTTGTGTTATGGCATGTTTAGCCAAAGCTGATTTATTTATGTTTTTTGGGTTGCTGGTGCTACAAATGTAAGAAAAATAAAGACGACAATTAGAATGAAAATGTGTTGGATGTATAAAAAAAAAATTTTCCTGGAAAAATACACATAATAGAATCAAATATATCATTCTATTCGCAATAGTTTATCCTCTTATATTAAGAAGAAAGCAATACTTTGTGATCTATACTAGCCGAATTATATGCGAGAAACTGAAAACAAATTCCAAAAGTTTAGACTACGAGGCGCAAATTCGTTCAAGTTGTAATTACTTTGTCTCCAGAGGAGTGGGCTAATTTCATAATTAAGGAGCTCGTTTTACAAATAATTTAATATGCTACAACTATTAAAGGTAACGTTTTTTATTTGGAGTAGCCCTCTTCAAATTGAAGGCTTTGGAACATGAGCATAATTCATTTTTCCGCTAAAGTGGCTAAATTGACAATCGGTTTTGGCGAAAATACTTAACCGATTTTAACTGTGAGGAACTAAGTCGACGCGAAATTTAATGCCCTTTTATTTTAGAAAGAGCACAATTTCTTCTGCGATAAATCGTTTTCGAGTTATTAGCGAAAAATTGAAAAAAAAAAAGTTCGAAAATGTCGATTTTGTTCGCCTATAAAATTTGATGGCAACCGATCTGAGATGGCCAACGTTCACATTTGTTATCTATGAAATGAGTACTTTCAGCCTAAATGATCAAAAATTTTCTTCAAATCAGGCACCTTTTTGGCCCTCAGCTCCCGAACTACCCTTCCGACAACATAAAAACAATTTTTGCCCATTCGATCTCAGTTAATTTACTTTGATCATTTTTATAATAATTTAAAAAGAAAATTTAATTTTTTTATAACAAAGTCTAATAAAATAAAACAAAACCTCAACTGCTACCATTAGGAGACCTAACACTGTATTGGGAACTTTTGTTTACATTTCATTATGTTTTTCTAGAGAATTAATAAGGAGTTGGGAATTGAAATAATCCATTTATGGGATCCATTTTTGTCAACAAAACTAGGTTTGGGAGCTACAGTTTGTATAGAATTATTAAATAAAGTGAAATCCAGTGAATAAAGTGACAATTTTGCAAGTTGCCTAATACTTTTGGCCAAGGATGGATGAAACATGGAATTATAATCTCAGATTAGTATTGCTTAGTGCCTGAAGTATACTGACTTTGGAATTTGAAAAATTGTGGTAACATTAAAGTTAAGGCAATTTGCTTTAAATATATCTTAATTACTTACTACTTTTAAGTTCGTTCCTCATCTTTTGGTCGGTATTGAAGTTTCGCAGTTCTTTGCTCCAGGCTTTCCGATTACATACTTTATCTCTGGCCTGATCCCTAATCATCCCATGCTCTTTCAGGCTAGCATTGACAACTTCGGTCCAAATCGCCTACCGTGACCTATAAAAGTGGCCTAGTTGTGTCAACTCAAGGAAGCAATCCTTTGCTTACCTGGAGTATCTTGTAGGGTCCATTCTTAAGACATGCCCGAACCATCTTGATTTCTTTTCACTATCTCGAACATTGACGCAGTGTGACGCAAGGGAATTGCGGGTTGTGGTATTTCTTACTCTATGCCGGCGAGTTTTCCGGCAACTTTTCTCAGGAATCTCATTTTCTGGGCTTGCACTCTGTCACTATATTTTCCCTGCAACCTTCGCAGTGACATTTTCGTCTTTTCCTGGGGAATCGGGCT
Source organism: Aelia acuminata (assembly GCA_911387785.2). Classification (NCBI taxonomy): domain Eukaryota; kingdom Metazoa; phylum Arthropoda; class Insecta; order Hemiptera; family Pentatomidae; genus Aelia; species Aelia acuminata. Next base: position 185,310,013 of record OU426978.1, on the reverse strand, counting down.
CTTATAATTTGTTCGTCAAACAAATATATCACGATAAACCCTGATGGCCAATGGTTCATGCATTTATTTCTAGGATAACAAATTAAATGTACTATGTAATTTAAAAGGTTCCACTTCCAGCCTGTCCAACTGGAGTTGACTATCATTTGTTTTTTAGAGATATGCATATATTCGGATGTGATCAGATTTACCTTGAGTCCTCTTTTTCCAAGTTTCTTTCTTATCCATTCCATATTATACTGCAGTTTCTCAAGTGAATCAGCTATCAGTGCTGCAATACGCTAGTATTCAGATCTCAACCGGTTTTTCGCTCCGGTGTCCTGAGAAGTACCTCCTCATTTTCTAGCAGCTCTTTAATATATCTTCCATCACAATTATGAAAAGAAGTGGACTTGATACATCTCCTTTTCGCACGCCCGTAGTGGCATTACCAGAATAATATTCCTGCAGTTTGAGTAATACTGTTCGATTCGCTTGATGAGCGTTTCTGGTACCTCTCGCTTTTTCAGGGGCTGTCAAAAAGTACTCCTTGGTACACTACCGAAGGGCTTCTCGAAATCAATAAAAAGCCTTTTCAGACATTTGTCTCAGAGGTTAAATGAGGTCATGGGTACTTCTGTAAGGTCTAAAACCATACTGGGGTTCTTCGAAGCTTTTTTCCACCTAAGCTCTTAATTTGCCTTCCATTATTCTGCTCTACACTTTACCAGGGATGCTTGGGTGAGATGCCTCTGTGGATTCCACTTTTGAAGATTGGCATGGTGATTATCACTTCCCAATCCATGGAGATTGCGTGCCTCTTCCCGACCATCTCTATTATATTCAATAGTAATTCTTTCCCAGTCTCGCTCATATACAATACCTATGGAGCTATGTTATCATAACCGGCTGTTTTTCCCCTCTTCATTTTGGAAGGGCGTTTAGCATATTTTCCCTGGAGATATCATCATTGTAACTGTTATTGTTGGCTTAGCCATCCGACTCGGAACGCATAATTGTAGTGTCACAGCTGTTAAAAGCTCTTGGAAGTACTCTTTCCTCCTGTTTCTTTGTCTTTTATAAGAAGTTTCCATCTTTGTCCTTGACAAATTTTAGAGGGTAATCCTCCTAACTATTCTTCCTGAAATTTTTCAGCACATTATAAAAGAGCTAATTATTATCCGAAGAACTCCCTTCCATGGAATATACGAACTCTACCCAATACTTTACCTTGGCTTCCTTTAGTTTTTGTTTTACTCTCTTAGATTGCTCCTTTTTTTCCACAAGATCCTCCAGTATTCGCGTCTGGAGATATTTTTTTCACCTATACTTTTCCTTTGATTGAAGTATATCAATCAACAAATTTTGGATCTGATACTCCTTCTTTGTGAATTTAAAAATAACTTTTTCAATCAATCACTAGCCAACAACAATCCTGGTTCTATATTTTTCGATTTATAGGCCAATGAAAGTCAAAAACAGGCTTTTTGGTTGGAATGAAGTTTATTGTACCTGGACCCGACCAAAACCGTTGACATCTGGAATATTGAGGTCTTTATAGATAATTTTATTCGTAACATAATAAGAATATTCTTTATCTTAAGGATTGGATGCAAGTGGAATTTATTGGTTTGGTTGAGCGCCAAAGATCAATAACTTAATTCCAATTTTGTAATTAATTAATTTAATAATTAGTTGGTAGTTTTCAGAGTTTGTCTAATAAAAGATGAGGTAGGCGGTAAACTCGAACGGTTTCTTGTCGTGTTAATTCTGAGTGATGTTTCAAAACTGAAGTTTGTCCTGGTAGAGTTTTAAATTGCAGATCTGGAATGGAATGAAAAGAAAGTAATAAATCAACAAATATGTCAAATAAAAACACAGGATACACCTGAGCTGTTTGAAACGTTAAATGGGAAAATAAATCGTCATGCAAATAATAGAACACAAACGCCGAGAAGATAAAAAATTACATCACGCAAAAATCAAATTGTACATTTCCAGTTCATACATGGGTAATAAACTCAGAGCACTAAAAATCCACATTATTGTACAGATGACAGAGATCTAAATTTAAAAATGGACAAACATTTTGCGTGGACATAACAACTGTTTAGATCACTCAGATTATTTAAAAACTACTGGCATTGAATTTAATATTTAAAAAAGTCGAACATTATGTTGAATGCTATTTCAACCAGTACTATCTTTCATTACTTTCCATTCGCCATCACACTAAATTATCTTCAATTCCATCGCTTAAAAAACCACATTCAATTTGCCACTGTCTTCTCGAAATCGTCCCCTTGGATAGCAAACAACCGCATCTAACAAATGAGGGCATTTGTAATAGTTGGTTGTCGACTTAAGACTTAGTTTGGGAAAAGTTTGATGATTTGTTTGTGTCCATATATCAAGCTCCACCCACAACGAGAATTACTAGAACCCTCCCCACTGATAATTATTGCTTTTGATAATATATGTAATATAATATTTTTATTTATTTACTAGATAATATTAAAAAATTACACAATAATTCGATCTATTTTGATATAAGGGAATTGGTTTGAATTCCCTCATATGAAGATCGGAAAAATTTTAACTTCGAAAATACGTTAATGATCTATTTATAAATTCGTATGGTTTATTAAAATTATAAATAAGGTTATACATAATTGAAGCTATTTTAAATTGTTTGGTCATATACCACAGGATTTTCATGGGAAGTAAAAAGCTAAATATGTACCTATACATATAATTATTCTTCACAAGTAGGGAAAAGAAACATGACAAAGGTGTAAAAAATTGTATTCCGAATGTTAGTGAAAATTCCAGAATTCAAATTGATTATTTAAGAAATGCGTATAAAATTAACTAACGTTACTGGTATAAAATAACTTTTATTAATTTATTGTGTAATAAACCTATTTTTTTTTTTTTTTTTTTGTAATGTAGCCAAAGTAAAAATTCTCTTTTGTATTAAACATAATATACAGAAGAATTTTTTTTTTTTTTTTTGCAATGTGGTATATACTAAAACATGATAAAAATAAGTGAAAGTAAAAAATTCAAAACGCTGCAGTTTTGTTACTAATGATTTCCATGATTTGTTTTAATTTCCTGATCAACCTAATCATCGAAAATTCGATAATTTTTAGTTGTAATTAGATAATGATTATTTTTTTTCTTAATAGCTCTTCCCCTAGGGTTTCTAGGGATATGAATATTTTTTCTAGTGTCGGACCGAAACCAAAATTTTAGCCGAAACCGAAACCGAAACCGAATTTCGGCCATAGACCTAGTTTTGGACCGAAACCGAAACTTATTTACGTGTCTATATACAGGGTGGAATGCTACTCGTGCGACTAACTTCACCAGTAGATTCTCCACCATAAAATGAATAAAAAAGTTCATATTGACCATGGTCCGATTCTCAACCATTTCGGAATAATTTCACTTTTTATCGATTTTGAAAGATATCACGACCTGGCATCGGAAAACCGTGATATCTTTAAATCTGAAAATTTCTCCGAAAAGCTGATAGCACCGTCGAAATCTACATTAATTGTTCAATAATAAAATGGTCATTTCAAAATTTTCGGGCCAATTTTTCGTGTTTTATTTCAGCCAGAACAACAAAATAAGTGAAAAATTTTACAAATCGGAAAGTGTTTAACATAATCCAGAGTTTCTAATTTTAGTTTCAGAAGGCAGCAAAGTTGAAGGAAAATACCTAACTTAATAACGCTTCTAACGCACTCTTCATTTTTTAATTTGGTGTTTCTAAGACCAAGATATGGATGACATAAACAGAAAAAATAATGGTTCAAGGATTGTTAATGCTTGAGAATTTACATTTTAAATTCGAAAAAACTAATACAACTCACCAATATCTTTAAAATAAATTTATTTTTAATAATGTTATTTATGTTCAAATTGGAAGCCGTACTCTGCAATACACAAAGGTGCTCGTTTTCTCATAATCCCAACTGTCACACCAAAAGTGAGAAAACGTCGAAGTTTTTCAACAGCGGCGAAGATCCTTGCTCTCAAATTGTCTATGTTTGTCACTTCAGTGCGATAGATCAGTTCCTTGAGATATCCACAGACGAAATATTCCATGGGGTTGAGATCAAGAGATCTTGGTGGCCATAGAACTGTCCCATCATGGCCGATCTACGTTTCGAATGTTCTGTCAAATACGCCTGAACTATTCTAGAGGAGTGAGGAGACGTACCATTACTGCCAAAAACTGTGTTTGTGCGGAAGTTATTGGAGATGTACTCGTGCTGAAAAATTATGTTTCTCCTCAATTGTAAAAGAAGGTCCTCCAGCAAGGTAGGCCGCGTGTTTTCGATAATATTTAAGTGATATTTAAGAAACACCAAATTAAAAAATGAAGAGTGCATTAGAAGCGTTATTAAATGAGGTATTTTTCCTCAACTTTGCTGCCTTCTGAAACTAAAATTAGAAACTCTGGATTATGTTAAACACTTTCCGATTTGTAAATTTTTTCGCTTATTTTGTTGTTCTGGCTGAAATAAAACACGAAAAATTGGCCCAAAAATTTTGAAATGACCATTTTATTATTGAAAAATTAATGTAGATTTCAACGGTGCTATTAGCTTTTCGGAGAAATTTTCAGATTTAAAGATATCACGGTTTTCCGATGCCAGGTCGTGATATCTTTCAAAATCGATAAAAAGTGAAATTATTCCGAAATGGTTAAGAATCGGACCATGGTCAATATGAACTTTTTTATTCATTTTATGGTGGAGAATCTACTGGTGAAGTTTGTCGCACGAGTAGCATTCCACCCTGTATAATACAAATAAGTGTGTAATATGTATAGTTTAGCAATAAGATCAATGAAAGGTTACAAAATAACAGTAATTTAACTCAATTATTCATTTAATAAGTGAGCTGGTATACAAGAGTGGTAAAAAGTTGTATTAGTTAAGTTATAGGATCGAATCCCGGCCCCCCCCCCTTCCGAGTACGACTGGTCCCCGTGAGATGTTAGACCATTCCCCCTTAACTGGTACAGCCCTAAAAGTTGAAATAATCTTGAAATATCAGGTTGATATTAATAAAAATTCATAATATTATGTATAAATAATAAATAATATAGTAAATCTTTCCATAATAAAGCCGATAGAATACAAAATGACGGCCTATTAAATACGTAAACTGTATGTCAGAAGCTATTTAATCTACTGAGTCAGTTTTGGTCTCAAATGTTACTGGATTTAATCTAGTTTGAAAATTTATAGAATAGTGTTTGATCGAAAACGTGTTTCTTCATGGTAAAAATTGAGACAAATTTTTGGGATGTTATTGGTGAACCGCTGGGGAAAGGGGAATGCCAAGGTTGAAAAATTGGTTTTGCATCTGATTCCCATTCTATACAAGAACAAAGACCAAAACCTACTACCACCATTTGATGCAACTTTTAATGACAACGTTACTTACTAAAATATTTTCGCCAATTTTGAATTGAATCTGTGGACATGTCGACTAATTTAAGTTTAAGTATTTAGAATATATATTCTTATTTATATTAATCTTTTTTTTAGAAAACAAACTTTTATTATTAATGAGGAGATGATTAAAAGCACAAAAAAGTTCTTAACGCTCAAGGTAAAGAATAAATACTATTCTTTACACTTAACGTAAAGAATTCTGTATGAAGAGCATGCTTTCATTACATGTTAAGACTTGATGTGATTTACGAGGACATTTCAGTTTGTCACTCTCAAATTTTTGTCTCCACACCCAACTTGAAGTTTTCGATCAAGTAAAGATACCAAAAGAATGAGAAAAATCTATGTTCTACCGAAATACAATACAAGTGAAATTAACTGAAATAACAGATACTTCCCACTATTAAATTCAAGGGTGTTAAATGCCATGAAAGAGATCGAGCTTACAAGCTGAAATCGTCCTACTTCCTTCTTGGAGATATCAGATACAGGAGCTAGTTTCGGCCTGGCCGAAACCGAAACTGCGGCCGAAACTGGCCGAAACCGAAACTTCGGTCGGTTACTAATTTTTTCAATCCCTAACGGATATTTCAAATTTTCATCGTTACGAGTATGTTACAAACTAAAGAGAACATCTCTTATTCAAAGTAATAGCGTATTGTAAATCCGTGACATTTCTAATTTTTAATTGAACCTTTTTTATTTGTAACATAAGTAATAATATAATAAACATATATAGTAATCATTTGCAATTATTAATAAAAAGTCTTTTCTTTTACCTCCTGAATATCGATAAATGCTAGTTTTTATGAAAAATAGGATTAAAAGTGGTTTAGTTTGAATCAGCCTCCTCATCTACTATTTATTGCTTAGTTATATTTAAAAAATAATTTATCGTAAATTTACAAAGTCCAATAAGATAAATATGAATTAAGCTGTGTCTTCATTTTCGCAAGAATAAAGAAATTATTTAATGTGATATAAAATTCTGTCTCCTATTAGATAATTTTGTTTTAAGCATCATTAATGGCAAGAAACTATTGTAAATCTTTATTTTTTTTTCTGTGAACTGTGGTTTATTTATGTTTTATTTCTTGAAAGTGTTTCCGGCAGATGTATCTTTTTAGTGAATACTTCATCAGATTCGGTGATTCGGGCATCATTTTTCCTCCCGAATCTATCAGTAGAAAAGAAAAAAGTTATAGGAAAGAAAACTTTGCGAATAACATTAAACTATGCATTTTTTGAATTATGTAAAAATGCAGGCATCTTCTATTCTTCTCTGAATATTTTTTTTTAAATCATGAAAAAAGTACAATTAGTAACAAAGGTATTGCATTTTTACATTTTAAATTTTGTAAAAGTTTTATATGGCGGATGTTTTAATTTTAGATAGGGAATCCTTTAGTTTATAGTATGCGTTCAAAGATATTTTTAATTGTTCAATAGTTATTAAAGACTAGTTTGAATTGAATTTTTTTTTCAAAATGTTTGAATTTAGATTGTAATCTGTCCATAGTTTATTCTAGTATAATAAAACTGATGTCTGTTCACGATGATCGGTGCCGTAATATACTAATCTAACTGGTTGAGACATGGCTCGGTGGTCTAGGGGTATGATTCTCGCTTAGGGTGCGAGAGGTCCCGGGTTCAAATCCCGGCCGAGCCCACTTACTTTTTTTTTTTTTTTTTAAATTTATTTCCTACTTACTATTTGATTTGAATTCACAAATTTCATTTAAATTAAATTTCTAACAATCAAAATAATTATTATAGGTCACTTTTACAATATTTTTGGAAAATTTGGCAAATCTACTTAATTTTTCGTTACTAGATAGTAAATAAATCTTTGTGGATTTTATTATTATTAAATAGTATTATTTTAAAAATCTTGGGTAATTTAATTTGTTAATTCACATTCTCCATTTGTCAATTCCATGGAGTATTTAATTCATTGTGGCTTAAATTTATAATTTATGATTTTTTTTTTTTACTTTAGGCCACAGATTTTATTTAAAGATTTAAAAATTTATTCCTAGTTATAGACTCACTTTTTTTATTTATGTCTCACGTTTTGGCACTCAAGACACATTCAAGTTTAGATTAACATTACCGTAATAAATATATATGTCTAATTAATATTATATTTGTAATTAATATACCAATTTTCTTATTGTATTTAAGTTCTTAAATACATAGATATATTCAAAATTAAAACTGTAAATATTATTTTTGGTGATACGAAAACAAAAAAAAAATAATAATAATAATAAAACAGGTCCGGATTATTATTTGTATTTATTAAACTTCCTTCTCAATTTTATTCTGATCATATGTTTATTATATTTCATCGTTCATCTGCAAGAGTAATAATCTATATGAATAAAGTTGAAATTCTGTTTGTTTGTTTGTTTATTTGTTCTTTATAGAAATCCATACCGTTTGTCCTAAATTCTCCAAATTTCGCTCAGTGGTTTTGTGATACCAGGTGCGAACACCTGTCCATATTAAAATATCATAACTTCAGCCAATCTCATGGTATATTCTTTATTGTTAAAAAATTCGTCATGATCTCGCTTTACAATGGTTTTTTTTTACGAAATCGACCGTTTGAGTCGAAAAAACGGCCTAAAATATCATTTTATAGATTTTGAAGAGGCCAGCAAGGCCCAGTAAGACCGTCCCTTGGTAGGCGTCGAGTTCTGGGATTTTCAAATCATATGTTTTTTTGTTTTTTTTTTAAATTACAATACGTTTATTTACATGTATGGTTAATTTATTTTTTATAAATGCCTCCTAAGAAGCGAGCTTCAATAGGAGTAGTGAGCTCAAAAGCTAAAAAACAACGACAAATACGAGCAGCTGAAACTCTCGACGAACATCAAATTAGGATTGAACTACACAGGTTTAGACAGGCAGATTCGCGGGAAACTGAGTCTGCCCAGGAATACGAGGCCCGCTTTGCGCCACAAAGGCTTAGGCGAGCCGATTTGCGAGAAGCTGAAACTGCAGGCCAATATTTCTGTTTGTTTGTTTGTTTTTTATAGAAATCCATACCGTTTATCCTAAATTCTCCAAATTTCGCCAGTAGTTCTTTCATACCAGGTGCGAACACCTGTCCAAATTAAAATTGCATAACTTCAGCCGATCTTTAGCTGATAGTCTTTATTGTTGTAGAAATCGTAATGAACTCATTTTACAATGTTTTTTTACGAAATCAACCGTTTCATTAGAAAAATGAAATTCCCCAATCAAACCGGGTTATACAGCTTAAAGATGAATTTCTGTTATTTTGTTTTTTCTTAATAAAACTCCATACCGTTTGTCCTAAATTCCCCAAATTTCGCTCATTGGATCTTTCTAACCAGGAGCGAACACCTGTCCATATTAAAATTGCATAACTTCAGCCGATCTCTGGGTATATTCTTTATTGTTATAAAAATCGTTATGATCTCACTTTAAATTTGTTCACGTTTATTAGAAAAATGAAATACCCCGGGTGAAACCGGGATATACAGCTAGTATTCTATATAATAGTGTTTTTGAAGTTTTTTCTTGTTATGTTTTAATATTTTGTTTTTGTTTACTTGGAACAATTTAAGCGGTAATTAAACAATCAAATATTTTGATATCCATATGATGAATCAATGCTAAGAGCATATAATAACTTCAAAACTATTAACAGATCCATTCATATAGGGCTAGAATTTGAAAAAGTGAAACACGAAAAAATGAAAACAACATTTCATATATATACATAATAACATATTTCTTATAGGAATCAAATAATTTCAAATAGCTGGGCTCTAGGGAGAGCTTTTTCTGTCAGGTACTCCACTAAAAATTTTTGCTTGATATGTCTTCTTTGGGGATGAATATTTTCTATTTCACAAAAACAAGAACATAGAGCTGGATTATTTATTATTATGGTTTAATTATTTATTATTAAGTTTATGTATAAACACGCATGAATAAAAATCTACGTTTTAGTCAAAACATCGATATTAAAAATATACTTGTTTTTGTAAAAAAGTTGATATTATTTTTATTTTATTAAATGGATACAAGCAATCGACTACTAGAATTATGTTTGTGAACGGATCTCAATTTTTTATTTATTACTAATACCTGGTTCACACACAAGGTTTGAAATGGTGCGTTTCAAATTATTGCAGAATGCAAGAAAAACTAATAGAATGAAATCAGAGTAAGAAATAAATGAAAGTAACATCGATGTTTAAAGAAATCTTTGTTTTTTAAAGCATCGATGTTAAATTTTTTGTATGTAAATGTCACTTGTTTGGCCTTAACTGACCCATTAAATTGGTGTTATTGCTAGAACAGATGAAAGGGTTTAGGCAAATTTTGGACTTGGAAAATTTCTATGGTTCAGAGGTTTTAGAAAAATGTTGCCAAACGGAACTTTTTGGAGGCACCTCAATAATAATTTTCAACTTAATCTACAAACTGACTTCGCCACTCTGATGTGACTGAGTTTTTTAAGCCCACCGCTGATTTATTATATAAATTAAGACCCATAAAAGGATCAGTTACTCCAAGATTCCAAATATTCTGATTGGTTGTTGGTTATCGCATTTTTGTCTAGTTTTCTCTTTTGTATTTATCACTTTTAAGGTGACGTTGCTCGAAAAATATTCATTCTAAGAGGATAATTTTAAGTGTTATATTTTTCATTACAGCATTTTTTAAATTAACAAAAAAAGCCAACGAGAAACATAGATGTCTACAGAACATCGACACACAAAACATTGATGTTGATAAAACGTCGGCTCCATAACACCGATATCGATGATTTAAAAACAGAATCAGGAGATAGAGCAAGCAGATCATAAATATTTACAAAAGAAAAACCTTTTTATAAATTATTTAAAACATCAACATTGTTTGCTGTTTGTTTAACGTCACTTAATGCTGCCCAAGGCTGATCGGATGATGCTACAGTGGGATTAGGAGAAGGATCTTTAACGAGAACCTGATTGAACAGCCTCGGGACCTCCGTTTTACGTCCTATCCAAGGGATCGGCATAGCCAAGGATGTTTCAAGGAAGTAAAATCCTAGGTCCACCGTGGGACAAAAAGGCGGCCGCTTTTTTAATTTGTTTGGTCATGACTAAGCAGATTTTTGGTATTTTCATCATAAGCTTCAATGGAGAAGATACCGCAAGCAGATCATAAATATTTATAACAAGAAAAACCTTTCCATCAACGCCAAAATCATATCATCAACTAATTAATCAAATTATAAATTTTTATCGCATAGGAATAGCCCACACAATGTAGAAAAATATATTGAATACCATATATAGAAAAACTTCAAAAAAAAAAAAAAAAAAAAAAGAATTAAAAGGAAAATGCTAAGAAGATTCAACGGTTTAAAACCTACCTAAATTAGGAGGATATTGCTTAAGATCATGTTTATCATGATATTTTATGGAAATGGAAAACTTGGAAACCGTAATAAGAAGGCGAATGCAAGAAAGGTCTGGGAGGTCATCCTAAACAAATGAAAAAAGACTTCATGAGCAGTGGAGAATTTAGAATCTCTGTGGAAAGAGAGAAAAGACTAGGGAGCCAAAAAACAATTTATATTGCCGTGGTCTACTCCCCGACCTATTTCCTACAAACAAACAAAAATATTATTTTTTAAATATTAACAAACAATATTTTATTTTAGTTAATTAATTCATTTCATTTATTGATTCGATGAACTTAAAGGAAAATAGTTCGTTTTTATTAACCGACTTCGAACGAAAGAGGAGGATCCTCAATTCGATACGTATGTATGGGACTTTTTTTTTGTGCTTTTTTTTTTTTCTATGTATGTTCACCGATTACTCAGAGATGGGTGGACCAATTGGAAGCAAACCTTTTGCATCTTGTTGAGTATTTTCCCAAGGTGGTCCCATTTAAACCTTTTTGGGGTTCCTAATTTATTTAAGAAGTTATCTGGAAAAAACATGAAAATAATTAATTAATTATCGCTCAAATTGTTTACTTATTGGAAAAACATATGGCATATATAACATAAGGTATGCTCCAACAATCTATTAAAACTAATTGATAACTAACAAATCCCAATATTGTATTACTGCTGGATGAATCAAATGGGAAAACCAACCAATCAAATTCAGAATCAAAAGAATGGGGGGAGGACATGAGCAGTCTGTTAGTTATTGATGTGTTTTACGTGCTTGTTGGAACAAACCTATACATAACCTTAACTAATTTTTCAACATTAGATTTAAATGAAGATATAAATATCAGCAGAATATAATATCGCTGTCGTTTTGTGTAGAGATATAAGCATAAATATTAGATAGATGTATATTCACCGATAACAGTAAACCTTCTGTTTAGGAATGTCTCCTAAACAATTATTCATTCGCACTTCAAGCGTACACGGCACTGTTCCAGAGGTGCTGCCACCTAGCGGCGGCAAGAAGAAGAAAAGTCCGCAGGCGGTGACAAGGCGGGATTAAGAGCTTTTTAAAATAATTTACCTCATGTTCGGCCGAACAAAGTTGTTCTTTATGTTACATCTCATAATTTCATTCAACATGTGTGAGTAATCACAACACTTACCGACCCACCTGGAGCCAGAAGGAGGAGAGGAATGGAGAATGAAAACAGAAGAATTAATAGAAGAAGAAGAAGCACCCAGATGAGTAAAACAGCTTAATTAAATACCAATCTAGAGAATAGATCCATCAGTTCATATATTCACTAAAATGCAATAGTCTATATCTAAATTTAATTAACTCACTAACATCAAATGTATTCTGCATTTGGCAAAACCCCCCTATAATTTTCTTCACATGTACCAATAGCATTATATTCAGTTATTATCACAAATAGTTTCATTCATACAGTCCACTCCATAATGACCAGCCTAATTAAGTGTTATAAGGTAATATCTCCTCCTAAAGAGAATACCTTAAACAAATAGTGGTCCTCTCAGGCCTGATAAAAAATCAGATTAAACAAACACATTAAGTAGTCCTATCTGGCCTGATCAAAATTCAGATTAATTAAAAATGAAAACAAATCCATGCATTTCAGAATAAATTATTCATTATCAAAATAAATCATTTTATTTAACTATGTTTTAATGCAAACTATTTCAAGCATTATAAAATTAAATGAGAAAATGTACAATTGACAAGCAAGCTCATTTATTCATTTTGGATGATTTAAGTGCAACATAGAATTTTAAAGCATCATAGAGTATATGAATTAAAAATATTTTATAAACAGCAGTTCATTCAATTCATCATTAACAATAGTTAAACTTAAATTCACTCCAGTTTATGTTCATTAACCTGTCAGAGAAACTTACTGATTTTGTTCTAGCATTGCAACAAACATAATTTATTTAATTATAACTCATCTTTCAAGCAACATTTTATTGCTGATACATTTTAAATGTGAAAAAAATCATACTTATAAATGATAAAGAATACTTAGTTACAATCACAACCAGCTCAAAGCTGGACCCTATCTCTGACGTCATTATGTCCTTTACTATTCTACCACATACTCACATTATTTATTATCTATTCATTATTCAATTATTTCTTCATAGTGAGTATATATAATGCAATATTATATTACAATGCAATGTTTTTTTTCCATTTAATTAGCTGATAAATTTTTTGCTTCTTCTTAATTAGCCCAAGCACTCGTTTTCTTTTCTTCGTTTCTTCATCTCTCTTCTTATTTGCTCCAAGGGCCAGTGTGGTTCTATACGAAAATATGCCAGAGTCCATTCCAGACTATTCGAGTCAAATTTCCATTTTGAAACGAAAACTTCGTTCTTTAAAACGGAACATAATAGGTACGGCTGATATCGGCGAAACTGCAATCGCCGACCCAACAAACACCGCATTATTTGAAGCGGCATTACAACTCTTGAAGAATGGGAGCAATTTCAACGTGGCTGGGACGAGTTTGAGTCCATTCATGTTCAAGCCAACCTGGAGTTTCCTTCCTGCAACTGGCAGGAGAACTACGACGCAGTTAGGGTCGGAGTAATCAAAGCTAGGTCCTTAAGGATAAAAATTCAACAACGTGCGTCCCAATCTGCATCACCTTCACAGCAGCTGGCTAGCAACCGGCAATCTCTCAATACTAGCCTCACCACTTCTGCTAGGTCTCACCTGCCCCAAATTCCCTTACCGGAATTTTCCGGTGACCTACTCAAATGGACTCACTTCAAGGACACGTTCACCTCGATGGTACATAATGAGCCTTCACTGACGAACGTCGAAAAAATTCATTATTTACTTGGAGCTTTACGTGGGGAAGCTCCTTCACTCTTGTCCATATTTTCAATAGAAGACAAAAGTTATTCCCAGGCCTGGAATAAGCTCTTGGACAATTATGACAACCCGAGAGTACTTGCCTCATTGCTGGTGCAACAGTTCTTGGATTGCGACTTCAAAGGAGTTAAAAATGAGCTTCAGCGATATGACAAGTTTTTATCAGAAGAAGCCGATAGCATAGAGGGATTTAAAGCTTTAGCATTAGATGATCCAGCAGAATTTTTACTCTCTTCGCTCGCCTTGAGATCTCTCGATGCTAGCACACGGAGAAACTTTGAAATATCTCGCACTTCAAGTAGCACTTTTCCAACTGCGGATGAAGTTATCAAATTTGTCAGGCAGCGCAAGTTGGCCATCACCATGGCCAGAGATCTAGTTCCTACACCATCAAGCTCTACCATGGAGCCACACGTAGGAATTTGCAGACCCGATTCCCTAACAGATGCTCCCCTAAATACAGTTCAGTTGTCCTTCACGCCTCCCACAATGGATCGAAGAACTCTGAAGGCAAAGGAACTACAAACCACGTGCTAAGGTTCCCACATCTCCGGTGGCGATCGGCGACAACCAGACGACTCCAATGCGTAAATCACCCGTCTGCTCATTTTGTCAGTCTGCTCATCTCTTGCCTCATTGCTTCAAGTTCTCGCCACCCGAGAGGTTAGCATTCATCCAAGTGGAGTTGCAGATTCTGCAAGAGACGGCATCATAGTCTCATCCATAGTGACGAAACGGCACCGACGCAAAACCACTTCCTGCTCAACCTGGAAAACTCAAATCCCAGTACTGGTGAAACATTTATTGGATTTGGCTCAGCACCTTGTCAAATCAGTACAACCACGGGCACCATTCTGCTAGGTACTTCTCAGCTTTACCTTATTGACAATGAAGACCGCCTGATACCTGCTAGAGTCGTCTTGGATTCAGGAAGCCAACATACCTTTGTTATTCTCTGGCAAGCAAACTCAATGCCAGGATTAAAAGCTTCCAAGGCTAAATCACTGGATTAGGGGGCAAATCAGTGTCAAGTCCAGCAGGCTCCATAGTTTGTCGAATGAGATCCATCTACAGTCAAGATCGGTTTTCAACCGACGCACTGGTGGTCGACAAAATCGCTCCTTTATTGCCCAACGTACCTCTTCCTCAGGGTCTAGTCCACAAGTTCTCTGAGTTCCGTCTAGCCGATACACAATTTCATGTTCCCGGCCAGATAGACATGTTAATAGGCAAGGACTTATACCCTTTAATAATAAAAGGGGCTCCTCAACATTCAGGCATTGCTGAACTTTACCTTCAGCCAACAGCGTTTGGGCAGGTCGTGTTAGGCAGGGTGAATATTCTCCACGCGACGCCCGAGATACATCCCGGAAAGGATGGAATAGTGCGCACAGTGACAACTCGCACACCGTCAAACAACACGTTTGCCAGAGCTGTCGCGACCCTAGCGTCGCTTTTTAATTAGAAGAAAGTGTTTTTGTTTTTCCAAGGAAGGACCTTGTTTAATTTTCTTTTCTTTTATGAGATTTTCTTTATTTTACATGAAGATACCTTATTATTTTTCAATATCATCATAAAACTTCAAAATATTTATTATTTGAAAGGACGTAAGGTTTTACATTTTTTTTTTTTTTACACTGTTCTTTTTCACATGAGATTTCTTTCTTTTCAAAAATCATCATTTAGTTGCTTAATTTTTTTATCTATCTCCAACGATGATTTGTTTTCATTTTCATTTTTTCCATTTTCCTATTTTTCATTTTCACTTTTTCATTTTCACTTCCATTTTTTTCATTTTCATTTATCATTTTCATTTTTTCATTTTCAATTTTTCATTTTCCATTCTTTAAAGTTGGATCCATACAAAAACAATGTAACAAAAATGAACTGGGATCTATCATAAATTGGCTCACCCGAGCTCCTCTTAGGTGGGCGGTTTGTTTAGGAATGCCTCCTAAACAATTATTCATTCGCACTTCAAGCGGACACGGCACTGTTCCAGAGGTGCTGCCACCTAACGGCGGCAAGAAGAAGAAAAGTCCGCAGGCGGTGACAAGGCGGGATTAAGAGCTTTTTAAAATAAGTTACCTCATGTTCGGCCGAACAAAGTTGTTCTTTATGTTACATCTCATAATTTCATTCAACATGTGTGAGTAATCACAACACTTACCGACCCACCTGGAGCCAAAAGGAGGAGAGGAATGGAGAATGAAAACAGAAGAATTAATAGAAGAAGAAGAAGCACCCAGATGAGTAAAACAGCTTAATTAAATACCAATCTAGAGAATAGATCCATCAGTTCATATATTCACTAAAATGCAATAGTCTATATCTAAATTAAATTAACTCACTAACATCAAATGTATCCTGCATTTGGCAAAACCCCCCTATAATTTTCTTCACATGTACCAATAGCATTATATTCAGTTATTATCACAAATAGTTTTCATTCATAAAGTCCAATCCATAATGACCAGCCTAATTAAGTGTTATAAGGTAATATCTCCTCCCAAAGAGAATACCTTAAACACCTTCTTAATTTAGATCCAATCGACGGTTGGACACCATAATCATAAGACAACAAAATTCGTGGAATTCCAAGAAAGACTGACAATGAGTATTGGTAATCGTTTGAAAGCAGAATTTAAGACTTCTTCAAGTTCCCGAAGGATCGTTTAAATTTAAAATCGTAGCTATTATTGATTTAAATTAGATTTTGATTTCTATCTTTTATTGACTATGCACATTAAAAAAGAATACAATAATTCCTGGAAAAGCTCATTTTCAGTTGACTTAACAAAGGATTCAGATACCTCTGTCTTCTTCCGGATACACTCGGTCACTGTTGAATATCTTGCCGGAGGTCTTGTGCCGATCCTTTATGGGTGACACTTCTTTTATGTTATCCGGATTACTATTATCGGTTTTTAAATTTGTTTCTACCACTATCGAGGCTTTTGCTGGTGTTCATCTATCAATAAAAACTACAAAATAAACCTTGATAACTACCCGAAAACAACCTCATTGTACCCCTCTGCAAATAATTGGGTCATGAAAATGATTGATAAAAATGGTGATAAATGCTACGCCACTAGAATTGAAGCAACATTGTTCAGCAATTTATTTTCTGAATAATGTTTTATTACGAAGGATATAATTCATAGTACTTCGGTAATAAATTTAGTCAAAAATTCATCGAAAGGAATTACGAACATAATTGAATCAACCTTTGGAATTAAGTCAGTAGTCTAAATACGGAAAATAATAATATCCTTCGTAATAATAAATTAACCATATGTGAGTCCCAAACCCTGTTGTTTCTATCCTAGCGGGGCAGTCTTTTTGATATCGATAAATCGTTGTCCCTTATTGATATCGTTGCCCCTTTTTTGCTGGGACTTCTATCCAATGATGTAATCCAATGAAGTCGTGTATAATATCGCCCTAGTTTTCAGAAGGATATTCAAGCAATCAAAATTTAAAAATTACTTTCAAATTTACTATAGGTCATATTAGCATCCCCATCGATTCTCCATTAACGATATCTTGTCTAAAACCGGCCAAAATCTCGACTGTTCAGTGACGTATCTACTTCATCTTGGAATGGCCGGATTTATGTATATTTAACTCAACACATCTCGGAACACTGATGCTCTACGTAAATGAAAAGTACTGACGACATTTAGCAAAGGAAAAATATTGTCGTTGTGGAAAAACATTTTATTTGTTCCCTTCCCAATTGAACATTGATCTTCTTTTAAAAAAAAAAATCCATTTATAATCATAAAACGTAGTGTATTGAAAGTTGTCTAATACCCGCACCGCTTTCCCACTTTTCTGTGTGTATTCATAAAATTGAAAAGGTAAAGTGTATTTCATAATAATTTTATACAATTATTGTTTAATAAAAAGACCTGGGAAAGACAAACGTGTTAGAGCGTAAAAAGATTTCGAAATTTTTAAACCAACGTTTATTTTATCAACGACCAATTACCAACGAAATTTTTAAACCAACGTACGGTTTTCTACATTTGTTATCTTCTCCAACTAAAAATTGTGAAATAAAAAATTTTTTATAAAAAAATATTAAACCGACATCGAAACCTAGGAACCAGATTTTTATGAATACACAGCAAGATTGAAAATGGTATAAAAAGTGGAAAAATGCAATAAGGCGAATAATTTTATTTTGATTTGTACAAATAAACACTAATTGTTAATAAAAATTATTAAATTTAAATATTAAATACTATGTTCAATACAACACAATCTTTTCGGAGGCGGCGCAAAATTTAAAATTTTTTACACTAGACTTTATGAAAATCTTCTAAATGGATCTTCTTTTCCCATCTATTGATTTCTATGCATACTAATGGAATTGTATCAGTAACATATAATTTCTATTTTGCGCCGCCTCCGAAAAGATTGTGTTGTATTGAACATAGTATTTAATATTTAACTTTAATAATTTTTATTAACAATTAGTGTGTATTTGTACAAATCAAAATAAAATTATTCGTCGCATTATATGAATTTAAGAAGTTCCTCATTATTTATGGGTTTTCTTGTTTTGTTTTTTTCTACCGACCATTTCTGCCTCCCTCCCCAATTTTTTTTTCAGTACCGCTGCTGTATACATACAATAGATAAGAGTACAAGGATTGGCAATGTTATGGGAATGGACGGATTATTTACCTGGTAGCCGGATTATGTTGGACCAGTCCGGGTCGTGTTGTATGAATGTCCTGTTATTGGCTGTCCTTTGTGAGATGGTAATTGAGCCAGCCAATCGAAAGCAGACCAATCAAGCACAGTTCCCCATACAGCCAGCGTGATGTGATTGTGTTTCATTCAAGCCACAGCCACATCATCCACATTCCATCATTTTCTAATAGCATGTGCAGCTGTAGTCGGATAACAGGGGGTACATTCCACAATTCGCCCATTCTTTACAAGATTTTATATTAATACATTCTAAGGTATATTTTTCAGTACTAAAAGCATGATTTTAAGATCTTGTTATCCTTTTCCCTTTTATTGATTTAATTTTAATGAAATTTTGAAATCAAATTGATCCTCTTATAACCATATTTAAATTATATATCACTTTATATATTATCATCTTTATACCGCAAAAAATGCGTTTTAAAATTACTTATACTATTGAGTAAAATTCGAGGCCGTGGCAAACATTAGGGATACAGTATTCAAATTTCATTAGAGATAAGAGACAAATTAGAAGAAAATGAGTGCGAACGTAATTGACGAGCGAGCCTCAAACTTTTCTTAAACTCGATTTCCTAAAGTTGCATTTTTTTAGATAAACCAGTATTCTTCCCAACATGCGATATGGTATATCTTATAAAGTTCTAATTTCACAAGAGCATTTTTAAATTGGCTTGACGATCCCAATATATTCAGAAATATTAGTCCATATGAAATAATATAACAGAATAAACCAAAACACATGTTTATTTCTGCTACTTTGTGGAACGTTGTAGAACCGTTGGTAACGGTTAATATTGTATTTTACAGAAGTTTGGAACTGCCTAGATGATTTCGGATCGTTCCATTGCATACTAGTCTAGGATCGTGTCAGTTTAACCTCGGCCAGCGAAGAACCGCAGTTACTTTCTGGTCACTGTTGCATTTAATTGTTTCGTCAAGGTTATATTATTTCTATTCTCATTGTTTCTTTGACGTTGTTGTAATTTTCCTTCAATAAATATTATTCAAACCAATATTATTACAATGATTGAATTGGTCCATTAATTCAAATGATTGGAAAAGTGAAAAAAAAAGTTTCTGCTTTTGCTTAGAGATTTCCTTAACTTAAATTATTTTCTCCGACACACATTCCTACTTAGAATACATTTTTCATGATTTGATAAATTTATGTACGAAAAATAAATGTTTTTTTGGGCGTTTAGGGTTTTCCTGATTATAGAAGACAAACGATTGTTATAAACCATATATTTTGGAAATTACTATACAAAAAACTTACAGCTTACACATATAGTCTTATAAATGAAAAATAACTGAAAGTATAAATATGTAAGATTGAAATGGGCCAGATTCAAATGTATGCTTCTTCATTCAAATCTTCTATAGGTTCTTTGAGAGTAAATTCATTGTACGGTTTTGGTTACAGGAAGATATTTTCCAATGTCCTGGATTTATCGAGTTTCTCCTGACAACGATTATTTGAATGGTCTATATATAAAAGCCGGGGGATCAGCTTCTAAGAGATCGGGTATCTCTTGAATTAGATATCTCGGCAGGCAAGGAATTCAAAAATAAAATGAAAATAGATTTTTTTTAAATAGATTTCATAGCACTTTTCTCAAACGATTGATTCATTGTCGTGGATAATTTCCATTAAATTATTGTCTCGAGTTTTTCCGTTGATTGTTTCCTATGGTATACAAGTGATAGTTGTATTTATAGCGATACTAAAAAGAACTGGATACTCATTCACAAAAAAATATTCATTTTTAGTTAAGCTAAAAGTTGATAAAACCTGATTACAATTATGTCCCATAGAATTTATTTTTCTAGTTGCTTCGAAAATGATGCAGGGGAAGTTTTTAAAATATTTATAGTGAACCATCAGAAAAACATATGAACATACGTAATTTGCAATCTCTTTTAAATTTAATTATGATGAAGTGAATTAAAATATTGAAACAAAATGAAGCTCCAAAGCTATATTTAATAACCTATAAAATGATAATTTAAAAAAAAATGATAGATTAGATTAGTTTAATAATCAATAGCCGGAGAATCAAAAACTTTTTTTTAAAAAATAGAATAAGAAATAATGCCTACTTAATACCTGAGGCTCTGCTAACATCCTTAGTAGGGGATTAACCTTTGGGTCACGGACCTGCTATGCTGCCAACTGACCTTGTGAAGTCGTGATGATTCTCCTCTCATGAAGATTGCAGATTCATTGCTTGTCCAATCTTTTTTTTTACACCTGCGTAACCCGATCAAAGGATAAAACGTCAACTATCAAAATACACGAACAGATAAATGTGAGAATGTTATAGAAGAATCGAGAAAGAGGGAGTATGTTTGGTTAATGCACATTACCCAAAGGAAAATATATATTTATTACTTTCACTTACCTATATATGAAATATATAGTAAGTGGAAGTATTGCGATCGTGAAAAATTTCGACTTCCGGTTTTCAACGGAAATACACGTTTTGGGGCCCCCTGAGTCCAAATAACCAAGTCCCGCGAAATGGTCTGTGTGTGTGTGTGTGTCTGTGTGTGTGTGTGTGTGTGTGTGTGTGTGTGTGTGTGAACAGACTAGCTCAAAAACTATAAAACGTGCGAACCTGAAATTGGGTATTTAGTGTAGGTATATGTCCGCGATGTGACAGCGTAAATTTAACTTTACTTAATAACTTTTTAGGTTTTTTTTTTTACTCAACAACGGTTTTAACGATTTTGATTAAACTAAGTATTTGAATTAATAATATGCCCGAGATATGATTGTAAAAATTTCATCAAAATTGATTAACCGGAGGGGGGACTTTACTTAATAAATTTTGTATCATTTTCACGTGTTTTTTTTTATTTACTCAAAAACAGCTTTAACGATTTTGATCAAACTGGGTATTTGGTGTATGTATATGCCAAAGATGTGATAGCCAACATTTCATCAAAATTGATTAACCGCATGGGGGACTTTACTTAATAAATTTTGTATCATTTTCATGTGTTTTTTTTTTACTCAACAACGGTTTTAACGATTTTGATCAAACTTGGTATTTGATGTATTAATATACCCGAGATATGAATGTAAAAATTTCATCAAAATTGATCAACCGGAGGGGGGACTTTACTTAATAAATTTTGTATCATTTTCACGTGTTTTTTTTACTTTCACTTACCTATATATGAAATATATAGTAAGTGGAAGTATTGCGATCGTGAAAAATTTCGACTTCCGGTTTTCAACGGAAATACACGTTTTGGGACCCCCTGAGTCGAAATAACCAAGTCCCGCGAAATGGTCTGTGTGTGTGTGTGTGTGTGTGTGTGTGTCTCTGTGTGTGTGTGTGTGTGTGTGAACAGACTAGCTCAAAAACTATAAACCGTGGGAACCTGAAATTGGGTATTTAGTGTAGGTATATGCCCGCGATGTGACAGCAAAAATTTCATCAAAATTGCTCAAAGGGAGGGGGTACTTTATTTAATAACTTTTTAAGTTTTTTTCGATTTTCTTAAAAACGGCTTTAACGATTTTGATTAAACTGGGTATATGATGTATGTATATGCCCGAGATACGGCTGTAAAAATTTCATCAAAATTGATCAACCGGAGGGGGGACTTTACTCAATAAATTTTGTACCAATTTCATGTGTACATATTTGTTATTTACTCAAAAACGGCTTTAACGATTTTGAAGAAACTGGGTATTTGAAGTATGTATATACTAAATATGTAAAAGCCAACATTTCATCAAAATTGGTCCAACTGAGGGGGCACTTTATTTCTTGACTTTTTTTCCAATTTTTCCCTTTTTTTCGACTATCTCAAAAACGGCTTTAACGATTTTTATCAAATTCGTCATGTTTAATGAAAATTAGATTTTCTTTAATATCAGGTAAGCTTTATCATTATTAAAATGTTCTGAGGGGGCTTTTTTTGGGGGGGGGTCTTTTTTGTTTGTTTGTTTCTTTCTTATAAAGTACCATTGTTTTTGTTTACATAGAGAAATTAACTGTCTCTCGTTACGCCTAAAAATAAGAAATGGCTAAATATGAGATATGATAAAAATAAATTAAACATAAAGAAGAGAAAAAAAGAAAAATATTCAGTCAACTCATAAAACTCGTTGAGCCCACGCATGCGGAGTACGCCTTTAATGACAGACCATTGTTCATAATTAAAGCCGTTCTATTCATTTGAGAAGTGGCAATTAACAAAACGCATTAATTTGTAATCTAAGTAAGTTGGTAAGTGAAAGTTGTGTGTTGCGAGCACGCACCAGATTTTTTTTACATGTTTTCAGTTGATGGAGTAGGTGTATCACTCAAAATGCACACCAGCAAAAATAAACTGTCACCACAGTTCTCACTACTGGTGAGCTTCAGTTTCCTTTTAAAGGAGATGTTTTCGAGTGTAGGGCGTTGAAACATGAGTTTTTACAATGAAAAAAATTACCTATTTGATTTTCGTATCGGTTCCACTGAACCACTCAACCGATTTTAACCACAAATATGTAATACATTTGGAATAGTATACTCTTTTATGATAAAGAGAAAGCAATACGTTACGATTAATATGCTAGAAACTGAGGGAAAAAAGTCCAAAAATTACGAAGATTTCATGCCACTAAGCGCCAAGAATAATTTCACGGTTCTCTCCATAGGAGTGAATTATTTTTAAAAGTAAGGTAGTATATAAAATTAAGTAATTTCTCGTTTTACAGAGAATTTCAACGGCAACTGGTATTTCCGATTCAATGGCAAAAATACCGATATTGTTGTTCGTTTTTGGCGAAAAGACTAATATTTAACAATTAGTAACTCGTTCGACGCGAAAGTTTTCGCTCATCTTAAGATAATACAATTCTCTCTGCGACGAATTGTATTATCTTTAGATTTTGTTTGCCTATTAAAGTTAATATAAGTTTATATAGATGGAAGATGTTTTAGTTTTGTAGTCTATGGAATGAGTAGGTACGTCGGTCTATAAAATCGAACACTTCCTTCAAATCAGAAATGATGATTATTCGCAGCTGCAGATGACCTCAAAATGTAATAAAATGAGGCTTCACAGCTAATACTATTAGAAATCTAAAGAGGCTAATCTAAAGTAGAGGAAATGAGAAATCTTAGTAGGCGAGTAAAACCTATATAAAATTTAAAACATAGTGTTTTTTCTTAATTTTGCAAACTTTTATTCCAAAAATTCTCCTGTGTCAAGGCTCCAGAGAGTCTGTTACTGTATACTACAAGATAATGTTTCACGCGACTACAATACAACTCTTCCAAAAGTATTTCTGGGCTACATTTCATTGGCGTGGCAGTCCTCCGGAAACATGCTGAGGCAGCTGCAGATTCTGAAAACATAGGCAATAAGAGTGTTCTGTCATTTCGCGGGTCTGCGTGTGTGTGTGTGTGTGTGTATCTTCCGTTGAAAACCGGAAGTCAAAATAGTTTCCCTTACTATATATTCCATATAGTTTTTCGAATCAATTTTAACCATTTTTAAGTTAAATATAAGATAATCAAATCGATAGTAACCTTTTCCAAGACAACTGAAAGTCTTTTCAGGCTAAAAAATAATCATTTTTAAATTAAACCTAATATTTAGGAATTTATTCAAGCCTAAAATTTATTCAAGGATAACAATATACTTGGAAAAGGTTACAATTGATTTGAAATTGTCTAAATTTGTCTTTGAGATGGTTACAAATGACTTGAAAAAGACTGCAATTAACGTGGAAAAGGTTATATTATTTCATGAAATGCTATAGTGCATTCCGTGCATACCTTTAAATTTGGGGGGATTGATTTTTTTTATTTCTACAATTTAACCATTAAATCTAACAGAACGGATACTAGCAATGACCATGAAATGATGGACTTACCAAATAGAATCTATAATTTACTGTGTACGCGATAACTTGTAGGGAAAGTCCAAGTAACCGGTCAAGGCCAATTCAAGGTTATCCTTCCAGGCCCCATCTTAATGTCAATGTAACTTTATAGCTGTATTGAAGAGATTACTTCTTAAAGTTATTGCATAAAGTAATTCAGGAGTGTAGCAAAGATGTGCTTATTATTAATCGTAAATTATTATTAATAAAGAATAAAAAAGTTATTATTAATTAATATTAAATTATTATAAATAATTAAGAATAAAAAAGTTCATAAAGTAAATGGGGAAGGAGCCTTTTTTGTTTTTCTATAAAGTACCTTTCTTTTTGTTTATGTGGAGAAATTATCTGTCTCTCGTTTCGCCTAAAAATAAGAAATGGTTAAATATGAAATATGAAAAAAATCAAGTAAACATATGCAGGAGAAAAAAAGAATAATATTCGGTCAACTCGTGTTTTATGAGTCCACGCATGCAAGTACGCCATAAATGACAGACGATTGTATATAATTAAAAGCGTTCTGTTCATATTATGGAAATTATTTGTTTCATGGTACTTAAATGAAGTTTTCAACAACTTATAAAATCAGGCGCGATGGAGTATTATGCTGGCATTGCCGAATTATCACAAATAAAAACTTTTATTTAATAATAAAAATATGTAGTGTACGTCAAAGAGCTAACTCAAACAAAAATAAGTAAATGAATGTGGAAAAATGTGTGACTTTGAGGAATGATGTTTAAAAAAACACGTCGATTTCTAATCTAAGTAAGTGAAAGTTGTGTTGTGTTGTGTTGCTCGCATCGCACCAGATTTTTCTAATTTATTGAGCTAACTGAAGCATAAGCATATTCACACTAAGAAATAACAGATAAATACCCGTTAAACATTAATTTGGGATAATAATTACAACAATCAATATTTATAATACATCCTGGATTCATTAAAAGTCGATAAGACGATTAGGCGGCATCAGGAAGTAATTAAATATCAGTACAATGTAAATTAAAAAAAAACATATGTAATTCAAATCTGACGCATCAATGATAAACATTTACAGCTTGTAATTCACTCAAGGCCTAATTATATATGTGCATCATGATCATGAGAAATATTACAATAACAAGTTTTTTTCTATGTAGCGTCAACGGGTCTCACAAAAATTGATACTAACACTGGGCATTAGCTTGTTAGTCAACATTTAAAAACATGCTAGGTTTTCATTTTTAAATAAATGGAAGTAAAATGTCCTGAATACTATGAACTAAAGCCAAGAGGAAAGTAAATTAATTTTTATTTATGTTTTATATGCTAATGCTGATTAACATTTTTTAAAACAATAAGAATTATCAATTTTTTTCATGCTAAAAAATTAATCCCCGGTTTGGAGCCTTCTCATTATTTTTTAATGTTTAGTATTTTCTTTTTATCATAAAAATATGAATCCCTTTACGTTAAAAAATTGTTTAATTTTTTTTTTATCGAGTAGAGTTTATCGTTGAAGCAATGCTGCTGGAAATCGTGTATTTCATAAACTGAGTTAATAAAGAACATACATGCAAATGTTTTAGATATAGATACAAATCCAAAATAAAATTTTGGACATACAACATTATCTTAAACGCTTAGATAGTATTTAGTTAAAGAATTGAGCTGAACCCACTGAGCCATAGAATTTCTCACGTATGCACGGCGCAAAACGTTTTGTGTAGTACACCTTAGTTTTATCATGAATAATAACACAAATGTGGTAAGATAATGCTCACCGCTTCTTTCTCTATTCCTGATGATTTTCAACGGCGTCGAAAAAGAAGTTGGCCTCGAGCCCATCCAAAATGAACTATAATTGTTCGCAGTCAATGGCTCGTTCCTCTAAAAGCCTGTTCATGTCATTTAGTATAATAATACTCCGTCTTCGTTTTTTTATTTCAGCAAAGTTATGATTTGTAAAAATAATTATTTTTTCGCCTCAATAGCCCAAGAAAATATTTAAACATTTTCCCATTTTTCAGTATATAAAACACACAGTGATGGCAATAATTTATACATTTAGCTCACAAAATCACTGTCATTAGGACCTGTTCGTGCCCCCTCCGTGCTTAGCAATCCCAACTGGTGTTTAATGACAACTGCTAGCCTCGAAGGCGTCTTATCTCCCAAGGCGTTATGTAATGTCGTCTCCTTCGATTCAAAACTGCCTTCCTCATTGTGATCCTGCAGGATTTGGGAATTAATTCATTGCGAGGCGTTTATAGGCGTTTGTTCGGTTTAATTAGCAAGAGAATCCTTGTCTAAATGCTCGTGTCCTTCACGGGTGGAAGATCCTAAGAAGAGGGGGGCTCGGGAGATATAGCAGCGAGGCATCTCACCGAGGGCAGTGCACCTAGTAGCGTCGTGATGATCAGTTCGTTAGTAATCTTAGTGCTATTGTGCGGAGTGGTCGTATCCGAAGAATTCAAGTTGGTCAGAGTCGTAACAGAGGGAAAGAGGGACGACTCCCCCGGGGTAGAGTATCAAGAGGAAGCGGAAAGATATCCTCTAATCGTCCAGCAGCCGTATCCGATCATCGTCGAGAAGAGGATACCCTACAACGAGGATAGAAATTACCGGAAGCCTGACCCTAATCTTTACACTCAAACACGTGATGAATTCGGGTATGGACCAGAAGTCGTAAGATCTCCAATTATTTTTGCAGTCAGCAACCCGTCTGCTCCCAAGAGATTTCCATATCCACTGAGGATAAAAAAAGAAAACTGGCCTCTCCCTTGCTCAGTAGAAAACCCTAATTGTGTCGACGAAAAAATTGACTATCCTGCCAAACGTCCAGTAAAAAAGAAGAATAAAAATAAGGTAGTCGAAGGCGTTAAAGAAGAAAACATTAAAGTAAACGAGCGAGAAGTTCCTATATCAAGCGGTCAGGAAGAAAAGGAGGGCTCGGTACAGCACAGGGAAACCTTTCAGACACCAATACTCATCGCTATAGAGAAACCAGGCTTCAAATACGTCAAACATCTGGTCGGCGAAGGAATTCTGCCGAAGGCAAGGCAGTTTCATGTATTGATACTTGAAGAGGATGTTTCTTCAGATAGCGGGAATAATGAAGGATTGAAAAATACTGAAAATGAGCAGAAAGCAGTGCCCGGGAACCCTACGCCAAAGTATGCATTAAATGACAACAAAGAAAAAGAGAATACAGAAGAAAACATCCAGAAAATGGAGATTACATCGGAAGGAAACGATAGTGTAGATAGCAAGTTCAATTCCACGATAACCAAGCGAGAGTCAGAAGCAGAGGATAAGGAATCTCCGTGCGAATACGAAATCGTGAAGAATATAGACCAAGATAAATCAGATGAAAACGCCTCTCAAAGAACAACCATAGACATTAAAAGGAAATAATTATCTTCATAAACTGAGTGAACTTATTTTGAATTACAAAGTATTTCCTGCTAAATCTTGTGATTATCAGTAATCTAATCAACAATAATTATACTTTAATAGGAGCGCATCGAATGTGAGTACAAACTGATATCTTAATTTATGAAACAGAACTCAAAGTGACCTATTGGGAGCTACTATTTCTTTGTACTGTCAAATTGTTAATAGTCGCTAGAGAAGCTACTTTAATAAAAAAAAAAAAATGCAAATTAAATTTCTCAAGAGAAATTTATTTTTACCTTAGTTATTATTTCATTATTATGTTTATAAAAAATAAAATAAAAAGAAGTAACTTATGGTGTCTTTCATTGTAAATCAACAAATATTGAATATATCGAAGTAACATGGTCGTGTAAGGACTTACTTCGGCCTATCTAAAGCAGTAAGTTGTATCTAGGGTCCAAGGTGTATCTAGGTGTCCTGCTTTGCCTTCCACAAGTAAGCAGCAAAGCACTAGTCGAAGTTTCCCTGGCTGAATGTAAATATAGTAGATTTGTATAAATATGATACCATAATTTTATTTCTATTTTTTTTCCTAACATTTTCTTTAATTTATGTAGATTTGTATATATGATAGTGTGTGTAATACTTAATTATCTAATATAAATAACCTTGATTGTGGCAAAATGTACTATTTCTTTCACTTCAAAAAAAAAAAAATTCTAGGAATTGAATTATATTTTATTGAAGGTATAATCCACAATCCCCACAAAATGTAGCAAGCAACACGAGAGAAGTATTTTACCATGTTTTCGCTAGATTATCCAATTTGGGACCATGTTTATATGTTTATTAAGAAATATTTATTTACCTTTAATGAATCGTTATTGTAACATGGATATTCATTGTTACAGTAACAATTGTAAAGATTGTTAAATAATATTTCTAAAGATGATTGTTTTCTTTTTCCCCTAACTTTGTGCTAATCCCCCCCCCCATTTGAATGGTCAACGTTTAAAAATAAAAGAGATTCTATTTTTGTCTAAATACGGACTCTAATGTAGGACAGTAACAAAGTCATTGTCTGTTGTACAGCATTTCTTGATTATATTTTATTGCTTACCATAATATCGTACGAACTCCATATGTATCGGGAAGAAAAAGGAGGCCCTTTTTCATTGATTTGATAGGTTCTCTCAGGGTTTGATTAGATTTTTTATATTATAAAAAGCTCATTCCATTTACCAATGCAAGTATATTATCGATTAAATCCACAAAAATTAAACAGGTAACACTAATAGGAAATTATTGAAAGATAATTATAGTAAATAATCGTACTTTTAGTTAATTTAAGCAGAAGTATTACATTTAACCACTTATAAAATACATAAAGACTGTTAGCCAGTGAAAGATGTACTGTTAAGACCTTGGCATCTCTAACAACAACACGACCTGAAACCAACTACGGCTTCCTGGAGAGGCAGATCCTCGAGTGTTCTTTCGCTAAGCTGGCGTCAGGGCTCAGGTATGCCGCATCCTCTCAAAGAATAATGACTGCTCAGAGGGAGATTGAAATACTCGTTTGACTGGGAAGTTCGTAAAAAAAATTAAATTTCTTAATACAATATTCATCTTTGAATGGTTATAATTTATCAAAAACTAAAATTATTTAACATAAAATGCACTTTTTTTTAGGGAGGGAGACTAAAAGTTTGTATTTATAATCTTTTCATCAACTTTGCCTTAGTTTCAACAATCGCTATCGGAATACTCCATGCATGACTTTCCATGGAAAATGATTTTCATTACTTTCATGTGTATTTTATTTAAATGTTTCGGTAATTCTTATGTTTACAACTCAACACACATTGACCGGCTTATCTTATACTTGACTATGATGAAGCCTTTTCGCAGCACGAGCCACTGTGTTACTTCCTGATTTATTTTTTCATCTGCCATTACCTCTTAACGTAGATACATAAAACGATTTTTCGTCATCCAAGAGCCAACTTGGATGGTTGAGTATGTCTCGTTGTTCGTCATGCATTGGTTTTTTTTCTTCATTTCTTTGTAGCCTTATTTTTCTTTCTGCTGCTTCTAGCGAAGCAAATGCATCTAAATTTTTGCCGATGGCCTTCTAATAATCCATAAAGAATCGGCTTATGCTATGATTCGGACGCTTCTGTTACATATAGTGCTATAGAAGCGTGCATATCCATCATTCCTAATCCCCTTGTGGGACGAAATTTATGACATAGATCTCCTTGCACCATTATACAGCTATTGGTATTTTTCATCACTATTCTAACTGAATTCTGTTGGATTCATTAATCTTTTCAAGTACTTCTTCAATGTAGAGATGCGACATCGACGGCAAAACATCGATGTTTTGAACATCGATGTTTTTACAATCAAGACATCGATGTCGATTAAACATCGACCACAAAACATCGATGTCGATTAAACATCGACCACAAAACATCGATGTTCAAGAACATCGATGTTTTTCGACATCGATGTTTTTTAATTTATACGTTCTTTAAACATTAACATATAAGTGCCCAAACGTATTTAAATTGATGATTAAGTGTAAAGCATGTTTAATTTTCATTATTAGTATATAAAAACATTGAGGTTTTCTACATAGTTGGTTTTACATAATCATTTATTAAATATTCAACTGCTAGGACCTAAACATCTTAATTATAGCTAAAACATAGATGTTAAAAACAAATTTTTATTGTTAAAACATATTTGTTTTTGGAGAAAAAATCAATAATTAAAACAACATCGATGTTGTAAAAAACGTTGTTTTTAACAAAAACAAAAATGTTTTAACACCGATGTTTTGTACAAAAAACATCAATATATATTCTCTTAATCTCATTGATGTTGAAACATGTTTTAACAATAAAAAGTTATTTTAACATTGAAGTTTTTGAAAATATAAATGTTTTAACATCGATGTTTTGGACGAAAAACATGAATAAATATGCTCTTAACATCCATGTTTCCGGCAAAAACAAATAGGTTTTAACATCGATGTTTTAACAATAACCAAGTTCTTTTTAATATCGATGTTATATACAAAAACAAATATACTCTTAACATCGATGTTCTAACTATAAAAAAGTTGTTTTTAACATCGATGTTTTTCTCCAAAACATCGGTGTTAAAACATTTTTGTTTTTGTTAAAAACAACGTTTTTTATTTTAGTTATATATCGATATATATGTTATATACAAAAACAAATATACTCTTAACATCGATGTTAACTTAACAATAACAAGAATAACTAACTAACAAGAATAAGAAAACATCGTAAATATGATTCAAAATCGATGTTTTTGACAAAAACGAAAATGTTTTAAAATCGATATTTTCGGCAAAAACAAATATGTTTTAACTTCGATGTTTTGGACAAAAACAAATAGGTTTTAAAATCGATGTTTTAACAATAACCAAGTTCTTTTTAACATCGATGTTATATACAAAAACAAATATGCTCTTAACATCGATGTTTTAACCATAACAAAGTCGTTTTAACATCGATGGTTTTGTACAAAACATCGATATTGAATCATATTTGTTCTTACAGAAAACATCGATGTTTTAAAAAAATTCTTTTTAACATCGATGTTATTGACAAAAACGAAAATGTTTTAACATCGATGTTACATACAAAAACAATTATACTCTTAATATCTATGTTCTAACTTTAACAAAGTTGTTTTTAACATCGATGTTTTTGTCCAATACAAATATGTTTTAACTTAGATGTTTTGGACAAAATCAAATAAGTTTTAACATCGATGTTTTAACAATAACCAAGTTCTTTTTAACATCGATGTTATATACAAAAACAAATATACTCTTAACATCGATGTTCTAACTATAACAAAGGGGTTTTTTTAAAACATCGATGTTTTCTTAAAAAACAAATATGATTTAATATCGATGTTTTGTACAAAACCATCGATGTTAAAAAGACTTTGTTATGGTCAAAACATCGATGTTAGGAGCATATTTGTTTTTGTATATAACAACGATGTTAAAAAGAACTTGGTTATTGTCAAAACATCGATTTTAAAACCTATTTGTTTTTGTCCAAAACATCGAAGTTAAAACATATTTGTTTTTGCCGAAAACATGGATATTAAAACATTTTCGT
This sequence comes from Aelia acuminata, assembly GCA_911387785.2. NCBI lineage: Eukaryota > Metazoa > Arthropoda > Insecta > Hemiptera > Pentatomidae > Aelia > Aelia acuminata. Next base: position 185,278,044 of record OU426978.1, on the reverse strand, counting down.
TTTTGTCAAAAACATCGATGTTAAAAACAATTTTTTTAGAACAACGATATTTTCTTATTCTTGTTAGTTAGTTATTCTTGTTATAGTTAGAACATCGATGTTAAGAGTATATTTGTTTTTACAGAAAACATAGATGTTTTAAAAAAATTGTTGTTAACGTTGATGTTTTGGACAAAATCAAATAAGTTTTAACATCGATGTTTTAACAATAACCAAGTTCTTTTTAACATTGATGTTATATACAATAACAAATATACTCTTAATATCGATGTTCTAACTATAACAAAGGTGTTTTTAACATCGATGTTTTGGACAAAAACATCGACGTTAACAACAATTTTTTTAAAACATCTATGTTTTCTGTAAAAACAAATATGTTCTTAACATCGATGTCCTAACTATAACAAGAATAACTTACTAACAAGAATAAGAAAACATCGTTGTTTTAAAAAAATTGTTTTTAACATCGATGTTTTTGACAAAAACGAAAATGTTTTAATATCCATGTTTTCGGCAAAAACAAATATGTTTTAACTTCGATGTTTTGGACAAAAACAAATAGTCCGCATTTCTTCTTCCAGGTTTGACCATGTCACAGGTTTTCCAACAGCCAAGCTTTCACCCATCTTGCTGTGGGCTTCTTCAGGGCCAATACAAGAATGAGAGTGGAGAAGGGGATCACTAACTTATAATCTTTCGTCGGGGGCGAAGTCTGTGTTCCCACTGGCTAGCGCCCGAGGGGGCGTGGTCAGGTGGAGGGGGTAGGGGAGGGGGGATGTCATCCGCTCTCTGAGATATGTTATGTTGTCTAATGTTATTTAGTGCAGGGTACCAGTTTTTACTAAGTCTGTATCCGTCTTCTTTGTTTATATTATTTGGTTGTTTTATAATTTCTATAGCTTCCCTGATGGATCTATGGTGGTAGTTGTCAATCCTAACTATGGCTTTGGTGTCTTCGAAGGCTATAGTGTGTTGTGTATTGTAAAAGTGTTCTGCTATGGCTGATTTGTCTGTTTGTATTTTCTTAACTGCGGCAATATGTTCTTTCAGTCGTGTGGTAATGTTTCTTCCTGTCTGTCCTATGTATTGTTTACCGCATGAACAAGGGATACTGTAAAGTCCAGGTTTGTTGAGTCCAAGATTGTCTTTTGGATTGGGCAGGATCTGTCCAATTTTCCTGTCTGTGGTGAAAATTGTTTTGATGTTGTTTTTTGTAAGTGTTCTGGCTATTTTTTCCGAGGTGCCTTTTACGTAGGGGATGACGGCTATGGGCTTCTTTTCTGTTTCAGTTTCTTTGGGGTGATGGTTGTCGGTCTTGGATTCTTGTTTAATGAATTCGGAAGTTATAGTCTCGTCTGAGTATCCGTTCTTTTTGAGGGCTGTCCGGAGTTTTCTTTTTTCTTTTGGAATTTTTGTGGGTTCAGTTATGGTCAATGCTCTGTGTATTAGTGTAGCAATGATCCCTCTCTTTTGTGATGGATGGTGGTGAGACTCTGCGTGTAAGTATCTGTCCGTGTGGGTCGGTTTTCTATAAACTGAATGCCCTAGAGTGAGGTCTTCCTTCTTTTCTACTAGTACGTCCAGAAAAGGTAGCTTGTTGTCCTCCTCGGTCTCCATGGTAAACTGTATGTTGGTGTGTATGTGGTTGATATGTTCATGAAACTCTTTAAGCAATTTTTCTCCGTGCTCCCATATTATGAAGGTGTCGTCTTCGTAGCGATACCAAACAACTGGTTTGAACTTGGCTCTTCTTAGGGCTTCTTCTTCAAAATGTTCCATGTATAGATCTGCTATGACAGGACTTAGTGGGTTGCCCATGCTTGCTCCTTCTTTTTGCTTGTAATACTTCCCGTTGAAGAGGAAGTATGCTGTCTTCAGACATATCTTGGCCAGATCCAATTCCTCTGCTGTAAGTATCTTCTGTAATAATAGAATAGTTTCATCAATAGGAACCTTAGTGTACAATGATTTTACATCAAAGCTCACCAGGATACTATTTTCTGAAATTTTGAGCTTCTTAATTTTCTCGATGAAGTCTTTAGAGTTCTTGATGTGGTGTTCTGAGTTTCCTACGTGTGGTTTGATGATTTGTGAGAGGTGTTTTGCAATGTAGTAAGTGGGTGATCCTATTGAGCTGACTATGGGCCGCATAGGAAAATTGTCTTTATGGATTTTGGGTAGTCCGTAGAGTCTGGGTGGAACTGGGTCGGATCTGGTAAGTTTCTTAAGAGACTGGTTGTTTTCAGGCAATTTCTTCATTATGTCTGTCAGTTGTTTGTTCACGTCTTTGGTGGGGTCCTTGTTTAGTTCTTCGTATGTCCCGTCAGAGAGGAGATTTAACATTTTAGAAATGTAATCTTCTTTTGACATTATTACCGTGGAATTCCCCTTGTCCGCTGGTAAAATAACGAGGTCTTCGCGGCTCTTGAGTTCGCTGAGGGCTCTTCTTTCTTCTTTTCGTAAGTTGGGTTCTTTTCGTAAGTAAACAAAGAAGACGGATACAGACTTAGTAAAAACTGGTACCCTGCACTAAATAACATTAGACAACAAAACATATCTCAGAGAGCGGATGACATCCCCCCTCCCCTACCCCCTCCACCTGACCACGCCCCCTCGGGCGCTAGCCAGTGGGAACACAGACTTCGCCCCCGACGAAAGATTATAAGTTAGTGATCCCCTTCTCCACTCTCATTCTTGTATTGGCCCTGAAGAAGCCCACAGCAAGATGGGTGAAAGCTTGGCTGTTGGAAAACCTGTGACATGGTCAAACCTGGAAGAAGAAATGCGGATAATGGATTCAGACCATGGAAGCCTGAAACAACAAAAACAAATAGGTTTTAAAATCGATGTTTTAACAATAACCAAGTTCTTTTTAACATCGTTGTTATATACAAAAACAAATATGCTCCTAACATCAATGTTTTGACCATAACAAAGTCGTTTTAACATCGATGGTTTTGTACAAAACATCGATATTAAATCATATTTGTTTTTACAGAAAACATCGATGTTTTAAAAAAATTGTTTTTAACATCGATGTTTTTGTCCAAAACATCGATGTTAAAAACACTTTTGTTATAAGTAGAACATCGATGTTAAGAGTATATTTGTTTTTTTATATAACATCGATGTTAAAAAGAACTTGGTTATTGTTAAAACATCGATGTTAAAACTTATTTGATTTTGTCCAAAACATCGAAATTAAAACATATTTGTTTTGGACAAAAACATCGATGTTAAAAACAACTTTGTTAAAGTTAGAACATCGATGTTAAGGGTATAATTGTTTTTCTATGTAACATCGATGTTAAAAAGAACCTGGATATTGTTAAAACCTATATGTTTTTGCCGAAAACATCGATTTTAAAACATTTTCGTTTTTGTCAAAAACATCGATGTTAAAAACAATTATTTTAAAACATCGATGTTTTCTGCAAAAACAAATATGATTTAATATCGATGTTTTGGACAAATATAAATATGTTTTAACATTGATGGTTTGGACAAAAATCATCAATACATATGATCTTAACATCGATGTTTTGGACAACATCAAATATATTTTAACATATTTATTTTTGCAGAAAACTTCGTGTTTTAAAAAAAAGTTGTTTTTAACATCGATGTTTTGGTTTTGTCCAAAACATCGATATTAAATCATATTTCTTTTTGCAGAAAACATCGATTTTTTTAAAAAATTGTTTTTAGCATCGATGATTTTGACTAAAAAGAAAATGTTTTAACATCGATGTTTTAACAATAACCAAGTTCTTTTTAACATCGATCTTGTATACAAAAACAAATATACTCTTAACATCGATGTTCTAACTATAACAAAGTTGTTTTTAACATCGATGTTTTTGTCCAAAACATCGATGTTAAATCATATTTGTTTTTGCAGAAAACATCGATTTTTTTTAAAAAATTGTTTTTAGCATCGATGATTTTGACTAAAAAGAAAATGTTTTAACATCGATCTTGTATACAAAAACAAATATACTCTTAACATCGATGTTCTAACTATAACAAAGTTGTTTTTAACATCGATGTTTTTGTCCAAAACATCGATGTTAAATCATATTTGTTTTTGCAGAAAACATAGATGTTTTTAAAAAATTGTTTTTAACATCGATGTTTTTGATAAAAACGAAAATGTTTTAAAATCGATGTTTCCTGCAAAAACAAATATGTTTTAACTTCGATGTTTTGGTTAAAAACGAAAATGTTTTAAAATCGATGTTTTCTGCAAAAACAAATATGTTTTAACTTCGATGTTTTGGACAAAAACAAATAGATTTTAACATCGATGGTTTAACAGTAACCAAGTTCTTTTTAACATCGATGGTTTAACAGTAACCAAGTTCTTTTTAACATCGATGTTATATACAAAAACAAATATGCCCTTAACATCGATGTTTTGACTATAACAAAGTTGTTTTAACATCGATGATTTTGTACAAAACATCAATATTAAATCATATTTGTTCTTACAGAAAACATCGATGTTTTAAAACAACGTTGATTTTTTAAAAAAGTTGCTTTTAACATCGATGGATTAGACAACATCAAATATTTTTAACATCGATGTTTTAACAATAACCAAGTTCTTTTTATATATACTTTTAACATCTATGGTTTTGTCCAAAACATCGATGTTAAATCATATTAGTTTTTGGACCAAACCATCGATGTTAAAACCTATTTGTTTATGTCCAAAACATCGATGTTAAAACATTTTGGTTTTTGTCGAAAACCTCGATGTTATTAAGAACTTGGTTATTGTTAAAATATCGATGTTAAGAGCATATTTGATTGTTAAAATAATATCAATGTTATTAAGAACTTGGTTATTGTTAAAACACCGATGTTAAATATTTGATGTTGTGTAAAACATCGATGTTTTCTGCAAAAGCAAATATGATTTAACATCGATGTTTTGGACAAAACCATAGATTTTAAAAAGAACTTGGTTATTGTTATAACATCGATGGTTAAAAAGATTGGATGTTGTCTAAAACATCGATGTTAAACACATATTTGTTTTTTGTCACAAAATTGGATGTTAAAACATATTTTTTTTTTGTCGTTGATGTTAAAAACCACTTTTTATTGTTAAAACATAAATGTTTTTAAGATCGATGTTAAGAGCATATAAATTGATGTTTCTTGTCCAAAACATCGATGTTAAAACATTTTGGTTTTTGTTAACAACATTAATGTTAAAAAAAAATTTTAAAACAACATCGGTGTTTTCTGCAAAAACTAATATGATTTAACATCGATGGTAAAAACAACTCTGTTATAGTTAAAAACATCGGTATTAAGAGCATATTTGTTTTTAAAAAAATATCGATGTTATTAATAACTTGGTTATTATTAAAACATCGATGTTAAATATTTGATGTTGTCTAAAACATCGATGTCTTCTGCAAAAAGAAATCTGTTTTAATATCGATGTTAAATAATATTTGATGTTTGTCACAACATCGTGTTAAAAACAACTTTTTTTAAAACATCGATGTTTTCTGCAAAAAAAAACCTTTTTTAACATCAATGTTTTGGACAAAAATACCAATGTTAAAAACAGCTTGATAGTAAAAACATCGATGTTAAGAGCATATTAGTTTTTGTCAAAATCATCGATGTTAAAATCAACATAGCATTTGTTAATTCTAAAAAAAAAAAAAAAAAAAAAAAAAAAAAAGCTTACTATTAAAAACATCGATATTAACATCGGCCCACAAACATCGATGGTCCGAAAGCATCGGCTACGTAACATCGATGTTAAAAACATCGACATCGATGTCGCATCCCTACTTCAATGCAGGACTTTCCCCTCCTGAAACCACACTGATATTGCACTACCTATATCTTTATAAGTGTTAGATCTAATTTTAGCATTTAGGATTTTTAGGCAAAATTTCTTTTGCGCCGTGTAAGCTAATAGCCCTGTAGTTGATACAGTCTAGGACAACATTCAACATTTGTGTATCGGGCATATTTTCTTCCATCCCTATTTGTAACATAATATCCTGCACGTGCTTCACAGTTTCTGATTCTCCTTGTTTAAAAGTAAATAACATCAACATATTATTAACTCAGTCTATTGACTGAATTAAGGTCTTAATGAAAAAATGCCAAAAAAATATATTTTTTACAGAAGCTAGAAAAGAAGTAGCCTGAATTTTTCGTACTCCTCGCCGTGGGCAGGTCCTACCTTGCCCCTACCTTCTTTCTGACCTGCTCGATGTTACGACATCAGGTAAATTATTTTTATTTTTATTTCTTATCCAACTGCAATTAGAAATTGGAGAAATACTTTTAGTAATTTCTTCTTAAATGTTAACGGCTCTATCGGCTTGTTTTTTGAAAGTCGCTTGGCTTGAAAATAATAACCTTAAAGGGTTGTTAAAAAGAAGTAATATTCTTCTTAGTATTACCGTAGACAACCTTATGGTACATCAAAATTATTATTAATTTTTTTTTTTTTACTTTTACTTGTCAATGATTTTGTTCGTTTCGTTTCATAAAACTAATTGAGGTAACAGTTACTACCAGAGGTCGAAGAACAAATATTTAGACTCAAACCAAACGTCAAGACTGGAGTTTATTTCTCATTCTTAAGACAAAATAATGTGTGAGATCATTTCTTAAACATAAGGGGAACATGTCATCAGCATGTCGTTTCCAACATGAATCGTCTCTTACTGATTCTATGTCCCAGAGCACTGCATAATAAGACCAAGCGCACATTTTAGAGAGCCGTCAGAAACTCATCTAGTACTTCTATTGTCATTTGATTTTAAGATCAGCATTTCGGCATTGCTGGAGAATTTCCTTCGAATTTTAAATTGTATTTGTCTATCTCATGTGAACATCTCCTTCTGTCCCATTTTTCAAAATTTTGTCTCTTTGGGATTTTATTGAAAAATAGAATACAATTGGTACTTAATGCTAGAAAAATATTTCATTATTCAACAAAACTTTTTTTTTTTTATTAGACCCTTTGCAGTTCTTTCACACATATTTGAGTTAAAATAGTTGTTACATCGGTTCCGACTCACGTTGTTTACTGAACTTCGGACATCACAAGACACATCTGCAAAAGAATGATTTGCCAATGAAAAAGTTCATTTTTTCTGTTGTGTTGATTACTCGGTGCAATGTGTCACGGGTATAACAAGAGCTTCAGGAAATGCCATCAGTTTACCTGTTACCCTGACCATCATGATCTGCTAAATTGAATAACCTGAATTACCTTTACGTAATTGGAATCTGGAGCGTTAGGTAAAGGATTTAGTAAGGAGATAATTCCTTGGCTCTGAATTATCTCCTTACTACATTTAAGAATTAAATTTATTACCGTAATGAAAACATATATTATCCTTCCTTCTTTTTCACCTTTTCGTTCTCCATGGTATCTTCAATGAGGAATGCAATTTTCAAAATTTATCTTTCCCGAATTTATCTTACATCTTTCTCAGTCTTTCAGGGTTTATCGCATTTATGCATAAATATATACGTATTTCATTTTATAAAAATGAACTCTTCCATGGGATTTTTCATACTCCCATAGTATACATTTAACTTTCGAACGGAGTTTTACATAAAATGTAGTTTTTATTATTATTATTACTATTTTTTTTCCTTAACGCTGTTTTCAAATATGTATAAAAAACCAACAACATTTGTTGAACAGAAACATTTCAGCTTCGGCGTAGTAGAAATTTATCTTACTTACCCTTTGATCTTCTTATTGTGTTAATTGACTGTCCCTGAAACCTCCTCTCAGGCAAGGTACATTAATTGAAGCTCGAGGTACTCGAGATAAGAAGGAACCGAAGAGAAGAGGTAGCACTAATAAGGCTTCGGATTTGGTTATAAGAGCCACACCCTTCACCTCACAAGTATAATAGTTCATATTGCAATAATATCATAAACAATATCATAGAGTACAAAAAGCGCGTAATGTTCGCGTGGTTGATCGCCAATAACAAACTTACAAAAATACTTGACGTTGTAAACTATAAAGAAAGAATTTTATATTAATTTAAAAATTGACGATCGACAAGAGATGCCCAAAATTGGACAAAAATTTTCCACCTTTCGTAAATACTTGCAAAACTTGCGAGATCGAGGGAGAGGTATCAGTGAAGAGGAAGGATTGGCTCCGCTCGGAAGCGAGCTCTGTGGTGAAGTGGTTAGCACACCGCGCATGTCACGCGGAAGACCCGGGTTCGACTCCCGGCGGAGCCCAATCTTTTAACTAAAAAAAAAAAATTATTTAAAATAATATAAAGATAGAAATACACAAAAAACAGGTATTGATCTCAGTAGCACGCTGGAATTTCCATTATACAGTATCATCATACTGATACTTATATCTCATGCCATCTAAGTACTTTTACTATAAAACTACTAATGGTGATTGGGTCCGCATTATGGGATAATGGAATGGGCACTCTGCCATTAATGCTCTCTGGGAATGCATTTTCTAACCTAACACCGTTTTTATTTAGCCCGTTATTGATAATTAGCCTCAGACCAAACTTGATATCTAGGGAAGAAGAATCCCCAAAACAAATAAACCTATTGTTTTAATTATTGCTATTACACGTATGTGGTAAATATAATCAAAACAAAGATTATTTGTTTAAGGAGCACAGAGCTATAACTTAATTAGGCATAAATGTTTCAGATTAAACTTGAGTATAATGTTATATCAAGGTATCCTGGGATCGCAACACATCATATTCAGGTGGTTGAGTGATGATATGAACCATTCCAAATAATTGTAGCACTAATCACCCGTAGCGCACCCTTTGTCGCGCCCCATCATCAACCCACCGGCTGGGATTAATTGTACCCCGCGCCTCATCCATCCGGGTCCGACCCTCATTTCCCATCAAGCCTTAATATCTGGCCAGTGTTCTTCCAACTCTCCTCCCATGGAACTTTAATCAATTTCAGTAATAATCAAGGATGAGGTGTTACATCATTAGGCGGTTCTGATGAAACTGTTAACTGGTAGAGAGCAATGATTAGTTTAAACAACAAAACTATATCCTTGTGGAAGTAATAGAAGATGGAAATTTAACCGTTTAAAATATTGTAAAATACTTATAACATCATATTCGCAGTTATTGCTACTTCATAAAAAAGTTGCTGTTTCCTTAAATTACGAAGTTACTTCAAGGTGATGTCATCGTGATCACCAATAACTAACAGGATTTCTCCCATAGTTTTTCAATTATGAGAACCCAGTTTATAGAGTTTGAGTGTGCCCCAGGAGGGAATCGGTCCTAGAAAAAATCTGTGACAGAATATAAAAGTGATTCTGCCATAAATACCATAACTGTGGCTGCAGCGGAGTGTCCAAATAAAAAAATCATTTTTTACTTTGTTTGTTTGTTTAACGTCCCTTTATGGTTATTAGGCTAATCGGACGATGCTACAGTGGGAGCCCTAAATTTTTCCTACCAATTATATTTAGTATAGGATCTCTAACGAATAACTGACATCGTACTGTACCTTACCTTCATTTTACGTCCTATCCGAGGGACGGCGTAGCCAAGGATTTTTTACTCTCTTTAAAAAATCCTAGGGCCACCGCGGGGCGCGAACCCGCGATTTTTAGTATTGCAGTCTGCTATGCTAGCCTCTACGCCACAGGTGGCCCCTTTTTTGATTTGCTTGGACATGATTTAGCAGATTATTGGCATATTTATTTAGTTTATTTAGCACTGGGTTGCGGGGTGGCCGAGTGGGCAAACGCGTCAGAAAATACGCGTTGCCAATGGCAACATATGATTGAGAACCGAAAGATGGCAAGTTCAAAACCCGGAGCCAGGGGAAATTTAATAATAATCGGCATCAATCCCCCACCCTCTCCCCTGGCCCGGGAAACCCCGTATAGCCTAAAAGGCGAGGAAGGGGAGGACCAAGAAGGAAAAAAAAAAGTTTATTTAGCACTTCACAAGATAAGTGTTATCCTGAATCTTAAAGTTTATTCATCAAGGTGTCGCCTGTAAATTTATAAGTTATCTGCAAGCAAATTTTTAAAAAAGTTCGAACTTAACATTTAACGCTGCAGCCAAGGATATATAAAGGGTGATCCAAACCCACAAGTTGAAATAATGGCGCTTGTTCCTAACGTAAACTGTTCCAAAACAACTTATTAAAGGAATCGCTCACAGTTTGAAAATCGTTCAGTTGTTCAACAGTAGAACTTGGTGTAGAGGCTTACTGCAAGGGTAAGGTCTATTTAATCATCATACAAAGCGAGCAATCCGTACCACCGAGAAAAGGTTCTAGAAAACTGGAGCATTTGAGTTTTCTAGAAGTAGTAGTGCTTTCAGGCACTGCTTCTCACTGGTATGAGGAATATCGGAACTGAAGACAAGTCGTTTCGCAGAGTTTGGTCCTTTCTCATGGCTCTCTTTCTGGCATCTGCTAAGATTTTATATCCAAATCCATCAAAAATAAAAGCTACTCAAGAACTGAAACCCAGAAATTTTTCTTGGATGGAGGGGGGGGGGGTCAGTCAGGGATGGATGCAGTAAGCTGTGTATTTAGCAACCCTAATAAAGTATTTATTTTAGAAAATATAGTTTATAGAAAGTTGGGGTTGAATCAGAGACGTTAAGATTTTTAAAATAGGAGTAACTCTGGACAGAATATATCCATATATACTTTTTATACATGAATTTCAGATCTGCTACTTCGTCTACTCCTACTCTACTCACTTCCTATATTAGTGAAAATCCAATCCTCAAAAAAAAAAAAAAAATTCTAATTTCAATAGAGTAATGATTTGTTGATCATATCTTTAATCAGGATTATTTTCAATCTCATGGCTTTCAAAAAAGAAACATGTATACACTCATATGAATAGGTGATAATATACAATTATCTCCCAAAAATGGACTCAGGATTATAGGTGCACAGTCCCTTAATAACTAAGCTACTACGTTCCCCTCGTTGTTAATTATCTTTGAGAAATTTGACGATAAATTATGCATTCCCATGGAATTTTTTTTTAAACATCTATTCTTATGCCTTTTACGTAACAATTCCAGGAGAGGAATCTAAACATAAAGCAAAAGAAATATTTTTGTATCTTATATAACTTGTCTCTATTTCAGTGTTCTCCTGCTTCAGTCATCTTACATTTTCCACATTAATAGCGGCCGTGTTTAGCTTTTCTATTCTCTCCTCACTTTTGGTTATTTAATTTCAATTAATAAGAAATTATTTAGGTGAAACCAAGATAAGCTAAATCAGAATTGCATAGGTAAGTACAAACTAGAATTTGAATTTTATACACAAGAAAAGAAGAGCAAAATATTTCTTTAACGTTTTTGGAAAAGCCGAGAGCTCGTGGTTCATTATTTTTAAATAGTCTGCACTATTTATTCTTCGGAATAAATCATCAGATTTCGCCGGAAAGTTAATTCAGGTAAATCTGCAATATAAAGCAAATCGCTGGAGCAAGTAATCACGGGCCATTATAATATGACTCTGCCCTCAGAAGTACCACCGGGGTCTAATTAACGTTTATTACAACGAGGGATTGCTAATTGTGTTTGTGGAGGACCGAGCGAGCGAGGGGAGATCGATGGGTTGCCATGGTGACGGAGGCTGCCCCACCTCTCCGATAGCTCACGGCCCACTTGATCAATACTTCACCGCCCCCCCCCCCCAAACTCCCCCCCCCCCCTGTTCACGACGATGCAACATTGCCAGTGATGTGTCAAAACATCTATAGGCGAAAAGTCCACTATATCCATGAGATTCTTCTACTTAGGTATCGAGGGATCTTAGATCGCATATCTAATGGAAGGATAGACGAAACATATGCACAAGAAAATTTATATTTGAATATAACTAAAAAATATGGGAATGTAATAAAAGTGCTGTAATATAATCAAAGTAGTACATTATTTGCTTCTACACTTATGCTGAAATTCTTTTAAATGAAAAAGCTTGAAGATGAAACAAATAATATAGTAAAACAAATAGCCACAGAAACCTTTGAACAATGTCCGGAAAAATTATTTACCGCGGTACCAATGAGAATTTGAAATAAATATATTTTACCAGGAAACACTTTTCGCTCTTCAAGACTATAAAGTAGATTGATAAAGATCAGGAATGGAAAGATATGTAATCTTGTATTATACTGCGTGCAGTATAATGTTTGACCGAGACAAAATGCCATGCATCATCCAAATTCAGTTTTGATTCATCTTAAGTTAGTACTTAAGCACCAAGGATACGGTTGAAATCATTAATTATTGGTTGCCTGGTTACCTGAACGTATACCTATTGTATCCGATAAAGGCCTATTTACACACATCAGTGACGGTACCTGTCAGTGATTCAACTTCCTGTAATCTCTCAGTTCCTTCGATTCACACACAACCGTAACGTCACCGGCACCAGTCAGTACTTTTTCTCAGCTAAAAATTACATACATTGTTGCTAAATATGACCAGATTTTCTACAAAAGAGTTGCTAATGATTGCGCTAATTCTGGATGAAGAGGAGAACATACAAGTTATGAAACAGTGGTTTGATCAGACTTGGATAAAAAGACAAACAGAAGGAGAGTTCGCTACACTCTATAAGGAATTGATGGACGATGGAGCAATGAGGCATTTCCATAATCTATTCCATTCATAAACAATCCAAAATCGGATTTTAAAATATGTACATTATTCAGATTGGTTCAATGAAAAATTTTAATTGATCCAAGTTTTTCTAGGACATCTTTCTAGGACATATAGTACTTGAGCTATGTGCGTTTACATGTTTTAAAATTGCCTCTCTTCGATTTTAATGAAAACAAGACAATGATGATATATTTTATAGGAAATATAAAATATAAATATAAAAATATTTATTTTTCAGTTCGACAAGTTACATAAAATTTGTGTGATCTGTGCCCCCTGTAAAGAATAAATCTCCTGGCATAAAAGCATCCCTTCCACAGACTGCCTATTAATGAGGAAGATTGCAACTAAAATGTAACTCCTGACTCCAATGAAATAAGTTCTACCTTTGGATGATTGGAACATAAAATATGCTGCATAACTTCAATAGAAAATTATATAAAGTTAGGTTAATTATAAATTATCTATAAACGTCAGATCATTATAGTGAATGTATTTTTTACATTATGTAATGAGGCCACAATGTTGATAGTTATCCTGCTACTTGTCATTTAAAACAGCCTTGTTGCTATTTCCGCCTAGTTAAATGTGTTGGTTGATATACGTAGGTATGTAGAATTCAGAAATTTATGTTATCGGTAATATTATTCAAAATTTGGAGGATTTGGAAAAAAAAATAATACACTGTATTCAGTCGTTTTTTCAGGGTCTGTGTTTTCAGTTTGACCTGAGGGTCCAAATTTTTATTAAAATGAATAAAGTCAATAAAATGTTCATAAACTTTTTCGTAATTACATTATCTAATTGCCTAATAGCACAGATGTTAGTAGAGATTGTTCTACTGCTGAATCAGCAGTCTGCCCCTTGTTGGCCTCTTTCTCTCTCTCAGCTTCCCAAGCGTCTTCAAGTACCTCGAGCTTCAATTAATGTACCTTGCCTCAGAGGAGCTTTCAGGGACAGGCAATTAACACAATAAGAAGATCAAAGGGATCCTCCTACAAGGCTAAGTAAGATAAATTGCTACTACGCCGAAGCTGAAATGTTTTCAGCTCAACAAATGTTGTTGGTTTTTTATACATATTTGAAAACAGTGTTAAGAAAAAAATATATAGGGTAAACCCTACAGTTATTGGCACCCCAACTTTAACTTAAAGAAATAGGTAAACGGGTCCTAATTTTATTACAAGAAATACATGAGTCTAATGTTTGAAGGGTCCTCAAGTCCCTTGAAGGAAGTCATCTATGAAGTAAGACTTTAACAAACTAACCATAGGGAAGATTTCACAATTAAATCCACAGGGTGCCAATAACTAGATTTGGCACTTTTAACAATATATATTGCCATATTGTAAAACTGTTGAACATTTGACCCAAAAAAAACCTCATGAGTCTTTATGAGGATAGATAATGAGGAGCTATAGGAAGTTTCTATTTGATCCCTTAATAAAAAGTTTTTTTTTAATTCAACCACCGAAATGTAGTCTTAAGGATGCCAATAACTGTATGGTTTGCCCTATATGGAGCATAATGAAAACTACATTTACATGGGAGTATGAAAAATCCCATGAAAGTAAGTACATAAAATGAAATACTTCTTTATTTGTTGTGATAAAACACGAAAGACTAAGAAAGCTGTAAGGTAATTTCGGGAAAGATAAATTTTAAAATTGCATTCCCTCATTGAAGATACTCTGGAGAATGAAAAGGTAAAAAAGAAAGAAGGGTAATTTATGTTTTCATTACGGTAATAAATTTAATTCTTAAATGTAGTAAGCATTTATTTCTGAGCCAAGGGATTATCTCCTTACCAACTCCTTTACCTAATGTTCCATATTCCAATTACGTAAAGGTATGACTTATTCAATTTAACAGACCATGATGGTCAGGGTAACAGGTAAACTGGTGGTATTTCCTGTAGCTCTTGTGACATACAGCGTTGTTTGTTGTACAATACTTGACACATACAGCGAGTAATTAACACAATAGAAAAAATGAACTTTTTCATTGGCAAATCATTCTTTTGCAAATGTGCCGTGTGATGTCCGAAGTTCAGTTAACAACGTGATTCGGAACCGATGCAACAACTATTTTAACGCAAATATGTATGAAAGAAGTGCAATGGTTCTAATAGATAAAAAACTATTTCTTGAATTATGAAATGTTTTTCTACCATTAAGTTACCATTTTTATTATATTTTTCAATAAAATTTTGAAAAATGGGACAGAGATGTACAGATGAGATAGACGAATACAATTTAAAATTCGAATGGAATTCTCCAGCAATACAGCAATACTGATCTTAAAATCAAATGAAAATAGATGTGATGGATCAGTTTCTGACGGCTGTCTAAATATATGTCTATTAACTTAGACAACCTTATGGTACCTCAAAATTATTATTATTTTTTTTTTTTTTGCTTTTACTTTTCAATGATTTTGTTCGTTTCATTTCATAAAACTAATTGAGGTAACAGTTTAATATTTAAAATGAGAACAATGTTATTGCCAATAATTATCGTCTTACTGTCAGGGGTCGAAGAACAAACATTAGACACAAACATAACCTCAAAAATGGATTTATTTCTCATTCTTAAGACAAAATACTATGTGAGATCATTTCTTTAACATCTGGGGAACATGTAATCAGCATGCCGTTTCCGACATGAATTCAGTAAAAATAGTTTTTTTTTTTCGTATTTTCCAGCTTTGAACCAAAAATATTTATTTGCGTTTGCTATTTTTACTTTTTCCAGGGCAGCCACTTGGGTGACAAACGAGTATGGTACCAGCCATTTATCAGGAACCCTTCGAACAACCCCCTATACAACCACCAAGATCCCTCACTTGATGGCCTCGAGGATAAAGTTATCTTCCCGACTACTCCTCGGGCGTCTTCCCGTCGGTTCATCATTCACAACACTTTGAATCAACAACGATTTGCTCCGCCTCCAGTCCTCTATCTCCTCATAACCGGCCATCGCCAAGATCTAAAAAGAATTATACGAATCGGAAATAGGTATCAATGTAGCCTATGCATCACCATCGAGCGATTCCCCAGCCTGTCCAACTCTTTTTACTTTCACTTACCTATTTATGAAGTATATAGTAAGGAAAGTATTGCGATCGTGAAAAATTTCGACTTCCGGTTTTCAACGGAAATACACGTTTTGGGGTCCCCTGAGTCCAAATAACCAAGTCCCACGAAATGGTGTGTGTGTGTGTGTGTGTGTGTGTGTGTGTGTGTGTGTGTGTGTCTGTCTGTCTGTCTGTGTGTGTGTGTGTGTGTGTGTGTGTGGGTTTGTGTGTGTGTGAACAGACTTGCTCAAAAACTATGAATCGTACGAACCTCAAATTGGGTATTTGTTGTATAAATATGTCCGCGATGTGACAGCAAAAATTAAATTAAAATTGGCCAAATGGAGGGGGTACTTTATTTAACGAATTTTGTCTAATTTTTACGTTGTTTTCGATTTTCTCAAAAACGGCTCTAATGATTTTGATTAAACTTGATATTTGATGTGTGTATGTGCCCGCGATATGACAGTCATAATTTCATCATAATAGGTGAAACGGAGGGGGTACTTTATTTGATAAACTTTTTCTTATATTCATGTGTTTTTTTTTTATTTACTCAACAACGACTGTAATGATTTTGATCAGACTGGATATTTGGTGTATGTATATGCTCACGATGTGACAGCCAAAATTTCATCAAAATTGTTCAAACGCAGGGGGCTATTTATTTTAAACTTTTTTTCTAATTTTTACATTTTTTTGGAACATCTCAAAAACGGCTTTAATGATTTTGATTAAATTAATCATTTTTAATCAAAATCAAGTCTTCTTTTTTATCTTATTTATAGAAATGGCAATTAAAAAAACATGTAATATTTCTAACCTTAGTAAGTTGGTAAGTGAGAGTTGTGTGTTGCGCGCATCGCACCAGATTTTTTATTTTTACATGCATAAGTATTTTATTATTATTACTTGTTAATGTTAAAGTTTTATTCAGCCAAACCCTTCCTCAAGTTTCTTTCTCCTCAAACCAATTTAGTTTACTTTCTTTTATTGATCATTTGAAAATATTTACTTATTGTGTACGTATTCTGCAGTTGTAAATTTCAATAAATAAATTTAAAAAAAAAGTTTAATAATAAAATTTGCAATATTTTTGCAAAGCTATGTCTTATAGAGAGAAGGATTAAGCGAGAATATATTTAAAATCAACCGAGATTAAGTCTAACTGTCTAAAATGGATCACATGCTTCGCCACAAAATCAATGTTATACAGTGCCCGGCCTAAGGAGTCCAAAGGGGAGAGCAGTAAGGACCGCACTAAGGAGGCACCTGCCGACTAAAAAAGGTGGAAAAAGCAGGCTTACTTAGAGTGTCGAATTTTGATCTATTGGGTTAATGCAGATTTCCTCTATTGCGATATCTAATCGGAAGTACGATTTTGTCAAATTTATTTTTACGAATTTAAATTAGGGCTCAGCGCTGCGCAAACGGCTCGTAATATAAACAAAGGGGTGTACTATTAACGAGTACACGGTGCAGCGTTGGTTCCAGAAGTTTCGCAGTGGAGATTTCGACCTCGAAGACAAGAAAGGTCGGGGCCGTCATTTTGCTCTTGACAACGACCAGCTGAGGCCAATAGTGGAAGAAGACCCAACCAAAACCACCCGAGAAATAGCGGTAGAACTCGGCGTGAACCAATCCACAGTTGTACGCCGCTTGGAAGCAATTGGTAAGGTAAAAAAGTTGGCCAAGTGGGTGCCACACCAATTAAATGACCACCAAAAAAATCGCTGCTTTGAAATCTGTTCCACGCTTGTGACACGCAATAAAAATGATCCATTTCTCGATCGTATTGTGACATGCGATGAAAAATGGATCTTATACGACAACAGAAGGCGTGGCAGCCAATGGCTGGGCAAAGATGAACAACCAAAACCTTTCCCGAAGCCCAACCTGCACTCAAAAAAAGTTATGGTCACAGTTTGGAGTATACTGCTGGTGTTATCCACTACAGCTATCTCAATCGAGTTGAGACTATAACTGCTGACAAGTACTGTAAAGAAATTGACAACATGAATCAAAAATTACAACGTCTCTGCCCAGCATTGATGAATCGGAAGGGACCTATCCTTCTCCATGATAACGCCAGACCACTCGTCGCACAACCACCGCTACGACGACTGCACGAGTTGGGCTACGAAGTTCTCCCACACCCACCTTATTTACCCGACCTCTCTCCTACAGACTTCCACCTTTTCAGGCATCTGGATAATATTTTGAGGGAGAAAAATTTTCAAAACCAGGATGAAATTGAAAATTCTTTTCGTGACTTCATTGAGTCCAGGGATTCTGATTTTTTTTCTGGTGGAATAAGAATGCTTGTTGAACGTTGGCAAAAGTGCATTGATTCAGATGGAAATTATTTTGATTAAGTGTATATAGTTAAAGTAAAGATATGGCCTATTTTCAATGAATATTAAAAACCTGCATTAATTTTGCATCAACCCAATAGTTTTTCTACATACAAACTAAATACAATTCTAAACGATTAACGAATGAAGTTCAAATCTCTTCTTATTTTGAATTCCAAAAAATACTACAAATACCGATCTTTGTACGCCGAAATTTAAGAAATAAGTTGTAAATAGAAAAAAAAATGGACGAAATAATAAATGTAGGCATTACATCAATCACAATTTTTCTTCAGATCCCTAAACAGAAATATTTTATTTAATCGATTATAAACAAACAACGCCCATGAACTTATGAGGTTTAAGCGAAAACAAAAGAGAATCGAAAAAGGTGGTTTACTGATGGCTATAAAACGTCTTGAAGATGAATAATTTCTTTTTCTATTCACTCCCTTGTTCCATTTTATTTTATGGTCCCCATTTAAATTTGATGGCATTGCTTATCGAAGTACTTATTTGACTTTAGCAATCCGTCCAGAAAAGTTTTTTTTTCACAGAATCGTACTTCTGTTATCTATTACTCTTAAAATTTGTAAATACCTTAGGGTTGTAAACGGAATTGTTGAAATTAACCTAATGATGAATATTTAATTATTTAACATGTCATGATAACATGAATTTTGTTATTATCTTATAAATAAAGTTGAAATTCTGTTTGTTTGTTCTTTATAGAAATCCATACCGTTTGTCCTAAATTCTCCAAATTTCGCTTAGTGGTTCTTTGATACCAGGTGCGAACACCTGTCCATATTAAAATTGCATAACTTCAGCCAATCTCATGGTATATTCTTTATTGTTAAAAAAATCGTCATTATCTCGCTTTACAATGGATTTTTTTTTACGAAATCGACCGTTTGAGTCGAAAAACAGCCTAAAATATCATTTTATACATTTTGAAGTGGCCAACAAGGCCCGGTAAGACCGTCCCTTGGTAGGCGTCGAGTTCTGGGATTTTTAAACCATATGTTTTTTGTTTTTTTTTAACATTACAATACGTTTATTGTAATGTTAAAAATAGACAGGCAGAATCGCGGGAAACTGAGTCTGCCCAGGAATACGAGGCCCGCTTTGCGCCACAAAGGCTTAGGCAAGCCGATTTGCGAGAAGCTGAAACTGCAGGCCAATATTTCTGTTGTTTGTTTGTTTTTTATAGAAATCCATATCGTTTATCCTAAATTCTCCAAACTTCGCCAGTAGTTCTTTCATACCAGGTGCGAACACCTGTCCATATTAAAATTGCATAACTTCAGCCGATCTTCAGCTGATATTCTTTATTGTTTTAGAAATCGTAATGAACTCACTTTACAATGTTTTTTACGAAATCAACCGTTTCATTAGAAAAATAAGATTCCCCGATCAAACCGGGTTATACAGCTTAAAGATGAATTTCTGTTAGTTTGTTTTTTCTTAATAAAAATCCGTACCGTTTGTCCTAAATTCCCCAAATTTCGCTCAGTGGATCTTTCTTACTAGATGCGAACACCTGTCCATATTAAAATTTCATAACTTCAGCCAGTCTCTGGGTATATTCTTTATTGTTAAAAAAATCGTTATGATCTCACTTTAAATTTGTTCACGTTTATTAGAAAAATGAAATTCCCCGGGTGAAACCGGGATATACAGCTAGTAATCTATATAAATAAAGATGAAATTCTGTTTGTTTGTTTGTTCTTTATAGAAATCCATACCGTTTGTCCTAAATTCTCCAAATTTCGCTCAGTGGTTCTTTGATACCAAATGCGAACACCTGTCAATATTAAAATTGCATAACTTCGGTCGATCTTCAGCTGAGATTCTTTATTGTTATAAAAACCGCAATGATCTCGCTTTACAATGTTTTTTAACAAAATTAACCGTTTTCTTAGGAAAATTTTAATTCCCCGGGTGAAACCGGGATATACAGCCATCTATATAAATAAAGATGAAATTCTGTTTGTTTGTTCTTCATAGGAATCCATACCGTTTGTCATAAATTCTCCAAATTTCGCTCAGTGGTTCTTTGATACCAGGTGCGAACACCTGTCTATATTAAAATTGCATAACTTCAGTCGATCTTCAGCTGAGATTCTTTATTGTTATAAAAACCGTAATGATCTCGCTTTACAATGTTTTTTAACTAAATTAACCGTTTCATTAGAAAAATGGAATTCCCCCTATGAAACCGGGATATACAGCTATCTGTACAAATAAAGATGAAATTCTGTTCTTTTATTTTTTCTTAATCGAAATCCATACCGTTTGTCCAAAATTCTCCAAATTTCGCTCAGTGGATCTTTTATACTAGGTGCGAACACCTGTCCATATTAAAATTTCGTAACTTCAGCCGATCTTCAGCAGATATTCTTTATTGTAATAAAAATCGTAATAATCTCCTTTTCAATGATTTTTTACGAAAGCGGCCGTTTTCTTAGAAAAATTTTAATTCCCCGGGTGAAACCGGGATATACAGCCATCTATATAAATAAAGATGAAATTCTGTTTGTTTGTTCTTCATAGGAATCCATACCGTTTGTCATAAATTCTCCAAATTTCGCTCAGTGGTTCTTTGATACCAGGTGCGAACACCTGTCCATAATAAAATTGCATAACTTCAGCCAATTTCTAGGTATGTTCTTTATTGTTATAAAAATCGTCCTGATCTCGCTTTACATTAATTTTTACGAAATCGACCGTTTGAATCGATAAAAGTCTCACTTTATAGATTTAAAAAATCAAATTCTCCGGGTGAAACCGGTATATACAGCTATTTTTTAAATATTTTTATAAGAAGATAAAAGATACGCCTTAGTCGGGATTTGAACCCGTATATCCTTATCACTAGTAAGGCGCTCTTGCTACTTGGCACATATCTAATTTGCAGTAGTCAAGTGACCTTACTAAATGGATTTTTTGTGAGGATTTTTACCACTCCCCTGTAGAATTCTCAAATTTTGGGAGATCAGTGATAAAGAGGCAGTGAACAGAAAGGCTTGACTTGACGGGGATATGTGCCTGGTAGCACAGCTGGTTGGAGCGCCTTACTAGAGATAAGGAAAGACGGGTATAAAGATAAAGATCAAATTCCCAACAAATTTTTCTCTTTGTATAAAAAATATTTACTATTAATGTATACATGTTTATATTACATTAAACTTATGTCATATAATTCTTCCTTATCATTATCAACTTTTTATCAGCACATTAAACAATTTCAGTCGTGGAATAAAGTAACAGAAGCAATTACTCAAAGGGCAGCAACACTATACAGACAGTGATTGCTACAAAGGGATGAATTCCATCCAGCCAGTGAATGAGTTCTATCAGGGCCTTCGAATTCCGCCTCCCATTGGGCGTGGATGAAAGGGCCTTCCAAAGGACTGTCCAAGTCACTAAAGAAGCAATTTCGCCCGCTCCTTTTGACAGAAAATGTCCTTGGATGAATACCGACGGAATCAATGATGTCCTTTTATTTTTTTTTATTATTTATTTTTATATATAGCGTAAAAGTAAATAAATCCAATATAAATAAATTTAAAAAAAAAGTACTCTTTATAATAAACAAGAATATGAGAAGACGATAATAAGAAATAATAGTATAACAAGAAACAGTTTCCTTGAAATTATATCCTCCAATAATGACAGCTGTCCATCAATGCTACTTTTTGAAATAGGAAAATAGATTTTTGTGGCAATGGCTTTACGTCCACTAGCACATTGTCTTATATTACGACAGTTGTTTCTTTTTTATATTGATTCCTGAACGTTATGAACAATAAAACTATCCCTTAAATTACGAACCCATTATCAAAAACCAAAAGTTTTTAAATAAGTGACCACATATAAACAGGAACGGCCCTGGAAATTGCGGCAAAATCCAGAAAAGAAATTTCGAGGGGGGGGGGGGGAGGAGGAGGTAAGATAAGTCGGTATATAAAAAAAAAAAAATACATAAAGCATAAAAACAAGAAACTTAATTATTTACAAAAAGAACAAGAAAGAAAATTGAATAATAAACCCCGCAATTTTTCTTTTTCTTCATAGCTTAACAAACCTATGAGAGCTCCTGCCTAATTCACCAGTGGTTTCATAATCCTCATATACATTCCTTTTCAGGAGTTTATTTATATTATTTCCAAGCGTCTTGTTCCGAAATATCCTCCTCTCAAAACGGTCAAGTTGATCACTTTATTTAGTTTCCATTCATTTTTTCATTATCTTTTCATTCATGATCCACATCCCATTAGGATAGGTTATGAGGGGGTTCATTAGTGTTTAGGTAAATCTGAACTTTGAGGTATTAGCGATCAGAAAACACTTCAAATCAAAATCTCGAAAACATCAATAGCAGCTATATATTTTCTTTTCCTACTTTTGTACCCATATAAATCTTTTCTTTTCTTTTGTGCCCATTTTTACATTTATGGTGAATATGTGGAATCCACCTGACAACTTCAAACTGTAACTTACAAATTATGGGTCAAGAGGATAAGGGAGATAAGGAATTTCATTTTTTTTTTTTTTTTTTTTGAGAGAAAAGGAAATATAATCACCTCTATTCACTATACGGCAGGCGTATATCGTAAATGGAAAACACTAAAAATTAGCTTATAGACAAAAATTGGATTATTTTAATGAAAGGAAGAAAATATTAAAATATATATAAATTTTCTGCAATACTTAGATATGGTTCCATAATGCTGCTTACCACGTTCATTTACTTGCCCCTTTTATTATTGCTTTATAAAGAAATTAAATTATTTATTGCCTTAAGGGTGGGATCGTTCCTTCATCATTACCTTGAGAAGAACCATTACCTTCCTTCATGTGCATATTTAATTTTCCAGTTTTCCAACTGCATCATTTGAACAAATAAGAGACCTCCTGAAATTTGCCACATCGTAGTCAAGAAGCTATTCGGAATTATTAAAAATAGTCACGTCATTATCCATCTTGTAACTAACCATTATAAAACACCATCTTTTTCATAGTCCAAATTCAATAGTGAATTAATTTTCTAAATTTTTTTAAAAGTTACAAACGTCCGAAAATTCTCACATTGATATAATGCCATTGTTGGTACACTTAAATAAATTTTTTTAACAAAACATAACATAATAAAATGTTTATACATCCAGGACGCAAACTCTGTTGTCGATTGTAAATTAGATCTGTGAGGAAGATGATAAAGATAAGATAGAGACAGAAAATGTCTTTTGTTGTTTCGTAATAACTTGGGAAACGATTGGGGCGAGGTAGGGAGGATGACGATATTCTGGGAGACTGGAGTCTCTACAGCCCAAAAAAATCAAAAGCAGATAATAATAGAAAGGCACGAAAGTTTCCTATAGTAAATTTAAAAAGCCTTAAATCATTATAAGGCGGATTTTTTTTTTTTTTGCTCTTAAAAGTTTTTCCATATCTTCTTAAAAGTCTATTACCTAGCGTTGGTAACTATTATTATTATATGAGCTCATTTCACTGATGATACATGATACGATAATAAATCCTATTTAAATATAAAGTTGCAAGACCAGGACAATTAACAAAGCTGTAGAAAGATGCTGTCAAAGATTTGAGAAGATACAAGCGATCGAGCGATCGAACAGAGAACCGACACATCGAACAGAATGACCCAAAATTAACTAATGACGAAACCGGACAGACAATATCTCATGTTGATAAAGATTAGCTATCGTACATATATCAAAAGGAGCTAGAGCAGAATGAAAATATACAGAAAGATTTTTGAGTTAATTAATGATGGAACCTGAAATCTGAACACTCAAGCACTAAAAATGGTTCTATGGTACATAATAGAAGATTTAAAAAACATAATGTATTAGATTTGTTTCTCCTGGTTAAAAGAGATCTTAGATACTGGCTCCCAGGCTTGGAAAGAATCACAAAAATAACATCTCCTTCGACCGATTGGTCTAACATTTATAATTTGATTTAATTGAAGAACCGAAACGGTATGAGGAGGTAATAGAGGAAAGTTACGTCCATTTTATATGAACCAAGTTGAGATATTTTAAAATTTAACCAGTGATTTTTAAAAAAGAATAGTTGCTCCATATTTTTTTAATTTAGGGTGTTTTTCATTAATGATGATCGTTTAATCATAAATCAACTTTAAAGGTATTTTATGTTCCCTAGACTAATTATTTTTGCTCGTTTCTTGATTTATTCTGAATCGTAAACTATCCAGTTTTATAAAAAGTCCGGTTACAGCAATGTTAAGCATAATAGTGAATGTCAGTGATCAAAAACCGAACTCAAATCAATTTCGTCATTCCGTAATGTTTGAACGCCATTTTGGGATAGTACCAATTTTTTTTTTTTTTTTTTTTTTTTTTTTTGTGAACATTGGTTTTTATTTAATCTTTCATCACAAGAAACATAAATATATGCACTTTATAGGGATGTGGGGGGGAGGGGTTCTGGCCCACATACTAAAATACCAGCATGCTGATTATTCTGGAATGTCCTTTTAAGAGTTGTACTTACTCTCTTAATACTACTATTGATCTTATATTTTGTTTATTACTGCATGATAATGTCTACTTCTACTATTTCTGAATCTTTTTTTGTAATTTATTAGTGTCCTTTCTTTCTTCTCCACCAGTCTTAAGATAGTAAAAGAAATTTTAAGACTGAAGTTGGATTTACTTAACATTCAAATAACTAAGTGCCATTGTAATAATCCTCACGCTAACAAACTACAAAGTCTGAGTGTGTGTCAAGCATCCATTTAACTACCAGCACGTAGCTAACACTATCTGTTAAAAGATCATTTCGTCTACCATTTCTGTTTTTTCGGTCTCGTGTCTACAAACATTTCTTGCAATCTACGGGTTCGCGAAAATACGAAAGTAAATAATAAATTATTTTGTTTATACTTCCAATACACAATTTTTGGGTACACAACCTTAAATTCTAATACTAGTTAATCTGGTTGTACCTTTTGCTTTGCAAGGTTTTAATCAGAGATAAAGTCACAAACTGTATATTAATGTTGATTTGAGTTCGGGACTGCTAACTCTCCGCCTGAGACCTCTTGAGGATATCGAGGTTTAAATATTCATGAAGAGAAGGTGAGGACTTCATCCACCCTTTTCACAGGTTTTATTATTATGCGATTTCCTTGATGATCTTCCTCAAATCTCATAATTGAACTGATATTAATATCTGTATCGTCACTAATAACCGTTTTTCTTTTTTTCTGTACGTTAAGAAGGTTTAAATTATTTCTAATTTCATACTTTTTATAAATACTGCAAGAACCACCTCGGATACTTAGGTTTTTTGTTCCTAATACATTCGAATTATATTAGATATTGGAGACGCATTTGTATTTATAGAAACCATATAATAATAGAAAGAAAGCCTATTCATCACATATTTTATTTATAAAATTCATCACCTATTCATAATTAAGGTTATTGAGCAATGTACATACTTTATAAGTCTATGTTGAAATATGTACATTGATAAAGACTATGTTGAATTGGGGTAACCTGTGGTGGTACTGGTTAGCATTGCCACCTGAAATTATAAAGGCCACGGGTTCGCATCCCGCAAAGTTCTAGGATTTTTTAAAGGGAGTAAACAATCCTTGGCTATGCCGTCTCGGATAGGAAGTAAAATGGAGACCCCGAGGCTGTACGATGTCATTAGGTACTCGTTAAAGATCCCTATCCTAATTATACCTGGATAGGACAAATTTAAGGCTCCCACTGTAGCATGGTTCGATTACCTTTTTGATTGTTAAATAAATATTTGTTGACGTTAAACATTAAATCAAAATTTATAAACCTAGATAAGTTTATTTTTCAGCA
This sequence comes from Aelia acuminata, assembly GCA_911387785.2. Classification (NCBI taxonomy): domain Eukaryota; kingdom Metazoa; phylum Arthropoda; class Insecta; order Hemiptera; family Pentatomidae; genus Aelia; species Aelia acuminata. The sequence continues at coordinate 185,252,064 of OU426978.1, read as the reverse complement.
CTTATAAGAAACTAGCTGTGGGGCCCGGCTTCGCTCAGGGACTTTTAGAATAGGTGGAATGAAAGAATAACTTTAAAATGTAATAGTACAGAAAAATAGACCAAAATTAATCATGATTAAAAGAAACTTTGTACCATTCTGAAACTTCAGTTTAGTATTAGTGGTAAGTTTCAAAACCTCAAAGTCCGCCCATATATGGTTCGGGTATAAGAGATCCAATTAATGCGGTTCTCTGAATGCGTTTTCTTCCCTTTTCTAGATTAAGAAAAATTATTTTGGCAGCAAATATATCCTGGTATGTACCATTTTTTATGTTTTCTATGTTCTGATTCCATTGAGACCATTCTCATGACGAGACCGCATCCTTATCAAGTAACTTCTCCTTTTTCGAATTCGGTTGAAAATTTACGAACAGAAGAGAACTATTAAACAGAAATATTATATGAACACTTTATTTTCGACATATATTCCATTAGGTTATATCTTTTATTCAATGTTAGTTTTTATTCGCTCACTACACAAATAAGCAATTTTTCTTTTGTTGTAAATTTTACTTATATTGTATATTGATTAAAGGCAATGTTTCGACCAATTCTTTCCTCTTCTGTAAAACTTAATTCGCTTAGGAATCCAGTTGGTTTTGTTAATTTTTAATTTCAATTCATTCCAGAGATGTAATGACCTTATTTAAAAAGAAAAAGGAAAAAATAATTATTTATACATAATCTCGTGTAACTTAAAGAAAACAGCTGAAGCTAAAACCATAACAAAGCGAACTAATGAACGATAACCTTATGAATTGTGCTTAGCTAGCGCTCCTGGCTTCCAAATGTCAAACTAAATTTTTTCATTCATTAACTCGCCTGGGCTTATTAGAGGGACTAATTACATATAGCGAGAGGCTTAAAATTACAGCCCTTGTCCCTTCAACATTACACAGTTAAAATGAAAACTGAAACCTTCTTCATCGTTAGGGGCAATAGGGCAATATGACGACATAACATTCTTGATAGTACGTGTAGTCGTTTTTGAGCCCTTTCGGCACGCACATTGTACACTTTGCTTTATAATATATATTGATTAAGAACTCACAAAGCGAAGTCATATTTCATTACGTCATGTGTGTAGCACGTTTAAGTATAAAGAATGTTTTTTCAACCTGGTTTTTTAGTGATAAAGACAATTTCTTTTCACAGTTTGATAGCTGATATAACGCACACTTAATGTGGAATAAGTTCCGAGTGCTTAATAAGGTCATCAGTTAAGTATAAAAATTAGAAACATTATTGTGTAATGATCCAGACCCTGTCGTAGGGGACGAGTGAGATGAGGAAAAGGAATTTGGATGTCGGTGCTGGTGGATTACTGACATGGAGTAAGGGACAAGTCACTTGGGCTTGTACACTGGGGTTCAAACCTTGTTTAGCATATGTACTACTGAAGTTTTTTTTCTACTTTTCATGTGACATATTTTCCCCACTTCTGCCTGTTTATATTTCATGTACTTATTCATTGGTACACATGGATCATTCATTTTTTTCGTCGTAGTACCGAATAAGTATTAAAGCGTTAGTTGAATACTTATTAATAGAGAAGAAGAACATTTTAAATTTTATAAATAAATTGACAGCCGGGAACTGTGACGAATGTAACTCCTGAGACAACTAAGGATTACCAAAAGTCAAAATTCTAACAGTAACGTGCAACAATAATTAACTGTTGACTGCTTAATTAGCTATTAAAACGCTAAAATAAATACTTAATGTTAAACATTGTTATTCGGTTTAAAATGGCGGCGACAACGCCCTTCGTTCTTGGTTCCGCCCACAACTTATCTTTTCTCTTAAAACAAAAAAATATAGAAAGATATAATAATTATAACATTGATATAAATTTTTGATAGAGTTAGTTGAATAGATTCTAGATATGGTTAATGTCCAGCCAATGCCTATATAGTGAGGCAAAGAATACAAAGAGAAGACAATTGAGTTTAAAGAGAAGAAGTTATAATAATGATCTATAAACATTTTTGCCACAGTTATGGTTTTTAAATGAAGTAAACGTATTAAAAAATCTTTAGGTCATACTTAATAATCCCCAATGATAATTAGTTAAACTGTTTGGAAATAAGCTTCACGGTATATTTACCGTGTCATAAAATCTCATTTAATTCTTTCAGTCAAAAATATTGCGACGCATTATAGCAGCAGGGATTAATCAAACCCTTTAAAATATTGACTTTCACATTGCAACATATAAAGACTCTTTATATAAAATATAAACCTACTTATACGAGATAGACATTTGACATGCCCATGAACAAGGAGGAGATAAAAAAGGGATTGTATAAGAGATCTCCTTTCTCATCACACTGTAACTTAAGCCCGAAGAGGTGCTTTCCTTCCTTATATAACAACCCATAAAATTTCTGATCGACATTCTTTTGACAGGAGCGGATTCAGGAATTAAGTCCAAACGAAAAAGTAACACATGAAGTCAAGTAACCATTGTTGTAGAAATATCATATGCTGTAATAAGGGGGTGTGCCTTATCTCGTTTATATAATGTACGATAATTGAGACAGCATAGGTCCTTGAGGGAACCCTACGATACCTCCAGGCTCGGGTTTCAAGAGAGCTCTCTAGTGCATTGTTAAACGCTAGAGCAGTGTCTAGATAAAGTTACAATGTAATTATTGCCCTATTACTACGTGACGTATCCCGTTAATAGTAGTTTTAAATTACACTGATCAACGAATTTAATGTGTCAATATTTTATTTTATAAATTAACAGATCTTTTTATTTATCGCTTAGTCCAAGGAGCGAGTAGCACTTGTCGATATACTAAATGTTGTTTCGAGAAATAGAGATTTAAATTTCCATGATCTTACTCCCAAGAGCGTTCTTGCGTTCTAACTTGTATCTAGAGATATATGTAAGTTGACATATTTGGAATAACGTTGAGGCATGATTTATCTCGAATACTGTTTCCGACCAGACATCCAGAAGGAGTAAAATCGATAATGACAATTAAATATTCACTAATAGGGTTAGTAGAGGGAGTGTTTTGAATAATGGTGGGGGGAAGAGGCGAAGGTCCACACAGCCAGCGTGCCCATGGCAACCGCTGACGTCATCTCTCCATATTGATTCTCTCTCGAGCTGCGCCCCCCTTCACCTACTTAACAATATACATCCAAGGCACGAGCCAGCTCTGTATTCATTACATTAACAATAATAACTTAAGTCGATTTTTTATAGCGAAAGAATCGATATCCGGTAGGCAAATATACTATATCTAGCAGGAATGTCTCTTGACTACAGATATAAACAAGGATTTCGTCTAGGGGGGTGGCAGCTCGTAAAATTATTATGAACGGGGTGGGGGATCGAGGTATATTGACTATATAAGGCTTAATTGATTTTTAAAATTCATATGAAAATTAAAGTATTTTTTATAAAGTAATTTTTTTCCTCCCCTTCCCCTCGCTATACGGGGATTTCCCGAGCGAGGGGAAAGGGTGGGGGACGTATGCCGAGTATTATTAAAATTCCCCGGGTTCCGGCTCTTGAACTGCTATCTATATAATATTCTTTTATACCATACTTAATAAATATAGTAAATGAATATAAATTTATTTAATGTGTATCATTTTTTCTCGTATTTTCTAGGGGAGGGGCAGTGGCTTTCCCCTGTCCACCTCCCTAAATAAGCTTTAATATTATATAAAGATTTGCTCTAATTTTGTTTAAACTTTCACGGGAAGAGGTATAAAAGACTATCGATAAGTGAGGAGAATATTAAATTTTGAAAATATTTTTTTTTAATTACATTTTCTCTTTTTCGGCGATTAAAAATATTAAACTTGAAATTTTATTTTTAAATTAGTCGGGCTATACTAGTGTTTCGACAATTCATTGCCGAAATTTTTGAATAAATTTTTCGTAAATAAATTGCAATTTAGAAATTCTGGCTCGTCCTATTTCATCGTCCAATAAGGATTCCATCACTCTTTATAACATTTATTAGACAAATTTTATGAGTTCAAATAATTATTTATTTATTTGTTATCGTTACCATTATTTTAATATTACATGTTTATGATCATTCATGTTAATATAGTCATACCCATTTCAACCCTTCATAGATACTAGAATCTAAATGAGCCAGATAAAAGTTATACTTTTTCGAGCTTTCCCTTAGTATTTATTATTTTATTTTGAAAAAATATAATAAAATAAAATAAATATATAGATTCGTATTGTTTCCATATAGTAGCTCCGATTCTCAAGACAGCTCTGTAGTACAGACGGGAACCCGCCCATCAGTCTGCTTTCGCCAGACAGCAGGACTCCCCACAGAATTTTGTCGCCTGAGCTCTTCATTCCAGGCAAAGCAAGGAATGAAGCAAGGAATTCGCCACTCTTTATTTTCTAAGAAACACATCGCAGAGGTAATAAAAAAGTATAATCATAGGGGGTTAATAAAAATCAATTAACCAAAGGGTTAATAACTAATTAATTAATAAATATGACATAAATACCAGAGGAAAGTGCGAACAGTTTGAAACGAATATGTCAAAGCCTATTGCTGTGTTCATGCAAGAATATATTAAACATCCTAAGATAAAATTAAGGCTATAGATTCCTCTACCATTTACAAAAAATGCAAAATATAATGTACCTAGTTAGTTTAAAATAGATTTCTGAATCCTTTTTCCTTAAAATCTAAGAATAATTTGGAAAATGGAGGGAAAAAATGAATAACTGAAATGAAATATTTTATACAGTTAACGTAAACAATTAATGAAATATAATTTTCAAAACAAGTAGGTAAAAAAATCAGCCCGAAAAAAATAAACGCCAAATCTTGCTAAAGCAAAATTATTTGGAAACGCTTGAGAAATAAGCGGGATATAATGTTTTATACCATACAAAGTTGAAAAAAACTAAGTACTCAATAATAATCAGGTCAAAAGTCCAAAAGCTATCCAAACTGCCATACGCATGTTCCCTATTCACTTCGCATGTACAAATTGGTCCATGCGGCGACGGAAAGTGAGAAATAGTAACAGACTACATGAGTACAGTGATGATCACTAAAAAACCGGTCCCAAGATCCTAAGAATCAAAGGAATAGAAATAAAGTATTTATAGACTCCTTAACATTGCTCTATAATTGGAAAAAAAAAACTTGCAAATTCAGACGCAAATCCTAGAATACTAGGAACCAACGGGATAGTAAGAATAAAACCCCTGGAAGACAAAGTTTAAAAAATAAAAATTGAAATTTGTAAAAAATGACAAGTCACATGGCATCAAAACTTAAAGAAGATAAAGAACTCTAATAAATGGACACATCAATCAGAAATTCACAGAGAGTAGACTATCTTACAAAGAGTAAAGTGAACTCTCACACGCATATTTGTTGAAAGGTCTCGAAACTCAAAGATGCGAAGTTTGCAATGTAAAACGGACAATAGGACAAGTCGTAGGAATGCAGAATTCACAACCAAGTTATGAAGAATTGGTCCATGGGAGTGCCATTATAGGAAAATCTTATATAGTTTATTAATATAGGAGACCTATATGCTATTTTACTTATGGCTATCGGAATATCACAAAAGAATCTAAGATAAAAAAGTTGCCAAAGACCCTGAAGGGTTGAGTCAACAAACAAAATTAAATAAATAAAATTTAAAAATTATTTATAAAATTACCAGGTGGAAGGTAAAAATGAATTGGATGAAAAGTGAATTTATTACCTTCACCCTCAACCATGGCTCATGCCCACAAGTATACTTCAATGATACACCGATCCCTGAATCCGTAAGAATATTTGGGGCTCCACCTAGATAAGAGACTGACATGGAGAACCCACATCGGACTGAAAAGGAAACAACTTAACAAACGATTTGGAATGTTATCTACCATAGGTTACTCGACAGACGTTCGAAATTATCAATAACAAACAAACTTACTATTTACAAAGTACTAATACGACCAATATGGACATACGGGATAGAACTATGGGGTTCTGCAAAACCCTCAAACATCCAAAGAATTCAGTCATTCCAGTCCAAGGTATTGAGGAAAATAGCAGACGCACCATACTATGTGACAAATGACTTACTACACAAGGACCTGAATATCCCAACAGTCATCGATACAGCCACACAATACTACAAAAACTTCCACCAAAGACTAACATTTAACATGAACCCCTTAGCACAGACACTAACATCAAACATAAACCCTTACATTCCACCCCGACGACTTTTGAGGCGGTGGCCGAGAGATATGCTAACTTAGTATATAGTATGTTAGCAATTCATCCAATAGGAATTCAACAAATTTGCTTATTGCTAATTTGCAGATTGCAAATCACACAAAATGACATAATAATATTTGTACATTAAATTAAAAAAAATTATAAAATTATTATAAAATAATGAAAATGAATTCGATAGAATGTTACGCTTTGTATTCCCAGTGATTTAGACAGTTTATTAATAAAATTATTCAATTTATTTAGGTATATGATGGTTTAAATAGTAAAATTTATTTGCTCCAATTGAATCGGTTAAAATTATTTTTTTTATTCAGTAAATAAAGATTTTTTTTTATGAAAGAACTTCTAATCCATCACATAAATGAAGCAGAGGATGTTAAAACTGCTTGATAAATGTTTTATTTTTTCTACTTTCCACTAGAAGTAATCAAAAACCCTTTTTTGCTCAGCAAAGTTATGAGATAAGAAATTTCGTCCAAATTTATTCAAACATGAATATTCTAGTTTGATGAAGCGCCCTTAGCGACTGTTTGATATGGAAATAGGGGGTACAAAGAGATGAGGAGGGGGATGGGGGGAGTAATTACTACACAAGAGTTGAGCGTCACAAAGTAGACCTACATCAGTCATTTGCCTTGTAGGAAATCGTGTTCGTTGACAAAGCATGACTGTTCCTGAGGATATATATAGAGTGAGAACTGACTATAAGTACCAAACTTTCCGAGGAAAAGTTATGGTAAGAGATCTTCGGTGTTCTTTACTGTTGTAGTATTTTCAGTTTCAAGAGTCTCGAGGCATTAAATTTGCCAAAAAAGAGAAGCTGAAAATAAGCTAAAAACTTATTTTTGGAATATTATATTATTCTTGATACATAGGTACATACGTTCCTGTATTATCCTAAAAACTGTATAAAATATAAAATGTACAACCCAAAGGCGTGTTTTTGCGGTTGGACGGTTAAATCTCGTAGAATACTCACAAAATCGAGAAAATAGTCACATTAAGAGTTGCTGGCCATAGAATTCCGCAAAGAATCAGACGAGACTCATGTTTTTTTGGACTTCGTTCCCATTTTAGAGTAATAATCCAGTAGAATATAACCAAGCATTAATAAAAATTGCTACAATGGTCTTATTGTTTTATAGCTTCACTTTTTCCTAGCTTGACGATTCCAGTTTTTCTACCTTTGATGAAGCTTTGCTAAATTGTGGGGAGAGGTAAATGTACCACCTCTATGAGTGTTTTTGCGGTTGAAGAATTATATCTCGTAAAGTACTCGCAATATCGAAAAAGTTTTATAGGACATAAAATAAGACCAAACACGTACTTTTTGGACCAATTGTTCTCATTTTATAGCTTAGAGACATAAGAGCCAAATATTACTTTTATGAAAATATTTCATTTTAATTCGGAGGTCGTCAGGAAAATAAGTAGTTCAAGAAGTTCACTTTTGATGTTATCGAACACAGAATTTATTCCTTTATAAATATTTTAGAGCTATTTTATTGATATTTCGGTTATTTCAGCTCACATTACCCAAAAATAGAGGTAAAATGAAACTTTAAGTTTTTGAACTTTTTTATAAATATTAAATGTAAACTAAACTAACCCATAAGTGAAGAAACTAGTCCATACAAAAGTTATACAGGACCATTCCCTATGTATGATGGCACCAAAGGTAAATTTCTTTAACTATCCTTTTCCTGAGATATAACAATTCCCGATGTTAACCGGCTGATGAGTTTGATCAAAGATTAATAAAAAAAATCTGGTGCGTGCGCGCAACACACAACTTTCACTTACCAACTTACTTAGATTAGAAATTAATTCGTTAATTGCCACTTCTCAAAGTTATACATTTTTCCACATTCATTTCTTATTTTTGTTTTCATTTGCTCAAAAGAAAACACTAATTAATTTTATTATTATTTAAAAGTTTTTACTTGTGATAATTCGGCAATGCAAGCATAATACTCCAAGTCGTATTTTATAATTCTCTATGTACTTGTTGAATATTTCATTTATTTCCCATGAAACAAATAATTCTCATTAAATGAACTGAAAATCTTTAATTATAACGCATTGGTTTGTCATTAAAGGAGTACGTCGCATGCGTGAGCTCAAGGTGTTTTATGAGTTGATGGAATATTTTTCTTTTTTTCTCCTGTATTTGTTTACTTGATTTTTTTCATATATCATATTTAGCCATTTCTTATTTTTAAGGCGTGATGAGAGACAGTTAATTTCTCAATATAAACTAAAACAAAGGTACTTCATAGGAAAACAAAAAAGGCCCCTTCCCCATTTAAGCCCCCTCCGAACATTTTAATACTGATAAAACTTACCTGATATTATTTAACACCTAATTTTCATTAAACAAGACGAATTTGATCGAAATCATTAAAGCCGTTTTTGAGATAATCGAAAAAAAGGTAAAAATTGGAAAAAAGTTATGAAATAAAGTCCCCCCTCCGGTTGATCAATTTTGATGTAATGTTGGCTATCGCATCTTTGGCATATACATACATCAAATACCCAGTTTGATCAAAATCGTTAAAACCGTTTTTGAGTAAATAAAAAAAAAACACTGGAAAATTATACAAAATTTAATAAGTAAAGTCCTCCCTCCGGTTGATCAATTTTGATGTAATGTTGGCTATCGCATCTTTGGCATATACATACATCAAATACCCAGTTTGATCAAAATCGTTAAAACCGTTTTTGAGTAAATAAAAAAAAACACTTGAAAATGATACAAAATTTATTAAGTAAAGTCCCCCCTCCGGTTGATAAATTTTGATGAAATTTTGACAGTCATATCTCGGGCATATAAATAGATCAAATACTCAGTTTAATCAAAATTGTTAGAGCCGTTTTTGAGAAAATCGAAAAAAACTTAAAAAGTTATTAAATAAAGTACCCCCTCCCTTTGAGCAATTTCGATGAAATTTTTGCTGTCACATCGCGGGCTTATACATACTTTAAATACCCAATTTCAGGTTCGCACGGTTTATAGTTTTTGAGCTAGTCTGTTCACACACACACACACACACACACACACACACACACACACACACACACACACACACACACACACACACACACACACACACACACACACACACACACACACACACACACACAGACACACACACACACACACACACACAGACACACACACACACACACACACACACACACACACACACACACACACACACACACACACACAGACCATTTCGCGGGACTTGGTTAATTGGACTCAGGGGACCCCAAAACGTGTATTTCCGTTGAAAACCGGAAGTCGAAATTTTTCACGATCGCAATACTTCCACTTACTATATATTTCATATAGGTAAGTGAAAGTAAAAAAATTAAACATGCAAACAGGCCTTCAACAGAGGTTACAACAAAAAAATTGTCTATTAGTACTTAAGTTGTTTTTCGTTTCCTAACAGCTGGATTTAAAGAGCGTTATGTATTTAAAACTAAATAGGTTATTGAACTTGGGTGTAGACACGAAAGATGGTAAATATGCGCATGAAGTCAGTTGGGCTTCCAATAAAGCACCAGCCAATCTCCTATACTGAAGTAAGAGATCATGCCATAGACTTTTTTATTTCAACCATTCAGGATTTAGTGGGTATTAGTAACTGTTTGTAAAAGGTCATCTACAATTAATAAATACAAAAATAAAATAAATACCCAAGAAAGGTGAAATTATATTACCATTCATAACCGTTATCATCTAACAGCCCTCAACCATACTGAAACTAATTATGTTAAACAAATTATGAAGCCTACATCCAACTTATGATGTCGTAGACCAACAATATGCAGAACTTTTCGGCGATTAATTGTCCTCTATCTTGGAACCCCACTTACATCTTGATAATCTACACCATCTTTGACATAGCTTTACAAAATTCAATAACTCTGAAATCATTCAAACGGAAAAGGTAAAAACTGAAATAAACCTACTTCATACATAAATAGCCAAACCTTTACTTCAATACAAATCGTCCATTTACCAACTTCGAAGAGTCATAGATTTTATCGGAACTGCCTTTGAGAAGAAGCTTTATATAACATGCACAACAAGCGTTTATAGAGCATGGGATACAGTACTCCCCAGCACGTAAATATTTTATACTACAATCTATCAGGAAGACAATATTTTCGATGCTGGTGTTCCTCAAGGCTCCATACTGGTGCCTGTATTATATACAGTTTATCCCTCAGATCTGCCCTGATTTGGAGAGCTGAGTGACGAAAGCTCACTTGGAGTCGGGAGTAGAAAAAAAACTTAGAACACTAGAAGCCTAAGGAGGTCTATCTAAAATTTCTAACCACTTGGAGTTAAATAATTCATATACCTACATTTATCAATGGAATGTTTGTAGTTTGTATTTGCGACCAATTTAAATATCAAGTAGTTAGGACTTAGTAGGAGACCCAGATATGTAAATTCAATTACAGAGTTAGATGTGTCTGGGTCATTCTTTCTTTTATTGGAAATTAAATATTTCAGTTTCACGAGAAAAGTCGATGCAATTTTTTTCTCTTTGCAAATATGGTCTAATAGTACTACAAAAATTTAGAGATCCTCCACCCTAATTGTTCTCTAAGCCCCTCTGATGTCCGCAGACCCTGGGCTTTGATAATATCTCATAACAAGCTATGAGTTGTCAAAAATCTCCATTTTTTCAGGTGACCCAGTTAAAAGATTCATCTTCACCTCTTTCCTGCGAAGAGACTTACTTGTTCATTATTAGGTAGATATTTATTTTATTTTTTTCAGATGAGTATCTGATTATTAAACATTTTTTTTTTTTGTTTGATCTATTTTAACTGGAAAATTTATATTGTTTTTCAAATAGATTTGACTTTTCCTGATTGAATCATTAGAAAAATATCATTTCGGCTTTCGACAGTATAATCGAGAAACCGTATTGTTTTGGTTGTACTTTTAAAATATAAAACATTATAGCTCTATAATAAAGGTTAAATTCAGAAAGGAACCACCAGATTGTAAACTACCACGCTTGCAAACTAAAATATAACATGTATACATTAGAGATAAATACATTTTATTACTTTCACTTACCTATGTATGAAATATATAGTAAGTGGAAGTATTGCGATCGTGAAAAATTTCGACTTCCGGTTTTCAACGGAAATACACGTTTTGGGGTCCCCTGAGTCCAAATGACCAAGTCCCGCAAAATGGTCTGTGTGTGTGTGGGTGTGTGTGTGTGTGTGTGTGTGTGTGTGTGTGCGCGTGCGCGCGCGCGCGTGTGTGTGTGTGTGTGTGTGTGTGTGTGTGTGTGTGTGTGTGTGTGTGTGTGTGTGTTTGTGTGTGTGTGTGTGTGTGTGTGTTGTGTGTGTGAACAGACTAGCTCAAAAAATATAAGCCGTGCGAATCTGAAATTGGGTATTTAGTGTATGTATATGCCCGTGATGTGACAGCAAAAATTTCATCAAAATTGCTCAAAGGGAGGGGGTACTTTATTTAAAAACTTTTTAAGTTTTTTTTCGATTTTCTCAAAAGCGGCTCTAACGATTTTGATTAAACTGAGTATTCGATCTATTTATATGCCCGAGATATGACTGTATGAATTTCATCAAAATTGATCAACCGGAGGGGGGACTTTACTTGATAAATTTTGTATAATTTTCACTTTTTTTTTTTTAGTTACTCAAAAACGGTTTTAACGATTTTGATCAAACTGGGTATTTGATGTATGTGTATGCCAAAGAAACGATAGCCAACATTACATCAAAATTGATCAACCGGAGGGGAGACTTTACTTAATAAATTTTGTATCATTTTCACGTGTTTTTTTCGATTATCTCAAAAACGGCTTTAACGATTTCCATCAAATTCGTGGTGTTAAATGAAAATTAGGTGTTCTTTAATATCAGGTAAGCTTTATCATTATTAAAATGTTCTGAGGGGGCTTAAATGGGTAATGGGCCTTTTTTGTTTTTCTATAAAGTACCTTTGTATTTGTTTATATGGAGAAATTATCTGTCTCTCGTTTTGCCTAATAATAAGAAATGGCTAAATATGAGATATGATAAAAATCAAGGAAACATATAGAGGAGAAAAAAAGAAAAATATTCAGTCAACTCATAAAACTTGTTGAGCGCAAGCGGAGTACGCCTTTAATGAAAGACCATTGTTCATAATTAAAGCCGTTCTGTTCATTTGAGAAGATGCAATTAACAAAACGCATTAATTTCTAATCTAAGTAAGTTTGTAAGTGAAAGTTGTGTGTGGCGCGCACGCACGAGATTTTTTTTTGTTGAAATGGTTAAACAGTCCCTGACTTCTAATTGGCCGACCGACTCCATTTTACAAATTATTCAACTGTCTATACACAACAATATAAATTTCCAGCGCTTATCACACCATTTTGATTTTACTTATTTTCACGCGCGAAATGAAAAATGAAATGGAATAACAAAATATTGCACTAAAAACTTTATTATTATATAATAGAAAGAAAGATAATACACTAAGTTTTCCACTCCACGTACAAGTTGGAAATTTCTATTTGGAGCACGTATCCGCTATTTCGTTTCTATCTTTTACGAGGTTATTAAACTGAAAAAATTATATTCTCCCTTTTTCTTTTTCTTTTTTTTTTTTCAACGTTTAACGTATAATTTATTTTAGAGATCCTTCTCCATTTAGTTTTTCTTTTCTTTTTTTTACGGTTTTTCTACAGCCAGTATTCTTACTGTATAATAATAATATTGTTTGATGGTGTTTGTGCCATTCATTTAAAATCATGCTTTAATCATTATCGTTAGCATCAATCTGAGATTCATCCTAAATAATTAAGGATATCGATTGTTCCTCTTTAACAATAGTCATTAGAGCTGTATTAGCACCAAGATGGTCATAGTTAAGGAAGGAATACTGAAATAAATATCAAAATATTTACATTTCATTGATACCACTTTTCTTTTCGATTTGGGTGCATTTAATTAATATTTAATTTAATGAGGAAAACTTAATTTGGATCTTCGTCTCTACAAATTTTATTATTTATTTTTTATTATATACGTTTCGACCTCCTGGGCCGTCTTCAGTGGGTCTTAAATAATAGCTACATACCTATGAATTCAATCAGATTACATCTACAATCAGATTAGATTAGTAGAAATAAGATACAAATTAATCTTTTCTAATAACTAGGAAGTCCCTAACCCGGTTTAAATAAATAATTAATTTAATTTAATTTATTATCGTTATGTTGAACATAGGATCTTTTGATGTTCGGACTCTAAGAAATAAAATGCCTAGCACACATACATATTTGATGCTTATATAATAAATAAAAGATGATAAAAAGGTATTTAAATATTATTATTACATAATATTTTATATTTAACATGAAGAGAGGAAGGGAAATGTTTTTAGAACTGGTAGTAAGAGTACCTGGTCCAGGGATGCTGAGCGATCAATACACCATCAAGTCTTTTATTGTCTGCTTCTGTAGCCCTTCAGCCACTGTCTGCTCCTATCAAAACCAGCGAGTTCTGCTTTGAGCTTAAACAAACAAAACAATAGAGGCCTACTTTATACCTTACACTTCGGTCTAATTGTCTTTTAAATTCCAACATTATTACAAATCTTTTAGATCCCATGTTTCTTCCAGACTAAAATGGTGATTCCTTCCTTATGTCATTATAATTACAGACGAAGGCTAACGAATATCGATCCAAACTAATGGGATCCGAAATAATGGACTTTTCTTGCATTGGTTCGATATAAAATAACCTAGGTGTAAAAAATAAATTTCGTTTTTTTTTTTTTTTTTTTATGATTCCCTATATTTGGAGTACATTTTAATAAAGTACGTAATCCGAACATCAGATAGTATGTATAGCGCATATGATGGGTCCAGGGGAGAACTCCGTTAGTAATTTTTTTCAAGTAAATGAAATAACAATGCTATCTAGTGGTTGCTGTATTGAAAATATAAGTTACTGATATAACTGGATTTATTTATTATTTTTTTTTTTTTTCATTTCTTCAATCTCCTTGAAATGTAGAACATTCGAACGCGTTTTTCCCAATACTAGCTTTTTTTGACTAAAGGGATGTTTCCCCTGTACCCTTTAATATACATACACCTATAGGTCAATAGAGAGATTGATGCTTACGGAATAAGTATTTATTTTAAAGTATCATAGAACCTATATATATATCCTATTTAATATATAATAACTTCACTCGGACTCCATTGGATTTAAAGCAGGGCGGAGAAAAAATGAAGGGAAAATGAAAATGAAAAAACTTTCCTTAAACTAGGGGTAAATTTTGTTTATTTTGTTTTCCTAAGTTAAATTTTCTTCGTTAAATGTATCGCTCACGAACGTATGTATGTATCATCTCAAAAATAGGCTATTTTTAATTACGACTTTTTCCTGAAATGAATTTTCGGAAATGGTTCTTCCTTAGTTACATTTGGTTCTTTTCTTCAAACAGAGAAAAAAGAGTCATTTAATATCTAAAACGGTTTGCGGAATGGTAAAAATGCAATCGTAGGCTTGATATCTATTCTGAACACTTTTTATTCTTCTTTTCAAATTCAACTTCAACTTCACCCTTCTGAAAAATTTTTTTTTTTTAGATAAGACTTTGCTGAAAGGAGCACTATGTTCTTTGTAAATGTGTAAATTATGACTGTCAATTGTGATATTAGCAATAAACGTATGACTGGTTATTACAGCATTCAGTTATTAATAAATAACCTTCAGAATCACGATATGTAGAAAATGTAGGTATACGCTTCCTAAACAAAACATCAACATAGAAGAGTTCCTTAAACACCTATTGTAGATGCAGTATAATCCTTACGTCCTGTAACTGTCTATAATTTCTAGATCAAAATTTCAAAAAACAGTCTATCTTTTATATCTTCTTGAGATACACGCGATAAGTCTTAAACCTTTTATCTTTCATTTTTGTAAGTTAGCAAAATATCATATTTAAGGGTGGATTTTTTTTCCTGCTGGTCCTGTAGATCTTTAGCCTCTGGCCCTGATTTCTCCTCCTTATCTATCTTGGGCTTCCTTTTTCCAGTTTGTCACATGAAGCTCCGCAGATAATTTTATCTATCCTTCTGATTGTCAGCGTACTAAGAGTTCGAACACTAAACGATAGTATAGATCATCCCAAATGCTCTTTTTCCACCCAGCAGTTAAAAAACCTACCATTGAATTAAAAACTAGAAAGAAGTATCAATCCAAACTATATGATCAACAGTTTCAGTTTCAACTCAATTCGGGGGTTATCTGGCTAGGGCCTTTACAGAAACCAAATTACCGCTACAAAACGTTATTGCAATGGCCACTTTCCCAACAAACAATTAAAAAAATTTCGATCAATAAAAATCCTTCCACATCTTAAGTTGAAAGCGAGTACCAGAAACAAATTCCCCACCAGCCAGTGGGGAACCAACCCCACTTTTGAAGAGGATCCTAAGCAAACAATCTCTGTAACAGTAGATGGCACTTATACATCAATATGTCAGAGGAATATTCCACTGATTGACAACAGCTCGATAACTGACAAAGGCGAGGGATGTTTTAGAAATATGCTTGTTTTACAAAATTATAATGACTAAAAAATTCACCCAAACCTTATTCTAGCTTAATATGCATCATTAACAGCGCTTAACAACAGCCGTTTAACATATAATCATAGTCAGCTGTTGCCATGCTACAACAGAGTAAAGTTCGGGTAGCACATAAACGCACCGCAGCACGGGTGTGTATCGGATCTGATTCATTTACGATGGATAGATAGTAACCGGTCACAGAGGCCCGACACCGGGTCAACCGACCCGTTACTATCTATCCTTCGTAAATGAATCAGATCCGATACACGCCCGTGCTGCGGTGCGGTTATGTGTGACCAGACCTTAAAGGATAGCTAATAAGAGGCTTCTATGCTCTTAGAATAAAAAAAATCTAACAATGGTAGGTTACTTAGTACATGATGAGTATAGAAAAATAAATGCGAAACGTATGGATTACAATTTTTTTTTTGTTTATTTATTCAAAGTTTTGGCCCTTTCAACCACATAGGTCATTTTCGTCCTATATTCATAATAAATAACAACATAATAACATACATTTATAGAAGTGTTTGAAATTACGATAAACGAATCGATACTTATTAGGGATATAATTGTTTTCAGAACTTGCTGATAGCAATATAATTATTGAGTTATATTTTATTGAATAGATTGCTCTGTTTAAGAAACAGTATTTAGATGTGACAATAAAATGTGTAAATAAGTGTTCCCGAAAAGTGAGATAGACATCCATGGCGTTACAATTTATATTAATATTATTTTATTTTGAACTTGCTGTTTTACGAGTGTACGTTCCACAGATGAAATATGAAATATTGATTATTAAATACATGATATATTAACATAATTATAAATTTACGACATAGATATATATGAAAATGATGTAAAATTATTTATTCTTTAATTATTGTTCGTAAGGTCAAAGTCTTTCAGAGTGTCCTTATATTGTAGGGAAGAAGGGTTTGAACTGTTAATAGAATTTTTTCCGATTAAAAACTCCCTATTTTGCTATTAAAAACGTCACTATTCCTTGATGCAGTAGGTATCCTACAAATCTCAAATATCATTTCTCAAAGTAGACACCTCTTGTTTCAATTCTTGGAGTGAAACAAAGTGGGAGTCCTAAATTTTGCCTAGGAGGTATAATTAGGATAGGGATCTTTAACGAGTACCTGAAATCTTTTTTTTTTTACGTAAGGACGGCATAGCCAAGGATTTTATACTTCTTTTACTGTAGTATTGTAGGTTTCTATGCTAAACACCACAGGTGACCCCGTTAATGAAGCCATTAGAGGAATGTATACCTCTGAGCTTGACGCTTAGGCTCAAGAGAAAGTGAAGCTAAAACCATAAATGAATGTTGGCTATAATAGCTTGAATTAAATGAGCCTTTCAGCTGACTTTTCAGAATCAGGCTCCAATTTCATTATCTTTCAAGAAAAATTATAACAGCATGACACAAACATCATAGTTCACTAAAAATAAACCAACAATATCAAGAGATGCGAATTTTCCAACAAGAAATATTATTATGTTTCAAGTTACAATACTTTTAATATAAATAAACTAATAAATTATTTTAAGGAATATCAATTGATCATGGGGAACGTTGCTTCAAAAGTATATATATATAGGTATACATAAAATGAAGAACGTAGATTACATCCCGGATCGCAATCAGTCATATATCAGGGAAGCAGCGGCCATGGAGACAGAACGATATACAGTGCTATCTGCCGGAATTGGGTAATAAATGTACTATTGATCACTGTCAGGTAGGGCGTTCCCGGGCGTATCCCTCTCAATTCATCCAGCAGGAGTCAGGGCACAGCGCTATCCTCATTGGTAACGTCTAATTGTATCCAAGCACAAGGAAAGTTAACAAAAAAATGAAATTAGCAGAGGAAAAGGATGGAATCATTTAAATATATCCAATCAAGTATGCATAAGATACAATAGAAAACAAAGGAATAAAACCGAAACCAACCTAAGTCAAGAGGCCACCCCATTACTGCATTCCAAACTGAAATATCAATTGAGGAGGCTGGGACAAATTATAACCGGAACAAATTATAATTTTACCAAACCGTAAGAACTTAATCCATTATAAATAAACCAACCCATTCCGTCCAAAGAGTAGAAGTAATATCGCACCTTTAATGCAAGAGTGTCTTAACTCAAAGTACCCTAGACCAGAGAAAATGGCATTTCTAGTGTCTCACTTAGTCTTATAAATCTACCAAGTGGCATTTATTTAAATCTTGAAGAGAGAATATTTCAGATTAAGAAACTAGTATCATTACTATTAGTTGTCAAACAACATATTTTTTAGCGTTTGTTTGTTTGTTTGTTTAACGTCCATTTTTATACTACTTAGGCTAATCGGACGATGCTACCGTGGGAGTCCTAAATTTTGCCTATCCAGGTATTATTAGGATAGGAATCATTAACGAGTACCTGACATCGTACAGGCTCCGGACCTCCATTTTACGTCCTATCCGAGGGACGGCATAGCTAAGGATTTTTTACTCCCATTAAAAAATCCTAGGGCCACCGCTGGAATTGAACCCGCGACTTTTAGTATTGTAGGATGCCATGCTAACCACAACACCACAGGTGACCCCGTTTTTACTTTCACTTACCTATATATGAAATATATAGTAAGGAAAGTACTGCGATCGTGAAAAATTTCGACTTCCGGTTTTCAACGGAAATACGCGTTTTGGGGTCCCCTCAGTCCAATTAACGAAGTCCCGCAAAATGGTCTGTGTGTGTGTGTACGAGTATGTGAACAGACTTGTTCAAAAACTACTAACCGCACAGACCTGAAATTGGGTATTTAGTGTATGTATATGCCCGCGATGTGACAGCAAAAATTTTATTATAATTGGTCAAACGGAGGGGGTACTTTATTTAAAGAATTTTGTCTAATTTTTAGGTCTTTTTCGATTTTCTCAAAAACGGCTTAAACGATTTTGATTAAACTCGGTATTTGGTGTATCTATAAGCCGGCGATGCGACAGTAAAAATTTCATCAAAATTGATGAATTGGGGGGGAGCACATTACTTAATAAACGTTGTCCCATTTTGTGTTTTTTTTTATTTACTCAAAAACGGGTTTAACGATTTTGACCAAACTCGGAGAATTACTAAATTTTGCTATACAGATACTCTATAACTTATGGAGATCTACAAATATAAGTATATACTTAAATGTGGAAAAAGGTGTGAAGTTGAGGAATGGCGTTTACTTATTATCGAAACACGTCGATTTCTAATCCAAGTAAGTTCGTAAGTGAACGTTGTGTGTTGCGCGCATCGCACCAGATTTTTTTTTAGTTTTACTTTAGCATTTAAAGTTTATAAAAATAGCGAATCGACTTTTAAAAAGATTTTGATACTATAAATACATAAAAATATAAATACCAGATGTTTAGGTTGTATTTTGAAATGTGTCAGTTTCCCATTCTTTATACAAGTTGCAGTGGTTTCAACATAAAAAATAGTAGAATGATTGAAATGTTTGAGTAATGCTAGTCTTGCATTGACGGTGTGATATGAATTTTTGATGTTCTTATTTCTATGTATTTCTAGGCTTGTATATCTCTCACTCCTTCCAAAAAACAACACCATATCTAAAAATCGGATATTTTGAGTATGATCGTTTTCTGATTGCGCTGAAAGAGTAGCAACTGTATCCTAGCAATACCGAAGTTTAAACTCAACACAAGCTTTTTTTTTTTTTTTCAGGAGTCAAAAAGGCTATTTTAAATGTTAACATTTTACTTTCACTTACCTATATATGAAATATACAGTAAGGAAAGTATTGCGATCGTGAAAAATTTCGACTTCCGGTTTTCAACGGAAATACGCGTTTTGGAGTCCCCTGAGTCCAATTAACCAAGTCCCGCAAAAAGGTCTCTGTGTGTGTGTGTGTATGTGAACAGACTAGTTCAAAAACTATAAACCGCACAGACCTGAAATTGGGTATTTAATGAATGTATATGCCCGCAATGCGACAGCAAAAATTTCATCAAAATTGGTCAAACGGAGGGTGTACTTTATTTAAAGAATTTTGTCTAATTTTATGTTTTTTTCGATTTTCTCAAAAACGGCTCTAACGATTTTGATTAAACTCGGTATTTGGTGTGTCTATTTGCCCGCGTTGCGACAGTAAAAATGTCATCAAAATTGATTACTTGGAGGGGGCACTTTACTTAATAATTGATGTCCCATTTTCACGTGTTTTATTTTTATTTACTCAAAAACGGATGTAACTATTTTAATCAAACTTGGTATTTGACGTATGTATATGACCGTGATGTGAAAGCCGAAATTTCATCAAAATTGGTTAAACGGAGGGGGCACTTTACTTAATATCTGTTGTCCCATTATCACGTTTTTTTTTTGTTTACTCAAAAACGGCTTTAACGATTTTGACCAAACTCGGTATTTGATGGATGTATATATGACAGCCAAAGTTTTATTAACCGTATTGTGAAAATAAAAACTTTTATTTATTAATAAAAAGATTAATGTTACTTTAGAGAGTAAATACGTGATGCTCAAATTTTTGAAGCATCGCAGGTGTGTAAAAAATCGAATAAACATGTAAAGGAGAAAAAAAATATGGTATAAGATAATGGTCTATAATTAATATAGGCATATTTTAGTCTAGAAACTTTTGTTCCATAATAAATTTTTGAAAACAATATAAAAGCGATTTTAGAGGAACAGTAATCGTTCTTGATTTCCAGAATGGCATAAGAGAAGTAAATGCACCTATCGATTCACCTTCACGATGTATTTGCAAAAAGCAACTCGTAGTAAAAAACTAGCAAGCAGTAAAAAAACTCGACTGATGATGAAATTAGTCCCTTCATATATAAATTAGCAATAATGAATCGAAAAGTGCTGAGAATTACCAAATTTTGCTATACAAGATATACAAATATAAGTATATACTTAAATGTTGAAAAATGTGTGAAGTTGAGGAATGGCGTTTACATATTATCGAAACACGTCGATTTCTAATCCAAGTAAATTCGTAAGTGAAAGGTGTGTGTTGCGCGCATCGCACCAGATTTTTATATTTTGTATGGAAAAAAAGTAAGTTATACAAAAACAAGATCTGATTAAAAAAAAAAAAAAAAAAATCAATCGGTCACTCAATATCTAACATGAAAGCATTTTACTCTACTTTTAAATTTTAAATTCACTCTCCTCAAAAATCAGGTTTTATGAGATATATCATTTTTGAAAGGAGTGAGCGATATGTCAAACAATTGTATTTGTATTTATAGATTAAAAAACATATTTTTATAAAAAAAAAAAAAAACCTAATTTTCGAAAAAGCAACTTTAAAAAATTCAGGAGTAACGAGTGAAAAAATAAATCAGGTCAATTTTTTTTTTATTATTATTACATTCCTTTAATCAATATTAGACATACAAAAATGGTAAAAGTTATTTAAAATTTACTTTTATGATATTGTTGAAACGCCAATAATTTAGGGTGAATTTTCGAATTTCACGTTATGAAGTGTGCATATTTAAATTTTTCAAGTTCTCGAAAAACATACTATATATATCTTGTCAGTATCAGGGAGGCATCTGGCTGGGTATGTGACTTGTGAATTCTCACATTCTCTCAAAATGCTGTCTCAAAAAAATTTTGTGTACACTTAATTCTGGCCCAGGTACCTAACTAAATCTTATTAATTTTGGATTTTTTTTTTATTACTTCTATATCTCTCTTGGAGAGAGTTTGTGCAACAGTACCTACTGCACTTAACATTTTTAAATATTTAATTTCTTTTTAAATATATGAATATTTTATTAACGCAATTATTTATATTGCAAAATATGGTTGTTTGTTTTGGATTTAGAAGCATAAACAGCTGATGGTTATCATTGCCCTCATAACTGGACGAAGTAGTGTACCTACTCACTGTTCTCATAATGACTATAGTAAAGGTAGACAGATCAAAAGAGAGAGAATATAAAAGATGAAAAAAGAAAAGATAGTTTATTTTAAATTTTAAAGCATTTTACAGATATCCATTCGACATAATAGTCCGTATAGCATAGACTTATATTCAAATAGTTCATAATGATTGTAATTCAAATAGTTTAATGATTAATTTAAATTAATAATACTTATTCATATTAGTTTAGCTTCCTCAGAGAGACCCCTTCCAATCGAACTATTGAAGCAAGAATAACGGGACATTATTTCTATGAAAACTTTTATATTCAGGGACCTAGATATAAATTATATATATCGGCATTTGGATCAGATTTTTCGCAATTTCGCATATAAGGTATGAGTATATGACGTTAAGATGACGAAAAAGCACTAAAATATACAAGTTTTTGTTCATTTAGAATTAATTTATTCTTTCACTAAAGTTCTGAAAACTCTGATATGATTATCAACCGATCAAAAATTGGTAATAAATAAGCAGTAGTCTTTCAAAAGAGGCTTCCATCATTGCTACATTAAAATTTGAATAAGGAATTAATTTCGGCCAGTTTCAAATCAAATGCACACTAAATATGAACGTAATATATCAATTGATAAATCAGGATAAATAATATAATTGCCATTGGAGCAAAGCCCCAGGGCGCGTAGGTAGGACTGTGATTGGATCGATGTTTGGCTTTCATTACCAGGCAGCGCTAGTGTCGCTTAGCAACGCCACGCCCTCGGCTCTATAGATTGCTTTATGGAAAGCTCACTCTATGTATGTCTGTACCTACATCTTTTGTGGCCTGGGGCATTTTTTTCTTCAAATTGAGGATTTATATGTTAATTAAAAAAAAAACATTTCGTAAGTATTTTCGGAGTTTAAACTACATAATTTTAACTTTATTTTTGGTTAGTTCGATGAGAACCTCTTTGTCTCAAATTTTTAATTTTCTTTCATGGGGGTTTATGGATAATGCATATAAATGAATCGTATCTTTATTTGCGATGCATTTTTTATCTTCATTTATCGGAATGCGCATTTCTACATACTTTCAATCATATTTTTTGCTAAGACGAAAACAATATTTATTTATACGAAAAAATTTATTTATACAAATCGCAGGCCCCCCTGCGAAATTTCTGTGGTGAATTATCGACATGAAGAGGGGGGCGTGATATTTTTTTCGAAAAAAACTAGAGAAGTTCTTGACATAATGAGTCTGTTAAACACTTTTTCTGCTTCTGCTTAATCTAAATATTTAAAATATTTTTTATTTTAGTATTATTTATTTTTTAAGTAAAGGGCCTTGGGGGCCCCTTTAGGCCTTGCCTTCCCCATCCCCACTCCCGCTTCGCATAGGGCACAAATGCAATTTTTTTAACATTGAGATTTTGGTACCACCGGATTCTACTACTGTAGGTACCACATAGGTACCTATAGCTGTCTATTGTCCAAACAGCAATTCTTCAATCAGCTTTACCTGTAAAGTTACAACAGTTTTAAATTCCCGTTTAGTGATGAAAGGGATGTCCAGATCATGTCACTCACTTCTTCCAACAACGTCATATCTCAAAAATCGGCTATTTATATTTCTTAATGTTTTCTCAATGCTCTAAAAGAGTTGTGTATCCTTGCAAGACCAACAAATTTTTAAATGAATCAAAGCAACGAATTTTTAAAAAGAAACGCAACAAGGACTGTTTAAACTTTAGCCATTCTCTATATATTTTTTCTTCATACAGCGAAATAAAAATCAGTAAGTATGTACAACAATATGCTTTATAGTAAAAAGTCAAATCGGAGGCTTTATATCTACTGAACGAACACATTCTATTCTAGGTTTAAACTTAAAATTTGCTATCCTGAAAAATCATGTTTTTCCAAATATGAAAGGAGTGAAATATATGCTCTTTCTCCAATTAACAGAGTTTAAGGTCATACCTGAGGTGTAAGTTGGCATCAAATAGATAGAAAATTGAATTTTAGCTGTTTTCTGCAGTGAGAAATGTGGAAGCATAACAATTAACACACCTTCTACTACATTCAAGAGTATTCCACTACTGTCAGCTCAGATAAGTCAACTATTCATGATCTCAAAACTTGAATAAAATACGCACGATATTGTTACCACGAAGGGTATATCTCAAGGAGAGCAGCAGTATTCCTCAGTGCAAGAGTAGAGGAACTCGGAAACTCTTGAACTCCATTGATGAACTCCGAAGGAGATTAAAGATCTTATCAGAGCAGGTGCTGATACTATTGAAGTTATTCCATAATGACATATTGGACTTCTTCAATACCTGACGGAAGATAAGTACTAAATACAAACTGTTGTGGAATTTACGTTAAAAAAGACAAATGAAGAGAAAATCAATTTCGCAAAATTAATACACTGCACAGAAGGTCGAGGATTTTTTTAAGGAAGTAAATAATCTTTGGCTTTGTCGTCCTCAGGATGGGACGTAAGAAGCCCCAGCCTGTGCGATGTCAGGTCACGTTAAAAAATCACTATCTTAATTATGCCTGGTTAAGCAAAATTTAGGTTTCCCACTGTAGCATTGTCAATTCTCCCTCGGAGCCAATTACGAATAAGTAGCGAAGTATTTCTAAACACTTTAATTCTAAATTGCTTCATTCAATTATTAAAATATAAAAGTAAAATTATAATATAGGTATTCTCATGTTCAATAATAAGCAGTATAAAAATATATAATAATGGTGGAAGATAGTTGACCATAGATGTAAATGGATGTAGAGGAAAAGGTTGGGGGTGCGGTCAAAATAAGCAGCACAAATATGCAATGTATAAAATAATGTATATGTAAATATGTACTTATACCTTCTAATACTTATACTTATACCCCACCATGTATAAATATGCTACTTATACCCCAACCATTTTCTCTTCATAAAAATATATAGTCTTTAGTGATTGGTAGGCCTATTGCTTATTTTTATATTCTACGTTATATATACAGGGTGGCATGCTACTCGTGCGACCAACTTTACCAGTAGATTCTCCACCATAAAATGAATAAAAAAGTTCATATTTACCATGGTCCGATTCTCAACCATTTCGGAATAATTTCGCTTTTTATCGATTTTAAATGATATCACGACCTGGCATCGGAAAACCGTGATATCTTTAAATCTGAAAATTTCTCCGAAAACCTGATAGCACCGTTGAAATCTGCATTAATTTTTCAATAATAAAATGGTCATTTCAAAATTTTTGGGCCAATTGTTTGGGTTTTATATCAGCCAGAACAACAAAATAAGTGAAAAATTTTATAAATCGGAAAGTGTTTAACATAATCCAGAGTTTCTAATTTTAGTTTCAGAAGGCAGCAAATTTGAGGGAAAATACCTCATTTAACAGCGCTTCTAACGCACTCTTCATTTTTTAATTTGGAGTTTCTATGACCAAGATATGGATGAAAAAAAGAGAAAAAATTATGGTTCAAAGATTGTTAATGTTTGAGAATTTACATTTTAAATTTGAAAAAAAACAAGTACAAATCACCAATATCTTTAAAATAAATTTATTTTCAATCATTTTATTTATGTTCAAATTGGAAGCCGTTCTCTGCAATACACAAACGTGCCCGTTTTCTCATACTCCCAACTGTAACTCCAAAAGTGAGAACACGTCGAAGTTTTTCAGCAGCGGAGAATATCCTTGCTCTCAAATGTCTATGTTTGTCACTTCAGTGCGATAGACCAGTTACTTGAGATATCCACAGACGAAATATTCCATATGGTTGGGATCAAGAGATCTTGGTGGCCAAGACCACGATATTATTGACAAAAAGATAAAAACTGTATTCCCTTAGGCATTGCGGAAGTTATTGAAGATGTACTCATCGGTCCCTACTTAGATTTTCCAGCGCGATTAACTGGCCCAATTTATTTAAATTTTATCGAAAACATGCTGCCCATTTTGCTGGAGGACCTTCTTTTACAATATAGGAGAAACATAATTTTTCAGCACGATGTTGCGTTTCCTCACTCGTCTAGAATAGTTCAGACGTATTTGACAGAACATTCGAAACGTAGATCGGCCGTGATTGGGCAGTTCTATGGCCACCAAGATCTCTTGATCTCAGCCACATGGAATATTTCGTCTGTGGATATCTCAAGGAACTGGTATATCGCACTGAAGTGATAAACATAGACAATTTGAGAGCAAGGATCTTCGCAGCTGCTGAAAAACTTCGACGTGTTCTCACTTTTGGAGTTACAGTTGGGAGTATGAGAAAACGGGCACGTTTGTGTATTGCAGAGAACGGCTTCCAATTTGAACATAAATAAAATGATTGAAAATAAATTTATTTTAAAGATATTGGTGAGTTGTATTTGTTTTTTTTCAAATTTAAAATGTAAATTCTCAAACATTAACAATCCTTGAACCATAATTTTTTCTCTTTTTTTCATCCATATCTTGGTCTTAAAAACTCCAAATCAAAAAATGAAGAGTGCGTTAGATGCGTTATGAAATGAGGTATTTCCCCTCAAATTTGCTGCCTTCTGAAACTAAAATTAGAAACTGGATTATGTTAAACACTTTCCGATTTATAAAATTTTTCACTTATTTTGTTGTTCTGGCTGATATAAAACCCGAAAAATAGGCCCAAAAATTTGAAACGATCATTTTATTATCGAGCAATTAATGTAGATTTCAACGGTGCTATCGGTTTTTCGGAGAAATTTTCAGATTTAAAGATATCACGTTCCGATGCCAGGTCGTGATATCATTCAAAATCGATAAAAAGGGAAATTATTCCGAAATGGTTGAGAATCGGACCATGGTAAATATGAACTTTTTTATTCATTTTATGGTGGAGAATCTACTGGTGAAGTTTATCGCACGAGTAGCATGCCACCCTGTATTAAATTATATTCTACATCTGTAGAATATCTATTTTTTTTAATTTTATGAAAAAGATGGAAACAATATAATTATTAACTTTTGAAATATTAGTTTTAAAGCTGATTGTTATTCAAAAGGAAAACTTTTTTTTTTATTGGATAAATTACGAAATATTTAACTTAAAAATAAAAATTTAAAGTAGAATGACAATCAAATCTGCTGATTGTCTATTGTCTATGTTGTTGACAGGCGCGGATTTACAAATGGAGTAAAAAAAATAAAATAACAATCAATATGCTAATTGGAAACAATCACCTTGTATACATAAACTGATTTTTTGTTTAAATAAAAAAAAGAGATTTTTAATACCCAATACTGCTTACATTGCGGAAGACATTAACTCATTAACTAAATAAAAGACAAAGAATCAAATCACATCAATAAAAAAACTCCTAAAAATTCAGAATATATAAAACATATAATTATATACTATTGGTACTTATTTACCCATTGATTATAAGTTTAATTAGTAAAAGTGAACGAGTAAAATTGAATTAAAATAAAACAAGAGAGATTGGAACAGTAAACAGCAATAAAGAAGAAGCAACAATGGGTGAATCGATTAAAGACTTATTAATCGACTTTACAAAGAGGTAAGGAGCCATAAAGTGATGGGGAGGGCGGGGCAAGATGGCGGTGCCACGCCTACCAGCTCTATCTTGTTCCGGTGTTTTTTCAACTTCCTCTTTGGTGGTTGTTCTTTGTTCTTTTTGTGGGGTGAGCTTTTGTAGAAGGTCTTTAATTATTCATATCTACCCTGTCCGTCGTTCATTGTATTCGCTACAACCGCCCACGTGTACGGGAAACGCCAAGTCACAAACCCTGACAAAACAGGATAAAGAAATGAATAAACCAAAATAATAATTACATACCAAATTTCGTTACTTGTCTTTCATAAAAAAAGTAATATAAATACATTACCATTAAAGAATTGTTTTGAAAGTTTCGAGATTTGCTGACGACTTTAATCAGAAAAGCTTCACTTTTATTTTGAAAATGAATTCTATATATTAAATTGCTACATTAGAACCTAGTTTATTCGAACCTATCTCTGGATTTTTCGGATCAGAATTTTATCTTATTACATTTGCATGGATAATAATTTTTTAACACTGGTAGGAAGAATTTTATCCTAACTTTACTAACAATTTGCTTTTATTTTAATACTATAAAACTTATAAGGTTCGAAATAATTTTTTTTTTAAACGAAAATAAGAATTTACAATTCCACATAAACAATATAAACTTAAATAATCAAAAATGTTACAAAAAGTATCAACTTGCAACGACAATTTAACACAAACGTAAACATGTGATCGATATTCAGAGCAATACTAAGGCGCAGATTGAGACACTCGCGACGCAGAGCAGAGCAGAGCATTTTTTGTGGTAACTGAAATATATAGGAACCGCGCACATTGGGACGCAGAGCAGAGCAGAGCAGAGCAGGCCGATGTGGCACTCGTGGATCTGCCACAGAAAACTGTGCCGATGCGACGCAGTTTTCAATATTTGATTATTTTAATACCTATTATTATCATTTAACATTAGTGTTTGAGAAGTTCTACTTTTCTCTTAAGCAGGTTAATGAAACTAAGTAGGTCTTCTGTATATATAGGGTGTTCTAGATAAGTTCCAGGAAAAAAAAGGTTTTAAAATATAATAATTTAAAAGATATATATATATATATATATATGTTCTGTTATTTTAGATTCCAAAATCATAATATAATTTTGAAATTTCTCGCTATTCCAAAAGCGCATGATACGAGTGTTTTGAATTTTTCAAACTAAAAAATTTCAGGATGAAAATTTAGCTGTAAAATTAGTTTTAAAAAAATATATAGAAATATTAAAATTTAGATGAGGGTCTTTCTGAAGTTCTAAAAGCAGATACTTTTGTTTAAATATTTTTAATATTGTTATTTCATTTGTAATCACTTATTTTGGTTTTCGTTAGTTTTTATTCGTCTTACTGTGACACATTTAAAAATTAGAAAAACAAGTTTTCTTCTCATAGATACTAGAAGTTCATTAAACGATTCAACAAGTTATGATCTTAGGAAAATTTGACTGATATTATTTCACTGAAAAAAACATAGGCTTTATGGAAATTTAGTTAATGGAAATGCTGCTTACAACCAATAATGTATATGTTTGGGATTGCAATAAATCAAATCGCTTTATCCTTCACCAAACTTCGTTAATTTTGTTGAGTTCACCAAGCTCAAATTTTTAAGATACAAAATAAAACAAACTTGAAGTGCTTATTATTTTAATTAAACAAGTCAATTAAATAATTTACAATTAACAAAAAACACAAATCATTTAACCTAACACGTTCAAGAGAACAAATTTAAGCTATATAAAAATCGAGTTTTTGGTTTAATTATATTTTTTAATTCACATGGCCATCTCGATTTCTAACAGTATATTTCTTCTTTTATTAAATATATTTGAGTAAAAAGAAAACTGCTATTTAAAAATCAACCATTTGTTGATTGGAACTTTTTTAATAAGAAATTTTATGTGAATATAACTCTTCTCTGTTATATTATCTTCTTAATTTTATTATATCCTCATACAGAATAGAAAAGAAGAGAAAATAAATTTTGTTCTGGGACAAGGTCCCTCAAGAATAACTGACTGGAATAAAAAATAAAACTACAACTGGTCAAATAATTAAAGTAAGTAATGGTGGATAATTAAAGATAATATTTTCATAAAAAACCCTTAAAAAATAGTTATAAAAAATAAAAGTATACAAAGTAGTGAATAATATATTGATTTATCAAATGAATAATAACGGTAATAAATTAAAATAAATGTCCAAGGAAAAAAAAGAAGAAATTAATGAAAAAAAAAAATATTCCATAATGATATAATGCTGTTTAAATCGTATCCAAGGATTTTAAGAGATTTGTGCCTAATATAATTCTACAAACTTAGAGCTTAAACAGATCTCTCATTACCTGATTTTATAACATCACGATAAGTAATGGTTTTAAGTTTCCCGAAACTGCGGTACAGAAACTGCTCTCCAATGTGCGCGGGTACCTGTGTGACGCAGTTTTTTTTTCGTGCCGCCTGCTCTGCTCTGCTCTGCGTCGCCTGCGTGACACAGTTCGATGTGCGCCTTACCTAACTCTTCACTCCATTGCTCCTTATATTTAGTCTGAAATAAAACAGTCTAGAGGTTCTAGGCAAGCGTAGATTATTCATGAACACGTACTAGAACAGTTTGTTCCAAGTCTTGAACTCTTTTCAATCATATATTTTTCCTTGCTTATTTTTTTTGTTTCACGTTACCATACTTTTATATTAACGAAGCCGGAACAGAGTAAAAAAAATACTCTTAGTTGTACCTACAGCATAAATAGACCAAAATTGGACATTTGGTCTTTTTTATAATAGGCACACATTTAATTTTAGCCAGTAACATGTAATATAATGATTACTTTTTTTAATCACTGATATCAGGTTACAAATCATATGTTTGTGAAGGATTGTTTTTTTGATTTAACGCCACTTTATGCCACTAAGGATAATCGGATGATGAGTGAAGATTTCTTTTTATTATTGGTTTCATAGATCAATTAGTCTAAATATTTAATCCAAACTAGTGAAAATGAATTTAATTAATCTAAGTGCAATGTTCAATGTTCATCCAGAAAAGAAATGTTCAAGACTTCATCGTATGGAAATCTACTACAGAAGAAAACGGGTGCCCATCTGAAGATGCAACAAGAAAGGTTGTAGGAATTCCATTAGTATTTATAAAGCAACCTGGTTCCAGTATAGCAAAGTCCCTATTAAAACAGCAATATTGCACTATAAACCACGGTCAATATTTCGTAGATCCATCAACTGGGGCTCATACTCAGAGAATCGGGTCTCTATGGGCTAATATAAAAAGAAGAAATAAAATAGAAAGTGGAACAAAAAGACCAATGTTAGATTCATATTCATGTGAATTTGTTTGAAGAAGGAGATATCAAAAGGAAGATCTCTTCGAAATAATTTTAAAATCTACGTTAAATTATTGTCATCCCCATTAACTTTTTCTAGTTTCTTTTTAATTAAAAAGTCTTAAAAAGTTTTTATTTCTTTTTCTAATAAACAGTTCGTTTGTTTTGTTCTATTTTTTATAGAAATAAATCATGTGTTTCTTGCAGGTAAAATCACAATTGTTACTAAATATATCACTGTTACTGGTGAAATGAAATGTGTGTCAATTGTAAAAACGACCATGGACATTTTTAGTAAGGAATTTATACCTTTGTAAGACTTCAGTTATAACTTCGTATTAGTAGTAATTTTCGAGACCAGCTGAGTCCGCCTTAATTAAAGGGGGCTAACCACCCTAATGTGGGGGTTGCAAAAAGGGGGAAGATCTTTTGTGGTAAGTAGGTCGAGTGAAGCATAGATTTTTGATAGTTTCTATTCTTTTGAATCTAATGAAACTATTTCATAGTGATACTGTCAACTAAAATAACTTCAAGTATGTGTGTTGACGAATTAACACCATTATTGAAATTTTGTTAACTCTGACATCTTTCTGACGCAAAATGTGATTTTATGCGCCTTTAATCTGTAATAATTGTTTACCTGTTGAACGTATCCACATGGGAATCGTCTATTATTATTATTATCTTGGCGCTACAACTCGTCGACGAGTCCTGGCCTCCTCCACCAGCTTCCTCCAGTCATCTCTGTTCTGTGCCGCTGTCATCCAGCTCCTGACTCCAAGAATATCTCTAGCGTCACCAGCAACACCATCAGACCACCTGAGTTCCGGTCTCCCCCTTCTTCTAGTGCCATGGAGGGGTTCAGTCAGTACCTTTTTAGGGATTTCCTCGTCGTCCATTCTAGCCACGTGGCCAGCCCATCGCAGTCTTCCTAGCTTCATTGTCAGAACGACATCTTTTTCATTGAAATTCGAATAAATTTCGTTATTCATCCGTCTTCTCCAGTTTCCGTCCATATGAACTCCTCCGAAGATCCTACGAAGAATTTTCCTTTCGAAGACTAAAAGGTCTAGTTCAATTCTTTTGCTTATGGTCCATGCTTCTGATCCATACAGTAGTACTGGGCGGATTAATGTTTTGTATAGATGAAGCTTGGTCTGCCGGGATAAGAGGCGGGAGGTGAATTCCTCCGGAGTCCGAAGTAACACTTGTTGGCCATCAATATTCTTCTCCTCACTTCTGCCGCAGGTGAATTATCTTGAGTGACAAGTGACCCCAAATATGTGAACTGGGAAACTTTCTCAAAGTTAAAGGGGCCGATATTGATAGTCTCACCAGGACGAGCTTCTTCTCCTGTTACCATGTATTTGGTCTTTTCTTCATTCACCTCTAACCCTAGTACTCTGGCGGCCGCCTACAGAGCTAAAAACCCCTCTCTGACTGACTCAATGTATACATCATCTGCAAAGGCTCGGGGAATCGTCTAATCAAAGAAAAAATCAAAAACAATACATCCTTCGACACCAGTAGTTTCACATCCCTCGAAGGGTTGTTACCAACCCCTTTTTTAACAACGTATTTATTTAAACCATTCTATATGTTTTTTACCTAAATGTGTTTTTTTATCGTATTAAATTGAAATTCGCTTAATTGATGATTGCTTTTATTTATATTACCCTTATTTACGGACTATTCGAATTGACTTTCGTAATCCTGGAGAAAGTTGTACAGTAAGTAGTTCATTTACATAGAATATTTCGAATATATTTTCCATTATTTATACATCTATTTAATTTAAAGATAAATCCCATAAGTAATTAAATTATTTTCGTTACAGGTTAAAAACCTGCTTGAGATTATGATTATTACTATGAACATGTATATTGTGAATGGACTATGAAACCATGAAATAATATACAATGTTTGAAATAATACTTGTGGCATAGTATTTTTACTTGTTAATTCTTATTTTATTTGTGTGTGACCTAAATCAAAAATTTGTCTCAAATGTACTTTATAGGTCTGGAAGAAGTAGGTACATAATTTCAAATGAGAATTAATTTAAGTTGCCATGGTCTATACAAGTTTAACCCATTAATTCTCATTGTTTCAATATTCGAACAGCTAACTTTTTGTAGAGAAGTTAGTTCCATATAATTATAATATTCATATTTATTTTTAAAGTCTATCGATCATGTTATTGAATTCTTTCCACAGTAAATATTCTAAAATAATTTTACTGTATACTGTAATAATCTTGGAACTACGGAGTTTTTGAGTGCAAGAAAATGAAAAAACAAACACCAAACATTACAATCAAATGTTCTAAATAAAACAAATGAAGGAATGATTATGCAACAAGTCATTATTCCATTAAGTTCCATTATTCCATAAGTTTTCAGCATATTCAAAATGCACTCCTTCATGCCCAGTGTTCCAAAAAAAGGAACGTATGAAATATCCAAAATTATTCATTTTTATTTATTTCTATCAAGAACTTTTTATTCATTTTTCGAATAATAGAATTAAATAAAAAGGAACCATTTATTTATTTTTTTTTTTCACTCGGTTAAAAATGGGTTATAGATATGAAATGTTACTTTAGAAATCGGAAAAAAAAAAAAAAAAAAAAAAAGAATATTTTATATCTGAACTGAAGGCTTTAAAATAACAAAAGTATTCTTGATACCCCCTCCTATGCTTCTCCAACCCCCTACACCTCTCCACCACCTGAATTTCAGCTTAATCAGGTAATAATCGGATATTCAAAATGGCGGTTTTTTAAAAAGGCGATAACTTACTATGGAACCTCTTGTTTTTTATAGTTAAGTGGAAAATTGTTAATCTTACATACTTTCAGAGAACTGGAAATAGATTTATTCCGTTCATGGATAAATTTCGAATCTCTGATGGTCATTAAACCTTATTTCGGAAACCTATAGTTGACCACCTAATAAATCATACTTAAGTATATATTTTTAGTAAATATCATAACCAGTGGGTTATAATGGGCGTAAATAAAAAACGCCTAACTACGAATGTAGGGACATTTAATCCCCCTCTAAGGATGTATCTTAAAGGAATTTATAAATTATTTTATTAGAAGATAAAAGATTCGACCACGGCCGGGAATCGAACCCAGGTCCTCCGCGCCCGGGTTCGATTCCCGGCCGCGGTCGAATCTTTTATCTTTTAATAAAATAATTTAAAAATTATAAGATAAATATTTAACCAAAAGACCATAAATAAATATATCATTAAAGGAATTTATAAAACATGCCAATTTACGTCTCAGATATAGTATAGGAGATATGTTGCCCCTTCCAAAATATTGGTGGTAATTTGAATTGAATCATAGGACAATTTAAACCATTTGATCGGTATTCAAAACTTTATTTTGTATTAAATGAATAATTATTTTCAAGCTATTTTAAATTGGAAGACTCCATATCAAAGGGAGAGCGTGGACCTGTATAAAATATTTATCCGTAAGGGGCCACCCCTGCGATCCCCCACTATCCGCCCAATCCAAATATGAATAATTCATATTTCCCGCGAGAACTAGCCAATCGATCCCCTTAAATATGGACGGATAGAGCAGCTGTAAAAACTTTATTAGGATGATATGAATCTTCACGGAGTTGGAACACACAGAAGCAACAAAAAAAGTTAGAAAGAGTTCGTTTTTATGTGCCTTCTATAAATACAAACACGAGAATTGAAAGAAGAATTATAATATCTAAATTATACCTATATAACGAATTCTTATAATATCTAATCCTAAACTGAATATCTCATAATAATATATTTGTATACAATTATAATCATATATGTTCTTTCTCAAGGCTTTTTTTTTTCTGTGGGCCGTAACTTCCTTAATACTTTATCAAATTTCGTTAATAAGGCATCATTTTAAAGCTTTCTTTAACCGCTACACCGGGAAAATATATAAATCACTCATTTCGACTTCGATTGCGAGTTACAAATACATACACGAAACCGCGGTTCGATAAAATCAAAATAGTTGTAGAGGTTTCTAAATGGTGTCAATCTTTTTAGGTTATCATGGAGAGCATTTATGGTCTTAGACATTTTTTCGACAAACCACTTCGTTTGTCAGTTGTAAGCAAAAAATTGCAATTATTAGCGAAAATTTCAATATGGCCGCAAGGCTTTTTCGTAGGTGTCATTTTTTCAGTTTGTCGAGAGGAACATTTTTTGTTATATACTCTTTTCCGATTGTCGCTCTCGTTTGCGAGTTACAAGCAAAAAAATGCGATTTCGGACAATAAAATCAGCGCAGTCGCTTTCCGCGAAACCGGTATGTTTCAAAAAATACATAATCTACAAAATAAGCACATCTATTTTTTACTTCAACCTTCACCTATGCCCATGACGCACTATACGATACTAAATGTACGGTGTGTAAGTGGAA
The DNA here is from genome assembly GCA_911387785.2 of Aelia acuminata. NCBI lineage: Eukaryota > Metazoa > Arthropoda > Insecta > Hemiptera > Pentatomidae > Aelia > Aelia acuminata. The sequence goes on along the minus strand of OU426978.1, from coordinate 185,216,852 downwards.
TTTAGGTAGGCTAGAGAGCGAATACTTCGCATGGTTCAGCTAGTATTACTTTATTTTATGATAAAACAATTTTATCTCCGTTTGCTTTTCTCTGGTTGAATAATGAACATTCTTACTAATCTAATTCTAAACTGAATATTATAAAAGATTTTTAAATGCAGTGTCTAGTAACTACAGTTAATTTACGTGCCTACATGAACTCAATAGTGTACTAAGATATCTTTAAAGAAACTGGTTTCAACTACAGCTGACTGGTTTCAACAGAATAACGATATTCTGACTCATGATATAGGTAAATGCTTGACCGTAGAAGTTACACTACACTTGACTCATATTGCTGTATTTATTTAGATACCTTAATTCTGCAATATTAAAATAGCAAATCTCTGAATGAGTCTTAAAGTCATGATTGAGCATAAGAGTATCAAAAAGATATTATTATTTTCTAAACACGCTAACAAATTCAACAGAGTAGAGCATTATTCGAATAAGTTTTGAATCCGTCGAAAGACGGATGAAAATAGTATTTTATTCGCTATCTGAACAAACAAATAATTAATAAATAGATAATTCGTTAATCGCAAAACCTCAGACTAAGGGTCTGGCCACACATGTCCGCACCGGATCCGCACCGTAGCAATAATACAGGTTATGTTCAGAATATTTTTAATTTAACTTACATATTACCTTTAGTTATGCCTAAAGTGGCCTGTGTCTGACATGTGTGGCTTGAAAATAGGCATAACTAAAGGTAATATGTAAGTTAAATTAAAAATATTCTGAACATAACCTGTATTATTGCTACGGTGCGGATCCGATGCGGACATGTGTGGCCAAACCTTAAGTCGTCATACATTTATTGGTTAGCCTTTATGTATCATCTGTAAACATTTCTGAATACTTAACTAATGATAATTTAAGAACTTATTAAAACGAAAAAATCTACATGAATATGAAACATAAATAGTGGAATACAAACCTAGTATTGTACATAATCTTTCTTCAAAATTATTTATACATTTTTAAGCTATTAAAATGTCACACCAGATTATGAGAAAATAATTCGCCGCCTTAGTTTTGTTAAAATTATTGATCATTTTTTTAATTTATTAATTTTCTCCATAATTACTGTCCTTTAATTAACTCTCTATTGAATAAAATATCCACAAGAACTATGGATCATACCTGGTCAAACTTTATATTCAAATGGTTATCTAAGATTACAGATGACATAAATTAAAATTATCTGTTATTTACTGATAAGAGATGATTTATTTCTCGCTTATTTCTCAAATATCCCATAATCAGCTTCATGAAGTCTAACTTTCCTGCAATACCAAATCTTGGAAATTCGGAGGGGGGGGAGGGTAATCATTTTTTTTCTAATGAGGTTAAGTATGATAAATAAACTAATCTAACCAAGGAAAACCATTACTTATTTCTCGCTTTCTGGAACAAATTATCTTAAAAATATCCAATACCGATCGTATTAAGAGGAAATGTGTCCCAAAGAGAACTTTTAATACAACAAAGAATATTTTTCTGATTGAAGATAATGAACAATTACATTTTTCAGTCACCTTATAGTATTGAATATAATATGCATATTGAATATAACATGATGACTGAACATAATGAATAATATTATGGAATATCAGAGGGACTCTCTTACTCCCAATGGACATAAAAAAAATGTAACATTTGGCTTTTAAGCTCCTGGAGGGTGGAGGGTTAGTTTCCCCTCTGATCCCGCCGCTCAGCCCCATCCTTTAATTATTAAAAAGGAATAAGCGTAATAAAGGAAATAAATGAAACTATTGCCATTTTCCTTCTCTACCCGGGGAACAAGAGAATCGCCCCTCCTGAATAGCTTGATGATAAGGCCTGCCAACTACGTTTTTCGTGTTATCAGGCGATATGTTAAGAAATAAGTACTGTTGTGACCCTGATCACATTAGCGGAGCCCGTGTTAAAACAGGTGACTCATTTCATACTTAGTTTTGTGAATAAATATGTCCATTTGCGAAAAGTGAGCGTCTGTCACCTCAAAGGCGATGGAATACAAAATGGCGTTCTTGTGAATTAAAACTTTTTGGATTTATTTGCAAGTACCCGAAAAAGAAAGCTTCGCACAGTAAATTGTATTTTTATCATAAAAATATTTTTATTATGTAGTTTTGTACCAAAACTGTCCGACCATTGAAAATCGAATAATTTTACCTTTCTTATAGATAAATAAATTGTTTATAAAATCATCTTTCTTCATTAATTTGCAACATTTACCTTCCTTGGATAACAGCAGAGTGGTTAGACCAAAAAATATTACAACAGGTGAGGAGGGGAGGCAAAATTAAATGGTTGGTCTCTCAGGACGACTGCCGGGTTGTTTCTCCGTGAGGTGCGCCCGGCTTAAATAAGAAAACAAATAATGCATTATAAAAATCAGAACGTCCATCATTTCGAAAAAATCACCTTAACCTAATCCTGATATTTTTCATTCATATCGAACCGGAAAGGTATTTCGCTCATGAACTCTTTTCATGGACAATAATAATTCAAATTATTCTTGATATTAATTATTTATTCTCGAAATTTTTGTTTTGTTTTTTACTTTAAAACTTTCTAAACAAAATGAACTATTTCATTAATTTTCTAAGAGCACTTCATTCGATGAAACTTTCGCCTTATAAAAGCCACACATTGAAAAAGTTACTCGATGGGAATATAAAAGAAACACAAACATACAATAACGGAGAGATGACCATCCCAGAGAAGTTTAATAAAAAAAGTCTTAGCTTCCAACAAAAACTTTAGATCCTTCACATTCGGCTCCTTCGTTCTTATCTGTTTGGTTTACTTTGCTATCCCATCCGATATGAAAATATCTGGAATTGCAGAAGGATAAATTCAAAGGATTTTTCTCAAGTCACTAAAGACAGATATTCTGAATACCAGAATTTCAAACACAGCTTGTATGGTAAATATCGTAGCATTCCAAAGAGGTATATTTTTTTTTCTAAATTCCTAATTTTATCTTTGTTTCTTAAAAAAAAATAAATAGAAAATAAAAAGGGTTCGTAATTCCTAAAAGAAGAAGAAAAATTTACCAAATAAAAATTAATGATAGCATTTCAGTTCAGCGAATGAAATTTAATACTTCCAAGTATAATCTACAACTTATAATATATATATGTATAAAAAAGTTAAAATACAAAAGGACAATACATATAAGGTTAAGATAATTTCTCTTAACTTTTTTATATGAAGAATTCATCATACAATGCAGCTCCTTTTTATCCTTATGATTAAAAACCTTGTGCGATGCCCGCAACACACAACTTTCACTTACCAACCTACTTAGATTTGAAATCGACGTGTTTTGATAAATATCTAAACGCTCTATTCAGCAACTACTAACATATTTTCACATTTATTTATTTATTCTTGTTTGTCTCCGTACGTTACAAAGTATTATAATTTGTATTGTAAAACTTGAAAGTTCTTAGTACTTCTAATTCATTGTTTCTTTTTTTTCTTTTAAGGTGCCTAAAAAAATCCTAATTTCATCAGTAGTCGAGAATTTTTTTTTTTTTTCACTGCTTTCTTGTTTATTACTGCTAGTTACTTTTTGTAAATATATCGTGAACTTCAATCGATAGAACGTGTAATTTCAGCACGTAGTAAATTTTCAAATGTTTGTATCTTATGCCTTTCCCGAAACTGACGATTACTTTTCCTCTAACAGTTTGTAAACTAAAATATAATTATCAAAGATTATCTTCGTAACATAGGTTATTTTTTATATCGAAACTGCTTTAAATAATTTGAGCATCAGCTTCATAGGGTTTGTGGTCTCTTAGCTAGTCTGTTCATACATTCCATTTCGTGGTACACTCGGTTATTTGAAAACGATTAAAGTTAAAAATCCTTGCGAATTAAATATTTTATTAGTCAAGTTTTGTTATGATCCTTTTATTAAACTCAGCTTCTACAATATTTTGTACAACGTTTCGGTAATTCACGCCATTATAAAATTGAACTTCTGTGATCACAAAATATTTTAATAAAATAGGTTAAATGCCCTTGTCATAAATTTAAGAGTTGTTATTAGTTGAAACAACTATAGTCCTTTACTTTTCAAGCTACAAAGTCAAAATTATTAAATCATTATGACCTGAATGATATCTGATTATGACCTTGAAATATCTGCTTAGCCTCAAATTAGTAAAGAATTATCATAAAAAATATTTTATATTTACAACTTTTCTGGAGCCAAATTTCCTATGAAAAATCAGAGCCAAACTAATGGACAAAGGGGATAGGAATTATATCGGTCGTACATTAGATAATATATATAATATACGCGATAAATTTACATTTATTTTCACTTTTTTTTTTTTAGTGCTTCAATATAAATCATTCATACAACACTGGGGACATTCTGGCTCTAAGGTACCGCAAACCCTTTACTTAAGACAGTTTCGTTTTGGAAATCTCGGAAACTTTACAAAATTGATTGATTTAATAAATTCAAATAATTCAGTGTGTTCGGTTTAATAAAGAACAACCCTTACCTCGAAAATGTTGAAGATGGATTTGAGACAGTCAGCCTCTTTGGTAGCAAATTATTAAATAATTTTTATTTTAGTTAAATGTATTTTTTTTTTTTTTTTTTTTTTTGCTTCTAGGGGTAACTCACCCCCCCCCCTTTCCTTATCTGAGTACGTCCATGCCAAGAACATCAGTATATCGTTCAGGTTGATTTTGAAAACTCAGTCTGACTTCTTATATCTTTAGCATTGTAAATAAAAGTTTCAGTAAGAAATTAATTTTTTTTTCTACTCAATTGAGTAATTAATTATTCTACACTGACATGAAACTCTATAACAAGGATGAATGGATGAAATTCCATTGGCTGATTACAGAGTGATAGAGCCGTACTGAACTTTAACTAACTAGTGATGAGTGATTGCGGGGTCGTACTGAGAGAGATAAGAGCGATATCTGGACACGGCCTCGGAGATCTGAATAGAGGCGCGAGGGATTTATAGTGAGCGGGGGGCAGCCGCTCTGATATACAGCGGCCACTGGTCGCTACTATCATCAAAGGGATCGGGCGGGCTCACCATTTGCATTAACTGAAACGGACTTTGTAGCTCGTCGTTTTTTTCATTCCCTTTGAAGATCCATCAGGCAGAAATAATTTATGTATAGGACTGGACGCATATAAAAATTTGCGCTTTAATCCACGTATGATACAATGGTTTAAGTTTCTGGATATTTCTGGGATCAATACAGATAAGTTTTTGTAAGGAAATATTGGAGGTGCGGTCACAAACGCAATCAAATATGCGATCTGTGCGTGCGGGAACAGACTAGCTCAAAAACTATAAACCTTACGAACCTGAAATTGGGTATTTGGTGTAAGTATATGCCGGCGATGTACTACTAAAAATTTCATCATAATTCATCAAACGGAGAGGGCACTTTATTTCATACATTTTGTCTTATTTCTTAGGTTTTTTTTTTTTTTTTTTTTAAGTTCTCAAAAACGGCTTAATAAGAATCCATTATCATTTAATATCAGGTTGGATTTATCACCATACAAATGTCTGAAGTGACATTAATGGCGAACGAAAAAAATTTATTTTCTATAAAGTACCTTAGATTTTGTTTAAATGGAGAAATTAACTGTCTCTCATTATGTCTAAAAATAAGGTGATAACTAAATAGAGAATTATGAAATTAGACGCGATGGAGATTTATGCTGGCATTGCCGTTTTATCACAAATAAAAACTTTTAATTAACAATAAAAAAAAATTAGTGTACTTTAGAGATTAAATATTTGATGCTCAAATTATTTAAAGGAGATTACGGTGTGAAAAAAATATGGAACAGGATAATCTTTAATTAACTATATTTTAGTTTACAAACTTTAGTGGTTATCATTCTCGGTTTCCGGAAAGGCAGAAGATACAAACATTTTAAAATTAAGATTCAATTTATTTCGAGTAGTAAAAACACCTATCAATTACGTACAAGCAAGCAGTACAAAAACTAGTCTATTGATTAAATTAGGATTTCTTAGGACCCTCACAAAAAAAAACAAAAAAAACAAAACAACTATGATGAATCGAAAAGTACTGAGAACTTTCAAGTTTTGCAAATTATAATACTCTATAACTTATGCAGACAATTAAAATTATGCTGAATGGCGTTTACATTTTTTAACAAATCATACTGATTTCTAATCCTAGTAGATTGGTAAGTGAAAGTTGTTTGTTGCGCGCATCACACCAGATTTTTACTAATTACAGGAAGGAACAATATTCTCTTCAACGTATATTTATTCATGAACAACTTTAATCCTCCTTTAATTTATCTTATATCACTCCAATCAGCAAAAATTGAATCTTGGAAGATAAATCATAGGAAAATTTATTGTTCGCAGAAGTCTTATAAATGTAATTAACAGCTCCGCAATCGATTATGCATCTTATCCTCACCATATATATTGCTATTGGTTTGTACTTATGTACCCTAAGCCTTCTTGCGCATTCTTCTCTCAGTTTTCAATCATGGTAAACTCAGCATAGAGTATTATCAAGAACCATTCCCAAATGCGTATTTTTTCAACATTACGTATTGGAGAACCATTCTTTAAAATTCGATAATTGTTCTGCAAGCACTTACAGCAATAGTAATGTAACTCTACTACTCAAGCTATTTTTTTGTTTACTTCAAAAATTTACAATTGATTTAAAAAGAAAAAAATAGGATCTTTAACTTAGCCCCTGTCGAAAGGCAATCCTGTGAGGGGGGGGGGGGTGGGTCAAATCTGCCTAACATTGGTGGCTTCGAAAATTATGCAGAACGAAGAAAACAATAGCGATATTTGGTATGCATGAAAAGGTACAAAAATTAATGAGTAAATGAGATTAAATTGGTAGTTTGAAATGATAGGAAAACATTTATGAAATATTGTAATTATTTTTCTATCTGCCCCATTTTCACCAAAATGAAATTCAAACAGTATAACGTCTAACTTAGTTTATCAAAATGGTTCTAGCCATCAAGAACCACCGTTAGCTACTTAAAATTAAATAGTTCTCAATATCCACTTCAACTATCCGTTACAATAATTAAGTTATAGTATGTTGTAACAAGAAAAATAATTTCAACCCGTACTTACTTATGTATTTCATCGTAATGTTTAAAATACTTGGAAACAGAAATTTGATCTTGAAATGTACATACTTAAAATGCTCTTCCACCATTCGCAATGAAATCAGACTCCTGACCTACACTTGTGGTATATTCCTTTATTTCTTTTTTTTCCCCCTTTTCTCCCCGAGATGATGTTCCCCCAGCTTTTCCCTAACCCCAACATGCCCTCGCCCTTTCAGCAGCCCCCACTTTGATATGCATTCCAGAAGCCATTCAACATCGATCTCATCTTATCCCACATGCTATTCCTTCCTCCACGGATATCCTATATTGCTCGTTTTAGCTTCCTCTTCTATGGAGGGCGTTCTTTGTTTTAGATAAATAAAAAAAACATATATTATAATAATAATAATCAATAACAAATATCGCAGTGTGGAGGATTTTGACCTAAGGTGTAATTTTAGGAGAAGAAGGTAGTTGTCAGAAATGAGTCAAAAAAGACTAATAAGTTGTCAAACTGGAAGTTACTACTAACTTTCTACAGGCCACCTCTTGAGGGACAAGATCTGCCAAAGTAAAGAAAGCATTTTCATTTGTTTCCTGAATCTTCATCCTCCAGTTTAGAGGCCATTTCCTCCTTTCTCCACGCAGTCCTTCCACCGGGTTCGGGGTCTTCCTCTTCTCTGTCTTCCTTGCCATTCCAATTGCAGAAATCTCGTTGGACACCTACGTTCTGGCATCCTCTGGCATTTTCCATACCATGTCCTTCCCAATCCTCTCCGGAAATCCTTCGGTCATCCCATCCTGCCCCTAATTTCCGCATTCATGAATCTTTTTAGACAGGTAATCCTAAGGCATCTCCTCCAGAAATCCATCTGCCACTTGTAATTATTTTCTAATTAGAATTAGTTTCTAATAGGAATATAAAGAGGTTTATAGAAACTCGATGACATTAATGTGTGTGAGTTAGTAACGGTCAGATTTACTAAGAACTGATGCTGAAGTAGTTAGAGCACCTGCTAAGTTAGCAGTGCTAACACACAGGAAGAAATATCAGAAGGCTAAAATCGATTTAAGTTTGGGATAGGATCGGAATCAACTGGAGGAACCACTTGGAAGGCTCAGTATATTACGGGCGTCACCCCCAATATTTTGGCAGCAGGGGACAGTCCCCCCCCCAATATTTTGGCAGGAGGGGACTCAATGTAAAAAATTAAATAAAAATGCGATTTAACGAATTTATCCGAGTTTAACCAACAAAATATAAAATATTAGTAGTAGTTATAAAATATTACAGCACGCTCTATTGTTAAAAGCATAATCAGGTGTATGGTACTTATATTTGATGAATGTGATTTTTATTTCAGCTTGAACTGTTTTGTTTATGAAATCTGTAAAAAAGTTGGATCCCCGGAATTGGTCTCCATTTCTTATTTGAACCAAGCAGCTTGATCCTACTTTCCATCAATTCGATGAAGCTTATAGAAGTTGACAGAAAGCAATGAAATTAATAGGATCAGGATCAGAAGAAAAACTTGCATAAAATCCTTCAACATTAAGCCTTAACAACTCCCTGTTTTATAACTGAGAAATAAATTGACAAGTTTAAGATACTATAAATACCTTTAAAATGCATCGTTGGAAGATGAATTAAATGTCCCAACAGTTGTTTTTAGGATTTATATTTCAACTTTTAGCCCCTCGAATTTCTATATACCCTATCAAAGAAAATATTGGGCCACCCCCCCCAATAATTTGGGGCTGGTGACGCCCATTCAGGATTTAACAAAAAAATTCTTGGAGCTGTTGGTAAATATAGGAGGCACAAAATTTACATCGCGCCAAAGCCATGATTAAGAATGACATATCTTCGAATATGATTGATTTAATTTTTATGTATTCATACTTGACCAGAGGAAATGTTTCAGTATGACAGACAATTATTTTATTTATTAACATTTTACATTATCTGGATATCAATGCATTTTCTGTAACTTACTGCTAATGTAATGTTTCACATATAACATCACATAAGTCGGTTGTAGCCTAAATTATCAAGTACGAGTTTGTGTTTCAGTGGAGTTAAAAATTCAATGTGGCCAGGAAAATGAATAATCCGTTTCCTTTGTAAGTCGTTGTAAACTGTTAAGATGGTAGGTATAATTATAAGTTTCAAAAATAATATCCCCTGAAAATACCGTCGTAATTTATATATCCACTTCCCTCGAGGTGCATATACAACTGACAGGTAGCACACCCTGCCGAGAAAGTGGTGAACTGTCGAACAGATGGCAGCACAAGCTGGGAGGTAAAGTATTGACTACAGTCGCCCACACGCTCACAGAATGTATCAACTTCAAACGGATACAAATCATTGCTACTCCATACACAACGATACTCTTCAAAAGTTTATGATAAATAGAAAATGAAATCTTCCTTTCAAAAATGTTGCAATTGAAAATAAACACATTATTTGTACGGAGCGCAATGAAAGCATTAACTGAATCCGGTCATGATGAAGTATTGAGTGACCAAGTTTTTACTACCTATCAAATTTTTAATTAAAATGGAGGTCCCGAGCCTTTACGATGTCAGGTACTCGTTAAATATCCTTATCCTTATTATACCTGGATAGGCAAAATTTAGGACTCCCAATGTAGCATCGTCCGATTAGCCTTAGTGGCATAAAGTGACGTAAAACATGCAAACAAACAACAAACAAACATAACTCAACTTTTGGGATAGCCAATAAACTTTTGCTTAGCATTATTGTAATTCGGCGTCCGCTGTTTGTGATTTTTCAAATATATAATTTTATGTAATTTTTAGTCAGGAAACTATGGGTAATAGTTATTGATATATAAAATTAGCATGATATTAAAGACGATTATTGCGATGTTTTCCAACCGCTAGGAGGTGCGATCATTGGCGGATCCAGGGGAGGGGCTGTGGGGCTTCAGCTTTGGAAAAATTTTCGTCATTTAAAGATAGAATTTTACTTTCCTTTAAGTAAGGAAGCAAGTTAAAGAACAAATAATGTGCAGAACAAGTAGAATTTTAGTTGTGGGAAAGGAACATAAAGGTAAAAAAGCTGATTAGCAGATCTAAATGAAGGGCTCCGGGGCTGCAGCCCCCCTTTCCGATCAGCTGGATCCGCCCATGGGTGCGATTCGTTAGTCAACATTGAAGGGAATATTTTTAGTAAGATGATGATTAGAGTCGTTAAGAAACGAACCTGCCATTTTCGAAAGTGTACCACAACATTTGTTATAATTTTTTAAGCTTATAGTAAAAAGTCTTGAATATTTTTTCATTTTAAATTAACGAATCTATCTATTTTATTGCTAGTTTGTTTAAACTTTTATTAGATCGTATGCACAGGAATACCAATGCCATAAGTTCTCAAAGAATCACATCATACAATTAGTTTAATTGTTGTTATGGTAAATGAAGGAATGTAGTAGATTCTTAACTTTAACAAATGCCAACTAATAAAATCTCTACAGTTGAGTTGTAGCAAACAGATTACAAGATTAAAAGATTCGCTACTTTAACACACCATTTAATTATAAAATTGAAAATAAAACAAATAGGGAACTATCCAATCTATCTGATTTGTTGAAAAATTAAAGTTTTTATTTGACTACGAAGGAATGTGAACAAAATCGTAAAAATTTTACAGGTTGTATATAAAGCACATGAAATGCAGCTTACGTGCCAAATAACTGAAAATATTTTTTTTTAATCGTTACTTTACCTTAGACTTATTTTTATGCACATTTAATATTTTTTGCACCAATAAAAAATTAGATAACAGGACGAAAAAGGATAAAAATTGAGAAGTATACGAGCCGTCTAAAACGCCAAAAGTTTATAGAAAAGAATAGAGTATCTGTCGAAATAAGAGGCTTAAACATTTCGTATACCTCGAAATAAAACTTTCAATAAAGAGTCTGTAATAAATGAATAAACCCTTTATTTCATGAGGAACAACAAAATATTTTAATAATTAGAAGTAGTTGCTACTTCTGCAATATTTACGATTAATATTAGCATGTTATAAACATCTACAATTAGTGAATATTGTTTCAACATTATCATTAGTTGTAGAATATTGTGAATGAGCTTGTTGGAAGTAGTATTTATACAAAGAGTCAGTAATAACTTGAAATCACTTTTATTAGGGGTTTTAGGTATAATAGGTCATTTAAAAAGTCATTAAACATAAAAAATCAATCAGTTAATAACATTTATTTCGAAAATACCTACCAACTAAAATTCAATTGAAAAGTTTTAATATCATGGAGTGGTATTACCCAGCTCTACTGACAAAATTCCATTCCCATCTCTCCACTACCCAATAATGTCACATGTTGGATTTAATATCTTAGTATTAGCCAAAGGAATGCACGTTTTTGTCTACGCTGTGCAGGCATTGGATCTACTCCGGAATGCAAAACAGCGGTATACCCATTCCCTATGCTCCTTTCCCGGCATATAATATGATAAAAAAAAAAAACTTTCCATACTAAGAATGTTCATTATTCAACCAGAGAAAAGCAAACGGAGATAAAATTGTTTTGGTTCCCTGAAATAAAATAATACTAGCTGAACCATGCGAAGTATTCGCTCTCTAGCCTACCTACGTTTATTGCGTCATGGGCATATGCGAAGGTTGAAGTAAAGAATAGATGTGTTTAAATTGTAGATTATTTATTTTTTGAAACATAAGTTTAAGGTATTTACATATTTAGTATATGTTTAATAGTATTTATGTGTTTAGAGAACCTCTTTGAGCACTATGTTTGAAGTTACGAAATGGTCATCTGTGAGAGTTGGTTTGCAGGTTTGTTCTACATAGACATAGATGTCACTGAAAGTGCGCATCCTGGAAAACGCCACATACTTAAATACACGTGTCGGTTTCGCGGAAAGCGAGTTCGCTCTATTGACTCTAGTGATTCTATTGACTAAAATCGCATGTTTTTGCTTGTAAATGGCAAACGACGGCGACAATCGGAAAAGTGTATAAAATGTTCTTCTCGAAAAAACAAAGAAAATGACACCTTCGAAGACCTGACACCTGCGACCTTTTTCGCATAGAATTGCCGTTTTTCACTTACAACTCAAAAACGAAGGGGTTAATCGAAAAAATGTAAATCGAAATTGTAATAAAATCGAAAATGTTCTCTTTTAAAATAGGAAAAGATTGACATGATATAGAAACCTCTACTAATAAACCTGTATTACCAAAACCGCGGTTTTGCGCTTATAACTTGCAATCGAAGGCGAAATGAAAGATTTGTATAGTTTTCCGGTGTAGCGGTTGAGGAAAGCTTTAAAATGATATCTCGTTCATGAAATTCGATGAAGTATTAAGGAAGTTATGGCGTACCTTAATACAATTACAAAAAAAAAGGGGGCTTGGGGAAATAATATATTATATGGTATAAGAATGGACTTCTTCCCTGTGACGACGGATGAGGGCATATCAAATGATGATACAAAAGAAGTGTACTAGGGCTGCTCGGAGGAGTATACAAAATTCAGAGGTAAGGAAAAGAAGGTGCAAAGGGATGAAAAGAGAAGACATATTTCAGAGCAAATCATTAGAGTGGAAGAATGTAAAAGTAAGGAATTGAACCGGGATATGTATAGGAAAGTAAACGACATAAGACAAAAGTTCCAGCCTCGCTCTATTGCTTGCAGAGATAAAAGTGGAAACCTCGTTAAAACACGAAAGGCGGAAGGAAAGATGGACAGAAAAATTATAGAGACATTTCTCTACTGAATGCAGCATACAAAATTCAGCGAAATATAATATTTGGTGGATTTCTCCCGTATGCAGAGAAAATTATAAAGGACTATTTTTTATTTTATTTATTTATTTTTTTTAAATGCGTAAAAACTCTACCGTCATCAACGCCTAAAAATGATTTTTATTCTCCACATTTTTCATCTCCACCTTCTTCTGTTCCGAAGTTCTTACATGAATCAAAATTTCTTCAGTAATTCTTCATATCCTCGATTCCTTCAACGGCCGAAATCCGTTTTCTCTTATCCGTATCTTGACTCTCCCTGATAGCATCTATCCAGGACTGCACCCTCTTTTACTTTCACTTACCTATATTTTTTTTTTTTTTTTTTTTTTGTTCGGTACCCCTACCTGACCATGTGTGGCATACGGGGGATTACTCTAAAGGTGTAACCAACCTATCCTAACCATGGTGGGTAGGTCGAGATTTATTCCGTGGGGCCTCCACGAAATAAAAGTCAACCATCCCAGGGCGGATTCGAACCGCCACCGTTCGGCTCGAGCGTGTTAAAGCGGGCCGCGCTCCAGCACGCTCGGTTATCCCCGGCCCTCATTTACCTATATATGGAATATATAGTAAGGAAAAGTATTGCGATCCTGAAAAATTTCAACTTCCGGTTTTCAACGGAAATACACGTTTTGGGGTCCCCTGAGTCCAAATAACCAAGTCCCGCGAAATGGTCTGTGTGTGTGTGTGTGTGTGTGTGTGTGTGTGAAGATACTAGCTCAAAAACTATACACCGTGCGAACCAGAAATTGGGTATTTAGGGTATGTATATTCCCTTCATGTGACAGCAAAAATTTCATCAAAATTGGTCAAACGGAGGGGGTACTTTATTTAATAACATTTTACGTTTTGTTCGATTTTCTCAAATACGGCTCTAACGATTTTGATTAAACTGAGTATTTGTTCTATTTAAATGCCCGAGATATGACTGCGAAAATTTCATCAAAATAGATCAACCGGAGGGGGTATTTTACTTAATAAATTGTGTATCATTTTCACGGTTTTTTTTTTTTTTTATTTACTCAACAACGGCTTTAACGATTGTGATCAAACTGGGTATTTGATGTATGTATATGCCAAAGACAGCCAACATTTAATCAAATTTGGTCAAACGGAGGGGGGCACTTTATTTCATAACTTTTTTCCAATTTACACCTTTCTTTCGATTATCTCAAAAACGGCCATGTTTAATGAAAATAAGGTGTTATTTAATATCAGGTAAGCTTTATCGTTATTAAAATGTTCTGAGGGGGCTTAAATGGTGAGGGGACCTTTTTTTGTTTTCATGTGAAGTACCCTTGTTTTTATGGAAAAATTAACTGTCTCTCATTACGCCTAAAAATAAGAAATGGCTAAATATAAAATATGAAAAAATCAAGTAAACATATAGAGGAGAAAAAAAGAATAAAAAACATTTTATAAAAAAATATTAAACCGACTTCGAAACCTAGGAACCAGTAAAAATAAATTCACTGAAAAGTATGAAATAATTACCTTCTGATTTTTATGAATACACAGCAAAATTGAAAATGGTATAAAAAGTGGAAAAGTGCAATAATACGAATAATTTTATTTTGATTTGTACAAATACACACTAATTGTTAATAAAAATTATTAAATTTAAATATTTAAATACTATGTTCAATACAACACAATCTTTTCGGAGGCGGCGCAAAATAGAAATAACATGTTACTGATACAATTCCATTTTGGTAGGCATCGAAATCAATAGCTGGGAAGAGAAGATCCATTTAGAAGATTTTCATAATGTCTAGTTTAAAAAATTTTAAATTTTGCGCCGCCTCCGAAAAGATCGTGTTGTATTAAACATAGTATTTAATATTTAAATTTAATAATTTTTATTAACAATTAGTGTGTATTTGTACAAATCAAAATAAAATTATTCGTATTATTGCACTTTTCCACTTTTTATACCATTTTCAATTTTGCTGTGTATTCATAAAAATCAGAAGGTAATTATTTCATACTTTTCAGTGAATTTATTTTTACTGGTTCCTAGGTTTCGAAGTCGGTTTAATATTTTTTTATAAAATGTTTTTTATTTCACAATTTTTAGTTGGAGAAGATAACAAATGTAGAAAACCGTACGTTGGTATAAAAATTTCGTGGGTAATTAGTCGTTGATAAAATAAACTTTGGTTTAAAAATTTCGAAATCTTTTTACGCTCTACCACGTTTGTCTTTCCCAGGTCTTTTTATTATACAATAATTGTATAAAATTATTATGAAATACACTTTACCTTTTCAATTTTATGAGTACACACAGAAAAGTGCGGGAAAGCGGTGCGTGTATTATACAACTTTCAACACACTACGTTTAATGATTATAAATGGATTTTTTTTTTTTTTTTTTTAAAGATCAATGTTCAATTGGGAAAGGAACACATAAAATGTTTTTCCACAATGACAATATTTTGCCTTTGCTAAATGTCGTCAGTACTTGTCATTTACGTAGAGAATCAGTGTTCCGAGATGTGTTCAGTTAAATATACATACATACATACATACATATACATACATACATACATAAGTACATAAATCCGGCCATTCCAAGATGAAGTAGATAAGTCACTGAACAATTAAGATTTTGGCCGGTTTTAGACAAGATATCGTTAATGGAGAATCAATGAGGATGCTAATATGACCAATAGTAAATTTGATAGTAATTTTTAAATTTTGATTGCTTGAATATCCTTCTGAAAACTATGGCGATATTATACACGACTTCATTGGATTACATCATTGGATAGAAATCCCTGCAAAAAAAGGGGCAACCATAAAATTATCGATATCAAAAAGACTGCCCCGCTAGGATAGAAGCAACAGGGTTTGGGACTCACATATGGTTAATTTATTATTACGAAGGATATTATTATTCTAGATTGAGTCAAAAGATTGAGTCAATTATGTTCGTAATTCTTTTCGATGAATTATTGACTAAATTTATTACCAAATTACTATGAATTATATCCTTCGTAAAACATTATTCAGAAAATAAATTGCTAAACAATGTTGCTTCAATTCTAGTGGCGTAGCATTTATCATCATTTTTAACAATCATTTCCATTACTGCCAAATTTTTGCTGAGGGGACTTTCATACAATGAGGTTGTTTTCGGGTAGTTATCAAGTTTTATTTTGCAGTTTTTATTGATGGATAAACACCAGCAAAAGCCTCGATAGTTGTAGAAACAAATTTAAAAACCGATACTAGTAATCCGGATGACATAAAAGAAGTGTCACCCATAAAGGATCGGCACAAGACCTCCGGCAAGATATTCAACAGTAACCGAGTGTATCCGGAAGAAGACAGAGGTATCTGAATCCTTTATTAAGTCAACTGAAAATGAGCTTTTCCAGGAATTATTATTCTTTTTTAATGTCCATAGTCAATAAAAGATAGAAATCAAAATCTAATTTAAATCAATAATAGTTACGATTTTAAATTTAAACGTTGCTTCGGGAACTTGAAGAAGTCTTAAATTCTGCTTTAAAACGATTACCAATACTCAGTCTTTCTTGGAATTCCACGAACTTTGTTGTCTTATGATTATGGTGTCCAACCGTTGATTAGATCTAAATTAAGAAGGTTTACTGTTATCGGTGAATATACATCTATCTATTATTTATGCTAATATCGCTACAGAAAACGACAGCGATATTATATTCTGCTGATATTTATATCTTCATTTAAATCTAATGTTGAAAAATTAGATCACATACGTATCGAATTGAGTAACCTCCTCTTTCGTTCGAAGTCGGTTAAAAAAATATTCCGTCAACTCATAAAATAAGTTGAGCACACTCATGCGGTGGAGTACGCCTTCAATGACAGACGATTGTTCATAATTAAAACCGTTCTGTTCATTTAATGGAAATTATTTGTTTCATGGTAACTAAATAAAGTTTTCAACGACTACATAGAGAATTATAAAATCAGACGACTTGGAGTATTATACTTGCATTGCCGAATTACCACAAGTAAAAACTTTTATTTAATAATAAAAAATTAGTGTTTTTATAGAGCAAATAAAAACAAAAATAAGAAATGAATGTGGAAAAATGTGTCTTTGAGAAGTGGCAATTAACAAAACACATCAATTTCTAATTTAAGTAAGTTGTTAAGTGAAAGTTGTGTGTTGCGCGCACGCGCCAGATTTTTTTCTCTTGTTTTCCTATTAAGCAGTTTAAGATATAATTTATAAAGCTATATGTGTAGACATGTTTATAAAAACTGATATTTAGATGTTGTGTTCTTAAAAAGTCGTTAAAATATTAAATTTGAGACAGCAGTTTATTTTCTTTAAGAAATTTAAGGACTATTGTGGCTGAAGCTTCGTTATCAGCAGGAGACTCTGATAAATTTGGGGTTAATCCGATTTTAGTGATTGAATGGTAATAGTGAGGACATTCTTCGAAAATGTCTAACCGAAAGGAGAGAATCGCAAAATTGACGCGACGGAGGTGGCAGTTTTTCAATAAGGTGCGAGTGGGTGAGGGAAGTGTGGCCAATCCTCAATCGTGCTAGGGCAACTTCCTCCCTTCGATTGTTACGGTAGGATGTAGTCCTTGGTGTACTTGGTGGGCTTTCATCCCACATATAAAGGACTATCAGTGTGGCTTTAGATGAGACTAAAGCAACTACTTAACAACACTACAGACCAGATTTCCACTCTTACAATAATCTTAGAAAAGACTTTGGAATACGGAATAAGCACGCACTATTAATTCCTATAATTTCAAGTGGTTTCTGACTTCATTAATAGAGAGATGCTTTATAAAGTTGTGAGGAAGATGAATATTCCGTCGAAGCTGGTCAGAATGGAATCAGCAACATCTAACTCTAAATGTCAAATTAGGATCCAGTCCAGTCTGTCAGATCCTATAGAAAAAAGGAATTGATTGAAGCAAGGAGACTCCTTGGCGTGCCTTCTATTCAAAATATACCTAGGGAAAGTGATAGGCGATTCTAAGATAAAAACAAGTGGAAATATTTTCATTTCAGGAGTCCAACTTCTGGTCTATGCCGATGATATTTATATAATCAGAATCGGGCATAAAAGAGTTCATTGCAGCTTTGGACAAATCCGCAAAGGGAATGGGACTAGTTATAAACGAAGCACATGGTTGCAGGGTCTCAGCTGCATGATCCATATATTTAAATAAAGGGGTAAAAATTTGAAGCAGTTTGGGGATTTGTGTACCTTGTGTCATTTGTAGATACTGAAAATAACGCCTCCAAAGGAATAGAGAAGAGATTTTTAGCTGTCAAAGGAGTTATTACAGTCTAAACAATTTATTTATAAAGTAATAAATGACATAGAGGTGACGCTTATATAAAACACTAATCAGACCAATAGTGCCTCACAGTTGTGAATGCTGGTTACTAAAAAAAGCTGATAAACAGAAAATTTCTTTTTTCAAAAAAAAAAAAAAATCTAAGGAGGATCTATGGTCTGGTTAGTATTAAAATGGTAACTGGAGAATTGGACCCAACAGAGAATTGTATGAAAGATTTAAGGAGGTCACAGCAGTTAAATTTATAATGATTGGCATAAGCATAAGCAGGCTACGTTGGGCTGGTATGTCCAAAGAATGGCGGACAGCAGAATGGACTATGCTTCAGTGGGCAAAAGGAAAATAGGAAGACCCCGGAGAAGATGGTTGGACCAGGTTGGAAGGGATGCATTGCGGCTGGGAGCGTCAGGCTGGTGGATGATCGCCAGGAGGAGAAATCAGTGGAGGCGATTTGAGGCGTGATGGGTGGAAATCAATTATTGGCCGGGTCCATTTCAATTTCGAAAGAAGACCTCTACCTGGGTGACCGCTGGAAAGAGGAGCTGAAGAAGGGATTTGAGAAATCAAGGATCACCATTCTGAAGAAGCTTGGTGGAGTTTAAAGGCCACATATGCACTGCTATGTGGCCCAAACCCATATAGCCGCCAGTCATGGAATGATGGATTATAAATAAATAAATTGGTAGGTATTGTATAAAAACCTATTTTAATCTTCAAGTAACAATAAGTTTTATTTGAATAATTAATTGAGCCTTTCAATATACCCCCCCCCCCCTCGATGAAAATTTTATCTATCTGCCCCCCACTTGAGGAAAACCTGCGGATACCCTTGGTGTGAAAAGGGTGTGTCAGACGTTTCTGCAGCCCAGGTGCTGCTTCTTCTCAACTGCTCTTCTCAGTGCAGAATCTAATACTATGATTTAAAGTAATCGGCTGAGACTGCAATCCCGACGGATACCTCGTTTTATCAAAAATTCGGCGATAGTTAGTTACATTTTTCTGTTCCCTATATAGCCCCATTCATATTGTCCTTTCTTCTTCTGACTGTATAAGGGTTTACTTTTAAGTTAATTTTATCAAATCCTCGAGGTAGGCAGACTTCTTCATCTCCTCGAATATTTGCCTCATTGTAAAAATAGGTCCTTTGTGCTTCTATTTCTTCGAAAGCCGTGTTTCTTCTCACATAGCATTGGTTCTATGATTTCTCTAAACCAGCGTTCTAAAATCCTAAAATTGATTTGGCTCGAAACGCTTAGGAGCGAAATGACTCTGAGATTTATTACTTTTATAGGGAGTGGTTTAATCTCCTTAGAATCTTCGATTGCATGTATGCAAATTTATAACTAATAACTACTTCTTAGTTTATCTTCCTTTTCTGATCGAGGGTTTGAGGCTTGACCCCCTATTTTACCAATGGTTTTTAAACTAGTATGATAACGCTTACTGTTGTGTTCTAAGACTTTAATAAACAATAACCAGAGTTGGAACAGAAATAACTCTAGAAACATAAAATGAATCAGCCAAAGGGGTATGAACGCGAAAGCGAGAGCGGGCGCTGGAACAAGGGGGTGGGGTACAAATATATATACATGATATCCGACTGCATAATTATAAAACAATATTAGTTCTGAATTATTCAAACTTATCTAGATCAAATAACTTATTGATGATCTAATAAAGTAGACAAAACATTTAGGAATATAAAAGCTAATAATCCCAATTTCGATCGTGGTTATTCGCCATAAATAAGTTCTTCTTCTTCGAATTAATGGTTACTGGGATTCCCGACTTTCCACCTCCAGTTTTAGTCAATAACAATTAGTATATTAATAAAAAAAATCACATCCCAGGCCATGTTGGAGAAGCTTTGAAAGAAAAAATGGAAGACATTTTTCATGAAAAATACAGGGCTTAAAATTCTGAAAATATAAATACTATTTTAAACGGGGGTTATTCAATTGTTCTTGGCGACATAGACAACGACCCAATAATTTTAGGCGCTTATAAATTTTGGTCCAATCTCATCAGTTGACGGTAAAAGATCATTTTTGAATTATAAAAATTTTAAGCGAAAGAAGGTCAGGATCTGCAGAAATAAATTTAGAAATGCAATTAATAATTAATTTCAATTCAGATAATTTTATTGATTAATTCACTTGTTTTATATATTTTTTAATTGATTGTTAATTTAGTTACCTTGATTCCTGTTATTCTTGTATTCTTCTAGTTAACTAGCAAGTTTGAATTATTTTTATACTTTAGTTTTAAATGCGTTTAATATTGTTATCGGAAATAAATGTTCGTTTAAGATGAAATATTTTATACACATTAGTATGTCTGAATATTAAAATTTGTTAACAGTATATTTTTAGAATTTATACTGCATATTTTATAGTTTTTTACTGCATATTATGTGGAATATTTTGACGCTTTTTACTGTATAAAAATCCGAGCTCTAATGATAATACATAGTCCCTTCAATTTAACTAAATTTTTATATTTCTACACAAAAATAAAAGAAATGTATTGAACTTTTACTCTATTAAAGCAATATAACACTTCACAAAAAATCAAAACAAAGGATTTTTATGTTATTTGATTAATCATTATAATACATGAAGATATTATTTTTAAAATCTTCATGTATAATAGGTAAATAATTATTTTAAAATTAATATTGATCGAACAGCAACTGCCTATACAGATTTTACGCAAATTTTTTTGTTTTTTGGAAACGACCTGAGATACAGAAAATATTCAAAATATTTTCTTCTTATATTTCTTTTCTTAATCTTTTATTTTAAAATAATGAATTTCCATATTTTGCAACTGCAATTGAAACTGTCTATGAGAAACCCCACATGTCAAAAGAAGTCTATTTCCGTTTAATTTAATTTTGGGCACCTTGCATGAGGTGGTATAAATCAAGAAAATTGTATTTCTAATTCTCTAAGACCTAATAATGGATAAGTTTCAGAGGAAATAACTGAAGTCGAAGGGAACCTCGTGAGCGGAAAAGTAGAAACTTGTTTTTTCGCTTTTACGTGATTTTACAGAATTAAAATTTGTGGACAAGTCTCGCTTCTCAAACGACTTCGATTATTAATTCGATAACAGAATGATTAGCCTTTTTTTTTTCTTTTTTTTTTTATGGTTATTAAAAATCATGGTTCGATGTCGATATAACCTTTAAAGTCCTTCATGCCCTTCCTCTTCAATGAAACCTCATCATAAAACCAATGCGCATAACGTCAAAAAAACTTCCCTTAAAGGTATCATTATTATTATTTGGTTCTTCAGTATCTACCTTTTGTTCTCGATATAGAAAAACCATAATGCATCCGTTTTGAAAACCACAATACCATTAATTCATTACATTTTACGATTTGCGCTATTCCAAGTTATATAGTCTCCTTTTTTTCTCCATTATACTATTCGTTTGTGTACTGTTTGGCATTAATATTTAATATTCCGAAACATGAGGGTTAGTTCTCCCAGTTTGGGTGCCAAGTCTTCAGCAACATTACGATACATAATAAGTCTGAAAATTTTCACCTTCAGATTTAATAGCCAAGTTAACCAACTTTTAGTCAGTTTCATTGGTCTATAAAGGTTATCCTTGTAAGGCCCATAGCTGGAATCAAATGTCTTCACCTCTTCTTACAGTACAAAAAAGTAAAACAAAATGGTTGCCATTTATTCAGAGGTTCTTCTGAAGTGGTAGTGTTTTTTTTTTTTTGTGTTTTTTTATTCTTTTTTTAATATTTAAAGAGCAGTATAGAATAAAATGATAACAGTAAAATATAATCGGATCCCTTGACCAAATAAGGACCATAACACAATCGTAGACAGCTGGCGGGACAAATATCGATGAGTGTGGCCATTGTGTAACGGAGGGGTCGCTAAGCAACCGAGCATCTGTCACAAGAGCAGAGCTGCCTGGCGGCCGCTGTGGGAACCAGCTTCAGGACCAACCCGAGGTGAGTTCTCTCTTGTTTACTCTTTAAATATTAAATAACAGACACCTGTAGTCTCTCTTAGTAATGGACAATACAGACCTGGAGGCATTCTCCATGTGATGTCTTAATCATAGCTCAAAATGTTCATGCCAGTTCTGTCTGTGTGACTTTTAGGACCATGGTCCTACCAGCCAACATCATTCTTTCCTTTTCCATACCAAATTTATTTTTGTTTGCTTGTATATGCCCATAATATCCTCTCCCATACATTTATCATGGTCAGAAAATATTTAAATACACCCTGATCATATTACTTTTCATTTGTTTTGGAAAAATTATTTATTCTTTTGTTTTAAAAAAGTAATATCTCTGAATGCCAACTGCAGAATATAAAAAGAATTTAAAAACAAAATGTATATTTCTTCAACATGTTTTTAAATTCTACTTAATGATTCAAAATATAAGAGGGTTCATATTTCTGCAAACTCCACTAACAGCTCAACTAACTAAAAATACAAACTATTATAAAAATTAAAAATGCTTTCACACAGATATGGATCAAAGTGATATTTTTTTTTTAATTATCAGATCAATATGATTAATATCAGGCATGATCAGAAAGATTTAATAAATTTATCTTAAAATTTAATAAACATTGCAGCCAACAATGATAAGGTCACAGGATCGCATCCTGGAAGGTGGTCTCAAGATTTCTTAAAGGAAGTAAGATATCCTTGGTTATGACATCCTTCAGAGGATACTTAATACGAAGGTCCGAGCCTGTGCAATTTCTTGTTTGATCAATATCCCCTAATTATACCTTATCATCATCTGATTAGTCATAGAAGAATTAATTGATGTTAAACAAATAAAATAATAAATTACATCCATACAGAGTTTACTACTGCTTACATTAGTAAGGATTAGGCAAGTACCCACTTACATTCTGTTTCATTAATATTTTTTCCTGAATGTTTCTCAACGTTAACTTTAATTCTCAAACAATAGGATGTACAGCCTAGCATGTTGGAGCGAGGGTTTCAGAGAAGCAAGTCAGAACATTGTAGATTCAAATCCTATCTGGAAATATTTTTTTCTTGTTAGACCTAAACATTAATCATGAAACATCCAATCTGATATATACTCATAACCTGTAGATGTCAGGCGTTGGAAAAAAGAACCAGAAGGCCTACTTGCCAGATCAGTCTGTGAATAGGTGTTGGGTATTTAAAGTAATAAAAAATCAGCCCTGAAATTTATTTTGTTCTGGACATAGTAAATGATTCATCTCAGGTTGAATAGTTGGTTACCTGAAAATATATTACCATCACTGAAAAATTATTACTACCTTGCAAAACTCATATAGTACACAAGAATAATTTCTGAAAATTTTTTTTAGAAAATTCAACCATACTTTTAAAAAAAATATTTTTAAAAAAATTTAATACTTAGCCAAAAAAAATTAAGAATAATATATTAAAGTTTAATAAACCTAGGCCCAGCGATGAAGTGATTTTATTAATAAAAAATTTATTTTAAAGAATTAAAACTATAAAATAGTATTTAGACAGAGATGTTGACAGAAATTATGGAAGAGGGTATACATCCAGAGTATGCAAATTTTTGGTAACAATGCCCATATACTACAATTGGCCTATTTTGACTGGTTATGTGGCCATAAGATAAACGAACTCCCATCAAGCCCTTTTCGGTTAATAAGAAGGTCCTTGAACAGCTTTATTAGATCCTAGCTATCGACTCCCGCTCGCTCTTCAAGGATTAATAACCTCTGAACGGATCCTTTTCAATTGAGATTGTGGCCTCGCTAAAGAGCGCCATATTACC
This sequence comes from Aelia acuminata, assembly GCA_911387785.2. Lineage (NCBI taxonomy): Eukaryota > Metazoa > Arthropoda > Insecta > Hemiptera > Pentatomidae > Aelia > Aelia acuminata. Next base: position 185,192,740 of record OU426978.1, on the reverse strand, counting down.
CATATCAGAAGTAACATATGGAAACTAGCATGGTTTTTGTTGTTTTACCTAACCTTTTATTAATTTTTTTTTTTATTTATTGAAATTTACAACTGTATTTACAAAATACATCTAGTAAATGAGCTAACAACAAGAAAATAATATGTCATGAAATAGCATGATGAGAAGCTACCCATTGGTAGCACTCAACTAGTACACTTAGCATAGCAGATCCCTTGGCCATCTTCTTTTCAGACACCTAGGAGGATTGTCTGGAATAGAGGAAGAAGCAAGGCTGGAAACAAGAGGATTCGGGTAGGCCGAAAGTTTATTATGAAAGGACTGGTATCTTGATCGGGCTAAATTGGCGATATATGGAATATTGAGGTCTTTATGGATGAGTATGTTTGTGACGAAGTAAGGAGCATTAAGGATTTTACAAAGGATTTTGGATTGCAAGGATTGGATTCGAGAGGAATTTGATGGTTTAGTAGAGCCCCAAAGCTTGATTCCATAAGTCAATATCGGTCTTATTACTGTCATATAAATTAGCCTTTTGTAATAGATTGGGAGTTTTGAACGTTTGTCAAGTAGTCGGAAGCGACGAGCAGTTTCTTGTCGTTTCAGTCTTGTGTGGGGATTCCAATTAAGGCGTTTGTCCAGGTGAAGTCCCAGGTTACGGATCTGGTCGACAGGGATTTGACATTGAAGGATTGTTATTGAAGGATATTGTTGGGCAGGAGGTCGTAGGTTTACGACGAAGGGTTTTATTAATTAAAACAAATTTCCAAGTTCTTTTAAGGATATTTGAAAACTTCAGAGACATAATCCCTTTTTTTTACCTTCAAAGATATTTTTGCTATTTTGAACTTAGTTAATTTTTTTAAGATGTATCTTTATTCGTAGTCTCTTTGTTTTTTTATTAAACTCTCAATCTCCTTAGGTGCCTTTTACTAAAGATTAACAAAAGTTTAATTTGAAAAAAAAAATTATATTATAGGGAACAAAAAATATGCATAGCTCAATGATTTTTCAGAGATTTTTATGGTAAATCTAGAATTTCAAGCTCGATCTCTTGTTGGAATAACAAAGTAGTTTACAAAAAAAAACACTTCCATAGTTTTCATCACGTTCATTAAACCCAATTAACCTTAAAAGGAAGATTGGAGACATCATAACACAATTGCAAAGAGCTAATGATCGTGAGAAGAAACTTTAAGAAAAGTATTTAATATTATTTCGAATCATTTCTTGATAAGCCTTTATTAGTTGCTAAATGGACGCAATGAAATTTCATGGAATTATATAATTGTCCAGGACACTGATGGATGGTCTAGGCTACATGTGCTCTGGTGGAGGGGCCGGAGGTGAGGTGGCAGGAAGGAGAACTCCCCTTGGAGCTGTTGGACTTGGTTCTCCTTATTACTTCCCTCCATCGTCTTCAGCAGTGCAGTCAGATGAGAACAATCCAGACCATCAGCAGAACCATGGAAATAGGTATATTCAAGTTTCATTTTCCATTGTGATATAAAAAAATGATGTAGACTATGTATGCAAGTTAAAATTTAACAAGTGATATGGCATTCCTACCGAAAAAAAAAAAAAAACTAAACTCTATTTGTCTACATTTTATCTGTAACAAATATTTTTTTTTTAATTATTAGGTTTAATTTAACAACTGGAATAGGTTTACAGTATAAGCCTAATATCAGTAGTAATGAACTGCTATCCTAATAAGTGACTCACCTTGTGTCTGTCCTAGAGAAAGAACTATACACCTCCTAATATATGAATGAGGATTACTGGCATACACTGAATATACAGAAATTTGGTCATAGAAGAAAACTGTTTATGGGTCTCAAATTATTTAAGTTAACTGCAGTTATAGGGTGGCGGAGTGGCCGACTGGGCTAACTGGTCAGTAAGAAATAAGCGTTACCCCACAACATCTGAGTAATAACCTGAAGATAGCCAGTTCAAAACCCGGAGCCAGGAAACATTTAATACTCGGCTTAATCCCCTCCCCCTTCCCTGGGTCGGGAAACCCTATGTAGCCTTAAAGGCAAGGAAGGGTGGAACATTAAACAAAAAAAAAAGTTCTCTTAGTACAGTTAAAAACATCATTATAAGATATTTTTTTATTATCATAACTTTAGACAAACATTTTGACTTACACTAAAAAAAGTGTATTTATTTAGGTATGTATGTATGTTATAATGAGTTTACATGTATTTCTTATAATTGCTGAATGATGTTATTTAAGTTAATCTGTTTCAAGCAGTAATTTAGTCATTCGAATTTTCATTTTAGGCTTCATTTTGTTTTTGTTCTTTCAAGATTTATTATATAACATATCAAAATTAAAAAAAAAAAAAAATCATAACAATCAATGTATGTTATAAATCAATGTTGATGCTGTAGCGGGTTACGTGCCTGGATTTGTCCAGGTTGGGATTCTGTTTTGCTTGCAATTAGTTTAAGCAGTTGTGAGGTTCTAGAACGACATGTTTCGCCTCAGCCTTCGAAAGATAGCATTGTCTGCAGGTCTCACTGTCCATTGAAATTAAGTGTCCCTCAATGACAAAAATCAATAAAAATAAAAGAGCCATGAAAAAAGCTCACATTTGAAGAAACTGTGTATACCAAATAAACTAAACACTATCTGAAATATTTTACGTCCAGATGGACAGACTCCACAAACATTCCACCAGGTTTTATTCTAATGCAACTAATTTCAACCAAAGTTCTATTGGTGATTCTTGGTAAAACAATATGTGACCCATATCTGAGTTCCTACTAATGCCGTAGAAGCCCAGAAAAAATATCTTATATGATTTATATGAATATTTTTTTCTGCCTTTGCTCTGAAAGAATATCAGGGTTATTACTTAACAATAGATTTATTTTATTGTATAAAAAAATAACTATCAATTTATTTTACAATATAAAAAAATAACGATTGATTCATTATATTATGTAAAAAAAATAATAATGATTCATTTTATTCTATTAAAAACTAACAATCGATTCATTATATTGTATTAAAAAATAATAATAATTCTATCAAAGTTATTCTAATTCATCAGAAATCACTACAACAAAAATTCCTTCAAATAGACCTAAAATATTTATAGAAGAAAAAGGTAATGAAGTTAGTTTCTAGGATCTATGAAAGCTACTCTATAAAAAAGGTTCTTTTTAATAGAAATAGAAAAAGATTTTTCATAAAAAATCAAAAAGATTTTTTATATAAATTAAAAAAAACATTTCAGACTTTATTTCTCAGTTTTTTCCAAGCACTCATAAAAACATTTATAAATCCTCAAGATTAGAAAGTTGATTTACTCCTCTTCCAAACCAACTTGTATCAACATATCATCACGTATCAACAACTTTTCTTATTGAAAAAAAAAAACTCTTCAAATTTTTTTTTTTTTTATCTCTTTAATTTCTTGTCAGGCTTCCAGTTGATGCCATTTTGTGTTTTTCACCTTGCCTTAAATTTCTGTTTTTATATGTGGGTCAGTGCAGTGGCGGATCCAGAAATTTTATAAGGGGGGGCGCACTTTTTTTTTTAATTTTCATGAGTAATGAAGGCCCTAATTTAAAATACATATTAGTACATAATGACCTTGTAAATTACTGTAAATGTTAAAATACAATTCATTTTCAATTAGTGGACTGGAAAAATGGAATGAGTAATACTTTATGAGTGCCCTCACCTCTCAGGGAGGGGGGGGGGGGCGCCCCCCGCGCCCCTCCCCTGGATCCGCTACTGGGTCAGTGGACCCTTAAAGAGGACAAGAAACATTTTGTTTGTTGTGAGTAACGAAAAACTGATTAAAATTTGCTGGTTGGTAACAAATTCAAACATTACAGTTCAATTTAATCTGTAAATTGAGATGATATGGAATGAAATTGTATTGGGCATATTGTGGAGTAGTAAAGGTTTCTTAAAATAATTTTTATTTATCAAGTCATATCCTTATAACTTTCTTTCCTTTTGAAATAACTAACATTTCTTTCAACATGTCGATATTTCCTTAAATATAATCCAAATATATTTTATAGGCTAGCAGTAGGCCAAGCAAGCAGTGTAAGTGGAGCAGGAGGTAAAGCCAAATCCAGGCAGGGTAAGCTGGTGAGGTTGAACATAAACGCACGAGAAAGGCGACGCATGCATGACTTGAACGATGCTCTAGATGAACTCCGATCGGTCATTCCGTATGCCCACTCTCCAAGCGTCAGAAAGTTATCAAAAATAGCAACACTGCTCTTGGCAAAGAATTATATCCTTATGCAGGCTAATGCTCTAGATGAACTAAGACGTCTCATTACTTACCTACAGGTAAGTCTGTCTGTTATGTCTCTTATGGAATATGGTGTACTGTTCTTATTTTTTAATTTTCATAATCTTTTAAAAACAAATAAGCCTCATTAAATTTTGTTCTTTCAACTTGAAGAACGGCGCCATATAATTTCTTTTGAGCTGAAGGAAAAGATATAGTACTTTATAAATTTTAACGAAACAAAGTTTTTGTGCTTATTAAAAATGAATAAACACATTAATGTATCAAAACATTTTTATGATGTATTTTAATAACTTAGATGCGTAATAAATATTATGTAATAAACATTTCAAAATATGTTCATAAATATTATAATAATAATATAATATAAATTTTATAATATAAATTAAATAGGGGAGAGCAGGGTTGGTTGGCATAGGGGGTAGGTTGGCCATCGGCTTATAGTTTCTGTCATACCTGTTATGAAGGCCCCACCATTGTACCAGGTGACCCGCTCGACCTCCGGAGTCTTGTCCTGAGTTTTTAATCCGATGCTAGCAGTGTAGAGAAGAGTGTGCTTCATTGATTGATTTTGCAACATATAAGTAAATTTTTATATTTTCAGTAAATTTGGTTTAAAGGCATGGTAAAACATTTGACTCCAATTCTGTTCACATAGCCCCATACTCCTTTGAAAAACCTAACCTTTCGACTAACCAGTTTCTTGTTTGATTGTTCTCCCCTGTCCTGACAGCCATCTTTCATATGATCTTTCCTGTGGGGTTAGTTGGCTCTCTTCAACTGGGGTTTGTTGGCACTTCACAAAAGCAAGGTACAACACAAACATAAACAAAGGTGTAACTACCAATTGTCTTTAGTTCCAGCAAGGAGGATGAGAGCAATTTTTCTTATGCAGAAAGTGACGACAGTCTAAATTTCTATCTTCTATTGTCATTCTATTTTTCCTTAAAAGCTGTTAAAAACCGATTTAAAATTATTCTATCATTATAATGCAGCTTTCAATAACAATAATATGTGTCAGGCAGTACTTGAATGAGATGGCTAAACAACCCCACCTTCTAGGCCAACCTACCCCACATAGGGGGTTAATTGGCATACTCTGTATTGACGAATTCTTCAATTTTCTATGATCTTAGTATTAAATATTATGTGGTGAAAAAAATACTTTAAGTACTCTAATACTTGGAGTTTACAGTGGTATCAGCCCTATTGGGATTATATTGACAGGAACGGCTCAACAATCAAAAAAGTGAAAACTGTTGCCAACCAATCCCGCTCTCCCCTAAACATAAATAGTATAAAGACGTGCCAGTCGACTTATTTTCTATGTGTTTCACCGTTTTCAAATGCTTTAAACCCAAAAATCGTTGATTCATTGAAAATGTGGCAGCACAAAAAATAAAGGATACCTTCACTGATGCATTTAAATGTTTCTTCTGCAAACTCCGCGACATGCTTAGCAGCTAAGTTATTTCTGTTTTCTTTCCTTTTTTGGCATCTCACACACATAGCTATGAACTTATCACTAAATTTAAAAAGCACCTGAGGCAATATAAGCATTGTCAAAGATGAGGCATCTATATAACAAAAGAAGGGGTTCAAAATTTCTGAGTAAATGTCGATATTACTTTGCGCCTTTTGATTTTCCAAGAAATTTTTTAATCCCTACGTTCATTCTCTGCTTTATACTTTATTTATTCTAGGTATCGATTGAATATACGTAAGACAAGTAAATAAGTAACAATAATTTTAAAGTAAATTCCCTAAAAGTTGTAAAATATGTATACCAAAATATGTATTTATCGAAATATATATTGAAAAAATATTTAAAAACCACAAAATATGGAAAATAAAAATGGTTTATATCATGGTAAAAACCATTTAGAACGCATATATGTGCATTTTTAAGCCTCAAAAGAAAATATGTAATCACATGAAAATCCCATCCCTAGTAATAAATTTACATGTATCTTTCCTTCATTGAAAATATTATATTAAAAACGATAGGAAAACAAATAACAGTGCATGCAATTTTCACATCTTGGAATTGCCCGAATCCAAAATTTGATTTTAAAAATAATTACTAATCATAATATACAGTGAAAATTCTTTAACACAAGTGGGTGAGGGGACTGAAATATTTTTTTGTGTTAAAATAGTTTCGTGTAAATTGTATGGTACAATAAGGGTAAATATTACAAAAAAGTATATACTCACAAAATTATGTATATGAGGGTACTTTTTGTTAGCATAGTTGTGTATATATGCAAGAATTAAATAAAAATCAATAAACAAAAACAGGTAGGGAGGAGTGTGGTTAAATGAGCAACATTTGTTCGTCTCATCGGCCAACCCGATGTTAATATTTTAAAGTCATGTTTGCATCCATCCCTATTAAAAATATACACTGTCTCTATTTCATTTAAAATCTCTTTTAATATTCACAACCACGACCCATGTTTTCCATATTTGGTTTATTCTGAGAAGTGTAATCTTTTAATGTTAAGGGATTTTCATTTTGTTTTGGGCGAAAAGGTTTTATGAAAATACGTAGAGGTGTGTCAAGACTGTTTTATTATTTCATTTATTTATTGTTGCCTTAAAATCAATAATATCTTTAACTATGGCCAATAATAATAGAACTTGTTTTTTATTTGATAAAATGTTCTTCCTTTTTTTTTTTTTTTTTTTATTTTTTTTTTTTTTATTTATTTATTATTATTAAAGCTAAACCTTTGCATAAAAATATTTCAAGTAAATCAAAGCTAGTTTTTAATGAATTTAGAGTATTATTTGTTATATTCGACTGACCTTTTGGTAAGTTATTTTCAAACATAATCATTACGTGGGATCATTCAAATGCAAAAGATAAGGTAACTATAACCAAAACTAAAAGAAAAGGAGTGAACTAAACAATTAATAGAAATAAGTTGAAACTGAAAAATATTTAGCTTATATTCTTTTTATAGAAAGTCTATCTTTCTTTTAACTATGATAACTTGTTTAATTACTTTACTGCCGATGACTCACGGTTGCTACCATGACAGCAACAGAGTATTAATTGCCTATCTGTTGAACAGGCCCAGGGTCCCATGGCGATCCCTCCAGGATTCGACTTACACGCAGCCATGTTTCCTAAGCCTCCAGGATCACCGCACCAATCACAGCCAGAGTCGGACCAGTCCTGAGATTTTTAGTCAATTGAATTTTTGTTTTTGAGAATATTTATGTTGCCTATTGTATTGGTAATGTAATTCTAAAGCTAGTCACATAACTAGTCAATGATAACTGCAGAGAAAAATGGATTTTTTCTTATTTTTACTATACAATCATGAATGATGTATTCTGTGAGTAGCTTAAATGATTCTTATTTGATTCACCTGTAATGAAGATCACTTTTAGTTTCATAAAATATTTATTTGTTATCTAACGATATTCATTAGAAAGGCAATATATTTTGATGTATGATAATTTTTTTAACTAAATACAAAACATTAGATTTTCATCGCTAATATAAAAAATTTATATATTCTACAAATTAGATAGTAATCAGCAAATTTATGATGTCTGATTTTTCTTCATTGAATTATACAATATTCAAATCAAATCGTCTATGAGTGGAATCAAAAATATATTATTAGATTGAGGGGATGAAGATTAATTTCCTTAGTCTGTAAAAACATTAATATCAACCTGCTCAAGCCGGATTTTAACCATTGCCATTGAACCATAAAGAATGCTACAGTAAGCGATGCTCTAATGATCTTATTGTAGCCTCAATAATGCAAGAAAAAGCAAATTATGCCTTACATTTACATGGAAAGTAACAAATTTGTAAAATTTGAGTAATGCTAAATCTGCTTTAATTGGGAACCCCCACCCCTAAGGGGAGTAGACAAGGAGTCAATCTTAGATTTTGCCTCAGGTCATTACTTCTTAATATACCTTTGACGTATAACAACAGAAAATATCAATCATTTTTATTTCTGAAAGCATTAATAAAAAGAATGAAATCATATACATACCTTACTAGTTATTAAAATATCAAAATTGATTACTACCTGGAGGAAACCCATAGGCAAGAAGGAAAGACTGAGTACCAGTCTCATCTGTTATTTTTTTTCCGCAAGAACTTAATAGCAAATGACAGATTCTCCTCTGTCCGCTGCAGTATTTTGCCTTCTGTTTAAAAAGGATGATCAATGCAATGTATTTTATAAATCTAAGAGTTTTATAAAGTACATGGCAAATGGACTGCCTGTCTGACCGAGCAGACAGTTCGCCTCTTGTTTGACTGAACCTTAATAGTTGCACCCTTGAATAAAAGACTGGTCAAAGCCTCAGATGTATAGTCCGAAGTATAGTGTGCTTAAAATCACGGGCGTCACCGCCGGGGGGGACCCCCAATATTTTGCCAGGAGGGGACTGTCCCCCCCAATATTTTGCCAGGAGAGGACCCAATGTAAAAAATTAAATAAAAATGCGACTTTACGAACCTATTCCAATTTAACAAATAAAATATAAATATTAAATATTAGTTAATTACAGCACATTCTATTGTTAAAAGCATAGTTAGGCTTATAGTATATTTGATTAATTATATATTTTTTCATTTCAGCTTCAACTGTTTTGTTTTATGAATTCTATTACAAAGTTAAATCCCCGGAATTGGTCTCCATTTCTTTTTTTAACCAAGCAGCTTGATCCTACTTTCCATCAATTCGATATTATAGAGATTGATGGGAAGCAATGACATTAGTTGAATGAGGATCAGGAGGAGAACTTGGATAAAATTCAATCAATAAATTTTGGCCCGAATCCTTCAACATTAATCCTTAAAAACTCGCTATTTTATAACTGAGGCATAAATTGAAAAGTTTTAAGAGACTATAAATACCTTTAACACGTTAGGTGCGGGAGCGTATTTTAGGGGTATCCTTATTTGAACACTACCGGTCTCAGGCGTCTGACTGCTGGGATGAGCCACAGACGGTATCGGGCGTCGAGGTCCGATGGGAATGCTTTGACGAAAGCGTTATCTTTTGATTAAAAGGAAACTAAATGAGTGTTTCAAGGGCATTATCTCTTGGTAATGATTATATCTTTTGGAACTAGACATAATAGGCGCAGGACAGGCCGATAGAGGATTTACACCATTCTTTATCGAAAATCGGACCTCGGAGTCCGATTCTAAAAAACAACAGAATTTCAGCTGTTAGCAACATTTTCTGCACTAAAATGCAATAACCTCATTAAAAATCGACTAAATTGAGTGTTTGAAGTGTTCGGACTTTCGGACATTTTCATGTGAAAATCGGTTGTTAAGAAGGGAACGTAAGACATCGGACCCCGGGGACCGATGCCGCACCCAACGTGTTAAAATACATCGTTGAAGGATGAATTAAATGTCCCAACAGTTGTTTTTAGGACTTATTATTTCAACTTTTAGCACCTCGAATTTCTACCTACCCTATCTAGGAAAATATTGAGACTCCCCCCCAATAATTTGGTGCTGGTGACGCCCATGCTTAAAATGTGCTATTGGATTCTTTCTTACAACCATCAGTTTGGTTAACCAGCATTAAGACCCCATCTTTAAAATATTTATGCAATCAATCGACATGAATATCTCTCCATCACTTTAAAGAAATACGGAAAAAGATCATAAGAGGTGATGGATGCTATGTACTTTATATAACTTAAGAGTTGTATGAAGTACAAGTACTGACAGACTGCTCAGACCAAGCAGACAGTTCGCCTCTTGCTTTACTGAACCTTAATAGTTGAAGCCAGGAATAAAAGACTGGTCAAAGCCTCAGTGGTGCAACTTCTATAGTATAGTGTGCTTACAATGTGCTATTGGATTGTCTTCTCATAATCATCACCTTGTTTTACCTGCATTAATACCCCATCTTTTATATATTTATGCAATTAATCGACATGAACTTCTCTGTCATTTTCAAGTAATGCAGAAACTAGATCATAAAGGGATTATTTTATAAATACCCGTATAAACATATACAAGCATTAATGAAAATCTAATGTGCAAGTATTAAATTTATTCTAAAATGCACAAATATTTTTATTTATTTTAATGTCGACAGAGCCTAGGCGTTCAGCAATACAACTGTGATAGCACCTGCCATACTCAATACTTGTAATTCTTTTACGAATATAATTTTTTTCCATCTAGTCTTAGTAATTAAGAGAAATTGAGTTTTTGTTATATAAACTTAAAAAAAAAATAATATTTGTATTATTATAATAATTGGTAAAATATTATAAATGAATATATATATAAATTATAATGAAACCTTGATATAATAAAGATAAGTGTGTGATAATTTTAGTATTAGATAAAAGAAATGTAGTATATTATTTTTAAGAGGAGATCATAGCATTTATACAAGTTGCTTGATTATTTAATAACTGTATTATTGGTTGTGTTTAAGTTAGGTGATGTTTATAACAGTCTCTTTACAATTTATATTTCTTTCTTCTCAACTAGCAATAATATAATAGATTTAAATTAAAAATAAATTCTTTTTCAGACTACTATGAAATGCTGGAATTATTTCCTGGTGCCTTACCAATCCTAACATAAAACACACAATAGGCCTACCCTGTCTACCTAAAGAGTGACTTCTTGAAAGGGTTGAGAGCGGTTGAAAAAGACAAGATCACTGGTTGTAACCAAAATAGGTTTAAATGTTGGAGATAGGAACCCTAAAATGGCAGATATTTAGGAGCTTAAACCTAAAATAGCAACTAATTTTATATTTGGGCCTTTTTCTTTTGTTAATGTTATCGTAAGTTAAAGGGATGCGTTCAATATAGATTAAGCTTTTATAAATTCAAATATAGGTCCAAAATTTTATTTTATTTCATTTGTACAACTATTTTCTAATATAATTTTATCTGATGGGAAAATAATTTTGTTCTATTCAGATAAAATTATTTTATAATTATTAAAAAACATACAGAAAAAATGTTTTTCAAATAATTTTAAAGACTCGAGCAGTAGACTGCCATGACTGAGTTCAATTTTGGTTTGTTTTTTAATTGGGAATAGACTTCGAAAAGTAATTTAAATGTTTCATTTCACTAATAGAAAAAATAAAAATATCTTCATTTTTATTTATATGAAATTCTATAGTTTTCAGTCCAGTATCCATCAAATCAGAGTTGGGCGAAATTCATCTTATATAATAGATAATGGTAAAAATGTCTATTATTTAATATTATATATGTCTATTATATAAATTTATATAACTTCATCATCCATTAGCTATAAATAACGAATAATTTTAATTTATCTGTCACCTATTATCTTTGGTAACACTTAAATAAAATGTTGTCGATTGATAAAATCATTTTATACTACTCATCCTAATTATACCTGGATAGGCAAAATTTAGGACTCCCACTGTAGCATCGTCCGATTAGCCTTAGTGTCATAAAGTGACGTTAAACAAACATACCATAACTGACGCATAAAAAATAAATAAACTCAAAGGTCATTCAAATGAAGGAAGGGTTATCTGTTCATTGATTACTTGTTAGGTCAGATAATGATTGAAAAGTTATTCTATTAACACCTAACCAGGCTTCAAATATGTATGAGGTAACCTCTCCATATTTCCCTACTATTTAAGGGAAATACTTTAATTTATAATTTACGCTTATGTTTAGGTAATTATACAAAATTTAAGCAATATTATTTGAACAAGTACATGATATCAGGTAGAATTAAGAGTTCTTGAATAATTGGTAACTGAAGAAAAAAAAAACTATTTCCACTTACCTAAGTTCAAAAAGACAACAATAAAAATGAATCGTCCAATCATCTTGATGTTTCTTTTCTTGCCTTTTAGGAAGTTAGGTAATTTGAACTAAAGGGAGCCACTGGTAGAGCGTATCAACATGTTCCACGCATTCTTCAAAAACGTGAATAATGATTTTTGATGCAGTACAATACTGTATATATTTAAGAGGATATAATAATCAACCGAATCACTTGCATAATCTTTTGTGGTTTCTAAAACAGATTCAAAACTCAAACCAATGACTCCCTTAGTGCAGCTGTCTGCAGATTATAGGGAAACATGGCTAATAATTTTTTTAACTAATTGTATAGCACTACAGTCCTGAGTGGACCTGGGCATCCTCAACAACCTTTCTCTACTCCTCTCTATCCCCTGTCCACATCATCCTCCATTTCGGGCGTGGCCTCTCCTTCCATCTTTGTCCTCCTAGATTTCCTCCAAGCATACATTTCGGGATTCTGGTAGCTTCCATGCAAATTTTTTGAAAAGGAATTTCATAATTAAATCATCAGAAATATTCTTCTGAAATAATGTGAGGGTTAGTATTCTCGTAGTTATTCACTCAATGCGAAACTAAGTGACTTGTAAATCCCTACCTTTCAATTGTGAAAGTAAAAGTAAAAAATAAAAGGAATTTTAATCACATGAAGATACATTCAGGGTTTGGATAGATACTTAAAGATATGCTCATAAACAAAATTCAAAAAAACCAAGGCAAAACAAAGGGTCAACCAGCCTAGCTCAATTCTGAAATATGAATGAGAATTCAGTTGATCAATGGAACTCGTAACTAATATCATAGTTGCAATGCTAAAAATGTTGCTCCGATAAATCTTTTATTATTAATGGATTGGAATAGCGTAATTATAAATTAAGCTTTTGTAATTTTTTTTTTTCTTAATTTAGAACTATAGACAGTAGGCTTTGAAAATGCTAATGTCCTTGGATATTCCTTTGTCTGGAAACAGTATTTCTGTATGAAATGATTAGCCCAAAATCGATCCCCGGCTAAGTAAATAGAAAAATAATTATCTGCTACGAGGGTCTCAGTAAGACTTTTCAATAAATAGGAGGCCTGTGCATTATGCACTCAGTTACTCTGCTCCACTTTATTTTTAATTCTGATTATACTCATACAAAAAATTAGGACTATCAAGGAAAGCTATAGCAACATAGGGATAACTAATATGATATGGATATAATATGGATCTATGGGAGAAAGACAAAGATGGCTGCATGGAATAAGAAAAACAAAACACCAAGGAAAAGCCACGAGAACACAAAAGGAAGTAGAAAGGTACTAATTCTAGTTTAATTCCAAGATTTGGCTGCTTAGTCAAGAAATAATTGTATTTGTTGATTACAATATTTAAATATACAATGACATTTAATATAGTGCTCCAAAAATTATCTACATAGGTGCGCATTTATCATATATTGACATAATAATTTTGAATAAATCTTTTATGACACTTAAAAACTTGGTCAACTCACTACTCGGTCATTCTCGACATCAAGGTTGCCACTGAATAAGTGAATTGCAACATCTTTAACAAACAAGTTGAAAAGATTATTAATTTATAAATAAAATTTAAAATAATCAATATTAGATTATAAATTAATAACAATTTTTGAAATTTTTTATTTTTCTCCTTACAGTAGCCCTGTACATATAACAGGGCTACATATACATCAACATCTGATTTGAGATGTAATTTTTTTAATTTTTACTTTGATTTTTTTAAGTTGATTATTTTCTTACATCCTCAACTTAAAATATTATTTCTACTGAATGATTGTTGCTTGATTGTAAATATGTTGTTAAATTTATTAATATAAATTTATCTAATATATGATACAAGTAGAAATGAATACACTCCTTACAGGGCTACTGTAAGGAGAAAAATGAAACATTTCAATAAATATCAAGAAACATTTAGGGCACTTCAATACGAGTAGCCCCTGAATTTCATAAATTTATCATTTCAGTTCATCAATAGTAACAAATAATACTTTTTCTAAACCCTTCTGCCATATTTTCCCTACATGAATGGCAAAAATTCGAAATTCAGTGTTTTACTTACACAATGAGTGATCAAGACTTTAACAATAAACAGCCTTATACAAAATTTCAACTTACAGCCATGATGGTCTCCACATTAACAGGATACATCCTCACAGCAGTAAGTGTCACACCTTTCCTAGCACCAACCATCACCATTTGCACTGCCTTTCTGAACTGGACATCCTTTTTGTACCAATCACTGCTGTAAATAGCGAACTGGAGGTCTGAGCTCTGTCTGTAGAAGAATACTTAAAAACAGCCTTCGTGATAAGGAATATAGATCTTACTTAAACATAACATATAGCTACTGAATTATTAATAACTAATCTTATGTTAGTTTGACATGATCAATTTTATTGTCCAACCTAAGCAATATGATGAAAATTCTTTTGCAACTTTTTATAATCTAGGACTAACTTTGATTCTATGTCTAGCTGAGTTAAATTTGTACCACAAGCTCACCTAATACAGTTGATACATTTCAAGGATCTTAATTGATTCCAATAACTACTTTCGAACCAAGCAAATAAAAATAAATTTTACTTAACAATACATTATTTCAAAAATGGCTAGTTTGATGAGGGAGGTGTGAACTAATGTGCTAATGCAACAGTATCAACTTTATCAAATTCCTTAAACTAACTTTGGTTACATACGTAAGTATATATATTAATTTGAAATTGGCTAAGTATGGCTTAAGTATATATATTAATTTGAAATTGGCTCGTACCACAAATTTATTGAATTAATATTGAACTTATAACATAGTTAATTATCTATCCAATACTATGTAGCTATACTGATATTAAGAACCTTTTTTTTTTTTTTTTTTTTTTTTTTGTGATTGTTATGCTAATGACCCACTATGGGTAGATGCATTTGTTCAATAAATAAATAAATAAATAAGAACCTTTTTCTTATTTATTTAAAAAAGATAAATAAGTTATTAAAAATTAAGTTAATTAATACAAACATATGCCAAAATTAAAAAAAAAAAAATCAATTTAACAATCTAGCTGTATAAGATATAGATTAATATGTAATAATTAATCAATACAAAATATTAATTAATAGACTCAATTCGTTGTTTGAGGAACATTCAACCAAAATCTCCTTTTTTTACCTTTTTCTTTTGTCTAAATAAATTCCACTATTTTTTTTTTTTTTTTTTGCATTGACCAACAAAATTTCACATACATTTGCAGTACATGTTAAATTTTATTAGATCACAAATCTAATTTGGAATTATTCAATATTCAAGTAAAAAATATACCATCAATATAATAGTATATTAGTTGTAAAAAATATAATGTCAATTGATGGAAAGATTCACCAGACCCTATTGGTTTTAGTATGTTCTTGAAAAAATTCAATTATCACTGTCCATTTAATTCTTTAATGTTTTTAAAATAATCTTGCAATCAAATCAAAACAATATATTTTTTTTTTTATATTATCTTTATGTGATTTTTGTAAATTGTTATGAAAATATAAGAATTAAATTTTTAATTTCAGAATCACTGAATAGGTCAATTGTAAAAGAATGATTCAGTAAGACAAATTACTAATAAAGTCTAACTAAGGTTGATAAGAGTTGAAATGGGTTTACTGCAAAATAAATAATGAGGAATTCGGTAAAATAGAAAAACGCACTTTAAATAAACAAAAACTAGAAATTTACTATTTCAAGTTAATATATACTATATCCTTTTATACACAAATATAGCAACAATAACTAAATTGATCCTGGGTGAAATATGTGTATTTACGGTAAGAACGGCGCCAACTACATATACAGTAATCCCAGATTATCCGCAAGTGGTTTATCGGCTTTGCGGATAATCCGCTCCTAGTGGATGAATTTTTTCCAATAATTTTATATATGTACACCCAATACAGATCAGCATTGATAATGTAGGTAGGTGAAGGAGTAAATCCAGGCAAAAGAAGAAAAGCAGATTAGACGAAGAATAGACGTTTATCTTTTCGCCGGGTAGACGTTAACTAGCGAATCTCCCATAACTCAACTTTTCAGGATAGCAAAAAAACAAAACAACAACAATAGTTTTCTACCATTAGTGATTTTTAAATATTCTTTAATTTTATTTTTGGTGAAGTATCCTTAGGTAATTGTCTCAATAATATTAATTAAAGTTCCTTGAGGTATTGGATTGCAATTATAAGAAATGTATACTTATTCGACAAGCAATTTTTTTAAAAAGAAAAATTAATATAATTATTCCTATTTAGGCTATTTTAAAAATATATAAGTTGAATATGTGCGAATAAGATAAAAGGAAAAGCTATTTTTAACTGCTTAAGCTTTTTTCGCGGATTATCCGCGAAATCGAATAATACGCGGTGGTCGTGCCATCTTATTCCGCGGATAATCGGGGGTTTACTAAACACAAACTCGATCGGTGGTGGCAACATTTTTTATGTGCGCGTGACCAAAATTTCCGAATATTTATCGTGTGTGCCGTGCCAGAGAGGTTTAATGGAAAGGAATTGAAAACAAGACAATTTCAGTAACTGCCACGTAATTTTAAAAAGATGAAACTATAAACATAAGTAATATACCATTTTTCGCATTAAAAAAACCAAACGTCATTTAATGACTTTTTTTTTTTTTTAATTTGGTGACAATTAGTTTATTTCAGGTTCATAATTCGTCATTTTTAGTATGACACAGGCCGAACACAGGAATCTAATTCATCAGACATTCTAAAAGAATGAATGCCAGACCGCATTCGAAACAAATCTAAAAGAATGCTATCGAAAATATATTTTAAAGAGTGTTCCTATATTCCAAGAATATATAATGTGTACTAATTGAAGTGACGGAATGATCGGGCAAGTGGAAATCGGGTAAACGAGTTTCGGTTCATTTCGGAAAATAATTATTTAAAAGCTTATGTAAAATAGTAGAATTGAGAAAATAGACAACGCCAATACTTTTAAACAACCAAAAATTTCAGGAATGTCATTCCAATTGTTGATTCCTTTTTTTTTTCTGCATTATTTTCAAATTCATAATCGATCTTTTTCAATTACTTCCAGATCATTATACACAAGTATTTGTTTCCATGTGATCGAAAAATTTGATGTTTGAACACTTTGAATCGGTTAAATCCTTAAGAAAAATTACGCGTGCCGTTGGTTCGCAACCACTGTACTAGATTAAATAGTAATAATTTTTTTTTTTAGTCATTATAAAAATTAGCACTGATCTACTTTTCCACAGTAAATAAAGACATTATTGTAAATGTGACTGAAAAACAGAAAGAATTATAACAAAAAAATTTTGTTCGCAGTTAGCTATGTCGACGGGTCATCATCGGTAGAGGATTAATAAAAATAAAAATAATTTTTTGAATTATTTATTAAGGATATTATTAAGGAAGAAGATAATATTGTTAAATATCCAGTTCATATTAAATATTTTTAAACATATCATATTCTACCCATATTATATATTTCTTATTTAATGCGAAATATACGAGACGCTTTGAAAAACCGACCCAATCAACATTTTAAGCAAAATTTTTATATGATATTTTCTAAAACCACTTACTCTATACACTTCTTTACCAAACAAAATCTTTTTCACAAAATTCGTCCCAGATCTGGGTGACTCGAAATTTACCTGACCCCTTTGCATCCAAGTAGCCATCAATTGATCAAAGAATATCAAAACTAATTTATCGCCTCACTTACGGCCGTTTCAAGAGATGATGATCCAAAGCAGAACATTGATACTTCAACACCTTGATATGCCAGGAGCAACATAAATCTGAATATGAACATCGGGTTTGTCGATTTCCCCTAGAAGCATTAGATATAAGTGGTCAGTCAATTGAACATCTCTATTTTGTAATATTTACATTTTTTATAAATATCACTAACGAATAGAAATTGGAAAATGCCTATAATCAAGACGAAAACACCCATTCCTAAAATAAGTGTGACCAATGGGTTGTATACACTTCGGAGTTCATTGGCGTACCTAAAAAATAAAAAACTTGAATAGTTTTCTTTGAATTAACTATTTACTATCCCAATTATTACAAAGCGGATGGTACCTCAATAGCCTTTGATGGTCTCTGACAACGCTGTAAATTTCTTCTTTATTTAATGACGAATACTTACTTCGATCATTGATATTTTTACTGTTACCATCTACTGAGTAAGTAATCTTTAGTTTCGATACTCGGAGATTGAGGATAGTAAACTGGGCATAGAGACAGATGAGGACTTGATAATACATGCTGACGTAGAGTGCCAGTAAGACACCAGACCAGATCATCAATAAAGATTCGTAGACAAATATTGCTTCGTAGTATGGCCAGTCGGCCATAGGAAGCGGATACCATCCTCCCATTATCTTCTGCTTCCCCCCGACGACCGCTGTCATGCTACCGGTACCGTTGAGGAGGTAGTTAACGGATATACCGGGAACGGTAATAGATATGGTAGTGATGCTAACATCTACTAAGAAGGATGAATAGCACAATAGATTAGCTTTCATCGTTATCTTCTTGAAAATCTTGGCCGCTTCGCCTCTCATATCTTCGGGCAAGTGAATAAAATCCTTCTTGACCAAACTGAACAATTTACACTGGCTTTCCAAGCGGTACCAAAATACCAAGACCTTACAGCACATCTGAATGCCCGGAAAAGCGTTCAAAAACAAAAAAGTAGCTTTATGTATGTCTACTTTGATCATGAAGAAACTTAGATTTTGGCAGATTGCAAACGGCAGAGCGAGCAGTAGAGTAACAAATACTTTAAACTTGATAAGGAAACTCTTTTGCCCCGTTTTCCTGTAGTCATTGACGATACCCCAGATTCCGAATATCTTGAGAAAGCCGATACTGAGGCCGTCGATGACATCGGAGTCTTTGATTGCTCCTAGAGGCTTCATGACTCCACTGAACTGATGGACGACCAAGGCCGATAATCAAATATAAACCGGCAATATTAACTATCTGCCCATATTAATGTTCCAATTACCAGGCAGATGGAACAGGTAATAATTAATCGGTATTGGGGCTTGCTCTTATTAATTAACAATGAATAAACGACTCTGATCAAACGAAGCAGATTCATAATCGATTAAGGACAACCAAAACCTTGACCCAGATAAAGAATTTTATTGAAAATAAAAATGTCAACATAAAACTACTACAGTAACAAAGTCAAATAACTTTCCACATTACATGTATTTTTTTCTGACAACTATTTGAAAACGTAATCGTGAGACAACGCAATGATCCTTGCTTTATTGAAAGACGATCAACTATTTTCGAAGAGATATGAAAAAAAAAATTAAGTAAAGTAAAACTGTTAAAAAAAACAAAAACAAATAAGCATAAACCATTCATTAAGATAAGAATTTCAAAACAACTAACACGATGATCTTTCTGTCCAAGAAAGATGTTCTTGCAATACTATTTGCTACAATCAAGAAAGGAGGTTTCTTCAAAATTGAGTAAACGGAGGAGTACTATAATTGAGTAAGGGAAGGGTACTTTCTTTATTTAAAAAAAATTATTCAATTATTTTCAGATTTTCTCAAAAACGGTTCTAACAATTTTGATTGATCTCATCACCTTTAATATATCAGTTAGTGGTTTCTTTAATATCAGTTAGTACGTTAATGTCAGTTTTATCATCTTAGAAATGTTCTATGACTATTTTTACGGTGCTTGAATGGATAAGGAAAATTAATTTCTTCCTATAAAGAACCTTTGATTTTATTTATATGGACAAAATAACAGACTCTCGCTTGCCTAGTAATAAGAAATGGCTAAATATGAAAATAATCAATAAATATATACAGGAGAAAAAAATAAAAATGTTTCGCTAACATTAGGTCGTAAAAGTTTAATTGCACGAAACTTACTTTTAAATTAGGAACATTTATTCGTCAACAAGTTGACAACTCTTTGGACTCAACAACGCGTTGACAATTCTATGGGCTGTAGCCCCCATTGGGGTAGTGCGCACAACACACAACTTTCACTTACCAACCTACTCGGAGTAGAAATCAACTTGTTTAAATAAAAGTGTAATATGCAGCCCCTTTACGACAGTCTTTTAATGGCCAACACTGCACTCATAATAGGATCTGTTGCTACAGCCCAACAGTTTACATTTATTACGTTTACATTTATTATTTATATATTGCAGCCCGATTTCGTTGCCACATGACCCGATTTGTACGAATGAAGTGAATATGGATCATGCCTTGGCAGTTTGTAAAGGTTTTTAAACTGATACGATTATGATTGAGTAACTTACTTCTTATTCAACTTTGGATGGTATAAGAAGTTATATTCCGCTTCTATATGTGTGAGAATAGTCTATTTTTATATAGTAGGAAGATTACTGATGTATCTGATAAAACGATTGGTGAAATAGAAAATGTACTGGAAGATTGTTTTATTTCACCAATTATTTTATCTGTTATATTCCGCGTATTTCTCTAGCATTTATTTAATAATGAATATATGAAATATATAGTAAGGGAAAGTATTGCGATCTTGAAAAATTTCGACTCCCGCTTTCCAACGGAAATACACGGATTTTTTTTTTTTAAGTTGTGATTTCATTCTGTCGATTTAGTTTTTACTGATTGTGATTGTGAAATAATTTAAACTATATTTCAAAATAGGTAATTCTTATAAAAAAATAAATATTTTTTCTTACAATTTTTTCATATACATAAAACCGACCAACCATGTACAGTAATAAGGCCAGCATTGGTATATTCCATTAAAGATCCATAAAGTATTAACACCTCAAATCTTTGAGCTTATTTTCTTGAAATTAAGGCCAGAAATGTTGGAACCTTTTCAAGCCAACATACGGTGTACAGATATCGAAAATAATCAGTCAATTCTACAGTATTAGACTTTACAAAAAAAAATTTCATTACATTCAGTTAAGTGTTTTGTTTGAATATTTCTCTTTAGGTACTACTTACAAGTTGCCAAATGTGGCATAATGAAATTCAATTTTCTCATAGCGATTTCCTAAGGAAGAAATAAAAATAATCTCAGCTTCAGTTTTTAATTTGCAACGAAACGGTATAAAACTAATAAATCTGTAAACTGGGTGTCCCAGACATAGTGTTTGACGTACATAGTGTAGATGCAGGCTCTAGCGCGCTTCCTCATTATCTCAGCAGTGACATCCTCTAGCGTGTTTTTCATCATAAAAACTTCTTATAGACTCAAAAGGTGAAGTGCAATTGTATCACCACTAGAAAGCTAACAGTTTTTAAGAAATTTGACAGCTTCTAGGGTGCTCCAGGGGAGAGCGAGGAATTTTCAAAAACTATTGAAAATTTAAGTTTTAGTAAATGTTATGTGTTTAGCGCGTTAAAGGTCCCACTGAAAATGGATTAAAAATAACTAGACCCATCTCATCTTTTAGAAAATTAATTGCTGATTAAGAAAATATCGTTTTTGTTTCTATGCTAAACGAAAGTAGAGAAAACTGTCATTTTTCAGAAAAAAGATAAGATTTTAAAAATAAAAACAAAAAAAATTCTATCTCCTTAACAGATTGAGATAGGAAACTCATTTCTACGCAATTCTACCCCGTTTAACATGCATTATTACCCAATTTTTTTTTTTTACACTATGTGTGGGACACCCAGTATAATGAGAAAGGTAGAGAACTTTTTTTTTTTTTTTGGTTGGCCTATTATTAGAACTGTCAGTTGGGAGACCAGTAAAAAATTAAAAATCTAACTCATAGACGGCCTTCAGAGAACCAAAATTTATAGTAAATTTAGAAGTTTATATAGGCTTAAAATGTTGTTCATTATAACAAAAAAAACTGTAGTAACATGTCCAAAGAAGATATTGGCTTAGGATATTTTCAACATACCCGTTAAGAAAAACGAAACAAATGTTTTAAAGAGAATAAAAAACCTTTATTATGATGATGGAATGTAGTTAACCGTAGATATAATGAAGAGGAAAATCGTTGGGGGGGGGGGGGGGTAGTCTAAATAAATAACACTAATATGCAGGTATTACATATTTACTAATGTCGACGCACAGTGCAAAATTCATTTAGCGGCCAAAACTCTATAACTCCTGACTTAATGACGATAATCGAATAATTCTTTTTTCATTAAAGAGCATGTGATTCCCTTTATCAGTGAGAATAAAAAAAATAAAAATAACATCGCTCAAAGTATTTCAAATAAATTTTTATTATGTATTAATCTTCAAATAGAAGAAAATTAAAAGACCGCTATAATGATGAAGGAAGGTTCACAAATTGTAAGCTATTAGGGTCTCGAAAATATTTTCCTTTATACAGTCATAGTCACAGTTTTAATTTGTGATTTTTACGAATAGTTGATCAATGTGGTAAGATTATTTTCCTAAAATTGTACTAATATTCATAATGTTTTTAATTGTTAAAAATAATTTTAACCACAAAGCTGTGATTTCCCTTTTGATTTTTTAGCTTTGAAAATGCTCAAATAGGAGCGAAACGTCAGCCTTTAAAACTGTGACTATGACTGTATAAAGGTCAATAAAGGAAAATATTTTCGAGACCCGAATAGCTTTCAATTTGTGAACTTTCCTTCATAAATTTTTATATGAATCCTTTATTCATCTTAATTTAAATAAAATAGTTTATTAGGTCCAGGGTTATACATGGAGAATATGGATAAATAAATACATGGAGTCCAAATATATAGATTTAAATCTTAAAATCGATGTATCGCCGATCGATCGCATTTGATCGATCGAACTCTATTATGGTATTTTAGCAACCTTCACCCACTACAACTGTGAAAAAAATTAGAACTAACTATTGCCAATTACAGAATTTATATCAATTTAAATACTTTCTTTTCATAAATTACATAGTCAACGTGGATGAAATCAAAACGCATTTTTATCCAATAATTTTAAAGCAATTTTTCTTATTTATAAAACATGTTTGGTGCAATAATATAAAAAGTAAAGCTCAATAGAAAAAAAAAATAATATCAGAATGATGAGCATAGATTTTTCTTAAAATAAATTTAACTTTTTTCCCTATGGAGCTTTACTTTTTATATTAATGCACCAAACATATTTTATAAATAAGAAGAATGGCTGTAAAATTATTGGATGAAAATGCGTTTTAATTTCATCCACGTTAAGTATGTAATTTATGAAAAGAAAGTAGTTAAATTGATATAACTTCTATAATTGGCAATAGTTGGTTTTGTTTTTTTCCATACTGGTAGAGGGTGAAGGGTGCTAAAATACCATAATAGTCGATCGATCAGCGATATATCGATTTTACCACTTAAATCCCTGTATTTGATCTTTCATTATATTTTCGGCCTCGAATTAGACTAAATCATAAGACATACTTCTCGGTGAATTATTGGAAAATATTTTTTTCTGTTAAAATTCCTAAGAAATAAGATATTTTTAATTTAATTTTTTGGATTTTTTCTTCATCAGACAATAATTATTTAAACACTTTTCAAATGGACCAAATGCCTGCAAAGGACATGTATATAAGCAGAAAGCTCAATAGATAATCATCCTGACTCATTTCATTCCCTATGTATAACCCTGTACCGAATAAACTATTTTATTTTAATTTAAGTGAAGAAAGGATTCATTTAAAAATTAATTTGAAATACTTTGAGCAAAAGTATTTTTATTTTTTTTTATTCTCACTGATAATCCTATGCTCTTTAATGAAAAAAAAATTATTCGAATATCGTCATTGGATCAGGAGTTATAGATTTTTGGCCGCTAAATGACAGAATTTTCCCACTGTGAGACATTTCGACACGAATTCCAGGTCCTCATCAGCCAAACAGCCCTGATGAGTACTGAAATTAAGTGATACCTGCATATTAGTATTATTTATTTCGACCACAACCCCAACTATTTTCCCCTTCATTATATCTGCTTGTTGGAACATACAACAATTAGACGATTAGGAATCGCCATATGTTCTTTTTCCCCCATCAATAACATTTTTGAAAAACGCGCACTTCACTTCCTCTCTCGTCTTCTCTCTAAACAGTTATCTTTGTTTTTCAAAAAATATAAAGGTTTTCTGCAATTCTTTAAGTTTTGATTCACTTTTAAAACAGTTGCAATTAGTACCTTGGAATTTAGTTTCTGTTAAATAATCTGAAAGTAGAAATTATTTATTATTATTATTCATTTATTTGGTAATAAAACCTTATACTTAGCGATTTCTTGCCACTAGGGATAATAAGGGACTGTTATTTACACCAAATAAACGAAGTTGAAGTTTCTTCATAGGAAGATTTTTTTCCACTTACGCCCTAGTAGACCTTTTCTATGACGATAAAACCTACCTCATATTAAAGAATAATTGATTCTTGAGAAGACAAGTTTAATCAAAATCGTTACAGCCATTTTTGAGAAATCGTAAAAAGAAAAAGCCGGAAGTCGAAATTTTTCACGATCGCAATACTTTCCCTTACTATATATTTCATATATAAGTAAGTGAAAGTAAAAATGATGTTGGGATAAAGTTCCCACTACGTTTAATCACTTTTGGCGTAATTTGTGCTGTGTTATCACGGACATATACCAACATATACTTAAAAAAAGTCTAGTTTCTCTTTATTGAATCACACATTGAGATTCCGAAGGCCCGAGGAGGGGAAAATTTTGAGGCCCTACTAAACTTCTTGCTCGAAATTTAAAAATGTAGCTGTATGTAAAATATATGTAAAAATGTGGCTGTATGCTATTAATAGTATCGCAGATAATGTAATTTGATATAGAATTCTTCGTTATTATTTTGTTGATTTCTAATAGAAACTTTGTTTCTTCAACCAGATCAAATCTTTATCTAACTCATTTTAAAATTTTTGATCGGAATGCAAACACATTAAAAAAAACTGACATTTTTAAACTCTCCAAATATCAAGGAGTAAAACAGTTAAGTCGGATTTTTTCCGGGAGTGGTGCGAAGATTATTGTTTTTTCTTTCAAGAAAAAACTGCTGATCTTATTTTCTCGCTCTCATCAATTGCATTTCGAGCAGCTAAAAATTAAAAATCAGTGTAAAATATACATGTTTTCCTAAAAGTCAATCCGATTCTGGATTCAAATCTGTAATGAACTTAGAAAATAAATTTGCGGGCTTTCAAACTCATGGATCAAGAAATTTTGATTTGAACTAAAAGTTGTATCTCGTGACAGAAATTTAACGGAGGGGCCCCACTTTAAAAAACAATTAACAGAGAAAAAAACTGAAGCAAAAATAAATGAAAAAATAAAATGATTTAAAAATTATGTGCTTTCAATTTAATTTGCAGTACCTTATTGGAAACAGCTAGCTTCAGATGCGGAACGAATAACACGTCCTAAAACTTACCCTGATTAATCTTATCCCAACAAATAATTTTAAACACTCTTAGATTATGTTATAAGGTAAACATAGACTCACATCACCACGAAATCAACTTGATGTTACCATCTTCTAGCATAAACAGGATATAACGATTTCCCGTCGGTTCCTCATTCATTACACTTTCAGTGATTCGATCGTTAACTAGCCTGTTGATTCTCAAGTCAATTGTGATGTCTGTATTAATGAAACATCGGTTCTCTAATAGAACTACCGCTTAATTGAAGGTCCAGTCAATAAAGGTGATAAGTGATTATTTCCCCCAAAAAAATATAAGAAAGAATAAACTATTCAGCGACTACATTCATGCTGGGAACCGGTGATTTAAGGGTCCAATTTTAAAAGTAGGCAGGATCTTGTAGTTTTTTTTAAGTTTTTAATAATTTAAATGAGACTGGGTCCAAACTAGGGGATGTGGGAGCCTTGAAATTATTCTATAAGTAAATAAATGTATTAATTGAAATATTTTTTTTTCCGATTTTTTAACATAAGTTCTATATATGGTTCAAAACTGAGTTGATAAAGGACTTATGAAAGGATATACTTTTGCTCGGTCATAGTTTACAAATCTACAACAAAAGGCGGATCCAAAAGGGGGTATGACCTATTCTTACATCTTATTATAATTTTGCATAATCTCGTACTTCTAAATGCATATAATTTGACTTGTTTCATATATATCCAAGCCTTAATAACTCAACTAACTTACATACTTAATAGAACTGAAATATTGTGCTTATATAAAGCAAACTTACAAGTCTCAAGCATATCCTGGCAATCGATTACCATTGCATCTGTACTATTTATAATGGTTCTACATATTTCTCCCATTGAATTTTAAGAAGATGGTTCTGTTTTATTCCTAATGATGGCTTCCTCTACAGAAATATAAGCATAAATATTTGATTCAATACAGGATTATCAAAATAATTCATTGTGTGATAAAAAATAATGTATCTATGGAATAGAAAACCTCAATAGAAGCACATAAACATGAATATATATTTGAAGCAAACTGCAAGACCAAGAAATCTATTTCCTAAGAGCGAAATTGCTCCTACCAGATGGGTAGAGCAGAAATTTGCAGTGGAACCTGCTTTTTTATAATTAGTGAAAAGAAGAGCTGATTGGTTCAATAAAGGGTGTCTCCGATCCAGGGGGGAAAAAGAAACGATCCTAGGCTAAACTACTTAGAAAACAAAAAGAGGCAAGCTTACTAAAATTTCAACAACTAGAGGAAAACAGTTTGCAAGGTCTGGCAGCATAAGATGCAGGAGCGTGAAAGATCCTTCACCAAACGCAAGGTAGAAGACAACAATGATCAAGGCGGTCTAAGAAATGTTAGAAACCGCGACAGTACTTCCTGAAGGATGGAAGCAGGTACGTATAGAGGGAATTCTATTGTTAGTCACTATCATTAGAAGTGGATTTAAGAAACGAAGGTCTACAATTGACTGCATTTCTTCAGTAAGATAATTGTGGGAAAGGACTCGTTTTTTCGTTTATCAACCACATTACAACTACACTATCTCTTCATACATTTCCAGCAAGCATATGCCGATGTACCTTCAACATGATTTTTAGTACATATAATAAAGGACCATTCTGAATGTTGAATCAAATGGCTAGGCACAATTGGACAGGAGTTTCCTGTTTGTTAATGAGAGACTCAGGCAAGGAGATCTCGAGGCTACACCTCTTTTTAATTTGACTATGGATGATGCAGTGCAATTAGGACTAATTCTGGCAATAGATATACGTGTGTTACACATCTGTTTGCCTAGGATGATGATGTCCATTTGGTAGCAAGGAAGATTCTTCCACTTTCAGTGGAATTGGAAAAATTGTAACATAAGGCAAATATAACAGGACTCCATATCAATGGGAGGAAGAGATAGTACATAAGGAGCGCTTAGAATTCTCTACTGAGGTCACAAAAAAAGGTGGACTAAGGTTCAAAGGCCTTTCTTGGAGCACCAATGTGATCATTTATAAGACGGTTTTATGCAAAATAGTAACCTTTATCAGAGAGATATGGGTCCTAACACAGATGTGGATATTAGTATGCTCTGGGAGCGAATGGAGGATCAGGAAAAACAATGAGTTGCGAACACAATATGATCAGCCCATATTGTAAAATGTAAATATACCGTATGATTATATAAGTGTGATAAAGAAGGGAAGACTGAGGTGGTTTAGATGTTTATTGCATATATGGAAAGCCATCTCACAAAAACTCAGGTGTTTGGCAAGCCATCTGGTGACCAAAGACATGGCCGTCATAGGAAGCAATGACTAGATGACGTTTGGCAGACCTGCAGTGGTTGGAAGTCAGAAGATGGAGAGCCATTATTGCTGGTACACCAGCCTAGGATAGTAATCTGTGAGGAGACACATGTACTTGGAGAACAGTAGAGCCTAGTTTAATAATAATAAGAATTGTGCTTATTATTATTTATAATAATTTATATAATAACAGCTAGGTTGCCCGGCTTCGCTCCGGTAGTTGTGTGGTAGTTTTAATACCAAAAAAACTTTAAAATTAAAGGAAATATAGAACAAAATTAGCACCTTCTTGAAAATTCGGTTTTAACTTGGTATCAATATTCTGCAGACTTGAGAGTCCGCCCTTATAAGGAACCCTGTATACTTTACAGGTGGTTGAAAATGGTAAATGAACAATTAATTTTCCTGCAACTTTGTCGAGTTATGCTTCGCTTTGATGATTTCTGTGATTCTGAATCCTATAAGCCCATTCCAAGTTGTCAGAAGATGATAAGTTATTAGACTATAGTTGAAAAATCTGGTATCTCAGTTAAAAAAATTATATTTCGAGTAAAACTTAAGCACTGACTACTATGATGGTCCTATTTGATCCAAAAGTATAGAAACTACCGAAGATTCATAGAAACTTTTTTTTAAGACCTTTTTTCCATTTTAACCTCCCTTAAGATATCCCCCCGTAATTTGAACGGTTTCTGCATATCTCGAATCTTACTACTATTACAAAGTGAAAACCAAAATTTCTTTTTATCTTGAACTATGAGGGATGATAAAATCTTGAATGCTGTTATTGGAGTTAGTTGTTTTGTCAACTGGAATGCTCATAAATACAATAAGAACACTTCAAACTTTTTATTTTCGATTTATATTAATTCAATTCATCTCTTTTTTTATGTCTAATTTTATTCACTCACTGTACTACTAAGAAATTTTCACTCATATTGGATTAAATTTACTTAAGTATATATTATAAATAGATTAAATGTAATGTGCTGAGCATATATTAGAGAAAACTATTTTTTTAAGGAATCCAGTTGGTTTTCTAATTGATTGCTGAGATGTAAAGTACTTATTTTATTTTGAAACGCAAACTAATTATTTTCTCTTAATTTTTTAGTAATTTAAAAAGAACAGCTGAAAAAATATAGAACGATTACATACTGAATGAATGGACAATAAACATTGAGTGGAACGCACCCTAGCGCTTCCTGGTTGCCTGGAGCTCGAACTAAATGTTTCATTCATAAACTCGTATCTCAATCTCAGAGAGGCTAATTAAATGGTGCGAGAGGCTTAAAATTCCCGTCCATTTATCTTCAATTTTACGCTCTTAAGAGAAAAACGGAAACCTTCTTCTCCGTAAAGGGTCATATGGCTAAACGAAGACATAACTTCCTTAATCCTACGTGGAGTCGTTTTTGAGCCTTTTCGGCACGCACATTGTACACTTCGCTTTATAATATATATTGATTGATTATTTAATAATTATAATAATAAATAGAAATAAATTCCAGGGTCAAAGCAATTTTGAATGAGCAAGATTAAAAGCTGCAGAAATTGAGCAGAGGAACCTTGATAACAGGACACTTGACTAGTGAAGGAATGACTAGGCAGAAAAGATAGGACTGAAAATTCATACTGAAAAAACTTATAATGTAAAGCTAATTTAGATTTTTCCCATCTCTGATATGGCTATCAGGTTGATAGGATAGAGATAGAAGGTATCGATAATGCAGCAAAAGATTCTAAAATATGTAAGGATCACTCGAATATCCCTTTTTAGTATATCAAGGTCCTTTTTTAGCAATAACAGAAATCCATCTCTACACACTCACCGAACAGTTATTTTAGAATATTAAAACATAATCAGAGTACACACCAAAATACATTGTATTGTTTCAATTACAGTACATTAAGCAACAGAATACAATATCTCATGGTAACACATCCTTTATTGAAAACATTAAGAGAAGCAGTGAGGAAGATATTCCATAAATCGGAACATCCAAAAAATTCAGAATTTTTCAAATAATTATTTTTATACATATTAATTCAATGGTCAAACCACTAAGTTGAAATGTGAAGTAGTAAATATTTATTGATGTCAATGCTTGAACTATCTTCCGAATCCAAGAACTCATTTTCATAATTAGTACCTAACTAATTGCTGAACAGAATATCCCTGGAAGTTAAACAACGAATATTAATGGCAAACAGGTTTTTTTTGGCCTTAGTAAACACCTTAGAAGCTGGGCCATCTCTTGTCGTACGAAATGTCGCCTCTACATGACCCTCATTAGGCATACTCGCATAATAGCATACTCACAAACAGGTTTTTTTTGGCCTTAGTAAACACCTTAGAAGCTGGGCCATATCTTGTCGTACGAAATGTCGCCTCTACATGACCCTCATTAGGCATACTCGCATAATAGCATACTCGCAAACGGTTCGAAAACATGGACCCTGTCAACTGCTGAGGAAAAAGATTTATTTATCTTTGAAAGGAAAATCCTTCGTCGCATCTTTGGACCAGTTAAGGTCGATGAGATTTGGAGGAGGACGAACAGGGAGATATATGACCTGTATAAGGAGACGTAGGTGATGAGGTGCATCAAGCTAGGGAGGCTGCGTTGGGTTGGCCACATTACCAGAATGCAAGAAGAGGAAAGAAAAGAAAACTGCTCGACGGAAGCTCTACAGGTCAAGAGGGATTGGTAGACCATGCCTAAGATGGGAGGATGCCATCATCCGGGACGCCCGTGAAATGTTGAACACCCACAACTGGTGAGCCTGCACATGATAGAGCCTCCTGATGAAGGCTCATTGAGGACGCCAAGGACCACACTGGTCTGTAGTGCCACAGAGAGAGAAATTACTGAACTGAATAACTTCAATAGATAAATATACTAAAAAGTAAGTTTAATAGAGGAAGTAAGCTGTTATTAATAAACGATAGAAGGAACAATAATCAATATAAATTGTGAATATTTTCCGATGAAGTGTTGCTTGAATTCCTCAAAACTTCAGTTTTTTTACAACATTAATCCATATTAAGGCTCATGTAATTAAAATGTGTAATATACTCCAAATATTTAAACAAAAGTATACTTTTATTCTAATTAATTAGGAAGTAACAAATAAATTATAATGTATAAAAGATGCTCAAGTTTCTTTTAAAGTGCATGAAGGTCAAATAAACTGTTGAGGATCAGGGAATATAAATATTTAAATACATTAGATTTCAATCACTAGTGATGCTACTTCATCATTATTAAATAATTGGCTAGAATAAAAGGATTGAAATTGAAATTTCTTTTCTTTTGACACCACATCAGTCAAAATTAATCAATCTCGAGAAACAGAAAAGGCATAAACTACAGAATTATAATTATGATAAAGTAAGAAATGAGGGAAGCATTATGGTATACTTATGTTAATTACTTACCTTTTAGCACATGAATCTATTTTCAGTATTTTTACATTCAATGTTTTTTATACACTATTCATGCTGCTTGCATTATTATCTCCCTTTTGTGGTAATAAATATTTTGGTACCGCTACTGAAGTGCGGCTGATGGGGCAACCCTGCTTCGGGGCGTGGCTATCACTCCCTTTCGGAGGGGAAATTCTCGTCAGCTGATGCCCCCACCACCTTATCACTATTTCCCCTCCTTTTTAAAAACAGTGCTTCTTGCTTGAGTGTTCACGTAATTTTTACGTCACAAGCCATCTTACCAATTCTCCAATTGACACATCGATTTTTCACTTGCTACTTTTAAGTCGATATACTTCTCCGACTTTTGAAGTAACGGCGTTTTAGGAGTCCATATTGTTCTCCGACTTTTGAAATCATTGCCCTCAGCTTTCATACCATTTTTAGAATTATCAGTAATTCCGAAATCGATAGAAAGTTTTTAATAAAATTAAGACTTATTTACTTCATATACTACGGGATTTTCTCTATTTCAAATTCAAAGAGTTACATTTCAACTTTCATAAATACAAGCTTCATTACATTATTGATGGAACACGCATTTAACAAATCAATGAATTCTTATTCAAAATAAAATATTAGCCTGTAATTTTATTCTTTCCAACTTTTATTATTATAAATTTAAACTATCATCATTTAATTATACTATACAGTAATAAAATAGATTATTAAGCTAAGTCCCCTTTTCTTCCCTATCTTCTTTCTTCAGTGATTTGGAACACGTCTTGCATTGAATGTTATCACCAATATACCTACTTTATGTTATTGGCAAACAAATATTTTTTATTGCTCATGTCTGTGGATGACCTTGCAATTATAGTTCATTCAATAACTGATACACAACAAAATCAATACCCTTGCGCAATATTGCCAAAATAATAAACTGGTTATTAATACATAAAAGACTAAACCCATGAGAATTCTGAAAGGTAGGCCTACAATATGCAAGTTGCATAAATAAAGAGGTATAGTGCAAGATGCAAAAATAAAGAGGTATAGTGATAAACCATATAATAAAAAAAAGAAAAGTTAATTTGAGCTGTTTTACTTATAATAAGAAATATAACTCTGTAAATGAGCTTAAGATCGGTAAAATGATATTATGATGCTTAATTCTCAGCAGGAAAGTTAAAAATATATAAATTATATAATAAATCGAAAGTATGTATAAAGATATTTAATTTCAAACTTAAGGTATTAGTATCGAAAATAGCACGGTTGATCTTTATTGTCGATATAGAGAGGTGACGATTACATGACGTCACAGTCGACTACTGAAGGGAAATGGCGGGAAAAATAACTGGGACAGAACAGCGAGCTGGAGCCTTATCTGCGAAGGGGGGAAGGTGGTGGGGGCGGCAGTTCGGCAAGGCCCCGAGCGATCGCTGCGCCTTAGGCCACGCCCCGAAGCAGGGTTGCCCCATCAGCCGCACTTCAGTAGTGGTACCAATATTTTTGCAAATTTATAAATACAAATCTTCTTGATCTAATAATTACATCCCTTCTTTCATTGGCAACTAATCTAAACCATAATTACTTCAGCAAAATCGTTTAAGAGTTTTATGTAATGATAATAACACTTTCAAAATGAATTTCAGGAATAATTATTGAAGAATCTTTTCAATATCGAATATTGTCGTTTTGCAGTTACTTTTCCAAAAGAAAAGAATTGGGAAGTTTGTCATTAAACAAATCTTAAGGTAATGTACAGTAGCGGATCAAGAAAGCTCCTGAGGGGGGGGCACACTTTTTTATTTTGAAATTTTTATGTGTCCTGAAGGTTCTAATTTAAAATATAAGTGCATAGTTACGTTGCAAATTACTATTAAATATTTAAATGCAATCCATTTTTCATTTAAGGAGTTAAAAAAACTAAACTAAAGATAACCCTTTTTATATAGAAACAATAATCGTTAACTGGTGCCCGCACCTCTCAGAGGGGTGGGCGCCCCTCCCCTAGATCCGCCACTGGTAATGCATAGAAGAAAAATTATATAATACTAGCAAGAAATCAATGCGCCCAACTATTCTTTTATATGAAATCTAATTATTGAACACGCGAATAATTAAGGACTTATAATCAGCTCATTAATTAAGATTGCAAATAACTTTCACTTTATTGAGGAAGAGGAGGACTTTTATTGAGAACGTATTCAAAGTGGAAAAATATTCTTCATTAATTACTAGGTGCCTAATGTTATCTCCACAACTAAGAGTTACAATAATTTCATTATATGATTACAATAATATAATTGCAATAATTTTTAGTTTAAATCGATAAAGTGCATAATCAATTGATAAAATGCATAATACTCAGTTTCAAGAAATGCTAAAGTGTGCCATCATTGCTAGAGTTCGTTGGGGAACGTCGAAAATTGATTAGCCCATAATTGCACTAATTCTATCTTCATGTAATACAAATTATATCAATATATCTACGTATAGAATTAAATTTAATATTTATTGCAATAGATTTTTTTAATATTCTTAATTATAGAACTAAAGATCTATGATTATTTTTTTTTATATTAGATTAAGTCGGTACAGGAAGGTTGGTATGCTTGCCTCGTAAGTGCCTCTTTTCAGAGACAGTGCACCTCGAAAGAAACGACTAATAAATATTTTTAGTGATGGGCATAACAGTGAAATTTCGAGAACAGGTTATCCAGTAACTGTTATCGAGTGATAACAGGTTCCTATAACAGGTGATTTTAGTAACATATGCTACTCTACCTATTATTGGCTTTGTTTCAGTAGCGGATCTAGAAATTTTCTGAGAGGGGCGCATTTTTTTTAATTTTTGGATCATAAAGGATCCCGTAGTTTATGAAGTAAATAAGTCTTAATTTTATTAAAAACTTCCAATCGATTTCGGAATTACTGATAATTCTAAAAATGGTATGAAAGCCGAGGGCGATGATTTCAAAAGTCGGAGAACATATTTCATATATTCATGTGTATGTCGGTGTCCATTTTTATCATAACTCTCATTTACAAGTAGTAAACTTATTTAATTAATCACTAATTTAGCGTTTACATTATTCGGAGCTCTAAGGCTTAACATTGCGCTAATTACTGTGTACTAAATAATTTCAAAATAAAGAGTATAAATTTTGAATTTTAAGTTATTGGATGTGTCATTCAGAAGAGTCAAATAATAGCTATTACATCATTATAACAGTGAGGGAATAACATTTTCTTTCAGACTGTTTGAACCACCAGCGATAACACCTGTTGCCCAATCACTCCTCTGCATTGTAATAATAGCTAGCGATAACAGCTGCTGCCCAATCACTCCTTCGACTGTTACCGAATCACTCCTCGCACTGTTATAACAGCCAGCGATAACAACGGTTGCCCGATCACTATTTAGTATGGATAATAAATCACTAGTATGGATAACCCAATCACTCTTCCAGACCACTGTTACCCAATCACTCTTTTAGCCTGTAATAACGCTCTCTCCTGTTATCGCTCCTGCGCAAGTGATAGGTTGCTCAATAATGAAGGAGTGATTTCAATAACGTCGGTATACTGGTAACAGGTTATTCCAATCACTGTTATTTTATAATAATAGGTGATCTAAGGCTGTTATGTTATTTAGACCCCACCACTAAATATTTTTAAACACCAAAGTTAGATCTTAACACAATGGTAATTATAAGCCGTCATTTTTATAAACTGATAATTGCAAAAAAAAGATATTTAAAAATAATATTCTGGATCATAAGAAACGATTACTTGATCTTCAAATAGCAATGTAAAGAAAAGTTTTCATAACAGTTAAAAAAACTGATTTAATACTCAGTGCTTAATGTGCAGTTTAAAAAAAAACAAAAGAAAAAACAACCAACTTTCATTTTAAAAAAAACACGATAGAAAACAGCTGTAATTTTTATCTGTCACCTACTTTCTTGTAAGTATTCGAAGAATGCTGTGTTAACAAATGTATGTATTACACTTTTATTATTTCTTCAATCGATCAAAAAATTGTATCATAATTCAACGAAATTATTATTTTTACAGGCACCATTTTGAAGTAAATGAAAAATTATTTGTGATCGAATTATCAGCATGAAATTTTGTCTGGCTGGTCAAATAAAATCGGCTTTAGGAATTCAACTGAAACTCCCGATTCGTGAGTAGCTCTTTTCATATATTTTCCGTAAATTGGCTCTTTTAAATTTTATCTAACAGTTTACATATAACTAACAAAGTATTCCTGGATATTTTTTTTTAAATTTTATGCTTATATTATTACAGTTTGTAATAACCATAGATTTTTAATTATTATTATATATATGGTTTTTTCTTATTAGAAAATATTACAGATTTCCATATCAATTTATTTATTATGTTATTAAATAAATCGCAAGTAATATTTGTATTTCCAAATTACAAATATGTTATGAAATATCTTTGATTGAAAATAACAATAAAATGACCACATTAAAGACAAAATGCCTAATAGTAAAAAATTAAAATTTATTTGTAATATTATTGGTAATTTTAATAATAAATGTATATTATTTACTTTATTATATATCATGTATTTACATAACTAGTGCAGACTTTTATTGGGATGTAGGAAGGGGCTGCCTGTATTCAAGTCTGGGAGTTTACACTATGCCATATGAAAAGATTATCTTTTAAGGTGAATAAATTTATTTCTAATTGCAACAAAAGACTAATATACAATACGATACTAAAACCTACTTGGACCTTCGGAGCAGAACTTTGGGGTTCCGCTAAACAAGTACACATTAAACAAAATTCATACCAACAGTCAAAAATTCTTTGAAAAATAGTAAACGCTCCCTGATACATTTCTAACAACACAATGCATAAAGACATGGACATTCCAACAGAAAAATCTTACATTCACGACAAATACACTACATTTCACTGTTCAACTCATAACCATCCAAACCCACTTGTTTCTTCTCTTTCTTCCTTCCAGTTACCCATCCATGAAAATGTAGAAAGACTATGGCCGAGGGATATACTCGAGCATATAATTTAAATCAAGCAAATCGAAGATAAACTTTGCATTATCCACAAATTTGCTATATGCGCTCCAGTGCAGGCGCAAATGACTTAAAATATAAATAAAAAAAAAAAAAAATCTTTTTTTTTATTTATATTTTAAGTCATTTGCGCCTGCACTGGAGCGCATATAGCAAATTTGTGGATAAAAATAAATAAAATAAAATAAAAATAAATGAACCTATATATCTCTCATTTGGAAGAAGACTGCCACAATCCAAAAAAAATTACGGAAGAAGCATGTGTTGTGATCATTATTGCTATCTGTCAACTCTATGGAAGACAGCCTTGATTGATTTAGAGTGTTATATATTGATTTTAAAAATCTGGATTTTTTTCTCAAATAAAGATAATATGATGTGAAGTCTTTTAAGCGAACAAAAAAAAAAAATTACTTCTTTTGTCAGTCTTCCTCCAAGATATTTCTGTCTAGTAGTTGTAAAAAACTAATACTCATATCAAAGAAAAGAATGAGGCCGCACAACACTAATATTGTGTAATGATCACCAAAACTGGCCTGTAGAGCATTGTTAAATTTAGCTTTTTCAACAAATCTATGTATTATTAATTTGGGAGTAATGACAGAAACTCCTGAAATTCAGAGGGCCTCATGGTTGACCACCACTGGAAGGAATTAGAAATGGGACTAAACGAAACAGCTCGAGAAATATTAGGTATTCCGGAAGAATGAAGAACCAGATATCTATTCTAAGATATTTTCCAAAGTAGTGAACATAAGTTGATAAACAAGTTTAGTTAATCTTCTAAAATCCTCTGCCTACTCAAAACTGATCAAGCTACTCTCGAGACAAATGTACAGTCACTAGAACAAATCAAAGATAATTTCTCAGAGAAATATTGCCAACCATTGATGACAACTTACAGGCTTGACATGTACAGTCCTATGAATAAATATAAACTCAACTAATGAAATCGAAGTATTTATGAAATTTAAAATCGAATTCATTGCAGAATAATTTTTTTAGACTTTTTGTAATGTTATTAGATTGGCAAGAAGCTTTAAATGGCATTAGATCTGTTTGTTAATTTATGATCATCAGATTTTGTAAATAAAGCATGTGAATAAGTATAAACTCAATGTTTATTTTCTATTCTAATGGATTAATATCACCTCAGTTTTCTTCTAACTGTTAAAGGGAGAGCATATTTGTTTGTTTTTTATACTTTGTAGCGGTATCTGATTTTTAAATAATGCCGCGTGGGACTCAACTTACTGAAATTGAGCGGCAAAGAATTATAGACTTAAGAAGAGGTGGGATGACCCCGAGGCAAATTGCTAGTGTGCTAAACCGCTCCCAGGGTGTAAAAGAAGTGGAAGACCTTCAAAAATTTCTAAACAAGTGAAACGAGCGGTTTTGAGAGAAATCTCAAAAACAGGAGAATCCTCTGCACAGATTGTGAGGCGATTTAATTTAGGATGTGATGCTAGCTTGGTGAGGAAGTAGATAATTAAATCGAAGTACTTAAAATATAGTAAGGCTGTGAGAAAACCACAGCTCAAAAAACATCATTTGCAGCGACGACTGCAGTTTGCTCAACAGCATATTCAAGACAGCGAAAAATGTCCAAGAGTTATTTTTAGTGATGAAAAAAAAATTAATATTGATGGTCCTGATGGTTTGAATTACTACTGGCATGACCTAAGAAAAGAAAAAAAATCTTGTCACGAAGGTCCAATTGGGGTGGCGGAGTCATGGTATGGGCTGCTTTTAATGAAAAGTGTAAGTCCCAAATCGCATTCATTTCCGGCAAATTGAACGCAAAAGGTTACCAAAATGTTTTAGAAGAGTTTCTTTTGCCGTTCATTACAATACTGGAAGAGGAAAAAATCATTTTTCAGCAGCATAACCCGCCGATTCATACTGCACGCTCTATAAAACAATGGTTTTCGGATTTCGGGATCAATATTTTAGATTGGCCAGCTCTTAGCCCGGATCTCTTTCCGATTGAAAATTTATGGGGGATTATGGCAAGAGAAGTCTAAGACCTTCAGAAGCCAGAAATCCAAAATATTGATGAGCTCAAAGAAAGAATAACTCAAGCTTGGGAAAAAATACCAGAGAGCACTTAAATTAATTTAGTAAGAAGTGTTCCTAAAAGACTATTGGAGGTGATCAAAAAACATCGAAGAACTGTTCATTATTGAAATGAATTTACTCATTAAAGAGACAGAAAATGTTTGAGTTTATACTTTTTCACAGGTCTGTTTTGTTATTTTGTCCAAATTTTAGCTAATCCTTGCAATATTATTAAATAGTTTATTAAAATTGTAACTAATCATTTACAGTAAACATTAAATAATATCTTTTATTAATCAGATTCAAAAATAAATGTTTTAAACTAATCAAAATAGGTTTTTTTTTCCTTGAGTTTATATTTATTCACAGGACTGTATATATATGCATTTGATTATGATTTTAAATTTTAATTTTTTTTCATATTTTTCATGAATTCATTCATATTCACCGTCGCAAATACCTCCTGGCATCATTTCTTTACCAAGTTATCCAATCTTGCCGTCCTTCATATACCCTCGAACTTCTTCAGCCCAAATCCTCGATCCATTCCCGCAATACCCGGTCCAGGCCTTCAGATATATGTATACCGGCCCACCGAACGTCAGCTATTGAAAGATCTTTCATATTCAGGTCCTCATCCGTTTGGAATACTATTCCCCCTTTTATTTGTCATTCCAACACCCTCCCTACCTTCAAATACCGCCTGTACAATCACTTCTCATCAATCCAGTTTCCCGAAAAATTGTAAATAGAAACCTCCAATTCGGAATCCAAATTTTAAAGCAGAAGTTGTTATTACTTTGCAATTTAAGCACTGTTCATTTTATTTATAGTTATGTATGTAGTGCACATTTAAGTAGTGCAATACCAGTTATGTTTACCAATTATTTGTATGTATTGTTATGTTTAATCTTAGCACAAGAAGTTCTCCTTTTAATTTATGTATATATCATTCTTCAACTTTGTCTTATTTAATCTTGATCTAAGGCTCTTAAGCCCATCAAATGTATAATATAATTTTGTTCTGAAGGGATTTGTCCCGGAACAATCAAATAAAGAATTTATTATTATTTTTATTTATTTATTTTTTTTTTTTTTTGTAGCTAATGATAGTTCTCCTCCCCTATTAAAATAATCTTTGATTTAATATTAACATTTTGCTTGATTGTGAAAATTTTCCAAATATTTACAATTTAGTTCAGATCTAAATATAAGCATATGGAAATTTGCATTCAAGGAAAAATGTATTACATAAATTATGCTAAATGAAGGCATATAGCACATTAATCTTTCTTTTTTAAATAAAATAATATTTACTGTTAATATGTTGAATAGAGTATTTCAAAAGTTATTTAATAAATCACGATTCTCAATCAAACAGTAGGGAAAATAAAACAGAAAGTATGTTAGTCCTTCTGCCGTATATTCAAATAGTAGATACCTAATACTTAAAATTAAGTGTCATTTATTCATACTTTTACTGCGAAACATTTTTTTTTTACTGTTTTTTCAAATGGTTAAATCCCAAGAACAACAAATGTGTTCATTTATTGTTTACTATAAATGTATTTTCTCCTTCGGACACTCATCTGAGCTTATTTTATTACTATTAATTTTAATAGGTTTCAATCACCTCCTTAAAACTGACCAGAATATTCCTACCCTGCTCCTGAATAATAATCCCTTTAAATTTTATCCAACCGTCAAAAACCAATTAAATCACCTCCGAAGCCTTTTTCCATTTGAAACACTGGGCTCCTGGTCACTTCCCTGGTGTTTCCACACTTTGACTATTGTTGTGCGGTGTATGGGGGTATCTCTGGGGACCTCAAAGCAAAACTAAAACGGTTATTAAATTGTTTCGTACGATTTATCTTTGGTTTCCCAAGAGACGACTCCGTCTCACCTTTATACGAAAAGTTAAAGTGGTTATACCTATCCTACCGCTGTACACATTTCCTGGCTTCCTTCCTTTTCCTAGTTATCCGATCCCGCCGTCCTTCATACATCACCGAACTTCTCCAGTTCAAATTCTCTGTCCATTCCCGCAATACCCGTTCTAGGTCTTCAGATCTATACACTCCAGTCTACCGAACGTCAACTTTCAGAAGATTTATCATTATCCGGTCCTCATCCCTATGGGACTGTATTTCCCCTTTTATCCGTAACTCCAACACTCTCCCTACCTTTAAATCCCGCCTGTTCAATCACCTCCTATCCATCCAGTTTCCCTAACAATTATAAATAGTTTCTGCAAATTCATAATTTGAATTTTAAATTGGTATAGGCCTTTATTATTTATTTAACTTTTAAATATAAGTTCGATTTATTTTATTTGTAAATAAGTGTATATTTTATAAGCTGCAAACACTTAGTTATTTTCACTTTAATTCAGCAAGGATATTCAATTCATTTTTAATTTGTTCATCACAAGAAGATTATTTTATTATTTATCTTTTTCTCCTCAGTTTTTTTTTTTGTTTCATTTCAATTTGTTTCATTTGTTTGTTATAATACTCTAAGGCACTGAAGCCTATCATATGTTTTTGTATATTATGTTCCTAAGGGACTAGTTCCCAGGACAATTAAATAAAGAGTTATTATTATTGTTATTATTTATCAACAATTATCTGGCCCTTATGTCAGCATCTTACGAATTCTTGTTATTTTAAGATGATATTGGAAAAAATCTTTCTCAGTTGTCGAAGTGGCTCCTGAAATCAACAAACTTGAAAACAACGTAAAGGTGACCTTTACGAACAAACAATGTGGCAATAAATTGCAAATAATGTGCTTTAAAAATTTACTAGTAGAGATACGTCCATGGGAAGGAAAAAGGTTTTAGGGTGACCACCACTCTGATGAGGTTTTTCAGTAACATGCATCATTAAATTCATCCATCCATAAGTAGTCGTGATCTTGATAAGGAGCGAAGAGTGTTGAAAGACACTATGTGTCGTCATCTACTAGGTAAATGAAGTCTGTTCCAGCCAGACAATGCCCGGCAGCATAATACTCATCAGACCAAGGAAAAGTTGGTAAACATTGATGGTATTGTACTTTTTCCATATTCAACTTTGAACACCAGAGTCCAGACCTTTCTTCCTGAAAAAATTCTTTTATCATTCCATGGCCCACTTCTTGAAAGGAAAAAATTAATACATTTCAAGAAGTAGAAACAGCTCTCCAGGAATTTTACAATAGCCATCACAAAAAGTGCTAGAATTGGATCAAGTTGTTTGTTTGATTGTTTGTTCTTTATAGAAATCCATACCGTTTGTCCTAAATTCTCCAAATTCCGCTCAGTGGTTCTTTCTTGCCAGGAGCAAACACCTGTCTATATTGAGATTGCATAACTTCAGCAAATCTCTGGGTATATTCTTTATGGTTATAAAAATCGTTATGATCTCGCTTTGCATTGATTTTTTTTACAAAATCAACCGTTTGAGTCGAAAAAAGTCTCATTTTATAGATTTTGAAGACAGAAAAATGAAATTCCCCGGGTGAAACCGGGATAAACAGCTAATGGGTTATAATTAGAGTAATAATTGTATGTTACGTTAAAAAAATGTTCTTTATAATTTATTATACAGTAATTTCTATTTGTATTAAAATTTTCTGTTCTTCAATTTATTGAAATTTCTGTTTGTCTATTATCTCTTGTATTCATTACAAAAGCTAACATCAATTCAAATTCATTTGAAGGTATAGTGTTGTCATAAACTACTTTTGGAATCCAAGTAAAATATATAGCACACAACTCAATTTTAAAAAACAGGAACAATAATGAAAAATAGAATTTTCGGAAAGAAAACACCTTAAATTATAACGTCTTGCTTTTGTTAAAATTTCCACCTTCACCATTAATTCATTCAACCTATTGAACTGCATTCTCTGAACCGGACAATTATAACCTTGATAATTGAATTTTTATAATAACATGTCCGGCAATCAAAAATAAAATAAAATATGAAAATCCCAAAAAAAGGATAGAAGTTGATCACATGGTGAATCAAATTAAATTTGTTTTCGATAGTTTTTAACCTACTGGAAGGCTTGATCTATATTATTCAAATTTTTGTAAAATAGTGAAATTCACATCTTCCTTTGATATATATATATATATATATATATATATATATATATATATATATATATATATATATATATATATATATATATATATATATATATATATATATATATGTATATATACATTTATCAAATTATTACAATGTTCACAACGTTTCGAGGCCTAATTGCCCCATCTTCAGGGGTATTGCAACAATTTTTTACATAACATTTACAATTAGATAAAATTAATTTACAATGAGTACAGATCTTGCCCCTATCTGCCACGACTCATTAAGTGAGACTTTACCATTGGCAAACACTGAAGTCAAGAGTGAATTTGGATATTAAATATATCATCTTAGCATATTTGGGTTTTCATTAACCCATAATCCTTAAATTAATATGTTTTGAACCAGCTACCACAATTTATTCATCAAATTAAGAGTTCCAGTAGAACAGTTATAAACATTTAAAAAAATGTTTATTTTTTAAAAATATTGTATAGTTATACTGTACTATATTAATCAATGCTTAGTTAAAAGAGTACACTGTCTTAAAAACGATTGCTCAATTGTTAACGAGAATATTTATTTATCTTTAATTTACATTAAATTATTATTTAGACAGTAGTTGCTTAGTTAAAGTCGGCAGTTTGGAATTGACTAAAGTAAGAGGTGTTGGTTTAAATATATAATCTGGTTAATATAATTTTGTTTACTTTTTATTAAAGTACTTTCAAATATCTAAAACTAAATGTAGTTATTTCACAACTTTTATGCTGGTAATGTCATATATATGAAAACAAACAATGACCATTTTCTTTCCTTTAAATAAATAAGGAATAATGTATGATAATCAAGAAACAAATCACAAATATTTTTGGGCTTCTAGAGAGCAGCATTCCAAAAAGCATCGAGAATCAATAATAACAGAGATTTATTTTAAAATTTCCTAATAAACTCCGATCCCCTTATATCAACTTTTCAACCTCAATATAACAATGTTGTGAAAAGTAAAATATCCCAGG
This sequence comes from Aelia acuminata, assembly GCA_911387785.2. Taxonomy (NCBI): domain Eukaryota; kingdom Metazoa; phylum Arthropoda; class Insecta; order Hemiptera; family Pentatomidae; genus Aelia; species Aelia acuminata. The sequence goes on along the minus strand of OU426978.1, from coordinate 185,149,168 downwards.
AATCGGGACGCTTGTTCATGTGAAGAATCTAATGACTAATTTCATGATTTTAAAAAAGGTATTATTAATATTATTTTATATTATTAATTTTATATTATTTCATTACATTTAAAATTATATTTATCTATGTATTATTGTTGAAACTTATTATTGTAAATGTGATTTTTTATACCGTAAAAAGAGGTGACATTGTGACTAATGGGATGACTTTGTGACAAGCCTATTTTTCTACAGTTTTTGAATTTCCCTCCTTAAAAAGAATCAAGTTAGGCAATTCATTGTATTTTTCAGGTAGTCAGTTATGTGCTGCAACCTACTGGCCACATATAACTTCTTTCATTCCATTTACCATGGTGCTTTATTTCATATATGTTTGATTGTTACCATTTAGTTGAAACCTTTAAATAAAGCACCATGGTAAATGGAATGAAAGAAGTTATATGTGGCCAGTAGGTTGCAGCACATTACTGACTACCTGAAAAGTTCAATGAATTGCCTAACTTGATTCTTTATAAGTGGGAAAATTCAAAAACTGTAGAAAACTAGGCTTGTCACAAAGCCACCCCATTAGTCACAATGTCAACCTAGTTTTACGGTAACTAATTAAGTTTAAAATAAAATTGTTAGTGCATTATGAATTCATGCATCATACTAATATATCATTTTTTCAAATTCCGAAAACAAATCAAAAGCATATAACAACTTAATTACTCGATTTACAATACAATTTAAAAACCTCATAAATAATTGAGTCAGTTGTTTAAGAAACCCAACTTGTCCAAAAAATTGAGTTTCGTTTTATTTCATTTATTAACTCCTTGCATGCTGAGACGTCTAATTCAAGAGATACCTGACAAGCTTAGCTGATTGTAGACCATTCAAATAATCTTTGTCAGGAGAAACTCGACCAATCCAAGACATTGAAAAATATATTCCGTAAGTACGTTTCGGCCTAAAATTTTGCTTGCCTGTCACTGTCAAAAAACCTATAGAAGATTTGAATGAAATATACCATACATTTGAATCTTGCCCATTTCAACCTTATATATTTACACTTTGTTATTTTTCATTTATTAGACAATATATGTAAGCTTGTGTTTAGTATAGTATTTTCCAAAATATATTGTTTTTTATCAATCGTTTGTCTTCTATGATCAGGAGAAACCCTACATGTCCAAAAAACATTTATTTTTCAGATCTATCGAATGAATATAGGTTTATAAAATCATGAAAAATGTAATCCACGTAGAAATATATGTCCGAGAAAATAATTTAAGTGAAGGAAATCTCTTAATGCGAAAGTAGAAATGTTTTTTCAATAATTTGAATATTTGGACTTGTCGGGTTTCTCAAATGACGGATTCAATTCAACCAGTAATCAACACTTTATTTGATTAAAGGCAGTAATATAAATGCTTGTAAAAAAATCTGGTGCGTGCCTGCAACACACAACTTTCACTTACAAACTTACTTAGATTAGCAATTAATGCGTTTTGTTAATTGCCACTTCTCAAATGAACAGAACGGCTTTAATTATGAACAATGGTCTGTCATTCAAGGCGTACTCCGCTTGCGCTCAACAAATTTTATGAGTTGACTGAATATTTTTCTTTTTTTTCCTCTATATGTTTCCTTGATTTTTATCATATCTCATATTTAACCATTTCTTATTTTTAGGCAAAACGAGAGACAGATAATTTCTCCATATAGACAAATACAAAGGTACTTTATAGGAAAACAAAAAAGGCCCCTTCCCCATTTAAGCCCCCTCAGAACATTTTAATAATGATAAAGCTTACCTGAAATTAAAGAACCCCTAATTTTCATTAAACACCACGAATTTGATGAAAATCGTTAAAGCCGTTTTTGAGATAATCGAAAAAAAGGTAAAAATTGGTTAAAAAGTTATGAAATAAAGTGACCCCTCCGTTAAACCAATTTTGATGAAATGTTGGCTATCACATCTTTGGCATATACATACATCAAATACCCAGTTTGATCAAAATCGTTAAAGCCTTTTTTGAGTAAATAAAAAAAACACGTGAAAATGATACAAAATTTATTAAGTAAAGTCCCTCCTCCGGTTGATCAATTTTGATGTAATGTTGGCTATCGCATCTTTGGCATACACATACATCAAATGCATAGTTTGATCAAAATCGTTAAAACTGTTTTTGAGTAACTAAAAAAAAACACGTGAAAATTATACAAAATTTATTAAGTAAAGTCCCCCCTCCGGTTATTCAATTTTGATGAAATTTATACAGTCATATCTTGGGCATATAAATAGATCAAATACTCAGTTTAATCAAAATCGTTAGAGCCGTTTTTGAGAAAATCGAAAAAAACTTAAATAGTTATTAAATAAAGTACACACACACACACACACACACACACACACACACACACACACACACACACACACACACACACACACACACACACACACACACACACACACACACACACACACACACACACACACACACACACACACACACACACACACACACACACACACACACACACACACACACACACACACACACACACACACACACACACACACACACACACACACACACACACACACACACACACACACTCACACACACACAAACACAAACACAAAAACAAACACAAACACACACACACACACACACACACACACACACACACACACACACACACACACACACAGACCATTTAGCGGGACTTGGTTATTTTGACTCAGGGGACCCCAAAACGTGTATTTCCGTTGAAAACCGGAAGTCGAAAATTTTCACGATCGCAATACTTCCACTTACTATATATTTCATATATAGGTAAGTGAAAGTAAAAAATTATTATGGTTCGATAAATCTACGTTTATCTTTAATCTTATTAGATTCCTTTGTCTAAAAAGTTGAAACTTTAATAAACAAATTATTTCTATTAGTAAATTTTTGGGACCCCCTGAGTCGAAATAACCAAGTCCCGCGAAATGGTCTGTGTGTGTGTGTGTGTGTGAACAGACTAGCTCAAAAACTATAAACCGTGCGAACCTGAAATTGGGTATTTAGTGTAGGTATATGCCCGCGATGTGACAGCAAAAATTTTATCAAAATTGCTCAAAGGGAGGGGGTACTTTATTTAATAACTTTTTACGTTTTTTTCGATTATCTCAAAAACGGCTCTAACGATTTTGATTAAACTGAGTATTTGATGTACTAATATGCCCGAGATATGACTGTAAAAATTTCATCAAAATTGAATAACCGGAGGGGGGACTTTACTTAATACATTTTGTATCATTTTCACGTGTTTCTTTTTATTTACTCAAAAAAGGCTTTAACGATTTTGATCAAACTGGGTATTTGATGTATGTATAGGCTCGAGATATGACTATAAAAGTTTCATCAAAATTTATCAACCGGAGGGGGGACTTTACTTAAAAAATTTTAAATCATTTTCACGTGTTTTTTTATTTACTCAAAAACTTTGTTTTTGTTTATATGGAGAAATTAACTGTCTCTCATTACGCCTAAAAATAAGAAATGGCTAATTATGAGATATGATAAAAACCAAGTAAATATATAGAGGAGAAAAAAAGAAAAATATTCAGTCAACTCATAAAATTTGTTGAGCGCAAGCGGAGTACGCCTTGAATGACAGACCATTGTTCATAATTAAAGCCGTTCTGTTCATTTGAGAAGTGGCAATTAACAAAACGCATTAATTGCTAATCTAAGTAAGTTTGTAAGTGAAAGTTGTGTGTTGCAGGCACGCACCAGATTTTTTTACAAGCATTTATATTACTGCCTTTAATCAAATAAAGTGTTGATTACTGGTTGAATTGAATCCGTCATTTGAGAAACCCGACAAGTCCAAATATTCAAATTATTGAAAAAACATTTCTACTTTCGCATTAAGAGATTTCCTTCACTTAAATTATTTTCTCGGACATATATTTCTACGTGGATTACATTTTTCATGATTTTATAAACCTATATTCATTCGATAGATCTGAAAAATAAATGTTTTTTGGACATGTAGGGTTTCTCCTGATCATAGAAGACAAACGATTGATAAAAAACAATATATTTTGGAAAATACTATACTAAACACAAGCTTACATATATTGTCTAATAAATGAAAAATAACAAAGTGTAAATATATAAGGTTGAAATGGGCAAGATTCAAATGTATGGTATATTTCATTCAAATCTTCTATAGGTTTTTTGACAGTGACAGGCAAGCAAAATTTTAGGCCGAAACGTACTTACGGAATATATTTTTCAATGTCTTGGATTGGTCGAGTTTCTCCTGACAAAGATTATTTGAATGGTCTACAATCAGCTAAGCTTGTCAGGTATCTCTTGAATTAGACGTCTCAGCATGCAAGGAGTTAATAAATGAAATAAAACGAAACTCAATTTTTTGGACAAGTTGGGTTTCTTAAACAACTGACTCAATTATTTATGAGGTTTTTAAATTGTATTGTAAATCGAGTAATTAAGTTGTTATATGCTTTTGATTTGTTTTCGGAATTTGAAAAAATGATATATTAGTATGATGCATGAATTCATAATGCACTAACAATTTTATTTTAAACTTAATTAGTTACCGTAAAACTAGGTTGACATTGTGACTAATGGGGTGGCTTTGTGACAAGCCTAGTTTTCTACAGTTTTTGAATTTTCCCACTTATAAAGAATCAAGTTAGGCAATTCATTGAACTTTTCAGGTAGTCAGTAATGTGCTGCAACCTACTGGCCACATATAACTTCTTTCATTCCATTTACCATGGTGCTTTATTTAAAGGTTTCAACTAAATGGTAACAATCAAACATATATGAAATAAAGCACCATGGTAAATGGAATGAAAGAAGTTATATGTGGCCAGTAGGTTGCAGCACATAACTGACTACCTGAAAAATACAATGAATTGCCTAACTTGATTCTTTTTAAGGAGGGAAATTCAAAAACTGTAGAAAAATAGGCTTGTCACAAAGTCATCCCATTAGTCACAATGTCACCTCTTTTTACGGTATAAAAAATCACATTTACAATAATAAGTTTCAACAATAATACATAGATAAATATAATTTTAAATGTAATGAAATAATATAAAATTAATAATATAAAATAATATTAATAATACCTTTTTTAAAATCATGAAATTAGTCATTAGATTCTTCACATGAACAAGCGTCCCGATTCCTGGGATATTTTACTTTTCACAACATTGTTATATTGAGGTTGAAAAGTTGATATAAGGGGATCGGAGTTTATTAGGAAATTTTAAAATAAATCTCTGTTATTATTGATTCTCGATGCTTTTTGGAATGCTGCTCTCTTTTTCACGTGTTTTTTTTTATTTACTCAAAAACTTTGTTTTTGTTTATATGGAGAAATTAACTGTCTCTCATTACGCCTAAAAATAAGAAATGGCTAATTATGAGATATGATAAAAACCAAGTAAATATATAGAGGAGAAAAAAAGAAAACTAATCACCCAACTCATAAAACACGTTGAGCCTACACATGCATAGTACGCCTTTAATGACAGATCATTGTTCATGATTATAGCCGTTCTTTTCATTCAATGGAAATTAATGGTTTCCTGGTAACTAAATGAAATTTACAACAAGTACAAAGAGAATTATAAAATCTGACGACTAGGAGTATTATGCTTGCATTGCCGAATCATTACAAGTAAAAACTTTTATTTAATAATTAAAGAAATTATTGCTTGTTATAGAGCAAATGAAAACAAAAATAAGAAATGAATGTGGGAAAATGTGTAACTGAGTGAGAAGTGGCATTAACACAACGCATTAATTTCTAATCTAAGTTGGTAAGTGAAAGTTGTGTGTTGCGCGCACGCACCAGATTTTTTTAATATCTAAAATCTAAAACCATTTTCCCTTTACCCCCATCCGAATCTAGTTCCGATTTAAGTTGCAAAATACAGTAGGACATCCATTATCCGGCACTCGATTAACCGGGGATCCAATTAACCGGGCTGCCGAGGAGCCATTTTTTTTTAATAACTTTTTTTAATTTGTATGCCATTTATTTTGCATGTATAATATTGAAAAAAAATGTAGACGTAAATATTTAACGATTACACAATGGTTAACTATCTACATATTATGAAATAAAACAATAAATGGAAAAACACAGAAAGCTAGTATTGTATGATGAGATGTTTCCGGTATCTAATACTCCAATTCACAATCTAGGAACGGTATTTTTCAGGAAACTCTGACTCGGGCCTGTTGGGCTACAAAACAAAATATTGTCAGTTGTGATTTAGTCTCGATTTAAATACATAGGAAGTAGCAAAATGTCGAAAAAAAAACAAAAAAAAAAACGTGTCGTTTTAATGCTTGAAAAGAAGTTAACTATCATAAACAGATTAGAAAAGGGTGAAAGTGTTAAAAATTTGTCCGCTGAACTAGGAATCGGCGAACAAACTGTACGGGATATTTCGAAGAAGAAAAAAGACATTTTCGACTTCGTATCGTCGTCGGCCCATAATATATAAAAAGATACATTTACTTTTTTGTTATTTTTGTATACTATAATTTAATGTATATAAAACGTTCGTTTGTTAATAAAAGTTATTATACCTCACCAGTGATTTTTTAACCTTTTTTTCTATCACATTAAGTCAATAAAATGTTTTAATTCGATTATGCGTGGACCCCCATACCCATCATTACCCCGGATAATGGAGGTTCTATTGTATAGGAAATAAATAAATAAAAGCGAGTTGTACTTAAAAAAACAACAAAAAAAACGGTATTTTTTTGGCTATATTACGTGGTCTTTTTGTTTGGATATGAGTCGACCTTAGACTCTTATTATTTTTCTTGGGATTTGTTTCTACTGTTTAGCTACTGTAGATACCAAGTAGCGACAAAAATGTTCTTTCTCTCCCACAATCCGCTAGTTCACTGAGCGTAGAGAGTCTAAGGTGTAGGCTCGGCCTGCTAACGATATTATCTTACTTTTAATTACTTCCTGAGTAAGATTGTTAGTTTTTAATCGCTAGTGAAAGCGATCGTGACCGGCTGGAATCTCTCTGACAAATCCACTCTCATAACTTCACGGGCGGCTGGGGTCGAGAGTGGAGTCCCTGAGTCACAACCAGGAATCCCAACTCTGTTTAGGCTACTGTTACCAGAAGTAATTAGGAGCCAACTGCTAATTCGTGTCGTGGATGGAGATGGCGTTTGGCCAAGGATATTTGAAATTATGTCACGCACATTAATGGCTAGTGGCTTCGTATCTAATTTCGAATTTCCTGAAAAATATATTTGGAGCTGGATTTGATTGTCATCTTGACCAAACCATCTTTGTTAATTACGAGCATGGGCGGATCCAGCCGATCGTAAAGGGGGGAGCTGCAGTCCTAAAGGGGGGCTGCAGCCCCACAGCCCTTCATTTGGCTCTGCTAATCAGCTTTTTTATCTTTATGTTCCTTTCCCACAACTAAAATTCTACTTGTTCTGCTCATTATTTGTTCTTTAACTTGATTTCTTACATTAAGGAAAGTCAAATTCTATCTTTAAATGAGAAACAATTTTCCAAAGGAAGGGGCTGCAGCCCCCACAGCCCCCCCCCCCCTGGATCCTTCAATGATTACGAGATGAATTGTTTGAGAAGAATTGAATTATAATGATGGTGATCTTCATTTTAAACAGTTATGAATTTCTCTGACGAAAATTGTGGTGGCCCTTAAAAGAAACCCTCTTTCCGATGGAGTTTTATGCTACGGAAGAAAGAAGAATATGGGATATCCACTTGCTTCTAGTGAACACAAGATCCGCTATGCTCTATTGTTGTAAAGTAATGTGTTAATATTATGTTAATATAATAATATTAGCGAGTAAAATTCAATAGAATACTACCATCATATTTGTATCCCGGAAGTAAACAATCAATTTTTATTGAATCAACTTTAAGCCCATATATTTAAATACTTCCAATGACCTATGAGCGTCAATAACAATTTTAAAAAATCTGGTGCGTGCTCGCAACACACAACTTTCACTTACCAACTTACTTAGATTAAAAATTAATGCGTTTTGTTAATTGCCACTTCTCAAATGAACAGAACGCTTTAATTATGAACAATGGTCTATAATTAATAGGTAATCTATCTATTATAGGTGTATCTATTATTATTATTATCATATCTCATTTTTAGCCATTTCTTATTTTTAGGCGTAGTGAGAGACAGTTAATTTCTCCATGTAAACAAAAACAATAGTACTTTGTAAGAAAGAAAGAAACGAACAAAAAAGCCCCCCCCCCCCCCCCCCAAAAAAAAGCCCCTTAAGAACATTTTAATAATGATAAAGCTTACCTGATATTAAAGAAAACCTAATTTTCATTAAACATGACGAATTTGATAAAAATCGTTAAAGCCGTTTTTGAGATAATCGAAAAAAAGGTAAAAATTGGAAAAAAATTCATGAAATAAAGTCCCCCCTCCGGTTGATCAATTTTGATGAAATGTTGGCTATCACATATTTGGCAGATACATACATGAAATACCCAGTTTGATCAAAATCGTTAAAACCGTTTTTGAGTAAATAAAAAAAAAACACGTGAAAATGATACAAAATTTATTAAGTAAAGTCCCCCCTCCGGTTGATCAATTTTGATGAAATTTTTACAGTCATATCTCGGGCATATAAATACATCAAATACCAAGTTTGATCAAAATCGATAAAACCGTTTTTGAGTAAATAAAAAAAACGCATGAAAATGATACAAAATTTATTAAGTAAAGTCCCCCCTCCGGTTGATCAATTTTGATGAAATTTTTACAGTCATACCTCGGGCATATAAATAGATAAAATATTCAGTTTAATCAAAATCGTTAGAGCCGTTTTGAGAAAATCGAAAAAAACGTAAAAAGTTATTAAATAAAGTACCCCCCTCCCTTTGAGCAATTTTGATGAAATTTTTACTGTCACATCGCGGGCATATACCTACACTAAATACCTAATTTCAGTTTCCCAGGTTTATAGTTTTTGAGCTAGTCTGTTCACACACACACACACACACAGACACACACACACACACACACACAGACCATTTCGCGGGACTTGGTTATTTCGACTCAGGGGGTCCCAAAACGTGTATTTCCGTTGAAAACCGGAAGTCGAAATTTTTCACGATCGCAATACTTCCACTTACTATATATTTCATATATAGGTAAGTGAAAGTAAAAAACATTCATTGAGCTTTCTCTCTGAGTAAAAATCTGGGGCGATGTGCGCAACACACAACTTTCACTTACCAACCTCATTGGAGTAGAAATCGACGTGTTTTAATAAATGTGCAATCGCCATTTAGCAACTTTACAGAAAATAGCTTTTTCCGCATTTATTTAGGTACTTTTTTTTTACTTTCACTTACCTATATATGAAATATATAGTAAGTGGAAATATTGCGATCGTGAAAAAATTCGACTTCCGGTTTTCAACGGAGATACACGTTTTGGGGTCCCCTGAGTCGAAATGACCAAGTCCCGCGAAATGGTCTGTGTGTGTGTGTGAACAGACTAGCTCAAAAACTATAAACCGTGCGATCCTGAAATTGGGTATTTATTGTAGGTATATGCCCGCGATGTGACAGTATAAATTTCATCAAAATTACTTAAAGGGAGGGGGTACTTTACTTAATAACTTTTTAGGTTTTTTTCGATTTTCTCGAAAACGGCTCTAACGATTTTGATTAAACTGAGTATTTCATCTATTTATATGCCCGAGATATGACTGTAAAAATTTCATCAAAATTGATTAACCGGAGGGGGGACTTTACTTAATAAATTTTGTATCATTTTCACGTGTTTTTTTTTTATTTACTCAAAAACGGTTTTAACGATTTTGAAGAAACTGGGTATTTGATGTATGTATATACCAAATATGTAAAAGCCAACATTTCATCAAAATTGGTCCAACTGAGGGGGCACTTTATTTCATGACTTTTTTTTTCCAACTTTTACCTTTTTTTCGATTATCGCAAAAACGGCTTTAACGATTTTTATCAAATTCGTCATGTTTAATGAAAATTAGGTTTTCTTTAATATCAGGTAAGCTTTATCATTATTAAAATGTTCAGAGGAGGCTTTTTTTTGGGGGGGGGGGCCTTCTTTGTTTGTTTCTTTCTTATAAAGTACCTATGTTTTTGTTTAAATGGAGAAATTAACTGTTTTTTGTTACGCCTAAAAATAAGAAATGGCTAAATATGAGATATGATAAAAATAAAGAAAACATAAAGAGGAGATAAAAAGAAAAATATTCAGTCAACTCATACAACTGGTTGAGCCAAGGCATGCGGAGTACGCCTTTAATGACAGACCATTGTTCTTAAATTATAATTCTTAAATTTAATATATTTAAATACATATTGAACTTTTAAAAGGGAGTAGAAAATCCTTGGCTATGATCTTTTAGGGTTTATTTTAGGACTGTTATATTCCCTAATTTTTCGGTATTTGTGGCATTCTGTAATTATATTTTCTGTAATTTAACTTTCGATTACTCCAATCTTAGATCTTTTTCAATATTTTTTTTTGCAATTTCTTATATTTTTCATATAACAAACGTATAACAAACACAACATTTTCACGTGTTTTTTTTTATTTTCTTAAAAACGGCTTTAACGATTTTGATTAAACCTAGAATTTGATCTATTTATATGCCCGAGATATGTCTGTAAAAATTTCATCAAAATTGATCAACCGCAGGGGGCACTTTACTTAATAATTTTGTACCATTTTTACGTGCTTTTTTTATTTACTCTAAATCGGCTTTAACGATTTTGATCAAACTAGGTATTTGATGTATTTATATGCCCGAGATATGACTGTAAAAATTTCATCAAAATTGATTAACCGGAGGGGGGACTTTACTTAATAAATTTTGTAACATTTTCACGTGTTTTTTTTGTATTTCCTTAAAAACGGCTTTAACGATTTTGATTAAACTTAGTATTTGATCTATTTATATGCCCGAGATATGTCTGTAAAAATTTCATCAAAATTGATCAACCGCAGGGGGCACTTTACTTAATAATTTTGTACCATTTTTACGTGCTTTTTTTATTTACTCAAAAACGGCTTTCACGATTGTGACCAAACTGGGTATTTGATGTATGTATATGCCATATATGTGATAGCCAACATTTCATCAAAATTGATCAACCGAAGGGGGGACGACTTTACTTAATAAATTTTGTATCATTTTCACGGGGTTTTTTATTTACTCAAAAACGGTTTTAACGATTTTGAAGAAACTGGGTATTTGATGTATGTATATACCAAATATGTAAAAGCCAACATTTCATCAAAATTGGTCCAACTGAGGGGGCACTTTATTTCATGACTTTTTTTTCCAACTTTTACCTTTTTTTCGATTATCGCAAAAACGGCTTTAACGATTTTTATCAAATTCGTCATGTTTAATGAAAATTAGGTTTTCTTTAATATCAGGTAAGCTTTATCATTATTAAAATGTTCAGAGGAGGCTTTTTTTTTGGGGGGGGGCCTTCTTTGTTTGTTTCTTTCTTATAAAGTACCTATGTTTTTGTTTAAATGGAGAAATTAACTGTTTTTTGTTACGCCTAAAAATAAGAAATGGCTAAATATGAGATATGATAAAAATAAAGAAAACATAAAGAGGAGATAAAAAGAAAAATATTCAGTCAACTCATACAACTGGTTGAGCCAAGGCATGCGGAGTACGCCTTTAATGACAGACCATTGTTCTTAAATTATAATTCTTAAATTTAATATATTTAAATACATATTGAACTTTTAAAAGGGAGTAGAAAATCCTTGGCTATGATCTTTTAGGGTTTATTTTAGGACTGTTATATTCCCTAATTTTTCGGTATTTGTGGCATTCTGTAATTATATTTTCTGTAATTTAACTTTCGATTACTCCAATCTTAGATCTTTTTCAATATTTTTTTTTGCAATTTCTTATATTTTTCATATAACAAACGTATAACAAACACAACATTTTCACGTGTTTTTTTTTATTTTCTTAAAAACGGCTTTAACGATTTTGATTAAACCTAGTATTTGATCTATTTATATGCCCGAGATATGTCTGTAAAAATTTCATCAAAATTGATCAACCGCAGGGGGCACTTTACTTAATAATTTTGTACCATTTTTACGTGCTTTTTTTATTTACTCTAAATCGGCTTTAACGATTTTGATCAAACTAGGTATTTGATGTATTTATATGCCCGAGATATGACTGTAAAAATTTCATCAAAATTGATTAACCGGAGGGGGGACTTTACTTAATAAATTTTGTAACATTTTCACGTGTTTTTTTTGTATTTCCTTAAAAACGGCTTTAACGATTTTGATTAAACTAGTATTTGATCTATTTATATGCCCGAGATATGTCTGTAAAAATTTCATCAAAATTGATCAACCGCAGGGGGCACTTTACTTAATAATTTTGTACCATTTTTACGTGCTTTTTTTATTTACTCAAAAACGGCTTTCACGATTGTGACCAAACTGGGTATTTGATGTATGTATATGCCATATATGTGATAGCCAACATTTCATCAAAATTGATCAACCGAAGGGGGGACGACTTTACTTAATAAATTTTGTATCATTTTCACGTGTTTTTTTTTTATTTACTCAAAAACGGCTTTAAGGATTAATAAAAATAAGATATGAATGTAGAAAAATGTGTGACTTTGGGAAATGATATTTAACAAAACACGTCAATTTCTTATCTAAGTAAGTTGGTGAGTGAAAGTTGTGTGTTGCGCGCACGCACCAGATTTTTTTTTATTATTATTATTACGTTCAATTAGGTATTGAGTATTATAATTATTGCATACCTTGAAAGTCATCAGCACTTTTCAATTCGTTATTATTTATTTTTTTAAGAGACCTAAAAAAATCCTAAATTCACCAATAGTCGAGTTTTTTTTTTTTACCGTTTTTTGTAAATATATTGTTAAGGAGAATATTTTAGTCTCTTATGCCTTTCCAATTACCGACAACGATTACTGTTCCACTAAAACCATCCTGACCTGAATACATTCAGTATGGAACTAAAGTCTGTAAACTAAAATATTATTACTAAAGCTTTTTTTTTTTTTTTTATATATTGTTTCACGTCGCTTCGACTGCCCATGCCATTATGCTGCGACTGCTTTTCTTAAATGTAGGGTATTAATTTTGTGTTTTTAAGGTATTGAAGGTTTTTTTGTAAAGATTATCTTATACCAAATGTTTTTCGCATAAAAAAACTGCTAAAAGTAATTTGAGCATCACTTGTTTTGTCTCCGTATTTACACTCTACAGGACAATAAAAGTTTTTATTTTTGATGGTATGGTCATAATATTCCATAGTTTCTGATTTTATAATAGTCATAGTGTAGTTATTAGTAATAGTTGTAGTATATATAATATAATAATATAAACTTCATGGAACATATGAAGGGAAATTAAATTGCAAGGCTTTGGAACATGAGCGTAAGTGGCTTATTGATAATCGGTTTTGGCAAAAAGACTAAACCGATTTTAACAGTGAAGAACTCAGTTGATGCAAAATTTGATTTTAAAAATAAGACACTTTTCCCTGCGATAATTTTTTTTCGAGTTATGAGCAAAAATTGAAAAAAAGTTCGAAAATTTCAAGTTTGTTTGCCTATAAAATTTGATTGCAATTGATCTGAGGTGGCAGAGTTCACATTTGTTGTATATGAAATGAGTACTTTCAGGCTATATGATCAGAAGCTTTCTTTAAATCAGACACCTTTTTGGCCCTCAGCTCCCGTACTATGGGTTTTAAATGATGAAACGAAAAGTTTCTATATTTAATTCGAGAAGGTTTAGAATGACCCTTGAACAAATCAACTGAGAGGAATCATCGATGTTCATTTAGACGATTTTGTCTGATAATGCTTGTTTTCACGTTTTCTTTGGTTAAATTGAAAAAAACAAAACAACAAATTTCTCTCTTAACATTATAGCATATAAAATTTACACCATGAAACTTAGCAACTTTAACATTTTATGCTCTTGGGGCGGCGCCAGGCTGTTAATCCAAACAATGTTAATATAACGTTACACAGAGATTAACCTACAAGAAATTCGCCACGCTTTCAAAGATTCATGACCTTCCCCACGGAAAGTGAAATGCATAGCGTGCATGCATTACATGCCTCGTTAATATGCAAAGTGATTTACATTTACAAGCCCTGCCCATATTTATCCATTTTCTGTTTGTATACGACCTTATCAAGCAACTTCTATGTAAAACGTGTTAAACATAAAAAGAATAAATAAATTTAATATATGAAATGTTTAACCTTATGATAATAGTTTTCTTTTTGCTTTGAGCATTTCAAATAGTTCTCTTTAACAAACACAAAAATCTGGTGCGTTACGCGAAATACACAACTTTGACTTACCTCAAAAATAAATCCTTATTTCTTCAGTAATCCATTTTTTTTTTTTAAATGAGCGATGGCTTATAATTTTAGACACGTCTCTTTTAAGATATTATGTGAACTATTAGTTACCATGGTAGCAAATAATTTACGTTAAATAATAAAAAAAGTTGGAATTATTATTAATTTTTGTGCATACATACATTAGAAGATTTCATAAACTAATCCTCAGCTTTCCTAAGATTTATTTTAAATATGTCTATATTACTGCACTAATTAACGGAAATTGAAATTTTTGTCAAATTCTTTCATATTTTATATTTAAGCATTTTTTATTATTATCCATAATGAGAGACTAATAAACATACATACATAAACATAATTTTATGAAGAAGAAATTTTTCCTTTGCCATTTAAGCCCTCTCAGATGATATCTATGATGATACAATCTACCTGATACTTGATTTTTATACTTTATAATCATGCTAAGATTAGTCAAAATCGTAACGGCGTTTTAAAATTAAATTTTAATTACAGACGTAATTAAACTGGATAAAGTTACCCAATTTAGACGGAACTTGCTGTCACATTATATACATCCCTTAAATACCTAATATCAGTTTCGTATGCTTTAACTTTTATGAGCTAGTTTGTTCTCAGTCACTCACACTGTCGAAATTTCTAATTTCCTTTAATATAGGTTAAAAAAAGGCACTTTAATTGTAGCACTAGTTAATTAGTTATGATTATTATAAGAGTGTGAACAGAAATTATAAAAAAAAAATTGAAATCTGACATTTATAAAAAATTGATAATGAAATGTCCCTTAATTTCGAAATCTCCCTTGTACGGCGATGCCATTTAACATCCTTATAATGTGTGCTAGAAAATAACAATGATCTCATTTTATTTGTGTGCCTAAGAATATTTTATTTTTATACTGTTATTTAGTTTTAGTAAATTTAATCCTCTTTTACCGGCTTATATTTATTTACTTTATTTATTCCATCAGTCGATAATATTGCTTATCACTTGTAAAATATAAAAAATACTATTATCACTAAGATTTTCGCAGCTACACAAGATAAGAATAGGATTTATTTGGTTTAAATTT
Source organism: Aelia acuminata (assembly GCA_911387785.2). NCBI lineage: Eukaryota > Metazoa > Arthropoda > Insecta > Hemiptera > Pentatomidae > Aelia > Aelia acuminata. Next base: position 185,133,615 of record OU426978.1, on the reverse strand, counting down.
TTTTTTTACCCTTGATTTGTTAAGCGCAATAATCAAAACTAGTTCGAAGTTTTTGATGTTACATAATCTCAATATATAAAAGAAAGGAAGAGTGATGATTTTTTTTTTTTAATTTGATGATTGTTCATTCTAAACTGTGACAGTACAGCATCGATAAATAATGGCAAAGTGACGTAATTTAAAATGTTATACTATTCGAGGAAAATGATTCCTTTGAAAACTAATATTCTACGTGACACTAAGCTGTGTTAAAAAATACATAAAAATGCTGAATAATACGCATCTGGGAAAACGCCTAATCGCATATTCGTGTTCTCTTGGCCAAAATAAAGAATAATAAATTGAACCCATTCTCATTTCCTTTTAATATTTCGTGTGAAATTGCCATTGGAAAAATAAAACATAGATGGTTTTCCTTAGAGCAGCGTTTTTATTTGGACAGGCCTCGATTAATGTTATCCAACACTATGCAGTTATGCCCCCCTAGGTCATATTTAAGCATCTTATTGTTTTTACATAGGCGATTTGACTTTTTCCTATTTTATAATCTGTCTTTGCAGGTTTATACGGTAAAAAAACACGTTACATATTGTTAAATGCATTTTAAATCGATCTATTAAGTAAGTATCTGGTTTTAGACATAATATGCTCATAATTAAGAGCACCATTATAGTTTTGATATTTTCTAAAGAATTCCCTCCCCTAGAGCCTAAGACGGTTCAACATTGAAAGCTTTTTACTAATTGATAAACATTAAATTTCGTAAATTTGTCTTAGTTAATTTTGTATGTATTTTTACTCTAAACTGAAAAGATTATTGGATTTGTCTGTAAAGATTATTGGATTTGTCTGTATATTTTCTAGCTCTTGAAACTTTTTTGTTTAAAGAAAACAATTGTGATTGGTATAACTACACTTTATAGTGTAATAAATTTTTGACCGAAAGATTAAGTGGTGTAAAGTGTTTTCAGGGAGAAAAAAGTAGAGATTTGTTTTTCGCACCTCAAATAACTACACCAGACGATTTTTTCAAAGCAACCTAAATTTGTGCAACCTAACATTGTTTCTTAAAATTTTCACTTGCCTTGACATTAGTATTTTTTTTTTTTTGTTGTTAATAATTACAAAATAAATATAGTAGCTTCAGATAAAAACCTTCCATCAGTTTGAGGGTAGATATTATACGTAATGATACATACCCCGTCTCTGAAAACAAATAAAAACTAATCAAAAATAAAACCTGTTAGAAATTTTCCTATAATGATTTCTCATAAACGTATATAAAGTAAAAGTTATTGATATAATTATTAAGGGTAACAAACCAGCATTCCAATATTATAGAACAAGGATTGAAATCCACTATTGAAATGAAGTGTAAAAACTCATTTTTTTTTATTAGAATTCGCTTTTAAGAATTTTCCGAGACTTAAAAAACTTTGAATAAAATTTATTTTGTCCACAAACTTTCCACGTCATTTGGTTTTTGTGATTTGTTATACAGCTGGGTTATTCAAACAGAATTATTTTCGTATTTTTCTCAAAAAACTTACTGATTGGCAACTACATACTATAAAAACATTTTAAATTATCTATTAAATCAAATAGTCATTATTTAAATATTTTATCTGAAAATAAAAGATTGGTCATTACAGTTGCAATGCGCAAACCAACTATGCCACCTAGGCTTTTGTAATTATATTAAATTTCGTTAATAAATATTTCATGAAACCAGACTGTCAATTAGATCCTACATTTGGACAATACCCAACCCCCGATTACTTCGCTGTAATTTGGCTGAAAAGAACGGCCGTGCCTTCGGGTCCTTAAGGAGAGAAGGTTGAAGTGAGTGGGATTACGATCTTTGTGGAGTATATTGTTTTTGCTCTGCAACGGTGATGTGGAGACCCGTGTTCTAATACCTGGCTCATCAGATGAAATTATGTTTAAAACATTTTTGCTGGCTCCATTATCCGGGTTTATTGGCAAGAGCAATCGGATTTGGGTCTAGTAATTATTGATCTAGAATCCCCCAAAAAGGTTCCTTAAAATCTGTACTTAGTCAGTATACCAGAAACCTATTACCAAGTCGGGACTACTCTCGATCAGTCTTTGGCTTCCTAGCAGGCTTAAGATTCCGACCAGAAGTCGAACCATACGGCCGCTCCCAGACGACCTCCAGAACTCCGGGAGGAACTGTTGGCATGACTAGCCGTTTCAGGTTGACCAAGGTCGGAAGTGGTTGTTCACGGTCACAAGGAAAGGCTCTTAGCGCTTCCTATTCTCAGACCTCCTAATCATTCGTCTCATTACCTAACTACCTAGTATTATATCTTAAACCAGGTTTGCATATACGGAAATCCTGCCTGACAAACAAAATTAACCACAAAAAACACCATTAACGTAATACAGCCTCTCTTATTCTTGGTTTAGTAGGCGAAACTGCCATCCAAAGACATATAGGTACAGAATAAAATAAATGTTGAATTAAATGCCTATAAGCTTTTAAACTAAAAAAAAAAAAGAAGATTTCCTGATTAAAAAGGCCCTCTATAAGTCTCTCTACATTTTCGTTTATTGATTTGATTTTTTACTTTCACTTACCTATATTTTATTTATTTACACCCTACCCTGCCTCTTGAGGCAATACGGGTTGTTGCAGCAGTTGAATGTTAGGCATGTCTGCATAACATCCCACTGCTGCTATAAAACAAAAATGTTGGTCCTCTGCATAAGAAAAATTGCTCTCATCTTCCTCGCTGGAACTAAAGACAATTGGTAGTTTCACCTTTGATTATGTTTACCTTGCTTTTGTGAATTGCTACTGCGCCAAAAAAAAAGTTGGAGAAAGACAACTAACCCCACAGGAGAGATCATATGAAAGATGACAGCCAGGACAGGGGAGAACAATCAAACAAGAAACTGGTTAGTCGAAAGGTTAGGTTTTTCAAAGGAGTTTGTGGCTATTTGAACAGAATCGGAGTCAAATGTTTTGCCATGCCTTTAAACCAAATTTACTGAGAATATAGAAATTTACTTACATGTTATAAAATCAATCAATGAAGCACACTCTTCTCTACACTGTTAACAACGGATTGAAAACTCAGGACAAGACTCCCTAGGTCGAACAGGTCACATGGTACAATGGTGGGGCCTTCACAACAGTTGTGACGGAAACTATAAGCCGATGGCCAACCTGCCCCCTATGCCAACCAACCCCGCTCTCCCCTACTATTTTCGAATTTATTATACATTTTTTCTCTTCCATTAAATCAAATAAAAAAATATTATATCTTAAGACTGTAAAAATAATTTTTAACAAAATTCATTCTTGCTCGAACAACGTGATCAATTTGATTACGGGTTTGCGAGTCTGGTGACGTCCAAGTATATTTATGACGCTTAAACCGTTTAAGCGTTGGTCATGTGTCCTTTGTCAACACATATAACATACTTGTTATATTAGTAAGCTTAGTTATTAATTAACATTATTAATAATACGGTTAGTTATCCGTTAATAACCCGTTATTAACCGTCATGTAATAAATATGTCCCGAGGCCAAATATATGCTCGCTACTGAACAGACGAGTTTTAGACCGTTTTTCGACAATATAACGTGAATGGGAATCGATAGAGTAATTTGGACCCTACAGTAATTTGGATTGATTTATAAAATTTACTTAAAACACTATTTATATTTAAACTACTCTAATTTAATTACTCTTTATACTTTATTAAGTACTTTAAAATCCTAGGCCAACCCGCGTTTAGTAATGTAGGTTACCATGCTAACTACTAAACCACAGCCAGTCACGAAAAAAAAAGCCGTATTTCACTTACCTGGCCGTATAGGTATATATATAGTATATATATACTATGTATAAGTATATACCTCGCATAGAGCATAGCCGCGGCTCTAAGGGTAGAAGCTAATTATCGGTGATGGAAATTGGATGAGGCCAAAAATAGGGGTAGGTGCATCGTATCATATATATAGGGGGTAGGTGCATCCTATCGAATCCGCTACACCACATAATAAGGTCTTTTTGAATATTAACCTTTGCGAGAGGTAATTAGCTAGGAAAAAAAAAACCCATAGTTTTTTTTTTTCCTAGCTAATAGCCTAACCATCCCTAACCATCGCCGATATTTAGCCTCTACCATTGGAGCCGAGGACTACGCTCGATTTTAATTTTATTAATATTTCGATTTCATTACTCCTTTTTACTATTTCGATTTAATTAGAAATTTTTATACTGCCTAAGACTCCGTTCCCGTGCAATTTGTATGCTTTCGAGGTACGAAATTGCTTTCTAGCCGAGGGGCGGAGGACATACGGCTTTTTCACTTACCTATATATGAAATATATAGTAAGTGGAAGTATTGCGATCGTGAAAAATTTCGACTTCCGGTTTTCGACGGAAATACACGTTTTGGGACCCCCTGAGTCGAAATAACCAAGTCCCGCGAAATGGTCTGTGTGTGTGTCTGTGTGTATGTGTGTGTGAACAGACTAGCTCAAAAACTATAAACCGTGGGAATCTGAAATTGGGTATTTAGTGTAGGTATATGTGTGACAGCAAAAATTTAATCAAAATTGCTCAAAGAGAGGGGGTACTTTATTTAATAACTTTTTACGTTTTTTTCGATTTTCTCAAAAACGGCTCCAACGATTTTGATTAATCTGAGTATTTGATCTATTTAGATGCCCGAGATATGACTGTAAAAATTTCATCAAAATTGATTAACCGGAGGGGGGACTTTACTTAATAAATTTTGAATCATTTTCACGTGTTTTTTTTATTTACTCAGAAACGGCTTTAACGATTTTGATCAAACTGACTATATATTGTATGTATATGCCCGAGATACGACTGTAAAAATGTCATCAAAATTGATCATCCGGAGGGAGGACTTTACTTAATAAATTTTGAACCAATTTCACGTGTGCATATTTTTTATTTACTCAAAAACGGCTTTAACGATTTTGAAGAAACTGGGTATTTGATGTATGTATATACCAAATATGTAAAAGCCAATATTTCATCAAAATTGGTCCAACTGAGGGGGCACTTTATTTCATGACTTTTTTTTCCAACTTTTACCTTTTTTTCGATTATCGCAAAAACGGCTTTAACGATTTTTATCAAATTCGTCATGTTTAATGAAAATTAGGTTTTCTTTAATATCAGGTAAGCTTTATCATTATTAAAATGTTCTGAGGAGGCTTTTTTTTTGGGGGGGGCCTTCTTTGTTTGTTTCTTTCTTATAAAGTACCTATGTTTTTGTTTAAATGGAGAAATTAACTGTTTTTTGTTACGCCTAAAAATAAGAAATGGCTAAATATGAGATATGATAAAAATAAAGAAAACATAAAGAGGAGATAAAAAGAAAAATATTCAGTCAACTCATACAACTGGTTGAGCCAAGGCATGCGGAGTACGCCTTTAATGACAGACCATTGTTCTTAAATTATAATTCTTAAATTTAAAATATTTAAATACATATTGAACTTTTAAAAGGGAGTAGAAAATCCTTGGCTATGATCTTTTAGGGTTTATTTTAGGACTGTTATATTCCCTAATTTTTCGGTATTTGTGGCATTCTGTAATTATATTTTCTATAATTTAACTTTCGATTACTCCAATCTTAGATCTTTTTCAATATTTTTTTTTGCAATTTCTTATATTTGAATAATAATTTTTGAAATTCTTTATATTTATCTTCGACACTAATTCAATCATCAACTGATCAAAAGTAATTAATACGTTACATGTAATTGCAAAGGAAAATGCACTGATTACTTTATTTAAATAAATATTTAACTCTTTTAAAGGGAGTAAAAATTCCTTGGCTAAGCAGTCGTCCGTAGTGGACGTTTAAAAGTAGCATATCCCAATTAGCCATATCAGCATAAAGTGGTGATAAATAAACTATAAACATATTTAAATTAGTATCGTAATATGGGGCATAATTATCAGCGGTTGTGTTTTTAAGGTCGTAATACTATTCAAAGTTGCAGTAATTGTACTTTTAATTTTAAATAGTAAATTAATTAAAAGTAAAAAAATATTAAAAGTTAAATATAGTTTGTATTTTTACATTCCATCAGGAGATGGAAACAAACACCACGTGAGTAAGAATTTTTTCCTAGCTTTTGCTCATGAACAAGTTTATAACATAATGATACACGTTTGTCCTTAGTTGCATAAATAACTATTTCTTAAAGTTCACTTTATAATAAAATATTGCTGGTATCTAGTATTATAAAATGATTATTATTATTATTAATTTAACTTCTCACTGAAATTCTTATTCTTACGACCGTTTCATATTTTAGATTTTCTATAAAAGTAAACCCCTATTTTATAAATAAATCGATTAATAAATTAATCAATAATCATTAATCACATAAACTAATCTTACAGAAGATGTTGTTAATATTTGATTTACATATTGGCTCTATTAACATGGTGATTTTCTATCAAGTGTGTTGCTGGATCAAAATAAAAGTTTTTGCCTAAAAAATATCCCGTACATAAAATAACTAAGCATATTTTTTTATTATTATGTAATTATTACTCTTTCAAATTAAAATTGGACATGCTTGGAAGAAAATGACACTGCAGCCGATTTGAATGCAAAAAAATACATTAAAATTTAATTAACGACGAATTTTTACTTTCACTTACCTATATATGAAATGTATAGTAAGTGGAAGTATTGCGATCGTGAAAAATTTCGACTTCCGGTTTTCAACGGAAATACACGTTTTGGGGTCCCCTGAGTCCAATTAACCAAGTCAAGCGAAATGGTCTGTGTGTGTGTGAACAGGCTAGCTCAAAAACTGAAAGCTGAAAAGAAATTGGGTATTTAGTGTAGGTATATGCCCGCGATGTGACACCAAAAATTTCATCAAATTTGCATGTGTTTTTTTTTATTTACTCAAAAATGGTTTTAACGATTTTGATCAAACTGGGTATTTAATGTATGTATATGCCAAAGAAGCGATAGCCAACATTACATCAAAATTGATCAACCGAGAGGGGGACTTTACTTACTAAATTTTGTATTATTTTCACGTGTTTTTTTTAATTACTCAAAAAAGGTTTTAACGATTTTGATCAAACTGGGTATTTGGTGTATGTATATGCCAAAGATGCGATAGCCAACATTTCATCAAAATTGGTCAAACGGAGCGGGCACTTTATTTCATAATTTTTTTCAAATTTTTACCTTTTTTCTATGATCTCAAAAACGGCTTTAACGATTTTTATCAAATTCGTCATGTTTAATGAAAATTAGGTGTTCTTTAATATCAGGTAAGCTTTATCATTATTAAAATGTTCTGAGGGGGCTTTTTTTGGGGGGGAGGTTTTTTTGTTTGTTTGTTTCCTACAAAGTACCTTTGTTTTTGTTTATATGGAGAAATTAACTGTCTCTCGTTACGCCTAAAAATAAGAAATGGCTAAATATGAGATATGATAAAAATAAAGAAAACATAAAGAGGAGAAAAAAAAAGAAAAATATTCAGTCAACTCATAAAACTCGTTGAGCCCACGCATGCGGAGTACGCCTTTAATGACAGACTATTGTTCATAATTAAAGCTGTTCTGTTCATTTGAGAAGTGGCAATAACAAAACGCATTAATTTCTAATCTAAGTAAGTTGGTAAGTGAAAGTTGTGTGTTGCGCGCACGCACCAGATTTTTAGTTTTCTAAACGTTACAATTAAATTAATTTTGAATTTATATGGTGGAATTTTTCGTAAAACAAGACATTGCCTTACGTTATAAATTCAAATTTATGATTTAGGTCATCACGTTTTACAAAAGGAAAATCCAACACGTTTTTTGAATAGCTGTTGATGTATTAAAGGTTTTTCGATGACCTACTTTTCATTGGAAGCAGTGGAACGAATATTACAATCTACAATCTAAGTTTTCCCGTGTACTCGCTGCTGCAGTTTGCAGAAAACAATAAAAGGAGTGAATTCGATTTCCATCAAGCACGTATCCTGCGGGAATACCAAATAGGTTTCTTTTTATGCAGCCAGTTTTCCTGGTGTCCTAAATTGTTTTAATGGAATCATTGCACTAATTTGTGTGCTTGTAAAGAAAACCACAAGGGGTATTTTCCCATGATCGCATTTGACGTTCCTTTAACAATAACTTGGACGACGTCCCCACCCCCTTAGTATCTAACTCTATTCCTCCCTTAATCGTTCCATTACGCGGCCCTCTTTAAATGGCTAATTTATAGTTTAGTTTCAACTTTTACCATGGTCAATTTTAAAACTAACTGAAATATTTCGTGGACCTTAATGATTCAAGCATTTCGCACAATAATAAACTATGAAATCGAATATATTTTTGGTATATAACTCCATTAGAAGTATAAGGACGAACCCAGGTGGCACCATTTACAATAGGCTCACACAAGACATGGAGTAAGCTGATGATGTACTCATTGGGAAGTCCGGTGCACCCATGTGTCAGGTCAATCTTCGTATAAAAAAACAAAAAAATACTTATCACAGGGAGAACCAAAGCAGTATTGGCCGGTGCTGAAGAAGAATTTAAAAGTGCAGCAAAAGATTTGGGGCTAAAAATAAATTTTTAAAAGACAAACTTCTAACTTCTAGTAGTTTCGCCTACAGCACTGAGGCTACTTGACAGGAAACACCACACCGGCATTCGATTAGCAACAGGTGCCTTTAGGACAAGTCAAACAGAAAGCCTGTGCGTTGAAGCAGGCGAACCAGCTTTGGAATACAGGCGACGTATGTTAATGCTAAAACAATTCGTTAAGATGAAATCACTACCCAGATCAGAATGCTCGCGTTTATCGGATGAAAACCCACTGTATCACAAATATTCAACGAACAAACGATTTCCAAAACCTTTCAACGTTCGCATAAAACTCATAACAACTGATCTAAATTACGCTATTCCTCCTATTTACAAACTATCATACTTAACGATCCCACCTTGGCACATTCCCACAATAAACATCAATAACAAATTTCTCTACTATTCGAGGCGAAATAGAATCACTCACTAGTATGTCAATGAGTTCCTACACAAATATGTAGACCATACAGTGATATTCACCGACGGATCTAAAAGTGACACTGGTGTTGGAGCAGCTGCAATAGTCAGTGGTAACATAGTTCAAACTAGTCTCCCTTCTGAATCTAGTTCATATACCGCAGAATTAACTGCAATATACCTGGGGCTAAGAGAGACTTACTACAGAGAAAGTAAAAACATTGTTCTTTTTACTGACTCTCTAAGCTCCTTAGAATCAATAAAAAATGTATATTCCACTCACCCCATAATTGTTCTTATATTTTCTTTGCTTTATAAGCTAAAAATAAATAAAAGGTACGTTCTTTTCGTGTGGATCCCAGGACACACCTAGCAACTGTAAAGCCGATAAAGGGGCAAAGGAAGCATCATTAATTCCACCGTCTGACTGTCTTGAGAATCCCCATACTGACATATACCCAATAATAGCATCAAAAATAACAGAAAGATGGCAAATAAAATGGACTAAGACTAGGGAAAATAAACTACGAGAAATAAAACTCAATACGACCATGGACAACATCGATTCGGAACAACAGACGAGAAGAAATTATATTAACAAGATTACGAATTGGACATACACAACTCACACATCATAATTTGCTGACTGGAAAACCAAAACCAACCTGTATACAGTGTAACGTACCCTTGACAGTTAAAAACTTACTGACCGACTGCAGACAGTTGTTGGGTACGGACCTTCCACACCATTTAGCGACACTGCTAAATGACAAAAGCACGCATATTTCAGAGATATTTAATAACTTAAAACACATACAAATATACAAACAGATCTAAAAACACTTCACTTTATACATGTTTTATTCATTTACGCATTGATTTATTTTTTACTTTCACTTACCTATATATGAAATATATAGTAAGTATTGCGATCGTGAAAAATTTCGACTTCCGGTTATCAACGGTAATACACGTTTTGGGGTACCCTGAGTCCAAATAACCAAGTCCCGCGAAATTTCTATTTTATTTTTATTTTTATATCCACCCTACCTTGCCTCTCGGCAACACGGGTGTTGACAACATGAAAACACTAGCATGTTCTCATGTAGTCTCTAGACATTACTTCCCGTTTTTCATCATTTCCAATTTTCATCTTCCTTCTTCAGAGGCCTCAATTAGGTGGTCGGTGTTGTTGTCTTCCAAGGTTGAAGGCAGCTGGTCCGAGAACATCTTTCCACCCGTATACAAATGCTTTGTAATAAGGGTAGTTTTGCTCGGCCATCAACTCAGGGAACTCGTTCTCCGTGATTACGTAGAGACCAGTTTCCCTCAGTAACTTCGACCTCTGTGACTAAAGGCGGCGCAATTTAATATAATGTGATCAGCTGTCTCCGGTATTCCGCATGTTGGGCACAGAGGATCAATATCCTTCCCGAAACTATGGAATTTGGCTCGAAAAGCCCCGTGCCCGGTAAGGAATTGAGAGCCCAATAGTCCGGGAGGACCCACTTTGCTTCCAAACGTGCGTTAACGGTGGGAAAATACTTTCTCAAAGTGGAACCTTTCGCGGTGGCCACCCACCGCCTGTTCCACTCTTCAATGGTATCCTCCCGTATGACTTTTTTCCATTTGCTTGGGTCCTCTGCAAACCTTACCCGTATATTTTCCGGTAGACTAGCTGAGCCATCAGTTTTATATTTCCTCTTCAAAAAGTCTTCTCGCAGGATAAGGTCGAGAGGAACCCCTCCTGCTAGAACTTGCACTGCCTCGTGAGACACTGTCCGATACGACCTGGTGACTCGCCACAGAGCCGTCCGTTGAAACGTTGCCAACCTGGTTTTCTGCCTTTGTGTGAGGTTTTGGGACCACGCTGGGGAGGCGTACCTAAGGATACCCAATATTACCCCGCTATATATAGACATGGTTGCTGGGTATCTGAGGCCCCAAAAAGCGCCCGCCAAGCGACTCAGACCGCTCAAGGTTTGGGCTACCCTGTTTCCGAGGTAGTCCAAGTGAGGCGTTATGTTAAATTGCCTTCCAAATCTTACACCGAGGTAGGTGACCACCTCACTTGGACGTATTCTAACACCATCAATGGTAAGATTTATAGGGTGAGACCTGTCCGTCTTTCCTCTTAGGAGAATGGCTTGGGTCTTCGCAGCAGCCATCTTCAATTTCTTGGCCTCACACCATTGGTTTACCAGGTTGGCACATCTTTCAGCTTCCATTATTATGCCGACTCTGCTGTTGGAGGCTACAATTGTCGCCAGGTCGTCGACGTAGGACGTTGCAGGGAACTGCTCTTCCTCAAGCACCCCTAGCAACTCGTCAAATACCAGGTTCCATAGAGCTGGCCCATGAACGGATCCTTGAGGGCATCCCCTCTCTATGGAAGCTTCTACTTCAAAGGAGCTACTTCGAATCTTAACGTCCCTGTCCTGGAGGTAGCTTTTTAGGAGGGCATATAAGTTGCTAGGGGCATCGAACTTCTGCAGCTGCTGGAGAATTAGGGGCCACCAGACGCTGTCAAAGGCGGAGGATATGTCAAAAAGTAGCAACATGACATACCGCTCCGCTCTCTGTTCTACGTCTGCGCGGACCCGAAGCAGAGCGTCGGCAGTTCCCTTACCTTTTGTGGAGCCATATTGCCGTGGATGACAGGCCCTCATCAGAACCGGTCGTAGGCTAGCTAATATTAGGTGTTCCAGGACTTTGCTCATCAAAGGGAGAAGACAAATAGGTCTGCATGACTTAGGTAGTTGTTTATCCCTATCTCCTCCCTTGTAGATCAATCTCAGGTCAGCAATCTTCCACATTAGTGGAAAGTATCCCCTATCCAGGCAATCATTGAAGATTCCCAGAAGCTGGTGTTCAATGTAGGGGATACTGTTCTTCAAGATTGCTGCATCTACAGCATCAAACCCTGGAGCACCTCCAGTTCTTTGTCTGTCCACGGCGATCAGTTCTGTCCCATGGTGAGCACAAATTCGTGCCAGGCGGATATATCGTAGTGCGCCTCACAAAAGCGTCTTCCTCATCGTCCTGGGCAGGATCGTCTTTCGGGTACGTAGCTTCTATAAAAAAGGTGGCAGATTCCTCAATGGAATTTGCCTGGGCATTTCCAAGCTTGAGGGCTGCTATTGTCTGTAGCGGAATCATCTTGCCCATTGCAACCCTATAAGGTACCCCCCATGGATTTTTTGAAGATTCTTTTATTATAAACTCATCCCAGGACCTACGTCTTTGTGAGCGCACTTCATTTTGATATGTCTTGGCCTTAGATTTGTACTCATTACGAAGTATAGTGCGCCTCTCGTCGCATCTACACTTCTGGTATGACCGCCGGGCCTTGTAGAGGTCTCTTTTCATGGTAGTTAGGGCCGGCGTCCACCATGGGACAGGTCGAACCCTCGCCTTCCGACGCTGAAGGGATTTCTCGGCGGCATTACGAATGGCATCAGTGATACAAGAAACCCTGTTATCAATATCATTTGTATCAAGGGATGCCGCCTCATCCCAGTCAAGGTTTACGATTTCTTCCTCCAGCATGCATCGGAAGGCGTTCCAGTCATTCCTACGGGTAATATAACATTTGTCGATGCCGCGGGGACTGCCTGTGTCTTGCACCAAGCTAAATGCCAATGATTTATGGTCGGAAATCGTTTCAGATTTAGGGGACCAATCGGCAACATGCTTTATCAGCGTTGGGGAAGTCAGCGTGACATCAATCCAACTCTGACCCCTTGCGCTAGTGAAGGTGGGGGAAGATGCTGGATCATTTACAACTATTAGCTGACTTCTTGCAATGTATTCACCAAGTTTAACGCCTCTTATGTTTGTTCGATTGGAACCCCAAACCGTGTTCCAGGAGTTGGTATCTGAGCATATAATCACATTCTTATTTATAGATGTGATCGTCTCCAAGGCGGATATTTCTTCTTCAATGTCACGACTATCAGGGAGGTAAGCAGAAATTAATGTAAAAGCTGTACCACCCCATTTAACATAACAAGCAACACAATCCGCCATGGAAAACTGCCTCAGATCCATCAAGTCGAGGTTAGGGTTATTTACCACGATGGCAGCCCTGGGCCTCCTCTCTCCACTGCCCAAGGCCAATACCCTCGACGTGAGGCCGAACCCCGTGACCTTGTTCCCGCGGCAGCACGGCTCTTGAACCGCCATTATGTCGTATCGCTGCGAGAGAGAACGAAGCTCCTCTGCTACTAGACGTCGGCGGCCCATGTTGAGCTGAAGGATGGAGAGACTATTCATAGTGAATCATCTTCACCATATCCTTGGACTGGGCTAAATGAACAGGGCAATCCCTGCTTCCTGCTTTGTGTTTGGAGTTTTTAGGTTGGACATTATTCCGAATACAATTGATACATGTCGGGCCAATTAAGTCCTTTCTCTTCGGGCAATCCTTAAGGATATGCCCAGTAGCCGCACACCAGATGCAAACCACAGCTTCTGATGAACATGTGGCTTTTGTGTGCCCGTATTCTTGACAATTCGTGCATCGAGGGGCATCAAGGTTGTCCCGGAAGGTCATTTCCCACCAACCCCCTTCTATAGTCGCCAACTCTAAGAGCTTGAAACGCAGTGTTGGGTGAACTTCTATCACCCAATTCTTAGTTATTCCGTTCCTAGCTGGAGAAGAGAAGATCGGCCTCAGTCCCTCATTTACTAGAGAGACAGGAATAGTTTTATCGATAAGTTTCCCCCTCAGGAGCAATATTAACTCTTCAGCTGTCCAAGAATAGGGAACACCCCTTACCTCCAACCTAGGTTTCTTTTTTTGGGCAAGCCGAGCTTCTAGGCCTGATTCTTTTAGATCTTGCAAGCCAATTACCTTAGCAGCCTGGGAGCTACCGTCCATGCGGACCAATACTGACCCCCCTTTGGTTGCGCGGACTATAGAAGCCTTTACACCTAAGTTGGCCGGAGAAGGAAGGCTGTTGATTATTTCTATTGAGCTCTTACCATTCCCGCTTATTGTAATGTATGTAGGCGTTGGGGTAGAAGTCGATTTTAATGGTAGGGATTTAACAATTTCTGCCATCGTCATTGATTTTTTTATTCCAGTTTGAACGACTGTATCAGCCGTTATGTTTTTGGGTATTTCATCATTCGTTGTTTTTTCCACCGCTCTTGCTTTCCTACGGCTTTTTCTGCTCTTTACTTCAACGAACGTTTCCTTAGGCTCCGAAGGTCTCGTTGGGCTGGCTTCCCGTCGTACATCAGGTTCTTTAGAAGGTCCTGCTGTAGGTAGGGGACGTTGTAGTGTCACACGAGCCGCAGAAAGTCCTTCGATAACCTTCGGAACTAGTTTTTCTACAATATCCTCATAAAAAGTCGGCAGAGCTACGTGCACCGCGTTGTTAATAAGGATCGATATATCGTCACCCTTTTGGGCCATTTTATTTTTTTCCTCCAAGGTTTCGATCATATCAATTAAGGTTTTTATTTTTCCATTAATATAGTTTTGCACCTTTACTTAATAAATTTTGTATCATTTTCACGTGTTTTTTTTTTTGTTTACTCAAAAACGGCTTTCACGATTTTGAGTATTTGATGTATGTATATGCCAAAGGTGTGATGTTCTGAGGGGGCTGTTTTTTTGTTTCCTGTAGAGTACCTTTGCTTTTGTTTAAATGGAGAAATTAACTGTCTTTCGTTACGCCTAAAAATAAAAAATGGCTAAATATGAGTTATGCTAAAAACCAAGTAAACATTTAGAAGAGAAAAATGAAAAATATTCAGTCAACTCATAAAACACGTCTTTAATGACAGACCATTGTTCATAATTAAAGCCCTTCTGTTCATTTAATGGAAATTATTTGTTTCATGGTATCTAATTGAAATTTTCAACAAGTACATAGATAATTCTAAAATCAGACGACTTGGAGTATTATGCTTGCATTGCTGATTTATGACAAGTAAACTCTTTTATTTAATAATAAAATAAATCAGTGTTTTTTATTGAGCAAATGAAAACAAATATAAGAAATGAATGTGGAAAAATGTGTAACTTTGAGAAGTGGCATTAACAAAACGCATTAATTTCTAATTTAAGTAAGTTGGTAAGTGAAAGTAGTGTGCTGCGCGCACGCATCAGATTTTTTTTATCTTATTTCCTATCTTTTCATTTTCTGTATCATTATTTTTATATATTCCTTTTTTTTCACTCTACCATTTTTAAATCATCAGGAACAATACTAAACTGTTATTAGTAATATATAAAAAATTAACATTAAGTCGGCAAACATCACCCTGGTTGTGGATTGCCTGAAATCATACAAATAAATAAATAACTCTCTAGACAAACCGGGCAGAGAGGAATGATTAGTGAATTGGGAGAAAACATGTTTCACTACTGCAATATATTCAAATACATGGGAGGAGTGGTGACGGAGAGCAACAACTTAGAAGTTGAAATTAGAGGCGGAATGATAGCAGGAGCAATATGTCTATATGCCCTGCAAAAAGCTCTTCGATACAAAAGTCTATCCAGGAAAGCAAAGCTAATCTTATATGAAACTATAATTAGGCCAGTGGTAATGTATGGCAGTGAGGCGTTGACTCTGACCAAGGAAAACAGAAGAGCTCTCCTGGTTTGGGAGAGAAGAGTCCTGAGAAAGATCTTTGGAGCCGTCAAGAACAGCACAGGTGGAGAATCAGAAGCAACGCCATACTAATGTAATTGACCCAGGCGTAGGTGGATGGCGATCTAGAAGAAGATATGAGAAAACTTGTGATGTGTGAAGGACTGTAGCGCCCAACGGTGGAGTGAGTGAGTGAATGTCATATAATACAATTGGTTCTGGTCGGGTAAAATTAATTGCAATTCTGTAAAATAATCATTAAATACAATTTTTCATTGATTTTGTTTATTTTTGGAAATTAAAGATAGATAGTATTACTCTTAAATTGTAATTTTCCTCTATAAAAAACTGTCATTTATTGATTAGTCTAATGAGCACTAGAGGAATAATCCGTGATGTGAGCCGAATGTTTATTTGAACAGCTGCAATCAATTTGGTCTGTAATGTTATAGTCCAGTATGTCATTAATATTTCCTCATCAACTTTCTAAATGAAATTTTCCAATTACATAGTTTTCCACGTTTATAAAAATACTAGCTAGGGTGCCCGGCTTCGCTCCGGTGCGGTAGTTTTAATAACAGAAAAACTTTAAAATTTAAGTAAATATAGAACAAAATTAGCATCTTCTTGAAACTTTCGTTTTATCTTGGTATCAATATCAATATTCGAGAACTGCAGAATCCGCCCAAATAAGGAACCTTATATACTTTATTGGTGGTTGAAAATGGTAAATGAACAATTAATTTTAATGCAACTTTGTCGAGTTATGCATCGTTTTTTATGGTTTCTGTGATTCTGAATCGTATAAGCCCATTCCAAGCAGTCAGCAGATAATAAGTTATTAGATTATAGTTGAAAAATCTGATATCTCAGTTAAAAATATTATATTTCGAGTACCACTTAAGCGCCGACTACTGTGATCTATACCGGTACTGTGACTATTAGATCCAGAAAGATAGAAACTACCGAGGATTCATAGAAACTTTTTTTTAAGACCTTTCTTCCATTTCAATCTCCCTTAAGATATCGCCCGTGCTTTGAGTGGACTCTGCAGAGCTCGAATCTTACCATTATTACGAAGTGAAAACCATCTTCTTTTTCATAATTACATACGATAAGAACACCTCAAACTTTTTATTTTCGATTTATATTCAGTCAATTTATCTATTTTTTTTATGCCTGTTTTTATTCGCTCACTGTACTATTAAGAAATGTTCACTCACATTGCATTAAATTTACTTAAGTATATATTACATATTGATTAAATGTAATGTGTTGATCAATTAGACTTCTTTTGAGATAATTAATTTTTTAAGGATTCCCGTCTGTTTTCTTTTAGATTGCAGAGATGTAGAATCATTAGTTTATTTTGAAAACAAAGGATAAACTAATTATAATCGCTTAATTTTTAAGTAATTTAAAAAGAATAGCTTAAAAAGTATGTAACCTTTAGAAACTGAACTGCATGAATGAACAATAAACATCGAGTGAAACGCACCATAGCGCTTCCTGTTAGCCTGGAGCTCGAACTAAATTTTTTAATTACATGGTGCGAGATGCTTAAAATTCCAGTCCTCTTCTTTTCAATTTTACACCCTTAAGGGAAAAACGGAAACCTTCTCCGTTAGTGGTTATATGGCTACACGACGACATAATTTACTTAATCATACGTGGAGTCGTTTTTGAGCCTTATCGGCACGCAAATTGTACAGTTTGCTTTATAATTTATATTGATTATATCTTCAATTTAAAGAATCTAAAAATTATAGTCTTTTGCAATTAATGTTCATCTAAAATTAGACAAATTATCGAGATAATCCTTCATAGGCGTACCCAGCGGGGGGAGGGTGGGGGGGGGGGGCAGCTGCCAACCCTAGATGGCTGGAAGCAATAATTTTTTAGGATTTTAAGGCTGGAAGCAATAATAGAATAATTTGTTAAAGCAAATAATTGTAATAACTCAGTTGATAAAGCACTGCTATAATTATACATAATTTTCTTAAAATTTTGGTTCTTTAAAATTTCATTCACCTTTTCCGCGGTAAGATGTTACAACCTGAACGACCATAGCTTTTTCCCGCCCCCTAGTTTTGATCCTGGGTACTCCCTTGTAATCCTGAGATACCTTATTATTATTTATTATTCTCTTAACTCGTTAGAATGCTGGTATTGTAAAAATATTTGTAAAATGTTCAGAGATGTTATAATATAATAAGGAGAAACAAAATTATATTATTTTTTCTGTTACATTGAAAAGAGTTCAAGTCTTGCTCTGTACATCGAAGCATACAGTTACTTTTGTGTCAGTCGTAGTTACTTTTTGTAATGTTATTAATAATTTAAGCTTTTGACGTTGTGAATAATAAATTTTCGTAAATAAAAATAATTTAAACCCACATTAGTGCTACAGTTTAACATGTTTGAAATCCGCAACAATTTATTATTAAAATACAAACTTAATTGAAAATATATAGACAGAAACAGTCGGCATAATCGCAAAACCCTAACTCACTTGTTCCTAACAGCCTTTTTGAATTTCAATACTGCATACATTATGGTTGTGTTTTTTCTAAAAGTGATTTAACACTTTTAACGAGTATTTTTTTTGGAGTGTGTTTTTAAACATAAATGTGGATCAAAGAAATCCCCCAATGCTAAAAAATTGTGATATTTTTGGAGCTGGTTTTACAATTAGACTGATGAAATGTAGACTCTGAAAAATGTTGATCACTCTTTCGAATAATATTCGATTTCATTGCTTTTTGTGAAGGTGATTGATAGCACTTATATTAAAAATCTTATAGGATTCGCATTATATGATCAGGTCTCACGTATGTATAATGAAAGCTGGAATCTTCTCGTTTTTCCTTGTGGATCCGTAAGATTTTTTTTTTGTTTTTTTTTTCTATGACGATCATGACTTTTTCTGATTCTCTCAACTCTAATCGTTTCTCATGGTCAGCTTTTACGATGAAATCTGTGGCAATTAGAAAAAATAAGGACAATTATTTTATCATTTTTATTTCCACAGACCATGAGGCATTATGATTATTTATTAATATTAAAAATTGATATTTATATGAAAATCCTAATAAACTTCTTTTTTTAAAGAAAAATTAATCAATATATATTATAAAGCAAAGTGTACAATGTGCGTGCCGAAAAGGCTCAGAAACGACTCCACATACGATTAAGAGATTTATGTCAGCGTGTAACTGTATGTCCCCTAACGGAGAAGGTTTCCGTTTTTCTCTTAAGGGTGTGAAATTGAAGAGAAAAGGACTGGAATTTTAAGCCTCTCGCAACATGTAATTAGCCTACCCGAGAATGACATACGAATTTATGAATGAAAAATTTAGTTCGAGCTGCAGACCACTAGGAAGCGCTAGGGTGTGTTTCACTCAATGTTTATTGTTCATTCATTCCGTTATATTTGTAAAGGTTAAATATTTTGTCAGCTGTTCTTTTTAAATTACTTAAAAATCAAGCGAAAATAATTAGTTTCACCTTTTCTTTTAAAATAAATTAATGATTTTACATATCTGCAATCCATTGGAAAACCGACTGGATACTTTACAAAATTAATTTTCTCATAAGAAGATTAATTGATAAACACATTAAATTTAATCAATATCTAACATATACTTAAGTAAATTAAATGCAATATGAGTGAGCGAATAAAAACAGACATAAAACAAAAAAGAAGAGCTGAATAGACTGATTATAAACCGAAAATAACAAGTTTGAAGTGTTCTTATTGTATGTAGTTATGAAAAATGGTTTAATTACTATGTATGATGAGCATTCCAGTTGACAAAATAATGAATTGACTCCAATAATACAATTTTTTTCAATAAGATTTTATCACCGCTCATAGTTCAGGATAAAAAGAAATATGATGAAAAAATTGTGCCCTCATGATATTTTGGTTTTCATTTAGTAACAGTAGTAAGATTGGAGAAGTGCAGAGTTCGGCCAAATTAGCGTGGGGGGGGGGATATATTAAGGGAGGTTGAACTGGAAGAAAGGTCTTACAAAAAAAGTTTCTATGAATCTTCGGTATTTTCTAAACTTCTGGATCTAATGGGACCATCACAGTAGTCGGCGCTTAAGTTGTACTCCAAATATAGTTTTTTTAACTAATAATCTAATAACTTATTATCTGCTGACTGCTTGGAATGGGCTTGTAGGATTCATAATCACAGAAACCATCAAAAACGATGCATGACTCGACAAAGTTGCAGCAAAATGAATTGTTCATCCACCATTTTCAACACCCTATAAAGTATATAGGGTTCCTTATTTGGGCGGACACTGCAGATCTCGAATCTTAATATTGATACAATGTTAAAATTTTCAAGAAAGTGCTAATTTTGTTCTATATTTCCTTTAATTTTAAAGTTTTTCTGTTATTAAAACTGCCACACAACTACCGGAGCGAAGCCGGTCACCCTAGCTAGTCAATTATAAAGACAACAAGAAATCGGAAAAAAAAACAAAAAAAAAAAAAAAACACGCACGCAACACAGACATGCGTTGATCTAGACGTTTATCTCAACATTTTTCCCTTATATGTGTAATTGATTTATATCACACATGCATTATTTCGAAACCGATATTCTGAAACAGATGAAGAAAAAAAAAAATTAGTGAATTAAAATAGAATGAAACCATTACGATAAGTATTTTATTGTGATACACAATCTATGATTAGGGATATCAATTATTGTTGCTAATGACATTGACGTCAATCACTTTCCAGTTATGATCTTATTCGAACATTGACCGTTCATCGCACTTTTCAATAAGTGTACTTTTTATCATTAAACCAATTATTTTATTGAATAATTGGTACTTCAAATCAATCAAGATTTATCTAAAATTTATTAATTTTTCTAAATGATTCTTTCCTTCTCCAAAGTAATTTTTATCATTTTTATGTTTGGTTTTAATGAAAGTTCAAAGTTCCTTTAAAGGTTTACCAAATCTCCCCCACTTTTCGAATAATGGTAGTATTTCAGATTTATCAATTAATAGTTGGTTTTTTTTTTCAAAACGCCTTGTTGAGTAAAACAAACAGTAAAAAAAGATAAATCCTTCTGTTTTACCAATATAAAGAGCATTAAATTATCCATAGGATTGACAACCGAGTTAGTCAAAAATATTGTATTAAGTGCTTAAAAATGTTGGCCTTCATCAACGTTTAAGAAGCATCTAATCTAATCTATTAACTAGTTGAAGCAACATGCACCGACTTAGTTTGTTATTAAAAGAAAAATAAATTATGAAACAACTAGAAGACCCGGCCACGCGTTGCTGTGGCTCAGTAGTTATATCCTAATATTTTTAAACAAATACAGTAATACCAATATTCATTGATAAAGATGAAAACCTTTCAGCTAATCAAAATCCAACGTGATTGGGAATAGAGCATTACACCATTTAAAAGTATTTGGTAAAGAATACAGGAAAGTTAAAGTTTTTATTTTTTACATCTCATATTTCAATATAGTTTGATTAAAAAGGAGCTGATTGTGTTTACGACTCACAGAGCTGCCAACACTATCGCCCTTTTTTTATGGATCGGTATAAACTAACTCGAAATGGCTATATTTTTCCACTAATTTTAAAAAGGATGACTGAAGTAAGTTTTGATAACCTCAGCCATTGATCTATTGATTATTGGCCTAACACTACTTCAACTTGGTATTGTTAGTTTAACAACGGGTTTAATTTTGCTCAGGGTCATGCCAATCTTGGTTAACGCGCCATATATGTCCTTTTGATAGGCGTTTTTCTCAATTTCTTTGAGACCTCGATTTCCCAACCCTTCGGCTAATAAGTGTTCGGTTGGAGGGTGGTGTGTTGAAGCTTTTAATTTAGCAATATATCTAAGTGATAATAAATCTCTTCTTAAAGAGGTTCTTACATAATACAATTAAGAATTTTTATTTATGCAAGTACTAATTTGTTCAAATTGTTTTGAGTTATGCCATCGCCCAAGGGAAAAACACGGATTTTCAAAGTCCAAGTGGACATTGTTTGCCCTTGGGATTTTTTTATGGTCATGGCAAAAGCCAAACGAATAGGATATTGAAGCCTTTTAAATTTTATTGAAAATTCTGTCGGTTCCAGGGGAATACGTGGCAACAGGGCGATATCTCCTGTAAACCTTCCAGGCAACATTTTTCCTTCAATAACATTTCCTGTGATCCTTTTAATGACCAAACGTGTACCTTTGCACAATTGAGGTGGATTTAAGTAACGAAGAAGAATGATCGGTGAGCCAATCTTCAACTGGAGATTATTTGGGTGTATATCTAGGGAATTAAAAAATTCAGATGGGAAATTTACGGCTTCGTTTACATCTAGAACATTGTCAATTGATTTTGGAAGTTTATTTCATCGAAATCAACATTTTTTGCTGCCAAAATAGCACGACTACCCAGCCAATTATAGTCCAAATAATTGTTCAAAATATCAGGAAAGACACTTTATATTTCGTAGAAAGTTCATTTTTCGTCTCTACAACAGTTCAGAAATTTTCTAGTAATTTGATAAATTTTGAATTTCGATGCAGCTCTATTTCACCGTTTCCAATATAGAGCAATTGTTTAAAAAATATATCTGCCGATGGATTATTTTGCAGTAGTACTCTCATATTTATGGCGGATAAATCTGAAACTTGAGGTTACCCAAATAACAATTATTCCTGTTCAGTAGAGGTGTAATAATCATTAAATGTAAAATTAAAAAAAAAATGTAATCCTTGCTGCGATTTGTAATCCTTTCTTAATCAACAATCATTTAAAGATAAGTAAAAAATTGTATTCTGGTGAAATTAACAACGAAATATCATTCCCAGTAATAGCCTACTTTAAATTAAAGAAAGGATTAAAATCTGCGCTAACATTTCTTAAATTTTACATTTAAAGATAATTACAACTTAGGAAGTAACAGCCTCTATTCGATTGGGATTAAATTTTCTCAACTTTAAATTATTGTTGATAAAGGAGGAATTACAAATCTTCACTGACATTTTTTAAATTTTACATGTTAGATCTCGGGATAAAAATGATAAAAAGGTTTGGTAAAATAAAGAAACACTGTATTTAAATAATAATTACAAAACGAATAATGAAAATAAAGAAGCGTCTGTTAAATAAATCAACTGAAAATATAATATTAAAGTCTTAATTATGCAGTTCTTTAGCAAATCACAAAGTATCCCACAACACCTAATCAAAACACACTCTTTTTGTGAGGGAGTTTTTACGACTGGTTACTCACAGTATAGCCAGCTTCCTAATTTTCACTAATTTTTGGCAACACTGACTCCCCAAGTAAGGTTTCTATTAGGTTACACCTATGACAGTAGGTGCTGTTACAACATTTATAGAGTATTATTTCAAATAATAGCCTAATTTAAATTATTAAAATGTATTTACTTTACTAAAAGTTGATATCAGGGTGGGTCACAGCAAAGCGTTTCAGCGCTTAGCTAGTAATTTAATTTAAATACAAATAAAAAAGGAAAAGGAAGAAAAAGTACCTACACATTTGAGAATTTATTGTAACCTTTTCTTGATTTATTTATTCTTTAATGAAAATTAACAATAAATACAAATTTGTATTACTATTTGTCTGTGGAAAATAATAATATAGGAACAAATAACTGCACTCACATAACGCAATACAAAATTATAATAATGATAACCTGTATTACAATACCATGCTTATAAACAAAAATATTATGAAATCGACATATGACGCCATGTTAATAAATCGAAACACGACCTACTGTATTTGCAATAATTCGCTATATAAGAATTATTTTGATCACTAATCAAGTTAAAAACTATCCGGTCCGTTAAGTTGGCCAAAACTATATACATTGAGCCAAATTTCATTAAAATCGGTTGAGTAGTTTCTGAGAAATAGAGAGACAAACATCGGGACACGAGATTTTTATATATATAAGGATAAAGAACTCATGTTCAGGAATTCATGTAAAGCCGGGCAAAAACCAATTGTAGGTCACGTTTTAAAAGTTTCTAATTAGTTCTAAATTACACCAATTTATTTTTTCTCTTTACAGGAGGTCTCTCATCCGTGTCTTTTAAGACACCTTTTGAGTTCATCTCAGTTGTGGACGTGTCCTAAATTTGTCCGTGCAATTTAACAATAAAGCGTGGTTGTGTATATGTAGTTCGTGTGTTCGATAGATAGTTTTTGTAAGTATGTGTGTAGAGTTTTGTTACTTACGTACCTGGGAACGTCCGTCATAAGTCTTGAAATTTTGAAGTGAAAAGTTTGTATTTTTTGTAAGTCCGTCTTTTTAGCTGAGCCGAAAATCTGTTATATGATATATAGGAAAAAGGCTTATGTCCAAATAGGTTTAAGTAAGTGGATTTATATGCTCAGTTTCGATCTCATTTTCAATTTAGAAGATTTGAAAAAAAGAAAGTAAACTATTTTTAAACTTATGTTAGATATTTATTTTTACTTTCACTTACCAATATATAAAATATATAGTAAGGGAAAGTATTGCGATCGTGATAAATTTCGACTTCCGTTTTTCAACGGAAATATACGTTTTGTGGTCCCCTGAGTCCAATTAACCAAGTCCCGCGAAATGGTCTGTGTGTGTGTGTCTGTGTGTCTGTGTGTCTGGGTGTGAACAGGCTAGCTCAAAAACTATAAACCGTGGGAACCTGAAATTGGGTATTTAGTGTATGTATATGTCCGCCACGTAATTGGGTATTTAGTGTATGTATATGTCCGCCACGTGACAGCAAAAATTTCATCAAAATTGGTCAAAGGGAGGGGGTTCTTTATTTAATAACTTTTTACGTTTTTTTCGATTTTCTCAAAAACGGCTCTAACAATTTTGATTAAACTGAATATTTGATCTATTTATATGCCCGAGATTTGACTGCAAAAATTTCATCAATATTGATCAACCGGAGGGGGGACTTTACTTAATAAATTTTGTATCATTTTCACGTGTTTTTTTTATTTACTCAAAAACGGTTTTAACGATTTTGATAAAACTGGGTATTTGATGTATGTATATGCCAAAGATTTGATAGCCAACATTTCATCAAAATTAATCAACCGGAGGGGGGACTTTATTTAATAAGTTTTGTATCATTTTCACGTGTTTTTTTTTCATTTACTCAAAAACGGTTTTAACGATTTTGATCAAACTGGGTATTTGATGTATGTATATGCCAAAGATGTGATAGCCAACATTTCATCAAAATTGATCAACCGGAGGAGGGACTTTATTTAATAAGTTTTGTATCATTTTCACGTGTTTTTTTTTCATTTACTCAAAAACGGTTTTAACGATTTTGATCAAACTGGGTATTTGATGTATGTATATGCCAAAGATGTGATAGCCAACATTTCATCAAAATTGATCAACCGGAGGAGGGACTTTATTTAATAAATGTAAAACGACTTTGATCCAATCATTGGCGGATCCAGAGGAGGAGGGGCTGTGGGGGCTGCAGCCCCTCCCTTTTGAAAATTATTCATTTAAAGATAGAATTTGACTTTCCTCAATGTAAGGAAGCAAGTTAAAGAACAAATAATGTGCCGAACAAGTTGAATTTTAGTTGTGGGGAAGGAACGTAAAGGTGAAAAAGCTGATTAGCTGAAATGAAGCCCAAATGAAGGGCTGTGGGGCTGCAGCCCCCCCTTTACGATCGGCTGGATCCGCCCATGGATCCAACTGGGTATCTGATGTATGTATATGCCAAAGATGTGATTGCCAACATTTCATCCAAATTGATCAAACGGAGGGGGCACTTTATTTCATAATTTTTTTCCAATTTTTTACCTTTTTTTCAATGATCTCAAAAACGGCTTTAACGATGTTTATCAAATTTGTCATGTTTAATGAAAATTAGGTGTTCTTTAATATCAGGTAAGCTTTATCATTATTAAAATGTTCTGAGGGGGCTTAAATGGGGTAGGGGCCTTTTTTGTTTGTTTATTTTTTTGTTTCCTGTAAAGTACCTTTGTTTTTGTTTGTCTGGAGAAATTAACTGACTCTCGTTACACCTAAAAATAAGAAATGGCTAAATATGAGATATGACAAAAATAAAGAAAACATATAGAGGAGAAAAAAAGAAAATTATTCAGTCAACTCATAAAACTCGTTGAGCCCACGCATGCGGAGTACCCCTTTAATGACAGACCATTGTTTATTATAAAAGCCGTTCTGTTCATTTGAGAAGTGGCAATTAAAAAAACGCATTAATTTCTAATCTAAGTAAGTTGGTAAGTGAAAGTTGTGTGTTGCGAGCACGCACCAGATTTTTTTTACTCAAAAACGGCTCTAACGATTTTGATCAAACTGGGTATTTTATGTATTTATATGCCAAAGATGTGACAGCCAACATTTCATCAAAATTAATCAACCGGAGGGGGGACTTTATTTAATAAGTTTTGTATCATTTTCACGTGTTTTTTTTTCATTTACTCAAAAACGGTTTTAACGATTTTGATCAAACTGGGTATTTGATGTATGTATATGCCAAAGATTTGATAGCCAACATTTCATCAAAATTGATCAACCGGAGGAGGGACTTTATTTAATAAGTTTTGTATCATTTTAACGTGTTTTTTTCACATTTACTCAAAAACGGTTTTAACGATTTTGATCAAACTGGGTATTTGATGTGCCAAAGATGTGATAGCCAACATTTCATCAAAATTGATCAACAAAATTGGTCAAATGGAGGGGGCACTTTATTTCATAATTTTTTTTTCCAATTTTTACCTTTGTTTAGATTATCTCAAAAACGGCATTATGATTTTGATCAAAGTCGTCATGTTTAATGAAAATTAGGTGTTCTTTAATATCAGGTAAGCTTTATCATTATTAAAATGTTCTGAGGGGGCTTAAATGGGGAAGGGACCTTTTTTGTTTTCCTATAAAGTACTTTTATTATTGTTTATATGGAGAAATTAACTGTCTCTCCTTAAGCCTAAAAATAAGAAATGGCTAAATATGAAAAATGAAAAAAAAAAACAATAAAAATATAGAGGAGAAAAAAGATAATTATTCCGTCATAAAACACGGTGAGCCCACACATGCGGAGTACGCCTTTAATGACAGACCATTGTTCATAATTAAAGCCGTTCTGGTCATTTAATGGAAATTACTTGTTTCATGGTAACTTGTTTCAACAACTACATAGAGAATTATAAAATCAGAGGACTTGGAGTATTATGCTTGCATTGCCGAATTGTCACTAGTAAAAACTTTTATCTAATAATAAAAAAAGTTAGTGTTTTTTATAAAGCAAATAAAAACAAAAATAAGAAATGAATGTGGCAAAATTTAGTGACTTTGAGAAGTAGCAATTAACAAAACACATCAATTTCTAATCTAAGTAAGTTGATAAGTCGGAGTTGTGTGTTGCGCGCACACACCAGATTTTTTTTTATTTTGGCATGTGGACTGTTTAACATTTTAAACTGTCAATTCAATTTTAATATTACCCGCTATATGACCCAAATTTCTTGACAAAATTCAGAAATTTAAAAATAAATAACAAATATTTTTGTTAATTCTGTTTTATAATTTAAGACGGTTTCTCCCTGCGCTTTATAATTGCACTATTAACATAAGGGGTCCTTTTTCATGTTGTAGAGTAAACATTTGCACTTTACAGGATTTCTTTTCAGGCATAATTGGCTTCAAAATTTAGGGAATGCAAAATATTATCATAAATCATGTTATTATTAATGAATGATTTAATTAACGAGCATCAGATATTTTGTATTGACGTTACTCTTATGACCTTTCTTAACTAAAAAACATCTTATGCACGTGATTAGAATGATAAGAGATCTCTTTTTATCTGGTTTGACTTCAGTATCTGGGCAAAAAAAAAAAAAAAAATCGAAAAATGTTTCCGCTCCCTGCCTACAAAGGTCACAGTTCAATGCTGAATTGATAAGTTTTTTTTCCCTGTTTGACAATATACAATGTATACTCTATGTAATGAGATTGCGATCAGTTTTTCTGTTGATTCATCAATGATTTTTTTTTCTGATTATAAATTTGATTTCTGCTCCCAGGTAGTTAGGTGAATGTAATAATTGAAAAGCTAAGTGTAGAGAAATCTCATGTTTCAAAAATAATATCAAAGAATGATTATAGATATTTTTTTTTTTTTAGATTAATTATCCAAAAAAACTCATTCAGACTTAATCTGCTATTAAAGCATACATTAAGTCATATTAAAGCATACATCATACAGTAACTGTTAAGTTATTAATTGTTAGTTTTTCCTCCTGGGCAATCGTAATATCATTAAAAAAATTACTAAAATAGAAATTCATTACTCTAACAGCGTTGTCTGCAGCTTCCCCAAAGTTTTTTGTTTTTTTTGAAGTAACAATGAGTCCTCTTTCCGGATACACATAAAAAATAAAATAAACTAGCTTCGAAAAACGTTTCAGCACTTTCCAACATGTTCTTATATATATATAAGATATTCTTATATATAGAGAAGATATTCTTATATATATATATATATTTTGTTTTTTTTTAATTTGGGTAACACATAATTAATTATTTCTCAATAGTGACTTTTTACTAGAAGTAAATACTTACTGTGATTAGTGTTTGAAGTTGAAAGTGTGAAAGTTTTACGTTATGTTACTATGTAAGTTAATAAAGAGAGATGAACATATGTGTGTTTAATTTAATACAACTGATATATTTCAAAATGCTAATAAAAGTTAGTTCGTTTATTTTTGATTTATAGAAATGTTAAAAGTACAATTTTGGTTGTTTGAAAACATAATACCCTTTGAAGATTCTATTACTTGTTTTTTGTTTGACACATTCACACTTTTATGTAATGTATATAATGAAATGAATGAATTAAAATAATAAACAGCTGATTTTGCGGCCCTAGGGCGAAATATTCATTTTCGGCCCTAGGGCGGCGAAGTGTAGTTTTCGGACCGCAAATTAGGTGTGTAAGGGTCTGGCCACACCGCACCGTTGCAATAATACAGGTTATGTTCAGAATATTTTTAATTTAACTTACATATTACCTTTAGTTATGCCTTAAGTGGCCTGTGTCTGACATGTGTGGTTTGAACTTTAGGCATAACTAAAGGTAATATGTAAGTTAAATTAAAAATATTCTGAACATAACCTGTATTATTGCTACGGTGCGGATCCGGTGCGGACATGTGTGGCCAGACCTTAAAACAGGTGATTACATCGTTGTATGGTGAAAAAATCATTACAACAGCATTCTGATGTAGCTAGTCCTTTTGTTAACTGCCAAATAATAGCCAATCCCTATTAACTGTTTCAATGTTTTTACAAAATGTAAGTCAACTATAAAAGATGTCATCAGAACATGGGCTAATCCAGAGCCTCTTGTAAAAGAGGGGGCTCCATGCCATTCTAGAGGTCTGGGGGAATTTTTTTGAATTGACGTGCTCTTTTAACTCAATTGACATGCTACTTACTCTGCATATTATTTGTTCTTTAAAGTACTTCCTTACTTTTAGTTAAATTAACTTCAGGATAAATAAATTATGACAGCCCCTCCACCGAGATCATTTATTTCCTGAAGACTGGGTTATAACTGCCATTTGATTGATGGAGTAACGAAATAAGTTTTGATCAATAAAATGTTTTGTTAACTTTATATTACGTAAATCATACTATTTTTCTTGTGTAAGCCTAATAGTCATGTAAGAAAATTTAGGTCCAGTAGATGAAGGTGAACTAGGAAAATGTTAAAAAAATATGCTAAGCTGGAGTCTCTCATTTGACTCAAGTCGAAGAACATCACTATTAAACGACTTTCATATTAACACTTTGAGTGTTATACAATAAATGATAAACGACAATGTTGATCGGCAATGTCGAAGAAGTGTGTCGGTGTATCGATGTGTGTAGCCCATCTTTGTCGAACCATGTCGCCGAATCGCACGAAAACCAAGTCCAATCGACAACTGCAGAGTGGACATGTCGAAATGTGTTTTCTTTAATGGTATATAAATTACATAGACTTTATTGGTGAAAACTTAATAATAATAATTTTATTATTTTTAAATGTAGTTGTTAAAAACAATGTCACATCTTCAAGTATTCCAGGTTCTACTTTTTTTTTTTTCCAGTATTCCAGTATTCCAGGTTTTTTTTTTTTTTTTGGCTTCAAGGCTTCCACTGAAGCCCTATACTGCCCATACTAACACCCATGGCACTGGGTGATACTTCTCCTACGAAAGAATAGCACCACCCAGGGCGGGACTCGAACCCGCAACTCCGGCATGGGAGTACGGCGCTTTACCGCACAGCCACACCGGGCCCCCAGGTTCTACTTGTCAACCTCATCCAGCTTAAAACCTTCATATTGTACTTTTTTTCTGCCTCTATCAAATGCTGGACCTTACTAAAATTCTCCCATTTTTCAATTAAATTAAAACTATTTGAATACATTAGTAATATGATGTAATTTTTGCCGCCCGACTAATACACATGCAGAAAAGTAATATGGATTAGTCGACATTGACGACTGACTCGTTCGATCGACATAATGTGAATACCGCTTAGGAGATACAGCTTGTCATCGAATCTGAACTGGCAGCCGATATGTCTTAACTTACGCTGTGAAAGAAATTAATCTTACCCACACGGATTAGTTGTATGAACAAGAAAAGATTGTAAGAATCATTTATATCAATAAGTATTCAAAATGATTATAAACACATAAAAGCGTTTAAACCGCCTAGAACGCTCTTATAATCAGCATTACTGTTGATTAGTTATTTTGACATAAGCTGCCGATAAGCGTTATCTTTTCTTTTTTCAACACACGGAGGTATTTTTGGAAAGGGTATCAAGAGACTATTGACGTATCTCAATCGAATGCATTCAAAAGTTTTCCGATTCCATATCAGTTATTTTTCTTCAATTGTTTCTCTTGATTTTTTTTCAATGAATTTATCAAGTTTAATCTCTGATTTTCCAATTTGAAAAAAAAAATAATTATCACACGTTTAATAAAGTAAGAATACCGACTAATAACTAACATTTACATATTTCTGCAATGCAAGACTGGTCTAACTCAACAAACGCAAACATATCAAGTTCCACAGCAAAAAGGTTCTAACAGTTTCGAAACGACATACTGAGACGTATTGTGAAACACACGACATTACAAAGAAAGGAAACTGACTTACACTTACCACTCTTGACGTTCCGACAGTCACTGAATTTATCAGGCGGAGTCACATCAAATTCTTTGACACCCTCAAGTACTGCACCAATCCACTATTTCAAACACACACCAACCGGACGGACACTGAGGTGGCCAACTCATGTCAACGGCCTCAGATTAGACCAACTTAAATTAGAAACTGCTAATTTACCCAACTGACTTACCAAAACTGGTGAGCCCCATCACCAGAGACAGATTTTTAAATGACTGACACAGACCTATCACACCAAACTGATACAAAACAATGCACCCTGTGCAGTAAAAGAATTTTTTTTTTTTATTGAACTAATACAGAATTTCCTCATGTTCCTGCTATTCAACGAACAACAAAAACGAAGAAGGAGCTAAGAAGAGAAAAAAATTCAAGTTTTTTCTCCACCTTGTACAACAGCAACATCTAATGGAAAATATAAAATGTTTAGATTTGACTTTATCATTTATTTCGATTCTTTAGAGAATTATTGATACTCCATGACTATATATTTTAAGGAAAAAAACGAATAAACCCCCAAATATTCCTCCAGAGGAGTGAATAGCGGCGGACGACAGCTGTACAAACACACGAGATAGGACAGGTAAGAATGCCTTCGTTGACAGCACACAACCACTCCTTGCAGTACTAAACAAATACTAAGTAATCCCCTTATCGGCCCTTACTCAGGGCACAGCCTTATTGATGCCTCTTATGACCGACCACATGTTGACACATCTTAAATTAGCGTTCTTCTAGCGTTGGGATGGTCCAATGATTGTATGCATTGTAATTTAAATGTCAGTAAAGAGATATGGATACCTATATGATGATTCATCAAAGAAATCCAAAAGCATATTTCAAACAGGATCAAAACGCATTACTAATATGCAAGTAAGTACAGTGATAGCTATCTAAAGTAGTGGTCAATTGAACTAAAAATATTAACTATTTGATGTTCATTGATTTAAGGTCACTTTATGCTACTCGTACTAAGGCTGATATAATAGAGCCTGCTACAGTGAGAGTCCTAATTTTTGCCTATCTAGATAAGGATTGGTACCTTTAAGAGAACGTGGCATCGCACAGGCTCGGGACCTCTATTTTACGTCCTATCCGAAAGACGGCATGGACAAGGATTTTTTACTCCCTTAAAAAATCCTAGGCCAAATGTCGGACTACGAACACACGACCTTGTGTTTTGTAGTTGGCTACGCTAACCACAACACCATCCCCACTATTTCATGTTATTCATTTGATTTACTACCATATGATCATATGTTTAACAAACCGTATAGTTATTTTTATCATGTTCCAAGTATCATCATACTATGGACATGAGCAACTATACACATATAAGTGAATTAAAAATAATAATTGAAGCGTGGAAATGCATAAGGGTCTAAGTGCCAAAAAAATAAAACAAAGTTTTTTTTTTTGCTTAATTGTTATATGTGCCAAAGCCATTCTTCAGAAATGGGTATAAGTAATGTTTTGTTGTTAGAAAAGAGTTCATTGAATGTATAAAAGACGGCGTGGGTGTAAGCGCTGAACGTAGTTCGCCCTAGAGTGTATAAGTCATATCATTTCTGTAAAAAATTTCCGAAGGCACTTATACCCTTATGCATATCCACGCTTCAATTATTATAAATTGAATTGTAAAATTATAAATGGAAAAAAATATATTATTATTATACCGAACAGATTTAATGATTTCATAGCAGAGCTTTGATTTATCCATTAGAGTGCTTACATACAGTAGTTTGAGTCGAATGTAATCTAACATTAAGGGAATTAATTGAAAATAAAGATATACTTTCGAAGTGAATAAAAAATATTATGCCAACGCAGGACATTGCCTCAAATTATAAATAAAAAAACCGGAGAACCAGTTGATGTAACAAGCGATAATAACTATATATGTTCCAATCCGAATATGTCGTGATCAAATGCCGATTTAATGGCTGCCATTATTTAGCACAAACGACTCACCCATCCCTTTTCAGAATCGATGAATTCATTTCTAACCGGTTATCGATAAATTAAATCCATTCGAGAGAACCCGAATCGGATTTCCATATTTAATTGGATTGGTCTTTCCATCTGATGCTCGGTCTTAAAACAGTGGAGACGTACAAACATGTGAGATAGCTTCACGGTCTCTGGATGATCACCCTAAGCCCCTGATGGTATCCAGACCTTACATTGGCTTATTATATTAATTATCATAGCACTGACAAGCACTAATAATATACAACCTAAAACTCAACAACAGTGTTCGATTATTGTTCTTGGTACGTACCCTCTTCTACTTGCTCTTTGTCTATCCTCTTAACAATATTCATCAGCACATTATGACAATATGTACCTATATTCCCCACCAATTCCAACCTTAAAACTTACTTTGTGGGCAACTTTCTAGTACATTTAATAACCATCATTTGGTTGGTCAACGGATTTTTCAAATATAAATCATAGAAAGATTCAACTTCATTCAAGTTAACTACCAAGTCATTTTTTGTAAGCAATATTGTTTGATAAACTAAAACTTAGAAATTGAAAGATCCTCGCTCTAAACATCCAAAAATGCCTTTACAACGTAGTATTCTTAGAGCTCCCATACACTATATCTAAATTTTATTATAGCTATTTTGTAAATTTTATTATTAACTAAATTTTATTATAGCTGTAATTAAATTTTATTGTAGCTATTTTGGAAATGCGTAATAAACTTGTCTGCTGTTTCTTCCAATTCATTAATGTCAGTGCTTTCCAATTCCTTGTTAGGTGCGAGATTGCATTAATGAGGGGGCTAATGATTTTACAACCCCGAAGAATGTTCCTTTCTTTTTGAATTTTTAGTAGTAAGCTGAGTAGACACCGGAATTATAATTCAAAAGAACCGAATCCCTTTACGAAATGTACGATTTATTAATTTTCTATTAATGACATATTCTCTATTATAACAACTACAAATAAAATATCAGGTATCGGCAGATCCTTCCTATTCTTAGGAAGTGCTAGAGTATTCTCTTATTAAGACAATCGAAATTTTAGAATAACTACTAAACCTCTCTAATGTCAAGATTTGACATGGGTACTTGGCCACAGACTATTATCCATCTTCAAGTACAGAGGGTTCCATAAATTCATTGTACTTATTTATATGATGATACCATTTATATCATCTTTATGTAAGTTTGCATGCAGAGACCAAATGTTTTCTTCTAATGTGTTTTATTTATTTTCAATATTCTATAACGTTTTCTCATAAAATATGAAGCTTTAACTTTATGTACCTTTTAAAATTTCAAGAATTTAGATAGAGTTTCTCCAAACTAGCATTTCTTAGTATCGCCAATTGTAAATAAATCATAACTTTTAACATGAGTTAGCCATTTCACTACATCTGCTTCTCCAACAAAAACTTGTAAAAAGGATCAAGATCTGAAATTTCTACGATGCCCAATTGTTTTTACCTTCGAAGTTGCTAATGGTCACTTCAAGTCATTCGTTTTCTGAAAAACTCAAATGATAAAACAGAACTAAGGTTTGACTTATCTATACGAGTTAATTGGGAAAAGATAGCAATGTAATTTTTAAAAATAAACCTATATACTTAAAACGAAATACTTTTATAGAATTTGAACATTTGTTAGTTTTTCATATTTCAACAATTCCCAATCGTAATGTCACCTGTCCCATTAAACACAACCAATGTTTTACACTTAGTTTAATCATAAGAGGTAGACAAACAACATTTTTATAACATTTAAATGATCTTTCCATAAAAGTAAAATGAAAATTATACATGCATCATTTTGTTCCATTATTTGACGAATTTAATGAAGCTGAATGAAATCGCCGCAGAAAATAAGTTTATACGGTGCAATAATTCCAAAGGTAGGTAAATATAATTCTTCTGATTGAATTGTTCAGTAATGGAAAGTACCGATTTGAATCCATATGATGAAAATCAAAAGCTCAAAGAGGAGTTAGAATCTAGAAATACGATCATCAGTATTCTTCAAAATAATCTTGATTCGAAAAATGCATCAATACTTGTACTTAAGGGCGAAATAGCATCGAAAAATGCAGTAATATTGAAATTGCAGGAAAAGCTCGACAAAAGTTTTTCATCCGTGCACGACCTTAAAATACAACTTGAACATGCAGATGCGATCGTTTCTGAATTGAGAGGAGAATTATTCAGGAAAAATGTTCAATTGAGTAAGACTGAATCATTACAACATTATCACAACGAGTCGATTAGGAGATTAGAATATTTAGAAAAACGTCTGAATGAAAAATGTATCGCTCTTGATCTTAGAAAAAGGGTAATACAGAGATTGAGAAGCAAATTTAATGATGATGTCGATTCAGCTTTTTTGAGGGAAAAAATTAAAGCAAGAAAAGAACAAACTGAGCGATCCAATCGTGAGAATGAAGTCAGAAAATTGAAGCTTAACCATTCAGAAGACGTAAGGGAATTGTTTAACGACTATTCTATTAAAGAAAATCGTCTTGAAGACCAAATAGCAATGCTTTATGTTAAAATCTCAGCATTAGAAGAGAGAGGCGAATCTAGTTTGCGGAAATATGATAAATCTTTACGTGAAATGCAAGAATTATTTGAAAAATGTAAATCAGAGATTTTGGATATGGATGTTAGGTTAGCCATCTTAAATGAAGTCGGCCCGGTCAAAGAAATGAATTACACTGTAAAAAATGGTTAAGTAAATGACTGAAGAACACTATTATTTTTTAAAGGTTGAAAGACGTACGTACGTGTAAAAATTTGTGTAAAATAACGGAAATACATGGTGTGTTATTGTAATTATTGTAAGTTTTTCTCATCAACCATAGATGTGTAGTATAATGTAACGTTATGTATTATTATACGTATATACTGGGTGTCCCAGACCTAGTGAAAAAAAAATCTGTTGAGGAGATAGAATTTTTTTTGTTTTTATTTTTAAAAACTTACTTTTTTTCTGAAAAATTAAAGTTTTATCTACTTTGGTTTGGCGTAGAAACAAAAACGATGATCTTTTCTTAATCTGCATAAAATTTTCTAAAATATGAGATGGGTTTAGTTATTTTAAATCCACTTTCAACGCGCTAAACACAAAAAATTTATTAAAACTTCAATTTTTAATAGTTTTTGAATTTTCATCACTCTCCACTGGAGCACCCTAGCAGCTGTCAAATTTCCTAAAAACTGCGGAATTTAGTTAGCATTTTAGTGGTGTAGCCCATGATACAATTGCACTTCGTCTTTTGAGTCTAAAAGAAGTTTTTCTGATGAAAAACGCGCGAGAGAATGACACTGCTGTCAATGAGCCTGCAACCAAAGTAATGGATGCCGAACTTCCCATGAGTTAGAGTTAGTTTTACTTTTATAAGACTAGAAAGAACAATGAATGAATCCTAAATAATATAAAAAGGGTAATAATAATCTAAAAGTAAAAAAAACAAAACAACAACGCGCAATAATCCATTTTAATACGGTTCTACTATAATAATATTATTTTTTATCTTTAACATTTTTCGTGTAGAATTTTTCAAATTTTAGTTGAAGACAAGAAAAAAGTTCAATTTATTTTAAACAAAGTATTTTTTAAATTTAAACTAATGAGTTCTTTTTTTACTTTCACTTACCTATATATGAAATATATAGTAAGGAAAGTATTGCGATCGCGAAAAATTTCGACTTCCGGTTTTCAACGGAAATACACGTTTTGGGGTCCCCTGAGTCTAATTAACCATGTCCCGCGAAATGGTCAGTGTGTGTGTGTGTGTGCGTGTGTGCGTGTGTGCGTGTGTGCGTGTGTGCGTGTGTGCGTTGTGCGTGTGCGCGCGTGCGTGCGTTGTGCGTGCGTGCGTGCGTGCGTGCGTGTGTGTGTGTGTGTGTGTGAAAAGACTAGCTGAAAAACTATAAACCGCACAGACCTGAAATTGGGTATTTAGTGTATGTATATGCCCGCGATGTGACAGCAAAAATTTCATCAAAATTGGTCAAACGTGGGGGGTACATTATTTAAAGAATTTTATCTAATTTTTAGGTTTTTTTCGATTTTCTCAAAAACGGCTCTAACGATTTTGATTAAACTCGGTATTTGGTGTATCTATTTGCCCGCGATGCGACAGTAAA
This sequence comes from Aelia acuminata, assembly GCA_911387785.2. NCBI lineage: Eukaryota > Metazoa > Arthropoda > Insecta > Hemiptera > Pentatomidae > Aelia > Aelia acuminata. The sequence continues at coordinate 185,096,562 of OU426978.1, read as the reverse complement.
AATTTCATAAAAATTGATTAATTTGAAGGGGCACTTTTCTTAATAAATGTCCCATTTTCACGTGTTTTTTTTTATTTACTCAAAAACGGATTAACGATTTTGATCAAACTTGGTATTTGATGTATGTATATAACCATGATGCGACAGCCGAAATTTCATCAAAATTAATTAAACGGAGGGGGCACTTTACTTGATAACTGTCGTCTCATTATCACGTGTTTTTTTTTGTTTACTCAAAAACGGCTATAACGATTTTGACCAAACTCGGTATTTTGTGTATGTATATGCCCGAGATGCGACAGCCCAAAGTTTATCAAAATTGGTCAAACGGAGGGGGCACTTTCCTTAATAAATTTTGTCCCATTTTCAGGTGTTTTTTTTTTTTGTTTTTTACTCAAAAACGGCTTTAACGATTTTGATTAAACTTGGTATTTGATGTATGTATATATGACAGCCAAAATTTTATTAGCCGTATTATGAAAATAAAAACTTTTATTTATTAATAAAAAGATTTTATGTTACTTTAGAGAGTAAATACGTGATACTCAAATTTTCGTAGCATCATCGGAGGTGTGTAAAAATGTGGTATAAGATAATAGTCTATAATTAATATAGGTATATTTTAGTCTAGAAACTTTTGTTCCATAATAAATTTTTGAAAATAATATAAAGCGATTTTAGAGGAACAGTAATCGTTCTTGATTTCCAGAAAGGCATAAGAGACGTAAATACATCTATCGATTCACCTTCACGATGTATTTGTAAAAAGCAACTCGTAGTAAGAAACAAGCAAGCATTAAAAAAAACTCGACTGTTGATGAAATTAGTCCCTACATAAATAAATTAGCAATATATAATCGAAAAGTGCTGAGAATTACCAAATTTTGCTTTACAGATAATCTATAACTTATAGAGATATACAAATATAAGTATATACTTAAATGTGGAAAAATGTGTGAAGCTGAGGAATGGCGTTTACATATCGAAACACGTCAATTCTAATCCAAGTAAGTTCGTAAGTGAAAGTTGTGTGTTAATAATACCATTTTTATATTATTTAGGATTCATTCATTTGTTGTTCATTTCATTCATTGTTGTTTCTAGTCTTAAAAAAGTAAAACTAACTCTAACTCATGGGAAGTTCGGCATCCATTACTTTGGTTGCAGGCTCTAGCGCGCTTCCTCATTGCCCCAGCGGTGACATCTAGGGTGCTCCAGTGGGGAGTGATGAAATTTCAAAAACTATTAAAAATTGAAGTTTTAAGAAATGTTTTGTGTTTAGCGCTTTAAAAGTTTTTTAAAAAGGCTTTAAAAGGATTTAAAATAACTAGACCCATCTCATCTTTTGGAAAATTTAATGCTGATTAAGAAAAGATCATCGTTTTTGTTTCTACGCTAAACCAAAGTAGAGAAAACTCTAATTTTTCAGAAAAAGTAAGATTTTAAAAATAAAAACAGAAAAGATTCTATGTCCTCAACAGATTGAGATAGGAAACTCGTTCCTGCGCCATTCTACCCCGTTTAACATGCAGTATTACCCAATTTTTTTTGTTTACACTATGTCTGGGACACCCAGTATAATAATGTGAATGATTGCCAGCTGCTATATTTTCAATATATTATCTATTCTTATAGTTTATTATAAATAAACAAACAAGTCTATACAGATATATAAAGCTGAACGGCTTCGTTGTTTCTTTACACCGATTTCAGATACCTCCAATCTGTTTTAAAACTGTAATTTTATGTTCTGTTTCGAATATAATCAATTCAGAAAGAAATAACAAAATTGTTTGCTTAAACTTTAAAATAACATAAGAATTTTTAAAAGTAATTGAATTAAAAGTAAATTTGAAATAAATGCGCGCTATTCTTGCACTTTTTAAATGTTTATTTATTTATCACTAATGATTTTAAAATCCCTTCTATATTGAATTCAAAATCAAGAATTTTCATCATCGACAGTTTATTAGTTTTATAAAATATTTTTAAGTTTTAGGATTTTTTTCTTTCAACTCTTCCCAGAGTACCCTAGGACATAGATATTATAAAGGTTTTCGAATGATTTCCTTTGAAAAGTCTTGTTTCTTCCTCAATAGATGTATTCAATAAATTGTGATCTCATTACAAATTTCAATTGATTACTGTAATTCCGCTATCTTCGGAATTCAACAGTATAGTATGTAATACTTAACAATTAGTTTCAAGTCGGAGTAGTGAAAGATCACGAGGTAATAGGTAAGGGAACTACTTTGAAATATATCTGGAAACAGTAATTAGTAATGATTATGCCTCAGTCGTCCTCCATAAACTAAATATACAGGATATCCCTCCTCTTCCTTCACCATCGTAAAAGTTGATTTGCAGCCTGGAAGCGCCGAAGAACGCAGAAGCCCATTGAGGGAAACCTGCTCCCCGTTGAGCAGGAACCGGGAGCCTGCGGACAGAACAAAGACATGGAGGTGGAGGGTGTGAGGAAGACTTGGAGGGCATTGGCAGGCTTCCTACTACCGCCAGGAAATGGGAGCATATTCAGATTGCGAAGGCTTATCACCACTTCCCTTTCGCTAATTGCTGGCCTCACTTTCTCCCCTTCATGCATCGAAGCTGACTTCTCGATGGGGCTTGAAGCACTCCAATTAAAATTTCAGCATTAATTAAGAGTGAATTATGCTAAAAAAACAAAAAAAACATTTGTTATTGAAATGTTCATTTATATTTTTTCTCTTACACCGACCAACCCCCCCCCCCCCCCCATCCGGTTATTCAAAGGGAAACATTTTCAGCAATTTTTCCGGTATGATTTGGATCCTGAAAAATCCTCGGATAACATGAGTTCCGGCTTTCTCCTTTTATATGACTTAGCTTACAAATACAAAATGATTAATTCTTTTTTTTTTTTTCGGAAAATTCATAATTTATGGGTCATTCTCCCAATACATAAAAATTTATGTCCCAATGAGATCATATTATTTGTGTGAAATTGCTAATAATTCAATCGCATCCAGTGGTTAATAGAAAACCTCAGTTTGTTGTTCAAGGATTTTTATCTTAGTAACCATTTGTTTATAGGCCTAAATTTAAACTTAAATTGTCAATATCTATCTCCCTCACCTGTCCCACAGCTCAAGTTGCTGACTTTGATGGGGGAAAAAAGATATGTATTCTTTTATTTATAACCTAATTTTTTTTTCCATACTTGTTAGAAGGTCTTAATTATTTGGTTTTAATATACTCGTATATTGCTATTTTCGAATTATAGAAAAAAAATTATGATCCACAATCTACCTGTTTCATAGATGCAACCTATCTCCCTCACATTTTTTAATTCGGGCCTCAATACTTTAGAAACCTTTAATTCATTATAATTCATTGTTAGCAACATTGTAACAAAAAAAAAGATCATATGGACTGCATAGTGACCACCACGTGTAATTATTATCTCCTGTGAAAATGTGCTCTAATATAAGTTTTAAGTAATTTGGAGGTGTGATTTTCAACACAAAAGACAGTATTTTCATTGTTTAGTAGTTAGTGAAAATAGTTTTTGTTAATTTAGTCTGTAAGTGTCTGAAACTCTTAATTTGAAAAACATGTGAAAAGTGAAAGGTTAGTTTTAGTTTTTTTTTTTTATTTACTTTTTATTTTTCTATTTTCTGTGTTAAAAAAACTAGTGTTAATTTGTGATATAAGTGTTAGTTTTTAAGAACAAACAATAAGTTTAATTAAAAAACTTAAAACGATATAATAAACATAATTTGAAGTAACAATGGCTGAAGAAGATAACAATATGGACTTGCAGCATGAATCAGGGCCGTCAATTGAAGTAAATAATGAATGGGAAATCATTACAGGGAGAAAAAGGTCGGCATCTTCAAAGGACCCGAGAATATGCACAAAAAAACCCAACAACATAACGACCAGTAACAGGTATGAGACCCTGGCAAATTTGTCAAACGACCAAAATAATGAACAAAATAATGTTCAGAGGAACACAATTGATAATAAGAAAATCAAGCCTCCTCCCATATATTTAAAAGATGTTCAAAACATTGAAGCATTAATATCATTTTTAAAAAAAGAAATAGGCCCAAATTATTTCAGTATAAAGACTACAAACAGAAATGTAATTGTTTACCCGGCCACTCCCGAATCATATAGGGGAGCAGTCAGGTGTTTAAAAAAAGTGAACGCCGAATTTCATACGTATCAATTATTAGAAGATAAGAACCCTCGCGTGGTGATCAAAGGACTTCACCCATTAACACCGATTTCCGCAATACAAGAGGAATTGAAAGCATTTGGATACGAAGCCACAAATATTACAAATGCTATATCAACGAAAACTAAATCACCACTACAAATGTTTTTCGTGGATGTAACTAAAAATACATTTAATGAAAAAATATTTGATTTAGACCATATTTATTACACTAGAATTAAAGTGGAAGAGTTAAGAAAGAAAAGACAAATCCCACAGTGTTTTAGATGCCAAGGCTATGCGCATACGAAGAGCTACTGCGACCACCAGCCACGCTGCGTCCGTTGTGGCGAAGCTCATGAAAGCTCAACCTGTCTAAAACCCAGAGACAAGCCAGCAAAATGGAGACACACCAAACGGCTTTTAAAACATTCCGAGGTTTCAGCCCCTTTGAGAAATGATGATGGTTCTTGGGCTGTGACGGACAAAGATAAAGCTGAAATTTTTGCTGACCATCTTGCAACTGTTTTTCAACCCCACTCAAACTTAACAGACACACTCCACGAGGCCTTTGTTGAAACAGTTTTAAACTCCCCTCTTCCGATGTCTCTTCCACCAAAATCCTTTACTCCTTCAGAGGTATCAAAACAGATTATGAAAATGCCAAAGAGGAAGGCTCCTGGTTACGACCTTATCACAGCTGAGTTACTTCAAAAAATCCCCAGAAAAGCTTTAGTCTTTCTCACAACACTATACAACGCTATACTTAGGACAACTAAATTTCCTATCCAATGGAAATACTCAACAATTTTGATGATCCCTAAACCAAACAAAGACAAAAATAAACCTGACTCCTATAGACCTATTAGCCTTCTTCCTTTATGCTCCAAAATTTTCGAAAAACTATTACACGAACGTATTCTTTACTTACTGTCACAACAAAACATATTACCTGATCATCAATTTGGCTTCCGCTCACTTCATTCCACAACACAACAGCTACACAGAGTAACAGACTTCATATCTTCTGCTCTTGAACTAAAACAATACGCTTCTGGGGCTTTTTTAGATGTTACTCAAGCGTTTGATAGGGTTTGGCACCAAGGCCTTCTTTTCAAACTGAAACCTATTCTTCCCAGTACTTACTATTTAGTCTTACAATCATATCTCTCCGACCGCTTTTTCTCTGTCCGCCAGGGCACAGTAATCTCATCAATAAAACCAATCTCAGCAGGCGTCCCACAAGGTTCAATTCTTGCCCCACTCCTGTACTTAATGTACACAAACGACATACCAACTGACAATAACATACTTACTGCGACGTATGCTGACGATACCGCTATTATTACAAGAAACACGAATCCTATACATGCCACCCTAACATTGCAACACAACCTTGACAACATACAAAATTGGTGTAGAAAATGGAAAATTAAGATAAATCAAGACAAGTCACATCAAGTTACATTCACTTTAAGACACGAAACATGCCCTCCAGTCTACATAGACAATCACCCAATACCACAAACAAATACAGTAACATACTTGGGACTTACTCTCGATCGAAGGATGACATGGGGCCCACACGTTAAGATGAAACGAAAAACGTTAAATTTCAGACTAAGACTATTATACTCCATCGTACATAGACGTTCAAAATTACCCCTCAGACAAAAACTGAACCTATACAGCTATTTACTAAAACCCATATGGACCTATGCTAGCCAAATTTACGGACCCGCAAAAAAGACACATATTAACAAAATACAAACCTTTCAATCCCAATACTTAAGATTAATTACGAACTCACCACCCTATATTTCAAACGAGACCCTGCACAATGACTTAAGAGTTTCGACTGTGAAAAATCATATACGTATGAATTACAGACGGTTTTACGACAAACTACATGGACGTACCAACAAATTTGTACAAGATATGGCAAGACGTGACATTCCTGACATAACTCGGCGAAGGCTGAAGAGGAGTTGGATGAGGGATCTCCTAGTCTGACAGAGTAAATCTTTTAAAAGCCAGGAGGATGCACCACTGGGTGCTATCTCCCTCATGCCTACCAATGCCTTTTGTAATTATTTTAGCACATTTGCTTATTTTAATCGTACAGGTGCAAATAAATTGTTTAGTTAAAAAAAAAAAAAAAAAACATTGTAACAGATTCCCGCCTCAACAAGGATAACCTTTTTCACAGAAGTTCTGCTCTAGTTTCCTTGTGAGGGTGGTTTTATCGGTTAAAACAGCGAGTGTCGTTTCATCTCCTATCTCCCTCACCCACTGATATTTCCTTAAAGGTGAGTTTGATTCACGTTATATTACAGTTAATTTGTTGGCTTACAAGGGATCTTAATAACCCATAAATTTTGTTGATAACAGACTGACATGGAATGGTCTACTTTAATACAACCTCAAAAACCTATCTCCCTCACTCGTGTAGAATGAGGGAGATAGACTTTGAGTGAGGGAAATAGGAACAAGGTGATGTTTGGTGAAATATTCGTTGAATTTGATAACAAATCTTGGTGTCAAAATAATTAAAAAAAAAAAGTGATGTTTGAGTTTAGTAGAACCTGAACTCTAAACTTATTTAAATATTGTAGTGAAAATTATTTTCAGGTTTGTTTTGAGCAGATTTAAATAATATTTAGAGATTACAAAGACTTAATTAGTTGACACGTATTGGGTTTGTTTTCTTAACGTCCCTTCATGCAACTAAGGTTAACCGGACGATGCTACAGTGGGAGTCCTAAATTTTGCATATCCACGTATAATTAGGATATGGATCTTTAACGAGTACTCGACATCGCACAGGCTCGGGTCCTCTATTTTACGTCCTATCCGAGGGGCGCTTTAAGCTTACAACTGGCAAACGAAGGGATTGATCGAAAAAAATTATATGACCGAAAATGTTTTCCTTGAAAACCTGAAAAGATTGACACCATTTAGAAACCTCTACGACTATTTTTCTCGCTAAAACCGCGGTTTGGCGCTTATAACTAGCAATCGAAGGCGAAATGAGTGATTTGTATATTTTTCCGTTGTAGCAGTTAAGGAAAGCTTCACAATAATGCCTTATTCATGAAATTTGATAAGTTATTAAGGAAGTTATGGCGTACCGACAAAAAAAAAAGGCCTTGAGAAATAATATATATATGAATCTATGAAGGCATTTTTTGTAAACCCCATTAGCAGCCTATCTTTTAACAATTCGTGGAAAAAAATCTTTGGAAAATGTAATTTTTTCGCATTGAAATAAGAACAATGAAATTTGAATGAAATGGGAGAATGACCCTTATAGGATAATGTTTTTTCATTGTTATTTCGCGCTCAATCAAAACTTTAAACCAAATATAAGATAGCATATAGGTACTAAGGATGTTTTGAGGGCTTGAGAATATACTATGACTGTTTGAGATATGCCTATAACATTTTTTCCGAAGGAACTTAATTTTGTGCTGAGGGAGAGTTTAAAAAAAAGTTAATCATTTATAAAAAAATATTTACTACCTTTTTCATAAACAATTATTTTATTTTTCATTATTTGAAAATAAGTAAAATTTTACCGAAACGCCTCTCCTAAATGTATGTCTTTCATCGCTCCATCAGCTACGAACCCCTTAACATATCCCTGTAGCATTTATGTTATCGATATCAAAATTGATGGAGTGTGGAAAGATCCTAAAATCATAGGAGGCCGACGACCTGTCAAATATTGACTTTCCGTTTCCTTGGCAAGGTCAGTGACATCATTTTTTTTCCTTTTGTTGTCTTTGTGTGAGTGATAATTAAATTGCGAAAAACAGCTGCTGCATTAGCTCGGTAAACATTACTAACAGCATGTAAAAATCCACATGACTCTGAGGTCGTTGTACTGTAAAAAATATATTGCAAAATTTAAGTATATTTATATTACTAGAGATTTAGCATGCCACACGTTTAATGCTCGTAATGGTAATATTTTTATTTTATTTTAGAGTAATTGGTATAGACTACACTTTCCAGAGGTTATGAAAGCAATTAAATTTCCACAACTTTTGTCTTCCCAGTAAATTAAGTATTCAAGTAAAATTGAGACCAAAAGGGCTTAAAATCTGTTCCTTGGCGTCTAAAACGTAAAATGCTACCAATGGGTAGTCTATTGATTTATTTTCCTTCCTAAGCTAGCAGCTTAAGCCAAATATAAACAGTTGATTTTTGATACTTTCATAAACAAAATATAAATAAAACAGAAACTGTAAAAAGAAAGAAAATGTTCTTGAATACCCCTCCTAATTTATGGATCCATTATGGAAAAAAATAATGTCACCAGTTCTATTATTATTTATATATTTCATCCATGGCGTGCCTTTAAGGCAATTCTTCTATTAGTTTGCTTCCCTCGGTGAAATCGGAAAATGCATTTTTCTAATGCTCTAATCTTCCGACCGTTTGTATCCAACGAAGGACGTTTCCCATCTTGGAAAGCTGTAATTTTCTGGTATTAGACTAGAATGGACTTTAATATCTGAGAAAAAAACCTTTTGCCATGTCTCATGTCTGTAATCAGAGGATTCCTGCTCACTGGAACAGTCTCGGAATACGTAGAAACCGGTGCTTATAATACATGATAATTTAATATACACTATTTATTTCCACCACTACTAATCTCTTTCTCTCTCTCTCTCTCTCTCTATATATATATATATATATATATATATATATATATATATATATATATATATATATATATATATATATATCTTCCAAACGAGAGATATGTTTTGTTTTTATATTCGAAATCTTAAGAAAAACTACTTTTATTTACTTTTTTTTATTTATTTATTTGATTTGTTTTTAATTCATTTCTGACTTTAGACTTTCCAAGATTACAACAATCGATAATTTAATATTTTTCCTTAAAATAAAAAAACAGTAATTACTTTAAAACCGAAAATTTCTAAGGAATAAAATGAATAAGTTGTGCTAAAAAATTATTTGTTTACTTATTTATTAGGGTTCATTACAGGTGAGTTATAAGTACTTGTGAAACTTATTAACTTGTACACACAGTAAAGGACAAATAAGACCAATTAAGTTTAACTTAAGTCAGAAGGTTCTTTTATAGGGGTCAGAATAAATAGATGTGGAATTTAAGTATTATTATGTTAACTAAAGTACTACTATGGTATAGACATCAAACAATTACTATAGAAGCACACGTTTTAAGGAAAATAAAACTTGATTCAAGGAAGTATGTAATTATAATGTCTATTTTATTTCCTTAGAAGGAAATTTCTTTAATAGCAGGTTTTGTTTTTAGCCTGCAACAAGATCGCATGTAATTGCAGGCCTACCTTCTCACATTTTTTTCCGTTTAATTGAAACAGATTTTTAAATTTAGTTTAAGATTATTTTACTGGTCAATCTTTTTTAGTATACCCTAATTAACCCCAATACACACACGTTATCATTGTGTAGTTGACCGTGGAGAATTCTTAAGGAATGTTCCTTTAAAATATTTTGATTTTGGTTTATAGGTATATTCAAGCCCATATTTTACTTCTGCATGATCAGGGATATTATTTTATATTTTAATAATATCCATCAAGGGGGTATCTATGGTAGGATTTGCCAACTACCAAGGAGAAGCTTGGAATATTTATTAAGTGGATATTTATTTACTTTATGCTACTGACGCTTGTCGGATGATGCTACCTACAAAGGTAGTCCTGAAATTTGCGAATCCAGATATAATTGCGATAAGGATCATTAACGAGTACCTTACGTCGCACAGGCTTGGCTCGGGAACGCCCTTCGACGTAGTCTCCGAAGGACGGCATTATCAACGGTTTTAAAGAGGCTCCTGCCGGGCTCGGAACCCGAGATCTTGCGTTTAGTAGGGTGTCATATTAATTAATTATGTTGGTTGGCTGTTCTCATTTCAAGATGTTGAAAGGACTAATTGCAAAACAAAGTTTGAAGCTGAATACACCAATCAATAAATGTTTATCAGCTTGATGTTCTTATAAAAACATAGTTTGTACTTCATTCTATATCTTTGGCATTTCCATGCAGTAAAGACTTTCCAGAATATTTTTATTTTATTTAAAGTTATCGTTATTACCTTCTAATACAATTTTAAATTAGAAGATAAGATGGAAATATCGACTTGCATTTTTATTTCCATCTGTGTAAAATGTTTAAGAAAATTTTAAAGAAATAATTAGAAATAATGATTAAGTTTAGCAAACATAACAAAATTATAGAGCGAATATGAACCAATATCCGCTTGTTTTTGTAGACTCTCTTGTTCTTAAAAACTGACATTCGTTAGACTTCAGTGAATAACGCCTCTATTCGAAACACCATTAATTCTGCGGAGTCAGTTATTTTTATAATGTCTTGAGTCATGTAGTGTTTTAGTCACTTCCATTTCTTAGTGGCTTTATTTTATTTCTTTATGACAAACATTTGACGAGGGTATTTCTTCAGGAAACAATCAGAGCTCGGAAAGATGTGTTCCTCAATTGAGCGACCAAATCGTCGAGTCAGCTAGCCCATGCACTGTCCCGTCGCTTATATTTTTACGCCTTTTAAGTCACGTACTCTGCTCTTTTAGCCTTTCGTGTCGTGCTTGTGTTCTCGCTGCGTTAAAAAATAAAAAGCGGGTAGGAATAAATACAAAAGGGAGATTCAGAGGAAAACAAATTGCTCAATACAGTTCAAAAGATTTAAAAATTCTTTCAGATATTCAAAAGGTCAGCTTACATAAACGATTATCTGTAGACTTGTTTATGAATGTGTTTGTAAATGTGTTTATGAAAGTGGTTGTAAAAAATGAATACACAGCAAAATGGATTTATTTTTCCTTTACGACATGTCTACCGATTTTAGCATCATTTGTTTTGTTTTTTTTTCTGAAAAACTACATTATTCTAACAGTCTCGAGCAGCAGATTAATACGGTTTAATTTTCGAATATATTCGCACGTCCATCATGTATCACAAGATGGTTACAAATATATATATATATATATATATATATATATATATATATATATATATATATATATATATATACATATATCTCAATTTTGAGTTACGCATACCGTTGGAATCAGAATAATAAAACCTGCAATGCGAGAATCTAGTCACAATAGTATTAATTGTTGCGTCCGTTAAGGCGAAATTGATCATATTATTTTATGGAGTGGATGATCGTTTTAACGCAGGTAGAGGGCTACTTCTCAGTTACAGTTAGTACCTACCAGTCGTAGTAACTGCTCAAATGGTAGAATATTTTATATCAAAGACTATATAAGTAGCTGTTTGTATGTAAATGGTAAAATTGAGAATGCAGTTTAAACTTCACATGTGATTATCCAAAAATAACTTTTAGTTATAACATCTTCTAGCCAACGTGCAATGTATATTTGTAGCATACCTCGTCGATTTTGGGGTCAGTGCAGATTTATTTTGGAGATCTCAAAAAGATTGTCTCTCCTTCCATAAGACTGCCACTGATTTACATTCCTGTTTTGTACCTAAGAAGAGGTTTCAGCGTAAACGGAATTGGAATTTATGTGGGAAATAATTCAGTACAGATTAAAAATAGGAACTCAATGTTATTTATAGTTCTTTCTTCCTTTGGTATAAGTACCATTACTCTGAATTTTATCAAAATATATTATATAAAGGTGTCCGTATAAAAACTTATTCATTTTATCTTGCTGAAAAGTTTGCTCCTGCGCTTCATTCACGGTAACTTCAAACTATACTTACTGAAACCAATGTCTCAGTTTTCAGAGTTATAGTTAAAATTATGGTTATTCTTTAGCGTTTCTTTGAAACACAGTGTTTCTATAAAAAGAAACAATCTTCTGTAAACGGTTAGTCTAACATATAATATGTTTACTGATTACACTAAAGTTCATGATCTTAACCCATCGAAACAAAGAAACTTTACAATCTTGACTATTTGCTGATATGTTTTTTTCCCTCATAATATGAAAACTGTGACCTTTCAATTAGTATATCAAAAATAACGCAATTCGCTCTTAGTACTAATAGCTATGTTTTAGTTGCCAACCAATGGATGGCATTCAACCTCACTCAAGACATACAGCGACCTACAGACATATATCGTCGTGAGCTATAAATGAGAAGAGCGAATAGATACGGAAGGCAGTGGAAGTTCCGGTTCCGACTTCCTAAGAATATCTTGGACTGCAAGGGTACAATAAAATATCCAGTCACCATTGGCGTCCTCTGTCTTCTAATAATAACGCACGAGACTGCTATACCCCATAAATTTTGTATTTTTAGTATACTTTTAACCTCCAGTTTTTAATAGAGTAACTTTTCGAAGGGTTTTATTGGAACTATATATATATATATATATATATATATATATATATATATATATATATATATATATATATATATATATATATATATATATACATATACCGCCCGTAAAGAAGAAATGTGCCACAATACGAAAATTTGCGTTAATTTTCTTATAAGACTTCAAATCAACTCGTGTTTCTTTAAAAAAAAATCCAGATTCTTAATCCATTGTTTTACGCTGGAGAGAAGTCGGTTTTTCACAGAGTTTATTTTAGTTAAGCAAAAATATCCTTTAAAATTTAAGTTTTTTGGATTGTGGCAGTCATCTTCCGTTGATATATATATATACTAATTAATAATTAAAGCTAAAATACTCGTTTCCCTGGTTAAAGGTCATTGATTAATTGTTATATATTCATAGATTCTGGCCTTTCCCTTTTATAATTTTTTCAAGATATTTCATGTAAGAGACCACCAGTTTTTCATCATCTAAACATTGTATTTTCAAATTATGCTCAGGTATGTCCAAGAATTATGGAATCCCATCTCGAGTTCCCCAATTCAAAATTAGAATCTGCTGATTTTTGTTATAAACAATAAGTTTTGTAAGCAATTTCTGTGATTCCATGATTTTCAGTTAATGAATTATAGAGTAATTGATTAAACAAATTGCTTACATTTTATTCTTTGTTTCACAATTTGACTAATATGGTAATTTTTGGCACATAATCTTATATTAACAAGGCTAATGTAGTAAATATAAGATTATACAATTCATCTGTGTAATACTCTCATAATATTGTAACATCTTATGTGGATTAAATAATTTTTATTCGAATAAAAATATTATTTTTCAATGCCACACAAACTATGAAAACACAAATAATTAAACAGGTTACAAAAATTATCACTTTGTAACTACACAGAAACACAAAAGTAACTACACGGCATGAGCTTCAGAACAAGACTAACTCATGTTGATTGCTCCTACTATTTAGTCTGAAGAAGAACTGTCTGGAAGGTTCTTGGCTTAGATGGAACTTGAAAATCATAGTCACAAACATGAACTGGAACAGTTTGTTCTAACTGTTACAAGAAGTCTAGATCCATTTAAAATCATATGTTTTTTGTTTTGTTTTGTTTCATGTTACAATATGATTTATGATGAATATCATATTCCTAGAGTGTACAGTATATATTTTAAAATTTGTGCAACCAATGAAACTTTTTATCAAATGGCATTCATTGTATAAAAATGAGTAAACAATCCATATATCCATTTCAGGCATCAACAAAAATTTTTTTATTACTTTCAAATAATATCGGATTTGGTCATTGCTTGGCTTTGTCGTTACCCTCAAAAATATATTATAATTAATTATATATTTTTATTAATATTTTATTAAAATATATTATAATTTATAATATATACAACTGGAATAATATTAACTTTGGAATATATAAATGAAACTTATTAAAATCTTATTTTGGATAAATTGAGTCAAAATAAATAGCTAAATGTTTCTGATATTTTATATGATTTCTTGCCTATTATTATTGTTGTATTATTTTTATCCAGATATTAAATTGATGGTTTTATCTATTTTTAATGATTTATTCATATGTAATGAATAGTTTTAAAATTTTAAACTTGCTGAAATTATGAGAGCATTTTCTAATATTTTAAAATTTGAGTAACTGCTAAAATTGCATATCACTTGGAGGGATTACATTATTTTTTGTGTACCTGATATGTAGAACACAGTCATCAAAATTTATTTATTTGTCTAATAGAAATGTATTAAATATAACTAATGCATATTGCCTGCATCTGGAAACGCTTTTATGGCCTAATAAATTTAATTTTAACTCCTTACTACTATTATTATATTGGTCCTTACTACTGTTATGTTGGTCCTTACTACCATTATATTGGTAACTAGTAAGGTTGTAAATAAGCACTCATGTTTCTATTATAAAATTCACTAATAACTGTTGAACCTTGTACTTTAAGGGTTAGTATTAATCTTAAAATTTTTGTATGACACGAATTCTAATTTTAGTAAAGCTTTAGGTTTAATCATGCATTTATCACTGATACAATGATCTTTTTATAATTTGATTCCATATAATAAATATATTTTTTTGTTAACACAATCTTAAGAACAACTTCTCTTACAATTTTTTATTATATATATATATATATATATATATATATATATATATATTTTATTTTATTATATTATATTTGGATTGATTAGGTACGAATTTAAAATTTAATGTTTTTTAATTTTTTAATTTTATAATGTATCCAAGTAAGTCTTTTTTCCATCTCCATTTTAACAATAATAACTCAACAATGGAACCTATTTCTTGAAGGATTAGATACAAGGTTCTGTGCATTGATTTCATAATAATGTGAAAGAGATTTTATCTCTAAATTTGAATTGGTATTTTTGATATAGTATTGATAAAAGTTTCACTAGAATTGTTATTTATATGTTCCATGAGCATAATATCACAAAATAAATAATAGGAACAACAACAAAATCTAGTTTTAATCAATTTGTCCTAGGCTTTTAGTTAACGGAATAGCCAACAGATGGCGCGCATGGTACAATCGTATAATGGTGTGAATTCAGTTACCACAGTAGACAAAGTTTCTTACTTCTATTCAGAAGGCGAGTAATTTTAATATACCGCTCATTCGGAAGAAAAATAGCACAATACGAATATTTTTGTTATTGTTTTAAAAACTTCAAATTATCTTTCTTTCAGAAAAAAAAAAAAAGATTCTTAAATACAATTTTAACAGATGTGAGAAGTCGAGGCAGTCTTGCTTAGAGTTTAAAGATAATATTAATTTCTTTAATATTTTATTTTAAAGATAATAGTAATTGCTTGAAGCAATTTGCTTCTCCTGCTTAATTTCAGTTTTTTGGATTTTGTTATTCTTGTTCTAAACGAGCGATATGTATTTCGTATGAGAATTTGTTTTATAAAACAACTTTTTATTTAGTACCTACTCTTTATGTATTCCAGTTTTTATTAAATTAATATGATAACGGTTACTTCTTAGTTATAAGTTAATATCTTTGTTTTAAAGACTTTATTTCGTTCATAATATGTAGTTTTAAGTCGTAATGACGGTACACCCTTTAGAACTAGTAACACTTTAATTAAAAATAAGAAATTCTTCGTTGATAAATAAATAAATTTTTAAGATATTACGTTAATATGCATTTTCGCTTAAACCAAACAAAAGAAACAAGTAGTTGCCTCTCTGTTAATCTGTTTTCTTTGTGTTGTCGGTTTCTTTTGACAAATCAAAGCAGCGAATAAACACTTGTGTTGGTCAACAGTAGGTATATTTTCTACCATATTTTAGGTTGTATTTATAATTCAAAGCTTCATTATTTATTATTCTTTTAAAATGATTTTAGAATAAATATTACTATATAGCTAAAATATTTCATTATAGCTCAGTTATTTTTTGTATCACTAAAGGACGAATTAATATTCATTAAAAATATGGAAATTTATGAATATTAATTTATTAATAATTATTTTTTACTTTTACCAATGATTTTTTTACCTGAAAATTGTTTAGTTTCTGAAATGGGAAACTCATATGAAGCGCAACAGGAATAGCGAGAAGTTAAGAAGACAAAGGAAATTTCGAGTTTTTAATTCGAATTTTCAAATCGAAAAAAAATTAAATATTTTTATTTTGTTAATAATAAATTAACAATCTCCCATTTTCCATTTTTTTGTGTTTTTTTAACCCTCTTCCATGAAACAATAAAAAATTAGATGAAAACTGAGTATAATTTTTAAGCTTATTAATATCTTCAGTTTTTTTTTTTTCAGTAATAAAAGCTATATGCTTATTCAAATAAGTTATAACAGTGGAGCAACCTGGATTACTATCGGGGAGCCTTAAATCATTTTATTGAATTTTAGAAAAGAATATCCTGTTACATCTATTAAGTACACAATTTACTATTATTTATTAGACAATGGAATTAAACAATGGAAGTAAATGGAATAGTGCTGCTTAAAATTCAAGCTCAATTCACTATGTGATTTTAGTGAAAAAACAATTTTCTTTCTGTTTCTGGTGGCTTCAGTGAGTTATAATCCCATCTATATACCCTACCTGAATTTGTTTTGCCTACAATAACCGCATAATGCACAAAATTGATGAAAATTTAATGCTCTTTTGAATGGTAAAAACTAAGATTTACCATTCAATTCTATTTCTTTTTATCTATAGAAGATTTTCAAGGAAAAGACATTTTTTTGTTTTTAAATTTCAGGAATTTTTAGGTCGGAAAATTGATGCAAAATCACTGGTTATTTTTTGTTTGTAATTGTCCGAAATACCCTGAAACCACTGCGATAATAGATGCCGAGTACTTAAAAATGTTTTAACTTAGCTTATTTCGAATGTAGAATAATTCTTTCATAATCAGAATATAATAACTTTAATAAAAATAGGTAAATTTAATTATTATTTATTTATATTTTTTTACACTTCCTTAAGACATTTTAGGCAGCGGGTGGCTTTATTGGTAAGACATTGAGTTGCTACTCGAGGTTCCAAGTTCAAAACTGGCTGGGAGCAAGATATCTTTAATATTCTGGCACAGATCGTCGGGTTGGTCGATAGACCCTCCTGGGACAAACCCAGCCTCAAAAATGTGGCTACTCTAAATTTAAAAACTAAGGGGGGAAAACCTGACGCTTGAGCGTAATCACGGTCAAATCTCCTCCTTCGAAAAAACAGTGTTTCCTTACACTGTACTGCACCCAAGACCCTTCATGGGTTATAGATTTTTTTTAGGATCTTTAGTTTCCGTTTTGATTATTTACGTTCCCCCAATCGCAATGTATTTCTTTATGTTTTAATAATATTGTTATTTTTCACTTATATAAGTTTATATAAGTACCAAATACGTAAATACATATTAGTCACATTAACATCGCTTCATATCACTAAGACGCAGCGAGGGAGATAAAAAAAAAATAATAATAAATAAAAGAAGAAGGAAATAAACAATTGACGTCACTTTTAGCTATTGATGTGTTTACGTGGCCTCTTGACACGACCTTCGTAGTTTCATTAATTTTAGAATTATTCTATCATGATAAGCAAACTGGGTGTAATTGTTGATTATTGTGAAAAACGTGGGATGAATTAAGTATGATTCTTATATTTAGTTCCCTAATTGTTTAAATTAATATTTATGTAATGCTAAAGATTAATATTTCAAATTATAATATTTAAATTAATATTTACCCTGTTAAAGATGAAACTTTATTGCAGTTCATTGGAACGGACATTCGAGTGATATAAAATAGTAAAATCCCCTATCACACATTTAAAAATTTATCATTTATCACTTACATACATTTTAAAAGATCGTATTGTAATTTTTGAGATTCAGGCACCTTGAACCTGATTAATCAACCATGAACAAGCTGTAAAATTATTTAGTTTTTTTTACTTTCACTTACATAACTATTCATGAAATAATATAATACGGGAAAGTATTGATATCGTGAAAAATTTGGACTTCCGTTTTTTAACGGATATACACGTTTTGGGGTCCCCTGAAGCCAAATAATGAATTTCCGCGAAATTGTCTGTGTGTGAACAGACTAGCTCTAAAATTAAAAACCGTAGGAATTTGAAATTAGGTATTTGATTTATGTACATGTATATGTCCGTGATGTGAATACAGAAATATCATAAAAATGATCAAACGGAGGGGTATTTTATTTAATAAATTTTGTCTCATTTTTAGGTATTTGGCAATGTTCTCAGAAACGGCTCTAACAATTTTGATTAAATTCGTCATGTTTATGATTCTTCAATTATGATGATCATGAATTTTTTAACATCAGGTAGGTTTTATCATAATAGAAATGTTCTATTTATTTATGTTAAATGCTAGGAAAAGTTTTTGTTTTCCTATAAAGTACCTTTCATTTAGTGTATATGGAGAAATTAACTGTCTCGGGTAAGGCCTCTAATTAAGAAATGGATAAATATGAAACATGAAAAAATCAATATGCATAGACTGGATAAAAAAGAAAAATGTTCCGACAACTCTTAAAACACGTTGAACCAACGCATGCGAAATACGCCTTTAAAGACAGGCCTTTGTTTATAATTAAAGGCTTTTTTCTCATGCGAAAGAGTTGTCAACATATTTTAGAACATAATTAAAATAATTTGATTCCCGAGTAATTAATGAAGTTTTCAACATCTAAATAGAGAACCATAAAATCAGACGCGAAGGAGTATTATGGTTGCATGCGGTTATTACCACAATACTGTTTATTTAATAATAAAAAAATGTTTTTTACTTTATGGAGTAAATTGACTTACGCGATTCATCAAACTAATTAATTCAGTGTACAGAGTGAAAAACATATGGTAAAAATAATCTTTAGCAATTATATATTAGTTTAACAATTATATAGTTCCTTTGTAGCTTGCCTTTGTAGATTTCTGATTGAAATATAAGTTGGTTTTAGAGGAACAATAATCATTCTCGGTTTCTGGAAAGGCATCAGAGACAAACATTTGAAAATTATGTTTTCATTTACTCTGCGAGCCATAAATACACATATCGACTCACCTTCACGATATATTTACTGAAAGCAAATCGCAGTAAAAAAAAAACAAGCAAAATGTAAAAATAACTCGACTGTTGATGAAAATTAGGTTTTTTTTAAGGCCCTTAAAAATAAAAAAATAAACAATAATGAATCGAAAAGTACTGAGAACTTTCAAGTTTTGCAATACAAATCATAATACTCTATATTTTTCAAAAATAAGTAAATAAATGTTTAAATGTGAGGTGTTGCGCGCATCGCACCAGATTTATTTACGATATAATCTTCAATAGTAAATTTACTAAACTTAAAACTTTAGTTCAGTAATAAATTTCTGAATGAAATATAAGTTGGTTTGTGTTGGAATATCAATCGTCGGTTTTTGGAAAGGTAGGTAGGTATTAGACAAAATTTCGAAAATTAGGTTTCAATTTATTGCGAGTTTTATAAGCCACTTCTATCGATTCCCATCCTCTACATATTGAAAAAAAAAACCTTGACTGTTAACGAAATAGTGTTTTTTTTAGGCTCCTTAAAAAAATAAATAATAATGAATCGAAAAGTACTGAGGAGTTATAACAGAGAATAAAAAACAAAAAGAAGTAAATAAATGTGGAAAAAGCAATTTTCTGTGAAGTAGCTTAATGGCGTTTACACATTTATCTAAGTAGGTTGATAAGTAAATGTTGTTCGTTAAGCGCATCGCACCATATTTTTATAACTATTTTTATTTTATTTTTTAATCTTAAAAGTTATTTTAAGCATATCTCATTAAATAACATTATATTTTAGCCATAGGATGCTTGAGTTTTACTGAACATACCTGGACATCCAAATAGTGATATTGCCTCTTGGTACTTATTTTATTGAAAGGCGTAGTTATTACCCAAGGTGTAGTTATTTAAAGATATATCGCCCATTCACCGTTTATATTTGGACATAAAATTTTGATTATTTATCCGACTGTTGATTAACTGCCGTTAAATATAGGGAGGCGTGATGGCTCTTCTCCATCATTGGGCGGAAACACGATGCTGTAATTTTTTTTATAATTCTTTTTATCGTTTTGTTCTTCATATCCTTCTTGAAAGGCAGTTTGTGTCAGGCGGAAATTCTTTTAATTTCTTCGTTGGAGTGAATAATATCTAATCTGTTTAATTCACAATTGAAAGGATTTATTTAATTTGTATTGTTCTCTTCCATGGCGAGAACGGAACAGTATGAGTTTGGCGGGAGGATGGTCCAAAAACCTAGGTGCTCTTCCTTCCGTACGGAATAATTAAATAAAATAATGAATGAATTGAAGGAATTAAAGGAAAAATATATATATAGGAAGGAAAATAAATAAAGGAATAAATGATAAAAAGAATGATTTTTATTATATTCATGCAAATTACTAGAGAAAATTATTCATTCCACAATGAATATCACATACTTTTAGGGCACCCTGACGTTGATCCCAATCGGTAAATGAATATAATAGGTGAGAATGAAACAATACATGTCCAATATTGGCCAATTTGTGTAACACTCGTTTATTGATGGGTACCGGGTACCTATACAACAAGCGTTATCTCGTCTTCAAGATTTTTCTCTAAAGTTGATCCCAAATCTAATTTTCTTCTTTGCATAGGTCGCATGTAGGGGTTTGAAGAAATTTTAGGGAATATGTGTGTGAGAACTTTCAGTGCCCTATTCTTAGCACCTACAAAGGGTAGTTTCCTGTCTACACGATTTTCTGTTGGAGGTGGTCCATTCGCTCGGGTTCTTCTTGATGGCCTTCAGTTTGGCCTCTTCTTGGTTCCATTTTACCTGTCATATTTTATGGATTTTAAGATTAGGGCCACACATAACATCGGTTTCACTCCCGCTCCGCTCCCGATTCGATCTCGATATACGAGGGGTGATCAAAAAGTTCCAGGACTGATTTTTTATTAATTTATTTAAAAAATCTACAGGCTATTGGACGTCGTCCCCTTCAAAGTACTCTCCTTGGGAAGCTGTACATTTTTCCCAACGATGTTTCCACTGTGTGAAGGACTTTGAGAAATCATCTTGTGAAATGGTGTGTAGCTTTTTGAATGTCATCTACGGACTCAAATCTCTTTCCCTTCATGGGTCTCTTAAGTTTTGGAAACAAGAAAAAGTCTGCAGGGGCAAGGTCAGGTGAATATGGAGGCTGGGGAATGACCGTCATTCCATTTTTGGTGCAGTAGTCGCGAATGAGCAGTGCGGAATGAACAGGCGCATTGTCATGATGCAGCACCCACTCACCGCTCCGCCACAACTCTGGTCTCTTCCTCCTTATTGCCTCGCGCAAATTTCTCAGGGTTTGAAGATAACGAAAGCGGTTAATGGTCTCACCTCGTGGAAGAAATTCATGGTAAACAACACCCTTCCTGTCGAAAAAAACAGTAAGCATGACCTTGACGTTTGATTTGACCTGACGTGCTTTTTTGGGGGTTGGGGAGGATTTTGTCTTCCATTGTGATGACTGGACCTTCGTTTCCACGTCGTAGCCATAAACCCACGTTTCATCTCCAGTAATGACTTGTTTTAAGAAGTTTTCATTGTCATTTGCCATTTCAAAAAGTTCCTGACAAACTTGAACTCTGTGTTCTTTCTGCTGCTCAGTCAACAGTCTCGGAACAAACTTTGCAGCCACCCTTCTCATCTGCAAATTTTCTGTTAAAATCTGTTGACACGAACCAAATGAAATGTTCAATTCTTCAGCCATCTCACGAATGGTTAGTTGACGATTAGAACGCACGAGACTGTTCAATCTTGCAACATGATCGTCGTCAGTCGAAGTTGATGGGCGCCCTGAACGAGAATCATCTTCACACGATGTCCGGCCTTCCTTGAACCTTTTGTACCACTCATGACACCTTGACCGACTCAGACATTCATCACCGAAAGCCACTTGCAACATTTGAAAAGTTTCAGTAAACATTTTACCCAACTTCACACAAAACTTTACGCAAACGCGTTGCTCTTCCTTTACATTCATTTCACAAAATCGCCGAACACAAAAAACTTTTTTTTACGAAAACAGCAGTAACTTTGCAATGAAGAAGGTTATCAACAAACTGAATAAAAAACCGAGCTCAGGAAGAGTCACGCTAAACAATGCTGCCAACCGCACTGCTCTATGACACTCCATTGCCGCGCAATCTCAACAGTCCTGGAACTTTTTGATCACCCCTCGTACCTCATTCACACTATCGGTCCGTTCCCGCTCCGATCTCCTAACGTCTTATCATATTCACATTATGTAATTTTGTAATTTTCCTTTTTGCCAACACCTCCCCTACCCATAAATAATTTAATTTTTTTTTAATTTAACTTATTCTGTCGAATGATTATTTACATTTAAGTGTTTAACATTTACTATGATGCAGATGTAATTTTGTAATAATTAAAACATTTTGAGCTACCGATAACATTGATCTTAATTAGTGTAATTCTTCATATTAAGTTTACAAAAATCGATCATGTATAATATTAATATTGTAACGTTACGAACTATACTTCTAAAGCAGAAATCAACGACAGAAGGTCCCTATTATTCATTAAATATAAATTAGAAAATATAGAAGACAATATTGATATATAAGTTTTTTCGGATTGATTCTTACCATTAAATTTTATATTCATTGGAAGTAATATGAAGGTAGTATTCGACTATCGAGTCAGTGTTCTCTTAAAGGTTAAATTTATGCTCTTATAATACACACAATTATTGATTGATTGAACTTGATGTAACATTTCAGAAATGTAAATGAGACAGTTATCTTTATATGACTAATTTATCACTTTTAAGTTTTCAGTTTTCTTTTATTAGATTGATAGCTTTAAAAATGGCTATAATTTTTGTTTAGTTTGTTTAAAATTCAGGCATTTCCGTATATTCATATGTTATTGTAATGAATGAAAATACATATAGTTTTTGCAGTATTGTTTAAGAGTTATACATTTTTAATGAATTAATCAAACTAAATTAAACTATTGAAGGTAGCAGGATACCTAAATATGTAGTCTGTCTAATATGTACATCAGAAATATATATATATATTATTTTTTATCATCTCTTGTGAAGTATTGTATTAATATTCTTTAGCTACTGTTTGTTGTTTCAACTTTCAAGGGCTTCTCAAAGGAAAAATTGAGATGTTATTCGATACGAAGTTTGATAAAACCACGTGCTTGACCTTTATTAATAGCGTTTGTCTTTTACATAATCTAATTTAGAGGAATTTTCCACAATTCTGTATTTTCTTTTTGGTAAAAAATTACTGCATCCTTCCGTTTAGTTAGGAATGTAGGTATTAAGTTGGTTTTAATTCCAATAAATCGAATTAACTTCATCATATTATATATCTTATAGCAAATCAAAAGCAGTGGTTTAAAGGCATCATGAAATACTGATGCTGGATGGAACACAAATACCAAGGCATTTAATACCTCTCTAAGTATTAAATGCCTTGGTATTTGTGTTCCATCCAGTTCAAGGCTTCATTATTACCCTCACTTGGATGTATTAACTTTAATTGCTGAGCTTACCGTTAAACTAAATTTACAATTAATTAATAAATTAAGGTTGGGTTAAAATACTATCTACATAATTATTTGCTTGTAGCAGGAACAAAAACGTGTTGAATGCTTAAAATTTCAAAGCTTTAGCCTGAGGTACAGATATGTATATAAGTATATTCATATTAGTAATATACTTTTTTACTTTCACTTACCTATATATGAAATATTTGAAAAATTTCGGCTTCCGGTTTTCAACGGAAATACACGTTTTGGGGTTCCCTGAGTTCAAATAACCAAGTCCCGAGACCAGGGGGGTGGGGCGTGGGGGCTAAAACCCCCTCCAGACGACAGAAAGAAACTTTTTTTCTATAATTTAATAAAATTATTTAAGATCCCCCCCGACAGTAATTATGGTTGTGCCACTGTTATAATTGATTAACTACTCGAATATGAATACACATGAACGGATATGGTTGAAATGAATATATATGATCATAATATGTTTAATTGAAAGATTCATTTGATCCATGAAAAGTTTATTTTCTCAATCAGCACCGTTGGTTCTTCTATTCAGAACTACTAATAGTTCTAGGATTTATAGTTCTAGAATCATGCTCCTTAATCCAGTAGCGTTAATCCATATCATGGATTATCTGTTGGGAGTATTTTTAGTCAGTATTTAAGCAGAATACCTCATAAACACTAAAGTCATTTCATAAGACCAAGGCAAATGTTTTCCTTGTCGACATTAAATGGAGATAAAGTGCCTTTAGAATTCATATCTTTATTGCCGGGTATATACAGAGAGCTCTTGCTTTAAGCATAGTCTCTTCGTGTCGTTTCTGCATTATCTTAAAGCAACGCTTCCAAATTATTAGATCATTTCAAACAATGGCTCTATGTTTAGATAGTGATGTAATGAGGAGGGGGTGGATTCCTTGTTTTGACAATTGGTGAACAATATTGTGAAAGTACATTTATCATTGAAGAAGACACTTTCCTTTTGAAGATGAAAAAGGACGTCAATCCAACGTGTCTCTGGTTATTTAATGTGTTCAACAAAAGCATTCTAATTATGAAAACTTTTTTTTTTTTAATTCCCTTAAATTCAGAATTCCCATGATAGACACGTGGCTGTTTTTATAAGGATATTTTCGTTTGTTCATAGTCAATTTTCTCAGCTTTTATTCGCTAAGCATGTACAAAAGAAATATAATTAATGCAACATTGTTTTGAAGACTTATAAACATTTTTATGATAATACTTTTCCAGGATGAAGATCCATCGTTCATTTTGTTAGTTACAATTTTATTAACAATCCCCCGTTGATTTCCTGTTTGGAATTTATTCATGTTTCAATCTCATTTCGAAATCTTTTTTTAATTTTTTTTCCAACGATATCTTATCATAATCCTGATATAGGTAGGAACATGATGTTGTCCCACTAATAGTTTTTTAAATAGTTCATGCTATTTTAGTCTATAAAAGTAAACAGTCTTTCTGTCTGTTTTAAGGGCACACTTAAACTAAGATATCCTTATTTTCAGTCATGAATAGTGAGATAAACTCCGTGCCGTGTCTTGGGGTCAGATCTCTGGGTCACCAGGGGAAATTGAAATCGATCCGTGCAGTAACTGTCAACAAAGATATGGCGATGGTTGAGTTTCGGGGTATGTACCAAATTCTGACTGACGCTCGCACTATTTCTTTTATTTGAATTATTTATATACACATTGTCCCATTCCATTAAGTGTAAGGCATATTCATCTTTGCTCTTGCCTCAGAAACTTCAGGAAATTATTGCGATGATTGACATCATAAGCTTCGTTGTTTCGACAAGTTCAACCGTATCTCACAATCGCGATCAGACAACTATTTCTGCAGATAAACACTTCCAGGGCTTAGAGCAGGATGTTCCACCTCAACCCTCTACCAGGAAGTCACTTTTCAGAGAACTTTTTACTCTGCCGGAGAGAAAAGATGTTCAGCCTTCCTATCTGAAGAAGCCAGAGGGCTAGAACTCTGCAACGGACTTCTCAGGTGTTGATGGAGAACTTAGATCCGGGAACTAGGCATCTCGCTCGACTGGTACTTCAGGCGGATTCTCCAGTACATGACCCCCGTCGAAGAGTAAAGTCTGTTAATAGGTACCTGAGGAGGTGATGACGTTGGTGATTGTAATTGAGTTTATACTCTCAATTATGAATATAGTAATTAAAATATAATAAAGTCATTTAAAATATTTTAAAATTAATTGTGCCCATATTCCCATTTTTCTCTCTTTGCTGTAGCTGAAAAACTCAATAACGTAACGTTCAAAAACTTTATTAAGTTTTAGTAAAAGTAAATTTTATTAAATAAAAGTTGTACATAGAGCGATTTGATTCAGGTGCAGACTAGACTTATAATTTTAGAATTCCTTATGCCTATGTATTACTTTATTGTTAAAAACTACTGCATATGATGTTTATTGCTACTTTTATATTGTAAAATTAAACAACAACAAAAAATATATATATATGTATGGTTTACAATAGTTCTAACAAACTAACAGTTGGAACAAACTGTCATAGCACATATTTGTGGGTAGAATGTTCGAGTACCAACTACGACGGCCAAGAAGGTTCTAGAATGTTCTCCTTACGACTATATAAAAGAAGCAATGGACTGGAGAGTTAGTCTTGTTCTGAAGCTCAAGTCATTCTGCTCTGGTTCATTATTTCTGTGTTACAAAGTGATAATTTTCTATTAATTGTGTTTTGATTATTTGGTTGGCATTGCTAATTGTTATTTTTCTTTGAATAAAAATTTTTTTAACCCACATAAGTGTTACAATATTAATCTGAAAGTACAGTTTTAATTGAATTTAGCTGCTCCTAAAAAAAATCCAGTCTCGCAATCAGACTAATCACTGCACGGAAAACTCCACTGAACAGAGAGAATACTTATTATGCTACTTAATTATTTATTTATTTATCATACTACCCTTCCTTTTGGGCAATTGAGATTGTTGGAATAATAGAAAAACAATTCATTGCTACATTGTGTTAAGCGATGAGCAACTATGAGAAAATCAATAATACCGTAAAATGAGGTGGCTTTGTGACTAATGGGGTGACTTTGTGACCAGCCTATTTTTCTACATTTTTTGAAGTTCCCTTCTTAAAAAGAATCAGGTTAGGCAATTCAGTGTACGTGTCAGTTGGTCAGTAATGTGCTGCAACCTACTGGCCAATTATAACTTCTTTCATTCCATTTACCATGGTTCTTTATTTCAAAGTTTCAACTAAATGAAAACAATCAAACATATATTAAATAAAGCACCATGGTAAATGGAATGAAAGAAGTTATAAGTGGCCAGTAGGTTGCAGCACATTTCTGGCCAACTGACAAGTACACTGAATTGCCTAACCTCATTCTTTTTAAGAAGGGAAATTCAAAAACTGTAGAAACATAGGCTTGTCACAAAGTCACCCCATTAGTCAAAATGTCACCCCAGTTTACAGTAATGGTTTTAATTTTAATTTTAATTGTAAACAGGTCACTTGGTAAAACACGAGGCTTCTATGCTCCGAGTTCGAACATATGTTTTTCTGATCTGTTACAACAGCATCTGATCTCTGGAGTCTCACCTGGGGACTCACCCAGCATTCATACATTTTTCAAGGAATTATAAAGAAAAGATACCTCGGTTTGTGATCGTAGACGTCATCTTAGAACCTATCGCTCTACTGTTTAAAAAATCTGGTGCGTGCTCGCAACACACAACTTTCACTTACCAATTTACTTAGATTAGAAATTAATGCGTTTTGTTATTGCCACTTCTCAGATGAACAGAACGGCTTTAATTATGAACAATGGTCTGTCATTAAAGACGTACTCCGCATGCGTGGGCTCAACGAGTTTTATGAGTTGACTGAATATTTTTCTTTTTTTCTCCTCTTTATGTTTTCTTTATTTTTATCATATCTCATATTTAGCCATTTCTTATTTTTAGGCGTAACGAGAGACAGTTAATTTCTCCATGTAAACAAAAACAAAGGTACTTTATAAGAAAGAAACAAACAAAAAAGCCCCCCCCCCCCAAAAAAAAAAGTCCCCTCAGAACATTTTAATAACGATAAAGCTTACCTGGTATTAAAGAACACCTTATTTTCATTAAACATGACGAATTTGATTAAAATTTTTAAAGCCGTTTTTGAGATAATCGAAAAAAAGGTAAAAATTAGAAGAAAAAAGTCATGAAGTAAAGTGCCCCCTCCGTTTGACCAATTTTGGTGAAATGTTGGCTTTTACATATTTCGTATATACATACATCAAATACCTAGTTTCTTCAAAATCGTTAAAGGCATTTTTGAGTAAATAAAATATATTTACATCTGAAATTGGTACAAAATTTATTAGGTAAAGTCCCCCCTCCGGTTGATCAATTTTGATGAAATTTTTACAGTCGTTTCTCGGGTATATACATACATCACATACCCAGTTTGATCAAAATCGTTAAAGCGGTTTTTAGTAAATAAAAAAAAAACACGTGAATATGATACAAAATTTATTAAGTAAAGTCCCCCCTCCGGTTAATCAATTTTGATGATCTCGGGCATATTAATACTTCAAATACTAAGTTTAATTAAAATCGTTAGAGCCGTTTTTGAGAAAATCGAAAAGAACGTAAAAAGTTATTAAATAAAGTACCCCCTCCCTTTGACCATTTTGATGACATTTTTGCTGTCACATCGCGGGCATTTACATACACTAAATACCCAATTTCAGGTTCGCACGGTTTATAGTTTTTGAGCTAGTCTGTTCACACACAAACAGACCATATCGCGGGACTTGGTTATTTGGACTCAGGGGAACGTATATTTCCGTTGCAAACCGGAAGTCAAAATTTTTCACGATCGCAATACTTTCCTTACTATATATTTCATATATATGTAAGTGAAAGTAAAAGATGGTCTGTGTTTATTTTATAGTTTGGTTTTGCTATTACATTTCTATTTATACTCTTTGATATTTAGCCCCCAAATTAGTGGGCTAATTTAGGTATTTTTGAAGTTCTGTTCCAACGTGGTTTAGAATAGTTGGTAATTTTTATTTGTAAATTTTAAACATTAACGATAAGTTAAATGTTAATCAGGATATTCAGTTTGAATTTTTATTTTTTATTTTCGAAAGCCAACGCCTCGATCCAACTTGTGGATCTAAAAAAACAAATATATAAACCAGCCACTATTTTAAATATTCATGTATAATGCTTACCATCTTTTATATTATTATCAGTTCTGTAAAGTAATCATTTATTGTCATCCTCTAGCAAGTAATCATTTAATCAAGTAATCATTTATTGTCATCCTTTAGCATAGATACTCTTATATTTGAATTCCTATAGCCCTGATGAAGATCCGCAAGTTGGATTGAAACGTTGGATTTTCGAAAATTAAAAAAAAAAAAAAAAAAATTCAAACTGAAAATCCTGATATCAATATCATTTAACCTATCTTAAAGAATAACAGTTGACTATCTCTCACCTCTACTATTCTTAAAACATTTACATTTTCATTATTATTTCAATCTTGACTTATTAACCTCCCGGGTAAAAAGGGGGGGGGCGTGAAAATATTAATAATCATATTCTTTATAATAAATATTTGAAGCAAAGAAAGTCTATTAAACTTGAAAAATAATTGGCTTCTTGATTTTATTGACAAACGTGGCAACTTTACGAAGAATACGATAATTGCATTCAAATTTATCGGACCCGTTCTCTTAGCCTTTTTAGGACCAATAATAGGAAGCCTATTGGATTGGAGAAATACATTTAACAGATGGTCAAGACTGAATACTGGAAGAGGAAGCGATGGGATGTAGGAAGCGGAACAATGGTCCTAAATGGGGATATCAATGTTAACTGGATTACCGTTAGCCGGCGGAGGACACTGCTATAGGAAGCAGATTGGTCCATCAGGAAGTCAACGATTAAATATAACGGTATCTTCCAATCCAACTCAAATTAACGTCTGCAATAACTGTCAGTGAAAGTTCTGTGCGGGCGTTCCTTATGTCGTTCATTCCAATGTGGCCTTGCTATCGTTATTGCTCTGATACTATATCTAACTGCACAAATGAAACTATTTATAATGATATTTCCTTCAACTTCTTAAGGTTATTTATATAAATTTTGTTTTATTAGTCTTCGAATAGATTTCTTTGAATTCGGCTGTACATAGGAGTGAAACGAAAATCGAAAAGTTTCGAATCGATGACTGATTTTAAAATCAATTCGTAATAACTTGCGTGCCATAAAACTAAAATATTGTAATTTTAGTGTACTGTAAAGAGAGAAGTAAAGAGAAAAAAGAAAAATACTGCGGCGATGCGCGCATCACTCAACTTTCACTTACCAACTTGCTTAGATAAAAGTTTACATCTACATTAATTATATTTTTATAATTTTTTTTCTTATTTTTGTTTGTTATCCTCCATAAGGTATAGAGTATTAAAATCATTGCAAAACTTGAAAGTCCTCAATACGTTTCGATTCATTGTTATTTTATTTTTTACCCTAAAAAAATATTTATTTCATCAATAGACGAGTTTTTTTTTATTTTATTTTTTTACAGATTTTGTAATTATCTAGTGAATGGGAATCGATAGAAGGGGTATTTACTCCATACTTGGTTCTCATTAATCTTTTATTTTGTGCCAATAAACTTTTTTGTTATTTTTCTTTTCGCCAACCTTTTTTTAAAATATAGTTTATTTTTCTTTATCCCTGAGAAGATCCAGTAGATTGAAAATAATCAAATTTTATAAAGAATAACTTTTCAAACATAAAGTGTTGGCAATTATTATCATTGATATTTTACTTTGTGCCCGATTTGAAAAACAAAAACCAGTTCTTTATATAACATTTTTGAAAAAAAAAAAAAAAAAACCTAGCAAACTGTATAGAAAAAAAAATTAAAAATGTATTTCAGCAACATATCTATGACCACTAGATAAACTGAAAACTTGTCTACATTTAAAATACTGCACATTATGTAACAGTTCATGGCTACATCCTGTCATCCTGTCATACCTTCAGTCATCCTGAAGAACGCCTAAAAATTTAGAGATATGATATATTGACTTCTTCATAGTTAGCAGAAGGCTTATGAAATAAAACCAGTATACACAACTCATGTACATATATTCAACTTACCTCCTAGTGATTCCTTCTGGCCTTAGATATTTTCTAGCCTATAACTATAAACTAAAGTAAACATTCGTAAACAGGATAAACATAAGAAATATTGGAATTGTTCTTCGACAATTACGGTCACATCGGGATTTTTCTCTCATTACTTTCAACATACATAGTGACCTCGATTTATCTTAAACCATACAAAACTCCAAAGTACCGCTTAATAACTGTTATTATAACTTAGTTATAAGCTTAATAACTATTATTAAGAGGGAATATGGGAGTGAAGTCGCTGTTGGGGTTTCGCTTGACGAGAGAGGATTTCCTTCGACGTAGCATCTAGACGTGGCAACGCTGTTTGAGCACTAACCTTAAATTACTGTCAACTGTCACATCTCAGTCGTTTTACGGTCTACGTTTTATGATTTATAATCGTTTTAAAATGGACTGGTTTATACAATTAACCTTTACTTATTAAAGAAAAAACATTTCTTCCGTATCGTTTTCTTTTTTCACTTTAAAAATAAGATTAGTAATTTTTTTAAAATAAAATTTACTGACTTTAAACCGTATCAATCATTTCTATAAAATTACTTGAGCTACATGAAGACATTATACAGGAAATGCATTTTCTTCACAACTTTAGATATTCATAGATTGATTGTGTATGCACATAATCAATGGCAGTAAATAAAACCATAACGTTTTCTTTAAAAAAAAAAAAAAGGACATATGTTATTAAACATACATGTATCTGAGAAAAGGATCATCTGCCTCGATTTGATTTTACTTCTTAATTTTTATTACTATTATTATTTCTAGATTTTTTTCACTAACCATTTGTGCATTCTTGGATCTATTTAGTTAGTGTCGTTCGATGTTATCTTTGGGCAAAAAAGTTGAGATTGGAGAGTGATTGGGCTTGCCACTTAGTAATAATAAAGGTTCATTGCATCTTGTTCACATTCAAGATAACTGGCGCAAAAAAAAAGTTTTAAACATATAGGTTCAGCTCTAGTTTGCTGATAACGAAGCCAATCCTAATTAACTTTTTTTTAAATCTTTGTTCATACTGGGGATCATTAAAATTTGCGAAATTTAATAACCAGAGAGCAACTTACCATCAATCAATATTACTTAAATATTAGGGACATCATTTAACCAAGTTTTATGAGTACACTTATTTATTTCAATCAATGTTGCTAAATAGTTGTACTGCTACGTACGTAGGAATCAGTGGTGGATCCAGAAATTTTCTGAGGGGGGGGCCCACTTTTTTTTTTTTACATTTCATGAGTAATGAAGGCCCTAATTTAAAATACATATTAGTACACAATGACGTTGTAAATTACTGTAAATGTT
Organism: Aelia acuminata; assembly: GCA_911387785.2. Lineage (NCBI taxonomy): Eukaryota > Metazoa > Arthropoda > Insecta > Hemiptera > Pentatomidae > Aelia > Aelia acuminata. The sequence continues at coordinate 185,064,308 of OU426978.1, read as the reverse complement.
TAAATACAATTCATTTTCAATTAATGGACTTGAAAAATGACTAAATATAGCTCATTTTATATAGAAATAGTAGTACTTTATGAGTGTCCTCACCTCTCAGGGGGGGGGCGCCCCCCGCGCCCCTCCCCTGGATACGCTACTGGTAGGAATATAATATCGCAAAATTGGAAAGAAAGAAAATCAAACCAGGAAATCCTTGGTTCTGGTTACGGAGGAAAGGTTTGGGCATTCCTTATATTACTACTGATTTATTTGACATTGATGATAATAAATTTAAGTAAAGATGAAAAATTGATTTTTTTATTTTCCTCCTTGAATCTCTAGTTTATTCAAACAACTTTTCAATTATATGATAAAAATTAAATCAGAACCTAATAATGCAATAAAATTAAGTAATCCTTATTTTATTTGTTTTTAAATTGTACGTGTTTCTTTCAAGACCCTTTTTCCTTTCTTGGTACATTATGATAGCTTCGTAGTTTTTATTCTTAATTATAGGATTATTTATTTTATCTTACTTCTTTCTAAATTAATTCCATTAATTTAAATAAATTAATTATAGTGTTTGAATACAAGTTCCTGGTACAGTGTTTACTGAAAAGTTGTCTGTTTTTCCTCGTCTATATTCACTTTTCTCTCAGTCGATACTTACACGTATAATTTTAAAAAGTATTAATTGAACATCTGAATATTTTAATTCTATTGATAACTTCTTTATTTTATGTAAATTTTAAATAACATGTCAAAAAGTATAATAAAGATTTACGTCTTAAAGATTTGAAAGAATATTTGGATTTGAATATTATAAAACGAGTTTACAATTGAGTAGCATTAAAGCACAAAAATCAAATTAAAATTAAATATAAAAAGTTTTAGTTACTTTTGTAACTTAAAAAAGAGAAATTGCTTAGTAGATTTTCTTCATTCATTTCAAATCTAAGGAAAATCTTACTTTTTTCAAAAAATTGTATTGCTATAACTAAATATGATAATCAAAAAAATTAAATACTGAAAGCAGGTTTAGTTATATGGTGTAAGATGCAGCCACTAAACAAGCGAACATTAGTTCGTAATTCCTTACAACCATTAGCGACCACCTCACTCAAAGAAACATGTTGAAAAAGTAATTAAAGCTGTTTTTCATACCGAAAATAGAGCAAAGCTATTGTTTTTACATTGTACTAAGCCATATTGGCACAGTGGGTAATGTAGCAACAAATCATAATTTTTTTTTCTCAAGTACGATATAGGTATTTCTCTGTCTCTTGCCTTGGCACTGTCTGACTATCTAATAAATAAGAATGTTTGCTTAAGAGATTGATGTATTTATAAATAATAAAAAACTAAAAACCCCCTAACGTCCAAGTGTTTGAAAAAATGACGTGATCTCAACTGAAAAGACCCCGATAGCAAAAAGAATGGTCGAAAGCTGCGATCTAATGAAGTTATTGCAGGTCCTGATTTTAACTAAAAAGGACGCGAGAGTTGTCCGTCAGTTGTGAGTAGCTGTCAAAATGAAGAAAGGTTACATTCATCATGGCATTTTGGCCCATCCATGAAAGAGAAGCCGCGCTTTGATAGTTGTATGACAAAATCTGGTACATTAGTACCTACATGATCAGTAGCGACAGCAAGGGTTAACAGTGTTTCTGAATAAATCTACGGATTGGACGTACTTTTACTGGCGCTGAAAAGTAGGATCACAAAGAAAAAGATCGGTAACCGAGGCACGAGTTGCGGTAGGACTGACTCGGAGGAATTACGCAAGAGAGGAGCCGAGCGAGCAGCGGCCAGCGAGAGAGTGAAATTAAAACAAAATGAAAAGTGGATACCCCCACCATTGACCTTGGCCCCTCCCACCGCGGGGGGAGGTGGTGGGGGCAGCTCTGCCGGGGCCCCCGTCGGTAGCTTCAGTGCTCAGTCAGACGGCCATCGTTCGGGCCACTTCGGGAGAGCAGTCTCATGTCTCACACTGTTGCCTGACGTGTAGTGCGAGTGTTGTGCCTCTAGGATATTTTGACAAAACTCTACTTCAAGTGCCAGTTATGTCTGCCGCAGTCATGTCGTCCTCATTGTACGACTTCAGCGAACTCATCAAGGTTAGTTAGTTAGGCACTTTTTAATTTATAGAATGATTTTGCAGCTCTTGTTACATAAACCCTAGACCCTTGACGTTTTCGTAACTTATATTGCTAGGAGTGATATAGAGGAGTTACCTTTCCTAGCGTACCTTCTAGTAGTTCCGTTCACCTGGGTGTTGCTAAACTATTACAAACCAGTCATTGCGATTTCTGTTTGAATATCATCGACATCGTAATAGAAAGACTGTTGATCGATTTAGGTTTGCGATTCGCTTAGCAGCTATTGGAAACCTGCGGTCGTTACATAACCTCCATTCACCTTTCTCTTACTCTTACTCTGTTGCTGTACATTTCATTAAAATATATTTTTATTATTTAAGAAAATTAATCAAAATTTATTATTCACAACACTGTTGTCCCTTTCCTATCTTTGGACATTTTGAAATTATCAACCATTAACTATGATTTATAATTTTGGGTAAGGTTCTAGTTTTTTTACGGAGTACAATCTGTGTGTGTATACTGTCATCCATTTAGGGCACTTCAGAACATGGACCATCTGTCAACTGAAATGACTTTGGTGAACGCGAAGCTGGTGCGCATCTTTGTCCTTCGTTAGGGCAGCATGTGTTGTAGCAACAAGTGTTAGCCACCTGTTGGACTATCACAAACACCACCACACTCTGCCCTAACTCTGTCGTGCTTCCTTGTTATTTTTGGGATTTTTCCCCACAGTCTAATTAATGCTGAACAAATTCTACAATAATGATAGTCTATCCAAAAAAGTATTGCAGTTAATATTTTTTTATTTTAAAAACAAAACTACACGTTAAATCGAGATTTTATCAAAGTTGAATTGTTATCATAGGAATGAAGTTGTCAAAGCTATTATTGCATGGTTTAATCGCGTTATTGGATATTAATTTTTAAAGAAATGAGAGGCAGTCACCGTTAACTTAGATAATGAAGGAACTCTCTATGCATTGTTATCTTCTCAAAAGAGATAGCGCTTTGATTGATGGTCCCGGGGAAATTGTGTTTTATTATGAACCAGCATGTCCCCCGTCATGCAGCTATTATCGAAAAAATGCGTTCGGAAAATTTATTTTATAAATTCAGTTCTTTTTAAATGTCAAATTTCTTGAAACTATTATTCAATAATCTGCCATTGCATTCTGCCATCCAGATTTATCCTTCATTAGCTGTTAAAAAAATTATTAGTTTTGCTCTAACAATATTAGTCTAATATTTCAATTACTCTTGTATCACTTGAATCTTACCCGAACGATCATAATCGATCTTCAATCACCCCAGTTCCGGTCGAATGGTTGCTGTTTTCGATTCTGTTGGTGAAAGCGTTCCAAGGCCTGCTTCCGGCTTAGAGAATCATTAAGTCCTCTGTTTCCTTGTTTCTCGAATCGATTAGTAGATTATTGAAGCAATTTTAACTTACTTTGCATCTTTTTACTTTTTCGTGGTCATATTTTCTTATAATTTTTTTTTTTTTAAATAATGACAATATTCGATGTAATGATGAATTTGTATTATAAATTAACTTACTTAATCTTTGTACCAGTTTTTAAATGAAATAGCTCCTTTCCTTAATGTCAGGGACCATTGGATTCAGTTTGGGTATCCATCAATTCTCAGTATGAAGATCTCACTTCCTTGTTCTGCCATTACTTGGAAGGTCCAATCCCATTGCAGTAGCTTGTCCGAAAGAATTGGGTTTCTTCCAAAATGTTCCGTTAAAATATATCATTTCCGATATACAATATTTTTCGCTTATACTATGCAAAATTTTCCATAAAGAAATATAATTTTCCATTATTTTCCTTGATAAGCCTATTGAATTCTTTCATGCGCTTGTAATCGATTAATTTCGGTCCAGCTGTAGTGACTTCTTTTTTCTATCTTCAATTGGTTATTTTTCATCGTATGGTAATTACGGGAAATTATTTATTACGTGTCCTGTGAGCATGACGAGAACATTGCATTGTATACATCCATCGTGGATGAATAATTTATCTGTTTTTCTGTTAAATATTTATACACTAAAAATTGTTTATTTTTTTATGATTTTTTTGTTGTCAATTTTAGGATTCTATAAGCACATGATAATAGGTTTATTTCAGTATTGATTTTTTATTCGTCCAGTTTTCTTATAATTTGACAAGTTTTGAATTAGATCCGTGAACGTATTTTAAAGTATTAATTGACTTATACATATATTTTTCGTATCAACTTCTCTGTTACTCTGACTCGATTAATAAATTAAGTATTTGTATTCATTATTTTTACCAGTAATCGAAATATAGAAAAATTGGATGTAATAGATATTACATGTGAAATATCGTGTAATGACGCGATTACTGGTATGTTTTAGTTGAATTACATTTTCTCCTTTTCTCGTATTTAGGTGGAAATGTTTCTGTTTTAGTACAATTAGATTTATTTTATTTTTGTTGTCTTCCAAACTTTTATTTTAAATATTGTCTGTTAGAAATTATTTAAATACCTTTATGTCCAGGGCTTGACTTGATGTAGAAGTTTTTGAAATTTGAAAGGTTCGGGATCTTGAAATGTGTTATGATAATAGTGGAAGTTTCCAAGGACGTGGTTCATGGTTTCTCTCCCACCGTTTTCAAAACATTTCTGTACGCGTTTATAGACATATATATTATTTTTCTAACTGCAGGCATATTATTGTAGTTATGCTATTTTGCTGTATTGATAGAAAAAATCAGATTATTTCTAGTCTTGGCATATTATGTAGGAATGTTCAATAGGACTTCCTTCCTATTTTCCTTCTATTAGATGCCAGTTGAAAAGATAATTTTGTCAAAAACTTAATTTTTATTTTATTTATAACTTTTTGCTGATGAACGTAAGAATTTTTGTATATTTGTTGATTATTTAACAAGAAACAGAAAATAGGTTCTTGTTTAGTTTTACATACAGCTCATTCCTTTCAACATAGTCATATTTGGAAAAACATATTTCAGGAAGTGAATATAAAGTTAGAATGTAGAATAAAATGTGTTTACATTAGGTATCAAGCCTCAGGTAAACTTTTTACTACGCAGAATTTCGTTTTTGGCACTTACACCACTTTAATCTCACTAGTATTAGAAGAGAAAATATTACATGGTTCAATTGTTAACAGCCCCTTTTGAGTTATTATGTTATTGTAAAATAATTCATAGCTGTTGCTTGGATTGAGCTAAACATTTGAAGATCCTTGCTTGCTATGATATACTAATCTTTCAGAGCATTCAGAAATCAGTCCTAACTAAAAATAGCCGATTTTTGAGATATGACGTTCTTGAAAGGTGCGAGTTTTGTAAGTCCCTTTTACCTCGTTGATAGAATTGAGCGATAAATGCATGAAAAATATGCCTATTTTTCTTTTTTATTAAATCATTTAATGGTTTTATTCCTAAACTATTTTTATCCATCGTTGATTTTTTTATTTTTATTTTATTATCACCTGTTTTATGTTAATTACCCTTTACAGAAAATTCCCTGCAATAATAGTTTTCTTGTTTAACTTCGCTAGAAACTTTTTAAATATCTATGTTCATTATCTTTTAAATTTTCACCCAGTTTACTTAGTTTTTTTTTTTTTAAGTTTAAATTAAAAGTTTTAAAATTCTTGTGAAAATAATAAACTTATATTGAATATTATTAACGTTTGAAATATTTATATAACGTTTGAATATTATTTTTATTTTCTCTTTCTTATTTTTTTTTTATTTAATTTCCGAATATTATATATTTTTTTTTTTGCTTAAATTAAACGCATATTCGTCGTTTAATTAATGTTTTAATGACGCTCTGTAATAATTTTCAGTATTAAAATATTTATAATACAAGTATGCAATATAATTAATTGCGTTTAGGTATTATTAATGGGTAATTTAATTTTTTGCAATTTATGAAAATAAAATAAGCCTGTCTTGAATAGTGCAGTTGTTGCTCTATTCAATTTTTAATGGCTGTTTCCTGGTATGATAGTCTTGACATTTCGCGTTTCTTGGTTTGATAGTTTTGCCTTGACAACTTTCCCTTTGGCTGTTGAGAGGAATTTTTATTCCTACATCTGGTATGGAATTGTTTTGTTATTTATTAATTTCGTATTTTATTCCGTATATAATTTGAATAGATCCAGTTGTAGATTGTTTTCGTTGATAAATCTCTCGAGAGGTCGAGGGTTCTTCTTCTGTGTACACAGAAAAGAGACTTTAGACCTGAGCAGGCCATGTTTCTTACCTTTGGGTTCAGTATATATTGGGACGCAGTCAGAGTTGGATGTCGCTTTTAGAAACGAGACAAAGTTGGCTGAAATATGTCACTAGTTAACGCGCATTTGATAGATCTTTTTATCCAGTGTTTAACTCTCGAGTATAAGGTATGTGCCTTCATATTTTATTTTTATCGAAATAATGTTACAATTTATTAATTTAAGTATTTATCTCTTGGTGATGTGTTTTTTTTTTCGAATTTGTAGAATTTTATTCAACCGGGTCAGTCAAAACCATTTTGACAAATATGAAATCCGTGTATTCTTTAATATTAAGTTATGCTATAGTGTTATGGTTAGAATTTAATTTTTAATAAGCAGTTACCTTTTGTTCAATTTTATTCATTTTATTAAAACTGCCAATACATGAATATTGACTTATTTATTTTATTAAATTATTCACATTATGTACTTAATATGTACATCTAAAAGGCCTATACAATCTGCGAGTTCGAATGTTATGTCCAATAAATAAAATTTTGGAACTTTCCCCCCTCGAAACCTAAGTGTACCTGTATTTATTTCGAACTTGACAACTGAGCCTTCATAAAGTTAGGTAGGTATATATATCAAGCTTGTCAAACGTTTAATATTTTTTTTTTTTTTCATTCTGTTACAGGGTTTTAAATTATTAAATAACTATTGTAGATTGTTTAATGTATTTTTATTAATCCTTTTAGGTGTGTTTGTGTGCATTTGTTCTTATATGCTTCTGTCTCCGCTTAAATATTTTATTGTAATATTTGAGTTTTGGAATGATTTGACCTATTTTATATTTTTTACATTACATTTCTTTTCATAAAATCATTCGATTGAACTTGTCCCATAAAGGAAAAAAAAAACATTACGTTGTGATTCCACCATAGCTTCAGTAGAGTTGTGAAATGTCGGGCTGATAATTTAGGTATCTGCCACAGCCTGTGTGATATTGGCAATTTCCCGTTTCCTCTTTGATAACTCCTGCGCATCCTGTGGGAATGAAATTTCAGAATTCTTGGAAATGTTTGATTCTAAAGGCACCTTCCTGTGTTTTTTTTTTCCGAAATCTGATCCCTTCATGTTAAGAGCATCTGATGTGAAAGGATTATTAGAACTTCTAGGTGCAGCATTAGATACAGTAAAACCTTGAACTTTGTCGATGCTCGTTCGAATGCGCAGTTTTCCAGACCCGAATCAGCTCTTTTCGGCCTGTCGTTGCAATTTTATTGTCGAGCCTATCTGTGCTTGGCGCAGTAGAGGCCATTGAATTGTTCGACTTCAGGCAGTGTACACTAGGTAGTCATTGTTCTTGTAAGTCTTTATTCAAATCAACTATATTTAATTTTCAAAAGTAGGATTATTTTATTTAAAATATTTTTGTATTACAAATTGTATATAATTTTTTACTGATAGACTAAAAGAAAAAAGAAATGCAGTTATGCCATTTCTTCAATAGATACTTTTTAATTGTTTATTTTTTTTTCCTGTCGAGTTGAAATGTTTAATAAATAGCAGCAGTACTTTCTGACAATATTTGCTACAGTTTTATAAACACTTGTATAACAAAATGGTTTATTAATCTTACTTGTAGTAAACATGTTTACTAGCGATAATGAATTAAGCAAAGAGAAATAAAAACTTTTCACCAGTTTTATTTTTGGTTTCTAATTTCTTTTCTATTATTTGCAAAAATTTTAAAACGAGTACCAATGTTTCAAGTTTGGCTAAAATTGTTTTCGAACGTCTAGCAGGTAACAAGTTCAGTCTTCTTGAAGTTGAAATAATGAACTATTTTTAGTTGACAACTTCTAAGGCAATATTTAACTCTTTTAAGTTGTTAAAAATATATTGTTTAAAATTAGCTATTTATAGAATTCTAATAGATGCGGCGGGTGCTGTGTTGGTTTTAAATGTTAAGGCACAGCGATAGAATTTAATATATTCTGAGTTATCAATTTTGGTATGATTGATAAAAATTGAGAAATCCTTAAAAGAGGGGTAAATGCGTGTAGATGTAGTATTTTAATGAGTCACCTATTTTTTTTATTTTTTTTTTAAATAAACATATTACTGTGGTTAGAGAAATCAGTTTAACTGAGCTCTTAATAAATTTCAAAATAGGCTCTCGTTTAATTTATTTTAGTACCAAAATAGACGGACGCTATTATGTGGTCGATTGCTTAAAATGTTAGCCATGACTTCCTTGAACTCTCCGAAAACGTGTGTACCAGACGCAGCAATTTCTAAATTATTAGGCTGAGGTCGTTTCTATTAGTTTCACACCACAGTATATTGAATATTTTTTTTGGTTTAAAGTTTTTTTATTCAATTATATTTTCGTGGTTTGACCATAGGTCACTATGAGTTATGAGAGCCATGTTTCCTAAGTTCGGTAGAAGTTAAGTTAATTTATGTGATAAAATATTTATATTTTTGGTTTATAATTTGGAAGGGTCAAATAGTAATGTACTTGTCAAATTTCAAGGTTGCTATAAAAAAATATTAGCCTCGCAAAAAGTAAATGCACATGTTCCTACTTTTGGAGCTCATCATTCTAAAATATGAATCTGAATTACGATTTTCAAACTGGAATTAATTTTTTATCTTCAATCATCACCGAATAATGCACCATTAAAATATTATTTATTGCATTTGAAAATGTAAGGGAACTATTAATTTTAAATTTAATAAGCCTACTAGTAGTAGAAAATTTTGTTAAATTTAGGGAGTAATGACATTTTGGATATATTACCGAAGTTTTTGGTTGAAAAAATAACTTTAATCAAGATTTTTTTTTTAATTATAAGAATCAATAGTTTCTTAGAAGTTGATTCTGAAGTTTTATGATCGGTTGTTCTTGGCACAGCTGTTTCTTATTACGCAAGTTGTGCACCCCATTAAGGTAATTATGCGATTCAACTTTCTAGTTTCGTTCTCTCGCATTCTTTTTCGTTTTCTCTTCACTTCTTCCTCTATTTTATGTATTTGTTGATGTATTAATCGTGACATTGATACGGAAAGTAGATTGATTTGTTTAGGCATATGATTGTAACTTTGTTGAGAATGATTCTACTTAAACTGCTTAAGTTTTTGAAAGATCATTATTCATTATTATTGTGATTGTTTCAGTTACTAATTAAGTCAGCGGTTTCAATTATCAACGTTAATTTCATTTTGGTCTTGAAAAATTTAAAGTAAAAAAATATTTCTTTTTCTTTATTTATAATAATACACTCTGCTACATTAAATAGCATTGAGGTACTATAATAAAACTCAAACATGTTTTTTTTTAATATTCAATAATGAATATGTTTTCCTGTTTTCCATAAAAAAAATACCGTCTCTGTAAAAAATAAAATATCGTCCCTGTAAAAAGATTTATATCCTGAAGATTCTCATGACTTAGGATAATAAATTCATCGGATTAGGGTTAAGGCTGCCCTGTAATATCTTTATATTGCCGTTCCATTACTGACAACTATTTGTATAGTTAATTTAAGATCTAGTGAATTAAATAAATTCCTGCCATATAACGGAAAATAAACTAAGGCTTACGTATGTGTTCATCCCGATTATAAATAATTTAGTTATTTTATAATTTGTTTAATGAAATGCAGAGGCCCTCAAGTCCATTGTATTATTTATCAATTTATTATATAATAATAGACAGCTCTGCTCTCACCCCAGCCACCATAAAACCTCGCCCCGTAATGAAGCAGACCGATGTTGTATAAGTCCTCTTAGATAAGTTCACTAATTACGACTTGACAGCCTTTGCTTTGGCTCCGATACCACCGTTATCTAGCCTCTCTGCCCCTCTTCATTATGGTCTTTAACCTGCCTTTTTTTTTTTTTTTTTTTTCTAGAGCTTGTCAATATCTTATCGTCTGAGAGGTGTGCGGAGTCAACATCGTGCCAAAAGAGTATAAGGGATAAGGGGTTGCTAATATACCTTTCTAGAATCCTTTATCTTTTATAATAATAAATCCGGTTGTATAAAACGGGTTTTCTTTCGTAATCTATTCATCGATGTAACTCCGTTACATGAAATGAATGAATATGCCAGAGGTCGAACAATCTGTTTCATGTATATTGAGATAAATTAAAAAATATATTTATATTAATTTAAGAAATGAAAAGCCTGCTTAAGGGTGAAACTCTTTTCGGTGGTTCTGTGAAACAAACGTTGACGCTTTATTTATTTATTTTTTTGTTTGATTATTTCCCAGTTCAGTAGCATACAGCAAACCACCAAAATCACGTGGCATAGTGTTGAAGTCATCTATTAAAAAAATAGCCAACACTTTGGTGGAGCTGTTAATAAGTTACATGGCAATACGTTCGTGTGAAGTTTTTCAAAATTATTTTTATTTTTCCTCTTTTAATTGACTCATACAATTGATTGTTTTTATTGATTAAAACCGAAGTATTATATATGGAGATTGTATAATTGTTGAAATGTTGAGCAGCACTAGTGCCCATGTTTTTAAAAGCTCTTTTGATTTGCTCTTGATTTCCGGCAACAGATGGAAAACCGATGAATAGAGGACACGATTTCCAGTTCAGTAAAACAGCTAATTTACACGTCTCCTCTGTTAGGATTGGTTTTGGGCGAATTGTATGTTTTCAGCTTTAGTGGAGTTGAAATACTATTACGATAAAAGGTGTTTATCTCGTCCAATTTGGTTTCTAGTACTAATGATTTCTTTTCTATTATTGTCTCCTATAAGATTTCTCTTTAACATTTGTATGTATTTATACGTTGTTTATGTATTCGTATTCTTATCAATTGCTTAATTATTATTAAATCAATCAGATCCTTATGATAATTTTTCTGTTCCATTATTATGAAAGCGCTTATTCATACCCCTTGAAGATTATTTTTCTTAAGGACATGGGCCTCGCCGGATGGAAGACGCAAGCCGTTCCCAGAGCGAAGGTTCACTTTCTCTCTCGTTGGACGGCCGCGGTTGGCTGATTCCCGCTTACGTCTTGCTCCACTCTCTGCTCCGGAGGAACTCCTCCGAGTGAGATAATTCCTGAAGGTTCTGGAACCGTTGAAGATCAGTTTAAGTCACTTCTTCCCGGTGGTATCATTCGGTTGCTAGGTCAAGAGGACACGGCATCCTACTGATCTTATCTAGTCATTAATTAAGGTCAACATTTTCCGTTTACTGTTGATTCAGTTGAAACTGTTGACCAGAACGAATTACATGACTTTGAATTAATAAACGGTAATCATAACGTTATTAATTAATCTTCCTCAGATATGATGGTGAAGGACGTTCTCAGCCTTGATCCATGTTTTTATTTCCCTATTATTAAACTCATCTTTATCATCATAGGGAATGCTATTTTAATTTGGAGGATTTTTCTTACCAGTAAAATACATTTTTAGAAACTCGTGTTCCAAATCTTATTCAGATTTTGCTTCGCAACATATAACGATTGTTTACTTTTAGTTACCAAATCAACAAAAATAAGTATTTTGATTGAACTGTAAAAGCTGACTTAATACCAAATTCTTGTTTATACATGATTCGTTTGATATGTCATCTGTGTTTTGGTTTTCTGAATAAGCAGTTGTCAACAAAAGGTTCACTGTTCTAACTGATAAATAAAACTAAAATAACCGTGTGTTGAGTGCTCCACCATCAATTCATTTCATTTGGTTTAGAATTCTTAAATAATTTAATTACAAATAATTCATCAAAGTGACCAATCCTAGTTCCCCCCAAGATTATGTAAACATTGCTTATTTCAGTTGTTTGTCGAACCTATTTTGCTAATTATAACATTATTAAATCAGCACAAACTTTTAAATATTCAAAATTTATTATACATACATAAATGTTTTTTGTTTCTTACCTAGCCTTTTATATTTGTTAAAAAAGAATATGATTTTTAAAAACAATACAAAGTTTGTGAAATCAATAAATTTTGATGTTAATCCAAAAAAAATTAAGCCGAAATATTTTAACGTAACTTCATTTTTAGTTTTTTTTTCTAGTTCCATAAACTAATAGAATAATAAAAATGTGAATTTTTATTTGGCTTTCTACAGCTCTCCAGTGCAGTCCCATATGTACGCATCTGATATTTTTGCGATTAAGTTAAATTATAAATTAATTATTTCATATATAAATGTATGTTTTTTTGTAATAAATTTAGTGTAAATTTAGAACTTTCCCTCTATCCCTCCTTCCACTACGTATTTTATAAGATTTCTACTCAAGAAAACGTGAATTGCATTTGAAAAGGCTTAAGAAGACCCACAATACTGCTAAAGTGTCACGGTGTCGTTTAAAGGTTGTTTCACATCTCTGGTTGTAAAAATAACCTAACTACAATAATCCCTTTATAACATTTATTATTTTTTATTATTATCAACGGTATTGTCATTTTAATTCTTCTTACAATAATAAATTTCATTATTTGGATTTAAAAATCATAATCATTTGTTATGTAAACAGCGTATCGGGGCATTGGTAGCGAGGAACTCATAGGGTATTATACTGTTTTGACATTTCAAGTAATTGTGTGCCGTAATCCTATCTACAACATGGCAGGATTTTACAACAAAGTTCAACTGGTATTCCGGCAATGTTTTATATTACACAACCTTAAACAGAATAATGGCACAGTATTATACAACAGTATAGTATGATTTGTATTCCCTTGATTATAGAAATTCAAGCAATTTGAAGTATCGTTATTTACAATTAAATATTTTATATAATTTTCTCTAATTTTGTTATGTTTAGCTAAACAAAATTTTTATTTTTTGAATCCGTTCCCATTGAATGCTCGTAGGACATAGTTTTTGTGCGGATCGTCTCTGAACTCTATAAATATTTATATTTCGACAACAGGAAGTTGCATTAATTTTTGTTATTCTTTCAGTTTCCATGCCCAACTAGTATTAAATTGACAATATGATCGAAAAAAAAAAATAAATAATTTAATACACCTGTTACCAATATAAGTAACTTTTTAATATATTTTTATAGGAGTACATCAGGTAACAGTTCCAGTGTGATGAAATGTTTAATTTACTTTATGGGACTTTGGCTTCAAGTTTTTATTTTATTTTATTTTATTTTTTTTTATAGAAAATATTAAAAAGTTGTTTGTGAAGGGCCTACGTGAGTTTTTACAAGCTCTCATATGACGTGGACGAATCCAACTCCTTGTTCCCCCACCCAACACGTAGAACGAAAACAGTTTCTCTATTCGTTAATGAGTGTGAAAGTAACGCGGTAGTGACCCAGCCGGTTATTTTCAATGTTTTTTTTTTTCTTTCCTGTAATAGGCTTACGTAACTTGTTTTTAAAAATTGTTACTCTGCTAGCTATCGACCGTTTTGCTCCGATACGCGGTATCAGTTTATTGGATAGGGACTTTCATCCAGTGTTATATGTTTTGAAAGTGTTCGTGAAAGCTATGATTCTGATTGGTTCGTATGACATGGCCACTTCACTCAAATATCTACGTTGTTTATTTCTTTGACCTTATTAATATTTATATTTTTCAAAAATAAATATTTGTTTTTTTCGTTAATTTTATCCTAGTTTTTAGTTTTAATAAATATATACTGTTTAATTTAATGTGATCTTCAATAAACTCATTTTTGTTTTGACTTCGGACCACTGTCATAATTATCGGCTTATCATATATGTCATTATTTTATCAGTATCTCAATTCCTCTCTAATATGCTCCAGCCTATAAATAATCGAAGGGACTATAACAGCCTTTCAGTTGACGGTATGACAACTCCAATTTCAACATTCTGCAGAAAAGCACTTTAATATTGCTCTTTCAATTCTTACCTTTTGACAGTTTATTTATTTTTGAGCAAACTGTGGTGTTTTAATATTTCTCTCATTCTATTACAAAATATCAAAGTACGAACGTTTAAATGAAATATGTTAAAATTTGAGTTAGTTGACAGTATGACAACCCCAATTTCAACATTTTGCAGAAAAGAACTTTAAATAATAATATTGCTCTTTGTTTTACAACCTTTCATATCTTTTGACCTTTATATACATATTTTAGTAATTAATATGTGTGTAGTAATGTTTTCTTTTTTAATGTTTTCAAGTTCATAATTTTTAGGATTCAGATCCCACGTATACTTTAAATTAATTTTAAAAAAAAAAAGGAAAATTATTTATATATGCTTTATTAAGGACTTGCCTAATAATTTTGCTTATCTTTATCAGTTAAATATATTTTGGATTTTAGCTAGTGTGTTATACTCGCCCTGTTCATGTTTCCTGTGTCATCAACCTGCTTATTTTCTCCTCGGTTTTCGTCAAGTGGTGGCAGATGTCCAGTGACGCGTGATGCGCGATCTCCGTCTTGGATGGATGGATGTTCCTAATTTATGACTGATGCTGGTGTTTATGGCCTCTTTAGATTTCTCCCTAATTGTGCTTGGTAAAGGTGCCTTCCCCTATTGATAGAACCCCCTGGTCCTCCTACCTGCCGAGGGTCTCTCCACTACCTGCTCCTCTACCTGACGTACCCTTGGGCCCACCATTGTCAGTCCCTCTTCTTTTGTACACTCTTCTTCTCCATAGAGAATCACCTCTTGTTTAGGAGCGGGGGAGGACTGTGCATGCAGCCAGCTTGTCAAGAAGATCCTCTGTTCAAAATGCGTTTTCTACTCGGCTGCCGGTGAATAATGGTCTTTCGCTCATGTGGAAATCCACCTTGTATCTTTTGGCTTAGCGGATGGCACTATCGGTCAGTCGTCCGGTTATAAGACCTTTTCTATCAGGTGCCTCTGAAGGGATTGCAAGGGCTTGGTTGCCACTCGGATTAGCCCCTTTCTCATAAATATATTTCTAAGACCCTGTTGAATTTTCATTTTATGAAATAATTCTAGGTACAATATCAAAAACAAGGCATGGACATGAATACTTGAAAACAATTTACAATATTATTATTAATCCCGGGCAGATAACAATTTACTTCATACCCATCACTGAAACTCCGGGGACTTGGAAGGTATTTGCTGTAAAATTCTAAAGATATAATATTTTACCAATTTTCAACAGACAATTATACGCATATTTCTTCTTATTACGAAAAATTTATAATTTTTTTTTTCAGTTTGGTAAATATATATCTACAAACTAATTGTTATAATGAAGTCTTAGCTAAATTTTAACCGACTTATTTATAGGTTACCGATTTATGTTCAGTTATATATATATATTTTTTTTTTTTGCACAGTGCTTTATTAATACGAGGCAAAAACTAAGAATTAAATCGTAAGTTCCATGTTGCTGCTTGATCACACCGGCTTTAGTCAACTTTCCTCTTTTTAAGTATTTATTATGCTTACAGCCCTTTTAAGTTAAATTTGTAGTGTACTACAGAATATCGTCCGTTAAACAACCAAACCCTTTTCCCCTATTGTTAGCCGAACATATAAACCGACATTTAATATTTATTTTATTTCTAGTTGGGCCGGAAATTCGAGTCCTAACATGTTAAGAGCGAAATTTACTACTTACATAAAAATGGAGAATTATTTATTTCTTTTGTATAATTTTGTATTTGTTGGTTACGAGGTTAGGTTGTTTAAGATTAGAAATAAATTACTAGTTGCTAAACATGTTTTATGTATTTTCAATAATTAATGGGACTCCACCCGCCCGTACATCTTATCCCTCCTTTAATGTTTCTCTGCTTTTCTATTTTGAAGTTATTTTATGTCTTTCCTATCTAATTCGCCCTCCTACTTATTCATACCATTTTTATTTAATTCAAAATTTCACAAATAGTTTTATGTCACAATTTTTAAGCTTATGTGTTTTTTTCATGTTTTCTTTTTTTTCTTTTCCCTCTCCCCGAACCTTCCGACCCCTGATGGTCTTGACTATTTCCAGCATTGTCCCGTTGGTCCTGGCACATTAAGTCGTTTCTGTATTTTTAGTTCTTCGGGGCGGCGGATACCTCGCGGAGGTGCTTACGTTATTATTCTATTACTTCTTAAGCTTTAAGGGGGGTTAAAATAAATAAAATATTTATAGCAGCATAGTTGATGTTATTATAAACATAACAAATAGAGGGTAAAATACTGCGGGAAATAACATAAATCGTTACCATGTGTAAACTATTATTTCAGTATAAATCAGAGCAAATATTTCAGAACTAAATATAATAATGTCAAATAAATATAATACTTATTAACGCCAAAGTACTTATTAACGTTAAAATACGGCTGATTTATTCTTTGAGATAGCTATACAGTGCGTCCGTCAGACAACCTACCCGAACTGCCGAAGGTGCCCGAGACAGACTGTTCGACACAGTTTAAAGGCACCCTAACCTACGACGGAAACATAAAAATCTGTGCGTCGCCTTTAGAATTAATTTCATATCATTCTAGATCCTGCTAACCTAACAAATAATTTTTAAACTTTTATGCATAACGCCTTTGAAGCCTAACACCGTACCAACTTGATAAAATATATTTAAAAATTGACGGGTTTTCATAAAAAGAAAAAAATCACGTTTTGATGGACGTCAGGTAAACCCATGGAACCGTTATAATATCGATTGTTTACTCTAGAACGATAGCTCACTATCGCCGACGATAAGAGGTCCTGGGACTGACGGCCGTTGACACCACGATTCTAGGTCAGTACTAGCCTTTCCAATAGTGTCCTTAACTCTTACTAAACCGTTCTTGCCTAATAGGATGGATGGTTTAATTGCTTTAAGGTTATTTACTATAACTAATTTATATTTTGTATATATATACACATACGTTCTGGGAATAAACTTCTATCCACTTTGATGAAAGAATTGCTTACGAATATCATAGATCTAGAGTAGTAAATGTATTATTCTATTCCTTGAAATAATTTCATTTTTTTTTTTAATTCTAATCGGAATTTCAAAGTTCAAGTTTAGGAAATTCATCTTACTTATTTATATGTATATTTGTTGAAATTTACTACTGTACCAAAAAATACGAAATATAAAACTAAAATGTAAACTTTGGTATAATTATGATATACCATTATAGGATCAAGAAAAGAGTTCTCTTAGCATGACTGCAATATGGTTAGGTGTTCTTCTTTGACGCCTGGAAGAATTAACCAGGGAACCAATTGAAAGTAGGTTTACAAAATAGTGGGTATGGATGGGCCGACAGTACCTTATGGAAGTATAGGTATCTCAATATGGAGCATTAATGTTTTTATGGGAGATTTTATTGAGCATAGAGAATTTTAATGACTGAAACCATTGGCGGATCCAGGGGGGGGGGGGCTGTGGGGGCTGCAGCCCCTCCCTTTGGAAAATTTTTCGTCATTAAAAGATAGAATTTGACTTTCCTTAGTGTGAGAGTGCGATTTCTATATTGATTATATTTAAAAAATATTTGATTAGTAAATTTCAAATAATAGCCATTCGGGAACCTTTTTTTTCGGAAACTCACCGCCGAAATCAAAAAATGAATCAGCCCCAATTTTTTAGTTAGTAAATCCCTTTTTATCAAAATTAGGTACACAAAACGTTTCAAAAGTTGTAAAACATTTATTTTTCAAGATAATCAAATAATTTATGGTGAATTTTCAAATTTCAACCTGTCTTTGACATTCCAAAAAATAATTTTTAATCTTATACACTAATTAAAAGCATAAAATAAAAATATCATTATAATAAACTATAACTATATAAAAAATAATTAATGTTAATAATGCATAATTGCATCGCTTGGACAAAATGGTTTAATAAACTAATTAGCTTTACATCAATATTGTATTCTATTTTACTCAACTGTGTTGAGTGAATTTGTTACTTGTAATATTAATTAATAATTGTACGATTATATGCTATTGGGCGTATATTTAAAATTTGTATGTGTATAATATTCACCAAAAAAAAAAAAAAAAAAAAAAAGATAGAATAAAAGATACATATTAGGTCTAATATTATTGATTACTATTCCTTGGACTCCTCGCAAGTGTTTTTATCTATTGCTATTAGATCGTGATGGTCCCTAATTATCTTTTCCGAAAGCCATTATTCCAACAGGGTCATTATAATAATTATTGTTGTTAATTATTATTGTTTATTGCCTCTATTAAAGTGGATAACTTGAAGGGCAGTTCATAGAGCTCGTAGAGAAAGCGTTACGCAAGCATGGTAACCGATTAGCCTTGTCCTGGTCAGTGCGCCTCACAATCCATCGATTATTTTCTGTCCAACTACCTCAAAAATGTTTACATTCGTTATCATACATTCATAATTACCTGTAAACATAAAAATATAACATAATAAAATAGAATATTTCTAAAATACTAACTTATCAATATAATGACAATGATTGTCATGATGTGTTCAATGATCAGTTCTACATTGAGGACTGAAATTTGATATTTTGATTATTAAAAAAAAAAAATGTTTTTTTTTTTTTTTTTTTAAGCATATAGCTGCCTCGATATTTCTGTAGGATTTTTAATTTCATCCTTATTTTATGGCCAATAATTTATTTTCTTATTAATAAAAATTAGGGCCAACCTATTAGTTAAATTTATGATCGTCAACAAAAATATATTTGCGCTTGTTGGCGAATATCATTTAGTAGATTAAACTCAAAATCGCCCCAACAACTTCAATTCAGTGCAGTTGTTTTGTGAATATTTAAAATTTTCAGCCCCAAAAAAATTATTATATTTTATGGTATTGTGATTATTAAATCAACGAAATTAAAAATATTTATAAGCACCACAGTAATTTGACATCTAAATTGACATAGAACCAGTTTTGGAGTTATTTTTTAAATTACTCTGTTACCACTAGAAGTTCAAGAACATATTTTTCTCATATATTTAAGTGATTATGAAAACTATTTTATTTATACACGGTATGGAATGTGTTAATTTGTAAATGAGCAATGAAACACATTGGGCCAATACTAAGTTATTCCAACTCTAAATAACCCCTAAAAAGTTAATTAAATTCGTGTTTGCGGTATTGTTATGCCAATCTCATGATTTTGACAATTTCTTTCAAGAAAACAAATCCGTTCATTAATATTTAAAACTTGATAACCTGAAAAATTTAGATTCTGAGGACAAAATTTCATCAATAGCTGTTAACCAATCATATCACACCAAAATTCGAAAATGTGACTTAAATAAAGCTATTCCCTGAAAAATTCGTTGACCAAACGATTTCTTGTTTATGTAGTGAATATAACAAAAGAATAACAATAGTTGATGGGTCCCTTAGGGTCTGGCCACACATGTCCGCACCGGATCCGCACCGTAGTATTAATATAGGTTATGTTCAGAATGTTTTTAATTTAACTTACATATTACTTTTACTTTTACTTTTAGTTATGCCTAAAGTGGCCTTTGTCTGACATGTGTGGCCTGAACTTTAGGCATAACTAAAGGTAATATGTAAGTTAAATTTAAAATATTCTGAACATAACAGACCTTTATTCGCATAAATATCGTTGCTTTGTTCCAACAAGAACTTATAAACTCGTTGACAACTTTTTCGCATGCGCAGTAATCAAAATTGGCAGTTAGTTAAGGTGTATTGGAACAAACCTATATCTACAGTTGATCGAGATTATGCTAACATTTAAAATATTGGAATATACTTTATTATCTGTCTCAACTTCCAGCGCTACGGAATCATAACCTAAATTTACATTTGTCTAGTTCATGCCTCAACAATATGATCAATAGTCTACGATTGTTTTTAAGTTTATATGAGTATATATTTTTTCTTGTCTATTTACAACAAAAAACGATTTTTTTTCTCTGTTAGTTTTCTTTCAAATTGAATTTTCCTCTATCGGCTCAAAAGTTTTCCTTAACTATGATTCTTTTCTACTGCATACCTTACTCGTAACCGTAGACAATGTCATCCCCCCCCCCTCCACCAATGGATAGGCAGACTAACCACCAGCCATGTTTGATAGTGTCTTTGTGTTGCGTTGGAGCGCGACCTCCAAAGTTTATTACATAAATGGCAGCTTATGTACGATTTGCGAAATCGGCTGCCGACACACACCGTAGAAAGTGAAAACGCAACAGGCCCTTGTCGATTTTCCGATTTCGGTTCCCTCCTTCAATTTTTGTTTTTCCTTTAGGGGTGAGTCTAGGAAGCAAGTAGTCAAATATTTCATCTACAAATTATATTTACAAGCAATTTAGGTATATTATATTGCTACATTTGTTTTTATTATTTATCTTATGAATAGATGTATTAAAGCTATATCATGGCTTGCTAATTCTGTGCTCAAAACTTGGATCTGCTTTAGGTTTAGAGAATAATGAAACGGCATGCAATTATATATAATTTAAATAAAGCAGAGTGTGTGCTTACATTCAGTTTTCATTTTTATTCAGTTAAATGTGCTTTCATTTTCGCCTCATATTTATTTAATCTCAAACTTGCTATAAGTTATTAGGATCAGCTGGATTGTTGCGAATATATAGCACGATTTGTTTTTAACAAGCATGTCTGTTATTTTTTCCTATTGATTGCTAGTTTTAATTTTTTTTTATTTCTTCGTTATAAATAATCGTCACAAAACTTATTATTTTGTCATTCAGTGATATATGTTTTTTTTTTTTTAATTTTCTGTGATACCTCAATAACATAAAATAAATATCAATCCTCCATATGTTCATATTGGACACAGTTATTTTTCCCGATTGTGTCACTTTAATTATAACCTCCCGTTTTGTGTTAAAATATTTAAAGACAAAAAAATTAAAAAATGATCGTTGTTAATAGTTGTAGAGGAACGAAATTTTCAGAAGTAAGTGAGTGATAATTCTTGCCTTCGTTGTTACTTATGACATTATTACTCTGACCGGATCATTAAACTCGAGGGATGGTTGTACGTATTTAGTGATTTTTTTAATTTGTTGTAAAATTTTTTGTTTAAAAAATATTGTCTTCTAAAACTGCTTGTAGTAGTGAGCTAATTGTAAATGTGAATTTCTAGATTCAAGTAGACCGACAATTAATGAATCCTGTAAGTCTTCAGTCTGTCTACGCCTTGTGGAAATCAGTCGTTGAGGTAAGGAACTACATTGAAGAAAATTATAGATAAAAAAAAAAGAATTTTGTTTGTTGTGAAAAATTTCAGTAGTTTGTTTCGTAGATATTTTAGTTTGTTTTTCTATATTTTCCAATCTTTTGTTGATTCTCTCTATTTTTCTTCCTTCTGTATTTAATAGTCGTTAGTCAAAGTTGTGATTATGATGAAGCATGGTCATCGAGTTTTCTTGTCATTTTCCAGCCTGCTGTGGATCAAATCGGTTGGTAGGTTGTATTGTATGTGTCGTTTCTTGTCAACTTGAAGTAAACTTATGTTCTAACCTCTTATTGCATGTGTTATTTGTTCTCTGCATAGTGTCAGTGAAATCGGAAACTAAATTGCATGTATGTATTGACATTGTTTAGTAATATATATTCTTTCTTGTATCTTTGTATTTTATGTTTACGAAATGAAAATATTAGTAATTTAGCTATTAGACGTGTCGAAATACATTGCTGAAGTTATACCTTTACAGTCGTTTCTTGTTAAAGAAGATCATTTACAAGTGACATCACAATTTTCGTTTAAAATTTTACTCTTCATTTTTTGTAACAACTATTTGCACTGAAATCAGATTATAATTTTTCGTTTTTATTAGTATTTTTTCATTTAATTAATTTTTGGCGCTTATATGTTATGAATTATACTAATCTCATTGTCAATTGTATATCATTGGTCATTTCTTTGTAATATGAGTTTCTTTCTTCGGTATATGTTTCTGATATCGTTTCTGACATAAACTTACTTCAAACACAATTGACATTCAAAAACAGTTTTTGTTACAATCCCATCTTATCATGTCTCACTGATTTAGTGTCCTTATAGTTCAAAGTTATAATATCTATTCGTAACTTAATCAACTTGTTATCTAACTGCTATTGTGATTTTTTAAAAATAATCAGTAGATTTGAGAGAAGGAGAAGGGGTATTATGTATTTTTTAATTATATTCACTGTAGTTTTGATCGAAATGTAATAAGATACAAAAAAAAAAAAAATCCTTTGAATAAAGATATCTTGATAAAATCTTGTCAACTATTTCAGATTTCCTGGTTTAATTATTAAATGAACATTTCTGTAAAGCAAATACAAGAATACTACGGGGTTGCGGTTAAGAAATGTGCTAATAGTATTAAACTGTTTCATTGCAGCTAACGTTTCGATCCAACAGGTCTTCTTGAGGGAACCAGTCTAGGCTCTGACATCGCCAAAGTAACTTGCCCTGAACATGATCTGCATTGTTAGTTCGAAACGCAGGCTACTGTATAATAGTTTAATACTATTTGTAGACTTTTAGACCGCCATCCAGGTTTATTCTTGTATTTGTTGAATGCGTTCAACCAACTTAGTATTTCTTAAATCTTTAGAACAATGTTCATTTTGGTATATGTAGTATAAAAATCGTTCTGTAGCTCCAGAAGTATTATGTTGCAACGATCGATTTCAGGAGTTTTTTTAAAGTTTAAATAGTTTGACCTGGGTCCGTTCGCGTGCCGATGATTCCTTCCATGAATATTTTAATGCTGTTCCTACGCGTTTTCCCCTCTGTTATTTGTTTATTATTGAATATCTCGTTTTTAATGATTACCAATCGTCAAACACTCAGAGTTTTCTATAATTCAGAAATCCTGTACATTACAATAATAACATTCGGTAGAACTATAATTAATTCGAATCACTGATTAATATAAGTTGTTTGGAATGTTTTTATTCAATCTAAATAAAAACTTTTTTTCTATTTTTATAAAAGGCTTGTTAAACTTTTATAATTATTAAGCTTTCTCGACTTATTTAAAAAAGGAATTATCTTAATCAGGGCATATAGTAGTTTGTTGCATTGAAATGCTAGTATTGTTGTTTATGAAATACAGTATTTTTTTAATCTACTTAAACTATCCTTGTTCATTACAGCGAAAAATCTTTAAAAAATAATAAACATTATATATGTCAATATTCATTTAAGCTGTTTAGTTGTTATTTGCAAATAATTTTATTTTTTATTTTTTTTTGCCGAAAATTGTCAGTCGGGTTGTAAAAAAATAAAATAAAAAATGTAACACTGTCGAAATGAATTTTCTCTGTCATAGGTGGGCCGATATCCCGTGATCACCACGTTGACGGACTTAGGAGAATAGCCGAGTATTGGACGTGTGTGGTGTAAACTCCCTTCATATAGATAGCTATTTCGACTTGACTTTTTACTTCGACTTGACTCCCACTCGTCAATTTCAGTTAAAATTTTGGCCTCGATTAGCCTTGGGAATAAGAGATCGGACCACACGAAATGCCTCGTTCATCTTCGTCAACCAATCGGACATTTTCTGGATTCTGTATAGGGAGAGATTAAAAATCTTGGTCAATTGATCGAGCTGAAAATGCAATTCTGTATTATTCACACGAAAAAAAAAAATTATTTAACTCTATTATTTTTAATAATTTCGATATGAATGAATAGCCATGGCTTTAGATAT
Source organism: Aelia acuminata (assembly GCA_911387785.2). Classification (NCBI taxonomy): domain Eukaryota; kingdom Metazoa; phylum Arthropoda; class Insecta; order Hemiptera; family Pentatomidae; genus Aelia; species Aelia acuminata. The sequence continues at coordinate 185,040,380 of OU426978.1, read as the reverse complement.
CCATCAATCGTTTCCTGAACTTGACCGGACTTTTTTCTTCGTTCAAGATCACTTCTACAATAGAATATATTTGCTATAATTCATCTTTCTATGCAATCAAATTTCTTATATTTATTTATTTTTTGTTGCAGCAACAGCAACCTGCTGACAGTAAACCAAGCTGGGAGAACCTGGACTCGGATGCAAGCAGACCCCTACCATTGTCCCTCATGACCACCTTCCTCCTGGAGAACATCGGGCAGTCCCACAGGAAGCTGGAGAGGACGCAATCGGAAACGGTCACGGTCAAACCTAGCCCTCCTATCGCAGTCAATACCTCAAGGTAAATATAAGTATTAATTAATATTAATAATTTAATATTTGCAATTTCTTTCTTTTTTGAACGTTGGGAAGTATTTCGAACCATAAATATTCTTTGAGTGATGTGCCTGAGCCTAGGAAGGACTTCACTAAACAGAAGGTATCCCAAGTCTGAGAATATTAAGAAATCCTTTTTAAATTGTTTAAATCATATTAGGGATTACTAGTATTATTATTTAAAAAGAAAATCAAATAAGGGGCCCGGTGTGGCTGTGCGGCAAAGCGCCGTACTCCCATGCCGGAGCTGCGGGTTCGAGTCCCGCCCTAGGTGGTGCTTTTCTTTCGTAAGAGAAGTATCGCCCAGTACCATGGTTAGTATGGGCAGTATAGGGCTTCAGTGGAAGCCTTGAAGTCCCAAAAGAAAAGAAAAAATTAAATAATAAAATATGTTGGTTCTCCTATATTCAATGAGGTTGAAAACAATATAATTTCGTGTAAGTAAGGAGTAGAATAACTACATAAATAATATTTCTGTCTAATGAAAAGCTTTACTTCTTTTAGAACGTTTTTTATGTTCAAGGCTATTAACGTTTGACTCGAGTTTACCAATTGTCCTTCACCTTTCGTGAGTTGGTTCCTTCTGAATACTTGACCAATAAAATGCTAAAACTGTTTGTTGAAGATGTATTTGTAAATGAATATATAAGTTATCAGAAGAAATTCCATCCTCCTTGTATTAATATCACTAATGAAGAAAAAATGAGATGCTTTTTAAAAAAAAATGTCTTTTGACAATTTTGTCTTGAAATCGGCCAAAATAATTTGCTAGCAATATTTTTTTATTCATAAATTTCACATAATCGATTATTTAAAAATTAATCAAGATTTTAATGATCGATTAAAGATTGAAATATTAATCAATTAATTAATTTTATAATGAAGTAAAATTTCATTGTACTTCTTCATTAATATCTGATGAGAATTAAATGGCGTTGTTGAGGTTAGCGTTTAATTTTTTTTTTTCTTTTTCTTATCCGGCAATAAAAACAAAAAAATGAAATTGTTTTTGTCCAATATTACCGTCTATAAATAATAATAGATTCATTAAGTCTTATGATGAAAGGCTTGCCCTTTTTAAATTTAGTCACTTTCTTATAGTATTTGAATACGCCTACTTTGCTCGAATCGGCGATTGTACTTCTATGTTTGCTCGGAATGATGAAACTATTATTTCGTCGAACTTGCCAGTCATTTTGAAACCGTGTTTTGGATTAAGATTAAATATTTCCTAACTGAGTAGAACTTGTTTAAGTTCCTATTTTATAAAAAAACTAAGTTGAAATAGCAGGCTCTTTCAGAACCGCATTAGCGAGCATACCTTAATTTTTGCGATTGCTTTCACTGCGCTTTAGTTATTTATATTTTAAAGCAATTTTCTTCGAAAAGTAAAGAATTAAGATAATAGCTAAAACAGCCATTTAATTTTAAGTGTCGAAATATTTTCCTCACTGCCGTGTTAGAGTACTTCACCTTGAAATATACGATGGCCTTTTGTTTAAAATGACGCTAAAATAGCGAGAATTTACGAATTCTCGACTGTTCCTATACCTCAAATGTATGATACATCTGATTATTCCTTCGAAGATCGATACATTAGGAACGATTATCCATTATAAATTCGAGAGGGGGAAAAAAAGGAAGAATAATTCGTTGATAATTGGCTGGAAGTGAGTCAGCTGATAGCTATCTTGAAAATTGAAGGACACGGCTGTTTGGCGGCTAAGGATTTTTTTTTTCTTTTTACGTAACGTAACAGGATGTTGTAGCCATAACTTGAAGATAGCAAGTAGCTTCGTTATACATAAATACGCCACTTTTTTTTTTTTTTTTTTTTCAAACATGATAAAATTAGGTTTGTCAAAAAAAAAAAAAAAAAAAAAAAAAAAAATTCACCTGTTCCACGGTCATTAATCTTTATTCATGTATATCATATTATCATAAAATTTGCAGTGTTCATTATTTCTCTTTTGTCGAATGATTTCTAATGCTGAATATAACGGTAATATAAAAATATTTCAAAATATTTTTAATTAATTTTAATGATTAATAATAGATAAATTTCATCCAGCCTATTCGATAACAGATGCATATATTCCAGTCACATTGAGTCTCACGTAGGTTTCAGAAAGCCGTGGGAATCCCGTGACATCATAACCCGGCTGTCTGTTAATTCAGTTGGCGGTGCACTTTTGCCCCGAGACGAGTTTATGTAATTCCTCTGCTCTCATTTGGACGATGTAGGAAGTGAAAGAAGGCGTTCTGCAATTTCTTTCTCCTCTGACTATATTATCAGCCTAATTAGTTCATTTGTGCAACGGCAGAACATTACATGCATACACCCCTCATTAAAATGTTTTTATGTAACATATTACCTCATTTTATTCATGTACTACTCATATGAATCTATATGTATATTTGAAAACTCCTGCACACCTAATGAAAAACATGTCCTCCATCTCTCACCTGTTTTGTTTCTTTAGTCTTGAAAATGATTAATTTTCCTCCTTTTTTTAGATTTATTTTAAATGTGGAAAAAATTACTTGAACTTTGTTTAAAAATCAAGTATCGGCACGATGACGAAGAAGTTTGCAAATAATTGAGTTAATATCTGTGCACTTTAGGCAAAGGAGGCCATGTCAATTTTAAATGAAACTTGACACTACGAGATACTGTCAATTATCCATGCCTAAATGTGATAAACGTTCAATTAGCTGTTTCTATAAGTAGCGAAAAATGAATCTTTAGTAGCTCAAACTTAAGTGAAATTGGCTCTTTTGTACAATTTCAAAAATATTGAATCTCAAATATGATATGCCATCCTTTGCCGCAGGGGTACATGTATATATTTTGGGTTTGATTTATAAATAAATCTGCAGGACTTTAGTGCCTCTGTATCACTCGAAAGTGTTATTCCGATTGTCTGATTAGTCCCCTAACCCAAAATACAACAGCATTCAATCTCGTCAAGTCCTCTCCCATCGGCTCTTATCTGGTGGTATATTTGTTGGAAGCGGTCTGGATGATATGTGAGCCACTCAGGAAAAGAGCGATATGACCACTGATTTCAATGCTATCGTACTCAGTTTCCTTTCAAAATTCCATTTAGTCATTTCTGTAGCACAGTAGCCGTTCACTTCTCTGCGAAAGCAGCATTAGTAGTGTTAAGAATAGGTACTGCTTTACAGTTCTCTATCTTTAGAAAGTTGTTCTAAATGTTACTGTCCGCCCATTTTTTTTTTCCTCTAGAGTATGCAAACAAATCTTTAATTTGTATTCGATAACATTTAGCCGATCCAAAGGTTATGTTTTTACTGCATTCTTTCCCTTTTTAAGGTCGAACAAACGTCATCTAATTAAAATTCAGAAAATTCCTTCAGTTAGCCTTATCGAAAACATACATAATTTGAGTGGAAATTAATATCAAACTGTAATTAAAATTCCTCAGTCTTGTCTTAAATGCATAAAATTCTGTTTGGATATTATAAATTTTTGGTATTAAATCCGTTAAAATATTTGGTGGCATATTATAAAATAAAATCATATATCGGTTGTTTGTTGGCTTTTTAGAGGGATTTACATGTTTATGGGTTTTATATGTACCCACCACTGTATTCTATTAAAATATTGTATAATAGTTTAGCAGTAATTTATAATAGTTTATATTATGCATTTTTTTTTTTTTTTAATCGTCATACTACTTACTTCATACTTCCCTAAGCCACTCTGCACCCTAACTGTTGTCCTAATCAGATTTGATTCATTCCATTCTTTTCGAAGTCACATTATCCTTCAATCACCGTTTTTGAATCGACGCATTCATAAGCCTTTTCTTATTGGAATAGTTTTCCAATGACTGCCTCCCCTTACGGATGAAGGGGATATGTTGTTCGTTATGAGGGCGTTACACAGCTGCTAAGCCGTCACCACCAACCGTCTGGATCATGCGGGCGTTCAATGAAGTCTATTGCTTCCCTTTATTTTATTTCAATTTTTTTTTCCTGCCTTTCGTTAATGGGCCCTAAGTGAACGTGCAAATCCCTAACGGTTAGCCGGATTTCTTGTTAATTTTGATGAGAATATAGCCTTAAAACGTTTTGGGGGTTTATTGCATAACTTCAATTGTATTCAACTGGTCCTTAACGATAAATTAACGAATAAAATAACTGAATTTTTTTAAAAGCCTACATTTGAATTAATTTACAGGAAGGCTGTAATTTTCATAAATTATAATTAATTAGACACGGTCTTCTCAGAAGAGTCATGGCGCCGTGAAAGATCAAGTTCGATTCCTAGAAGGACGAAAGGAATATCTCAGGTTTTTACGTCTTTTTTTCCTGATTTCCCTCGAGATATTCATAATGACATGTTTCATTAAGGAAGCCATTGTGTATAATCCCCTTACCCCTCTGGACTTGATACAATTGTAACAATTTGATTTTTTGTAACAAAACGGCTTGATTGTTATTAAACCGTTCATGAAATTGGGTACACTAACTGACTGAGGACAGTTAGCTTCAAGACATGTTATTGCTAAGTGTTTAGACAGATGCAGCAGCGTCACGCTGCACCTATTGCTGCCATATGCTTAATCGATTTCTCGATGTCTTGCCCCAGCGGGCGTGGGTTATCAACTTTTGTCTCCTACTGTCCAGTCACGTCATTCAAAATGATAAGTTTCTTTAGTCTCAAAGAGATTCTCTCGAGTTCACCGAAGGCATGATTAATTCAAAACCTTTGCGACCGAATGCATATTCAGAAAGAGGGCTTGACCGGAAGTTCTAGGAAGGGCTGCCTATGAACATGTATCCCTTGATGTTTTAAGGAGAGGGTTGATCTCAAAGGGTTGGTTTCCGGTTAACCCGAATGGCAACCGGTCAAGGGCGCCATGATGTGGACCAGTGGACCAGAACCCGCCACCGAGCTACGTGACTCCTCCACAAGGTGGTACAAGCACGTACGGGTGACATAACTGCTTACACAGGCAGCCTGCGGTCAGCGAACTCGCTGCAATAGAAAGTCTGGGTAGAAAGTATTCCGCTATCTCCTCAAATTGTCAGGAAATATCTCTCGTCTAGTGACAATAGTAGGCAGTTTCGAAATCGAAACCTTTTCACCTCCATCTTGTCACCGGCCCTGTATGCTATACCATTCAATGTAACATTCAGCTGATCCTTTCCCAAGAGATGTGTCTTATCCTCCATGTTTTATGGAGCCGTTATAAGATATTTTTCTTTTCATGGAGGCGTACCTTATAGAAAGGCGATTCAAACGCGACTACACAGTACTGTTTAAGTGTTCTAACAATGTATCTTGATATTAAAAGCGCTCAAAAAAAAAAAAAAATTAAATTAAAAAATTAAATAAATTTTATTTTTTAAAAGTATAATGATCATTGTTTCCTTTGCGTTTTCAGTTGAATATATCTGTTGTTTTGCGTATTCGAGGTAGATGCTGTTTGAACAGTGCAGTTCTAAGCCCAGTGGAATTCCTTTATTTTGTATCCAGCTTTATATTTAGAAAGGAGTAGCGTTGATTCACCAAGAGCCTACAAAACACCGCAAATGTGTGTAAACTCTCTCTGTATAACAGAAAGGTCGAAGACTTGTGTTTTCTTATCCTCAAGTTTTCGTCAAGAGGGGGGTATCCTGGAATAGATAACGATTTTGTAAATCCACAATTTTTTCCTTTTGTTTCTTTTCTGAAGTAAAGGTTCGCTGTGTTTCTGTTTAATTTTCTTCTCTCTCTCTGTTGGTGGAATTCCTGAAAATATTGCTCACGCTTTTTAAGTATTTCGTTTATACATAGCTACCTTTTTAGCCCGCAATAGTGACGAAAAATATATTTCTGTAAGAGCTGTGCGTAATACCGTACCTTATGTAACGGCGTCGGGAGCTACTTTCCCCTACACGCACCTAGGCCCAGTACCAGTTCAAGCATCTATTTACATATAGACAAAAACTAATGACTCGAGATCGCTTATCTGGCTAGAATTCTTCATACACAGTTACATGGACATTTCTAGAATTAATTTCGGTACTTTTCTGTTATAGTCACGCCCAGAGAAAATGTTTTCAATTTAGTTAGTACATTGCTTTAAATAAATAAAACACATGTTTTCTGAATAAAATCAATCTCTTATCTGCACGTTTTTATATGACACCTCCGTTGAATTTTACCTTTAAATGTTAACTTCATCTCATGGTTATTTTTATATATTCTCATTTCAGGAATAATATTATGCTGTTGAAAAAATCTGACCGCAGTTTCCTAATCCAAAATATTCCTAAAAATATTTTTTAAATTATACTGATACTCAACCATATTTAACGTGATTAATTATTTAGTCAAAACGTTATTATTCGGCAAGGAATTTTCCAACAAGGAGTTTTCTCCTTACAGTGTTGCCAGTAAGCGAACAGTTCTGAAATTAACTCTTAGTTACCTCCCTAGCAACACTGGCGATAACCCTGCTCCTCCTAAAAGCAATGTACTAACTAAATTAAAAACATTTTCTCTGGGCGTGACTATAACAGAAAAGTACCTTAATTTCTGACAAGCAAAATTTAGAGAAAAAATATACCGCAGTACGTCAAAAGATTAACTGATTTGATAATTATTATTATGATAAATTTCAATCCAAAATAACGAATATATATAATAACCCTTGCTCCTCCATCTTGGAAGATCCCCTCCTCCAAACCTGCTCGATAAGGGAGTTGCATTTAATATGCACCCCATGTATAAAGAGGCGTTGTCTCACTATCATGGCGACCGTATCTTTAGGGTCCATTGCCCAAGAAGCTCTTTTTTTTTTTTTTTTTTTTTTTTTTTAAGTTGAAGCGTTCGTAGCAAGTTATTAGAATTTATTTGTTCTATTTTTTCTTTAAAATTTTGTATTGTAAATATTACATTTTGTATTGTAAAGTTTTAATTTTTTTTTTGTAACTTTATCTATATAGCTTTATAGTATGTCAGGCATGGATACGCTGTTATATCTGTCTCATAACGAGGACATGGTCCTTGCTGTCATTACAAGGGAGGCTAATCAATGCACCATTGTACACGGTTATGAAATTGCATTTTTGAAAATATTATCGTTTCCCTTCGCTTTGTTTGTAAATAATAGCAACGGAGCTTTCTATAGCCTTTAAATATTCATTATCCCATATTTTTTCGCAAGGCCTGATAAATGTTAATTGCCTCCTTCCATACCTTTATTGAAAGCAGATTAGAAACATTGTAATGACAGGAGTTTTTAAAACGTTTGCAGTCGTCTCTTCTACACATGGATATTACTTACATTTTACGTACTGCGATTTGGAGATGATTGTTCAATCAGAACTTGTTAAGAGCTCATGTTGATGTACCATTCGGAATACCTTACAATTGTCAGTCACAGTTCGATTCTTGTTTTATTATCAATTTAAAATTCTATCTATAATTTTGCCTTTCAAATATAAGCATTATACAATTTTAAAAAGTTAATCGATTCTGTAGGGAAGTTGTGCAGAAATTCAATTTATTTTATTTTACAAGAGATGTCTCAACCGCCCACATAAACACTACGAGAAATTACTAGCGTAGGTGGGCAAGTTCATAGATGGCGTGTTCGCGCTGGTCGTGGCCTTAAAATATTTCATAGTTGAAATTATTAGGTATGATATTAATATTTTGATACAACTTATATGCATATATATTTTCTTTAACCTTTTTTTTTATTTCTGACGGAAATTTCATTTATATCCTCGGAAGCAATTACTATTCGAAACAAAAGTAATTGGCGCAACTTTCTTTTTCGTTATTATCATTTACCAATCCGCTATCTTGTTTGCTAAAATACTTCAATTTAATTTTTGAAGTTGGAATATGGTCGATGCTTTTCTGAAAAATCTTTCTGGGATGATAAATATTCAGGAATTTAAGCAAAAAATTGAATTTCATATTTAACTAGAAAATGTTTCGAACCAGACATGTGAATCTTATCTGGGCTAAAATGAAACAAATTTAGGAGTAAAAATTAAATATAAATGAGTACAGAAATAATTAGAAATTTATCTGCTTAAAAGAGAGAGAGAAAAGAACAAATATTTGATGTATTTATAATTACAAATATTAGTATCTGTAATTGAAGCAATTACAGATAGTAAGAATGTAAAGAAATATAGAAAAATAGATCCAACTAGTAATAAGTTTACATGGCAGTAATACAGTAAAACAAAATTTGTATAAAGTAATGGATAATGACCAAGAAATGTATGATGATTAATTACATAATTATGTTGAGAGCAGGTGGAATGAGAAATATAAGTTCATTAATGTGTAACTTATAAACATGAAACTGGTAGATGTAAGTTAGGGTTAGAGGTGGTTGGAGTTAGTTTTCCAACTTTTTCTAAATTTCTAATTTTCTGGGTAATTATAGATACCTTATTTTTTACTCATATATTTGCTTCGTTTTAGCCCTCGTGAAGTGATTTAACCCCCATTATTTTATCGAATCGCGTTCTAGTTAAATAAAAATATATTTTTGACTGCAATTCCAGACTGTTCAAGTATTTTAATAGAAGTAATTTAATTTTCCGTTTGTATTTGAATCAATAGCCTATCAAGATTTATCGGCATTATCCATCTATTTTCCTTACTTTTTGCTTTAAACCCTACAAAATAGATTCATCATTTGTGCTTTAGTTACGCAATCCTTGTCCTAGACTATAAAATCGATTCATTATTTATTAATTCGGAATCAAGAATAAACAAATAAAGCTCTGTCCTACCATTTTCAATACAGTACAGATACCTCGAGTTAAATCGGAATTGATTTATAAGTATTGTGTGGATTCTTTAATATTCTTCAGATTTGGCGATTTATTTAATATGTTCAAATAAATAAGAGCCCCCTTCTTTTTTTTTTTTCACCAAAAAAACTAAACACCGTCTTTGTGTGGAATTTTAAGAAAAGATTAATATGTGAAATATATTTTAATCAGTGTGCTTGTACGTTGCAATAAATGGTAAAGTTCTCGTAATATCCCAAAGCTGTACCGAATTTGGATTAACTGTTTCTTATAACTTTTTGAATGTTTAGACTAAGGATCTAAAAAAAACAAAAAAAAAAACTTACATTAGAGTTCCAAATCAGAATAGAAATTTTAGCCCCAACATTTTAAAAAAAAAATTGTAGAAAAACTTTTGATTTAGATAAGGAATATGTTTTGTCGCTGTAAAATTAATTCATGTGCACTGTGCTGAATTATGTTAAAATACAAATTGTTACTATTACCTAATGCTCAACATAAAACTAAAGTACATTCGCTTACGATCTTGTGGTCAATACTTTTTTTGTTTTTCTTATTTCTTATTTATGTATTATTATTATTGCCGGTGAAAATCGTTCCACCTTTGTAACAGGCTTGGACATATAACAGGTTACCGGGCAGCTGAAAAGATGCGAGTGCAGCTGGATATCCATTTTATGGCTCTGATCTCTTGAGCCCCGATGAAGAAACCCGTCGATTCCTTTTAAGTCAGAACTGGTCCTGGATGACCTTTAGCGCCCCGATATTTACGGCTACTTTTTGGACGTGTCCAGCTCCTAAGAGGGGGAAGGGAGAGGAAATTATGAAACTGAGATTTCGTGGACATTTTTTTTTTTATTATATTTTATTTGATGGTATCCAGTTTGGTTGGAAGGCCTATTATCAAGTTTATTATGTTGAAGACCCTTTTATTTTTTATTTTTTTTTAGAAGTGTATTTTTCCTGTTTATTATATCCACATATATTAAATCCTGATTGAATAAAATGAGAGCTATTCGTTTTATATATAACCCACATGTCATAATTCGTTATCGAATTTTAATCTTAATTCTCCCCCCCCCCCCCCCTCACTAAGGTTAAAATTTTATTGATTTTATCATTCGATATTTATTAAAGTCAATATTAATCTTAATAATGTATTGATGTCAGAGTTCTATCTTCACAGTAATATTCCAACTCGCTATCGATTACAGATAAAAAAGTTATTCTCTTGTTTACTCAAGTTTTTTTCTCTTCAGTTTTTTTTTTTTTTTTTAACAAGAATTAAAGAAACTCTTTATCAGTGCCAGTTAGGGACATGACATATGCGATAACACTATCTATAAGGGGTAGATTATTTTAATAAGACAAGTGAGTTCTTATTAAAACAATAGGAAAAAAAAATAGACAGAATTTTTTAATTTATAAATCGCTATTAATAATGAGGCAAATATACTGAAACATACTACAAAAATAAATGAAGAGTTTTATAATTCGATTTATATTGAATTGCTGCTAAAGTCATAATTAAATTTAGAATTATTGTCATTATCTTAAATTAATTGATTCTTTTTTTTTACTACGGTTACTTATCAGTATCACGTATTTTTTATTTGGTTCATTCTCAGTATATCATCATTCATTGAAATATAATTGCTTACTGTTGATTTATTAAAAGAAGAGAGAGAACAATATAGACTTGTTATAAATCCTTGTTTAGATTGCATGATGACCCTTTCAGTTGACAGGATGCGCTTTGTAGATGCGAAAACTTTGCTGTAGAGGAAAAACACTCCGGGAATGCATTTGTTCTAACAAAATCCAAAAATTAAGAATTTAGTAGTTACGACAGTTTACCTCTCAAGTACAGTCAGGTATATCTTTATGTTGCGCTACTAACCTCTTTCTGCCTTTGTCCCTTCCTCGCTATTTCTGCCAACGTTTAAAGTATGCAAGGACGTTAGGTACATTAAAGGACGGTTAAAATATGTAAATTGCTGAAATAAATTACGTAATATGAGACTATCTTACTGCCATAAGTGCCAAGGAACCTTAAACCTAGCTAAATCGTCGAGAAGTTCCTCAAACGTGCTTATTTTTGGATTAGAATATTCATAATGAAAACTGAAATTCAAATTTTAAAATACTTCCGCCAATTTTGAAGTGACATGTATATTGTAAATATTCCTCTCTGACGGTTGGGTTTTTGGAGAGTCCTTGGATAAGAGCCAGCGAAGCACCGGAAACTCAAATAAAAAATGCGATAAACACGAGCTAGGCTAAAAACCGTGACATTGAATATTGGCAAGGTCAGTGGCATTGGTTTTGCGAGTCTTATCGGATTGGCAGGATCTCCTGGCTCCACGCCCTGACCTCGCCCTTAACAAATTCTGTAAGTCATTCCCACCTGGTTGGTCACTGTGGGTCGTCCTCAGCCTCGTGGAGGGTGTTGGATGTGTTTTTTGATGAACATTTCGTCCGGATGTTAACGGTTTTACTACATATGTTGATTCCCTGTATCAATGGTGGTCTAGAAGGTTCCGAACCAAGGATTCTTCAGACTCGTTACAATGTAAAAGGAAACATGTCTTCAAATGCGGTTTTTTATTCCTCGCCAATTACTCGGTTCCCTTTACTATTAGCTAATTTCATGCACTTAACCTTAGTAGCCAAGGTCTTGGCAGTTGTGTGTGTCCGTAGCTCGTTGCATGGCGGACACAAGGACGAAACGATTTGCCGCAAGGTAGATAGGTGGGCCAAACGTCGAATAATACCATTATCTCTCCTATTCTCTTGTTCCGCGGACATTAACCGAAATCGATTGTCTAGAGGTTGTCGACTTCATCCGTAGTCTTGCCTACTTCCGAGTCTATTGAAGGGAACCGAAACGTCGACAGGTGATAAAAGAGCACCACCGACCACGCCCTGTTTACATAACGAGAGGTCGCTGCTCTGTCAGTTGTTGATTGGCCAACATTTGGCAGCACGCCCCGGCCTTGCCCTTGGTCAATGTTCGCGATCTTATTTCTAGATGTTTGAAGAATTTGGAACACCTCATATTTCTTCATAATATGTGATGAAAGTTATTATTTTGACGTAATAAACATTCCTGGTTTTGTTATAAGAAATCTTGGAATTAATCAATCTTAGGCTATGTCTTCTTAAAAAAACTTCTTTTTTTTTTACAGTTTTGAATTGATCTTGATTGATCCTTAATTGAGATTGGACTCACTTGAAATTCAAATTAATCTCATAATACGTTGAGAAATAAATTTTCAAGAAATTTTTTATACCTACTCTTCATCAAGTTGTTAGATGTTAGTTCCTGTACTAAAATTTTATCTAGTTCTGTGAGATCAAGAACTTGCATATCTATAGCCATGACGATAAGGTGTCGAAAAATTTATAGCTTTGGTAGGTGGTTGCTAAGTGGTGAACAAACACTAGTTATTTACCAACGAGTTTCTTAGCAAACACGCTCGTTTCGAAACAGCGATAATGGATATGCTTTTTACTCCGTTACAATATCTTCACGTATTTAAGATATTTTCGACAAATCATGTTTTATGCAACCAAAGAAAATAGGAATGAAACTGAATTTCTAGAGGAGAGATTCTCGTTCTGTTATGTGTTAAGTTGTCTAAATGGCAATCCCGTATAGCCTATAAGGCGAGGAAGGGGAGGAACAAAAAAAAATCAAGTCAAAGTCGTCTAAATGGCAATAAATGCTACGGCATAAAGTGTTAAGACAATTGGTTATTTCAGTTCATATCGTCGGGTGTACGGTTAACAGCGAACCTGAATAATATTATTGAATTAAAGGTTTACCTAACCCAACCAAAGGTTCAATGCCGACACAACACCCTCCCTGTACACATCTATCCGCCGATCGCCGACTTCGACGGATCTGCCTTCACCCAATCCTCCGCCTGGGCCTTAGCCCTCGCACGTTTCGGAGGCCTACTTTTTGTACTTATTAAATCTTTTAGGAATTCGTTCATCACTGAGTTTCGCAATTTTACATGGCCATTTTATTCGTCGCCCTGATATCACTTCCATTATATTTACCGAATACATTTCACTCAGTTCAGCGTTATGAAAAAGGATATATTCTCGGGTTGTTTCGTCCCTGAAGCAAGCATTTCCAGCTTTTAAATATAGCCTTGATCTCCTCATCGATTTCGTTTTTTCTTATTATCATCGCCCCTAAGTAACTAAATTTCTAAATGTGCTCAAACTTATTCCCCTTTACATCAAAATCGGCAGCACCTCTACGGCTATCCATATATTTTGTCCTATCTATATTTTTAGTTAGTCCACGGCTTCATCAAGCAAAACCATATCATCAGCCTAGCCAAGCACGGATATATTTCTTCCCAGATTCAAACCCTTCCCAGTACATGTCAGCTCCCTAATGGCCAACTACTGTGCTAAATTAAATAAAACAGATGGCAGAGAATCTTCCTTGTTTCAAACTAGAGTGAACCTGAATACTATATGAAATACTATTATAGTTTATAAGATACCATAATATGGTCTGGTTAATGGTTCGATTACTTCCAAAGTTTACCTTGAACTTATTATTTATATAGATAATATTATAGGATTTCTAAAAAAGAACTGTTTGGATTGTTACAGGTACAAGACAGAGCTGTGCCGACCTTACGAAGAGTCTGGTACATGCAAGTACGGAGAGAAGTGCCAGTTCGCCCACGGAGGCCACGAGCTGCGCTGCCTGGTGCGACACCCCAAGTACAAGACGGAGCTGTGCCGCACGTTCCACTCGGTGGGGTTCTGCCCCTACGGGCCACGGTGCCACTTCATCCACAACGCGGAAGAGGCAAGGAGCGGGCTGAGCCCCCGGCCATCCTCCTCGCCCACCTCCTCCCTCGCCTCCTCGCCTGGCTACTTCTCCTCGCCTCCCCACTCCCCTCCTCCTTCCCCCGCATCCCCTGAACGACTCCCCGTCTTCAACAGGATCTCGAATACCCTCCTCCCAATGCGCTTCGGCTCAGAGCTCATCGCTTGAGGCCCAAGCAACCCAAACCCTTATCCTCATCCCTTGGACCCTACCCCCAGTTCTTTCTAATTGAACTTTTATTTATTTTTTTAATTTACCAGTTGTGTTACATTCCAAGCGGCTTTACCGCTCAACAGGGATATAAAGTGCCTTAAAAAATACAGTTATATATTTCATTTTCTTGTTTTTGTTTTAGGTATAATAAATTTTATTCTTATATAGCTTATTATTGAAAACAAGTTTGAATTTTTGTCAAAATTGAGGTTTTAAATTATTTAACTTAAATTTTTTGTCAAAATTGAAGTTTTAAATTATTTAACTGCTGTGGTGTGTTATTCACGTTATGGTCGATAACCGTACATGTCTATTACACCTCTCGTTGAAATTTATCTTTCCCGATTTTATATACAAATTTTATTTGATTTATCGTGCTGTCCCTAGAGCCCTTTCGAAACTACGAAGGAGATACGCAACTGAAAATATGTGATTTTGTAGATAAAAACTAAATAAATATTAAATAAAATCTTCAGACTTACGTCATTTATATGTTGTTATTTTTTGAGATTTTATAAGCTTAAGCTTTTTTTTTCTTTTTTTTTTCTTTACATTGTCTAAACTTAAGTATTTTTGATTACCATCATGAGTATAGTCATGTTTTTGGGAGTTATTGTGGTTTCTGGCTCAAATAGTTTAGTCTAAACAGTTTGTTTCTTTAGGTGCGCAACTTAAAGGTGCCTGCGCACATGAGTTCCGCGGCAAGGTGCTGTCATTATGTTTTATTTATAAATGAGCAATATATGTAATTTATATAGTGTGTATATCCAATGTGTGTGAGTGTGAAAGTTACTAATTTCATTCTTGCAGTTTTTTCTTCTTTTTTTTTTTTAATGTACATCAACCTGGACGTGTTATTTATTTGTATTTTTGTGTAAGTTGTTATTATTTTTTTACTATCCATGATAAGTTTATTTATTTGATGTGGCTAAAGTGATGCCCGTTACTAATTTAATATGTATTATATTATATATATATAAATATGATTATATCCTTGATTCGCTGTGTTTTTGATGATAATATGCTACTTCCTCGTATATTTTCTAACAAAAGCTTCCATGTTTCGAGTTTAGACTCATTTGTATTTGAGGAAATTATTTATTTATATACATTTACAGTATATTTAATTTATCACTTTTATTTTTTTTTTTTTTATATATAAATTGTGGAATATCGTGAAAAATTTTATTTGTTTTAATTTGAAGATTAAAGTTTAAATCAAACTTGATTCTTTTTTTATTGGAAAAAATTTTAATTGGCATTTATTTCTTATTTCACTTTTATTAAAAAACCATTCAAAATTGTGAAATATACGAAAAAAATTTTAAAAAGTAAAAAAAAAAAAAAGAAAAAAAGAAAAGTGTAAATTAGAATATTGAGAAGTGAGTGTATTCAAGTTATCTCTTTTATTATATAATTATTTTATGTTGTATAAGCTGTCTTTTTTATTTGTATTTATTACATATTATTTATTAATTATCTGATAAAGTTTTTTATTATTACAATATTTATAACGGTTTAGTAGCACATTTACCTATTTAGGTTATGTAAGATCGTGAGTGCAAACTATATTGTATTTATCAAAAAAACATATATTAAAGTGTTTACAAAATAATTATTATTGTATTTATTCTAAACCCCCAACCTTATCCAAAGATGTCAAGATAAAATTTCTCTTATAAATAATTAAAAAAATATTTCAAGAACGTGCCATTCAAAGAATGTAGAAAACATGAAAAATATGTTTTAGCTAAAACAAATGTATAGTAAAAGTAGAAAAAATAAAATAAAGAGGATGTAGGACTTCTGACACACTTAAAATCAAGATTTTTACTTAATATTTGAAAGAATGCAATGCTTGAATGCAAAGAAAATTGGTTAAAATATTATAAAATAAAAAGATTTTTCAAACAAAATGTCTGATATATTGACACTCCAGTTGCAAAACCACCTGTAAGATGATAATAGGTGATCTTTTTTATTTTATGGACTTAGTGAAACATTAGTTTTAACTTGGATTTAGTTGTAAGATTCTAGATTTGCAGTCGTCCTCCCTTTATGGTGGGGGGGGGGGGTTGAAAAGAGGAACTGAAAAATTTATTTTGCTGCAAATTTGTCAGGTTATATCGTTTTTTATGGTTTCTGAATCCAATAAGACCATTCCATTATGGTGTAATCAGCAGATAATAACAATAATTTTTGTTATAAAATTTGATGTCAGTTAAAAAATGATACTTGGAGTACATCTAAGACACTGCCAACTGTCCGGCACTGCCTATTGACATTTTTTTGTAAAGAAGGTGATAGGTAAGTTGAAATGAAACAATGTTACATAGAACATAATAATAAATAGCTTTATTAACTAATAGTAAATTTAGGTTGGTAGGTGCTTAACCAAATTGATCTCAGACTAAACTACATGGGAGGAGAAGGTTGATTTTCGTTGGATATTAAATTTTCATTACACTGATTTGAATACACATGTTTTAGTTATATGTTTTAGGTTGATTAAGTAATTTTTTTATAATTTAAGCTCGTTAATACACAAATCGAAGCTCTACAATTTTTATCTGTTACATCTTAACTTATAAGATGGCGCGATATTTAATTTTTTTTTTTTGTTTTTTTGTTTAAAGATAACAATGTTATCTGCCATGCATAGTTTCCAAGTTAAAAAAAAAAAAAAAATGAGAATTACAAAAAATTCATTACACATATATCAGACTTTTAATATTAATACTAATTATGTGGGTTAAAATAATTTGTATTAAACGAAAATAATAGTTAACAATGCCACATAAACTATGAAAACAGAAATAATTAAACAGGTTACAAAAAGTATTATTTTGCAAATACACAGACTAACACTGCTGTCATCGCTTATAATTAGTCTGAAGAAGAACCGTCTGGAAGGTTCTAGGCCAGCGTAGGTGGTACTCGAACATCGTAATCATAAACTACTAGTTACTACTACTACTAACAGTTTGTTTCAACTCTTCCAACAAGTGTAAAACTCACTCACATATTGGCGCTACAGTCCATGTAGGACCTTGGCCTCCTTTAACAGCTTGCTCCATTCGGCTCTGTCAGCTGCAAATCTTCTCCAGTGATGTACACCTAAAGCCTTCAGGTCTGATAGTCTGGCTATATCATATAGCCATCGTAGTCCTGGCCTCTCTCGCCTTCGTCCACCTCCTGGCTTCCCGTAGAGCAGCTCTTTCGGGATTCTGCTGGTATCCATCCGCTCGACATGTTCCACGATAATATCTACACTCGGTTCGGCTCCCCTTTTTGAATATCGGATAGACAAGTGACTCAGACCATTCCTCTGGCATTTTTTCGGAAGTCCAAACATCAAAAATAAAATGGTACACATTCTCCCAGATTTCTTCTCCATACTTAAGCATTTCTGCGTGAATGCCATCACCTCCCGGTGCCTTGTAGTTTCTGAGGTCTGAGTTAATCTCCATTATCTCCTCTATTTCAGGTGGAGTATCTTCCTCTTCCAGGTCTTCCTCGGGCAGATACCTTGTGCATGCCTCGACATGCTCACTGTGTGCTTTTTCTTTTCTTACTTCCTCAAAATACATCTGCCACCTACTTAGTACTTCCTCTTTATCATGAAGCAGGCTACCCTGCTCGTCCTTAACGGAGTCGAATCTTGGGGTGAATCCGTTCTTAAGTTCTTTGACACCTTTATAGAACTTTCTTGTCTCCTTGCTCCTGTAATGCTCCTCTAATTTCCCGAGTCTCTCATTCTCCTTTATCCGTTTCTTTAGTCTACAAAGCTTCTTAGCTTCCTTCCTCTTTTGACGGTAAAGGTCAGTGGCTTGTCGTGTCACTCTTTGTATATACTTAAAACGTGCTTGGTTCTTCTCTTGAAAGGCTCTTTGGCACTCATCGTCAAACCAGTCGTCTTTAAAAGCTCTACGTCGCCTCCCCAAGACCTCTTCTGTCGCTTTTCGAAAAATTACCTTTACTGACTCCCTGCGTTCTTCCGCAGAAATATCCTCCCCTGCTGTTGTCATCCCAGCCCTATTCTCGCTTACTCGCTCCTGGAATTAGTTTAATATCCCCTCTTCCTTAATTTTTTTAAGCCTAAAACTATTTTAAATCATCGTTAAATTTTGCTTTGTTTCTCATTACCATGATACTAAAGGGTTTTAAAAAAATCCCAATCACAATTTACTTTAGATATAAATTTACCTCACGGTCTACAGGCACTTCAGTACGGTTTCCATCAATCGAAATCGGTTCAAAGAAAATATTCCAAAAATAAAAAGTTTCTGTAATTTTAATGGTATTTTCAAATTATCCCTTAAATTAAATAAATGGTTTAAATTCTAATTTTTCGTTTTGTAAGTAATGCGCGAATAATTCTGAGTGAAAATAATTTATGGTAGCGTGGAATGAAATATAGACACTAATTTGACTACTCACTAATGAATAACGTAGTTTTATTATAATTTCATGTTCAGTGGGGATAAATAAAATTAATTGAGTAGCCAACTCTCTCTATAACTGGCATTCTTTTGATGTGGTTTCCAACTTCCTTAGAGATAAAAAATTAGCAACGAAACCGAAATCCTTTCCCGAAACCGGTCTATAAATTGAATATAAAGAAGGCAAAAAAAGAAAGAAAGAAAAAAACCTCGGGGTACTTGTAACAAAATGAATCCGCTCTTTCTCAACAGAACCAGTTTTGGATTGTTGGCTTATTCATGAGGACATTCGTTATAAGGACACATTAGCTGAAGAACTTTCTTGCAAGGGAGTTCCGAAACTTTTTTATGCCACTCAGACGCCTACATGCCACAGCGCCTTATCCTTGGCATATTTCATGCAGAAAGGTATTCTAAATCCTGAGTTCAGGCTCTAACGAACTCAGGTATTCAAATGCGAACAAGATACGCCAGTGTCGACATGCGGTCACAGACAGTCACATTTCTTTCTAGTATTTGGCTCTTGGGTTCCATTTGTAATTCATTAGTTTTTAATTTTGGTAATTGAATTTAATTTATCTTCAGTTAGTTCAAACATTGTTCGGTGATGTATTACCATCAGGGGTGCCCAGAAGATTCTCCGCCAGGAGAATTATTGAATATGGCACAATTTTCTGGGTAACAAAACTTTTTTAAACGAACTCCAATCACGGAACTAGAGAAAACGGAAAACTAACTGAAGTTTAAATAATATCGGCCGCAACAACCAATAGTATGCAGTGGCGTATATAGAATATTTTTCAGGAGAAGGGTTTAAGTGGTGATGACCGCTGGGTATTTGAATTTAGCCCTCACCCAAGAAATTTCCTTGACAAAGGTTATGACGGGAGAGGGATTCGATAGTCCTGTTAGTTTGAAAGTATAAATAATATCGATTGTTCTATAGGTAGTGTCACATGCTACTTTTGATAGCACCATTTTAAAAAGAGGAGAGCAATATTTACTTGAGAAGGAATGTAGCGGAGGATGTTTATTTAAATGCAATACACACAAATAATAATAGTGATATGTATGAATTCAATAACTGTTTTTTTATTTAAAAAATAAGAGAAAATTAATCCATCTTCTTCACAATAATAGATTTTCTCTCTTTCTCTCTCTCCCTCGTTCCCCCCCCCCCTCTCTCTCTCTCTCTCTCTCTCTCTCTCACTCTCTCTCTCTCTCTCTCTCTCTCACTCTCTCTCTCCCTCTCTCACTCTCTCTCTCACTATCTCACCTCACTATATTGAGAGAGAGAGAGAGAGAGAGAGAGAGAGAGAGAGAGAGAGAGTTAATTATGTTTTTTAAAATAATATATTTTATAATAAATAAGGCATTAACATTTAATTACTTATTTATAAAAAGAAAAAGATAATCAATAAAGAAAAATCAAGCAAGTGTGTGGAATATTAGGTTTTAAGCTTAATGTAGGTTCAACTGAAGAATAAAACGAATTAGATTTAAGAATTGATTTAAGTTTTATTGTAAATGTTTTAAGCATTTCTTCATGAAGCTGAATATAGGTTCAACTAAATAATAAAACGAATAAGATTTAAGCATTCCTTTATGTTTCTTGGCACGTACTGGTCCTCAGGTACAACGTGACAGAAAGGTCTCTTTTCTGAAGTTGAGCATTTTCTAAAACAGTAACCATGCTTTCGGGGGCACTAAGCGAAGTTCCGTTAGGGAAGCCCCTTCCTTACACTCTCCAACATTGTACCTTGGGCCCAAAAGTTGGAAGAAAACATGCAGGCCATATTCACGTTTTGGAAATTTTCAAGTTGTTAGTTACATGGCTGTTTTTGTCATTCTTCAGCCATCAATTATTCGATCAAGTGATTTATCAATATAGTCGATAGCACATCGATGTATCGATAATTTTTAAACCTCGACTTTTATTTCTTATTGTCTATTCTATTACCGCATAATACTTATAATAACATAGTAACATAACATAGTTAATTCTTAACGACCAGTTGATTTTATACAGGTAATTAGGTTATTCTTACCGAAGTTTATTTAATTTATTTTTTTTGTGAGAAAATCACTATACTAGTTCCGCCCTCCTGTTGGTGGAAGGAAGACCGGTCCAGTGCGATGTCAGATACTCAATTAAAATCCTTATACCTGTTTAGGAAAAATTTAGGACTCCCCCTGTTGCATCATCCGATTAGCCTTAAGACTAGTAGCATAAAGTGATGTTAAATAAATAAATAACTCCTATTATCATCTTCGCTTCCTTCGCGCCATTGAAACAGACATGAAGTGAATAGTGTGCGATTTTGACCTCTGACAAGAGTGCTCTGTCAATCTCTAAAACGAGGAACCTATTTGCATTTCTCATTGTTTTCTTACTCATGTCATTGAGGACGTAAATGATCGAGTTTCGAAAGCCTTCACCTATCTTTCTATATATATATATTTTATCGATCTTAATAATTTCATCAGAAACGCGAACGGACGTTTGATTAATTTTAATCGAATCTGTTTATGTTGCTAAAAGGGCATTCTATCTCCAGAATTTGGAAAAGACATTTTTATGATGGGAAAAGTGAGAGTAACGAAAAAAAGCAATCCTCAAAGAATCAGAGGGTACCAGACAAGAACAGTTCAATTTCAGTTTGCTTATACAGGGTGACATGCTACTCGTGCGACAAACTTCACCAGTAGATTCTCCACCATAAAATGAATAAAAAAGTTCATATTGACCATGGTCCGATTCTCAACCATTTCGGAATAATTTCGCTTTTTATCGATTTTGAAAGATATCACGACCTGGCATCGGAAAACCGTCATATCTTTAAATCTGAAAATTTCTCCGAATAAAATGATTTAAAATAAATTTATATCAAAGATATTGGTGAGTTGTATTAGTTTTTTCAAATTTAAAATGTAAATTCTCAAGCATTAACAATCCTTGAACCATAATATTTTCTCTTTATGTTATCCATATCTTGGTCTTAGAAACACCAAATTAAAAAATGAAGAGTGCGTTAGAATCGTTATTAAATGAGGTATTTTCCCTCAACATTGCTGCCTTCTGAAACTAAAATTAGAAACTCTGGATTATGTTAAACACTTTCCGATTTGTAAAATTTTTCACTTATTTCGTTGTTCTGGCTGAAATAAAACACGAAAAATTGACCCAAAAATGTTGAAATGACCATTTTATTATTGAACATTTAATGTAGATTTCAACGGTGCTATCAGCTTTTCGGAGAAATTTTCAGATTTAAAGATATGACGGTTTTCCGATGCCAGGTCGTGATATCTTTCAAAATCGATAAAAAGCGAAATTATTCCGAAATGGTTGAGAATCGGACCATGGTCAATATGAACTTTTTTATTCATTTTATGGTGGAGAATCTACTGGTGAAGTTTGTCGCACGAGTAGCATGTCACCCTGTATATTATGTCATTGCAAGATCATAAATGTTACATCCCCGATATTTTATTGATGTAATGGTACTAATGAGCCTATATCCTGCAGAAGTGGTGGTCTGTATTGAAGATGCGGAACAGACTGGAGTCCCGAGTTGACCAGAAGTGGGGGAGACCAATTGATGTAAATTAGACGAACCAGATCTTTAACTAGGGTCAATTGCTGTTGTGGGAGGGAGCCCGCGCTGCATGGTCTCGGAGGATGTCCACGACCCTCCGGGCCATTATGGAGTTCTTCCCGGCTCCCCTATATCCCTCTTTGTCGGCATGTTCAGCTAGTCTTCTGTGTGTTCAGAAGTGGTGCTGAGGAGAGAAGTGGTAGTTACAGCGGCCTTATTCATCCTGTAATAAAGCATAGTTTTTGTAACATAGACTCATTGGGAAAAATTTCAATAACTATAAATAATGTACAGCTTCGTTTATAGCTGATCATTGGTGAAACTGTCACAAGATGTAGGGAATCAAAAATATTATACGACAGAATGTGATAGAAAGATCCTATTCTCCTCAAAACCATTTTGAACTTTATCGATAAGAACATAATTCTATTTCTAACATTTGTCTCTTCTACATCTATACATAGAAGGGGGGTTCAATGAGGTTTATACTGATTTATTTTTTCATCAAATCATTGCTTGCTGAATAGAAAACCCAAATTTTGGATCTTGTTTACGTTTAATAAAATACTGCGAAATTAGATAGAATTATTAAACGAACTATGATGTTTTGCTTTTGTTGCAATTCGGAGTATCATATATACCCATGTCTTTACTTTTTATAAATACACATGTGTATGTTAAATGTAATATGTATTTACGAATAGCATACTTCCTACTAGCTGAAGAGTTGAACATATATTTTATAACATAGTACCTTTCTGTAAATGCTTGAAATGTTGTGTGTGCTAGTAACGTTTATGGTGTGCACACGGTTTTATATTCATGCAGGGATTATGTGCATTATAATAAAACAACTGTGAATGTAATTTATATATATAAGGCGTTTGGTTTCAAAACCGGCTACATCCATTTTCAACAACTTTTCTGGACTGATCAAAAAAAGATCAATTTTAAAAATTAATCAATGTAAGAAAGTTTTTTTTGTTTTTTTCGTCGTTTTGCTAACAATTGCCTTCAAACAAAAATTGTTGACAACTTTTTATCACATTTTCTTTTTTAAATCTCATTTAACATTAAAAAATATGTTGGATGTACCTGACTTTGATAAGAAAATATCAATTTTTGGTTAAATTATGAATATGAACAAATCTCTTTACTTAATATGAACAATATATACATGGTTTTTATTTTTTAAATATACAAATTTTGATTTAAATCTTGATATTGACCCACATCCATATTGGTATCATGCATATTTACTTGGATAGGTGACATTGTACTGTCTATTACAACTTTGTAGAATTCTAGGGTACCTATTGATTTCCAATTTTCTCCATAATGTTTTTTTTTAATAGAGTATCAACATCATCCAACTGTTTGGAAACATGGATACCGTTTGGGATTTCGAAAAATTGTAGGTTTTCTGAAAAGTGAAGCTAGGATGGAACAGCTTTTGATAAGAAACGGAACCTTTAAGTATTGATTTTCGAAGGATCTAGACGTATTTTTAAAAAACGCGTCTAACACATTATTTCTAACATTAAAAACTTGAACAAAAAAGAAAAAAAATGTCTTTGGAAAAAATGGATGTAACCGGTATTACCGGTAAACAAACGCCTCATATTATAATCACACAAATGTGGGTTTAAATAATTTTATTGACGTATAATTATAAAACACAAATTTTAACAAACATTAAAGCTCAAATTAGTAACTCTGTTACAAAACAGAACTACAACAGTGACTTTGATGTTCTTGCCTTGAACAATGAAAATAGTCGATCGCTTCTTATATTTAATCCGCTACGGACCCACCCAGGACAGCCTAGAATATTCCAAATCATGTGATCGCGTAATGATACCTAATTCATGACTGTAACCGTTCCACGAAAGTTAAGAAATTTTTCTCAGAAACAGAAATAATCATCTCTTTGTGTTTCACGAAAGAATATATTGTACATAAAACAAAACATAAACATATCGTTTGGAATAGCTCTAGACTTCTTGTTGGAACGAACTAACAGTTCGTAATATAACAGAACAAACTGTCATATTAAATGTTTGTAAGTGCGATGTTCAAGTACCATCTACGCTGGCCTGAAACCTCCGAATAACATAAACCTGATAAACCTTCATTGTAGTAATATTTAATTCTTTCCTTGTTATTTGATTTTTGATTTTGTTTTAGTGGGGGGAGGGGATTAATGCTAAGTAAGGAAAAAAGCCAGGTGTTCGGAATTTTAACGATAACATTAACTTCGCTTTATAATTTGGTTGCAATTTATCATTCATGGTCCTGTCGCTGCCGTTTTTTGAGGCCATCTCTGCTGCAGTAACTCGACTCTATTTGTTTTCAAGACGCGCACTAACATTTAAAGTCAGTTGATCCGACCATTTAATCTGTCAAAGTCGGATCAATTTTCAATCTGACCATCGATTTTCCTACAGAAGTTTACAGGAAGTGCTATAATCTAAGAAAACTTACTTTGCACTTCTTAATAGACTCACAGCATGTACATTATATATGCACTGTACTTAACCACTGCGCTATAACCATATCTGTTAATTATTAGTAATTATAATAATTATTATTATTATAATTATAATTATTATTCAGTATTATTTTAAATGATTTAATGTTGATTAATTGTATAATAGTATAAATTATTTTTAATTTATAACAATGTAAGAGTAATATCAAGTTGTTTTTTCAATCCGTTTGAAAAAATAAAATGAAAATGTTATCTGTTTGAGTTATCTTTATATCAAACATGACCCAGGACGAAATCGTGCCCAGTGTGAAAGGTTAAGGAGTCGTGCAGATAGCCCTTATGAAGACAAAGAAGGTCATTAAGATAAATAAGATGTTTAATGTTAATGCACATTTTGAAAATAACCATGAATCTTAAAGTTTTTCAAGCTCTTTTAAATAATTGCAAACGATAATTACCAACTTCTTTCCCTTTATTAGCAGCCACGGACTGAATGCGGTGTATACTTAGCAGGAGATCCAACGTGATACCCACCACGAGGACTTGCCAATCACCGCGAACACTCATCCGTGAACTTGCACACGCGCGATGATCGGTCGTGACTCAGCCGATCTGAGTATGTGCACATTGGCCAATTAGTGACAGGCAAAAACTGAACCGCACGCTGGCCATGAGCTTGTCTGTCTGCCCCGAGACGAGCATGCTTCGCCGAGAACTCTGGGTTAGCGACTCCTCAACGTTTGAGAGTATAATTTTCGCCTGGAGGACTTAATTTCGCAACCAACCCCATATTAATCAACATTTATTCTATATTTAAAATCTGAGATAATGCCTAGTTACTTAAGTCATCATATGTTCGGGTCACATGTCAGCCGATATCAGTACGTTGTTGGCCCTTGTATAATTTTTCATACCTATCAGTTAATAAAATAGTTTAGTTTTAAATAAAGGTCTTTTTTTCCAACCGTTCGAAGTTCTGTCGGAATACGTTAGTCATCTTATGTTTGTAATTTTGCTTGTTGAGTGGTTAAAAAATAGTCATTGCAATTGTTTTCTGAATCGTAAATGTCCAGTGCCATTTTAGTAATGGTCTAATTTGGTCCTGCTGACCTGATCATAGTCAAATTAATGTTATTACTGGTCGCATCAACTATTTTCTTAAATTAGAGTTCGGTGACCTTATCAGGAATTAGTGGTATTTATATTTTCCCCTATCAAATTTTGTTACATTCCATCCTCTACCTGTGCTTACTAATAATTTGTATGCGCTAATAATTTTCCTATCTTATTTTAAAATCAACATGAATAACATTTAAATATTTTCTTGTGTATCCCAAGGAATAGCCTAAAGGAATTTTCTTGTGTATCCTAAGGAATAGCCTAAAGAAATTTTCTTGTGTATCCTAAGGAATAAGGAAGATATATTACTCTAATCTGCTTCACGCAAAAGATGAGACATGTTTTTGCTTCAAGTGCAATGTTTCCTACAATTAATCTTTTCGATTTCCGAAATTGGTCTGGTTTTTCAAGGTATAGAAGTATGTCCAAAGTCTTCAAAGTCTTGTGATCGGACGAGGGAGGGGAAAAATAAATAAATGTATATATATATATACATGTATGTATGTAAACAAGTACTTTAAATTACGAAAAAAAATAGTTTAAAATATAAAAACAAATTTCAAAACCGTTAGTGGCCATTTCAATGTTTCTGGTAATCTTAGTTGTCACCAGAAAATTTGATTACTTATCAGACTGAAAATGTCTCTTATTTTTTTAGGAATCGATTTCGTAGAGTTATATTATATATTCAAAATTCAGGGAGTCTGATTTTCGCTTTTTGTCAGTTTCGTGTACTATTTAAACACATCTCTATTGTTTAAAGCAGTGTTTTAAGATTTTGGAATATGATTATAATGATTGAAGCGTTCCACTTTTTGCCGATCTATGAGTTTCCGGAACAAGGAATACGTTATCTTTTTGACAAAGCTTCCTGAAACACTAATGTGTTTTCTTTTCAATTTTAGCTAGCGTTTTCTATATTTCTAGATAAGTATTCTCCGTTAGAGAAGATAGATCGTTGGCAGCGGCTACCAGAAGCCATTAGCTAATGCATACAGGTGTTGGTGATATCCATCTTCTTTTCTCACGAAATAGGACAGGATTCGGGTTATGCTGAGGATATTCAGCTGGAATATATCACTGAGGATAAAAAGTTGCTTAAAAATCTTGAAAAAATCACACTGTTGAATATTAGAATCGTTTTAATCGAATTTATTGATTTTTGGTGTCAGTGAGTGTTGATAGACTTAAAATAATAATAAAAGAAATTCTGACAAAATAAGGAAAAGAGGAACTGATTTTTATTGATACATCTTCAGAATCAAATAGAAATAATTTCTTGCTTCTTACGCAACTTGAAGATCAAACCAAATAAGCTCATACCTCATGATTTCGAATCATCCCTTAAATACCTACTATCTTTGTAATTATTTTCATCTGTTTCATCCGAAATGATTCACTAGAAGAGGGTGATAGTCTTAAGAACTACGACGATGAGAGAAAATGGTGTGAGTAAAAGTGATTCAATTGACAGGCGAGGAATTCAAAAATGTAAATAATCTTACATTTAGAAATCTTAAAATTCTATAAATGTTCAATAATTGTGGGTGATTGCTTTGCAATTAATTTCTTCGATTTCCTCTTTGTAAAAAAAATTATCATACGAAAGCGTCTGTTACCCCATATGATATATTGTTGTTTAGGGGCGTAAAGATCTAAGGGCATCATCGACCCCATGTGGTATAAAATTTATTTTAAAACTTACATAACTGCCGAGATTTAAGAGAACATACACAAGCAGGGCATAATGTAAAGCAGCAAATCCGGCTGTCTGTGGGCATTAGGAGATAAGCACGATATACTTAAGCTCGGAGAGACGGCCTCTATATCACGGGCCGACTATAAATTCACTAATGCTTATCTGCTGCTCAGTGAACACTTACAACAGACCCGCGACACTTAGCTGACACAGATTTAGTCCAACTTTCAGTTTGTCCTGTGAATTTAGTGCGTTGATACTGAACCAGAACATCTAAATGTAATTTGTGATTTTTTATTTTTTAATACAGCTGTGGGACTACCCTTTGACTTGATTTTGAAGAAATAAAGCTATTCTCGAGCATACAAATGTTAGAATATTAAATAAGGACGTTCTCATAGCATTTAAAGTATGTTAGTTGCAGTGTTCAATATGAAATTCCGCTTTGTAAAATTCAAAATTTCATAAATTTTAATAATAATTTAAAGTTATAGTATTCTCATAATTTTGATAATCACCTGCTAAAGAATATGTTAAACTAGCTTTATACACCGGTTTCACCCGGAGAATTACATCTATAAATTCTATAAATTGAGACTTTTATAGAATCAAACGGTCGATTTTGTAAAAACCAATGTAAAGCAAAATCAAAACGATTTTTATAACAATAAAGAATATACCGAGATAGGCTGAAGTTATGCAATTTTAATATGGACAGGTGTTCGCACCCGGCATGTAAGAACCACTGAGCGAAAGTTGGAGAATTTAGGACAAACGGTATGGATTTCTATAAAGAACAAACAAACAGAGTTTCATCTTTATTTATATAGATTATTATATTATTTTATGTGAATAAAATCATCATATATATTATTTCTCGAGATTTTTTTTTGTGGGAACGCTTTCCTTAACCCCTACACCGGAAAAAATATACAAATTACTCACTTCGCCTTCGATTTGTACGCTTTCAATTGTATACTTATTTCTAAACTCAAAAATTTTACCATATTGTATACTATAGCCTCAGTCAAGCCATTATATGGCTTTGAGGTTTTCGTTTTGTAAACATTTTTTGTTCAAATAAAGTCAAATTTTCATTTCATTTCGAGATATAAGCGCAAAACCGTGGTTTTGGTAATAGAGGTAGTAGAGGTTTCTAAATAGTGTCAATCTTTTCAGGTTTTCAAGCAGAACATTTTTGCTCACATACATTTCTTCTATTAACCCCTTCGTTTGCGAGTTGTATGCGAAAAACTGCAATTCTCAGCGAAAATGGTCGCAGGGCTAATTCGAAGGTGTAATTTTTTTCAGTTTGTCGAGACAAACATTTTGGGTTAAATAGACTTTTCCGATTGTCGCTGTCGTTTACGAGTTACAAGCAAAAAAATGTGATTTCAGTCAATAGAATCTTATTTTTTACTCGTTTCCGCGAAACCGATATGTTTATTTAAGTATGTGGCGTTTACCAGGGTCAGCTCATTCAGTGACATTCGTGCCTGTGTAAAACAATCAAACAATCACAGATAGTGTAAATACTATGTAAATATTTGAATACCTTAAACTTATGTTTCAAAAAATAAATAATCTACAATTTAAACACGTCTATTCTTTACTTCAACACTCACCTATGCCCATGACGCACTAAATACGCAATATATTATTTAACTAAATATACTGCTAAAAATATTATATATATATGGTGTGTACTTTAATTAAATGGGATTTAAGTAGGTTTAAGTGCTTCGCACGGGTTAGCTAGTATATTAAATTCTTTAAACCTAGTGGTGAAAACTGCTTCTGAAAATATATATATATAACAAAAAAGTACAATAAAATACAAGAAGTACAATTGTAAAATAAAAAGTACAATAAACTAGGAAACTTCACTGATTTTGCTGTTTTTTTTATTAATTCCTAAGACCCTGCTGGTAGAGGTTTCATATCGCCAAATGTTCTAGTAGTGGTATAGTAGCCTCCAGGTGGAATTGACCCCTAGTTTTCTAGTTAACTAGGAATCCGTAAAAGGTCAGAGCTACTAACACTATCAGCCTGAATCATTTGACAGAAAAGGGTTGAACTTTTCAAGATATATTTCACATTAGATCCAGATAGAGCTTGACTAATAAGTAATAGGAACGTTTCTAATTCAAATTTCGGAACTTACGTGACAGCATGGACATTCCTTGTGAACATTTAATTCAGTAAAATTATGGAATATTCTTCCAGTTAGAAATCATTACGAAATCAGATGATAGGTTAAATTTGATGATATTTGTGTCCTTACTCGCAAAATATCTGCAGTACAACAAACCAAGGGAGTTTATGGGTTCTGTAAGATTTAAGAAAGTACCGTTTCCGGGTCAAGAAATCTGTCGGAGATCACGCACAAGTTATTGTAGGAGTTACAGATACCCCAGTATGGTCTTTCAACATGTTAGTGACGCTTTTCCCTTCACCACCTGATAATAACTTAAAAATTACGTTGTCGAGTCCCAGAATTAATCGCCTCTCTCCTAGCCCACGAACATATCCCCATATAGTCGAGAAATAGATGATATTAATGTACTCACATTATATCTGCAGCACTATAACTTAAGGAGGGTTTTGGATTCAGTACGATGTTGTGATAGTTTGGATTCAGTAAAATCGTAGAAGATAGGACGTTTTATTTCGGTATTTGTCCAGCCCCAAGTTACTTCCCTGCAATGGGGCGTAATTTGGTGGGCGGGATTTTTGAAGAGAAAAGGTTGACGACATGGCTAGGTTAGGACCCACTGTTAGCTCGATGGTTAAGAACGCTGCAACGGCGATACAGAGACACGGCTTCGATTCCCGGAGGTGGCCAATCTTTTCTTTTCAGATAAAAATTAACTATTAATTATTATTTATTTATTTATTTGTAGCAAAATGGGGTCTTCAACCAATTGGATCATTTTTGCCTCTATAAACCATTTGCAAATTTGGTATGAAGAGAAATATAAACGAGTATAAAGAGAAATATTACGAATTAAATAAAATAATACAATGTTAACAAATAAATTATGGATGACAGAAAAAATAAGATGGTAGTATCGCTGTTATCTGGGTGTGCGTAGGAACAGGAAGTACTATAAAGGATAATACTAAAAAAATAAAAGGAAAAAACTATTAATTATTAAAAATAACTATCCGTCTATATATAAAATATAAAATAGTCATTATTTAAATGCGTTATGTATAAAGAAAGAATAGGGAAAAAATTTACTATTTGACTTTAATGATATGGGTTGAAAGGGAAACTAGAACCCCAATAAATCCCGGACCAATATTTTCCTTTTCAGCAATTAATAATTGTTTTTTACAGGGCTTGTAATAAATCGATACCTGAGCGTGTAATCGAAAAATCGATATCATTTTTACAATCAGCGCCCTAAATAACCTAGAAGTCGACCTCAATATTGTAAATATTGGATAAGTTATAATCGATACCTGAGCGAGCCTGAGGTTTTATATCGATATTATATTCATTATCAGCAGCCTTGATAATCTAATAATCTATCTTAAGACCCATATAAGGTAATTAATTATACCCTATAAGATTTCCATAAAAACGGTTAACCCAATAATGTACACCAACATCGAGAAATCCGGAAAAAAAGTTTATAAATTCGTCCTTAAATAATTAAAATCAAGCTTTGACTCTTATATTAGGTATCATTGTGATAAAGATCATATCAGGACATTCTGGCCCGAAATATAAAAGTCATGATGTTATTTTTAATTATTTATTAGAACTATAAAAGTCCGGATTTGACTTTTATTCTCTTGTCGAGAAAATAAGAGTTAATTTCAAACCTGGTTTTTTAATATCTACTTGTCAATGGAACTTGGTAGATAGTAACTTTTAAGGAGGGTTTGATTTTAGTATTCTGTTTATCAGTCTTAAAGATAATATGGATTAGATACAGAAAACCTGATTAAGCCTTTAATTAACAGTATGTATTAGATTTATTTGTTAACATTTTCTTGTTTTATTTGTGGTTAAGTTTCTATTAAATTTTTTGTATGATATTAAATATTATTTTTTTCCCTAATTAGGCCCACTTCCTCAATAATAAGTTGAAACATCGTGTATTATTAAACCAGTATCGAAAAAAAAGTATATATTTGTTATACAGGATTGCTCCGGCGATACCGTGGACTTAAAGCTAAGACTCGATCACGTTTAGTTTAACTCGGACGAGGTCACGTGTGCTCCACGTGAGCGCTCAAGGATTGTGGTGGTGGGAGTAACCAAAGACAATCACCTAACAGCTCTTTGCTAAACATTATGTAAACAGTTTGATATAGGTGCCCTCAGTTCCTATAATAGATTTGGACGATATCTAGTGTATAAATAATTCAACAGAGCCAACTTGGACACTCGATAGGGATATGTTGAACGCGTAGTTAAGAATTTACTTGAAGTAGTAGAAAAAGAAAAAAAAAATTCTTATTTATCTTTCACTGAGTAACATACTTACAGAGTTTCTGATGCCCCTTATAACTATCTCAATTCTACATATAATCGAAATCTTCTCCAAAAAGTTCTCCAACTTGATCATTTGTATGAATTTAGTTCTTATTATTGAAAAAAATTCGTTATTATCTGCGCTTCCTTGAATAAGTATGTTCGCTAATTTTATATATATACACATTATTGATATATCATGGCCTGTTTTTTAGATGATGGTGCAAATAAAAAAAAATAATAAAAAATAAGGCGAAAGACAGCACATTACTTATAATTCATGGAAGCATTGTCGTTCATAAAACATGAAGCATTATTTTAACTGACAAGTAACAGAAAATGAATACACTAAACAGAATCAATGTTTGAAGACAAAAAAAAAAAAAAGGTAATTTCAACTATTTTAAATTTCTTTCTTATTTAATTTTAACAGCAATCATACATTTTTAAGGTCTTCAAGCCTGACTGTGGACAGAAATACTATTGGTGTTGCAAAAATACTTTTTTATTTGTATTAATTTAGCCATTATTGTGGAGCAACCACCCATTTTTTAAATTATTTAAAATAATTTAAAAAATAGGTGGTCACTCCACAATAATGGCTAAATTAATATAAAATAATTTAAAAATTGACGAACGTCAAGAGATGCCCAAAATTGGACAAAAATTGTCCATCTCCCGTAAATACTCGCAAAACTTGCACGATTGTTGGGAGAGGTGTCAGTGAAGAGGAGGGATTTCGCACCGTTTGGAAGCGACTCCGTGGTGTAATATGGATAGCATACAGCGCATGTCACGCGGAAGACCCGGGTTCGATTCCCGGCGGAGCCAAAACTTTTCTCTTCAAAAATAAATTATATAAAATTTTTTATTTGTAGTTATATTCTAGATTTAGTTCTTGGCAAAACTACTGTATATTATTTTGCTCTAAAATCGGAATAAAATATTCCAATACAGACTATTTAAAAAAAAAAAAAAAAAAAAAAAAAAAACTATTTAGAAGGTGGTTATTCCTTTTTTCTGTATTTTTAAGGATTATATGCAGCTGTCTCGCTAGGCTATTCCGCAGACCGAGTTTACTTTTATTTTCTATGGGTGTTCCCAATGCTCTGCTCAATCAACTGGTAATGATTTCAGCTCAACAGATTATACCCTTGTTTAGACTATTTAAAATGTTTTTTTTTTATTAGATAATAACCTGTATGATTATCTAATATGACAGATAACAAGAAAAGGATAGCAGCTATCTCAATATCTTCAATTAACATGTCGGAAATTATTAGGAATTACTTATTATTCATATTTTTCGTTAGTATAACAACACTTATGTTGGTTAAACAATTTTTATTCAAAGATAAATATTAGTTTACAGTGCCACACAAACTATGAAAACCAAATAATTAAACAGGTTACAAAAATTAACACTTTGTAACATATAAATAACCAAATGACATGAGCTTCAGAACAAGACAATCTTTCCAGTCCATCACTCCTTATATTTAGACGAAAGAAGAACAGCCTCGAAGGTTATAGCCCAGCATAGATGGTACTCGAACATCGTATTCACAAACAGGTGCTATGCATGACAGTTTGTTACTTCTAGAACTTTTTTAATTCTAAACTATATGTTTTGTGTTTTGTTTCACGTTACAGTACAGTATAATAATTTTGATTATTAAATCGAAATCAATAATTACAATATAAAAAGTAAATGTGACAGTAACAATCCCATTTTCAGAAATGGGCTCGTATTTCTCTAAAAATACAGTCCTGTGAATAAATATAAACTCAAGGGAAAAAAAAACTATTTTGATTAGTTTAAATCATTTATTTTGGAATCTGATTAACAAAGATATTATTTAATGTTTACTGTAAATTATTAGTTACAATTTTAATAAATTATTTAATAATATTGCCAGTATTTGCTAAAATTTGGACAAAATAACAAAATAGACCTGTGAAAAAGTATAAACTCAAACATTTTCTGTCTCTTTAATGAGTAAATTCATTTCAATAATGAACACTTCTTCCATGTTTTTTAATCACCTCCAACAGTCTTTTAGGAACACTTCTTACTAAATTAATTAAATTGCTCTCTGGTATGTTTTCCCAAGCTTGAGTTATTCTTTCTTTGAGCTCATCAATATTTTGGATTTCTGGCTTCTGAAGGTCGTAGACTTCTCTTGCCATAATCCCCCATAAATTTTCAACCGGATTGAGATCCGGACTAATAGCTGGCCAATCCAAAATGTTGATCCCGAAATCCGAAAACCATTGTTTTGTAGAGCGTGCAGTATGAATCGGCGCGTTATCCTGCTGAAAAATAATTTTTTCCTCTTCCAGTATTGTAATGAACGGCAAAAGAAACTCTTCTAAAACATTTTGATAACCTTTTGCGTCCAATTTGCCGGAAATAAATGCGATTTGGGACTTACCCTTTTCATAAAAAGCAGCCCAAACTATGACTCCGCCACCCCAATGGGACCTTCGTGACAAGATTTTTTTTTCTTTTCTTAGATCATGCCAGTAGTAATTTAAACCATCTGACCATCAATATTAATTTTTTTTCATCACTAAAAATAACTCTTGACCATTTTTCGCTGTCTTGAATATGCTGTTCAGCAAACTGCAGTCGTCGCTGCAAATGATGTTTTTTGAGCTGTGGTTTTCTCACAGCCTTACTATATTTTAAGTACTTTGATTTCATTATCCACTTCCTAACCAAGCTAGCATCACATCCTAAATTAAATCGCCTCACAATCTGTGCAGAGGATGCTCCTGTTTTTGAGATTTCTCTCAAAACCGCTCGTTTCACTAGTTTGGAAATTTTTGAAGGCCTTCCACTTCTTTTGTTTTTCCCATAATTGCCTGGGCCGCTGTTTAAAAAGTTTTTTACTACACCCTGGGAGCGGTTTAGCACACTAGCAATTTGCCTCTAGGTCATCCCACCTCTTCTTAAGTCTATAATTCTGTGTCGCACAATTTCAGTAAGTTGAGTCCCGCGCGGCATTATTCAAAAATCAGAAAACGCTACAAAGTATAAAAAACAAACAAATATGCTCTCCCTTTAACAGTTAGAAGAAAACTGAGGTGATATTAATCCATTAGAATAGAAAATAAACATTGAGTTTATACTTATTCACAGCGTAAACATGCTTTATTTACAAAATCTGATGATCGCAAATTAACAAACATATCTAATGCCATTTAAAGCTTCTTGCCAATCTAATAACATTACAACAAGTGTAAGAAAATTATTGTGCAATTAATTCACTTTTAAATTTTATAAATATTTCGATTTTATTAGTTGAGTTTATATTTATTCACAGGACTGTATTTATGCTGGATGAGAATCTTTTGAACGTTATTATTCTAAATTGACGTATGTCAATTTAAAGGCGCCTGTTTATATAAATTATTAAACGATTTCCGTTACATTTTTTTCGCTGATCGCTAAAACTTTGACAAGTGTAATTATTGAATTATAAATACAAAAAAACAAACAAAAAAAACAGCTTCAATTCATTTTTTCCGACAGTGTTTTGGGTTTTGGGATTGGTACCGGTTTGCGAGCGCTAAGTAAAATGCTTGTTAAAAAAACCGCGACAATGAATGACAAGTGGTCAATCGATGTGCAAATATGTGATTTGAATTGATGAGAAACTGTTTGTGAGTCATATTAACAGATCAATGACCCGATCTTTAAAAGAATTATTTACCAAGACATCATGCGCCAAATCAAACATCTGCCAATGAGCAACAATCCATAGATGAGGCATATGAAATACAATGAAAATGTATTAACAAAATTATTAGAAACGAAAAAGGTATACTTATCACATGGTTCTTGTCCAAAAAACTGAAAAAGTAAATATTTCGCACATATTTTACACGTCTGTGACGACCACACTGCCAACTGTAAACGAGATTTCATCTTTTACATTTAAAATCAAATGTGATAAGAAAAATATACCTTTCTCTGATAAATAAAATATTGACTTAAAAGAAAGCATTCAAATTAAATTGGCCAAACTCATAAAAAGTTCAACCCTCTTGAATTTCCAAGCTTTGAATGACAAAACTTTGTAATTGATTTTCCAAAATGTTTAAAAAATTAACAAAAGAAGTTAAACTTTACATAAATGGGGATCTACCTATGTAGAATATTTTGCCGATTCCAATATATCGATTTCACCCACGATTTTTTCGGTATATCTATCTTTCGTTTTTCACGTGATCAGATTATATGAAAATAGAACTTTACTATATTGCTGACAATCAGCTAATGTGGTGGCCGGAAGAATAGTCCTCAGCAGCATAAATTTACCAACTATAAAGATTCAGTTTTGATAAGCAAGGGGTTTTTATTAGTAGCTGTGTTTTCATGGTATCATACTGTAACATTTATGTGGATTTAAAAAATTTTTATTATACGAAAATAATAATTCACAATGTCAGACAAACTGTAAAAACACAAATTACTGATTAGGTTACAAAATGTATCAACTTGTAACGATATAGCAACTCAAAAACAACCATATCATTCCAACTTCAGAGCAAGGCTAACTCTCCAGTCCATCGCTCCTTATGTTTAGTCGGAATTAGAATATCCTAGAAGGTTCCCAACAAGCTTAGAAGATTCTCGGACAATTACGAACATGTACTGAAACAGTTTGTTCGAACAAAAAGTCTAAAGCTCTTTTCAATCATATTTTTTTTTTTTTTTTTTTTTTTTTTTTTTGTTTCACGTTACAATTCATTGGGTGTTTTATTTACTTCTCACTTCGATTAATCTTTGTGATGAAGAATAGGAAGGAAAATCAAACATAATGCAAGATAATGCAAATATTATTGTGATAAATAAAAAAAGGATATCTGAAGAATTTTCTTCACATAAAAAACAATATCGCTACCGTCTCCAATCGTGTTAAACATTTTAGTAACCCGTTTTGGTTGATTTTATATAAGTAATCATTCCCCAAACCGCTTAAATGTCATGTGATATCAGGAATATAATTCACAGTTCGGGCTGCCCACACAAAATTCGAGTTGCTCTCTCAATCATATTGGTGGACCTCTACCCTGAAAAATCAAATAAAAAACAGATCGAATTGTGACACTGAGTATAGAGAACAATTCTCTGGCCACAATACAGTTTCGAAATCGCCCTTCAAGTGATTCCTTTCAGTCTCGAGAATAATAGTTAGCGCCTGCAACGCCATTGAGAGGCTCAGCGGGTGTCACAACACGCGCACAAGACAATCCATGAGGCTTGTATAATACAGGTGGCATTGGCCGGCAACTAGTTGGTAATGTCAGCTGAAGAGATTGTACAAGACTTAACCTGGACGGAATATCCATTGTAAGTACGTCGATGCAAGGATAACTCCGTCGATTTCAATTCATAAGAACCAGATATTTTTTTTTTTTTTTTTGAAAGAACTGGTGTGAATGCATGATTACTATGAACATTTGTAACGAACAATATCAAGTTAATTTTGGCAGATCAGTACACAGGTACAAACTGTAAGGTTCTTAAAAAGTAACTTGGACAAATGGGAATACAGTTAGTGCTTACCTCTATTGATTGCCCGAGTTGGAATGGTCTCAATGAGCGCTTGAATCAGACCCTTGTTTACAGAATAAGATGCAAAATCAATGTATGGGATAAACGAGCTTGGTCAACCATAGCTGAGGAATGCGTTCAGGAATATAATCGGACGATTTATAGCTCCACGAAATTTGAACTAGCTTACCTGCTTTATGGAAAACAATCAACTATTTGCCCAGTTGACCCAGCATTTAGCTTTGATTTGAATGAAGATAGAAAGAGAGCTTTCATAAATTCCCGCCGTAGTTTTGATGTCAACTTCGAAAACGATAGAAAAAAATCGTGTTTTTACGATTTCCAAGTTGGTGATCTTGTCTATATAGTGAACGTTAGCAAACTTAATAGGAAGAAAACCGATAGACTTCCAGTAGGACCTTTTCGCATTTAGCGGAAGATTTCTTCATCATTCTATGAAGTTGATTGTTGCAAAAGGAAGAAAGAAGCAAATTATTTTTATGGTAGCAAGCTGTCGCTTCATTCTTCCGAAAAAAGTTCCCCGGAGGGGGAGATGTAAATTATACTCCCACCATATGTTATGATACTTTCTATTTTAGGTTATCTTAGTATACTTTTAAAGACCCTATTCATTGTTTTCACAAGTAGACAAATAACGTTGTAAATTAATTATTCTTTCAGATATGTTTCTTTTTCATTGCTGTTTAATTTGTCAATTCTGTTTCTTATTCAAATAAATTCTTTCAGAACAAGAACATTAATTCTCTTCATTGGATATCATACTTACACATTTATAATACCCGTATAAAAAATAAGTAAAGGCTGTTTGAGATTTAAACATCTTATAATTTGTTCTTCTTCAGAGTTCAAAAGTTCGTTATCTAGGTATATCTGCTGAAGATCTGCTGCATAGTAAAAAGTTAAATCGGAGGCTCACTATTGATTCTAAACAACTTTTATTCTACTTTTTATTTTTATTTTAATCTTTGAATTCACTTTATGCAAAAACAAGTTTGAGACATGTCGTTGTTGTAGACTGTGCATTGGCTATGTTCTCTGTCTATTGAAAAACATTGATAGCTGATAAAAATAACTGAAATATACTTCTTTGTTTCAAGTCTTTAGAAATGCTTAGAAAAACTCTGGCCAAGGTTAGTTAATATGGACAATTCTTCTGGGAAACCTCCAACCTGGATCTTCGACGGAAGCGGCACTCAGACCAATTTGTTGGGGACTATATTCTTTTTAGATTGCTGCTTAATCTGAGGATTGTAACAGAAACACCTTGGCGAACTGGGCAAAGAATATACTTATTTCTACCATCTAATTTATGTATATGGAAAAGTCCAAATCTTCCCAACTTCCCGGAGCTAACTTAAATACCATCATACAAATTTAAACTAGTTATTAGTGTAAATACATGATTTGGCCAGGTTTATATTCAACAACCAGGTTTCCTTCCAGAGAATACATATATTTATTACAGAGGCCGGATTACCGGCTCGATCCACTGTAGATAACTATTGAAAAATCTTTTAGAAAATTTGAGTATCTTAAAAGACCTTAAGGAACCTTAAAAAACAAGATATACTTATAGAGACTTTTCGGAGACAAATATGTGTCTTTCATAATAGTAAAGAAAATAACGATTGCCAAAATAAAATATTAGCATAAAAATCTCAAATATAAATACTGCATAGAAGCGTTTCGGACCTCCCCGATATGTTACATCGAGAACCATCGTTACACCTTAGGAAGAATTATCTATCCCATAATTATGGGGTATAATTATAAGCATTTCCAGATTATCCTTAAATTCTAATTATACTTTGTTTCCCTATGAATCTTGTTAGCTGAAACACTTTAGCCAAATTGAATATGAATTTAAATAATCGTATTAGACTGATTTTATAATTTAAATACACCTCGCTATTAGCAACTAATGGATCAATTGCTAAGATTTCGAAAGTAAATCCCACAGAAATTAGAACCTCTCTCAAATTTGAAATTTGATTGGTAAATTCAGCAATTTCGAATTTATTGACACCTATACATCCCTAATAAATTATAGGGTAGGCTATGATGTGTAAGCAGATTCGGGACCTCTTGCTGGTAGAGAATATGAATTACTGTTAGACGCCATTGAAATGTCTACATTGGTATCTCTTTCTGCTTGGATTATTATATATCTGATTTGTTATGAAATGTTACGCAGCTAAGAAACATACTTTCTTTCTCTGTTAATTGTTATTTTTAGCAATCACTTCAATGTCAACCTGACAATTGGCGATTTGTCACTGTCGATATGTTTATATAAGCTCACATTATTTACAGAGAATCTTTTTTTTTTTTTTAGTGTACATCGCGGTTTAAAGTTTAGCTTGGAAAACCATGTTACAGACGTCAATAAAATTACTAATAGAGGTGTATTTAAAAGGTTTGGATGAGGTAAACATCCCCTCTGAATATTCAAATAAAATTATAAACGCATTTCGATTCAAATTTTATAAAAAGAAACTGAAAGGCATAAACGAAATCTAATAAAAAAAACAACAAAAAAAAACAACAACATTACAATGAAACATTGGCATTATTAAGCTATTCCACGGAATTGACAACATTGGCACCCAAAAAATGTGAATTATTCGTTTTTAGAGCATGTTCAAGTCAGTCGAAAATTTTACTCTACCTGTCTAAAATTGTTTTAGACACGGGTCGGAGATATGTTTTGCCATAGTCATTGTGGGGAGGTCCTATAATTGGATATGGGGCTTTTGTTTTAATATGTACGTACTAACAATAATATGTACTATTAAGCTGTCATTCCATGTGAATTCAGCACAGGCTTGAGCCTTACCATCTGTTTTTTCCAAAATTGGTACGTGTGTACTACTTTAATCGATCAGAACAATTGTGAAATATTACAGAGATATGGCATTTTTATATTTATGGACCTGCAAAGCCCTCAAAAATAGGTCCAGAAACATGACAAATCATGATTAAAAATAGCTGTAGAAGTTTTCATAATTTTGCTAGGACTATAAGATTGGTATCGTTTCATAGCGCACTCCACGCTATTTCATATGATATTCAACAATGTATACGTTGTCCTAAAAAACTTTCTCAAAACAAAATTAAAAATTTCAGTACATACAGAGTTAAGAATAATGTTATTTCATAGTTTCCAAAATGATTCGTACTTTTTACCAGAACATTTATCCGCTCCGATGTTATTAATAGATGTATTTAAATTATCTGAATGATAAGTTGGTTTCAAGCGATTTATAAGAGTCCCTAACAACATAATTTTGCGGAGCATTCAAAATTTTGCTTTCCAATGGGTTTGCCCAACAAGTTCTGATTAATCTGTTTAACGCCGTGCCCTTTCAGTAGATTCGCTAAGTTAATTAATTAATTCCAGGTAGTATATCGGTTTACTGGAGCGGCTCCAGCGGAGATATCGGCAGAGGGGAAATATTTTCACTGACTAATTAATCAGTTGGTCATTACTATTGCTTCAGCTTAGTTAGGTAATGCCGAAACAACTAAAGAAGTTAATAACGAAAGGATATAAGACAGTTAAAGTTTAAAATTGATTTAAATTATTTTTATTTTTGCCATGTCCTAATTTTTACATTTCAAAACAAATTCGGTGCGCGCAGCATACAACCTTCTCGTTGTGCACATCTTAATTGGTCTCCGTCCTAGTTTTTAAATAGACTAGGTAATACACTTTGTGAAAATTACTCCAACGAGCATTATTTATTAAATTTATATAAAACATCGATTAATATTTCTAATTGTTTTTCACCTCGTTATTAATCCAATTCTTTTATAGTTTTCCACTTTTCTTAACATTTGGTAATGATGGTTGATTTTTCAAATAAAAAAAATGTACCATAATTTAATGGAAATAGTTGGGGATGCGGTGAAATAAAACACTACATGCGCAATAACTCATAAATAATTCATATTCTTTTTTTTTCCTCTCTTGATATATTTTCATTGATGTTTATCTTGTTTTATACTTAGGTCTGATGAACACCTGAACCTCGGGTCGAAACGTCGACACAATATTTCCATCTTCATTACATTAAAATCAAATTAAACACTTTTAAAATCATTTATTTGTTTTATTACAATATAATTAGCTATGAAATTTAAAAAGAAAACGTAGTTGCAGGAGCGACATCAAACCTTTGTGATGTGTAAATATTTCCAAGTAATTTACATTCCGCAATTATTTGTTGTTTTTTTTCTGTAAATATTAATCATGAATTATATATACGAATACCCTGCATATTTAATAATGCATTAATAAGCTTTATTAGAGTGTATGCGAAGAGATTGTTTTCGGATTATAATTTGTGCTGGTTGAGCTAAAATTCTATTTTTATAAAACTTATACAAAAAAAAAAAGAAAAAGAATATTGCTGTATTAATGAGTTCTGAAAAAGCTGTTTACTAAAACCAACTGAGACGGGTCGAGTTGAAGCCTAAGCGAAAAATAACTTATTGCAAGGCTAAGCAATATTGCTACCTCGCTCTGCAAAATGACTCACCTCCGCAGTTGCCTTCAATTTATCGACTTATCTTTGATATTTATTATTATTTTATAACCGATTGTTCTCTTCATTGCTCCTCAATTTTTATTGTTATTGAACTTTATATAATAGATAAAACCTTTTGCATTATTATGGTTTGATGATGCGTGAGATATTGTTTGAATGGAATGCTGTCTTCGATTTATTTTTTACGCGGCAAAACCTGTATTTTAATTTTTTTCTTTTTTACATTTATATTCATTATAGGCTGAACCTGAAACTATAGAAATTTGCAAGGGGGTGTTGACAAAATATCTATAGGGTTACGGGAAAAGAATAATAAAATGCTGTTTCATGAATAAAAAATACTTCTATAGATCACCTTTATTTTTGATTGTGTACAAGATAATTTTGTATTATCTTATTAATCTTCTTATTATTCCTTACTTTATATTAATTACCTAACTAATTATATCCAATCATTTATTTAAATCGATTTTTTATCAGATATTTTTCAGAAATTATAGTAACAAAAAAACTAATTACCTTTAGTTATTAACTAGCTGTATGTCCCGGTTTCACCCGGGAAATTTATTTTTTCTAATGAAACGGTCGATTTCGTAAAAAAACCATGGTAAAGCGAAATCATTACGATTTTTATTAGGATAAAGAATATCAGCTGAAGATCGGCTGAAGTTATCCAATTTTAATATGGACAGGTGTTTAATATGTTTATATTAATATATGTGTTTAATATGGACCTGGTATGAAAGAACCACTGAGCGAAATTTGGAGAATTTAAGATAAACGGTATGGATTTCTATAAAGATCAAACAAACAAACAGAAATATTGCCCTGCAGTTTCAGCTTCTCGCAAATCGGCTTGCCTAAGCCTCTGTCGCGCAAGGCGGGCCTCGTATTCCTGGGCAGACTCAGTTTCCCGCGATTCTGCCTGTCTAAGCCTCTGTTGTTCAATCCTATTTTGATGTTCGTCGAGAATTTCAGCTGCTCGTATTTGAGGTTGTTTATTAGCTTTTGAGGTCACTACTCCTATTGAAGCTTGCTTCTTAGGAGGCATTTTTAAAAAATTAATTTACCATACATGTGAATAAACGTATTGTAATGTTAAAAAAAAAAATATGGTTTAAAAATCCCAGAACTCGACGCCTGCCAAGGGACGGTCTTACTGGGCCTTGTTGGCCTCTTCAAAATCTATAAAATGAATTTTAAGGCCGTTTCGTAAAGACGGTCGATTTCGTAAAAAAAAACCATTGGAAAGGGAGATCAACAATAAAGAATATACCCAGAGATTGGCTGAAGCTATGCAATTTTAATATGGACGGGTGTTCGCACCTGATATCAAAGAACCACTGAGCGAAATTTGGAGAATTTAGGACAAACGGTATGGATTTCTATAAAGAACAAATAAACAAACAAACAAACAGAATTTCATCTTTATTTATATAGATTAGGCTGTTACCAACCCAATCAAATGCTTTATGTTTCAGATAGAAATATTTAACCAAACATGTAACTCCATTATTTTTATAGGAATATATGTATAACTTAGCAACAAAAGGTTTTACTATTCACGTAGGTACTTAAAAATCTTATTCTTAGGGAGGCTATCTGTTTTCTTCACATATCTACATTAGCTAGAACATGTATGTTCCTACATACTATGGAATTATGTTATTTAGGTATAGGTTATATAGTTTTTATAGGTATATTTGTTTTATGTTAACTGTATTAATTTTTTTTATGTATTCAAATTTATAAAATAAAAATCAAAGAAAATCTCAGATTCCTAAAGTTGAAATTTTCACTGTCCCTTCCTCCAAAAATCCTCTTAAAAAAGAAATTGATGAAG
This sequence comes from Aelia acuminata, assembly GCA_911387785.2. Lineage (NCBI taxonomy): Eukaryota > Metazoa > Arthropoda > Insecta > Hemiptera > Pentatomidae > Aelia > Aelia acuminata. The sequence continues at coordinate 184,996,331 of OU426978.1, read as the reverse complement.
AGTTTATTGTATCATTAAGACCGCCTCCCGAAAGTTACTAAGACAAATAAAAAGCTTACCCGGAAATATATTTTGAATTATTTTCTTTATTTTACTAGAATACTAAAATAACCAAAGTCGAGGACTTTTAAACACCATTTAAAATATCTCAACATTGCAAATGATGATTCATTTTAAAACTAACCAAAATTCCTCTTTTCCACGTGGAATTTCTATTATACATGATATCATCACTAATACTTCGAACTATCGAATGTCGAAATTCGGAACTTTTCAGGATAGCAAAATGGTGAACCCCGAATCAGCCTATTTCCGAAAGGGTCTGTTTTAAAATTTGTTCTAATTTAGTTTAATCTTTGGGATGATATTTATTTATTTAAATTTATCTGTGTCATGCCCTGTGCGATAGCAAAGTATCGAACAATTTTTACTTCCAACAGTTCTACCTGTTAGCAACGGTACTTTACTTATACCAAGTTTTGCTAGTGCAATTTATAATACTCCTGTGTCATGGTTATGCGATCAAATACTTAGGAATAAAGTATTTTTTTTTAATATAGTATATATTTAGTCATTATTTGACGAAGATGCATAATTATTTTAATTATATATGCAATAGATGCAGGGCTCATAGATTACATCAACTAAAGTAAAACCTGTTATGCGAATATCAAGACATAGAGAAATTCATTATTATTTTTTTGTTGTGGTTTATAAAGCGGCATGTGTAGTCACTCAGCCAAAGTAAATGCTGCAGTTGCGTCAGATTTTACAAGATATTTTGCAAACCTTTAATAATTATTTTGGTGAGTAATTAAAAAATATGGGAATAGCATGATCACGGTTTAAGCCAGAAACAATGAATATTTATGCTATTGAGAAGTGTGCATTCCTGTGGTCTATTTCAGTTTATGACTGCTTCCTTTACGAATTCAGAGACACGGACAGAAACTCAGACAGTCAGGAACAGTGTGTTAAAAAATCTATAAAAACATAATTATTTAATGTCATATAAAAAATTTTGATTCGATAAAACAAATACACGTACATCTATATTACATAATCAGGTGTAATATAACTGTCTCTGATCAACATATAGATATCTACCTTTGGGCTCTTCGGTGTTGATTTTTATAAAATTCTAAAGCATTTTTCTATGAAGCAGTTGTACAGAAAAAAATAAAATAAAATCTATTAGGTGCAGCAATAATTTATAGATATAAAACAAAATACGTTTGGATGCATGGAGTACTGTAAATATCTGAGGCAATATAAATTAGAAAAGTATTAATATTTTTTAGAAAAGTAATAATTAATAACTAACGTATAGTCAATCATTAATATTAGTTGATTGAAGTTTATTTTTCTGATAATTTTTAATATTTTTGAAGAGAAAAAAATGGTACATAAATGGTGTACTAAAGTCATACTCCGTGTATCCAAACGTATTTCCTTTCATATCTATTACACTTAAATTATTGCTGCAACTTATAAATTTATTTTATTTTTTCTGTACAACTGATTCTTGGGGAAATGCTTTAGAATTTTATAAAAATGACATTGAAGATCCCAATGGCAGAAAACATTTGGCAGATATCTATAAATTATTTGATCAAATGCTGGTAGCACTTGGAGCATCTTCAATAGTAAATCTGTGTGACATACTGCGTTTTTGATATCTATCTTCTTTTAATTATAAAATTATAATTACTAGCTGACCCGTGCGAAGCATTCACACTCTAACCTACTTAAATCCAACTTAATTAAAGTAGTAATAGAGGGTATATTACGAGCGTGTGTTAGTACGTCATGAGCATAGGTGAGGGTTGAACTAAAGAATGTATGTGTTTAAATCGTAGATTATTTATTTGTTGAAACATAAGTTTAAGGTATTTACATATTAACGGGACCTCATTGAACACTATGTTTGAAGTTACGATATGGTCATCTGTGAGTGTTCGTTGGTGGGTTTGGTTTACACAAACATAGATGTCACTGAAAGAGCGCACCCTGGAAAACGCCACATACTTAAATACACTTATCGGTTTCGCGGCAAGAGAGTGCGCTGATTATATTGACTGAAATCGCATGTTTTTGCTTGTAATTCACCAACAATGGCCAAAATCGGAAAAGTGTATATAACTAAAAATGTTCTTCTCGGCAAACTGAACAAATACCTTCCAAAAAGCCTTGCGACAATTATCGCTGAGAATTGCAGTTTTTCGCTAAAGTTTTTCGGGTTAATTAAAAAAACGTATATTACCGAAACTGTTCTATTTGAAAATATGAAAACATTGTTACCATTTTGAAACCTCTACTACCAAACCTCTATTACCAAAACCGCGGGTTTAACCCGCAATCGAATGCAAAATGAGTGATTTATATATTTTTCGGTGTATCGGTTAAGGAAAGCTTTAAAATGATGCCTCATTCCTGAAATTTGATGAAGTATTAAGGAAGTTATGGCACACCGAAAAAAAAAAAAAAACGGCTTTGAGAAATAATATATATGAATAAAGGTACCTCTTTGATTTGGTCTGGAATAGTCCTATTGTTTGAAGTAGTAAAAGACATTATAAAGAAAATAATGAAAACGAAAAAAATGAGAAATAGTTTCGTATTTTGACAAATTTAAGGAAATATGACTACTATACATAAATGTGTTATATAACGTTGAAAATACTTCCTAATCATCCTGTGGTTGTAGTTGGTAGCATAGAAACTTACAATACTAAAGTTCACAGGTTCGCGCCTCTTGGTGGCCCTAGGATATTTTTTAAGGGAGTAAAAAAATCCTTAGCTATGCCGTCCCTTGCAAAGGACGTAAAATGGCCTGTACGATGTCAGGTACCCGTTAAAGATCCCTATCCTAATTATACCTGGATAGGAAACATTTAGGACGATTAGCCTTAGTGGCATAAAGTGACGTTAAACAAAAAAACAAACAAACTTCCTAATCATTGTTTTTTTTTCCCTCGAACTTCAAAATATACACTTTTATCACTCTACCAGCAAATGAACCAAGGCTTTTGTAGGTTGAAGTAAACAATTAGTGTAAAAGAACCAGGGTAATGTGCAATACGTATTATATAGACCCTTACACACTGTACACAATATTCGAAAATAGTTATAAATGAAGAATGGTGAAAAACTTCTTCCAAATTTCTTTTATTAAAAATTTATAACATATACATTAATTTGCCAACGTTTCGGACTATTCGTCCCTCTTCAGGGCAAATTTCTTCTGCCAAGAACTAGTAATCCTTACACCTGACAAGGTGATAAGAATATTGTAGTAAATGTAGATGGTAGAAAATAGTGGTAGTCATGTGAATATATATATTTTTTTATATAAAATGACCAATTTACTTAGGTAATGGAATATAACTGTAATATAGAAATAGATCTACCTAGCCACCAAAAATTGTCAGGTGTAAGGATTACTAGTTCTTGGCAGAAGAAATTTGCCCTGAAGAGGGACGAATAGTCCGAAACGTTGGCAAATTAATGTATATGTTATAAATTTTTAATAAAAGAAATTTGGAAGAAGTTTTTCACCATTCTTCATTTACAATATTTAGATCTTCCAGCACATATAGTATATTTAAGATTACATAGAAAATAGTTATGTATATGTTTAGGAAGGCAGAGCTGAGAGTGTGGAAATAACAAGGGCTGCGGTATCAGCGCTGATAACCCGCCCCCAGCGATAGGGCAGCGGACCAATAGCAGCGCCTCTACTCCTGACCCCGCCGCGATAACCCCCCTGACTTTGGAAACGACTCCTCATCCCTCACACATCACAGAGCCAATAGCTCCTCAAGGCACCGTCCCTCAATCTGCATACAGACGTATTTCTTTTATCTCGTATATTTTTACAGACAATGGAAGTCACAGTGGTCACTTTATCGTCGCTGACGAGACGAGTTCGTTGTTTGTGAAGGAAAGGAAGCAGTCATTATCAAGATGTGAATATATTCTTTCTAGGCCGAAGCGTCGTTAGAGGGTTAAATATGTGTTTTTCTATATAGATTTTTGAACAAATATCGGATTCAGAGAATTTTTATTTTTTTTAGTAAAATAAGAATATTGTAACACTTTTGAGGGTTTAAATAATTTTTATTAAAGAATAACTAGGTGGCCCGTGCGAAGCATTCTAACCTACTTAAAACCCATTTAATTAAAGTACACACCGTATATTTAGTATCGTACAGTGCGTATTTAGTGCGTCATGGGCATAAGTGACGGTTGATATAAAGAAAAGATTTGTATCCATTTAGTTGGTTGGTTGGTTTGGTTTAAAGGCTTTGGTTTAAATCCATTTGTAAAGAGCTCGTTTGTATTTAAATTGTCGATTATTTATTTTTTGAAACATAATTTTAAGGTATTTACACAGTATTTACGTGTTTACAGGAACTCTTTGAGCACTATGTTTAAAGTAACGATATGGTCATCTGTGATAGTTTCTTGGTGGTTTTGTTATACAGACATAGATATCAATGACAGAGCGCACCCTGGAAAACGCCACATACCTATGTAAAAACACATATTGGTTTCACTGATTCTATTGACTGAAATCGCATGTTTTAGCTTGTAACTCGCAAACGACGGCGACAATCTGAAAGGTGTATATAACCTAAAAATGTTCGTCTCGACGAACTGAAAAAATGACACGTTCGAAAAAGCCCAGCGACCATATTCGCTTAGAATCGCAGTTTTTCGCTTACAAAGTGGTTAATCGAAAAAAAGTATATGACCGAAAACGTTCTCCTTGAAAACCTGAAAAGATTAACTCCATTTAGAAAACTCTAGACCATTTTTCTCACAAAAAACGCGGTTTTGCGCTTATAATTCGCAATCGAAATGAGTGATTTGTATATTTTTCCGGTGTAGCGATTAAGGAAAGCTTTAATGGCTTAATGGCGAACCGACAAAAAAAAGGCTTTGAGAAATAATATATGAGATTAACTCACAATGGCACCCAAACAGGAAACAACTCGAATAATCAACGAGGTTACAAAAAGTATCAGTTTGTAACGACACTGTAACACAAAAGTAACTTCTTATATTTAGTATGAATTAGAATAGACCAGAAGGTTCCAGACAAGCATGGTCACAAACATGTACTAGAACGGTTTGTTCCATCTAAGTCTAGAACTCTTTTTGTGTTTCACGTATAAATATGTTGACCAGTCATTGCTGGCGGATTGAATTGTGATAAATAATAATATTTATAGTTACTATGAAAGTTATTCTTTCAAGCATAATGCATATTTATTTGTTTCTCTTCGGTAGCTATTTCTCCTTATTATTGATCTGTTGGTCTCGTACAACATTTTTATTCTATTTCATATTGAGTGTAATAATAATTCGTAAAAAGTGTTTTGTCTTTGTCTCGTACATTAACGGACCCCATCTCGTGAACTGCTTGAGTATTTTGGAAGGAAATTATAACACATTAGAGCAGAAATAGTTTTCATTGATGAATGTCCCATGTAATGCCTAAAAATAAGAAACAACCTTCTTTTTTTTCGTGTCCAACAATTTCTGAAGCAGGTAATCGATTGTAATTTTTTACTTTCACTTACCTATATATGAAATATATATTAAGTGGAAGTATTGCGATCGTGAAAATTTTCGAATTCCAGTTTTCAATGGAAATACACGTTTTGGGGTCCCCTGAGTCAAAATAACCAAGTCCCGCGAAATGGTCTGTGTGTGTGTGTGTGTGTGTGTGTGAACAGACTAGCTCAAAAACTATAAACCGTGCGAACCTGAAATTGGGTATTTAGAGTATGTATATGCCCGCGATCTGACAGCAAAAATTTCATCAGATTTGCTCAAAGGGAGGGGGTACTTTATTTAATAACTTTTTAAGTTTTTTTCGATTTTCTCAAAAACAGCTCTAACGATTTTGATTTAACTGAGTATTTGATCTATTTATATGCCCGAGATATGACTGTAAAAATTTCATCAAAATTGATTAACCGGAGGGGGGACTTTACTTAATAAATTTTGTATCATTTTCACGTGTTTTTTTTATTTACTCAAAAACGGTTTTAACGATTTTGATCAAACTTGGTATTTGATGTATTTATATACCCAAGATATGACTGTAAAAATTTCATCAAAATTGATCGACAGGAGGGGGGGCTTTACTTAATAAATTTTGTATCATTTTCACGTGTTTTTTTTATTTACTCAAACACGGTTTTAACGATTTTGATCAAACTTGGTATTTGATCTATTTATATGCCCGAGATATGACTGTAAAAATTTCATCAAAATCGATCAACCGGAAGGGGGACTTTACTTAATAAATTTTGTATCATTTTCACGTGTTTTTTTTATTTACTCAAAAACGGTTTTAACGATTTTGATCAAACTTGGTATTTGATGTATGTATATGCCAAAGATGTGATAGCCAACATTTCATCAAAATTGGTCAAACGTAGGGGGCACTTTATTTTATAATTTTTTTCCAATTTTTACCTTTTTGATTGATTATCTCAAAAACGGCTTTAACGATTTTTATCAAATTCGTAATGTTTAATGAAAATTAGATGTTATTTAATATCAGGTAAGCTTTATCATTATTAAAATGTTCTGAGGGGGCTTAGATGGGGAAGGGGCCTTTTTTGTTTTTCTGTAAAGTACCTTTGTTTTAGTTTATATTGAGAAATTAACTGTCTTTCATCAGGCCTAAAAATAAGAAATGGCTAAATATGATATATGAAGAAAATCAAGTAAACATATACGGGAGAAAAAAAGAAAAATATTCCGTCAACTCATAAAACACCTTGAGCTCAGGCATGCGCCGTGCGCCTTTAATGACAAACCAATGCGTTATAATTAAAGAAGTTCTGTTCATTTGAGAAATGGCAACTAACAAAACGCATTAATTTCTAATCTAAGTAGGTTGGTAAGTGAAAGATGTGTGTTGCGAGCACGCACCAGATTTTTTTTCTTTTCTCATGGTAATGTCAGTCTATGTGTAAAAGTATTTTGACTAGGTATAAAAGGATTAATTTTATATATGATCGGTTTAACGCAAAAGTGAACTAAAAGCCAAACTTCATATTTTCAGAAAACTGAAGATTAAGATTGAGTTTTGTAAAATCGATTTATTTTGACTTCTATCACTTTTAAACCACAGAATATTTTACTTTCTTCATTGCATAAAAAGTGTTTATAGCAGGAGTTCCATAGGGCATAATTGTACCTACTTGGTCCATTGCTTATCAATATTTTAACGAACACGAGCTAAATTTGCTAACGATACTGCACTTCTCACATCTCTGAAAAACCCAAAGGAAGCTTGTATAAGACTGAGTGATATTTCTCAGTCAAAATGATATCAAAAGGCTTTCGGAATTAATACTAATATTTAAGTATGACATAAAAGGTTTCTACTTATTTAGGTAAATGCAAGGTTTTTATGTTGAACCTTTGATTCGTAGGTTTTAAAGTAATCTGACTTTATTAAAATTTTACTTTAATGACGACTGAAACCAGTAGATATAGAGATGCGACGAAATACTGAGGTCAGGCCAACCTATTATAGGAGGTGATATCTCCTTTTAACGGAATTGTTTTAATTCTGGTTGGGTATTATTGTACCTATGTATTCAAGAATATCAAACTTTCGGAGAGTTTATCACGTAATCTGTATATGTAATATCCTGCGGTAGTTGGCATTTAGTAACCTGAGTCTTGACAGGATCAGAGTTGATCTTGCAGACTGAAGACAGCAATGGATAGTGAAAGGACCTTTACCTTGAGATGCTATGGTTCTTCGGGTGAAAGGAAAATGGGAAGGACTCTTACCTCCCCTGGTACTCATCATCCTCCTCCTATCGAAATGAAATTATAAAATAAAATGGAGGAGAGAGTAATGCCAAAAAAAAATAAGCATAGATCCCGTAAGAAAAATTCTCAAGTAAGGACTGTAATGAAATTTAGGTATATGTATTTGTGGAGCTTCAAGAACACGTAGTTACAAAAAAAAATTAATTTTTTTAAATTTTTTTTTTTAATTTTATATATTTTCTTATAATTTTAATATAATATCTACTTATAGTTTAAAATTTTTGATAATTAAGAAAACCAGAGGCGATAACGATGGAAAACCCTTAGATTTCACAAAGGTTCACAAGGCCGTTCCTTATATACAAAAGTATAAAAAATCTAATTAGAGAAGTAAAAACAGTTAAAAAATTACTAGGACCCTTTTAGTTGAACTTTTCTCAGATATCCAATCAGAAAAGCTCCTAAAATGTGAAAATCTACTTAATAACTTTCCGGTTAAAGTAGAAGCACATGGGAAACTGAATCTAAGTAAAAGGGATTATTTGGGGCTCCGAACTAAATTTTTGTACAATTGAGGAAATAAAAGATGAATTAAAACCACAAAATATAGCCGATGTTAAAAGATTAACGTACCATAAAAATGATGTAAAACAACATGAGTCGCGACCGTCATTTATCACCAAAAGCAAAACATCCTATAAATAGATTTTACGATTTGTTTATATCCTTATATGTTAAAAACTAAAAATTATTTTGCATTGTCTCCGTAGCGGAGCCCTCGAGTTTGAAGACAAATTTTTAATGGCTCCGCTGCGGAGACCTGGAGTGCAAAGGGTTAATATAAGTATAAGATTTTTCTTTCAAAGACAGTAAGTTAATAAGGGCTTCAGATATCAACGAAAACAAACGTAAGCTATAGAGAATCAGAAGTTCATAGTATCAGAAAGATTACAAACTACAATCAAAAGAGTCTAAAAAAGGAGACAACAAATTCAGAAAACACAATAACTGTTGGCAACAGAAGAGGTCCTTGGATGGCGGGTCTTGTATCGTCGGGTATTGTGTTGATGCCAATTTGTCCTCTTACAATACTTCAATTATCGACTCAACGCGGTTTATTTTCTTTTTCTCTTTTGTTTCCTTTTTGAATTTCATTCCCCTCTATAAGGCGCTCTAAACAGGCCCCTTCTGCAACACTGCGTTCTCTCTGTTCGCGAGCACAATGTGATCACCTTGGCAGCGAGAGTAGTCCTTGGTGCCTTGGTGCGCATGGACAAAGAAATGACACATCTAGGAAATATGTTAAACAGGGTTTTCAAATGCATTCGACTCGGTAATACAAGTTATTTATAGAAAACAATGAGAAAGTATTTATTGTGAGACAGTTTATTAAGTAACAGTTTTCTGCGGCTAACAAACGTAGATTCAAAGCAACAGCAACACACAGTGGACTGTAACCAATCTAGCGAAACAAATGTCGACATATCGATAGTGAATATTTTCCTGGAAAATTACAATTACTTTAGTTTAAAGTTAAAATAAGGAAAAGTGGGATTAGTAAAAACAAAAATAATTTATACGAAGCATCTTCAAGTGGCAGATGTGGATAAACACAAAGCAAAAATCTTCCAAGGCCTTCTATCCCAATTTTATTTAGTTGATAATTTTTTCAAGACCTTGAAAAAATGCTCAATTTCAATTTTTTTTTTTTTATGATCTTAATATTGGAAAACCAAAATCAATTACCTAGGAACACAGCTAAATTCGACCAACGGTATGAAACCAGAGATTCAGCGCCGCAGCCAATAGGTGCTATTTTGGGCTTCAGAAACACCTAAGAAGCAAGTTCCTCTCCAGGACCACTAAGTCGAACTTCGACCACTAATCGAAGAAGAAGAAGGAGAAGAAGAAAATCAATTCCATCTAATCTCCTTTATTCTTCAACGAAACCTACGACCGCCTCTCTACACAAGTCTTTGATAACACACCATCTTTCCCTGCTTAGAGGATCCCCTAATTACAATCCCTCTTCCTTAAAATCTTCTCAAGATTGAAAGGACGAGAAACTGCTCAACAGTACCATCTGCTTCATCATTAAATATACACAGCTCTAAACTGATGAATTACAAAAGGCTCATTTAAACGATTATAACAAGATCTATTAGGACTTGCGGAATTGAGCCTTGAAGTTCAACCCAATCATCCATTTTCTCTCGCTTCCTTAATGCTCTTAATTGTTTCTAAAAGACATCAATATTCCTCGGTTCCAGATACCTAAGTTTATCCTTTCACAATAAACCTCCTATTCTTCTTAACTCCCTTCTTTTTATCCTTGCTTTCTCCCACATCCTATAATAATAAACAATCAAGGCGTCTGAGTAGATGATGGTTTCGGTTTCTTCTGATATAACTATTAGTAGAATGTTACTTACTGCAATGGGTAGTTCCTCTACAAGCCTATACATGTCATTTTTAGAGTTACATTTACTGGATGTATTTTGTCTTAATATAGTTATTGAACTTGCTAAACATTTGATGAAAAAAATATCAATAAAGGAAATTTCAAAAAATAATAAATGGTTTGTATTTTTAAGTGACAATTTGAAGAAATTTCAGAGAATCACTTTAAATTTTGAATTACGATAAAGTTTAAGAATGAGTTAAAAAAATTCATTTTTTTAATAGTTTCCAAAACTTTTAAAAATGGTAATTAACACGTTAGGTGCGGCATCGGTCCCCGGGGTACGATGCCTTACATTCCCTTCTTAACAGCCGATTTTCACATGAAAATGTCCGAAAGGCCGAACACTTCAAATACCTACTCAATTTATTTGATTTTTGGTGAGATTATTGCATTTTATTGCAGAAAATGTTGCTCACAGCTGAAATTCTATTGTTTTTTAGAATCGGTCTCCGAGGTCCGATTTTGGATAAAGAATGGCGTAAATCCTGTATCGGTCTATCCTGCGCCTATTATGTCTAGTTCCAATCCTTACCAAGAGATAATGCCCTTGAGACGCTCATTTAATTCCCTTTTAAAAAGATAACGCTTTCGTCAAAGTATTCCCATCGGACCCCGACGTCCGATATCGTCTGTGGCTCATGCTAGCAGTCGGACTCCGGGGACCGATACCGTCCAATTCAGGATAACCCGCCGCACCTGAAATGTTAAAAATATGGGATAATGGGGAATGCTAATATGTAATTCATTGTTTTCAAGAATTGGAAAACAGTGGAGACTCGTTCTTCATGATCTAGTAGTGTTCCTCTTACAGGTCTTGGTAGGTCTCATTTTATTTCTATAATTACAAACTGTGTACATTCTTGTAATAAGATTGAGGCGCGTTTCTACATTATGGGCGCAAGTGTCTAAGATGGCTAGTGAGCCTTGAATAAATTGGAAGTACCATACGAAATCAGCATTAAAATATTTTTAAAAATAAATTTTTAAAACACTAAAAAACAAATCTACAAAGCATATTCTCAGTTGTTTTCATCCCGCAGCATAGAAAAATTCCAAAAAAATCCAAGAAATAGACACATTTGGAGTTAATCGATACAGCAATCCCACAGCAAAGACAAATAGTTTAACACGTTCCTTCCAATAATTTTATCATGGAAGGGTAAGAAAAACTTGGAAACGGCTAAAGATTGAAAAAGAAAAAACGAAATTGTTTTTTTATTCTGAACGACCAAGAATAGAATTTTGCACTCTCAGTGCCCGGTCATTGCTCATTCAGCAACTGAACAGGAAATATCGCCGTTTCAAGGTGCCACTGCTGAGCTCGGCTCATCAATTGCTAATTTCGAATACGTTTTAGTCCAAGTTAAAGGTTATTTAGTATCTATTGCTTGCTGCAATAATTTAGGAAGATTATTTAATTTGTCCTCCAATTAACGCCATAATTTTGCCAATTATATGAAGAGGAGAGATTATAAAAGCGAAATTAAAAAAAAAAAAAATTATAAAAAAATATGTTGCTTAACACGTTAGGTGCGGTGAGGTGAAATATAACCATAAAGGTAGTCGATGCCGTCCGGTAGTCTTGTTTTATTTCTGATGGCCTGTATCGGACCCCGGAGTCCGATTCTGAAAAACAACAGAATGTCATCTGTTAGCAACTTTTGCTGCACTAAAATGCAATAATCTCATTAAAACTCAACTAAATTGAGTCTTTGAGGTGTTCGGCCTTTCGGACATTTTCATGTGACAATCGGCTGTTAAGATGGGAATGTAAGACATCCCCGGGGACCGATGCCGCACCTAACGTGTTAAATTTAATGTAATTTTTAATTATTTATTTATATTTTACGTCAGTTGCGCCTGCGCTGGAGCGCATCTAGCAAATTTGTGGAATGCAAAGTTTATCTTAAACTTTCTTGATTTAAATGATGTCAGCATATCGCTCGGCCATTGTCTTTTTACTCTTCGTTGGACGGGTAACTGGGAGGAAGAAAAATATGAAACAAGTGGGTTTGGATGGTCATGAGTTGAAAAGTGAAATGTAGTGTATTTGTCGTGAATGTATGATTTTACTGTTGGAATTTCCATTTCTTTGTGTATTGTGTTGTTAGAAATGTACCATGGAGCGTTGAACAATTTTTCGAAGAATTTTTGACTGTGCGGTTTAAATTTTGTTTAGGTGTATCTGTTTAGCGGAACCCTAAAGATCTGCTCCGTAAGTCCAATTGGGTTTTACTATCCTGTTGTTTATTATTCATTTGTTGTTAAGTGATAATCTGTAGTCTAGGAGGTATGACAGTTGTTTATTTCGTCTGATCAGTTCTTGTCTTTTTAGTTTTGTATGTATATTCCAAGTGTAACGTTCATAGTTTTTAGATGGCACAGATGTATTATTAATTTTTATTGGAGGACATGTTGGCTTCCTCAGTGAAAAACTTATGTTGTTCAACTTAGTCCCATTTATTTTTGTTTTCCACTTTTGGAACCAATTTTCCAGGTTGAATAGATGATTTATTTACTTTTGATAATTTAGATTTATATATTTGACAAAAGTAAGAAGTTTTATAGTATTCGTACTTTGACAAACCTTTTTCTAAGCCAGGATTCATAAAAACTATTGGACAATGCAAGATATGGTTGAAGCACGCTCACTAGACCAACTCCACTCTCCAATATATACCTGATTAGTAAGTGAATAATCATGGTGTTTGGTACAAAGTGCTGACGTCACAGTCGCAAGGAATAAAATCAAGGAACCTCTACTTCTTGTGGTGCTTAAGCGCTTCATGGATGTATTACGCATATATTAGTATTTAGTAGCTATACTTGGGTACACCTAAAGAAAGAATACTTATCTTAAGCCAATATTAGATTTTATAGTAAGGTTTTGTAAGTTTGTTTGTTTATATTTTGTATTATTTTATTGTTCAAATAAAAGAAAGCATTAATGCATAGACGTAATTTTTTCCTTTTATGCCTGTTTAGTGATATCACCCATATTGCTTAATAAATAATGAACATAAGGAAGGTGCTGACCCAAGCACGACCGAGAAACTTCTATTCCAACTTCCAAACATCAACATTTTCGAAACGGTCCTTGGAAAGGCAATAAATTTCAATATCTGTCAGAACAAGTAGGTCGTGCGGGAGAGTACTTCGATACAGTCCTCTTACACCCACTGGAACGAGTGTATGTAGCTGATGTTCGTTGGGACAATGAAACAAGGATGCATGAAACAAAAATTTAAATTTGGAAGATTCGAATTGATCCTGAATTGGAAAATTAATATGTATTCTACAAAATAATCAGAATTATTTAAAGTATAATAAATAATTAATAAAAAAAGACAACCAAATTTTTTCCATGCAGAATATTTTGTCTTATATTTTTATTCGATACAAGTTATGATATGGTACCAAAATAATGATCTTGCATGATTTTTTTAATATTATTCCATAACCCGTCCACCGAACCTCTTGGACCGCATTAAAGTTTTCAAGTTTTCTTAGAAAGGCTGGACGCCGCACACAGGGGTATTTGACCCCAAAAGCTGGCCAAAACTATTTCCTTCGATTTTATTAGTTCAAACGTCCTCAAAATGGCTTCTAAAGTTCTAGTAGACATTAAAAATATGTTTTTGACAGTTAAAAAAATATTCATAGGTGAAAATTTTCCTAAAATAAATTTTTACGTTACTCCACCGACTGTGAAACAGAAATCTATGGGTTTACAATTTATGTTCATATTATTTTCTCTTTATACATTGCACCTATGAAATATGCTTGTAACAAATATAGTTTCATTATAAATTTATCTATTACTATTATTTTTGAAAAATGGGAATAGTGTAAAATAGGTAAAAATAAAAATTTGTGGTGATTAAGTTTTACGTAAAGTTTCTATGGAGAAAAGATCTTTAGTAAAGAAGATCCTTAGCAAATATAGAAAACATTTCTAAATTTATGAAATAACCACTTCATAGAACCACCAATATGCTACATATATTGCAATAATGCTTCCAGTGCTGATAGGTAGTTTTTTTTCTATTTTTTCAGATGAATTGAAATTTTTAAATGCTTTCCTATATTTTATGGCACGAGATGGAGTTTTTGTTAGATCCTTCTGAACATGGAACGCATTGATATCACCAGAATCTCTTGGTTTTATATAAGTGGCGTACGTCAGCATATCAGTGCTAGTTGATTATCTGAGTTTTTCTGTTTTACGCCTCGTGCTTCTTTCACTTAAACCATCAAATAATTTTTCAGGGCGTCCACCAGATCTTGAGCTTTTAATTGATATCGTCCCACTTAGCCATTCCTTGTTGCTGCTTTAAAAACTTTTCTTTTCCTTGAAGAAGCATTCCATCTTACTTAGAAATCATGCCACAAAATTGATAATTTATGTTTTAGCTCTTTCACCTGTTCTAGGCTATTAGCTAGGCAATATTTCCCAATGAGGGAAGACTACGAAAATTCCCTATTTTTTTTTTTTAAAAGCTAATGCTTTCGACTTTAAAAATATGTCAAATAAATAATTCCCTTCTAGTTATTATTATTATTCCAGAAGATCCTAAAATATAAATAAATGAAAATATAATAACATTTATTTTTTAAATATTATTTGATGAAACTGACATTTTAGAAATAAAAAAATATAAGTCTCCTATTCGCAGCTATTCGCAGAATTTTCTTTATGAAACATAAACTACGATAATTACACATTATCATAAAAAATATTTCGTTGCCCAGAAATGACCAGAAGTAGGTATAACTTTTTAACCATCAAATTTTATTTTTAGCTCTAAAATCTACCTACCAAAAAACAAAGAAATATTGATACTAGTATTGAATACAAACAATTTATAACGGTATGGATAACAAGTACAAACCTGGCCTCGAACTATCCATCATATGATAATGACGATAATTAAGTAAAAACAAAGAAAATTAATATATTTTGTAAAACAATATTTATGAGCAGAGGAGAGGTAAAGGCTAAGGCCATATTGGAATTAGAATATCCGCCGTATTAAGGACCTGGAAGAGATAAGAATCATCTTGCATGATCCAACAGGTCCTCTACTTGAACTTCGAGTCATTATTTACCAGAAATTTCAAAAAATGGGTTTTGGCCGGCTTTCAGAGCCAAATACCCCTGTGTGCGCCGATGCGAATCTTGTAGGCCTTTGAGCACTGCAGGTTAGAGATGCTAGCTCTCATGAGTAAAATTAATGTATTACTACAAAGTCGAAAAAATATCGTATTGCGCCCAGTTTTTGACCTTTTTGGAACGCATTGTCGAAACAGATAATAATAATACTCCCACATTGTACTGGATATGTAAGAAATCAGCTGGCCCTCAGACCCAGCCTTCCGTCCGGAATCGGTGATAACCCACTTGATAATAATGTTTTATGTGAAAGTGTGAGAATTTTTATATATATTACAATTATTAGTGTAACGTCATCCGTGATCAAACATATTCATACATCCTGTTTTTTTAATGAAACTGATATTCTATACTCCCACTAGCTATTTCAAATATTTATGAAATAGGATCTCATTGCTAACTACGATAAAATTGTACCTATAGTTCTTTTAAAGATTCCAACTTAATTTGATTATTATAAACTTGAAATATTGAGGGGTTTACTTTTGAATTTATCGAAAGCATTGAGCTAGTATTGTAACTAACTTAAAACCGAAGAGGTAAGAGGAGCAGTTTTGGAGTTTCTTTATTCCCTGTTCTTTTTATTTTTAAAATCATTGAAATACTTACAACCCTACCAATCACTTATTTCAATTAAGTTTTTCACGTTTTAAGGTGGAACCATTGCCTCCCATGTAACTAAAAGAAAAGTCGCAGTTTCTGATTTAGAAGTTTTCAAGATCTTTAGGACCCTTATCATTCTTGAGTTGAGTATGCAACAATGATAAAGGAAAGTGCCTGCTAACAGGTTATTAAAAATTGGAGGACATGTTTCGTTTCGAAGAATAGTGGCGAAATGATTTTATGGCGTTTTACAGACTTTAAAACCAGTTAGTATTAAAAATACCTTATTGTTATATGTAAGTATGTGAT
The DNA here is from genome assembly GCA_911387785.2 of Aelia acuminata. NCBI lineage: Eukaryota > Metazoa > Arthropoda > Insecta > Hemiptera > Pentatomidae > Aelia > Aelia acuminata. The sequence goes on along the minus strand of OU426978.1, from coordinate 184,979,973 downwards.
TTCTTATTAATTTAATCTGAAAAGAATTAAATTTTTTAGGCCATGGCCGAGATTGGAAATCCGTTCTCTGCATCACTGTCGCAGCGCTATTAACCACTAAGCTACCTAGGGCCGTACCCCCAGCCATGTCAACTTTCTCTCTACAATGATCTTACCAGCCATGTCTCGCCACATTTCAGCGAATTAATCGGGGGCTTGAGAATTGTTCAAAATGTTATAGTTAAATATAGAATTATATTAGTATAGGAGTAAGAATCGTGGCAATTATTATATTCCCAATCCTTTGGATCTATATATATGTATATCCATACATACACAAACATATTTTAAGTTTACTCACCCTCTGCCTAAACACAATGCACTCAGGAAAAAAAAAAAAGATGTTCAGTCCTTAAACTCCTTTGCCGTCGAAGACACGCGTCCTCAGCTTGCCAAAACGATTTTTTTATTAAACGTCCTATTGATAGTTGAATTTCTTCACAATAGCCGAGCCTGCATACTCATTCAAGCTCGAAATACACGGTGGAATCATAATAGATGTCCGCTAGTCTGGGTTCAAATAAAAATGTAATAGCGGTTTACTCTATGACAAAGCGAATATCCAAGGATAAGCCAGTTTCGGCAAGAACTAGAGGGCTTTTTCAAAGCGATGGGTGAGCCCATGGTTTTTAGAGGGTAGACACAACTAACAAAAAGTTTTGAACATGAATCATTACTTTTATCTGCACAAAAGTTTTAAAGTAATAAATATAATATTCTAATAAACAAATATTTTAGTATGGAGCATCTTAAGTTGGACCAAATATCTTGTGTCACTTCATTTATTAGTTTTCAAAATAGTTTCGGAGGGTTTTAGAAATCAAAATACGTCAATAAAGTTAGAAAAACTAAAGTTCCATCATGTTTTTCTTAAATTAATATTAATATCATTTTTATTTTTGTTAATAATTTCATAAAAGAAAAGCAACTCATTCTATTTTCATTTTAAGTACATATCTTATTTGTTTGGTCGATGAAAAGTAATCGGTATGAAATAGTCTAAATAAAAAATGCATATTTTTTTACTTTGCAAAGTTAATGTATATCATGTTTTAACTACTACCGTGCAAAATAATTATCAACCTATTTCTTTTTTCCTTTGATTAAGGGGAGCACAGGTAAACAAAATTCTATTACGTATAATTGTATATAATATTCAATGTCCTTGGCTAAAATAGTTTATTTTTAATCGTGGTTAACCAACAGCGGTTTTTCAGCAATTGTGGTTCACTTAGTTCACCGACAAATGAAGATTTCGAAACAAATTTTTCCCCAAGAAACTAACTATAGCTTATGCACATTCGTAGTGCCCTGCAGATTATGCAGTTAAGCCTGCGTTAACGCAATGAATAAGACTCATAATTGCACACAGCTTTTAGATGGTTTCAAAGGTTAGGCGACTTTTTCATTTCTTTTAGTGGCCTTTTTTTTCAATCATCGATTCAAAAACAATATGTATGATAAATACAAAATTCAAGCTGAATTTCAATGGCTTAAATTAGAATCAAAACTAAATAAATAACTCTTAGGAGTATAGTAAGGAGTCAAAATCAATAATGATGGCAGATTTATTCTGAAATGATCTCGCGCATAAAGAAGAAATACCTAAAAAATGTCAGTGATATTATTTGAAATTTATCACTTAAAAATGGTTAGCATACTTGAAGGGCCCCCAAAGGAAACTTCATTTATACTTCATTTATGGAAATATAATGGCTTCTAACACAACACTGTTTCTAACCAATGAAAATGCTCAGACAATTTACAGTGATGACATGGAAGTGATGCGTATCACGGGTAACTTTTTTCAGTTTATAAAAATATCAATTTATCAACATTAATTTAACAATAACTTAAACAGATTAATATTCATAAAGCTATATGGTTTTGTTTTTTTAATCTGAATTTTTGAACAGTACAGATAATTGCACTTTTTTTCATCTTTATTTTAATAGTTACATGTATTTAATCTTGATGTAAAGAACACCATGAAACATTTTTCTATTTATTCAGAAAACTCGATATTCCAGATCTTTGAGCAATTAGAATTTATTTTTCGTTACTTATAGAGACAGGTTACTGAAAGTATTTTTACAAACTGTTATTGATGTTGATGAGTAATCGGAAGTATTTAAATCCAAAATGTTACATTAAATTCAATAGAAAAAATGGAAAACGGTATAATTTACTCCGGCATACAGATAAATGTATGACTGATTCAAAAATTTTACTATTATATTTTTATTCACTAATTTCAAAAATAAGTGTAGTTGTAAAGATTTTTTTCCCCCTGACTCATTCTTGATCTAAACTATTGTAATTTTGAATTATAATTAACATTTTTTTTTAGATCTTTTATTATTTTGAAGAAAAATACATTTATTACAAAGTAAAATTTACAATCTGAAAATCTTTTTAAAAGAACTAAAAACTTAATAATAAACTATAGAACTAAAAAACTCTTGGCCACCTTCTTAGGGCATTTTAAATTTATTGTCAGTGGGTTTATATTGTAAACCAATCTTCGGTGGAATTTTTGCAACACTTTCGACTAAAAGGACTGAATTCTTTAAATGTTTGATATCTTAGCAGAACCCCACAGATCTATCCCGTATATCCTAAACGATTTTAGTGGACATTTATACAATGTTAGTATGTTTGTGTTAGGATAATATTGAAAGTCTATCGTATCGTATCGTATAAAAGTTCGTATCGTATATTTAATTCTTTTTCATTTTAATGCGGGTTTTCCAATTAAAATGAAATATTCCTTGTATGCCACTTCAATCGAACATATTTTCTGTTTACATTTTTTTTCCTTTTTTCTTTTTTGCTTTCTCGCCTTAAAGGTAGGAACACTTCGTAGCTGCCCATGCAGGAAATAAAAAAACAATAAGAAATAAACCGCGTCCTCCAAATCGAATGCTTGACAAAATTCTATCCTTGTGTAAGGAATTTCGGAGGATGTATTTAATAAAATTTATTTATCAGACATTACATCAAAACTAGATTAAAGAGGCCTAAGCGATTTACTTAAACAGGCTTGGATGGAGATATAAATATAAAAAGGAATGGGAGTCTGTCCTTTGAGTATTCGCTACGAAGAAAAACAAAAGGTCCAATTCTTTTGGCTTTCTCTACCAAATCATATGGATGATGTTGACAATAACAGAAAAGAATATGAAAGTGCGATCGGAGAAATCGTCGCTACGTAATGAATGTCAAAGTGGAACGAATTGCGAAATCTGGAAAGGTACCAGAGCTGTATTGAGCGAGAAATGATTGTAATATCGAATTTATTGGTTTGCTTTGTTATAATTAGATGTTAATTATTTTTTTCTTTTTATATGTTATAAGTTACCTGATTTGCATTGATTTAATAAATTAAAATGGTAAAAAAATCAAAATTTATAAAATACAAAATTGATATTTCCATATTTACTACTCCATTTACGTACTTGAGATAATTTACATGCAAGTACCCTTTGATGTAAAAATTTCCTTATTAGGTCTTCATTACCTATATTTAACGATTTCTTATTATCTTAAACTGCTCAACCGGTTACGACCAAATTTTGCATTTCGCAAGGTATGCAATAGGTTTCGAGAGCAAATTGTGGATGACGTAGTTATAGAAATTTCTTTGCAATGATTTGTGCTGGAAATTTTGAAGACGAAATATGACGCAAATTACACAACAATAATGGAAGGAACGTAACAAAAAGAGCTCTTTGGTCATTTATCATTCTTAAAAATACTGGAATCATTATCAAAAATAATTGAGTAATTCCGTTGAAAAAAAAAAAAAAAAAATGGTTTTGGGTACTTTTTTTACAATGACATATCTTATTTCTTGAGCTACATTTCTAGAAAAACAATTTTAATTGATGCTGGGATATTTGACTGCAATAATGACACACATTTGTTGCGGTTCAGAGCAGAAGGAAAATGGACGATTTTACAGAAGACTATCGTTAGGAGGAAAGCTGATAACATTTAACATGAAATGATTATGTGTGGTTAGACCACAAAAGAGGGCTATATTTCGTGTTTTTATCCAAGTTCAGCGTTTCCTTTGAGGAAAATCTATCCAAGATTGGGTTCCAAAAGAATCGATGACATCTTGAAAAAAGATTTAGACGCAGAATTAAAAAGGTGAAGAGTGGGAATATGTCTCATTATGCTTTTTATTCACTGTGAAATAAATATTTGTATGGACACGAAAAAAAAAAATGTTTATCAGAAGATTAAAGTTTACAATAACTGATTAAAATTATATTTTTTGTTCAATTACAAAGTATATTAGTAATTATCATTTTATAGATACCGATATAATTAACAATAGTGAGGTTTAGTGTTCAGAATGGGTCAACTTGATCGCGGGTTTGTAGCCCGCAAGGTTGCCCTAGGGTTTTTTAGGGGCGAAAAAAATCCTTGGATATTCTTTCTGATGGGACGCAAAGTGGAGGTACAGAGCGTGTAAGATGTAGGAAAGTCGCTTTGATGTTGGATAGGCAAAATTTATGATTCCCCTGTAGCATCGTCCGTTTACCCATGAAGTGATTTAAAATAAACAAACAAACATTATTAATCGTTACACTGTACTATTTAAAATAAACTACGGGAAAAAAATTCGAAGGTTTCAAAATTTTGGAGGTGGTGCTGTTGACGTAGCCGAATCGGGTGATTATGGTAAGTAGATTTTTATGTTATACCATTAAAAATTGTATTTTAAGCTCTGAAGTTCAAGTTTGACTCTTAAGTTTTGACGTAACGTTTGAATTAAGTATTTTCAAATGATACCTTCAGGATTAAATGTTCATATGGTTTTTTTTGGTTTCTTTGAACAATAAAGTAAAAGTTTATGATTTATTCTAAATAAAGGAAAAAAAATTAAATACAAACTCCAAATATTAATTAGGGGACGGGAAAGAATCTGTTCATATTCCTGCTAAAAGGATTCTTTCATATTTACAAATAAAATAGATTACATAAATTATTATGATGATCGAATAATCACGCAATAATTATGACGTAATAGGTATTTGGTCGGACGTCGCTATTATGTAATGCCTTCCTTCAAAAAATCCTCAATCTGTCACAGGCCATGGCTTCCACCAGGCGGTGTAAAATTTAGTCAATCGCGTAATTATAGGTATTATTTATAATTAATGCTCATTTGTGAAGTTTTGTAACTTCTTGTACTTGTAATATGGTAGTATGGAACTGAATTATGTTTTATGATTTTATTGTAGAAAGTCAGGAACTTTCGTCCCTATCTATTACATTTACAATTTTTTCATTTATCATTATCAGATTTACAAATAAGATCCTTACCATGAGCCATAAAAATATGAGCTTCATTACACGGTGTTGAGCTGTACAACAACTATTGACCTGTAACTTTCTTATTAGGGTTGAATTACTATCATGATTATAAAATCACAAAACCAATAGGCATCACATATTCTAGCTGAAATATTTAGATATTTATTTATAGATATTTTAAGTAGTTATGTGGAAAAAGTGTACTCCAACAACATCGATTTTTTTTACCGTCTAAAACTCTAATGTTGACAAAATTTTCTGATTTTATTTGAAGGATTAGACTCTGAGGAATAGCCGATATAATTGAATTACAGCAAGTGGTAAAAAAAAAAATAATAATAAAATAAAATGAAATAAAAAAAATCCCTGATTATATGAAAAGTATGTTTCAATAACAGTTTACTGAAAACTTAACTCAATAATAAGTAAATGATTTTTAGATAATTTTTACCAATTTTTAATTGTTTTTTTTACACCAACCTTACCTATTTACTTTCCTATTAAGGAAGAACAAGCAAAGAACGCGTTGTACCTTGTAATTTTTGAATTATTCGATAACTTTGAATAACACTTTTATCAATTCTACTTATCCCAGTTGAACAGATCCGCAACTTGATGAACCACTGGGACAAGCAAACATCTTACTCCAATGAGATCATTAAACAAGAAACTGATAATTTCAGTACTTATTAGAGAAACGCTCAATATTTCTTATATATAACAAATAGCTCTTTTAAAATTATAGTAACTGACCGATCTAGAGCTTTGGAGATGAGGTCTGGAGTTTCACTTATACCATCAAATTTCTCAGACATTCAATCCTTAGAATATTGGAGGAAATAAAATCATCCATAAAGACCTTGATGATTATAAACTCTATACAATCCGAACAAACTGGTTTCCAATTTTTCTTCCCATCCTATATTGCTGGTAATCCTCCGAAGCATCTAATAAAAAATCTATAAAGATTAGTTATAATCTAATATAGAAATATATTCAATAGATCTTATTTTGTTCATGCATCACGTTTAGTTTCATTGTAATTAGATAAGTAGTTGTAAATTTCAATGAGTGCAAGATAAAAAAAATAAATAAAAAAAAATAAAACCATTATCAAACATTCGGAAAGCACAATGATTCTGATCGTGATAATTAGGTGATCAAAGCACGGCAGCACATTTTTTTTCTCATTTAGGCCAATCATAAGTCCACATGCCTTTATTTCAGTCATTCTCATATGATTTATGGAGAAGCTAAAGAATATTAATAATGAAATGCTAGGTGATCAAAGTTCCTGGGTTTAAATTTAGCAATGGCAATCAATTATTTCATTCATTTACAGTATCCAAAGATGTCAGGATACCTTTAACGAGCTTCTTTACCAAATGGCACAGTTTTGTTTGTTTCTATTTATTTTTTTAGTTGTGAATAGATTTTTTAAAAAAAGGAAAAACAATTGGACTCCATTTTTGTTGACTAAAATTCCTATAAAGCAATGAATCGTTTATTTTGTCAGAAGAGTAAAGGTAAATGACAGTACCTGTAATTCAACTACATATTAAAGTATTCTAAGAAATCCTGATTTCTTATTACAAGTAGGTAACTAAAAACATTAAATATGCATTACTGCACCGGCTAGTGAATATCAATCTTAATCTTGTCCCAGAGTAGTTAAATAATACATTAGGTAATAAAAGTTAAGATGCGGGAGAAAGAGGAGTTCGCAGAAGCTGGATGGTGGACAGACTCTATAAACAAAAGGGGACTAAACTGCTGCATTTTACTGCCGCTTGCGGAATACAAATCGACTCCTGTGCCGCCGAGGATGTCTCCCCGCTTAGAAGGAACATAAATACACCCTCCCGACGATTGAGATGTCCGATGTCTGTCCTTCCTCTGTCACAGCTGATGGAAAGTTGTCTTCGGCGTGTCCTACATAGCAGGGCATTGTTTCTCGTTGTTGGTCAAGAGATTTCCGAATCAAATCTGTATGGTTCTCATTATATTCGTAACCTAAACAGAATAAAAAAAATTAAAATTGACTTTTTTTTATTGTGAGCTATACAGGGTATTTTTCCGGGCCAGGGGCGGGAGTTGGATTGGACGCTTATGCTCCCCCCCCCCGGTGCTGAGTCGATCTATATGGCCTCTTAAAATGCCATATTATAAAATCCTAAATTGCAGATCCATTAATTTAAAAAAAAAATTCAAATTAGCATACAAGACTAAATTGGAAAGAGTTCATATATATGGAATCTGACGGAAGATTGCGTCGCTATCACGCTTATGTAACTAATTTGTATATAGCACATAGAATCGCACACACACACACACACATATATATATATATATATATATATATAATGTGATGTTACTTGTCGACACAAGCTGACGTTGCGTGCGACCAATTTGTCACAATGAGTCAAAGCGGCGCCTGTCGCTGGCAGATGAAAACAAATGGGAAATTGAGACAGTCACAATTGAACACTCAATGAGAATTTTACAGAATAAATAAAGGGTTTTATATCATTTGCCATGGATTTATATAGGTAATTCTGTATAAATATAGGTATATTTTATTTAACATAATTGCTATGGATTATACTAGCTATCATTAATTGTTTCATATACACTCACTTAAGAAATTTCTAAATATAATACGTTTCGCTGTGTTGCTTTCTAAAATCAGTACGTCCGTAAGTTGGTGACATCTTGTAACTGTGAATAATGACCAATCGGTTGTTTTTCTGATGCATTTATCAACAGTTTTCAGCGATTAAGATTTTTGTCATATTCCTCTTACTCCTTAGAGGAGTATTGGTTTAAACTTCTACAACGTGGAAGCAACAGATATTATGTTAACAATTATAATAGTATGTCAACAATGCATAAACTAATTATTAAAATAAAATTTATCAACTAGCTAAATAGTAATCGTAATATTAACCGCATGATGTAATTATCAATATCAACTGTTATGTAATCATTTCATTCTTCATTGGCTAACTGATACAATATTTATTTACAGTTATTAATTTACTTAAAGCTACGAAATTGGTAACTAACTTGGTAATTTTTAATCTCAATAAGTTTATGTATAACGTTTTGTAGTAATAATTATAACGGAAAATAAATAACACGTATTACCCATTCGAAAGGAAGACTTCTATGCTAACCTATACTTTATGTAACTGTTTTACTGAAGCGCTAATTAAATCTCAACCTTTAAATTATTTTTTAATGACATTGCTAAAAATCGGGAATGAGAATCGAACAATTCTTAATTATTTCAAATGATTCCTAAAGCGATTTCCGACAAGCTATCAAATCCTCTACAGCCTGCAGCCCTATTAGTTCTGTCAATTTCTATCAAAGGTTTTTTCGGAGTCGAGTTGGAAATCCAACGTGGGCGTTGATTGGTCCCTTCGATTTAGGAGACTTCAATTTGTGTTAATTAATTCCACTGCTTTACATTAATTAGTTCTATCCTACGATTGGTTTAACATTAGTTAGTAACTCTGACATCGATTTTAAATGCTCCAAGTAACCGGGCTTTCTCCGGCAATGAGTAGAAACAGTTGGATTATGAATGGTTCATTTTATTTAGCGATGGTCCATCGAGTAGAGTACTAACGAATAATGAATCATGTAAAATCCTTTGAAGCTGGGTCTACTATGCAACTATTACGTATTGATGGGTAGAGAAAATATCCATTGCCGTGGAAGATGATATCGTGAAATCAAGTATAAAGAAAATTTTTAATAAGTATAATGCAATTTAAAAAATTAATTAATAGGCGCTTATCGTTAATGTAGTATTAACAAAGATGAAGAAAACTGTTGTCACAACATTGTAGTGTGTCTTGATATTATCAATTATCTAGAAAATAATTATTCCTGATCGCTGTTGGGATGTAGGACTTTACCTATTGGATGGATTTTAAGCACCGCCGATTAGCCTTAGTAGCATAAATGGACATTAAACAAACAAAATAAATAATCTAAAGATAATATCATATTTGGTTTCAGAAACCCCATATAAATTTTTATATTTAGGCTAATGAAATGTATAATATTTCCCCTATTCTGGAGGTGGTGAATCACTTTGAAAATATTTATGCTTTTGTACAAACCTACAGTACAAATACTTGCATCAAATTAATATGTTTTTTTACCTATGAATTGATTAGTTTTCTATCACCCATTCGGGGGATAACAAATTATATATGCACTTTCGTGAATAAATGCATATTAATTTTTGTAATTAGGATCTAATAGACGAATCACGCAAGAAAACTCGGGTTCTCTGGGTCAATGGTCAGAACAAGGAGTTGTTTAAGTATATAGTAATTTTCCTCAACTTTTTGGAAAGTCCTTTACAATTATCCTTACTAAGGACCATAGAGTTTCATAGAGACAAAGAGGAGTTTCCACGATGTTCGTGTGACATGACCGAGGGTTACAGCCGGCGAAAAGAGTCTTCACAGACTTTCCCAAGGAAATGAAACCCTGCGGAGCATTTCTTACGGCAGCTCTTACTTTCTTTACAGACTTTTACTTTATTATTCTCCCCTTCAAAAAGGTCTCTTCCTATTATATTATTTTCAATACATCACTTATAATTCATCTTTAATTGTAATGGAAATCCCCCCTCTTATTACGATTACGTACTTCGTGTGCTTCAATACTATTTTAATTTCAGACAGTTATTAGACAGTCAATCAATTGTTTATTGGATCTTCCATCGCATGAAGTGAGGATCTTTTTAAACTAGACATTAGCGCCCAATTATTAATATTCATCAATATATTGTAAACCTATTGCGGATTTAAAAATATTATACGAAAATAATATTCCCAAAGTCATTCAAACAATAAAAACTCAAATAATCAACAATGTTACAAAAAATCTAAACTTATAACGACAAAGTAGCACAGAAGTAACCGATCTTATCGATCAGTGCAATACTAAGACTCTAGTCCGTTGCCCTTATATTTAATACAGATTCGAACATTCTAGAAAGTTATCGAATAGCATATAAGATTCTCGAATAATAAAAAACAGGTACTCGAACAGTTTTTAACTGTCCCAAAAAAAGCCTAGAATTCTTCTCAATCCTATGGTTTGGGTTTCAAGTAAACATATATACTAAACATAATCTCATTAGGGAAGAATTCGATTTTAACATTAAAAAAAACGTTGTGCTCACGGTCTGAACTTCTAAAAACATCAAAATATTCTTTCAGGATTAAAATATTCAAAAATAAATATTTTTTAACTTCCAGCCTTTTAACATCTTTTATTGTATTCGTCATTCCTTTTTTTAAAGTAACGCACTTAATGAATTTCGTTTAGGAGCCATGTTCATATTAAGATAGAAGAAAATGAAGTACTTACGAAGAAAATTTTCATCTGAGTTAAGAAATATAATCAACAAATCTCACTTCCATTGGTATCACAGTAGCTTATTCTTTACAAGATTTTTTAAATTCTTATTTATTAACTTTTTCTTCATTTATTTATCCTTATGAACTTAAAATTTTACTTTTGTTATATCAGAAATATTTTATTTATATATTTTTATACTGCCTATAGTGTTTATTTCATAGTGTTTTTAGAAGAGCAATCAGTCTAAAAACAGCTAATTTCGTAAGTGTTATCCTTGATGGAAGGCTACTTTATTAAATGGAAATGAAATAGGAAAGAGTAAAAAAAAAATAGTAAATTTCGTGACGAATAATACCTTGAAAGTTACATGTACACTAGTTTCAATTAAAATTAGAAGTATTAAATTTAGATTAGCGAGGTGGATGCTATCAGTGCAAAATTACTTTCATCTGTAAAATGTTACTCATTAATATGTTCAGTTAAATTTATAGTCATTGACATAATTGCATGTTTAAAGTTAGTAATAATAATAGCAACAGTGACCATTGAAAGGTTCTTTTGTCCATTGATAAAAAAAACACATTAGTAATACTTATCGAAAACTGATGTAAATCCAGTTTTACAAGATGTAATCCAATAGTGTAGATTTAATTTATTTTTATAATATAAGTCGGACCTTGACCGATTCGTAAAGTAACAATGGTGTTGTCTGTCAGTTTCAACTTTCACTGCAGTGACATTTCAGATGCATTAGATATGAGCAGAGCAGAGTCATAGTATAACCTTACAGATCTCTTTCTATATATATTATACTATATTATTATAAGTTGTAATTATCCGGGAGGAGCAGGTTGAATTATGAATAAAGTGGAAATGTCGATAAATGGACGGGAAAAAGAAAGTGCCATTGTCCATACTAAAATTTTTGATAATCATAAATTTACATAAAATTATAAGTAATAAAATAAAACTTCAGTAACAAATAATAAAAATCTGGTGCGTGCTCGCAACACACAACTTTCACTTACCAACTTACTTAGATTATAAATTAAAGCGTTTTGTTAATTCCCACTTCTGAAATGAACAGAACGGCTTTACTTATGAACAATGGTCTGTCATTAATGGCGTACTCCGCATGCGTGGGCTCAACGAGTTTTATGAGTTAACTGAATATTTTTCTTATTTTTCTCCTCTACATGTTTTCTTTATTTTTATCATATCTCATATTTAGCCATTTCTTATTTTTAGGCGTAACGAGAAACAGTTAATTTCTCCATATAAACAAAAACAAAGGTACTTTATATATATTATAATTTTCATTATACTTTATAGATAATTTATACTTTATAGGAAACAAAAAAACAATCAAACAAAAAAGGCCCCTACCCCATTTAAGCCCCCTCAGATAATTTTAATAATAATAAAAATGACCTGATATTAGAGAACACCTAATTTTTATTAAACATGACGAATTTGATAAAAATCGTTAAAGCCGTTTTTGAGATCATCTAAAAAAGGTAAAAATATATGAAAAAATTATGAAATAAAGTGCCCCCTTCGTTCGACCAATTTTTATGAAATGTTGGCTATCACATCTTTGGCATATACATACATCAAATACCCTGTTTGATCAAAATCGTTAAAGCCTTTTTTGAGTAAATAAAAAAAACACATGAAAATGATACAAAATTTATTAAATAAAGTCCCCCCTCCGGTAGATCAATTTTGATGAAATGTTGGCTATCACATCTTTGGTATATACATACATCAAATACCCAGTTTGATCAAAATCGTTAAAGCCGTTTTTGAGTAAATAAAAAAAACACGTGAAAATGATTCAAAATTAACTAACTAAAGTACCCCCTCCGGTTGATAAATTTTTATGAAAATTTTACAGTCATATTTCGGGCATATTAATAGATCAAATACTCAGTTTAATAAAAATCGTTAGAGCCGTTTTTCGAAAAATCGAAAAAACTTAAAAAGTTATTAAATAAAGTACCCCCCTCTTTGAGCAATTTTGATGAAATTTTCGCTGTCACATCACGGGCATATACATACACTAAATACCCAATTTCAGGTTCGCACGGTTTATAGTTTTTGAGATAGTCTGATCACACACACACACACACACACACACACACACACACACACACACACACACACACACACACACACACACACACACACACACACACACACACACACACACACACACACACACACACAACACACAGGCACAGACCATTTCGCGGGACTTGGTTATTTTGACTCAGGGGACCCCAAAACTTGTATTTCCGTGTATTTTAGTTGCATAAAGCGACGTTAAAAGAAACATACAAACATCTGATTTATTGAGATATACAACATTTGCGTTTTTTTATCTCCATAAAGTCCCTTTATCAATTTTCTCATTGAGGTAAGTAGCTGCTTTCATGTAAAAAAATTTATCTGCATTACGATGGTGCTCATACTATTGAATTATCTTGAACGATTTTGGAACAATACTATTATTCAGTAAAAAGTGCCCTTGAGAAAACACGTTGGATCGAGGAAAGGTACGTTGTTGAGTAGTTGTAACCATCCAATACCTAGTTTTTAAGGAAAAATGAGTATATATTGTTTTTAAGAGAACTCGTCGAGTTGGGAGGTCGTCGAATGAATTGTTTATAGTGACAAAGTCATTCATGCGTCATATTGGAAAAAAGTAAATTGAGCAAGATTTGAATCATTGTGAACAATAAAGATAAGAATTGCTGTATAAAAAAAGAACATATTATTCGTCCTTCGTTGCTTAGTTTCAATGACGAGATATTTTTAATGAGAGTTTGTATAATGCCTCGTATTTCTTCATTTGTCACAATGCATCTGTTACATTGCAGCCATTGTCAACACTGTCTTTTTTTTAATAATTCGCACAGTAAACTTGTAAACGGAACATTAACTAAATTATTATTCTCTAAGCAATAAAACAAAGAAGTACAATAATGTGAATGCATCGCGAAGCAAGACTAACTGCACTGAGCAGTCTTCAACAGACGTGGGTGTACTCATGTCAGTTACTATCTCTTTCTTTATTTATGAGTCTTACATTGCTGTTCCTTCATTAAGCAGTACATAAACATGTCATGTCATCTTGTTTTGAGCTAATCCTATATGCCTACATTTTCTACTTCACATTTGTCAATACTGATTATGTATCTTTATAAATCAAGGAGATATATGCCATGTATATTACAAAACTGAGGAAATAAGGTATATCATCCTCCTTTTCTTTTATACTTCAGTTAACCATTGTTTACTATTTGAATGTTTTGGAATTTTATAAGATTTATTGTTATATGATTTTTTTTATATGAACAAGAGGAAATTATTTATTTAAAATAATACAATTTACAATATTCACAATACAAATTAAATACATGATTTCGGTTTCTCCTTACCATGATTAAAAAGTTTCGTTTTTCACAAAGCAATTTTTAGAACAATAATATTTTTTTAAATTTATAGAAAAATTTCAAAATAAAACCATGATGGTGGAAGATAGTTGACCGTAGATAAAATGGAGAGGAAGTGGTTGGGGGTGCGGTCAAAATAATATTTAATAATACAATTTACAATATTGAAATTGTATTATGAAACGTATTCATGAATACGTAACGGTGCAAGGCCATTAGGTGTAAGATATAGAGGGCTTTACACTAGACCGAATGGCTATTAGACTAAAAAAATAATAAATTAAAAATTTGTATTAAAATAAAAATATTAAATAAAATATATATATAAAATTAAATTAAAAAATATATTTTGAAAATAAAAAAAACACAATACTAATTTAGGAGTATATGTTATCGCTTAATTGAGGTTTTATTGTAATTATCTATTTCATATATTAGTGGGTTTCCTGAGGGCATTGTCTTGTTGAAACATAAATTGGTCTGTTTGTGAAAAAACTGTTGTATTGATGAAGGAAGTATTAGTTCGTGGAGCATATTTGAGATTTTAGTGTAGCGTGGGTAGTTGTTTATTATCCTCATTCATACATGTATTTGGGATGTTTTCCAGTTTGTAGGATTTAGTTTTGCAAGTAGAACTCCAGACGGGTTGTTTTATATGTATGTAACCTACGATACGAAAAAAATGACAGAAGAGTTTTCACATTTAGAAATCCCTAAGACATAATAATACGAACATATCGCTGCTTTGTCGGCGACATTAGGATAACGTTACACTTAATCATCTCAACGAAATTAGTTAATATCACTGTTTATAAAATATTTGATTCCGGTTGATACATGTTCATCCTACTCTTTGAATTGATTTGACATAATCATCTTCAAATTTTTTTCAAGTCTTCCGGGCAGGCAGAAAATTAAATCTTACAGAGAATCCTGATCGGCTCCAAGCATCTCATTAAATCCCTTCCTTACTACCCCCTACTTAACCTCAAAGGCCAACCTATCCATTTTCATCCCCATGTCAGAAATCTTGGTGTGATCTTTGACCAGCATTTGTCGTGGAGTAACCATATTTCCCAAATCACTAGAAAATCCATCGCTATCCTCAAACAGTTCCGCAGAACCCGTGATTGCATGTCCTGCAAAACCCGTCAACTCCTTGTTTCCTCTCTTATATTTCCCTATTTTGATTATGGCTGTCTTGTATACGGGGGACTGTCTGGTATGCATGAGGCGAGGTTAAAGAGACTAATGAATTGCCCCCTACTTAACCTCAAAGGCCAACCTATCCATTTTCATCCCCATGTCAGAAATCTTGGTGTGATCTTTGACCAGCATTTGTCGTGGAGTAACCATATTTCCCAAATCACTAGAAAATCCATCGCTATCCTCAAACAGTTCCGCAGAACCCGTGATTGCATGTCCTGCAAAACCCGTCAACTCCTTGTTTCCTCTCTTATATTTCCATATTTTGATTATGGCTGTCTTGTATACGGGGGACTGTCTGGTATGCATGAGGCGAGGTTAAAGAGACTAATGAATTGCTTCATTAGATTTATCTTTGGTGTCCCCAGGCGCTCCCACGTCTCAAGTTACTATGCTGAATTGAAATGGCTCTACCCAGTTTTTCGGCGGGAATATTTCCTTGGTGTATATCTTTTCCGAACGTTCAGAATTAAGAAGCCTCTGTATATCCTGAATTTATTTACACCTTGTTCCTCCATTCACTCCCTAAATACCAGATCCCAAACCTTAAATCTATACATCCCTTCCTACCGAACTGCCTCCTTTACAAAATCATTTATCATCCGTGGTGCCTCATTTTGGAACTCTTTACCCGTTTCTATCCGTAAAAATGCATCCCTTACATCTTTTAAAACCCAATTATTCCTCCACCTCCTTAATCTTCAAACTACCGCAACTATGTAAAACAATGAAACCTGTTTTGATTTGCAATACTTATCTGTGTTTGTATACATAAATCTTGTTATCTCTTTTATTTATTTTTTTAAGTTCAAATTGTTGAAAACTAGTCAACTTATATTCTAATTTCTTATGCTATTGTTTTTTTTTTTTTTTGTTCAATGAGACTCGCTTTTATTTTATTTCTTTAATTAACAACTTTGTTCTAAACTAGCCAGACAAATGACTCTGGATTTGTACATATATTGTTATTCTTAGGGGACATGACGCCCCAGAATAAAAATACTTTTTCTTCTTCTTCTTCTTCAAGAAACACATTTATTTTTGTTTTACTTTTAATGGTCACTGGAGTAAAGGAGTAAACACCTCTTTGCTTTAAAAAAGGTTCAATTCAAATAAAGGAATTTTTGAAAGTTATATCTCTTCTGCTGATGAAGCGATTCTTCTGGATATTAAGTAGGTCCCGAACGTGTTTGGCAGAGGCGATAGGAGACAAATGTGTAGTAAGAGGGACCAATACGTGCCCCTGTCAATCTGAATGTAAAATCGGTCCTGGGTTTGTCAACAGTTCGCCCGAGAGTGTCGACACACCCTGGCCGCCGCCCAACCACTTTTGAACCTGCTACGTGGAAACTGTCATTTCTGGGGTCTATTTTAGTTTCCAAGTTGCATTTTGGTATTTGGCCTGAAATAGGATAATTGGACTGTTTGTAAAGTGATGTAAATGTTAATAAATAATATTAAAGTTACACTTGTTTTTTGTTTGTTTAACGTCCCTTTATCCTAATCGGACGATGCTACAGTAGGAGTCCTAAATTTCGCCTCTCCAGTTATAATTAGGGGTGATCTTTAACGAAAAACTTACATCGCGCAGGCTCGGGACCTCCATTTCACTTCCCATCCGAGGGACGGCATAGCTAAGGATTTTTTACTCCCTTTAAAAACTCCTAAGGCCACCGCGGAACCCTTTAAAGCAGATTGCTATGCGAAAAGTTATATTTAATAGGCCCTTTTGACTCTTCTTGCGTAGTCATCACAAAATGAGATTTCCCTATGAAAACCTAGCATTGTTGATCACAAATTTAACTACAATACAAGCGTTATATCCTATATAATTTGGAATTAAATAATTTAGGTCATAGCATACATAAACTAAGATTGAAATAGTACATTAGTTGTAAAATAATAAAGTCAATAAAGTAGGCCTAGACTAAGTTGGCATAGATATTTAAATTGACTCAAGTACTTAAATACCTGAAAAACTCAGAATAAAAGATCATTTTTAAAAACTAAACTGCTTGCAAAGGTTTGAATGGAATCCACTAACTCAAACAAAAGTGTTATTAAAAATAGTAATTTTGTACGAGATATATTTTATTTATTTTTAATATTAAAGGTAGTAGCACACTTAAAAGTTTAGTCTAGAAAATAAATAAATTCAAAACGTTCGATTTTACTCTATCCTCAATCGGCAATCCATAACCTCATAGTTGTGTCTAGGCACACTGTCTAGTTTAATCGCAGCAACTTATTAAATTTGATTTTGCAGCATTAATTTCATTTTACCCAAGTCAACATACTGCTGGACATCTTGATTATTTATGGAAGCAGCCGAAACAGAAATAAAAGAATATGCAAAAATTTGGTTGGATATGTTTTTAAAGTTTCAATTAATTAATAAAATTGCCAATACATGAGCCTTATATTGATGTGACCAAAATTTATTTTGGATTTTATTTTTCTGTTTCATAAAACATGAGAAGAGACACATGCAGTCTCGACAAAACCATTTAGCTTTAACGATATTATGGTTTTTAGTATGTAGCACTTTAGCTTTTGCAGTTTATATTAATATTTGATTACCATAACAATAACAACTCAGTAAGAGATGGAGGGTATTAAGTTCGCTACATCCTCATGTATTTCTTGGTCAAGGGTTGTAATAGGACAAACTGAGATTAAACTCAACCACTAGGATATTGTTAATTACTCGTTTAATTAAGAGTAAACTCTTAACAGAGGCTGGGTCGACCCAAGTTTGTTGTAATAGAATTAATAATTACCTGCCAGAGCCAGACTTCGACCAGGGTCGACCCAGAGTCAAGGAGCACAAGATCTTTCTCGTTGATCTTATACTAATTTAGACTATTAGCATTGAAATTTTGCGTTTTGAACTAATTCTAACCTTTAATTATAGAAGTTATAATCGATCATGCCCAAAAATTTAATAATCGTTCAATTAGTAAATTTAATAATTGATTCTGGAGTGCTCCAAATAAATAATTTTTATACAAGCCTGTTCACATCATTACTTTTATTCATGGTTCGCATTTATGAATATTTTTGGCTAATGATGTTTTTTGAAAAATTTAGTGTTCTCCAATGTTACAAAAATAGTTCTTCATGATTGACAAAAGTAAGTCACAGTAGACTGATATTTGAAATCTGACATAAACTAAATACATGTAAATGTATACTAAAACCCACATGGACATGTCTTACAAATTTACGGTTTAGTATAAAGCACATACTTTTCACTCTAAAATATTGAAGTCTACAACCGACGCTGAATTTTGTGTTCGTGGCAAAACTCTGCATAGATACCAACTTAAAATACTCATATAGATCAACACATACGAACTGCTAATTCCGGGTTTGATATTAAATTGAACATAATATTAATAACAGAAATAACATCAGATTATTATAGAGATGAGCAATACTGACATGCCCCATCTTGTTTGCTAACTTTACCTTAATTGCGGCATCTAAGGAAAAAATGAAAAAAAAAAAATTGAAAATTTCCATAAATAATATTTTAAAAAAAAAAGTCAATTATACAGATGTACTTGAATTTCCGATATTTTTAAAAGAATAAAATAACGAACAAATTAAATAAATTACCGGATATTGTTGGTTTTACAACTACACGTCACTAAACCGTGATTTTTTTTAAGGAACGGTTTTACTTAATGTAGACTACAAAAAATAGATTCAGCTGTTTCCAATTTAACATTATATTTTATTAATACATGTAGCTCAGAGACCCCTGCCTTAGACCAACGGTTTCTACCCCTACAGTCAGCATTAGAACATCTCCTTCGAATAAAGGGCTTGAATTGAAACACATTTGATGTAAATTTGAAAATTCTGATAGGAATTTAGGAAGAAATCCATGTGCCGGAAAAAAACAGAAGTTCCTTCAGTCTCGAATCATGTCGTCAACCTAGAATTTATTGCCACGAATACAAATTCAAAACAACAAAGAAAATAATGTTTATTGTATAACGGAATAGTTAATCCATAAAATTATTTAAAACTGTTCCTAAAAAATCACGGGTTAATAGCATGTAGCCGTAACACAAATTACCTTCATTAATTAAAGAAAATAAACACACACACCAAAAAGGAGAATTCTACCTTTTATAACAGATCAGCTGACAGTTTACATTATCTACCATCACTAATATCTTCTTGTACATCTACCGTACCGACCATCCATCTTCGGCCCTCGAGGTCCCTCCCTTGAGGACTGGAAAAGAAACAAGAGATTCTGGAAGAGATTAAGGTCCTCGGATGATGAGGGCTTCGGAACCGCAGTAAGTGGCCTCCTCTCTACCTGCCCTCTCTTCTACCTGAGGATCCGGGGGACGGGCTCTTGTAGGAGGATGTACCTGGGCCTCTGAAGCGACTACAATGGATAACGCTAAGGACTATATTGCTCATTATCTATGGCAACGTTTTTATTCTTTTGTCGGAGAGAGAAAGCCCAGCCGGAACAATGGGAGCCTTACTCACAATAATATTTATTTACCTTAAACCTTAGCGAATCATAATATTCTGAGCCTTGTGATGAAAATAAACAAACGATAAAAATGGGAATCATAACAACAGCTCTCAACTATTATGATCAGCAATTGTTTATAAACCTTACTAATTTTATTGTTCTCTGATAAGTTTTATATTCTGACCAGGAGTACCGCTGTAGAATAAATATTTATTTTAGATTGTTCCATTATTTGCACCCTAATTGGCCTAATATTCGAGAAATTTACATATACAAATAATATATTTTACTAACCTACGACACTTGAAATTTCACACCCGAGCTTATTATAGCAGATCCGCCTGATATCCTAAAGTATTTTTAAACAAAATTTATATTATTTTATTACGTCATAAAGAATATTTTTATTGAAAGAAATAATACATTCTGTCACAATAACTAAGGATTCATTCACATCAATAAAATAATGAAGTAAATAAAATGTATACATTCAGCCTGGAAAAACAGCTTTGCAGCCCAGGAAGAAGGAAAAAAAAAGTGTTTTTTGTTTTGTTTTTTTTAATCATAAATTTTTATTCATGCAGCTACATTTTTCGTTTGTCTTATTTATAAATATGATACCCTATCACAAAATCCTACATGGTAAATATCAATTTTCAACGTGGTGCATGCATGTTTAAAGGATTTACATATCAAATCATGTCACTGTTTCTTTTGAGATATTTCTGATCACCATAAGTATTTTTTTTTAGCTTTATGTCCCAAGGAACGAGTTACCATTTTCTACTAACTAAAGCTCTCTTTCTTTTCTGTATTGCTGTCTTCAAAAAAGAATGTAGCCAGGATTTTCTGGTGACATACGTTTATCACAATTTCTTTAAAATCTATTTTCAATAGAAAATAAAATATCCGCAGATGTTCACCCCAAATTGAAAATAAAAATTTATAGAATATTTTATGGAGGAATCTTCTGGACATCACAGATGCCAATTATATTTTATATTCAATGAGAAAAATAGTTCGATTCAATTTTTTAAATTAAGAAAACTTTTACTTTTCACCTACAGAATCATTTGTCTTTATAATTAGTGATTTTTCAAGATGTATAAGTACAAAACAAAGCTTGGAGTTTCGGTTCTATTTTCACAGTAACTTTCTTTTCACACACAAACACTCCCACCAAACGAAAACGGGCCGTAAATAAGAATATTTACTGCTAAAAGGAGGAACAGACAGGTTCGGGCATGAAGGGACATCTAGCTTCCTTTTTTTTTTTTTTTTTAATTTACTGAGATAAATTAACTTTAACTTACTAACAATTAAACTGAATAAAATACAAATTAATATACAAATTAATATACAACATCTTAAGATATTGCTTATTTTTTGGTTGTAGAGGAAGTGAGCTTATTGAGTGGGGGTGCCAAATTCACTTGTGAATTATTAAGAGTATCTACTGACCGCTGAGATATTGTTATGAAAAAAAAAATAAAAAAAATGAACAATAATTTTGTTTAAGTGAAAAAAAAAAACATTCATTAGGCTCAAGAGGATAGGATAGAGATTATACAGGACGATAAATGTCTAGATTGTTACGCCCGTATACTCAAGAGGTGTCGTGGTGTCAATTTTTTTTTCTTCACCTTATTTTTTTGTAAACCAGCAAACTGATAAACTTCCTCATTTTGTTTGCTTTTAACGATTTGGTAAATATTTAGTTTTTTATTCACTAAGCTTTAAATTTTTTATTTATTCACCTCCAGTTTAACGGGTCAGTGGTAATCAAAACGAAGCCTAATGTCAAAATCAACAAATGAACGAAGATTTGAACTGCAGGAAAAGAGTTGATCATAGGAGGCCGGAGTTGGTCAACTTACTCTATATTCATATCTATATATCTATATAAATACAAGAATAGTCAGGAGTGGCGGTCAAAAATCTACAGATAGTATTTAACTATTTTATTGTAGCCAACGTTTCTACCCAACAATGCTGGTCTCCCACATTGTATTATATTTATTTTTATTAACCCTAGACCGGGCGCGCCTAATGTTTTTACACTACCGGGCGCGTGGTGGACTTTGGACACCATTACTTATATTTACTTAAAATTAAGTATAGGTGTATTAATAATTTAAAATTATTTATAATTGTTGTATTATTATGATTTTTCTACAAATAAAATAAGAAAATAATAGTAAAAATCAATTTGAATATTTAAAAATAAATTAAATATCTTGAAAAATCTAAAAACAACTATTTGAAATTATTAAAAACTATTTGATCTATAATATTTAAATCAATTATTTTAGTAAAACATTCAATTTCTGTAAAAACATTTTTTGCGTCCCCCTTAGGGCCGAGAAATGTTTTTACAATATTTTTCGACTTCGTTCTGGAATTAGGTTTCGAAAAATCTTTCGTTGACCACATTGTTTCACCGTCCTTTCAAAAAACGAATTCCCTATCAACATCATCCGACTCATATTCATCATTCGGACCCCGGAGTCTGGATTCTGAGTCACTGTAGTGCTCTTGGTCAGAATAATTTATGGCCTCATCTTCCCCATCAGAAAAATCCGACTCCGATTCTTAGAAGATCCCTTCTTTCTCCTCATCATACAACTCCCTTAAAATCCTTGGAATGTTTTCATATTTTATAATATTGCCCCTTAAAGAGAATAAGTTTCGGATATGTAACAAAAGAAAAAAAAAAAAAAAAAAAAAAAAAAAAAAAAAAAAAAAAAAAAAAAAACATCCGAAAATAAAGGAGGAGTCCAAGGATAGGTACTAAGGGCGGGAAGGGGTAATTCAAATTGCTACCTTCACGACTGACCTTTAATGAGAATTGGTGTCCAAAGTCAACCAGCGTGCCCGGTTTAGGGATAATTATGCGGCCAACCATCATTTATCCAATTAATATATATTCGTATTAACGCATTGAGCCATCCACTTTTAAAGAGAATGTTTTTATATATTTTTTCCAAAGTGTAGACCTTTTCTAATGACATCTAACATTATCTGTTCAGACTCAATCGTTCTTTGCCTTAAAATGCAAAGCCTAAATTAAGCAGTGATTGTATTTCTATTCATATTTTTTTTTTTATTATAGTTCATATTCAAATAAACCTCAATAATTAAAAATTAAATATGCAAATAGTTTTCCGCTATCAATTATCATGATTTGCTTATTAAGTTACTAGATCTCATATCGTTTGAAAACAATTGATATACTTATATATATTCCAACAAAAGTAGTTCAGATGCTATCCTGGGAGAACAAGAATAATACCGTATTTTTTATTTCTTTGTTTATTTTCTATTCACCGTAGGATTGGAAGAAAATTATTTTAAGCTATTCATTGAGTTGAATAATAATTGGATGAATTGTTAATATTAGTTTTGTATTCAGTAGCCCTGCAGTTGCGAAGGTTGTTGCACCCGGAATAGTACCGGCGCCTCCTTTCCTGCGGGATCTTCGGGGAAGGGAACGCGACAAGCGGTATCTGGAGGAAATTGGGCAGCGATTATCGCCGGGGGTCCCTGGAGCCGAAGAAGAATCCAGAAGTTTCCAGTCTACTCAAGATAACGTCGAAATGTCCGATGCGGTGCATAAGAAATGGTTGGATGCCCGTCAAATATGTGTATCTGACAGCCAGAAACTAGGTATTGATTAAAAAAAAATGAAAAGAACTAAAAATGTTTTAATTTCTGTGTTATTTTCTATATACAATCTCTTTGTAATAATCTTATACATTTTTTAAATTTATTTATTTATGTCAGAAGTTTTAAATTTGCTATCAATAAATTTTTGCAATGAGCTAATGTGTGCTCTACACGTATATGTGATACATTGGCGTTAATTATTGCAATAAGCCTCTAGGCTACCGCTTCAACAATCGTCAGGGTGGATTGTGTGGATTTGTGGTGGATTTAAGTGTTTCTGCTGGTGGGTTTTTGCAGTATAGTATGGCTGTATCGATTACTGTTTGGATGTCGAGGTCCTTGTGTAGTAAATCATTAGTCTACTATCATCCTCAATACTTTCGATTGAAAGGATTGGATCCTTTGAATATTAGAGAGGTTTGCAGTGCCCCATAACTCTGTCCCATATGTACACATGGGTATAATAAGCACGTTGTATATTATACGTCTGTTGGTTTGGGATCATTTAGAGCGTCTATCAAGTAATCTTGATAAAAGTCAATATCGTTTGTTTAGTTGCTTTCTGACTAATATGATGTAGGTTTTCCATATCAGTCTTTTGTCCAGGTGAAGTCCCAAGTATCTTATTTCCTGGGAAGTAGGTACGGGAATATCATTAAAATATACTTGAGGACACAACCCTTGATTGAGAGTAAAGACTATAAATACACTCTTTAATTCGTTCATTTTCTCTCTCCATCTCTTTGCCCGGGCCGAAATATCGTCTAGATGACTTTAGAGAATCAAACACGCATCGTCTGGGTTTTTGTGGGATGTGAGGAGTGCAGTGTCGTCAGCAAATGTAAATTATTTTTGCTTGGTTTATAAAAAGAAAAAAAAAACGTGCATTCCTTGCCCTAAAAATATATTGTGTTGCTTATTTTTGTATTAAATATATAAATTTTTGTAACTGATTAAGGTGATATGCCTATTATTAAAACAAATCATGTTATACGTTATTTTAGATCATTATGTTTTAATTTGAGTGGCGTCGTTTTGATTTGGAAGAAAGTTCACGTAAGCCAACTTTTGAGACCCATTTACCATTTGAATATATAAGTAGCTGTTTTTTGTTTTTGTTTTTCTTCTCTAAGATCGATATTTGCGTCGTCTAATATTATTTGTGGATTCCGTTGGCAGTTTCGCCGTTGACAGAGTGCATACACTTGGTTTTTGAGGACGATGATGAAACGACTTGTTTTTCCACTCTTAACTAAACTCTTAATGAATTAACTTTTGAAATATTGGGAACTGAGTTGTAAACCCTTTTTGTTCAAATTACTAAAACGTCCAAACTTGAGAAAACAAGACAAGAATGCAGCAAAAAGGTCGCAGAAAAGAAAGAACTGTAGCATCAACTTCTTCTTGAAGCATCAACCATGTGAAAAGTGTGACAAAACACCGCAAACAGTTAAAAGCCTCCTAAAAGACGGTTACCAATACAATGGGATTACCGATACCATTTCAATTCAATTAAGGACAAAGATTCAAAGAGATATTGAAGGGGAGAGAGAAAAAAAATCCTAACCCTATTTGAATACCTAGATGAGGTAAAATATTATAATAGAATATAAAAAGGTGATAAGTATAAATAATAAGAATAAATAATTTTTTTTTATTGTGCTATTAAAAATAATTAAAAAAAAACATTTTTATCTGTTTTTGTTTTCTTAATACTAGGCGATGAACCATAAATAAGTATACTTACATTACTGATTTAATATAACCGAATAAAACAGATTAAAATTTTCCTTTGTACTCAGCGTAGGCAGAAGGACGAAGAAAGCGACTTTCTCAATTTTAGATTATGTCACTCCACCGGCCTACCTTCACTCAACTCAACTCAGATAAAAAAAAAAATCTATTATGCCAGCTCCGAAAAGTCAGCCTCCAGTGAAAGTTACTTCTTATTAATTATGTTGATCGTGCTATTCATGAGTCTTGAGTAACAAAACCTGGGAGATAAAGGTGAAACATTACTTGACACGTGGTACACAATGATAGAACATTGTGTACTGATCATACCAACTGGAAAACCAGATTTTGAAATTTAAACCAACCCTGATTACTTTTATGATGGAATGTATGCTCTAAATAATTCTTGAATAATGTTAAGTTGGGAAATGAAGTACATATACACTAAGGTGTACCTATCTACATTGATCAATACTATTGATCAGTACGATAACAGCTACATGCCAATTTGATTCTGAACGGACTATATAGCAGTTTTTTGACTCCATAAAGAAGAGTTTATAATAAGTACTTACAAAAATAACGCATACAATCTCTTTTGGCCACTAAACTCTTTCGCATGTTAACCTAGGATTACTAAAAGGTATTGGTTTCTGGTCATTAATGATAGAAAGAAAAAAATATACTGAAAAAAAAAACGTTTCATTACACGATAAAAAAAATAAAATAAAACAAAAAATTAATAATTGAATTGTTTTCTTCAAACTATACCTCGTAACATAAATTGGATTGCTAGTCTGAAAGAAAACTACAGCTTTTAATAGGTTGGTAATTTTATCGTATAATTTATCTGCATAATAATGTAACTGTGTAATTATATCCTGCAGGTACGAGCATATTTAATATATATATTTCTGCATATGTGGTACAAGCACATTTAATGTAAAGTCACTTCAAAAGAATTCTTTTACGCCTCAAAAGTTAATGATTTTTCATCATATCGAAACCATGAATGAATACTTGAAATATCTAGAGTAATAATTATCAAAATATGTAACTAAAAAAAATCAATGTTTGGTAACACGGGCCTCCAATATTCTGTTTAAGCTACTAGGTATAAATATAAAATGCCCAATATATAAATAAAATAATTTATAAATAATAAAATATATAAATTATGTCTTCTCTCTTATCTAAAATTAAACCTAATAATTGGTTATTGTTTAAAATCAGTCTTCAGAGAAAAGATTAGCCATGTCCTTGAAGAACCCATATTTGACAACTAATAAAGCTTTTGTTGAAGTCCGTTTCACAGCTGTCCGTTAAGAAGAGTTTAACTGTTAATATTTTCCGAATCTTCCTGCATTGTCAAAATTCATAAAGGATGTATGAATACTAGTTCTTGAATTAACTATCCATTAATCAATTTTTATTTTTTTTTCGGCACCCCTACTTAGCCATATGTGGCATACGGGGGTTACTCACCAACCTATTCTAACCATGGTGGGTAAGTCGAGATGTATTCCGTGGCGCCTCCACGAAATAAAAGTCAACCATTCCAGGGTGGATTCGAACCGCCACTGTCTCAAAGTCAAATCTCTTCATCGAGTCTGGCAACCGGGATAGCATTAGGAACTCCGTAAATTTCAACCTCCCTTTATCATTTCAATATCTGCTCCTTCCTCCCAGACTGTTTATTCAAAGTAAATCATAGAAAAGCATATTTAATCTCTCCTTTATCAGTCTGCTGGTGTTCTTCAAGGTATCATCCTCAGTCATATCCTCTAGAAAGTTTGTACTAAACAGTTTACCAACCCATCCTAATATCGTTACTACCACGTGCGTTGAAGACACATGTGTGCTAACAGCTAATAATGACTATGATAAACTCTCTAATCTCACATCACAACCCTCGAAGAATGATTTAAAAAATGAAGAATTAAAATTAATCCCGACAAATTTTATCAAATCACTTTCAAATTTCACGTTATCCTACGACTTCCTGTCCTCCAGTATCCTTTAATCATTCTCCATTGATCCCTGTCGAACAGATACGTTATTTAAGGAAGGCTTCACCTGGACTAACAACTTCTCACCTGGAACATTCAAACTAGACTGAAAAGACAGGATAGAGCTCGTAGATACCGACTACTTCAGCACATATTTCACAAACGCTCTGAATTCCGAACCTATTACAAAAAACTAATTCATATGACAGTAATATGATCGATTTGGACTGAGGGAGAGGATGTTGATGGTTTGGTGGTTGGGACTCCACCAAACCATCAACATCCTCTCCAATTACAATCCGAAATCTTCAATGCTCCTTATTTTGTTTCAAAGAAAAATCACACAGATCATACAAAAAGTTACCTATTCAGCCCGATTCCAATCCTTCATAAATAACTCCCGACCCACCTGAAACGACTTGTTTCCAACCTCGCTTCCTCCTCTATTTTCTTACAATCCTGTTACGCGTCTGAAAAGAACATGACCTAGAGACCTGAAAGTTGATATATTAGTTCGAATGCTACCAAGCTCCTTTTATATTTCTCTACACGCTTCTACTTCATGACTATATTTTAATTTTTTTTACTACCACATTTGCTTGATGTAATATTGTTAATAGACTCGAAAATTTCAATAAAGAAAAAAAATCAAACCTTAGGGGAAAATCAAATTAAAATGGTGTATATGGTATTTAACATTTTTTTTTCTTTTTCGAAGAAATTAAACAAGGCCATTCATAGGCTGGTGAAAGGAATGGATCACAATGCATTGAATGACCTACAGTTAGTTACATTTCTTGCATTTCCAATCTTTCTTATTTTGTCCCTGGTGCATTCTGTCTGGAAATACACACTTTCTTTCCATTATTTCTTCGTTTCTTAGTGAACTCCTTTTAGACCTAATTTCTAAACTCATGGAATCATAAAAAGCAATCAGATTTATTAAGGACTGAATCGTTTTAGAGTTTTTCTTTTTTTGTTTTCTTTGTTGAATTATGAAGGTGCCAACTTCTTTTTTGGTAAAATAATTCAAGGATAGATTGGTTTGTTAAATTGCAATAAAAAGATTTATTTGAAAGGTACTCCATACCTACTAAGATGTTTGCGGTTATTTAAAAAAAATGATATAACGCAGGAGTTCATGCCAACTATGGGCGATGTCGCAAGACCTCTCCCGAGTAATGTTATTTCTCTTCTTTTGCTGAAATTGGAGCTGGCGAAAGTATAATTACGAAAATCGTAATTTATATACCATTCACTTTGGTGTGTTGAATGTTTCACCTTGTTTTTTTAGTTTCATAAGTTTCACCCAATTGTAATCTCAAAAAAATAATTTTCACCGCGTAAAAACTTCACCTCATGAAAAATCACAACCCCGTAAAAAAATACAAAATGAAAAAGTTTGAGCTTCTTGCGCCAAATATTTGATATACGACTATATTGGATTGCATGAAGATTTAAAGCTCGAAATTAATATAAGCGTCCAACAGTTCGATTGTTCTTTCTTACACTTATATGAACTAAAGAAAGAACGTTTCATAATTTTATTTTTAATATTTGTTCAAATAATCGATAGCAACTCTGCCCTACTGTAATAAACATAGCAAAGTATATTATTCATACAATAAAAGTAATTTGATGGAAATTATTATGATGATTATATTAATTAATAATCTTTAAGAGGCCCCTAACACAATTCTTCAAGGTTTAGGATATTTGATTCATGAGTTTGTGATGCAAATATCTGGTCATTATAAGATCATTGGGCACTCATTTTTTAATTAATTAATACATTAATTCAAGGAATTCTTCAATCTAGTTTATTTTATAATTGAGTGAAAACGGATTTCAATTTATTTTTTATTTTTATTTCATCTTTGTCAACGTTTCGGGCTATACTTCCATTTCATCAGGACTCATCTAAAATTAGATCCATATATATTATCTGGTTTTCATGTTTTTCACTTTTAACATTCAATAAAATTAATTTATAAAAAAATTATTTTACATATGATACAGTAAATAAGAATTATTTAAATTATAAAAGACGTGACTCTCCTATCATTATCACAAACATTTTTTATCATAGGAGAGACAATTTTTTTTTCCTATTCAAGCAAATAAATTCATGCTGAAGGTAAAAATATTTTTTTTTTTTTTTTTATTATTATTGAAACCGTTTTCCTTGTAAAGTTATATTTATGGATTTAGATGCCCTCTAGGTAATACTTTTGTTAACTACTAAGTTTTTGAAATAATTAATAATCAATTTCATTAAAAAATCGTATAAATAGCGACTTGAACTTTATAATTCAATTTTGTACATTGATTGTTATGAAAAATGAACAAAAGAACTCCTTTGAGGTATATCTGTTTTTGATAAGCTGCTATAAGACGAAATATCTTTGTTGCTAGTAAATATAACGAAGCGACAACCATTTAAAAAACACATGAAAATTGTGGTTATCCAATATTTATCCTTCAGTTGATGATATACTGTTTCAAACAAGATATGATTAAGGCAGTTTTTGAACGCTCATAAACAAAACACGGTCTGACTCAGAGAATTGCTGATAAAGCAGAAACACATTTGTTAAGAAATGACTCTTGGTTCGAATGATTTTACTTCGAAAGACAAACGATAATAAATGTAAATAGATAGTAATAATTATAATTCAAAAACAATATTATCAACAAATATTGCAATGCTGACCCAAATGCTATAGCCCTATTTTGAATCCGTCCACTTCCCCAGTGTCGTATGTGTTTAATTGTTTACAAATGTGTCAACTTATATCAAAGTAGGTGCTTTTAACGATTTAAGTGATAAAGTATATTTTAATGTTAACAAAACCCAAAACTTTAACTAGCCTAAAAATTAACTGTATATATTTAATTTAATCAGAGAAAACCTTAACTATAAAGCCAAACCATGAGTACGGAAGTATTTAGGGCCGACTGCTAATTAAAGTAAATACACACTATTTTTTCTTTTTTTAATTTAAGACAGTAAGAGATTTCATGTATATGAAAATTTTAGTTTAGATCATACAGCAGTTATTTTTTTTTTCATATTCTTCAATTTCTTCTTTTTCACTGATTTTTCAAGTTCAAAAGGTTTAGTAAATTTCGCCGATTTTTTTAACAAATATTGAGACTAGGCCAATTGAGTGCCACAAGGTTCAGAAGCCAATTTCTCTTTTATATATACATAAATAAAACTACTATCAATTACTTAAACTCACTATACACTCATTCACAATGAGACATTGACTGTTACTTAAAAAAACTATACAATTATAGGTTGCACTGTACTCTGTTCTTGCAAAGTACAGGAAGGTCGCAAACCCGCGTGTTTTGGGTTCCGAAGACAGTATACATTAATATTTTGGCAAAAACGATATATTTCTCTTTTTTTTTTTTTTTTTTTTTTTTGCGAAAATAATAAAACGCAGTGTCCTGCGCTAAAATGATTCTTTTTTTTTTTTTTCTAGGTTTTCTGGAAAAGGCTGCTTTCAGGCTTTCATTCCTTGTTTATAATTAAAAATAATTAAAATTACAATAATGATTACTTTTTCATTATTTCTACATGGTAATGATTAATAAGTGAATTTTGGTAATAATTAATTAATATATATTATTTATTTTATTAGCACCTCTAATAATCATTAATAAAAAATACAGCCAAAATGGGTCTTTTTTACTTTACGCATACCAGTTACTTATTTGTAAAACAGTGATTTATCTTATTATTAAATTAATAGCGATGAAGTTATGAATGATGAAGATGATTAAATTAATGTATTTAACAAGCTTCAAATGAAACAAAAGTGATAGTTTAACTTATAACCACGATTTCCTCTCTGCAACTTCTCAAACTGGATCCAAATGCTGGAGATATTTTTGGTGAAAAGCAAGCTTCATAAAATGTCCTCTTTTACATTTCCGTATTTTACGCTATATTCCGAACTTTTGAAATGTCTTAAATGCCACTTCTTCCGATTTAAGAACACGGCTCAGTTGTATGAGATTCATTATGAACAACAACTTCAACGTTTCTTAAAATCTAGGAGGTTAACTCCTTCATGTATATGTTTTTTTTCTTTTAAAATAGACAGATGTTATTAAATAACTGGTGTTACTTAATAAACATATAAAAAACAAGTTATCAAAAAGTAACTGGTGTGGGTAAAGTAAAAAAGACACGCCAAAATAAATAAACCATTGTTTGAAAACACTTAAAAATGTTTACTCTCTGGTTAAATTTTGTTTTTCATGGAACCAGTCAAAAAACTTAAGATCACGCATTCACATTCACACATTCAGCGCGAATATTCTCGTTGCTTTGAGGTCGCCAGCAAAGGAGTATTGAACTTGAGCTGAGCATCGCAAATGAATGAGAAGTTCTAATGTTACTTCCAATGTTAAAAATTTTTTCATAAATTCCACAGACTATAAGTTAATATTCCCTCGCCACGTTGGTATCAAGATCTTGACAGGCCATGGCTAACTTTACTGCGAACAAATATTTTAGTAGAAAATGAATAAATATGGGAAAAAATATATATCTAAGAAATTCTTCACATGTTTGTAGAACGAACATAACACATGGTTTATTCATGGCGATCGAATAATTTCTTCCGGTATTCCTTTCTTTTCTAAGAGGTTGAATAGGCGGTGCCCCTCATTGTTTTATGCTCTAAGCACGTGGAGGGTATTGCTTGCTCATAGGTTAATGAGTTTTGCAAACATCTAAAAACAAAAGAGGTTTGTTGTGGAGTACCTGACACGACCTGCCCCAAGCAGCCCATGCGCGCTATTAGCACCATCTATTGATGGTCCTCTCAACTATGTACTAGACCTAGAAGCTAGAAGTTAGAATAGCGCTACCTAGTCTCAAAAGACGAGTTTAACTTGTGTGAAATCTATATAAAATATACTTATATACTGTGGTATGTAAGTATATGTTAACGCTTTATTATTAATAATTAACTAATGTTTATAAATGCAATGTTCTAGTAATTAAATTTAGAGGTATGTAATATTCAACTGTTTTTCTTTACATAGGTAGTATATAGGTGCTTAATTACTAGTAGAGGTAGGTTAATAGTCAGGATTTACAGTTTGATTTTTATTTTTTTTATTTTGGGAAGCCAACATGTAACATGTAATACTCTGGACTCGGGAGCCCTGATGAAGATCTACAAGTAGGGATCGAAACGTTGGCTATCCAAAAAAAAAAAAAAAAAAAAAAATCAAACTGAAAATCCTGACTATTAATCTACCTATACCAGTAATTAAGCAACTAAATTATAGAAAGAAGCTATGTCAAAGCCAATCTCCGATCCGGGGCTAAGGGTGTCTCACTGAGCTTCCCAGTTCCCTAAAATAGTAATTTATTGCAAAGGTAACTTGTTAGGTTTGAGTTCCTACTTGGTGGAGAAAACTAATACATCAACCTGATATCTCAAAAATCCTCAAGTTTCAGGAGAACGACTCTAAATTTTAAGAGTACCTACAATAGTTTTTATATAAAACTTTTAATTGCGTGACAGATTATCAGATTATACAGATTTTCGATGAATGATATTTTTTACCCGCTGTTTGAAGAAAAATAAATATTAAACATTTAATTGATTTTATTGTAATCAAATTAATTAATTGATTAAGCTTGATTCTACTTCGAGGCCTCTTAGAAGATACCCATGCGAAAACTGGTAGTCAGCACAACATGATCCATTTCCTTTGATTCTTGTTAAAAGTATCATTGATGTAGCTTTGACGATCTATCTGGTAAGGATATACTACTATTTCAGCGCATTCAGAAAACAGTCATAAATAAAATCATAAACATAAATAAAATAGCTTTTAGGATATGACGTTATTAAAAGCATTGAGCAATTTTTGGAATACAATATGACCCTCATTGTTTAAGTACACTGAGGTTCAAAGATAAAATTTGATGCTGTGAGCTGTCGATCTTCGACGGAGAAAAATTGATCGACTTATTGAGGCTATCATTGACTTATATGCATGTAAATGAGAAAAGTGAACACAGTATTGGATTTCAATTCGTATAGGCATATTTTCCTAAGATACATGTTATTTGTAGAGGTATACATAATGTCTATAGACAAGATACATTTAATTAAATACATTTTGAGTTTTTATAATTCTATATGCAGCTTACTGTTCTATTTTTTTTTCTTAAAAGATGGTTGGAAGTGTTTTGCATGAAATTCCAAATTCAATAGATAAAATCGCTCAACTCCATTCACATTCCTCCACTGATGATAATATATCGCTTATATTCAAATACTTTATTGATTTCCAATTTTCGCGGAGCCTTGCTAATAACCAGTGGATTGGCTACAAGGTACTGGTGTTTGAAAAAAAAAACAGGAAATAAAATTATTCATAAAATTCCCAAAATTTCGATTTCGAATTGTGGAGGTGATAACTTCTAAAGTGTTCGACTTATAATGGTGGAAGTAATAGAAATCCCCTTTCATAACCCATATTTTAGTTCGACTTATTGAACTAATTTGCTACGTTTTTGGCCTGATATCGAAAGATTCAGGTGAAATTTACTTATCATAATTCGGGACTACAGTTTCTGTTCGACTTATAAAAGGATTCGACTTATCGAAGTTCGATACATCTAGAGTTGATTTTAATAAGAAAGCAAGTGTGGGTGAAATATACAATAGAAAAAAT
This sequence comes from Aelia acuminata, assembly GCA_911387785.2. Lineage (NCBI taxonomy): Eukaryota > Metazoa > Arthropoda > Insecta > Hemiptera > Pentatomidae > Aelia > Aelia acuminata. The sequence continues at coordinate 184,945,924 of OU426978.1, read as the reverse complement.
AGGACATACTTTTAACTTGATTGTAAAATAATGATAGAAAATAGTTGACCTTTGGTAGTGGATGAAATGGAAACGGTTGGGTTTGCGGTCACTTTTATGTATGTGTGAAATAACATGTATAATTGTATCAGACGTTTGACCCGAGTTTAATTTGATCTTTTATGACCGCGCCTCAAACGAATTCCGTTTCCTTAATCTGAAAAATTTGCTCAGAAAGGTCCTACGACTTAGGAATGGAGGAGAGGCAGGAATGGACTGGCTTGTCGTCGTTCCCACAGTCCACCTCAAGCGTCCAGTTCGCAAGTCCGCTCCGGTTTATAAATATGCAATCTCTTCCAGGATTTCTCTAAAAAATTTATTTAAAAGTATAATAATACTGCGTGAACGCAATTAAGGGGGATTACTCGGAGACTTATATATGAGCAACTGAGCCGGCGTAAAGTAAGCTGAATTAATTACCAGTCCTGACCCTTTAGAGCCACTGTAGCGTAATTAAATACACAATGAGGATATTTAGTTATATTTATTTTGCTATGGGTAATTTAGAATTACATAGCAAAATAATGTTATATTTTTTTCTGAATAAAAATTAAAGAGAGTAAGAAAATAACCCATAGCATATGCAGATAATATTTGAAAATTACTGGGTTGAGGATGTGGCGCAAACAGGATGACACAATCCACTTAATAACTTTTTAATAAAGATCGGAATTCCGTGCAGTAAAAATTTGAAAACGTGCAATAAAAACTTCAAAACGTGCAAAAACATGCAATAAAAAAGTATTGCTTGAAAATCAGGCATTAAATTATTTTTGTGAACAAAAAATAGCTACTTGGAAAAAAATAAGTAGCGGAGAGTAAATTGAAATAGAAACTCTTTTATTTTTACAAATTATTTTTATAATATTATTTTTAGTATATGTTTTGGAAAAATAACTGAATTTGGGATATTTTGTATAATAAATACTATTGATCCAGTTTTGAAAATATTTCCGGTATAAAAAATAGGAACATAATAATGTGGAATAAACAGTAAAATGCTCCCATGTGAGCTGTAATTATATGGGAAATAGGAAGGTCTTAAAAAAGGAAAGATACTACTCAAATTATGGAATCACTAGATGCAATGCCCGGTGCGTAGGCTTATTTTTAAATCCTTCTGGTAACACGCGATACCCCTGTTACCGTTCTTGGGTTAAAAAAAATTAAATACTTACTTGTTCTACAGTGAGTATCAATTTGTGATTTCCTCTCACATCCAATATTTTTATCACTAGATACAATCCCTATTGAGTTCAGGATAAAATTTTCAATCCATCCCGCAATTTTCTTCACTTCCTCCAATTAGTGACATTTGTATTAACAATATACTCGACAGAAGCTTGTTAGATGCTGAAAGAACAATGAGAATTGAGAAACAAAATGTACTGAACCCTCAGTTCAAGGAAATTGGAGGCTTGTGTTTATGGACATCTCCCAAGTTCCCTTTTATTTCTAAGATATTCACATTTATTTTCCACAATTGTTTTGATGTGTATTTAAGAAAATTAAAATTTGTTATATTTTTTTTGTTCGATATATCAAATGATGCAATTTCGTCCAGAAAAAAATTTCAAAACGTGCAATATAAAACTTCATCAAAACATCCCATTAGGCTTGATTCGGATAAGTAACTTGAGTTCGCTTTATTCCGAATTACCAATAAAAAGATGCAATTGCATAGGAATCCGAGCTCTACTTCTTAAGTACCCACTATATTTATACTTAACTTAAGTACCCACTATAATTATACTAAACTTTAGCGGTATTATTATTTTAACACTAATACGGGTTCAAATAATTGTATTTACTTAAAATTGTTACACAAATATGTCCAAACAAATAATTAGAACTCAAAATAGTCTAAATTCTTCGTGTTCGGGACATTCTATTTGTAAGTTTTTGATTTTCATTTCAGGATCGGATGTGATCCATTTTCGACAGTTGGATAATTTCGGTTAATTTTGAAATTTGCTCTTGTTCAGTCCTTCTCCCACTTTGCGAATCGCTTTTTTTTTTTTTTTTTTTTTTTTTTTTTTTTTTTTTTTTTTTTTTTTATTGTTTGATAAATTGCTCATTATTTCAGTGTAGCATCACTTTACATTATTCATAAATAAATATTACATTTAAGTATAAGATAAAAGATCCGACCACGGCCGGGAATCGAACCCAGGTCCTCTGCATCTACGTGCAGTGCTCTTACCTCTGAGCTAACCGTGGGGCCGTCCCAGCCGTGATCGAATCTTTCTCTTCTGTGATCCCTCGATCACGGCTGGTACGGCCCCACGGTTAACTCAGTGGTAAGAGCACTGCACGTAGATGCAGAGGACCTGGGTTCGATTCCCGGCCTTGGTCGAATCTTTTATCTTCTACTTAGATAGTTTAGAAATTATAAATTAATTATCTAAGGATAACTAATTACTACATAATAAATATTACATAATTTATTTAGCGTATGATTATTTTTCAAATTGGTAATAAATATTCTCTACATAAATTATAAATTATTGATAATCAATACAAATTCGGATTGAATTCCGGTTTCTTAATTTACTATATCTGTAGTATTTAATTTTTTTATTAAGTGAAATATAAAAAAAAAAAATATATAAACATATAAGCAACGGGCTTTGAAGACAAGGAAGTTTTGTGGCCATAAATTCCACGAACGAAACAAACCGAAATAATTATTTATGTATCATATGACTGATTCAGGAAACGTCTCTATCCTCTTTAACTTTTTAAATTGTGCTATTCAGCATTGAGTTCTGATCTAGGATTTCAAAACTTGGTCCTTCGCAAATCTTCATCTACTGCTTAGACTTTCCTCCTGATTGCCCTACTTGGCTATGGAGCTGTGTTCTTCCGCAAGGTCTAGTGTCTACTGGTTTGAACTCCATAAATTTCCCCTGAATACATACAGCTTGACATTAGGCATATATGGCAGGACTATTTTAATTCTTCCTTTATGGTAATTTGAATTATAATGCGTATAATGGCTTTGCTGGATACATAAGTAATTATTATATGTTACTGGCAGCAAAATATTTTCTGCTGATTGTTAATGATATTGGGAGATAACTTATGTTATAAAATTTTGCTCAATCATGATTAGTAACAATTAAAATGGCAATATAGAACAATCCAAATGCAGTAAGATACTTCGGTTCTTACTGATATCTCTGCCGGTTTTCCTGTTTATTGTTGGGGAGTGAACATCGAGTACCGAGAGTCAAACAAAGAGCCCAATTGCTGACCGACTCCAATGCCATAAAGTGCTATCTCAGTGGGTCAGTGGCTCCGAGGTGAGGTGGCCCCAGAGCACGCCCGCCGATCTAGGACGCAGAGATAGGCACCGCGGCATGCCCTATCTTCTCCAGCCGCCGGTAGCTAGCTATCACGTTCTGTTTTTCTACGAAGACTATTTTCTGTTTGCTAAGGAAAAAATAATAACAAAAAAAGAAAGAAAACCTAGAAAAATTGATTTCGTCCATTTAAAAGAACAAAACATCAAATCTTTTTATTTTGGTGAAGAAAAAGTTTAATCTGACACACGGCTATTTATGTTAGTGTTAGTGATCTAAGGTTCTATTCAGTGATCGACACATGAAACTGTCGGCCCATATATATAATAAAGTTCGGTGCGTTAGAACTAAGTCCTACCGGCTTCATCACCTCCTAACTTCCCCGGTACTGTCAGGCAGAAGCATCTTACGTCCTTCCCTAACGTACGGAGCTCCTCTCTTCACTCACCTCTCTGAGGGCACACTAAAACACCTGCAGCGATTACAGAACAGCACATAAAAGAAAATTACGCTGCCAACTTAAATGAAAAAAAGCTGAACAACTGCATGAAATATTTCAGCTCGAAAAGGTTTCAGAATTCATCATGAAAAGGCATATAAAACTTCTAGACTCCTTGCCTGGCATATCGAACCCTCTGTTCAACACATTGTCTCCGCCACCCGCTCCAGTTCGCTGGCAAAACAGCTCTATTTTCAACCTTTAGGACATAAGTTAGTTGGTTACTTTTAGTTAATCGGAAATTAGATTATTCATTATTATAGGTACTCCCAACACAAAAAATTGGTGAGCCTCATCACTCCATGGTGATAACATTAAGAAACATGTACTAACAACAAAACATTATCACAACCATAAAATAGCCTTCAAATGTAACATTGTTACAGTAAAAGCTCTAGAATAATTAAAACATATTTATCATTACTGCACAGACAATAATTTATTAAGTGGATTCGAAAAAAAAAAAAAAATTAGCCAAGGAAATCCTAGTGCTTCTTGCCAAATTGCGTAACTGACATTAAAACCCAGTGGAGACTAGAAGAGAGCAATAGAGGGTATGTGTACTCAGTTGTACAATGATTTAACCTCCTGAAAATCTGAAAGTTTTTAAACTTTGCGTTTTGATTTATCGGTATCTATTGGTGAATATACCAAAATTAACGTGAAAAATAGACACAGATTATTTTTTAGGGAAAACAGTGTATTTTCAATTTATATCTTGAGAACTATTTGTCGGAAGTAGAAGTTGACTATGACGAAAAAAAAAATCTGGTGCAATGCGACCACAACAACGACACACAACTTTCATTTACCAACTTACATAAATTTGAAATTGAGGGTATTTTTTTAATTGCCATTTCTCAAAGTCACATATTTTTCCACATTCGCTTCTTATTTTTGTTTTTATTTCCTCTCTAAAGTACATTTTTTTTTTTAATTATTAAATAAAAGTCCTTACTTGAGATAATTCGGCAATGCAAGAATAATACTCCAAATCGTCTGATTTTATAATTCTCTATGTAATTGTTGAAAATTTCATTTAGTTATCATGAAGCAAATCATTTCCATTAAATAAGGCATACTCCGCATGCGTGGGCTTAACGTGTTTTATGAGGCCACGGGATTTTTTTCTTTTTTCTCCTGTATATGTTTACTTCATTTTTTTCATATTTCATATTTAGCCCTTTCTTATTTTTAGGCGAAACGAGGGACAGATAATTTCTCCATATAAACAAATACAAAGATACTTTATAGGAAAACAAAAAAGGCCCCTTCCCCATTTAAGCCCCCTCATTTTAATAATGATAAAGCTTACCTTTTATTAAAGAAGACTTGATATTCATTAAACAGGACGAATTTAATCAAAATCATTACAGTCAGTTTTGAGTAAATAAAAAAAAACACGTGAACTAAGACAATGTTTATTAAATAAAGTACCCCCTCCGTTTCAAGTCCCCCCCCCCCCCCGGCTGTTGCTTCGCGGGCACATTCATACATCAAATATCAAGTTTAATCATAATCGTTAGAGCCGTCTTTGAAAAATAAGTAAAAAATTGGACAAAATTCTTTAAATAAAGTGTACACCCTCCATTTGACTAATTTTGATGAAATTTTGCTGTCACATCGTGGACATATATATACACCAAATACTTAATTTCAGGTTCGTACGGTTTAAGGTCTGGCCACACATGTCCGCACCGGATCCGCACCGTAGCAATAATACAGGTTATGTTCAGAATATTTTTAATTTAACTTACATATTACCTTTAGTTATGCCTAAAGTGGCCTGTGTCTGACATGTGTGGCTTGAACTTTAGGCATTACTAAAGGTAATATGTAAGTTAAATTAAAAATATTCTGAACATAACCTGTATTATTGCTACGGTGCGGATCCGGTGCGGACATGTGTGGCCAGACCCTTATAGTTATTGAGCTAGCCTGTTCACAAACACAACAGACCATTTCGCGGGACTTGGTTATTTGCGCTCAGGGGACCCTAAAACGTGTATTTCCGTTGAAAACCGGAAGTCGAAATTTTTCACGACCGCAATACTTTCTCTTACTATAATTTCGTATATAGGTGAGTAAAACCAAAAAAAAAAATAAAAAAAATAAAAAACTAATCAATACATTTCCCTTGAAGTAATTATAAAATACCAATTAATTCTAAAAATAAATATAATGGCGCAGTATAAAAGCTAATATTTTTACACAAACCAGTCCATAAATAACTACTAAAACTTATTTCCAATTCAACTCAAGGTGAAGTAAATAAAAATAGTTCTAAAATAAAAAATAAATGACTTGCAAAAGTATTTTTATTGCTTTTTTACTCGAATCCATAAAAAAAGAAAATATCCGCGCGAAATCGGAGGTCATCGAAGGATTACTAAAATGGTACTTCGCTGGCAAATACCTGTTTACGCAAAACGTTAACAACGCTAAATGAATAAGTACACAGTCAATGTACCCTTCGATTACTATTTTAAGAACAACTTTTTATCCTTCAAAAGATATCTTCAATGGCATCAGTATGTATCAGTATTAAACGCTAATTGTGTATAGGTATTATTTCTTGTGGAATAAATTTGTATTCGATTAATTATAACCTAACTTGTTGTTCTGGAGGTTCGAGAGCATATACAAATATTATTATTACCATTTAAAATTATAAAAAATAAATGTGCAATAGTCTTTTTTTTTACTTTCACTTTTTTTTATTATGAATACCTACGTACTTCAGTTAATAGGTAGAGAGAAATACTATATTCTTCTTTGACAAGCAGTGTTGCCAAAATGTATTGTACACAGTTGCTATTGTACACAGCATACCTACCAATCATTATAGATTTAAATATATCGAACCAAATATAAATAACTAAAATTCGCATTACCTTAACGTATTTTCATTCAATTATTGTATTTTAAATCGCTCGATCTCTATGAATAACGTAATATCTCAAAAATTTTCTTAATCAGCTGGAAGAGTACGATATCCTTGAAAAATCTTCAAATCTCTATCCGCATACATGCGATATCTATAAAATGTTTAAAAAGTTAAATCAGAAGTTACTGTTTCCAATCTAAAATTTGTATATTAATTTTCCTTCAAACAGGGGAAAAAATATATATATTATCTAAAACGGACTGTTATATAGTAAACGTTGAATCAGAGACTTTGTTATTGTTCGGAATATATTTTATATTTTAATTTTGTACTTTCACCCTGAAAAATCACTTTTTCTGATGTATGTATGTTTTAACGTATAATCTTTTAGCTCCCTATCTTTTTTCAATAATTAAAAATATTTTATTGTTCAAAGAATCGTTATTGTGAATATCTTAGTTCATGAATAAATTAGATCAATTAAATGTTAAATATCTAATTAATAATTAAAAAAAAACAGAATTAGAAGGTTACTGTGGAGGGAGAGGGAGTTACACAAAATATTGTCAGAAAAAGTAATTCTGATGTAGCCGAATTATTACTGCTATATCACCGGATTTTTTCTTGTTTTTTTTTTTGCTTTGTTTTTTGTAGCATGAGGTAAACGTACTTATAAAGTTTGATAGCAAGCGACCTTCAAAAATCGAAAAAAAAAACACTATTCATTACACTGAACCTGAATAATTTATGCATGAAGGACATGAAATAATATTTAAGCAGATGCGTTATGAACGAGGAAAAGAACCATGTTGCCTACTCCTAATATCCCAATATCATTCTGGTAAAATAAATTTTTTATTTCAATACTTTTATTTTATTTCAATTTTATGACTGGAACTCCATTTAAATATAATTCCCTAATAGGCTAACCTGGACCGGATCCAGATATTTTATGGGGGTGAGAGCCCACTTTTTTATATTAAAATTTCATGACTCATAAAGGACATGAATTAAAATATTGTTATATGGTAACGTTGAAAATTACAATCCAATGTTTACATTAGAGCGGTTTTCTATTTAAGGACACAAAAAAAAAAAGAAAAAAGAAAAAAAAAAAAGAAAAGAGAGACTAAGTATTGCGCTTTAAATATAAAAATGGTAATAGATTATTGTTCTCTATACGTTCACGACAGTTGCACACACCTGAGCTTCTTTCATGCGAAAACAGCAGTCCAGTAACTGTCTTCTTCTTCAAAACTACTGTACAACATCCCAGAACATCTTCACACCATTTTACAGAATAACCCAATAACAGTCGATAATGTCTTAGATTTCATCAGACACATCAATCTGCACGATAAATTATAATTAAAGTTACCAAGTCGCAGTGTTATAATTCTCTCACTGGAAGGTAAGGCAATAAACTCGTGGTTGATGCCTTATAAAAAATAAAATAAAAAAAGGGCACAAAATAAGAAAAAATAATAATGAAAAGATGAGATTTATTATTCCGTATTGGAAAATCTTTCTGGATCTTTAAACATCTATGTAAACTGTGAAACGGCTTGCCTCGAATGAAGCTACCGATAACCTTTCTTGTGACAGTGAATAGTGCGAAAACGGACGAGTTTTATCTTGACACTAGCTGTACATATTTAGATTAGTTTAAAAACAGGGATTTAGATTTCAATAACTTAGCGAAGTAATAAGTTATAAATAGTAATTATTACCATTTATTAGATGGTAATTTGTATTTATTTGTTACTTGAACTTGTAGCAGTAATACAATTAAAAAAAAATGAAGATGTTTGAATCTGGCAATTCGTTGTAAGTTTATTATAACCATGTAGTAAAAAATCATGTTGCTGGTGTTCGAAAAATTGCCTGATAATGTACTTTAAATGATAAGTAATATTTTATTCTTGAAATAACAAGGCATAGATTATTTCTTAAGATGTATATTTCGACATCTAAACGCCATGTTCTATTGTCCATACTAAAGATAAATTAATCAAATCATATAAATTTTTGAAGTTTAACTTGTAAAATCAAGACTGTTAAAAGAGAGCTTATTACGAAGGTAGCAGTGATCTAGTTGTCACTGTTACGATGTCGTCATTGTTATTAATGTACTCATGTGACACATCACTGTTACTTTATGATTAACAGTTATTGCTGAAACTCAGGTACCTAATAATAGCAGCAAGGACTTGCTTTGTTTCACTGATTTATGCTTCTTTATTTTCCATAAACCGGGAGAGTAAACTACTAAATAATACAAGACGTAATTCGATGCTATAATGCGTTATTCTATTTCAAAATGTCAGCCATCGGTATATTATACCCACTTCATTATCATGAGTAAATAATGAAACGCAGATTGACTATTTCAATTATTGATTCATCATTACTATTGCATTGTTTTAGCTTTGATATGGTTCAGATAATTTTAAAGCGAATCTGCCTTTTAAGGTAAGAAAGCCTCTTACATTTTAATAATAAGTATATAATCAGTTATTTTGCATGGTGTGGAATACTTCTTAAATGTGGATATGAATATGCGCATTAAATTCACTAAGCCGAGACTGAGGGAATATTCTAATTAAAAAGTTTTATAAACTCACATTCCATATTTTCACTTTCTAATGCGTTTCGCTGCCATTGTATGTGCATTAAATTTAATCTTATATATAAAAATACAAGGTACATAAAAACGTTCACTACCTTAAAATTCTAAATGTATTTATTTTAAACGTTTAGCCAATTAGCGGCTATATTTACTTCTTATGTTAGTACCCGCAATTAGTTCCTTCGTATTCAGCTAACTATAACTATCTTTTTATATACATAATAAAAAATGCCAGTAAGCATTTTTTAATCCTCCTCTTTTCCATTGCAATTGCAGTAGACCATTATGTGTAACGTATTTTTAGGGTAAACAAAATAAAATCTTTGCCGAAATAGATTTATTTATTTCCCTAAACTTTAATACATATGTTGGCAATGGTGACAATAAATAACGAAATCGATGAGGAAATTAATGCTAGATTAAAAGCAAGAAATGCTTGCTACTTTTCAGTAGCGGAATTGCTTAGCCTCGCGCCTTTTGTCCCGAAACGTAAACATTAAGGTTTACAAAACTGTTATTCTTCATACGATTCTTTATGGATGCGAAACGTGACTGCTAACATTGAGGAATGAGCAAAGACTGAGGGTTTTTGAAAATAAGGTGAGGCATAGAATATTTGGACCGAAGAGAAACGAGTCAATTTAACCCTTAGCTTGGCAATGTACCATATATGACACTGACTTTGTGAATTTTCCCCCGCTTCAGGATGAATATTTTCGTTTTGTTTCTTTTTCACCATCTAGAGAATTTATCTGAGACGTGATTTATAGTGGCAGCTAATGTAGCCGAGCAAACAAGTGGAACCTTCTTCATGATCAACTCAAACAACAAAATGGCGCTACGTACAGGTAACATAAGTTTTGTAATATTTTATCTAATTGACGTAAAAGTAACTTTTTCTATTTCTTTTTACTGTTTTTGGTGTATTATGTCATGAATTTAATAATTATAATCCCCAAAACACAAAATTACATTTATTTGATCAAAAATCGTACAAGGTACCATATATGGTACCTACCAACCAATAAACTTGGTATGTATTCACAAAAAACCTTCTTTTTTTTTCAGATTTTTTTATATTAGCCCTCAACTGACAGGAAAATATGAAACATTTAAAAAAATCACTGTCGATCTAAGGGTTAACTGCCAAGCTAAGGGTTAACTTAGACGTTAACACAACCCTGAACTGTATGTGTCCGGTAAATGTAGTAGAGGTGATAGCAGTGCGGCGAATAAAATGGGCATGTAAAATCGCGAAGCTCGGTTGTGAGCGAATCCCTAAAAGATTTTTAAGCATATGGCCGACTGGGAAACATCCGAGGAGTAAACCGAGAAGGATGTGGGAAGATCGCGTGAAAGCAGATCTGTCGAACTTGGGTCTGAATGGCGGAAGGTGGACTGAGGTGTTCAGGGAGCGAGTTGTGTGGTCAGCATCGAACCTTCGGGTTCGTTAAGCCTTCATTATTAATATTATTATTAAACTTTAACACAAGAGTAAGCCACAGCAAAGCGTGCCCGGGTTCAGGAAGTTCTTTGATAAAATATTTCACGATACCCAAACTTTCTTCAACACTGGGCCTGAGGAAACATGTTTGCTTATTTTTATAATTACAACATTTTGGATAAAATTTGATAAATAAATATTGATTTCAGCTTTATCATATAATTACTTTATTTTAACTGCGCTGTCTTTCGGCCAAATCGAACATAAAACTTTTGAAATACGATCGTATCCAGGAAAGTGAGGTTTCAGTATTCAATAAGTAATCAGTAAGTAAATATTAAAAAATAAAATAAACTTTAGGGGAGAGCGGGGTTGGTTGGCGTAGGGGGTAGGTTGGCCATTGGCTTATAGTTTCCGTCACACCTGTTGTGAAGGCCCCAACATTTTACCATGTGACCCGCTCGACCTCGGGAGTTTTGTCCTGAGTTTTCAATCCGATACTAACAGTGTAGAGAAGAGTGTGCTTCATTGCTTGATTTTCAACATGTAAGTAAATTTTTATATTTTCAGTGAATTTGGTTTAAAGGACATAAAAAACATTGGACTCCGATTCTGTTCACATAGCCCCAAACTCCTTTGAAAAACTTAACCTTTCGACTAACCAGTTTCTTGTTTGATTGTTCTCCCATGTTCTGGCCATCTTTCATATGATTTCTCCTGTGGGGTTAGTTGGCTATCTTCAACTGGGGTTTGTTGGAGCAGTAGCAATTCACAAAAGCAAGGTAAACATAAACAAAGGTGAAACTACTAATTGTTTTTAGTTCCAGCAAGGAGGATGAGAGCAATTTTTCTTATGCTTAAAGTGACGACAGTCTAAACTTTTATCTTCTTCTATTGTCATTCTATTTTCCCTTAAAAGCTGTTAAAAACCGATTCAAAATTATTATACTATTATACTGCAGCTTTTAATAACAATAATATATGTCAGGCAGAATTGAATGAGATGACTAAACAACCCCACCTTCTAGGCCAACCTGCCCCGCATAGGGGGTTAATTGGCATACTCTGGATTGACGAATTCTACAATTTTTTATGATCTTAGTATTAAATATTATGTGGTGAAAAAATACTTGAAGTACTCTAATAGTCGGAGTTTACAGTGGTGTCAGCCCTATTGGGATAATATTAACAGGAACGACTCAACAATCAAAAAAGTGAAAACTGTTGCCAACCAACCCCGCTCTCCCCTACTATTAAATTGAAGGTAATCTTATTTTTATTTTTTTTTCAGAATCAATATATTTTGGTAATGGAAAATTGAAAAAGAACTGAATGAAGAACCTCAAGTGATAGTCCAAGAAATTTGTTCAAATAGAGGAAGTCGCAATTAATACTGATTAAAAAGCTTCTATTTTTTTGTTTGTTTATTTTTAATCGAATATTTTGTTCAAAAGCTGACTATTTATTTACTTTGAGTTTTCTGACTAGTAAATTAAACAGAAATTTAGAATATTTACCTGTACAATTCATTAAACCTGGCCTAAATTTGTAATTATGTTATATTTAGAGTGGATATAAGTAAGATCAGCTGATGGGTTTTAGATTTCTCTTCATTTGAGAGTGAAAGTGAACTGTTTCATCGGAGGAAGAAAACTTCGTCGCCGAAAATAGCTCGGAGGGCCATTGTTCTAGAACGGCATTGTCTGGCAAAGGTTTCTCCCAAATTAATGCAAATCCCTTTTGAGCGGGATATAGGCCAGTGCCACTTGTGCAACGCCAGGGCAGATGTGTATCGAGTTGTCTCGGTTCTATTGATATCGATAATGGGGTTGTTGTGATAAAGAGACCTGATGTTGATGTATCGAGCGATGTTGAGATATCGCCGGGGGATCTGTACGGCCTTCTGCATCGGGACCTTGTACTCCCACAGGTTGACCTATGCCCCGAGGAGGAGTTAGGTTTCTTTGTTGTATAGGTGAGAGGATGTAAAAAAAAAAAAAAGGTTGCAGTCCTGAAGTCTACAATAAGCAGACCTGAAGATTACAATAATACTATATTTTTGTTAGTGATCAACACCATTTTCAATAGTTCATCACTAATAAAAGAAAATTAATGTAAAAATAAGTTTTACATGGATAATTCGGCAATACAAGGATATTACTCCATCGCGTCTTATTTTATAGTTCCATATTTAGTTGTGGAAAACTTCATTTAGTTACCATGAAAACTTTTAACTTTTTGCATTAAATATGTATGTTTCAAAAAGGTTTACCTATGAACAAAACATCTTCAATTATAAAGATGCCTTTACTCTACGAACTTTACTTTCGAACACCTCCCTCGAACATCCTTCACGTCGACTGTTCGGGAGTTCTAGCTACATCATCTGTTCGCCTGTATTCGGGGGTAGCGCTATTGTCACTTTTGATTTTGGTTTTCCCCAAGTGACAGGAGTTGTTTTTGATATTAGTGCGCCGTTATAATTCGTCTCCTATTTTTTAATTTTTCAGATAATATAAAATATATTAATAATGGAGATTTTTTCTTCATCATAAGCTAGCGTTGGGTGCGTCAGTCATAAGGGTTCGCTTAACGTCACGTTAAGTATAAATGGCTGTTCGTTTAACGCCAGGAAGGCAAGGTTCGAGGGTGAGGTTCGTAGAGTGTAAATGCGTGAGCTCAATGTGTTTTTTGACTAGTCGGAATATTTTTCTTTTTTCCTGCATAATTTCTCACGATTTTTTTCATATTTAGCCATTTCTTATATTTAGGCCTAACAAGTGCCAGTTAATTTCTCCATATAAACAAAAACAAAAGTATTTTATTGAAAAACAAAAAAATCCCCTCAGAACCCTCAGACTATTTTCGTTTTCATATCACGGGAATATACATATTTATATGAAGTACCCAATGTCAGGTTCTTACCTATTTGAGATAGCTTAACTTTGCTTTTAACTAATAATGTTAAATTAATATATTTATAAATGAGAATTTATAAAAAGTATGGACAATTTTTACCTACGTTTGTAGCAGAGCTGTTGGTAGTTTTCTCAATCCGCGTCTACTCGAAATTGTTATTCAGAAAAGTAGTTCTTATAGTGACATGAATATAAAAAAGTTGGGAGGGACGTTATTAGCCAATATAATGGGTTTTTACAAGCTACAGTAATCTAATTCATATGCTACTTATTTTCTTCTACATATTACTACTTTCGGAGGGGTGGGGCGGAGAGGTGGCCCCTTATATATTCTCCCGAGTTCTTCGGATCATTCATTAAATAACTCGTATCACAATCCTGAATATGAGCTACCTGATTACTTTCGAAATATGTTCACATAAACTGGGGTCACCTGTGGTGTAGTGGTTAGCATGGCTACCTACAATACTAAAGTAACTTCGCGTCCCTCGGAGGCCCTATGATTTTATAATGGGAGTAAAAAATCCTTGGCTATGCCGTCCCTCGGATAGGACGTAAAATGGAGGTCCCGAGCCTGTACGATGCTAGGTACTCGTTAAAGACCCCTATCTTAATTATAGGCAGAGAGAGGCAAAATTTTGGTCTCACGCTGTAGATTCGTCCGATTAGCCTTAGGAGCATAAAGGAACGTTAAACAAATAAACATTCACACGAATTGAACTGATCACTTCCACAGTTATCCACATCACTACCAATGTTTTTCAACTGTGTACATTTACCTAAAATATTTTGAACAAATTAGGAAACTCAAGGTCCGCCAACGGAAATCATTTATGTTGCGCGCCATTTAATTATAAACTATAAAATATTTCACGACGTTGGATCAGAGGGACACAAGGGGAGAATTAGCGAGGAAAGTGAGTCCCGAATAAGTGTCACTTCACTTTTCAATTCACATATTGAATGTTAATTTTCTAACTCGACTTGGAGAAACTGTAGAGATGCATAAAACATTGAAAATAGGGAAACCGTGAAAACCTGCTTGGACATGCCGAATTTTCGGCAACAATCGGATATAAGATTATTTCTTTTTTAAACGACTTCAAGAGAGGAGGTTACACAATTCGATACGTATGTGCCTTCTTTTTTTTTCTCTGTATGTTCACCGATTACTCGGAGGTGGAAGGATCAATTGGAACGAAACCTTTTGCAGCTTGGAGAGTATTTTCCCTGTGTGGTCCCATTAAAAACTCTTAACTTGTTTAAGAAGTTATCGGAAAAAAACATAAAAATAATTATTTATTATCGATCCAAATGATTACTTATTGGGAGAACATATGGCATACACAACATGAGGTATTAACTACAACAAGCTATTAAAACATGTTGATAACTTACACACTCGCATGTCCTTCCCCCATTTTTGGTAATTCGAAATTTGATTTATTGGTTTTATAAAGAAAACTCAATACTGTTCTAATGCTCGAAGTATCAAATGGGAAAACCATCCAATCAAATTTAGCATCAAAAGAGTGAGGGTAGAACATAGACAGTCTGTTAGTTATCAACATGTTTTAAGTTCTTGTCGGAAAAAACCTACATATAACCCACCTGGTTGTAGTTAAATGTAGTTTGGCAATATGGCCGAGAAGGGGTAACCAATAAAAAACCAGAACCAGAAAATCTTAATAAAAAAAAAAAAAAAAAGCACATCGAAAGCTTTTTTAGCAAATAACCTAAGGTGTTCTACAAATCATCTCACAAAAAACAGCAAAATTTGAAATGGTATACACGGGAAAAAATTCAATAAAAAATAATATTTTCTTTGCGTCTTATATCGTAAAATTCACATGAACTAGTCTGGGATATTGTTGATAGTCGTTTACTGCTTCAAATATCCTATTGGAAAAAAAAATAATATGTTGAACATAATTTTTATAAATTCTCTTTATTTTATTACAAGTTTTAGTTCGGCCTGATTGAAAGCCATATAAAATAACTTTCAGTCTTAACTTAATTAAAAAAAAAATTCAAAAGAAAAAGCCTTTTTAAAACTTTCATATAGGTCGTTTTTAGTTTATTGAATATAATATATCTGTGAGTAAATCTGAAAATCAGGTCATGATGTAGGCAAATTAATTTGATCTATCTACTTTCTATATAATATTTTTACTCGTGCCATTGTGAATTGGTTTTCTTTCACACATGCTTTCTCTCCTCATAATATATTCCTGATTTCATTTGTCTTGCTTCTCTTATCAGAGTCCCAGTAAGTTTCTTCTCCTTAAAAACCATTCCTTTTACAGTTTCACAAGTTAGTTTATTATAAGGAAAACCATTTTGATTTCTTGTCTTGTTGAATAAACACCAATGCATGTTTGTAATAATGTACAAAAGGTACATTACATTTGTATTGATTACAAGTTTTGAAATGTGCAATTTGCTCAATATTGTTATGCTAAACTTTCCGAATAACAGGGCGTAATCGAACTGAAATCCGCGATGTTTGTAACCTGACACAATGACAAGATCTGCGTAGTTGTTTTATTTATAAAAATTGGAACATATTATAATAATAATATTAATAATTTATGAAAATAAAACTAATAAAATAGGGAACATATTTTATTAGCTATAGAAAGGTGTGGCATCGAGGAAAGAAAGTCTGTAAAAATTTAAAAAATTCGTTTTTAATAATCTATTTTAATGGATATTTTGACAAGAGTGCTCATGTTTTTTTTTGAACGTTTGGCATATTTAACGCTGTCGATATTTATATTTATGTAATTCGATATTTTAGAGGTGTTTGATGGCTACAAATAATTATGATTTAGAGATAGATTTTAACAATTTAACGAAATAAGAAAAAAAAAAAAAAGAAAACGGAATTTTATCATAGCATTTCAAGAAAAATACAATAGAATAAAATTGCTTCAAGTTAATTAATATTTTATATTGTAATACAACAAAATTAATAATGTTTCTTCATTTTAATAAATAAACTGTTTTCACTTTTCCTATGAAAAGCTATAGTTTCTGTTTAAGATCCATTTTATTGAATCATAAGATGTTGTGTCAATAATGTTCAATTCATGTACAGTTGGTGCGAATGGAAATATATATAAAAAACAATAACTGATTTAGGGTGGTGTAGTAGTTAGCATAGAAACTTACAATACTAAAGGTCGCGGGTTCGTGTCCCGAGGTGGCACTAGGATTGTTTAATGGGAATAAAAAATCTTTGTCTATGCCGTCCCTCGGATAGGACGTAAAATGGAGGACCCGAGCCTGTACGATGTCAGGTACCCGTTAAAGATCCCTATCCTAATTATATTATACCTGGATAGGCAAAGTTTTATCTACATGTCTGGAAAATTTACGTGAAGAATTTCCGTTAATAAGAAAGCTAAATTCGTTAACAACGACTCATCGAAAACATATTAGCAACAAATCATTACCTATCAATAATTACCTAATTAGATGCTTCAAGGTTAGTAAAAGAACGATTTTAATATCTGAAGAAGGAAGAGTCGCATGTAAAATGGAGCTCAATTGATTATAAGAGGAAGAATTAACTATAGATATTATTAATTGGGGAAATTCATTTGCTGACATACGATATACATATATATGACACTGTTTGGACCAGTTTTTGTTTAATGTTTTTAAATTATTTAATGTATTATCAAACCATCCATCAGCATATGAAATAAGTAATAAGTAAAAGCTAACCCTGCTTTTGTGAATACAGTCCTTACCTCCTCTTAAAGCCATGAGTGACGTGATAAAGACATTGTAGGGGAGATATATGGTAGTAAAGAAAATTTAGTTAATGATGATTTTATTTCAACTTTATAGTGATGTTTTCACATACTGGTCCTATGGCATGGCCATGCATTTTTAAATTTCACAATTTCCAAGCATAGTACCTGTATAAATGTTAACATTTTTCTTTTCTAGAAAATGGAAACAATTTTATTCCAATTTTCTTATCCTTGTTTCAACTTTATATTAGTGCGGGTTGTTTAACGTTTTGGGATCTTAAGAAATTGTTTAAGTTCCAGTGTTACTTCGTTATATTCCTAATCCTTTTTATTTGTTTTAAATAAATTTTCTTTTTTGCGTGAGAGCATAAAGGTATCTATTTGCGCTGCATGTTACCAAGATAGAATTGAGGTAGATAAATGAATCACGAATACCCGTGATAAGCCGTAATTGGCTCGCTACTTGCGGTGACAATGGAACAATGTCGCAGCTCATCCGGCGTCCAATGATATTCTCACCTTTATTCTCTAATCCATTTTATTCTCGTCCTTCAGAAGGATATTCATTTGATTAGAAATTTGTTTAAGAAATTTTCTGCAATATAAAAAAAAAGAAATAAATAGTTCATAAGTATATGATAGGTATAGGTAGGTGATAAATGAAATAAATCTGTTGCATCAACGACACGTGTAAACACATTTACTAATCTGATTCAATAAATATTAATAAAAACTAATCAATATTTATTTTTTAAATTCCTTTATCCGAGTAGTGGAGAATTGGCAAAAAAATTACTGCTCATATTCGATTATGCAATTTGATTTTTTTTCAAAAATGTCATCATTGTCTTTATTGAATCTACCATGTCATCCAGCAACTCATTGAAGTTGAAAAACAATAAATAATAAGAAATACATCCATTAATTTATTGATTATTTGTTTGGATATCGTTATTAATTTGAAAATCATTAGGAATCTTCTATTATTTAGTAGTAAGCTTCTATTCCTGTAACTGTTCTCTCACATAATGCAAATAATCATAACCTATATATTAACATTGATATTATATTTTGATATTTTTTGTTTTGCACACATCATAGCGTTCCAAGAATCATATATTATTGGATACTAGATCAAAATAGCTATAAATAAAAACAGTGTAAAATCACCATAAAAATGATACTTTAAAATAGCACAATATTTTGTTAAATTCTTAGTTTTTTTGTAGAGTTCTATTCTGTAAAAAAAAATTCAGGAACAATATATGGTAACTGTACTATAAGTTGACAGTGCTCCAATAGTTGACATTTTGTACAAAAAGTGTGAATAATTAGATTCAATGTTGATTATTTTGGTTCAAAATTTGCCACGTTATACTAGTTAGCTGTGCTGCCATCGACATTAGTTTGATGAAAGCTTATTTATTTATTTAATGGCGAATTTTCTAGTGGCCTGAAAACTTGTTTTTTGGCTACCCTGTTTCATTAAGGCGGAAGTCAAGTTAAATGAGCCTTTTAGTTGGTTTATTTGAGTGCAATTATTTTTTAATTACTTTTATGGTATTAATTATGTTCATGAGAATCATTTGATATCTTTTTTAATATATTTAAACAATGTTTTAGGTCATAAATGTAGGTGCCAACTATTAGAACAGGAATTAATCCTTAATTTCAATAGTTGACATCGATGTCAACTACCGCCAGAATTAGCAAATAGTGTTTCATCTAGGGGTGGTTTACGGAAGTCTGAGTCTGGCTGGATGACAGGTGTCTAATTTTATGAATTTACGAGTATAGCTAGTGTGCTCTATCCATGGACCATTGAGAGCCAAATTGCATTGCTTATAATCCTATTCCTGAAGGGTCACGCGTCTCATCTGACTATCCCCACTCCCAATTCTGCAAAGAACGTGTCATACTTGCTACTATTCGCACTCTATCAAAATGTTTCAACAAACTTAATCATGTAAGCCGGACTTATGGGTCCATTGTAATCACCACTGACGATCAAAAAGAAACAAGTTCCAAAATTTCAACCCTGTACACAGGCCCTTAAGAGTGGGTGGCTATTTGAATGATTTTTTTATGCAATTAAACCATCTTTATAAATCGTCCCCAGACATCAACGTTTATTTTAAATATTTACTACTTCAGGTTCCTCCTTAATAGCTATGGACTAAAACCTGACTAAGCAACAGTTCTTAGTAATGATATTAAGAATATAGAGTTAGATTTCATATTTTTAAAATCAAGCAATCTACTAACAGAAATTTGACATATCCGATCACCAGGGGAAACAAATGGTAATGGTATAATAATAAAATTTTAAGAAAATAATATTAATAAAATAAAGCAGGAAAAAAGAAAAACCCACTTGGTTTTGATGACCAGATTTGGGTAAAGCCATTAAGTACCCACAAACAAACAATACTGCAGGTCCTTGAAACTTGTTTTAGAATTTTATATTCAACTATTTTATTGTGTGTTAGCTAACCAATGTTTAAACTAATGTTACGGATCTTTTAAATATTAACCCGAACGGAAAATCATTATGCCCCACTGATAATCGAGGAATGAATGTCGACTTTAAACAGTTTCAGAGTCTTCCCTCCCAGATCGCTCCACCATTAGCCGACTCCATACCATAAAAGGGATCAACTATCGGAGATACCGGAGTATCGATAAAGCTCACTGATAATATCGATTTATCCTGCTCTCATTAGCCTCCTCACGACCTGCGTATCCCGTTCCGTCACGAAGCCATTGGGTGCATCCCAATATCCCAGGTCTCCGTGAAATGTCAAGTTTCCCGAAAGTGGTCCGGTCGAAGAGCCTTGACTCCTGGTCGAAAGGTCCGCCCTGGACACGTTCCTGGCCAACCAAGGACGACACGTCCGGGACACGCATTGTCTTCAGAGAACTAGGAGTGACTGGGAACAAGGAAAACAGAGTATCAACTTAGAACTAGGTCTCTGTAATAAAGATAATTACGGTATCTGAAATTGTGACAGCGCTATGTAGGTTCCTGAGTCATTTTCATACATTACAACTTCTTATATTTGCTAAGAATTTTGAACTCCAGACTCATCGAATGTTATATTACTATTTTTACAACAGCATATATTTCTATCGTTTCTACATGTGAGGAAATGTATATTATATTTATCATATTTAATGAGAAAGATTTTATTCCTTTTAAAAATGAAAAATATGATTCTCCTTTAGATAAAGTTATCCGTTATGGATTCAACCTCGTTTAGATTGTTGATTTCTATGTTAGGCTAATGAAGGGAAAACACCTGAGGTATAAATATTATTCTTTCAAATCTCGGACACGGGAATCTAAAAATACACTGATGGTTCAAAATATTGATCTAACCGTTACAAAGGTCTAAAAATATCTCTGTTTTTAATGAGAGCTTTTATTCCAGGTGAATGGAAAAGAACGAAACAAACAAAGTTCCATATATAGCGTTCATACATATATCAACTATATCTATATCACCAACCAATTGTCTTTATAAGGCGAAATAAAATAAAAATATATTGGAAATATAAAGCTGCAAACATATATAAGTTCTTATAAAAGATAATGAATTGTTGTCCAATTTCTACCTCTATCCTATAGGGTCATTCTTCTACTATAATTTAATTTTTTTTTATGTATTGAAATTTACAACTGTATATAATTTAATTATAAGTATAATTTAAATTATATTATAGTAATTTATGATTTTAAAGAATTTAAACATAGTGGATCTTCGTTGTTCTAGTGACGTTCTTCCTAACGACTCCTCCGGGAGGTCTATTTGCTCTATATTCGAAATTGAGAACATTCTTGCAATTAGTGCTTTACCGATTCCAGGTATGTTATTAACAGAGCCCGGATTTTCATTAAGTATTAAACGTAAAATATGCCATATGATATGCATT
Source organism: Aelia acuminata (assembly GCA_911387785.2). Taxonomy (NCBI): domain Eukaryota; kingdom Metazoa; phylum Arthropoda; class Insecta; order Hemiptera; family Pentatomidae; genus Aelia; species Aelia acuminata. The sequence goes on along the minus strand of OU426978.1, from coordinate 184,924,506 downwards.
AAAAATTAATAATGCAAATAAAAGCAACAAAAACTAATAAAAAATCCAAAATTAAAAAACACTAATATGTATAAAATATTTCATAAATAATAATAAGAGGAAATTCAGAAATCAAACGAAATTGAATCCGTCGTTTGAGAAACCCGAAAAGAAAAAACGTTTCTACTTTTGCATTAAGAGATTTCCTTAACAAAAATTATTTTTCACGACATTCCTACTTAGAATAAATTTTTCATTATTTTATTAATCTATGTTCATTACATTTATCTGAAAAATAAATGTTTTTTTGGACATGAAGGGTTTCTCCTGATTATGATAGACAAACGATTGTTACAAACCATATATTTTGGAAATAATTGTACAAAACACTTTCAAGCTTGAATGAATAAATGACAAATAACTGAAAGTATAAATATATAAGGTTGAAATGGCCAAGATTCAAATTCATGGTTCTTCAATCAATCTTGCTTAGTTTCTTAGACAGTGACAGGCAAAGCAAAATTATACTCCAAAACGTACTTACTCCTTTTAAAGGAAGATATTTTTCAATTTCCTAGATTTTCCATGTTTCCCCTGACAAGGATTATTTTAATGGTCGATAGATCAGCTGGGCTTCTTTGGTGTAGTGGTTAGCATAGAAAGTTACAATTGTAAAGATCGCGTACCCTAGGACTTTTTAATGGTAGTAAAAAGTCCTTGTCTATGCCGTCCCTCGGATAGCACGTAAAATGGAGGTCCCGAGCCTGTACGATGTCAAGTATTCGTTAAAGATCCCTATCCTAATTATACCTGGATAGGCAAAACTTAGAACTCCCACTGTAGCATCGTCCGATTAGCCTTAGTGGCATAAAGTGACGTTAAAACAAAGAAAAAATCAGCTGGGCTTTTCGGGTATCTCTTGACTTTGATGTCTCGGCATGCAAGGAGTTCAGAATTATTAAAAAAGACGAAAATGGATTTTTTTCCAAATTTCGGGTTTCTCAAACAGGTTCAAATGTTTTTAAAATCTTAAATTAATATATATTTGTGATAATAACATTAGAAACTATTAAAATAAAATATAAAAATTAAAAAACAGGCTTATTTATGACATGGTCACGCTTGGCATACTTATGGGAGGTGACTGAAATGAAGCTGAATGACAGACCTCCTCTTCTGGTTCAAGATCAGGAGGATGTGCTATTGATACTATCTTTCATTATGCCTTCAAATGCTAGAAGTAAAAGAAAACGCCCTATTATTCGTTGATAATTACCAAACTCAATCGCCTTTTTTCAAATCTAAGATTTCGGACTTGACATAATTTATGCTGCAAAAAGCGATATATTTTAAAAGGATGAGAGCTTGTCAATAACTAAATAGCTCAGTACGCTAAAAATAACCACTAAGGGGGAAAATGAATGAAATTAATCAAAACCTCACTTTTTGTAGAGCATATAATATTTGAAGCCAGTCCTAAAGTCCTAAAATGAATAACTACACATAAATATGCAATAATTTAATATGTACCCGTACAAAAAAGTAAGGATAACAAGAATTTCTTCCTCTTACATAAGAAACTTTCACAAATCTCTCGATCAGTTCCTTATTGCACAGCGGGGTACATTCGACTTATAAAATTTGGAATGTTCAACCCATTTTTGGAATATCTAATTGGTTGGTTGTGTATATATTAAATCTGGAAAGGAGTATTTATTTTCTCCGAACCGGTTTGGTAATAATAATGAAAAAAATAAATGAAAATAATAATAAGAAATAAACGCCAACCTCGAAATAAATATTCATATGCAATGAGGAAAACATGTCCTAATCCTTTTTCAAGGTAACATAGCTCGCCTGGTATGCTGCTTGAGTTAAAGAATTATCTGAGAAGCACGAAATATTTTTTATGTGGTAAGGCAGGGAACCTATAATCCATTAAGATGTGATTTCGCTTGGATCGACCGCGACTGCGACTGGCCACGGCGACTGGTGAAAAATATTACAAGACCGTGTTAGATCATTATACTTTGTATTTAAAATATTGAATACTTACTTTCAACTAGGAATCAGATTTTTCTTCAGGTGGGTTGCTGAAAGAAAAGACCTTTTATCCTTAGTCGCCTTGAGCACAGGTAATTAAAAAAACAAATGTATATATGGTGTGAGACGTTCAATTCCCCTACGAAGACTACGAGCTGTTGATTCATACAATGAGAGGTATCCAGTTCTCTTCGAACGATCAAGTGAAGATTATAAAAATATTAAATTAAAAGAAAAAAACTTTAAGGAATTTAGTGTATTCTTAAAACGGGGGTTCAATTTTATGCTATCGGGGACGATATTTTTGAAAAAAAAAAAATATTTTGTATTTTAGTGGGGGGGGGGGCGCACTATAAAAAAGTTGTAATTTCGGATTTCTTTCACATGGGGGCCCAATTTTATGTTATCCGGGACGATATTTTTTTAAAAATATTCATTTCAATAAATATATAAAATAAATAAATATATAAAATTTCATTTTATATATTTATTTATATATAAATACATACATACATACATTCAATAAATATATAAAATTTCATTTTGTATTTCAGGGGGTTGCACTATGAAAAAGTTAATTATTCGTCATATTTTTCCAATACAACTTTAATAATATGCAGATTCGTGGCTTTAAAATACTAACTGATATGGTAGAAATCCGAAAAGTAATGAAAATGAAAATTGCTATTAAATAAATCCGGAGTCCTAGAAACAATGTCAATAATATGATTTCTATCATATTATTGACTTGTGTTGGAAATAATACGAAGAATATTTTACTTTTTCATAGTGAGCCCTCCCCCCCCCCCTGAAATACAAAATGAATTTTTTTTCAAAAACACTCTCCCCCATAACATAATATTGGACCCCCGTGTGAAATAAATCCAAAATACAAACTATTTTCGATTGTGCCCCCCACCCGTGCCACTAAAATACAAAATGAATTTTTTTACAAAAACACCTTCCCCGATAATATAAAATTGGACCCCGTGCGAAAGAAATCCGAAAATGCTTTAGATTACACCAATATCAGTATTTATAACTGAAATATAAGTAATCTATATTATAAGTTAAATAATTTATTTTTATTAAAACATCAATGAGTGTTTTAATAAAAATAAATTATTTAACTTATAATATAGATTACTTATAATTTCAGTTATAAATACTGATATTGGTTTAATCTAAAACTCCTTTATTTGCGAAATACTTGGCAAATTTTTCCCGTTTTTTTACCATAATTAAAAAGGATGTTATATTCAGATCACTACTTAGCTTTGATGACGATTCAAATGGTGATTTCGAAGTGAAATCCATATTAAATATGATAATAGACACCTTCGCCGCCACTGTCGCAGTAACTCTTGGGCAGGTGCCCGCCTTCAGCGACCGGTCGCAGCGGCCAGTCGCAGTAGAATCGCGGCCGCGGTTCGCTGTCGAAAATAAAAATGAAATGAAAACATTTTGATTTGTTGATTTAATTTGATTTGTTGCGGGAAAAAAGTTTTCAAACTGCGAAAATAAAAAACACGACTTTCGGGTAAATTGATCATGCTATTAGAATTTGAACATTGCTAAAGAAACTAATAAATTTATTATGCCCTTGAGAAAAGCTGCAAAGGCTAAAAATATATTACATTTCTTTACCGACATAACACTGAAAACGTTTAAAGCTAGATAAAAGCGGAATATTAAAGTTGATCTTAATAAAGCGTAAAATCTGCTATAAACTGTTGATAAGAAGGCATTAAGCAAGCTAATACCTTCTCATTTTAGTTACAACGCAGTTGTTGATTCAGCGAATGCAAAATAATCTTCTTTTTGTTGAACTGTTTTTGTCTTATCGCAGCTTCCGTTGACCCTTCGATAAAAAGCTTGCTTTGTCATATTTAATATTTATAACCAGGATGTTGGAATTGGTAACGTTGATAAAAATATACATAATTCAAAATAAAAATGGATTGCATATAATTTTTTTATAATTAAAATATAATGTTGTTTTTGTAATGAATTTCCTTCATTGAATAATCTTTTTAAATGTCCAATAAATTTGTATTGCTCATTGTCACTGACCTGTTTCCGCTTCTCGTCGCCTTGATTTTTTACTTTTCTGCTGTGACTATTTTATGTCTCTTGTTTTATCCCTTATTTTATATTCTATTGTATATACAACTGACGTAATGTTCTATCATGAGACATATATATATATATCATTTTGTATAAATATGGAAAAAACTGGTAAATGAATTCCAGAAATGAATCCATTGTACGATAGTCATCTTCTGATGACAATGCACTAAATTTATCGACGGAGGACGAAGATCCATTACCTTGACCAGAAATAGAAAAGTTAAGAAACTGTTACAGACAATTGGAACGATAAAAATCGGGGTAAATGGTTCGATTGAGAGGCAGTTTATCGATTGTAGATGTTTATCGTTTTAGATTTCATCGATAGGATACGTCACTTTCAATTGAGAGTCACTCTCTCAGCTGATGACTGCTTCTTGCGGTTAGTTCGGAGAATGGGCGAATCGTCACGTAAGGAAGCTTGGTAATTGCTGAATGAAATAGTATTTTTGGAAAATCTACATAACTGAAAATATGCTTTCCTCGTTCACTTATATACAAAGGTTGTTATCTAAGCTCTTTCTTGTTAGATAGAAAGTAAAATCGATAGTTGCATTAGTAGTTGAGAAATCCTACATCACCATAAATTAAGATTTGTTTTAATTCTATCATTCCTCATTCGTCCTGTCCCTCTGTTGTCTGGCATTCGGTTAAGATGGCTTTACCACCCCTATCTGTCCTTTTCTGTAATATTTTTTACAGATTTTACTTCCATTTTCCTCCTTAAGATGTTTTAAATAATTTATGTCCCTCCTGGTGCAACCTTCTATTCTCCCTAGATGCCTGAGTTTCATAGGTCACAATCCCTTCTCGATTTTGCAGATTAAAAAAGCAAGAGATAAGCATGTCAGAATTGGGAGGAATGCTGAATTATAAATAGAAATCTTTATGCGTTCTCTTCTACATTTGAAATCTGACATTCAGGTCGGATAAAAGTTTTGAGCACTGTTTTGGTACTCCGCCGATTTGTTATCAATATACTTTTCGAACACTTGGATACCAAAATGCTTGAAGCACTTGTTCCAATCTGGAATTGTTGCCATTAATCATTCACATGAATTCATTTCTTTTTTACCGTCATAACCTCAAGCAGGGAGAACGTAACTGGATTTAAATTCCTGTATCCAAGGAATAAGGAATAAAGTTCGAAATTCAGTCTGCAGAATGGATTTCTTATTAGTTAACAACAAGATTGTTCCAACAACCGTCCTGATCGAGTTGTCATGTTCCCACTAGATTTGAAGTTTGATTGGTGGTTAACGAACAAGAGCCAATCGAAAACCAAACAATTCAACTTAGTCCAGGACTGCTTGTTGGAATAAACCTTACAAAAGTAGTTAACTATTTCTAATATTTCAATTCAACTAGCAATTGTTAGTTAAAAATGTAATTATTTATTCTAATTAGTCGTTGGTAGTTAAGAATACCAACTACTTCTAGTATAGCTAAAAAAAAGCATTTGTTCATTTTTAACTACCAACTACTACTTAATAGTTGCTCAAAGAAACTACTCGTACTTAACCTGTAGTTAGTAGTTTAACAAGTAATAACTACCGGAATTGCTTAACTACAGCGCAACTCTGATAATAATAATAACCTATTCAACCTAGTTATTACTCTATAACTAGTTTAAATAAATTAAATAAATTTTTTGTAATTTTTCACGGATTTGGGGATAATTATTAGAGAGTTTAATTTTGTTTGATCAGTTACACTTTAATAATGTATATTTTTATTAAGAAATCCCCAGGAAATGCCACAACACCTCTGAACATTTTTAATATGTTTTTATTAATGTTTTATGAAGATGATCAAAATATTTTTAACAGCCTCACATTATAACTTTAATGCGGAATTGATCCATGTATTTGGTTGGAGTAAGTGAAATATTAATCTTGTTTTAACATTGCTGTGTCATCTGCGAACTTTCCTAAACCCAAAGAAGCAAACAGAAAAAAAAAGCGATAAACTATGGAATATTTTTAGCAACAGCGTTAGGCAAGATGATAAATATAATTAAGACTGGATGAGGACCAGATATAAACCTGTTTGGGGATCAGCCTCCTGCAGAACCACCTGTCGAAGAGCGACAACTTTCCATTCCGGACTTTGAATTCAAATTACCAAATCATGTTCTTTAATTTATTTCTATAAATATTACTTTATAGTTCAACCTTTTTATTAATTAATATATTTTTATTTTGGGCTGAAAAATAAATAAAACTTTTTTTTAAAAAAATCTTCCTAGGAGAGACATTTTAATACAAACCTATGTGTTTTTGTGTGTGTGTAAAGAAACATACTATTGATATAAATAACACAGTAATGTTAGTGTTGACTTCCAGAATTCCGATGATGACAGCGGCAAGATAACCTTTCCGACGAGTCCTTAAAACTCTTCTTGTAGACTCCTACTAATCGATTCCCCTGACCCTGCGTCGATATCAGAAGAGTCGATTGTTTCCGACTAGGAAGCCATTAGAAGTCAACGCTTCCTCCCTGCGTTCTCCTTCCGCGTCTCTTCTTAAGATCGGGGTCGTTCCTGATATCAACTATTCTCAGGACTCTTTTTCCAGCCAGGACACGCATCGTCGAGGATTTCTTCTATCGCCATGCTTTATCGACTATCTTTGGCCGAGATCCTTTTTAGGCGCCGCCCGAAGAAACTGGTTCATTAGCGAATTCTAATTAATTGTTCTTCGATCCGCTTCGGCATCGTTCGTGGGGCTGAGATGCCGACCGGTTGTTTAAATCTATCGTTCCGGTAGTAATGTATTGTTATGGTCTGGAAAAATCACATATCTGTCCATTAACTCTCTGAAGAACGTTTATCAAAGCACTCAGTGACAAAAGTTTCAGTTTTCACAGAAGTTATTTGAACTTAACCACTTGGTTAATAAATAAAATAAATACTTAGACCGCTAATGTAATAAAATAACATAAACGACCATTATAAAACATTTTCGAGGGTATATATTATAAAATTAATAAAACAGTAAGTGGTAGATCTGGATTGCTTATAAAATAAAAATGAAAGAGGGTCACCTGTGGTGTTGTGGTTAGCATAGCAACCTACAATACTACAGGTCGCGGGTTCGATTCCAGTGGTGGCCCTAAGATTTTTAAAAGGAGTAAAAAATCCTTATCTATGCCGTCCCTCGGATAGGACGTAAAATGGAGGTCCCGAGCCTGTACGATGTCAGGTACTCGTTAAAGATCCCTATCCTAATTATTCCTGGATAGGCATAATTTAGGACTTCCGCTGTAGCATCGTCCGATTAGCCTAAGTAGCATAAAAATGGACAACAATAAAAACAAACAATAAAAATGAAAGTATTTAATAAAATTTTTCACCATTTAATTTGTATTTACGTCAGTTGATGTTTAATGGTCTATATTGCTTGTAATTAATATAATAGTAAATCGTATTTATTAAAATATAAGAATTTCGAGTAAAAACAAAAATAAAATTTTACTCACACTAGCTAGATTTTGAAGATTCTGCATTTATTAAGCTGATGCTTAAATTCAGCTGTATCGTGAAAAATCATAACACATTGCGCATAAAGAATATAGCTTTTAAGAATTGACAGATGCGCTTTTGGTCCTACCAAGTAATTCATTCATGGCTTCAAATAAATGGCTTACAAATCATGATTTACTTTTTTAAGAGTAATTACCATAGGGTATATATTTATTCTTGATAAATGCTTTCAGGTTAATTCATGACCTAGTTTTTATGAAATAAAATTAATTTTTCAATTAAAGCTGATTGTGCTCTGTAAACATACAAGAGTAAACAAAATTAATTATTAGTTTCTCTCACTATATATTTTAACTTTCACAAACTCTCGGAAATAATATTTATCGGTATATTCCGGCATCATATTATAATTAGTATAATTAAAATTGACTTTTGCCCGTGATTCCACGAACACAAATTCCCTTGTTTGTGTTTTCGATAGAGGGAAAGTTAGGATATTGCTTTCTCAACGGCTCGAGTTCGAGAATTCACTCACTTGTGATTAATGTGATATTATAAACGAAATATTATATATATATATATATATATATATATATATAGTTTACGTTGACTGTACGTGGATCTCAAAAATTATAGAATTCATTTTGAATTGTAAATATTTTACAAAACTTTCTAACACCAGACTGTTGGTTCAGTGTCTTCCGTTTCCTCTTGACAAGTGGTCCCACTTCATCCATCTTTAGAGGGAAGCTGAGCAAGATAAGGTTTGGTTTATGTATAGTATATTTTTTGGTACATTATGCTTGCATATGTTGTATTATTTTGCTCATATTTCTATGGCTACAGTTCATTATATTACACAGTCCAACTCTGAAGACCAAATGAATGTCATAAATCATGATCATGGAAGCCCAAAACAACATTAAATAATAAATGCTCTCCACATTAAATATTCACTACACTCAAAGTGAAATTGTAAAACTTTCCTTAAGGTAAAACAGGTCTTATTGTGAATAGAGTAACATAAATTACAATGCAACCTCAACAACAGGATCAGAACATGATGGAAGATCTTGAAAGAAAACATTTTTCTACTCCTTTTTATCCCAATACTCTTTTTCCCGTCTTGTTCAGAAAAGATATGATTATCCTAGTCCTTCCAACCTCTGCATCAGGATGACCCTCGCGTGACTCTCCTCCTCCCACGGCTCCATCCTCACTCTCTACAGCTGTCCAATATCTGTACCTTTCCAAGGAGTCTCAGCTGCCTATCGTGATGGCTCCCAACAGATGTTTAGTGTCCTTACCGAATTCGATGGTCCCATTCCGCATTCTGTTGTAGCATGTCTGCACGAAGATAGGTCATTTCCTGATCCTGTGCCTAGCAAGTAAATACAAATTTAGGTTTTGATACTCTTAGTGTAGAAGAGATGGTGGATATTGTATATTGAAATTTGGCATTAAATACAAACTCCTTCATCCTGTATTTATTTTATTATTCGCTATTATGGTTCTGTAATATTACACTTATAAACAGAAGTGAGGCTGTTAAATACAAAGTTAAATCAGTCCTCCTCAACGGCAATGAAAAGTATGACCCAACCCCATCAGATTTGGATGAAGCGGTGCTAGCAAAGAATCCTGGGGATTAGTCTGCCTAACTTTATGATAACCAGATGGTGCCATCGAAAAAGTGGCTCTACAGTGGAATCCTTAATGAAAACCGAAAGACATGATGCTGAATAGCTCTAAATGCCTGAAACAGATTGGCAAGACATGCCCAGGAGCAAAAATGATTTTCGCAAAAGGACGGATTGGAAGGCACTGGTAGATGCCCTGTTCCTCACCTGGAGTTAATCATATTATTATAATATTACTCAATATTTATGGTTTTCTATATTTTGTCGCTCAAGGTCGTATTATCATTACTTCTGAGAATTTCCTATCCAGTATTTTACCAAATTCGAGGTCCACATCATGATCCTTGATTATGAGTATGTTTCTGTTTCCCCTAAATTAAATATAATTATTGGACAAGCAGAACAAAAGAATCATTACATAAATGCATATATATTTTTGTAAGATTAATTTCACAATATCACTTTCTTCAAATATTTAGGTGTGTGCGAGTAAATTTTCCTGTTTCGGTATAAAAATCTCAAATTTTTTAGTATTTAATTTAAAGTGTTTTGCATTTGAAAAACATTGAATAAAATATTTTATTTAATGGAATTCAAATACGACCACCTATTTTGTCTCTACAAATAATATTTTTTTTATAACATCAAACGTTTCGGCCATTATACAATTTGTGTGTCCATAAAGAGTATTCGAGGTTTGAAAGTTGAATAAAATCTCAAATATTGAATATCAAGTAGGATATTTACATTTTATTTAAACACAATGAACTGGAAATTTATTTAGAAAAAACAATATTGTCTAGGTCTCCACCATAACGCTGCTGGCACTTCTCGAATCTCAAACTCAGATTTCTAAAACCGCGTTAACACATTGTACCTGAGATTGCCTTCATTTCTGTTCTGATATTTTGCTTCAATTGCATTAGATCCGTCTTTTCAGACTTAGATCCGCCACTTTTCAGGTATCCCCACAGAAAGAAGTCAAGGACTGAGATCGGGACTCCTGGTAGGCCAGCTAATGGTGCCTCTACGAGAAATCACTTTGTTTTGGAATAATTCGTTTACCGTAGCAATTGATAAATCTGAGTATGGCAAGTGCCGTCTTGGCGGCCTTAAGTCTTGCTGAAACCATGTTCTAGATTTATATCCTTTAAACTCTTGAAGTTCTTGGGCCAAAAAACCTCTTGTCATTTCACAGTAATAAAAACTCGAATATTCTTTCTGGACACCCTGTACATTTATACGGCATATATTTATTTTATGCTGTTATAAAAAAATACTGTACTAATATTGCGGGTTAAAATAAGTTTTATTAGACGAAAATAATATTACAAATTGTCACAGACGAACAATACAAACTCAAATAATTAACAACGTTACAAAAATTATCAACTTGTAACGACACAGTAATACAAAAGTAACCGCTTAAAAAACTTCTATTTATATTATTTTGGTAATTGTACAAAAGACAAATGAAAACAAACAGTTATTAAAAAAACAGTATGATTCGATCTTCGGAGCAAGACTAACTCTCCAGTACGTCGCTCCTTATATTTACTCTGAATTAGAACAATCTAATTAAACAATTAATCGGACAGTCACGACATGTACCACAAAAGTTTGCTACTTCTGTTCCAACAAAAAAACTAGCACTCTTTTTAATCATATGTTTTTTTTTTTTTGTTTCACGTTACAACATAATATGTTGAGATTAAATAACTGGTCGCATTTTAATTAGCAAATTTAATACAACTCAAGTCTCAAGAAAGGGAGAAGCAATAATAATTTGTTAAAAATATTTTGTCTCAGGCTCTCCATATTTTTATTTTTTTTCATATTGTGTGTTTGTTTTAAAGACTAATGTATTCATTATATGTATTACTGTTTTCTTATTTATCTAATTGTGGAACAAGATCGAGAATTTGCAGAACACGGAAGGACCTCGAAATAGGAGAAAGGAACGGCGATAGGCGGGACTTTATGCAGGAGTGTGATTAAATGATTGGAGCTAATGTCGTCAGTAGTATTCGACATGACTTGTCTGGAACGAGAAGGCTTATCGCTAGCTTACCTTGGAACGTGTACGGTTAGGGTCAGCGGTTGGTTAGGGTCAGTACATTAAGTACGATATAGCTATGCATGTACTAACTTCAAATGAATTTTATTTTATTTTTTGTTTCTTATACCACTACAAATAAATGGTCAAGGAGAATTCATATAAACAAAAAAGAGGTACATATTAAGGCACAAGGTGCAGATGAAACATTTTTTAATTATGTTTATTAAAAATTATAAAAGAGCACTTGGCACTATTGCTTTAATTACTCATCACTCTTTATATGCAGCCTATAAGAAACTAAATAAAACAATTCATACATATAGGGTAAACCCTACAGTTATTGACACCCTTAAGACTACATATCTGTGGTTAAATTAAAAAAAATACTTTTTATAAAGGGATCAAATAGAAACATCCTATAGCTCCTCATTATCTATCCTCATAAAGACTCAAGAGGTTTTTTTGGATCAAAAGTTCAAAAGTTTTACAATATAGCAATATTTATTGTTAAAAGTGCCACACCTAGTTATTCGCGCCCAGCGGTGGCCCTAGGATTTTTTAATGGGAGTAAAAAATCCTTGGCCATGCCTTTGACCATCCATTTTACGTCCCTCGGATAGGACGTAAAATGGAGGTCCCGAGCCTGTACGATGTCAGGTACTCGTTAAAGATCCCTATCCTATATTTTTCGTAATATTCTCCGAGGCAGAGTGGAAATAGGGAAACTTCACCCTTCTTACAAATATCGCCTATCGGCAAGGATAGTGAAGCAAGTCGAAATTTGAGTTTTATTTTTTTCTATTTATGTGGCCATATAAAATAATTATAGTTAAATTTAATGAATGATTTTTAATGAATTTAATGAATGACAAAGAAATGTCAAAATTATAATAGCAATACCTTAATTAATTCTATACATCAAAATTATATAGAAATTTTACGCTTTCTTACAATAAACGTTAATGTTGACTATTTCGACTTCATTAACTAGTCTTGCCGACCGAGATCAATATATGTCTGAGTTTTACAGTAACTTGCAGTTTGAAGTTGATGAGATCAAGATTTTATCTCTTTTTTATTTTTTATTTTTCCTTGACATTTCGTAAAATGAAGACCACACTCTAAGTTACAGGTAATAAATTTATTTCGAAGAAAACGAGATTAAAAATGATTTAATGGTATTTGATTCGATTGCCATCATATAATTTTCTAGGTTAGATATATTGACTGCTAGAAAGTCAATCAATGAGTCATCATTATTGATTAATTGCAAGATTTCTAGATTACTTCTGGTGATACTTTATTAATCTATTTCTTACTCAATCGTATCAAGCAGGTTCTTACAAGCATCGTCGAGACTCCTACCAAGAGCATCGTCGAGATACCATGTCTTGAAACTCTCTATGGCCAAAGATAGGCCGGGTAGGTTTCGTAACTGTAAGTTGGAAAAGGCAAGATGGTTATGTGCTCTTAAAATCCGAGGAATCCCGTGAATGGTAATACAGATTCTACGGAAATCTGTTCGAGCCTAAACGAGTCCTGCCATATGAGATAACACGTCCTCTGACTGTGTCATCATGTATCTTTCTCCATCTCTGTTATTTGTGTGATTAGTATTTAATGTTATATGCATTTTAAGCAACGTGTATATCCTAACGCGTTTCCACCATTCCGTCAACCAAATATCAATAAGTTTTAATTTAACAATTAATTGAACCTTACAAGGTCCAGAATACCTTTTCCTGCTCATTCAATGTATTAATATTATTAACAATTTTGTCTATTTATTTATTAATCTATAACTTTTATTTTAAATTCAAATTTATACCTATCTTTTACATAGCACATATTTAGTTGTTTTCTTCCTTTTTTCTGGAGATCTTGATATAGACCTTCCGTAGCTTCAAAACTTGTTTGAGCATTCTTGCGTAACTAATTTCCTTTTGATTTGAATAAATCTGATGAAATGGGGTAAATAATATAGTGAACCATTTCCAAAGATGTGGATATCGAATCATACAATAGGGTAAACCTTACAGTTATTGGCATCCTTAACTAAATTTCAGTAGTGACATTACAAAAAATACTTCTTATGAAGGGATCTAATTGAAACTTCCTTTAACTCCTCTTTATCTATCCTCATAAAGACTCAAGAGATTTTTTTGGGTCAAAAGTTCAATAGTTTTACAATATGGCAATATTTATTGTTGAAAGTGGCAAATCAAGTGATTGGCACCCTGGGGATTTAATTGTGAAATCTTCCCTATGGTTAGTTTGTTAAAGTCTTACTTCATAGATGACTTAGAGGACCCTTCAAACATTAGACTCATGTATATCTTGTAATAAAATTAGGACTTGTTTACCTATTTCTTTAAGTTAAAGTTGGGGTGCCAATATCTGTACTAAATGCCAATAACTGTATGGTTTATCCTTTCTGTTATTGAGTCTAAATATATCTGTAGAACGATTTCGGTGCTTATGAACTGAATTGTTAATATTCTTTACCTGTGATAAAAAAAAAAAAAAATGTTGTTTTTAACCTACATAAAATTTATGCTTACAGATAAAAGATGGTATACATATGCATTGTAATTTAGATACTGCATTAGTACTGTTACCTACACAAGAATTATATTTACTTCATTTATATCGAGGTTAATCGAATATGCAACGTTTTGTGAAGACATAATGTGTATTGTATATTGCACATATTATATGAATTATAAACACACATATTTTATAACATACATTATATGCAATTTATAAAATGTAAGATAAGCGGGAAATATGTGCGGAAATAGCGACGGTTATATGCAGCAATCATCGATCCATTGATCGGATTCGCATATCAAGGTCGCATTGCCATTCGCTTTAAGCTCGTCAGGAAAGTCGATTGAATTTGAATCTTTAAAACGAAACCTCCATTAGTTTGTAATATTATTATGCTCAAAAAGATCATTGAAATATTTTGGATAACAAGATATGATATCAAAAATATTTGTTGTTATTTATTTTTCTAAGAAATATATTAATGAAAGGAGCTTATCACTTCATACTTAACAACACACCAACTTCAATGCCTCAAAAAACCTGTTTTTTCTCCAACTTCAAAATTTTTAAAGTAGAATAAAATGTGGTCAGAATGGATAAGAAACATTTTTTTCATTTGGTCGGTTTTGATAATAACTGACTATATTTTTCTGTTTGGGGAAGAACAATTGGTCTTTTCTACATTGATGCTGTCAGTTACTTTTTAAACAGCTACTTTTTATCAACAAACGATTACTTTAAAAGTAATCGCTTTAATTAACATATGACGATGTAAACAAGAATACAGGTTAATGAAATATTTATTTTAAATCAGTACGAAAACAATGAAAAAAAAAAATATCAAGCTAAACTCATGGGCGGATCCAGCCGATCACAAAGGGGGGGGTGCAGTCCTAAAGGGGGGGGCTGCAGCCCCACAGCTCTTCATTTGGATCTGCTAATCAGCTTTTTTACCTCTATGTCCCTTTCCCACAATTAAAATTGTACTTGTTCTGCACATTTTTTTTTTTTATTGGTCCTCCCCTTCCTTGTAGGCTATACGGGGTTTCCCGGGCCAGGGGAGAGGGTGGGGGATTGATGCCGAGTATTATTAAATTTCCCCTGGCTCCGGGTTTTTGAACTTGCCATCTTTCGGTTCTCAATCATACGTTGACATTATTTGTTCTTTAACTTGCTTCCTTACATTAAGGAAAGTCGAATTCTATCTTTAAATGACGAAAAGTTTTCCAAAGGGAGGGGCTGCAGCCCCCACAGCCCCCCCCCTGGATCCGCCAATGGCTAAACTGTAAAATAAGCAGCAATGTCTTGAAATATTTGATGAAATAAATTTTTGTCTCCATTAAAACTCGCACAAATAAGAATCTAACAGATCTCTCCTTATGCCACACTCTTTTCTATTTCTCATAATTTGAGAATAAATAGTGTCCGACCGAAACCAAAACATTAGCCGAAACCGAAACCGAAACCAAATTTCGGCCACAGACCTAGTTTCGGGCCGAAACCGAAACCGAAACCGAAACTTATTCACGTGTCTATATATAATACGTATAAGTGTGTAATATGTCTAGTTTAGCAATAATATCAATGAAAGCTTATAAAATAACTGTAATTCAACTCAATTATTCATTTAATAAGTGAGCTGGTATAAATGAGAGGTAAAACAGGTGTATTAGTTAAGTTATGGGATCCAATCCCGGCCCCCTTCTTCCTAGTACGGATGTTAGACCGTACCCCCTTAACTAGTACAGTCTTAAAAGTTGAAATAATCTTGAAATAACAGGCTGATACTAATAAAAATTCATTTTATTTTGTATAAATAATAAATAATATAAAAAATATTTCCATAATAAAGCCGATAGAATACAAAATGACCCCCTGTTAAATACGCAAAGCTGCATGTTAGAAGCTATTTAATCTACTGAGTCAGTTTTGGTTTCAAATGTTGTTGGATTTAATCTAATTTGAAAATTTATAGAATAGTTTTTGGTCGAAAATGTGCCTCTTCATGGTAAAAATTGAGACAGGTTTTTGGGATGTTATTGGTGAACCGCTGGGGGAAAGGGGGCTGTCAATTTTTAATTGAATCTCTGTACATGTCCACTAATTTAAGTTTAAGTAGTTAGGATAAATATTCTTATTTATGCTAATCTTTCCTTTTTAAAAATCAAATTTCATTATTAATGAGGAGATGATTAAAAGTTTCTTAACGCTCAAGGTAATGAATAAATACTATTCGTTACACCTAGCGTAAAGAATTCTGTATTAAAAGCATGCTTTCATTACATGTTAAGACTTCATATGATTTACGAGGACATTTCTGTTCGTCACTCTCAAATTTTTGTCTCCACACCCAACTTTCTTTGTTTTTGATCAAGTAAAGATACCAAAAGAATGAAAAAAATCTATGTTCTACCGAAATACAATACAAGTGCAATTAACTAAAATGACAGATACTTCCCACTATTAAATTCAAGGGTGTTAAATGCCATGAAAGAGATCGAGCTTACAAGCTGAAATCGTGTAGTCTTATCCTTCTATATTGGAGATATCAGGCACAGGAGCTAGTTTCGGCCTGGCCGAAGATTCGGCCAATTTTTGGCCGAAACCGAATCTGCGGCCGAAACCAGATTTTTCGGCCGAAACCGAAACTGCGGCCGTAACCAGATTTTTCGGCCGAAACAGAAACCGAAACTTCGGTCGGTCACTAAGAATAAACCTTTTGAGTTAGTTAGTTATTTGGATTTAGGGGCGTAAAACCTATTGGTTATCAACGCCGTTAAGTATCTTATATGTAGGTACTTATTTTTTATTTTTTTATTTTTTTTTTTTTTAAATCTTTGTTAAGAGATCGAATCACATAATTAGGATTTTCGGCAAATAAAAAACAAGACAACAAAATATTTAAATTAGGACTATTTTGTGATATTTAGGAAGTCGGGAAAAAAAAAAGAAAAAAAAAAAAAAAATTAAAAAAAAAAAAAAAAAAAAAAAAAATTATAAATATATAAATAAATAAAAAGAGTATATATATAGATATAGAGCAAGAATGTATTAGATATATTTAAAAAAACCTTCTTGTGACAGAAAGGAGAATATATTCACTAAATTTCCATCATCGCCCAAGGCTGTCGATATGTTTGCTGGTATGTTCTTTTTATTTAATATTCGACTGTAGAAACTACAACCCTGGAAGATATGCTCTACAGTTAGCCTCTCATCGCACTTTTGACATATTGGCGGAGTTCCTTTGGTTATCAGGTGTAGGTGGGTGAGCCTCGTATGACCTATCCTGAGCCGCGCGAGGACCACCTCCTCTCTGCGGCTGCTGCGGTGTGAGCTGCTCCATGCTTCGACCTTCTTCTTTATAGCCTTCAATTTGCTCGGGGGGCTGTTGTCCCAAAAGGTTTGCCAATCCTGTGATATCGCTTCTTTCAATGGTCGCGCTAATTCGGAAGCTGTTAAGAAGGCTTTACCGCGTCCTGGAAGTGTAAGAGCTTCTTTCGCTGCCTTATCAGCCATTTCATTTCCCCTAATGCCTACATGGCTGGGAGACCAGATGAAATGTAACGATTTTCCGGCATTGTATAATTCTTTTAAAATTCCTAATATACTGTGAATTCCGGGATGATGTGGGTACATGTTATTCATGGCTTTTAGGGTGCTCAAGGAGTCTGATACTACCACCGCATTAAGAAATGGTGACTTCGTAACGTATCGTAGAGCCATTGCGATAGCATTTATCTCAGCTGTGAATATGGAGCAAAGGTGTTGCAGCTTGCATTTGTAGGTAGCATCACGGTTGACAAATGCAGAAGCCGTTGATGAATCTGTCTTCGACCCATCGGTGAAGATCAGATAATGTTCAGGAAGAGCAAGAATTATTTTGTCGAAAAGTGCTTTATATTCTGCTTTTACCGTTTTTTCTTTACTAAGTTTGGAGAGTTGAAGATTTAATTTCGGTTGTATAAAAGTCCAAGGAGGCGTATCATTTTTTATTATGGTCAAATTGATCAATTTTAGTTTATTTACGGCAGAAGCCATTCTTACTGATAATGGGAGTGTTGCTTTTCTTTTTTGTTGAAAACTTGAACAGAATTTAGGTTGAAAGACGTATTTGTGGGCAGGGTTTGTTGTTTGCGGGTACAATTTTGTGATGTAATTAATGGCTAGTTTTTGTCTTCGAAATGAAAGAGGTGGTAGGCCGGATTCTACGCAAAGACTCAGAGTTGGACTCGTTCTAAAGGCACCAGTAGCGATGCGTATTCCTTGTGGTGCACTGTATCGAGCTCGGCTAGTGTACTTCTGCAAGCGGAAGCATAAACAAAACAGCCATAATCGATTTTGGAAACTATTAGAGCTTGATATATTTTTAGCATTGTAGCCCTGTCCGCTCCCCAAGTAGTTCCACTAAGTACTTTCAGAATCTTTAATTTGTTTGTACATCTTTCTTTTAGTGACTTTATGTGAGCTCCCCAGGTAAGTCGTCTATCAAACATCAGTCCCAGGAATTTGCAGACGTTTACGTATGGTAGCTTCTGATCTCCTAAAACAAGTTCTGGTGACGGTGGTGTCTTTCGTTTTCTGCTGAAATGGACACATTTTGTTTTTTCTGGAGAGAATCGCAGTCCAGCAATCTATACGGTCGAGTGCATCTTGAAGCTTCGTCTTAATTGATAGGATGTCCTTTGCTCTATAAAGGATTGCAAGGTCGTCGACAAAGAGCATAGCTTTAACTCCTCGTGGAAGATTCAATCCTAAATCACTTATGGCCAAAGCGAACAGTGTTGTACTTCGCACACATCCTTGTGGCACTCCACTCATCTGCTTGCAGTGCTTGGACAACAATGTTCCAATGCGGACACGAAAAGAACGCCGAGAAAGAAATTGTTGGATAAATTTCGGAAGAGGGCCTCTAAATCCTAATGAAAGGAGATTCCTCAAAATGGAGATTTTATTCGTCTTGTCGAAGGCTTTCTGCATATCGAAATATACAGCAACAGCCTGCTCTTCTTGGATAAATGCATATTGCAATTCAGCTTCCATTTGAACTAGGTGATCAGTAGTCGACCTTCCTTTACGGAACCCACATTGGAAGTTTTGTAAACTTTGGTGCTTTTCGAGTATCCACATGAGCCTCTTGTTCACCATTCTCTCCATGATTTTGCAAAGGCAACTGGTAAGAAAAATCGGTCTGTAGCTGGATGGATGGCGCTTATCTTGACCTGCTTTTAAAATCGGGATCACAATGGACTGATTCCAGTCACTTGGAAAGATTCCTGTTGTCCAAATATGGTTATAAAAGTCCAATAGCCAAACTAATGTAGTCTCCGGGAGGTGTTGTATCATAGCATAATGTATATTGTCTGGCCCAGGGGAAGATCCTTTGACGCCTTTCAGTATAGAGTGCAACTCCCAAATAGAGAAGGGGGCGTTGTACTCTTGATATGGTTCACTGGTGGAGAAGTCTATTTGTTCATAAGCAGAGGCATGTGTAGGGGTTTCAGTATATATTTCCGAATAGTATTCAGCAAAGGTTCTACTTACTATAGCTGGATCGTCACTCAGTTTCCCTTCACAAATCAGAGTATATCTGCAAGCAGAGCTGGTTCCTCTTATTTTTCTTATTCTGTCCCAGACAATCTTGCTCGGGGTCGAAGAATTGATTGACCCAATAAACGATTTCCAGGATTCCTTTTTTTTATCATTAATAATTCTTCTGCATATGGCTCTCTGCTTTTTATATTCTATATGATTCTCCAAATTCATGTTTTTTCTAAATTTTCTAAAGGTCTTTCTTCGATTTTGAATAGCTTTCTTGCAATCGCTGTCGAACCAGGGAACGGGTGGCTTTTTAAAAAGGCCTTTGGTTTTAGGGATTGAAGCCTCTGCTGCTGTCAGTATAGCATCAGTTATAGCTTTGCACCCGTCATCAATAGTTAGACTATTTGGATGTTTTTGAGGCGGGCGAGCTATAGAGGTGAATAGAGGCCAGTCTGCTTCATCTAACTTCCACCGAGGTACCCTTTCGTTATTGCTATTAGCATTTATGAATTTTAATCGGATAGGGAAATGGTCGCTGCCATAGGGCTCAGGGAGGACGGTCCATTCTAAATTATGAAATAGGGAACTGCTGCACATAGCTAGATCTATAGACGAAAACGTCCCGAAAGATGAGCTTATAAATGTCGGTTCACCAGAATTCAGTAGTAAAAGATCACCTAAGTCCAAGAAATTTTCTATAATTCGACCTCTTGAATTTGTATCACGGGAGCCCCATAATGCATTGTGGCCATTAAAATCTCCGGTGTACAGAACTGGTTTCGTCAATTGCCTGTGAATATGTAGAAGGTGTTCAGTTTCTATGGTGTTATCTTGAGGAAGGTAAATATTGCATATTGTGAAAGTGACGTTGAAGTGTACTTGAATGGCTATTGCTTGAAGCGGAGTGTCTATGTCTATTTGATGGGAATAAATGGAATTTTTCACAGCTATGGATACTCCTCTACACGCTCGGTCATAGTTATCAGTACAATCTGTCCTGTATACGTCGAAGCCTTTAAGGGTAAATTGATCTGAATGCTTTAGATGAGTTTCTTGGAGGCATATGCAAAAAGGTTCTTCATCTTGAATCAATAGCTTTAAGTCATTGAAATGGCTTTTAATACCGTTGCAGTTCCATTGGACAAGAGTCATGATTTAAGTATGGAATAAGTTGAAAAATATTTGAGTAGCAAAGATGCATTGAAGATGAAGAAAAAAAAAAAAAAAAAAAAAAAAAAAAAAAAAAAAAAAAAAAAAAAATATATATATATATATATATATATATATATATATATATATACACATATACACACACACATACATACACATATATATACATATACATATATACATACATACATATACATATGTATATATATACACATATACACATATATACACATACACACACACACATACATATATATACATACATACATTCATATACAAAAAGGACCAAAATTTTCGATTTAGAATTATATTTATTAATGAAATTATTATTAGAACCCTTTAAAACCATAATCATTAATGAGTTATTTGTTTTGTTTTTTTTTATTTGCCTTATTTTTTGGTCTTTGGTTTTTATTTTTATTTAATTCTAATTTTTCTACGTCCATCTGCTCAGAGCTCCCTGGCAACTGAACGGGTGGAGCTGAAAGATCGGAATCGGGTTCCGAATCGCTCTCAGACGTAGCTACGGGGGAGCGAGGCCTGGGAGCGGGGCTAGCGACAGAGCTAGCGGAGGGCTGTGGAGAGGGGATGGGAGGGGGGTGGGTGGTGATGGGAGGGGGGAGGGTCGGCCCAGAGCCGGCCGCAGCGGTCTGTTCCTGGCGTTTGTTTGGTTGCCTATAGCAACTGGGTCCTGAAAAGGTAAACAAAACATTTGCCTGTACGGCGGCGTCCTTTTTCTCAACAAGTTTTGGTTTTACAATATCTGCAAACGATCTTGTAAATAATGTGGGGTTTTTCTCCCTATAAATTCTTTTTGCTTCATTAAAAGGAACTTTATTATTAAATTGTATTGCTTTTATTTCTTTTTGGGCAACAAATATAGGACATTTGCGGTCTAACGCATGATGATTTTCTTTACAATTAATGCACTTTTGTGGCTTATTACAAATATTGTTGTCGCTATGTTTTTCTTCACCACAGTTAGCACAAATTGCATGTTTTTTACATTTAATGGTAGGGTGAGCGAAGCCTAAACAATTATAACACCTCATGGGGTTAGGTGTATAAGGTTGAACCCTTAGTATTTGATAACCTATTTGCATTGTGTCAGGCAGTTTTGGTATCGGAAAGGTTACAATATAGGTGTGGGTGTACTTTTCGACTCCGTTTATTTTAATTTTTATTCGATTAATGTCAATGATTGTATCTTTTAGTTCACTTTTAATTTCCTCGGTCTCAACAAATTGAAGGTCATAACACCTGATTACACCCTTACTGTAATTTAATGATTTATGTGGGCTAACCTCGACTTGAAATTGTCCCCCAAAGTCTTTACAATTTAATAGTGTATCAGTTTGTCTGTTGGTTGCAGTTTCCACTAATAACGTCCCGTCCCTTAATTTTTTTATGTTTTTTACTACACCAACCAAGTTAGTAATAAATTTTTGAATAAAAGATGGTGATACTTTTTTGAAATCATCATCTCCTATTCTCTTTATAATTAAGTACTTTGGGCTATTGCTAGCCTTAAATGATATATTTAATGGATCTAATTCATTTTGTAAATGCCCTCTCTTCCTAACTTTTGCCGTAGGTGGATCGCACATGGTCAACTTAACCTTATCTTAATTACTAATATTTAATTTATACCCTAAATAATACCCTAAATACCTTAAACTCTACCTTACCAATTAGCAAAATGATTTTCGATCTACATAAATACTAAATTACAATAAGAAAAAACTTAAAACTAGAACTTATCGGTTTGAAGTCACAGAGCATATCAAGCACAACGTAACACTTAGGCTTCCAAACACCATATGTAAAAACCTTTTGAAGTTGTGCAACTTCTCATATTGCCAACCCACTTTTTTTCTTTAAAGTTCAATTTCAAGTACTTTAAACGAAATGCGCCCTAGATCACAGTTTTTAAATTTAGGGGACACCTTTATCTTGAAAAAAATGTAATACATTTTCTTTTTCTTTACACAACAAAATTAATTCAATTAAATTCAATTCTGTATCTATTTTACACAGGGAATAACCTCTTTAGTAGAGCCATATGGATTGATTTATTTTTTAAAAAAAGAATGATTAACTGTTTAAAGTAATCATTTGAAAATAAAAAGTAACTGGCAGCCTAAATGTAGAAAAGACCCGAAAAAAATATAAAATATTAAAAGTATAAACGGTACTTTTTGAATTATGATTTTGTATGATGTTGCTAGGATTGAGTCAAAATTTGATGACGTTGCAAGCATAAAATATTCTTTTAGCGAAGTCAGCACATTGATAACTAAAAATAGCCGATTAGCAGTTGAAAAGAGTAACGATTTGGTTCTGTGTTTTTTTCGTTTTTAATGTACTATTATTTTCTTTTTTTATTTGGCTTTAAAATTTTATCAAAATCCTATTCAGATTCAACAGATTTATTTTCTCAGTACTTTCTTCTTTTATATGAGAGGATCCAAGAAGACGAGCGACGCACCAAGGTGAAAAATTTCGATTTGATGGCGCAACTTCTGTACAGTAAAAGCAAAACTGTTGAACTTACCGAATAGACTATCATGAAGGCCTAAAACTAGCGCTGAAACTTCGATTGCTAGAAGTAGTTGAAATAGTTATCACACAGAATTAAATAACAACACATTTTCTTGTCTTTGCACATTCTTAATAAATAAAAGATTCTAAACCCTTTCTTCCAGTTAACAAACATTACGTTAAGGTCCATTTGGAAATATTGGGGCTAATTAAGGTAAGACTACGAAATTTCTTTCGTAGGTAATATTTAAAAAAAAAAAAAAGGAGAAAGTAATCAGCGTATTTTTTGTTTCCAAACATCACAAACTTCAGTAAAATAACTTAATGCATGATTTTGAACTGTTTAAGATACCAGAACATCTACAACTCCACGATTTATACAATATTTTCATTAAATCCTATAAAAAATATTTGCTTTTGTTTCTAATCAATTAAGCATATTTATGTTTGTTAATTAATAATATATCAAATTAAAATCCATGGTTATACTGTCGCTTTAAAAATTATGCTATTTTCTCAAAGTTTGCCGATAATTTTCCTCAGCACTAAAAATTAAATGACTCTTTTATATTCTTTTTTCCTAGTCGACAAATCATCAATCACTTCAAGGGAAAAAAATCATTATTTTATTTTATTTAAAGAAAAACATTAGAAATGGACTTTGCTTATAAAAACAATTTTTAAATGATTTGTCATTCATTAGACATGATTGAAAGATAGTTAACTTATTCTTGCGCCATAAAGCAACCATTGAAAATGTAATGTAACAATATAATATTTTTCAGAAATATCAGAAAACATTTATTGGCTGTACAGTAGTACTTAAATGATTTCATCATGAAATTTGGTACAGATAGTCTTGAATGTTTATGATGAAGCTTATTATTGTCTAATCAGTTCAATATTTTCCTCACTGCTATTTTAGTCATGTTTGCTTATAGTTGTTTTTTTGGCATGTACAAACTGTTGCGCAACATGAGAATCATTCGTTCGATCCCAACCGGTTCATATACAGGATATATTAATCGATTCTGTAGAACTCAGTTCTTTGCAGGTTTCCTATTTAACCTCAAGGATTACCAGTAGGTAGTTAAGAATATTATACCTGTTTACTAAAAGATAATAAGGTGGCAGATATGTGATGTCGGAAGTCTTTTACTTTTTTGTTATTTGTAAATGATAATGATATGTCATAACATATGTACATTGTTTACTAGTTACTAAACCTGCAATTACGTTCCTTTTTTTTTTTATTTATTTTTTTTTTTTTTTGTTATATCTTATTCATATCAAGTCTTTGTTGTGTACGCTAATATGAAACAAAAATAAAATTTTAAGAAGATTTTATTACACTAATATTTGAGGATAAATAAAATTTATGAAGCTTCAATATTGTTGCTTCATATGAGTAGTTATCAAACTCTTACCTGTGATGTTTGAATTTTGGTTTCCTGCTTTGAGAAACTACATATTTTTTTTGGCGTCACATCCCATTAGGAATAATCGGCAGTTAAAAAAAAAAAAAAAAGATTGAAAACGATTTTGTAGGACTCTTTCCATTAATGCATCGAATCACTCCGGTTATAAAACGGTATTATTAACGAGTAAAAGGGTACTAAAGTTGGATTTATCGTTAGGGTGAATTCAACATTTCTTTTATTATTTTGTCATTTGTACGGTAGATTTAATCTCTTATCAAGATATTTTCTTCTGGAGCTTTTTTTTTTTTTTCGTACAGAATTTTTAACGAACCTACACATGATTCATTGATATGAATCAAGACCTGAATGGAATATTTAAAATTAAAAATTATAAAAGAGGAAAAAAAAAAAAGAGAAAAATGCATTAGCTACTAGATAAAAACTGAGTGAGAACACTTTACTTCAAAGGTCTATAACCTGTGGGGTATTGGTTAGCAAAACCAACTATTAAACCTATGGTCGTGGGTTCGTAGCCAAGCACTAGAATTTTTAAAGGATTAAAAATTCCTTGGTTTTTCTTTCCTTCGGAGGGGACTTTAAATGACTTTCCCGAGCCTTAACGATGACAGGTATTCGATTAGCAATAGTAGCATTAAGTAAGTAACAACATAAACACTTCATTCATTCATTGTACTAGATTATTTTTAAAACCACATTTTAAAATCGAATTTAACAAATGCTTACAACAAAACCATATACTTTTGCTTATTGCATTGAAAAGCGTTTACTACTTTTTGTTGGAATATTATATAACAGTTTTTGTATGTGTTCCAGATTGTACGAGAATCTTCTTAGATGTTCGAGAAAGTTCTAGAATGTTCGATTTCAGAATAAATATAAGAAGCTATGGACTGGAGATTAGACTTGCAAGCACATGGTTACTTTTATATTACTGTAGTGTTACAAGTATTTACTTTTAGTAACATTTGTTAATAGTTTTTATTTTTTGTCTGACAATGTGAATTATTATTTTCTCCTAATAAAAATTATACAATTCCACATAAATATTAAACTTCCCCCCCCCCTTTTTTTTTTTTTTTTTTGTAACATTATTTCATTTCCTTTTTATCACTTTTGTTAGACATTTTCTCTTCCATTTCAAATAATGTCAATATTTTTATTGACCAAATGAAATCTTTCCAAACTATAATGTTAACATTATATTGAGTAATGTAATATAATATAATATATAATATAATATAATATAATATATTATATAATATAATATAATATATTATATTAAGTATTAATGTCAAGCAAAAGTGACAAAAAGAAAAAGGGGAAAAATAAATAATAAAAAAATCGTATGGCTGTTAAACATGCAACAACCAGAAAAAAAAAATAGAATGTAAAATATTGGGTGAAAATTTATTTATTTGTTGCATTTTTCTCTATCCTTAAGGGTTATTGGCGTTTTGTTTTTTGAATATTGTATTTCTCTGGACAATCCGATTTTTCTTAAGAACTTTTTGACAAGGGTAAAAGTATATTAAAACTTCACAAACAAATAAAATAGGAAATACAAAACATAAAAAATAAATAACGCCATTCACATATATTTATTCCCCTTCAACATCCTCTTCAACAAATTCACTTACTAATATTATTCCGAGTGAGTCTACTATACATTTTCCGCTATCCTTGCTAAGCCCTTTATATCGACACCAAGATCCTCCAAGAAGATCCATTCAATAATCTATCAAAGCTCCACCGAAATCCTTGTTGAGCTTGGTATAGTTACGCGGGCTTCGAACCAAAGTCCTCTCACAGAGAATGGTCCCTCACCGAACTTCTTGCGGTGAGGACTTTACTTTACTTTAAGAAAATGAATGCTTACTTCATAAATTTCCATTTTTCTTCTTCAACTTAAAATAAAGGATAAATTATGAATATTTTTATGTATGGGCAAACAAATGGAATATAGGGGTCACCTGAGGTGTAGCTGTTAGCATAGAAACTTAGAATACCAAAGATCGCGGGTTCGCGTCCCGAGGTGGCCCTAGGATTTTTTAATTGGAGTAAAAAATCCTTGTCTATGCCGTCCCATGGATAGGACGTAAAATGGAGGTCCCGTGCCTGTACGATGTCAGGTAATCGTTAAAGATCCCAATCCTAATTATAACTGGATAGGTAAAATTTAGGACTCATCCTGTAGCATCGTCTGATTAGCCTTAGTGGCATATTAAAACAAACATACAACAACAAATGGAATATCAACAATATTCAACACCAAAAATATTCTTTATGATTATTGATGACGTTCTCGAAAATTGTATTTTATATGTTTGCAATAATATTCCACTCTCGTCATTGTTTTCGCACTAGTTTTAATATACAAAAATTATTCCATTTTTTGTACATTGTTAATGGTATTATAAAGTTAAACAGTTTTTTCTGAACGTACTGTGAGATGTGAAGTTACTTTGCTGTTTTACTGTCATCTAGGCAATTATAATTCTTCAGGCACTGCTGCTTTTCAGTAGCCCATATGTAGTGTTTCTGATACTTAAATAATTCTGCACTAATTCAATAGAGTTATTTGGTGCGAGGCTTTGTTTCCATAATTTGATTGAAATCTCACATTTACTAGTAGTGTATATTTTCAATTGGCATAGTTGTGAATTTCAATAAAAATTATTTTAAAACAATAAAATCCGTAGGTATCTTTAAAGTTTGAAAGCTAAATATAATATTGGGCATGTTTCCCTTCTTGAGTTGAACATTCGCCTTTCCGGACCGCCTTATCGAAGTTCCACCAGACTATCGTGTGCTAATAAAGAAGCTCATCCGATTGGTGCTGACATAACAGGTGACGGGTAGCTAGGTAATGTCGCCAGAGGCAAGCATCACGTTACGACACGCGTACGTGAGCTGTGCCTTTGAGAGAAACTCTTCCAGTGACATTAGTGCCACTTGAGTGACATCATAACTAACTACCTCATGTCTTTATCGTAATATCCGATTCCAAAATGCTTCCATTCCGTTGTAAAACTATGAGGTTCATCTTCATGAATTCAGTTTGTAATGTACAAGTTCATGTGGTAGGTTGATAAATGTTATGTTCTTGTTCCTACACATATCGACTTAAGAGGCGATATGAGCATTCTAAATATTGAAGGAAGCTGCCAAGAGCTCTGACCCTTCTAATTCAAAATAAACTGTGTTTTTTTTTACCGAATAGGCGAAATAGATGAAAAGCAAAGTAAAGGGAAAATAGAACGAAGAGAGGGAAAATATACAATTTAATGAACTTCTCCTGGACAAAGAAAACAACCATGTATGTCTGCAAATAATCTATCGCCAAAGGAATCCGCCGAAATAACGAAGCTAAGAATAGGACACATTTAGCTGCAATAGGACACACTTAACTGCGATAGCACTTAAAATGCACCACACACCTTAGGAAATTTTGCCTGAAATTCCTAAAGGAACGCCAAGATCGCAAAATTACAACTTCGTTATCCTATAAAGTAAGCAGCAAAATCGAAAACTATAAATTACATGAAAACTATTAAATTAATGTACCATATTTATGAATATCAGTCGTCTCTCATGGTCTTAGCATTCGGAGCGAGGTACAGTAAACTAAAAAAGAAAATCACGATATGAGTAAATTCCTATTCTTATTTATAAATACAATAATTGAAGTTAAGGTCTTAGAATGTGTTTATATACCTAATTTGTTGGTCACAACTACTGATTTAAGAATTATTGTCAGTAAAAGTGACGTAAAATAACAACAAATTAAAAAAAAAAAATGAAGGGACATTATTGAGTTTGTTTTTCATAATTATAGTTGTAAAATGAGAAATTTCAGAAGATATTTTAAGATTTTATGTTTAGCCACTAAATTGCAGTCTTGTTTTCCACAGCAATGCCTTACTTGTCGATCTACATTTGAAAAATTATATATAGAATTTTTTATATAGTTTAAGACCTTAGCCTTACAGATTATGTATTTGAAATTAATTACCTACATCCTGAACTCATTTCTTTTATTAATATGCTACTGATTTTTAATCAATTTGATTATTTAACATTGCAGTTATATTGTATTTATTGCAAGGTATGGTATATTTTTATATCTTTTATCAATATAATTATATTCTATATGTTTCAAATTCAAATTCTATCGACAATATATCCCCCATCTTCAATTGTCTATCTAACGTCTTACTATCTAAATGCTGTCTCATAAGCGGTTAAAATCACAGCGCAATAACATACACCTTGCAAAGAATGTGACTACTCAGAGATTTCATTATCTGAAACAAATATATTTGTTTATAGCTTATTTGATACTGTTTTTTTTTTTGCTAACCGCACATGATATGATTTTTTGTTCTGAAAAAAATGTTTTCCACTCATCAAATTTGGTCGAGATTAGATAACGCCTGTTGTCGAAATGAATAAACTGATATTGGCGTGGTTTATTTTTCCGATAGGAGGGGGGGGGATAGCTAAAACTGGGCTAATATTGAATCTAAGAATTTTATTTTCGAAAAAAAAATTGTTTTGTGGGTAATAGAAGAACGAGAAGAAACAGCGTTTTATGTAAACTAGTTGAAATGGAAATATCCATTCAAAATCTAATGTCATGGCTAACATTGACGATCTCGTTTGGGAATTAAGATATTATATAAATTCGCTTTAAAATATTATGTTGCGTTATTAAATAAAAATGAGTTATTTGGCATAAATAAAAAGAAGCAATGCTACTAATATAATTGTATATAAAAAAATTTCCGAAGACATTAATAGATAATAGAAATTTTAGTCGTCTCACCGATTAATATTTTGCTATCACCATGTTTTCTCCTCGGAAAATAATAAAATTGTGGCAAATACAATTATCATAATAACAGATTTGCTAAAGATGAATAAAATTACTGACTAAATAAATACATTGATGATAATTTGAGATGAAATTTCGCTAGTATGAATAGCCAATAACATTTGA
The DNA here is from genome assembly GCA_911387785.2 of Aelia acuminata. Taxonomy (NCBI): domain Eukaryota; kingdom Metazoa; phylum Arthropoda; class Insecta; order Hemiptera; family Pentatomidae; genus Aelia; species Aelia acuminata. The sequence continues at coordinate 184,894,928 of OU426978.1, read as the reverse complement.
TTCTTTGATAAGTGCTATAGTTTAGTACGATATAAGAGTATATAAATATGTCTCCATATTTATTTAGTTGATTTAATACGTTAATCTCAAGAGAGTGGAAAATTTGCTACTGTTGAGTGGATTATGATTGAATATTTTAGAAGAGAGAAAAATACTTAAAATGTTAAAATATTTGTTATTACTTGCTTTATATTCTTCAATTCTTAAGAACTATATTTATTTTAATTTAGGATTAAATTTAAAAATAATTAGTATTGAATAAAAAGAAGAAAACAAACAAGGTTCTTATTTTCTTATTAATGTGTTTAGGTTCATTTACTTCAACTCGTGTATGGAAATATAATTAAGAATCCTGTTTAACATTCTTTCATTATCGCACAAGTGTTCTGCTGAAATAGAGCCATGAACAATCTTATATTTGTAATTATTATTAAAAAAAAATGATTAATTACATAAATAAATATAGCAACTATTTATTAATTAACAAATAGCATACTTATTTAAATAATAATAATATTACCGTTACTTATTTATTAATTTAATATTTTATTTATGTTTTAATAATAGTTTAAACGAGATTGCAAGTATGACCAAGAATATTGTTTTTCCTATAGGCATTCTGGCTGGAATTAATCTGGCTCATAGTCATTATTACGAGAATGGTTTGTTATTTATCAATTAAAATAGTTGGGTTAATATAAATAAATATATATTTTGATACTCAGCATAAGATTAGTAGGTTTATAACATAAATAGACTAGCAATATAGGGGGATCCCTCAGGGCATGGAATTTACTCCATTACTTTACATCATTTAAAATAAAATGTTTTTAACTATTAGAGAAGTTTTTTATTAAAGAAGAAGTTTAATAATTTTTATTAAACCAGTTTATTGTGCGGAGTAGATGGAGTTTTTATTAAAAGAAAATAATAATTTACAATGTATAACAAATAATAAAAACTCTACTTATTAACAACACCACAAAAAGTAACAGCTTGTAATAATATAGTAACACAAAACTAATCAAATACTTGGATGTACCGAGCAAGAGCATGCGAATTCTACTCCATTGCTAATTATATTTTGTTTGAAATCGAACATTCTGGAAGATTCTCATAGAATATAGAGCATGTAATAGAGAAGTTAGATATGTGTCCTGACAAAAAGTTTAGAACTCTTTTCAATGTAATGGAACGAAATCATATGTTTTTTGGGGCATTTTCATATTATAATCATTATAAAAACTTTCCGGCCATGTTAGTGACAGTTTCTCAAAGACAGTACCCCAAGGTGCAATACTATCACCAACATTATTCAATATTTACACTGCTGACATAGTTGGAAAAAACAATGAGAAGGGATCTGTAATGAAATTTAACCCCCTCTCCCCCCGAACTTAATATCAGACTGAACACACTTTATAATCAGCATTCTTCGGCGTTCTCTACTATGCAGTATGGCTAGTGTATACTACTACTACTGGCTTACGTACAAGCTGCTATAAATAAACAAATGACTATGAAAATTTCAGAAAGGTTTTTTAAAAAAAGGATTACAGAAAAATCAAAATGCTGATAACGTTCACTATACATTTCATTAAAAGAAAGATTCAATAAGAAAAATCAAAATGTCACGAATCTTTAAAAATTTTACTACCGCAGGTTTTAACTCCCTATCGTCACCACAAGCTACTCGGCGTTGGAAAATTACAGTATTATTTAACCCGTAACCTGTAAAGTGGGGTCCTAGGAGCCCCAGCCCGTTTTGTTTATTCTTTAATTCCCATTGGGGGTGCTATGAGGAGCTGTTGTTCACAGTACTTTTCAGGCAGTAGCTTCTGAGCTGTTGATAGAAGTGGTAGTTCTGTGGTAAGAGATTTATGAGTTTTATTCAACTATTAGTATAGAATGGGGTCCGTGTGACCCCACCATACCGTTAGCAAAACTTTTTTATTATAAATAATTGATTTTGATTCAGTCAAAAATGGCATATTCACAGCGACAGTCAATGAATGTTAACGATGCCAATTTTCTGCAATGGCTGGAAGATGCTTTGAGCGATTCTGGACGTGACCAGGACTTTGATCCAGATTTAGAAAGTGACCATGATTGGAATTCGGAGTTAGATTATGGGACCGATTACAATCAGGAATATGAAGCCGAATCAGCTGTACCTGGTAATATGTGGTAAAGAATAAGATGTGGGAAGTGCCCAAGGAGCAGGGATAAAAAACCAAAGGTTTACTGTGCTCATTGCAGTACACCAATATGCACCGATTGTGTCTGTGAAGACTGCCTGTAATAGTGCTTGTGATTAGTATAATTTTTTTTTTTTAAATTATCTTTTTCCACTTTTTTAATGTTCCTTATATAGTAAATGATAGAAATCAATCAGTATTCTTTATGATTTTTCATGTGCTCATGTCTTAATTTTAATGTTTAATATTTTGTAATTTTCATTTTTACAGTTTTGCTTTTTGTTAAATATAATTTTTAATAAAATAAAAATTTACATTTATTGTGTTCTATCCAATGCAGATACCTTTAGGTATGATGTGTGGCTGTAAATAAAATTGTTTTCAATTCAATTGAACATTTCCAGGGAGCATTTTGAACTAACAAATATTGGGGTCCCGGTGACACCACCTTACTGGTTATGTAACAACTTATATGGACAACACCAGTTACGGGTGAAAGACATATATCAGGTAAAGTTATACAGGAAGAGCCCAACCGAATAAATGCACTTAGCCTAACCGAACCAAATTGATTCTATATTAATTCTGTGTTCTACTTGAGCTCAGTTATTTATCTTTTTTTTTTTTTTTTTTTTTTTTTTTTTTTTTTTTTTTTTTTTTTTAATATTTGTATGTATATAATTTTTTTTTATATATAACAACTGTAACAACATATGATTTAGAAGTCCCAGACCTTTTGTTGGATGAACTAACAACAACAACAACAAAAAGTGGAACAAACTGTCATAGCACATGTTTGTGACTACGATATTCGAGTTCCATCCACGCCGTTCCACGAGGCTCTAGACCATTCTTCTTTCGAGTGTAATAATAATAATAATTATAAAAATGTTTTATTTTCTCATTTTTATTTACAAGATTTTTTTTTTTCTCTTTTTTTTCATCAAAACATTTTTTATGGCATTGGTCACTGTGACCGTCAGCCAGAGTTAGTTGCCTTTCATAAAGGCATGATATAATAATATTTTAAATTAATTTAAATAAACATAGGTGTATCTATTCCTATTTAAACAGAAATATATCTCTTTAATATTTGAGTGCACAAAAATAATCCTTAACTTTATAGTAATAATAGTAATCCTAATATACAAATAATGCCTATATATATATACACATATATATATAAAAAATATATATATATATATACACACACACATATATACATACACGCACACACATACATATATTTACAAATAATCCATGACTAACCCTAAAAGGAAGTAAAAATTCACAATATCTTTCGAGTATACATAAGGAGGGATTGACTGGACAGTTAGTTTTGGTCGTGAAGCTCAAGTCACACGATTATTTGCGTGTTACAAAGTGATAATTTTTGTAACCTCGTCGAAAATGTTATTGTTCGTTTGAATAAAAATTGTTAAGCCACAGAAGTGTGATACTTTTGAGTGATTTGTTATTTTTCAGTAGAAAAAGTTGAACTTTACTGGCATATAAATGTAATAAAAGAAACTTTTATCGATATTATAATCATTGTCAACCAATTAACAAGTACTAGCCACCTTTCAAACCCCCCTATGTTACTCCTCCTCCCATTCTTAAGAGCATTTATGGTTAAAAATAAGGAGGGTACAATTGAACGAATCATGAATTGAATTGAGATAATCTAGTGGTTCAGGTATATAAACATAAAAGTTAGAGTCTGTATCATTTTCTCTATATCAGCTTTTTTGAAAATTCATAGATACATAGGAAATCTCTGAGAGTATGTTTACATCCAAAAATTTACAAGTTTTTGGTAGAGAGTCACTATCCAGTTGATTCTATCAATTACCCTCCTTAAGAACTTATTCACTATATTGCTAACGCCATTAGAATTTTTTCGCTATTTATGCTAACCTTACTGCTAGACGAAACGTTTAACCCATATCTGGAAAATGACTTTAATACTCCTGGGCGACTTTAATTAACAATCGCAATTGACATAGTAAGGAAGATAAACGGTTACGTAAGCGATTTGACAAATATCGTCCTAAGAAGGCAATGGAAGCCGAGGCTTGTGCCAGTCAAGGAAGACCAGCATTTAAAACTTAATTCACCAAGCCTACAAGTGGTCTTTTTTTTGCACTCCTGAGTCCATAACAGCTGCCAGAGAATTCGGCCTTGGGAAGAGATGACGTTTCTTGTTAATGGCAAGGCGTGGAGAGTCCAATCCAATTGCTGATCTTCAATTCTTAGAATTATAATTAATTAACGCTGTAGATGAGGATATGTGAATAGATTTTACATTATAGATATTACCAAATTACAATTGTGTGGGAGGCACCTATATAAAGTTGCATGTTTTAATCTAGGTTTTTACACTCAACTGAAAAAAGACTTGTTTCAAACTTAACAGGTCTTCCCTCTGCAACGGGAATAGGATCAATCGAATTGTTAAATTTTACTCAAAAGAAACAATCCTGAAGTCAGGAATGAATGTGTATATGTAAAATTTTATTATAGTTTTCAAAATCAAGAAGAAAAATCTATTCGAATCTCAAAATCATAAACTTTTTTTTCGACTCTTCATTGCCGACGGTAGGAAAGCTTTATTTTCTCAGAATTCAATTTTTTTATTTTTAAATATAGAAGAAAAAATTGGTTCCATGTCCTTCTTTAACCAATTAAACTTATAGAAATTGTACAGGTTAGTATCATCTATATGGTGCCAAATAAAGTTCGCTAAGACCGCTATTAATTAAAAGTGTATATATATATATATATATATATATATATATATATATATATATATATATATATATATATATATGTATATATACATTTTTTCAAAAAATATAATTACTTGTTTGTTTTGTTAATGAGCAAAATGGCTAAGACTGTAAAATCTGCAATTATAGGAAGATTTTTATCTCATTCGCAACACAATAAAAATCATTGATAATATTCCAGTCAGGTATCAGTAATTATCTAAAACGATCTACTGCATATGTAACATATAAGAATTTCGAAACACTTTAAGTTAGTTACACCGACTCGAAACTTATGCTATTAACTCATGTAACATTACTACGTGCTGGAGGAAGTGTTCTACATGTTACTAACGTGTAGAAAGTACTGTTAAAAGTGGAATAAAAGAATAAATGACATATTACCCAATGGTATCGTGAAAAGGTAAATGTCTGATGGTATTTGGTGGATCGGCATCAATTTACCTGAATAAATGTTATGCAATCTACTCGATGTATTCAATGTTCAGCAGTCATTAAAATTGTTTAAAGCAATTTCCTTTAAATATTATTATAATTTTTCTATTAAAAATGATTTAGTATTTATTGCATAAGTACACATATATTTATATATATACAATAAGATATATTTATTACTCCTAAAATCGTCCAGGAGAAAGTATTTATGAAAATGATTCATTAAAATTAAATTCTAATAAAATCTTACGAAGACTTTTCAATGTACTTTATTACACCACAAAATGAAATTATCCATGCCTAATTGATTATTGCTTATGTTTTAGAGTTTCCTTGAAAGCATTACTACTCATCCATTTCATTTCCTTCTCTGATATTTTTTTCAATATTCTTATGAAAAAAAAAATTCAATTATTCATTCAATCATCGTTTCTCTTTACATAACTGCTTTATGATCAATTTGAATCGTGTTACGATTTTTTAAAAAAAATAATGCTTTCCACTAGAACAAGGGCGATAAAATCTTCTTTTCAATGATACCAATATCACGTTTTGGATTTATTGTCCCAAAGAAGGTTTCACCGCGGCAAAAACGACATGTTATAATATAAGAATAGCTATTTTTACAAAAATACTAAAAATTAAATTATATAAGTACGAACTTTTTTTTTGTGACTTTTTTTAAAGGGAGGAAATGTAAATTATTATTAATATTTACTCTTCAATTAAGAATAATTGAAGAGCAGAAAGAACTCTTGAGAGATTCTGATATTTTTAATGAATTTTTCATTTCCGTTATTTTTCTCATTGGAGTACAAGTTTGAGATATGAGCTCTTTTTTATTTTATTGATAGAACTGATGTGGATATTGGTGACTGAAACCCACAATTTATACCATTGTAGACGATAACTGCATTCGTGCACGAACCTGATTTTCTCCATTCAAAACCATATTTGTGCTCAAAAATGGAAAATAAATATAAATGACAAGAAATTACCCTTCGAAAGTCTTAGTTTCCGCCTGTTACAGGAGGACAGAAAAACAGATACTTTAAATATTTACATTGGGTATCGCGGACTACACACTTAGAAAAACACACAATTTAAAGAAAATAAAACAAAAAACAAAAAACGAGAACTGACCAGAAGATAATAACATCTCATATCTCCATCATTCAACTAATGAGCTAAATCGAGCTAAATCGGCTAATTCACTCCATAATACTGAGACTTATTTTGACATACCGATCAGAACGTGTCGTTTCCATATAATTTTCCTAAAAACATATAAAATAACAAAATGAAAATAAAGTAACACCAATTTAAAAATGTGGATTTAAATAATTTAATTGGCCTAACGAAATTAGTAACAACGTTACAAAGCAGTAGCTGGTATAACAGTATAAAAGTAAAAATAACTGGATGCTTCGCTGTTCAACGTAAGAGAAAGACGTTATTCGATCCCTTCTTGTATGTTGTCTGATAATGCCCACCGAAAAAGGCACAGAACATACCAAACTTTTGATCAAGAACTCACCGTTCCAAGCAATAATAGAACTTGTAAAATGTTAAAGCAATAGCCATCTGCTTTGGTTTCACGTCACACATTTTAGCGAAATAATTCTGAAATCACTCAAACCAAATAGCTTATAGATAAAATATATAAAATAGAAAATTACAGCTTTAAAAGCTGAATCAGAAAGCGCTTCGAATCTCGGAAGGCTAGCGGTGCGCCCCTGACTGGGCTGTTGCAGCACCACCCGCCCACTGCCAAGTTGCACAATACGTCCCCACTAAGGGCTATATTTAATATATATTTACATATCTATAACAGGATAATCGATTGAATTATCATTCCAAGGAAATCGATATAGCTTTGACTTTAGTGCTACTGTTTTTGTTTTATTTTTTTTTTCCATGCAGCAATTTATGACTGGTCTGTGTTTATATAACATGAGAATTATACCTTCTACCTTTTGATAAACACCAAATCGCATTCAGTAGAGAGTAGTATTTAACTCTGTTTTATATTTTGGCATTTCTAAGCTTCACTGCACCAGGTCACCTATAGTGACACTTAGCGTTGCTTTATGTTTGATATTTTATTTTACATTCAATCAGTATAGTTAAAAATGGTTTCGATTGAAGAGAGTACCTGAGGCCAAGATCAAATTGCACACCTTAAAATCAACGTAAATTATAAGCTTAGTTTGAATAAAAGTTCATTAGTTTTTATACTTTCGAATTAGATCAACACATTTTATAAAAATTATTTAAAGGGCATGACGTTTTCTGAAGAATGGGCATTACCATCAGATTATACTAAGTACGGCTTTAGTCTGAGTATAAATGATTAAATTATAAAAAAATCTGAAAACATCTAATTTTCTCATTTGCGGACGGCGAACATTTTTAATATATTTATATGTCCAATTAGAAATAGTAGATAGACATACCTAAGTATTTGGTGAAAAATTCTGATCTGTTAAAATCGAAGCTTACCTATTTCTCACCTCTTTGTCCATTTATCTAATTTTTTATCAGCTTAAGGGAAATAATTTTATAGAATCCATGTGTAGGATAATTATTATTATGATAGGCAATTATTTTAACTTCAGTTTTACGGATTACACTGTACAACAAAATTTAAATTTTTGCCTGTTAGGTGAATTAAAATGGCTGTTTCTTTTAGAATTTTGTGGTCTGATTGCAAATTCGAAAAGCATTTTTGCCTCAGGGGCAAGGATTTTGTTTAGTTTCAAAATAAAAATAAAATAAAAATAAAAAAGAATACTTTTTTATTATTATTTATTTTATTTTTTTTTTTGGGGGGACTTCAAGGCTTCCACTGAAGCCCTGTACTGCCCATACTAACACCCATGGCACTGGGCATTACTTCTCCTACGAAAGAAAAGCACCAACCAGGGCGGGACTCGAACACGCAGCTCCGGCATGGGAGTACGGCGCTTTACCGCACAGCCACACCGGGCCAATACAGTGTTAAAAAAGCACTTTTATTTGATCAGCTCTCTTACAGTAATTTATATCAAAATGCAGACTTTGATGATTTCCTGCTGTATTTTTTGGTATTTTATATGATTTTTTGTGATGCAGAAATAACAGTCAGGTGAATGGTCCCGAAGTAGCCTACACACCATAGGAACAGCAAAGGGCATATGTCGTGACTGCTCATTAATCCAGCCACAAAGGAATGTAACACAGAAGGCACAGCATATATGAGATGCCCATATTTGTCATGGTCATCAGCTTGGCACCCAAAATAAAGACTATATGCCTTTTTTACTTAGGGAGTAATGCTTCTCTATTGGATCCAACATTACCGTGCATTGGTGGTGAGACTTATGTAGAGCAAATAAATAGAATATATTAATCAAGACACGTTCGTAGCTATGAAATATCACTTTTTGTTTTTACAAAATTTAAAATTACAGAAAGTCTGAGTATCATGGACAACTTTGTCGGTCATATTCGGAATTACCATAGCAAAATATATTTGAGACAGCTAAATTTACCTAGTTAACAAAAATAATGTTCACCAGTGTTATTATTGATTTGAATTGAGCAGTTTCAACAATTTTTGTTGATTTTGTTTTCTTTTTTTAACTTCTAATCTTTATTCACACCTGTTAATTAATATAATAGTAACAACCAGTGAATTTGCTGACAGTAAATTTATAACAATGACATTAGAGGCATGAGGGGGAGCATTACCCAGCGGCACCTCCTCCTGGCTTGAATGTTACTAGGTTTGATCACTAGGCGAGGAGGTCCCTCATCCAGCTCCTCTTTGTTGATTTTAGCCCAATATTTTTTTTACGATAGTATCTGGGACATGTACTTTTTAATATTTCCTACCACATTTTTTTTATCAAATGGGGACAAGCCGTGTCACTAAATCTTAATTTTCTTTGTCAATTTGGATATGGGCATTGTAAAAATAAAATTGTATAATTTCATTAAAATAGATAGGTCCGTAATGGTCAATTGTATTCTTTAAGAATATGATGATATACAGTCAGGATTTTCAGTCGAATTTTCTTTATTTCGAGAGCCAACGTTGACCTGAGGCTGATTGAGTCTCTATATTACTCTGGACTCGACAAGACCTGACGAAGATCCACATGTTTGGATCGTAACGTTGGATCTCCAAATTCAACTGAAATTCCTGATTATAAATTGAATTAATAAATAATGCGTCTGAAGTAATCAAGGGAATCCCAGGATTCTTAATTTGCGTATCATCGAATACCATGTTATTTGGGTATTATCTGCTCCCTTTTTTTAAAGGTATTAAAATTTAATTCTTAGTGCCTTTTAAAATATTATTTTGATTCTTTATTCTCGCAGACTGTGTAAATTAGAAATGAATTAGTATGCAAATAGCCCAGTAAAATACTTACAAATAGTCTTTCAGCAAATTAGATATATATATTTTTTGGATGAGTAGACATACATCTAGTAATTTTTTATTCCATGTTCAATATTTTAATTTCACCTAAATTTTGATTTAATATAACATTCTTTAAATTTTTCTGTGTTTATGCTTTCATTCACTGTAGTCCCAAGTAATGAACATCTATTTAAAATCTGTATATAATCCAAGACTTGCTGAGATTTACAAGAGTCTTTACTGTATGTTACAATCGCTTGTAACAAGAGGATTATGCCTAAACAGTTTATCTCCCGTTGATCATTTTAAAATAATTCGTGTAATTACTTAGTTATTATTTGGAATCAATATAATCCTTAAAAAAAGTTAAGAAAAAAAAACGCTTAAAAAAAAGGCAATATTGCCCGTAAAAAAAAACACAGAAGATGTAGGTACTTGACTGGAACTTTCGAAAAATTTCATGTCAATTTTCGTAGCACTGTTGATTATAATATCAGCCATAAGGTTTTTTGTAGGCTTAAGCCTTTCTGGGTGGTTACCCCAAATGTACAAAGTACAAAGCTACTTTCAAAGCTAACTCGAAGCGTGTGCTGTTGGAAGAGCATTGAGCTGTTTTTATTTATTTATTTTTTTTTTTATCTACTTTATTTTTTTAATTTCAAAACATGTTTTTCTCCGTGATTATTAATGTGGAATAGGTTTTATCTTTGTCTTTTAATAAACTTGATTTGTGTTTCAATTTGTCTATTTTTTATCCCCCTAGAAATGCTTTTTTTTTTAGCATATCCATTGTCTAAGAACCTATTACTAATTATGAGTACCACCATTAACATGTTGTTTAAGTAATCAGTGGAAAGTGATAATTATAAAAAAGAAAAAAAAATAGATTAGACTATTAAATTTAGAATTTGTTTTTAAAGCTTTGTTATAATGATTCAAAAACGTTTCATTTCGGCTAACTACAGAATTAAGTTATTTTCTTGATTACTAAACATTTGACTGATAATCCTGACGAACTATTATAAAAGATAACCTTAAGCTGTTATATAATTCATTTATATATTTTCAAAAATATTGCTAGCACTATTAGAACAATGGGGAATTCATATCAAGTCCTAGGTGAACGTAACCAAAAAGTAAATCACATTGAAACCTGTATCTAAAGCAAAATTTGGGTGATTTCACCTATCCTTGGTACTCAATAGAGACTTTTTTTTTTATCCGGGACAATTATGTTCAATTAATATATATGAAATGAAAATAGGAGACAGAAGCTCATCCGATGACACGTGGCTCGAGTGTTTTACAACACCAGAGCTTTGTCATTTTACGCTTTCTTCCGTAGACATCCTCACTTTCACAGAACAATCACAGTCTGCTGATGTACTTACACCGATAATATCTTGGAAAATCGTCGTGGCATCGGAATAATACAATAGTGGCAAGAGGACTTTCAAGTTCACTCATTCATTTATATTTATTTATTTACGATTCTGTGGTACTACTTCTAGTTCTACTTAAATCTTATTCTCTTGATTGAATTCCGATTAATTATTTTATTATCATAGGGCATATGGTTTCCTTTATTAGCTAGAATATAAAAAATTTACATAGGACCTCTTTGGGCCCTTAAAAATTTGTTTTTAACTGAATCCTTTCTTTAGTTTATATTATATAAAATAGTTTATTTGGGACAGAGCCATCTTAAGCATTCTGCGTATTTTCAAGTTATTCTGAGGGATTTTCTGCGTTAAAAAGACTTATAAATTATTTTTAATACATAAAGGAACATTTTTTTTAAAGTAAATTAAAAAAATTACAATATTAGTACTAAATAAATTTTAGTACCATTGTACAAAAGAAAAAAGAACCGGCTATTGCAATAAAAAAATTCTAAATAAAGTAACATATTGCAACGTGAAACACAAACCATATGATTGTTGGAACTGCTCTATTACCTGTTCTTGATTGGTCCAGAACCTCTACTCTTTTCGAAAACATTGAATGTTCGAATCTTGACTAAATATTAGGAGCAACGGTCTAAGTTCTTAGTCTCGCTCTGAAGGTCGAATCATGTGGTTACTTTTGTATTACTGTATCGTTCCAAGTATGTAGTTACTTCTTGTATCATTGTTAATTATCTGAGTTTTTATTGATTGGCGGTCATTGTGAGTTATAATTTTTCGTTACTTAAAATTATTTAAACCCAAGAAAGTGTTACAATATTTGTTTACAAAAATTTATTACAAATGTTTTTATTTGCATGCAATATATTTAACGTAGCCAAATATAAAATTGAAAATTATTTATAACAGCTAAAGAAGGATTCGGCTCAGGGGCGATGTTACTAAACCACGAATTTATTTAGGTTCGTTTCCTTTTGGTAAATAAATGAGTGTGCTTTGTATTTTTTTTTTTTTTTTTTTCCTACGAGCGATATTTCCTGGGAATGCGTTAGAATTCAGAATTTCTTAAAATTAAATATTAAATATTTTAAAGGGAATGTTTTCATTAGTTTTTTCGATTGTTATAAAATCATATTTCGACAACAAAGATAAATAAAACACAAAACAAATATCTTTTTTACGAAATTTTCGGAGAATCCTAGTTTCCCTATAAGTTTTGTACATCTGTTATTCCTTTGTCCTGTTATCAGTCAACTCAAATTTTCCTTGTCTCATCATTTTTGTATATAAAAAAATTTACATGACGCATTTTTCCTAGACACAGGGATAATCATTATTAAATAACATTAGAAAGCATTTTATTAAAAAGCAGTTAAGGTAAAATTAGTATTAAATGATATCAATAATTCTTAATTGGATATTGAAAATAAATATCATTAATTAAGAAAAAAAATCATACCAATAAAAGGCTTTTATGTCTCAAACAATAATTAAATTATATAAAACGTAACAGCTTCAGTAGTCAACAAGCGATCTATTTTCAGAAACGATTATCCCTGATAAACATACATTTATTCGCTAGAAGTCAATCCAAATACCAATTAGTACACCCTTTAATTATATGCTAACTTCTAATTAACTATGATAATTAAAGATATGTTTACATAATTAGGAATGCCACATGACACTTGTACTGGGTATATACCACTCAGTGATTGAAGAAGAAATTCACACATGAAAGGCCAGCTGTCGAATTCTCTTATCTCAGTACTTTCTCTGCATATTGCATTTCTTTTTTTTTTTTTTTTTTTTGTCATGTATTGGCCAGATATTTTCTTTTAGAAAACCGAATGTATCACCATCTGTTCCACTTTTATATACTCCAGAAATGAAACTGGACCAATTGGAATTAGTCACGTTCATTTTCATTGAGGGCAGTTAAGTGGCGCTTGGCGATGAATGGAGTCTGCCAGACGGATACAGAAATCCTGCTTATTGAACTTATTCGCGAATCTATTCTTGTGTAGGTTAAATAATACTATATATATATATATATATATATATATATATATATATATACATCAACGAGAATAATTTTTAATATATAGTAACTATAATTGCTATTTGCTTTTTTATGATTAAAAAATAAATATTTCAATTAAAATAAATATTCTTTAAAATTTTCTTCTTAATCCAGAAGACTTGCTGTATTTATTTCTTTTCAAAGTAATACCTATAGAGATTTTTATTAGTAGCTTGGTATTGCAATAGATTAAAATTAAAATAAATTCCATACTGCGGAAAACTTTAATTTTACGTAATAAAATAATGGCCTTTTTATCTCACATATCGTGTAACTTTTCCCATTATTGTGGTAGTGATGCAATAATTCCTAAACCCTGCGATCATTCTTCAATCTTTTGATACCACTGATAAAGCGATATGTAGTACTGACAGGGTTTAATATGATTTATAGGGATATTTGTAGCTTTTGAAATTTAACAACAGAATTGAACATGTAAAAACTGATTGTAAATTTTATTCACTTTTGTAATAATGATTAACTATGGCCCGGATTTTCATCTAAAATAAAATGCTAAATATGTATATATACATACATATAGATTTAATTATAACTACACGAATATATTGCTAAAAATAAAAACAAGCGAAATAGGATTTGATAACAAATCTTGGTGCAACAAAAAAAAAAAAAAAAAAGAAAAAAAAATTGAAAATTTGACAGAAAACATATGGTTTAGAATATTTCTAGACCTGCTGTTGGAACAAACTGTCATAGTACATGTTTGTGACGATGTTCGAGTACCATCTACGCTGACCTAGAACCTTCCAGTCTGTTCTTCTTACGACTAAATATAAGGAGCGATGGACTGGAGAGTTAGTCTTGTTCTGAAGCTCGTCATGTAGTTATTTTTGTGTTACAAAGTGATAATTTTTTAACTTGTCTCATTATTTGTGTTTTCATTGTTTGTGTTTCATTGGTAATTATTATTTTCCATCAATAGAAATTGTTTAACCCACATAAGTGTTACAATATTATTTTATTAACATGCAGGTATATATGAAAATAATTAAAGAATCAAATACCAATTCAATATAAAAAATTAATGTTAATGATATATCTAAAGACAACTATATAGAAAAATATATTTTTCCGTAAGTTATCCATCATTTCGAAGAAGAGGAAATGGAACCGGAAATATAAATTTTGTGATAAGGACATATCTACAGAATTCATATTATTTGCAAATTGGAAATATATGCAAATTTAAAACTTATCTGAACATTCGTTGAATAATGGGAGCTATGCCTTTCCATAAATCATTTTCGGTGCGCTCTGCCTTTGTGAAAGAAAATAAAAATGGACTTTCTATCAAAGCTATATTTCCTCTAGTGCATTGTATCATGAACAAGATAGATAGTCAGTCTTAGGAGCTACTATCGGAAGTCAACTATCGATCACATTCTAACCTTGTATTATAAATAAATCGAGCTGTTATTCGATAGTGTTATTATTCATTTCACAGTGGCAGTTGTCGAGTTCATAATTGATGACTGTGTAACTTGGAATATCTGATTTCATAATCTTTTGAAATTTAGAATTCTTAGTTATAATATGTATTATTAAGTATACCTAACATCAAGTTTGTGCCTGCAAAGAAATATAAGCTCATATTTATTAATAACTTAAATAAATAAGTATAACATAATTTCCCATTCCACTGGTTTTCCTTGACCTAATGATTTTTGAAGATCTTATTCTCTCTCCAAGCATCGCTCTTCTTATTTTTCGTAATGTTCTTGGACATGTGCGTCCATAGGGGAGGGTGTCAGGTGCCCCCCTCCTAGATGAAAATTTTACCAGCCCCCTCCTATACACCCTAACTTACCATACTCCTATTGGACTTTAGTTTGTCATAATTCTTTTTTGTATTTCCATTTTTCTGTTTATTCATACTTTCATATTTTTTAAATTTTAGCTACAGTCACAACTATGTCAAATTATAATTATATTTACCTTCTACCTATTTATTTTAATTAACACTAATAAACGTTTCGAAATATAGTCTCAATCTCCCGAAGGTTCTTTAACATAGGATTTTGAAAAATTTTCATTTGAATATTGTAATACTTACATGGGTTAATAATTTAGTTATAATATAACACGAATATATGATAGAGCAGGTTAGAAAAATTATTGCTTTGTAACACATAAATAATCATATGGCTTGAGCTTCACAATAACAAAGACTAAGACAGTCTAGTCAATCGCTCTTTATATATAGTCGTAAGGAGATGGTCTAGAAGTTCAGTAAGTGGATGGTACTCGAACATCGGTGTCAAAAACATATGCTATGACTGTTCGCTCCAACTGATAGTTCGTTCCAACAAATGTTCTGGGAATTTTAAACCATATGTTTTTGTTTAACGTTACAATATATTACAATGTTAATTCCAATCACGCAATACCATTCATTCATCCGCTAAATGTAATACGATGATAAGTGAGATTGCTTTTGGTTCTGTTTGCGAAGACCACATCCAGTTACTTTCATGACGCGACATCCAGTCACTTTTAGTAAACAGTTACTTCTTTTAAACACTTATTTTGGCACTAGTACTGAAGTGCGGCTTCAAATTAAAGGTCCGATCTCCATTGAAAAGGACCCTTTTGGGGGTTTATTTATCTCGGAAGAGCGAGCGGGTGTCGAAAGGTAGAATCGATTAAAGCCAATCAAGGCATTTTTTAACTGAAATAAAGGCGATGGGAGTTCGATAACATCACGGTCACATAACTTCACAAAACAGGCCACGCCCATCAGCCGCTCTGCAGCACCTTAACCCTTATTTTGATAACAATATTTATAACCTGTAAATGATCTGTATTTAGGGTTGCCAGACGTCCCGTATTTCCCGGGACGTACTGTATTTTAGATTAAGTTTAAAATGTCCCGGCTGGACTTACTCTGTCCCGTATTCGATCCGTGCTTCGTTTTTTATTATTAAATCGATCGATCTACGCTACACAAAAATACTCACGCACGCAACGTTCGCATACACATCAACTCGAATTAAGGAAGATCGAGAGAATTTATGGTTTAATTATTCACTTTAATCTATATAAATAAAGATGAAATTCTGTTTGTTCGTATGTTCTTTATAGAAATCCATACCGTTTGTCCTAAATTCTCCAAATTTCGCTCAGTGGTTCTTTCAGACCAGGTGCGAACACCTGTCCATATTAAAATTGCATAACTTCAGCCAATCTCTGGGATATTCTTTATTGTTATAAAAATCGTTTTGATCTCACTTCACATTTGTTATTACGAAATCGAACGTTTGAGTCGATAAAAGCTTCACTTTATAGATTTAAAATATGAAATTCTCCGGGTAAAACCGGTATGTACATCTAGTTGTTAATAATTTTAAATAATGTTCTATAGCATAAACACTATGTTCCAAATAATCAGAAACCGCCTGAATATTGTTAATACAACTTCTGATTGCAAGAGTATGGGAGCAATTGAAACTTGGAAGAAAGTCATCAAAGGGTTTGCCAGTACCGAAATCCCTAACATTTTCCGAATTTGATCCTTCGTTTTTAGTGTACACAGCTCAAACTGTTTCGTTGAAAGGGTTTTTTCACAGGCACTTAAGTGGAAAATATGTTAAAAATGTTAAGAATATGTTAAAACTGACTTGCTCATTGGAGAAATATAAAAAAAAAATAAAAATAATAAGAATGTCATTATATATATATTTTTTTTTTTGTCCCGGGTAAAAAACTAAATTCCCGTTTTTTTTTTGCCTATTTAAGCATTTGCCCCTTATAGACTGAAAAAAAATTTGGCAACCCTATCTGCATTTGCAAATAATGGCCTAGATGAGAATAACAAGAATATATTTCAGCTATGAATATTTATTTATAATAGAACACACCCTTTTTCAATGTAATATTTCATTTTCTTGCAAAAATTGAAATGCCTTGTTTTTGTCAGAAATTTCTTGAGCTAATTTCAAAAGACCCATTTTTATTATCACTGAAATTACAAATTAAGGTTATCTCTGTTTATAACCACTGCAGATTGTTAAAAATAACTGATTACTAAAAGTAACTGGATGTCGCGTAGTGAATGTAACTGGATGTGGTCTTCGCAAACAGACCCTTGCTTTTTTTATATTTTTGAAAATTCCATTCAAATACATTATTTGGTATGCACATAATGATGAAACATATAAAAAATATGATGTACATACATATAAGTTATCCATTGTTTGGAAACCTTCCTTGTCTCGCATTAGTCATATCCAACAGCCTTGGCATTGTTGTTTTTTCTTTACTGTTTTTATATCCTTTGCTTTTTGCATGACTAGTCGCTAAGGAGCTTTTTGCGTTTCACTTTAAATAATATAAATAACATGAAATTACTAAGACAGTTCTCTCATACTAAAATTTTCTCATTGTTACTGAGCGTGAAAACGCATACATATTACCTACGTATTTGTCTCTGGGAATGAATGTTGGAAGTAATAATACATTATTATCACTGATTTTTATAATAGAAACTATAACAATTTAAATAATAATACAAAAAATAAGATATTATTTCAGTTTGTATTTTAAGGATATTTTTTTCTAAAATAGATTTATAGGTGAGTCATAGTTACATAAATATTCAGTCGTTAATGATTTTATTGGCCATTATTTTGTTTACTGTCATCGAAGAGTGATTTAAAAAGCATTAAAAGGAGTCGTGGAATATTCCCGGCAAAAAAGTATTTGATTATAATCCATCAAAAAGTAACTAGTGAACACACACACGCAATTTACATTATTTTGTTAATACATAATTTATTTAAAGAAAATTCAGTTAAGATTTTGAATTTCAAAATAAAATTTTACATGGCTAATAAGAATGCCAAATTAAAATATGAAGTCAATAATAATAATAATTTTAGGATATTTTCAGAACAAAAGAGACTTTGATCAGACATTTTTTTAATTTCATTAAGTTTTTTTTTTTTTGGAGAAAGTATATACGAAATTGTTCGGTCCAATCATTTTTTATTTTGATTGGTCCGAATTTCAAATGGAAGTTCATTATCAGAAGCAACACAAGAAAGGTTTTTTTTTTTTTCATATTTTCATAACGTTTCTATATATCTAAGTATACGTAACGTATATATAAATACTAAATGTTAAATTTAAACAAGAAAGAAGACTTTTAAGATTGCAGATCATGGTTTCGACCTCTCATACCTGATATAAAGTACTCATTATTTATAAAATTACGAATTTATATCATTTGTACATTACTTATAAAATGTCCAAATTTGCCTATCTAGGCTTGTTAAATTATACATATACAATTAAAATTACTTTAAATATTAGCCCACTTGACCGTTAATCCAGAGCTTTTATCTGAACTCCTTATTCCTTATTGTAATATATAAAATAATGATCATTTATATTTAGGCGTGGCAGAATATATTAATGCATTAATACATATACATGAATTAATACTATATACATATGCGTCTATGAAGTACCACACACGTGTATAAAATTACTACTTCACACATTACGAACATTTGCAGAACGTTACTGTAATCTAAAACGTTTTCGTACCTCAGTATAATATTTATAAAACATTTCGTAATTATTACATATTACTGCAAACATATACATTTATTATACACATATATTTGCAAAAAGAATTAAATATGATTACAGATAGAATTAATTTAGATGTGCCTTTTGCTACAGTAAACACCTGAAAAACAGAAAGTTTATAAAAATGGACTAATAAGATGACAGATGTACCAAAATATTTTTCAGGGGTGTCGGAGGCATCCTATTATGCAACCAAAATAAAACCAGTTTATTGATGTTTCCAGAAATATGACGTGCCTCGAGTTATTTTAATATATTTTCAGAATTTACCGTATGCAAAATAGTGTGATATTAAAGTTAAAAATGTGTTTATGTTTTAAAGCTTGTTAATCAGAAGTATTTAATAATTATAATAATATTGTACCCCAAACTTACATATTTTAATATCCATAAAACAGCTTAGAAAACCAATTATTAATATATTGTTTTCACTTACAATAATTATCCCATGCAAGAATGAGACTAATGAATAAATGCACCGCTAAAAATCATTGTAGCATGTTACACGTAACATTTAGAAAGTACCAATGGAGAATCCGTTTCATGATATCATTGTAACAGTGTAGGCAACTATATTATATAATACATCAATATAAATATGCTACAAGGAAATGCTCCAGTGCTCCAAAACTTATATACCATTGTGAATTCTTCGTATTACAATTTGAAAACCTAATTTCCGCATTCCGAGCAAGTACACGATTCGTGTTAGGTGATAATGCAGTGAACGATATCAGGGACTGGTTAGTGTGTGGGAAAGGAAAAGCGTGTGGATTTCGAGAAGACTTTCCCTCCTGATCTTTCGTTTTCAGGAAGACCTAGAAGACCTTTGATGATCCGAAGAGTGGTCCGGCTCGTCCGGTGTTGATGGTGCTGGAAATCACGACGTGTGAGATGAAAGTCGAAGACAGCGGGAGTATTAACACGTCTCGTTGTGTAATATCCTTTCGTTTCGTCGCTGCTCATATGTCAACTGTAAAACTCTAATTGTGCTTTTCGAGAAACAGGAATGAAAAAAAATCGGTGAATGGAATTCGTGAATTTTATAGTCTCAGTTATGCAACCTCCTTTAACGACCAACGATCGGGAATAAAAATACAGAGGACAGGACTAGATTTGGGTTGTTTCTCCTAAGAGGTTCTAATATCCCCACAAGCCTCTAGTAATCATAAATTCGGTGTGTACAATGCAACAATAAAGGTAGATATGATGAAAAAGATCTGGATCAGAATATGTACGAATGAATAGAGGAGAACAACTAAGAAACAATTGAATGAGACTAGCAAGCCCATCCCCACGCTAGAAAGTAATGTTATGGTGATTAGGGCGTCTGTAAGAAAATAATTGCCAGAAATTGCCACAGATGGTATTTACAAAAAATATGTTCTTTCCTTATAGAGAAGTTCCGTTAGAGCTTCAGAGAGAGAGACTTCAATGTGATAGGCCTTAGGTTCGGATCCCGCGGAACTCTACCAAATTCATCAACAAGGAGATCCATGTACGAACTTGGTGTCGATATGACAGACTTATCAAAGATGGCGGATTCATTCACTTGTCTCTGGAAATCATTATCCAGCTCATTCTTTCTTAGCCTATAAATTAAAACCATTTAATTATTATCAATTTGTAATCATTTTATTTATATCATTTGTTCTTTTTTTTTTTTTTTTTTTTTTAATTTTGATAAAAGTTTATATACAACAATTTTTTTATATTTTATACAACAATAAAATTAAAGATGTTATATCAGGTTTTTATTGATAATTTACCGTTATTAATAGTATTACCTTGTTTTTAATGCCGTTGTTACATATCTCTTTTAATGAATAGTTAGTTGCTAGCGTGTGAAAGGCAGTCATCATGTCCGATTAGGTCTAAGGAGAGAAAATTTCGTTAAGGAATGAAAAAAAAATTATAAGCAGCTTATGTTTAAATATGCATGGCTATATTGAATTATTTTTATGCATAGGATTTGCCAAATATTCTTAAATAGATAATAGGCCACTAGTAGATCACCCTTCCGACCTTCTCAGAGAACTGAAAAAATTGATTATCCTATTAACTATCCTTTATTGATTATCCTTAAACGATCCTTTCTCGCTCGTTCCACAACCCTCTGGTATTCCCTCCTATCTACTATTCACCATGCTCCCTCCTGGTCCTCATTGAAATTCCATCTTTTTCAACATCTCTTTACTTCTCAAGCAGACGCCGTTCAAGTTTAAAAATGTTAAAAAAAAAAACTCAAGATTTAAAATCCTAATTAAAAATATTTAAGAAGTACACATTAGTCTTAGTCTTCAAGTTTCTATAAAGTCTATAGTTTTCTCTTTCGTTTATTTTACATAATTTTTTCTTTTTCTATATCTTTTTATAAGAGGATTTGCTTATTTTTTATTGGCATCGAACATAGGTACATACGAGTATTTTATTAATGTGGTACGATGGTCAGATATTTAATTTGGACTTTCATAAACCTACAAATTTGTTTATTCTTGAGTGACTTAGTCCAAGATTAAAGTTGTTTCCTATCAATCTATGAAATGTTTAGGATGTAGGGGGGGGGAGGGAAGAGGCAGAGAGAAGAAAAAAGTTTGTGCACCACACCTTTTCAAGTTTTGAGTTCCTAAATTCCTATTTGATGTGGCTTATAAAAAAAAAAAAAAAAGATATATAAGACTTTTTTCTTAATAGCCTTTATTGTTTAATAAATTTAAATTGCACAAAATTTGCATAATAAACTATTAAATCCCTGAAAAGTGACATCATTGACAGAACGGACGTGTGTAAGACAAGCCCCCTGATGCAAGGAGTATCGCCTTTCGTCCTTGCTTGCCCAGGTTTTTTTTTTCCTCTTTTCTTTTTTATCCTGTTTCGGAGGCTCTTGTTCGTTTTGCTGAGCCGAGGCTGGCAGTACGTCTTGAAAATGAACAGAGCTCTTCTGTTATTCGGGTGGTAGAAGGACGGTCATCAGGAATGAATGCTAACTATGGCCATGGGACCACTCTTCTTATTTCCTCAGACCCTCACAAAAACATCCTTCCCTAAAGGATCAGCTGTTGAATGTTAAATGCCATCCACTCGTCTAATATTTAAATTATTTTCTATAATGGCTTTTAGTTTCCTCTAGCCCCCTCATGTACGTGTCGTTCAGTGTATCGCCTTAAAAACACGTGTTTCCCCCCCCCCCCCCCCGCAGTATTGTTGTATTGACTCTTTGTTTGAGAATTACAAGGCCCCCTTTATTAACTGGGACGATAAATCATGACATAAAATTTGTATGAATTTAAACATTTAAATGAATCACATAGTGCTTTCTGATTGTATGGAACGTTGTAAATGATTACATCTGAAAGGATATGAAATTTACTGAAAAACTATAAAAAAATATAAGGAAGACCTATTATATCCTTGTGATATTTAATAATGACATAAGAAGGAATAAGATTGTGGTATCAAAGAAATGATTACTCCATCCTGGAAACAAGACATCTGACAAAGATACTGGCTATTGTCAGTAATGCAAAAAGTATTTTAATATGATATGGAATAGTTATGGTATAAATTCCCTCCCACTAATAAGCTCAAATCCATTAAGCCTACAGCGAACAGGGAACCGAAAAGAAGAGGTAGCAGTGCCAAGGCTTCGGATAGGTCATTTACAAAAATATACTAATAAATATAAATTTATTATATTACCTACATATTAACTAATAGTAAATATTACAAAAGGATAATAGTACGTATTGCAATAATATCATAGAGTAAAAAAAAAGCGAAATGACCGCGTAGTTGATGGCCCATAAAAATTTAACTAAAACTATTACAAACTTAAATGACTAAGTTAGTAGCTTAAAAAAAAAAAAACATTAAATAAACAAAACATTAAGTAAATGTATACAATAGTCACTCGTAAAAAATGAATATTAAAATGCATATTGCATGTGTAAATTATTCATCTTGCCTGAACATACTGACTTTACGCTCCTTAAAATTTTAATAAAATTGTTAGTAATACTAACTTTTGTTTTACGAGAGTGTAATTTCGTGCTTTATCATAATCTATATAAATAAAGATGAAATTCTGTTTGTTTGTTCTTTATAGAAATCCATACCTTTTGTCCTAAATTCTCCAAGTTTCGCTCAGAGGTTCTTTGATACCAGGTGCGAACACCTGTTCATATTAAAATTGCATAACTTCAATCTCTGGGTACATTCTTTATTGTTATAAAAATCTTTTTGATCTCGCTTTACAATGTTTTTTACGAAATCGACCGTTTAAGTAGATAAAAGTCTCACTTTATAGATTTGAAAAATGAAATTCTACGGGTGAAACCGGTATATACAGCTAGCATAGTAGTATCCTAGCATGTTATAAATATATTCACTAAATTATCTAGAAGTACCATGTACGATATGTGTTCAGACACGTACACATATATGCTTGTATATGAAATTTTATGTTGTATTTTTTTGTCTTTAAAAAATTATAGTTATAATTTAACATTATATTATAATTAGGAGTTATTGGTTGTTTCATTAGTTCCGATGAATCGCAGCCTCTGCCCGAAAGGTCGCATCTAATAGTTGCCGCCTACGACCAGCTCTGACTGCTGATGACTTCTTTGATCATGTAAATCCTCATCAAGAATTCTTTCATCTCCATGCCTAGTGCTCAATTTTCTAATCTTTTTTCTTTTCCTTAAGGAGTGCCTGGATCTGTGATTCAAATGCTGGATCCTGATCCAGAAAGATGTGGGTGGATAGAATCATTAAGCTTTCAATAACATTTTTGATAATTTAATCTCTTTTATTACCAAATTGGTTTAATTATTAAGTTTTTAATATATCTATATGTATAGTATAAATTGATTTCTAAATCCCAAAGATTTCTTGTGATATTTTATTTTTTAAAGGTATCCAATCAGATCACAAGATTTCTTGTGGTATTTTATTTTTTAAAGTATCCAATAAGAGATATCCCTTATTTGTCTTCTTCCATTTCTTTTACCGTTTCCGCCAATTTAAACTATTACTATTGCCTGATGAACAAACTTTTAACAGGAGTCTTGCTGCGTGTATTTTCTATACCTCTGAGAAGATATCCATGAGTGGATTTGCAATGCCCAATTCGAATTCGAGACGATATTAATTCTTCTTTCCTTGACCTAATTTTGCTTTTCATCAATCTTTGAACATCAGTTTTATTTCTGCTATCTTTTGTAGGTTATTTTTTCAATATAATTCAATTATTTACAACATATTTTTCCTCGATTGCGATATCCAGTCCTTCAACGGGACATATTTTATTGTAATTACATTTTTTTTTTTGTTTGTTTAACGTCCCTATTTGCTTCTAAGGCTATTCGGACGGTTTGCACTGGGGGTGCTAAATTTTCCAAATCCAGGTATAATTTGGCTAAGGAGTGACATAGCATAGACTCGGAAACTCCATTTTACGTCCTATCCGAAGGACGGCGTAATCAAGGATTTTTCATTATCTTTGTT
This sequence comes from Aelia acuminata, assembly GCA_911387785.2. Taxonomy (NCBI): domain Eukaryota; kingdom Metazoa; phylum Arthropoda; class Insecta; order Hemiptera; family Pentatomidae; genus Aelia; species Aelia acuminata. The sequence goes on along the minus strand of OU426978.1, from coordinate 184,870,485 downwards.
TTAATATTGAATTCACAGCTTGGTCAACTATTCATTACCTTACTTACCCCAGTAGGAGAGAAAACAGACCAACTTGGTTAAATTATTTATGATTCTCTTTTTTATTTTTGGTAATGAGCTTATATAATGAATTCATAACCCTTATGTGTACAAATGGGATAATTGGGTAAATAAAATGATCATTTTCACAAAATATGCCAGTTGAAAGAGGAACCGTCTTACCTGAGCAGAGGGTTTTAAGTTTTTAAACTTTGGCCTAAATACACCTCTTTCAGGTTACTAAGGTTCAATAATGATAAAGTGACTTTCAAATCTCTAAATAAACATATACTTGCTGGCCTAAAAGAGATACATATTTGGAATCAACATGGCAATGCTATAAAAAAATTCATATAAATATTAGAATATAAGAAACTTTAAATATTAATTCGTGTTAGAAAGTACGGTTATTTTCCATTAGACTCTTCAGACATGTTTCCAAGCTAACCATAAAAAAAAATAAAATAAGTTAACGGGGATAAATAACAAAGCTTTAAATTTATCTCGTCTTGAAAAATAAAGCAAACAATAAATTTGGATTATATAAAAATTACGTGAGCTGTTGAAATAGAATCGATATCTATATATGAAAGAACGCGTGATTAATAAACGTGTGACCTCCGACATTTGCGCCTGAATTGTATATATACATAACAAGTTGATAAACAAGTTGTTTTAAAAAAAAAAACGAAAAGAAGCCAAGAGAATTTCGGTTATATAAAAGCTAATAATTTGAACAATAATTTCTGTACTTTTCACTGCTGGATAGATAAGGAAATGTTTTGACTGCAATAGATTTCGATAATTGTCGGGTTTTAAGCAAATTTTGGTTCTAGTTTGGCTTCTGGTTTTCTGCATACAACCTCTACTGCACCAAGTGCTCCATCACCTGCATAATGATGGATTGCAAAACTGCCTTCGGAAACGGACACCTGCATCCTGCATCCGTTCTGGCTATCTGCATATCACAAGGATTGGGTGACAACCATCCTTGCATGATGTTCAATAGTTAGTGCAACTCTAACCTTAATATAATTATCAAAATACAGGTGAGTATATATTATTAAATTTTAAAGCTGAGCCCATGGGTGTTAACAGCGTTTAAGGATTGCCACACATCACAGGAATTTAGGTGAATCTTAAATTATAAGAAAAAAGAAAAAAAAAAAAAAAAAAAGATTCATGGTCAACAAGTCATTAAATCGCCTCGAACGTGAACAAGGTCAACTTGCAAAAACCAGATTAACCAATGAAAGAAGATATGTCGGATAAAATAATAAAATAATATAGGAGATGCTGATTCATTTCTCTTGTTCAAAGCCGCATTTTTATGTAAATAGACGTTACATAAGTTGGTTGGCTTATTTTGGGCATTTGACTCGCATTAGTGCATGAAGAAGTGGTTGAATATTTTATTTTTATCATTAAGATTATTTTTTTTATTTATTTGAATTTTCGGCGCGGTTCAGGAATAGCGCGGTTACAAATACAAAAAAGGTTGTTGACTATGACACACGAATGCATTCCTATTCCGGTCAGCAAATATTTGAATTATTTATTCTAAAAATAGAAATTCACCAGGTACATGCATATTCATACCCAGAATACCACCTCACACACACACACACACACATTTATCGCTTACCATTGTGCACACTGTATTCTATTGCAAACTTACCTGCAATCGGACATAGACATCGAAATCCAAAAAAAAGGTGGTGTATAACATTTCCCCAGTCCTGAGAAAACAGAATTGTATCAATTCTATTCACTACAAAGAAGACTTATATCGTCAATGGAAACACCATCAATCCGCTTAAACCAAGAATTGAATAACAAAAAGTTGTTTAGCATAATGTCTTATCACCTTCATCCACCAACCCTTCAACTATTACTTTATAATAGTGTATCTAAAATCCCTTTTGTATCCCCCCTTTTATTTTGTACATTTAATATAGGTACCAAGTATCTTTTTCCTTTTAAAATACCAAGTATTTTGTCTTTTTAAAATATATTTTAGTTACAAAGTATTTGAATTACTTACTGAAGGCATATTCGAAATATTTATACATATTTTAAATACTAAACAATTAAAATAATTTGTATTTTATCTGCATTTTGCGTCAGCTAAACCTATGCTTCAGTGTATCAAGCAAATCTGATGAAAAAGTATATTATACTTGGATTAAACCAAGAATAATTGTAACCAAAGTTCTCCTTCGTATGTCCAAATCGGTTTGAGTTAATACTATCATATAGTGTGATATCTTGAATTATTTGTTAACCCCTTAATCCCCAATGGTAGGAACTTTTCTGTTTCTTACTACATCATCCCTTATGAGTCTTTTCCCAAAGTTTCAAAATTTTATAAATTATTCTTACGTTTGAAGTATGTTCAAGATTGATTAGGATTGAATTGAATTTAAACATGTCAAAGTGGTCCCCATACAACTCAGGAAACCTAATTAAAAATTTATTTTTCATAATGAATATTTGCTCGGCCCATCTTCCTCGTAGTAAGATTAATTGTAATAAAACATAGTATGCATTAACTAAACTTTTATTGATAAATAAATATTTGGGCTATTAAATTAATCATAGAATAGTTTAATTCAAATTATTTCCCCCTTGCTCGCTAAATCGAAGCTTTGCTGCTTTGTTCGTTTCAGTCCCTAATTGAAGTTTCAATTTAACTTTTAATTAAGTTCGAGTCAAATTGATACTTCAATATAAAGCACCCCCCCCCCCCACCCTTTCCCTCTACCGCCCAAAATTTCCAATATAACTTTAGAAGGACAATTCAAAGTTAATTTCTGCTCTTGAAATGTTGAAGGTAAACCGTGCTATCGAAAATTTTTAATTTTTTTTCTCCCTTTTGGGCTCTAATTGTATAGATTTCTAATTTTATGTTTGACATTATTTATATATTTTTAGTTATATATTTACTTCTGGTTATAATTAATATGTTTTACGGTTGCCACTACATCTTCAATACTTGGGATTCATAGCCATTTATGAAAATTTTATAATGCATTATGAGATGGATGAAAGGCGTCTGTTTTAAATATAATATACTTGATTGTCTGTCCATTTTTTATTGCAAATTTAATGAAAAGAAGTTATGTTTAAAAAATTGAATTCGGTTAGTATATTTGTAAATATTCCTGCCCAGTATATACCGGAAAAGCTGAAACCCCACATCATGATAAAATTTAGCTTTAGGCTTTTAATTTTTAAGCATGCGAAATTTACAACTTCATAAATTAGCAAAGAGGATTTAGGTAAAAAAAAATTACTTCGACTTTATAAAAACAAAGTTTGTTTTCAAATACATGTAATTAACCAGTGATTTTTACAGGTTATACCTAATTTAATCTTTAAAACTAAAATAAGCTTTTTTCAAAATAACACTATTCTTTACAATATAAAATCAGTAATTAGACATGTAGCTTAAGTATCCATGTATCTTTGCTTCAATTGATAGCAGCATTTGAAAATTGTTCTTCCACAACGAATTATATATTCCTGAAAGAAACGAACGAATTCTTCATACCGGTCGAATTCCGTCGTTAACCTAGAAAAATTAAACACCACAAAGTAAGTTTAAGAAGAATTAAGAGTATAACCAAGTATGTATTTCTAATAATCTTGGAAATTCTTGAATGTTATGATTATTGAGATCATATTTTATAAGATTCAATGAAACGGAATATTTTGTAGGTTACAATTGGTAAAAGTAACGGTTACTAAAGTAATTGTTACTGGCTGGTAACATGTAGTCGCAAAACAAACTAGACCAAAAATTGTATACATTTCATCTTAATTTTTAGATATAAGTGAAATTAAGTATACATATTTTTTTAGAATACACCTAGCGCCGAACTTTGAGAAGGAAAAAAACACAATCAAATATTAGGTACATGTAAAAAAAATTATCAATAAACTGTCTAACTGTTTAAAGTTCGAAAAAATATTAACTTTAAGATTTCGTAGTGACATTTTAAACGTGCAAATTGAACGTTCAGAAGAAAAGTCAAGGTCAAAGCAGTATCATCCTTCCTGGCCCTCCAATAAGTTACGAATTAAAGGATTAAAATATCACCGACTTATTTGCCAGTGAGTCTTTTCCCAAAGTTTCAAAATTTTATAAATTATTCTTACGTTTGAAGTATGTTCAAGATTGATTAGGATTGAATTGAATTTAAACATGTCAAAGTGGTCCCCATACAACTCAGGAAACCTAATTAAAAATTTATTTTTCATAATGAATATTTGCTCGGCCCATCTTCCTCGTAGTAAGATTAATTGTAATAAAACATAGTATGCATTAACTAAACTTTTATTGATAAATAAATATTTGGGCTATTAAATTAATCATAGAATAGTTTAATTCAAATTATTTCCCCCTTGCTCGCTAAATCGAAGCTTTGCTGCTTTGTTCGTTTCAGTCCCTAATTGAAGTTTCAATTTAACTTTTAATTAAGTTCGAGTCAAATTGATACTTCAATATAAAGCACCCCCCCCCCCCACCCTTTCCCTCTACCGCCCAAAATTTCCAATATAACTTTAGAAGGACAATTCAAAGTTAATTTCTGCTCTTGAAATGTTGAAGGTAAACCGTGCTATCGAAAATTTTTAATTTTTTTTCTCCCTTTTGGGCTCTAATTGTATAGATTTCTAATTTTATGTTTGACATTATTTATATATTTTTAGTTATATATTTACTTCTGGTTATAATTAATATGTTTTACGGTTGCCACTACATCTTCAATACTTGGGATTCATAGCCATTTATGAAAATTTTATAATGCATTATGAGATGGATGAAAGGCGTCTGTTTTAAATATAATATACTTGATTGTCTGTCCATTTTTTATTGCAAATTTAATGAAAAGAAGTTATGTTTAAAAAATTGAATTCGGTTAGTATATTTGTAAATATTCCTGCCCAGTATATACCGGAAAAGCTGAAACCCCACATCATGATAAAATTTAGCTTTAGGCTTTTAATTTTTAAGCATGCGAAATTTACAACTTCATAAATTAGCAAAGAGGATTTAGGTAAAAAAAAATTACTTCGACTTTATAAAAACAAAGTTTGTTTTCAAATACATGTAATTAACCAGTGATTTTTACAGGTTATACCTAATTTAATCTTTAAAACTAAAATAAGCTTTTTTCAAAATAACACTATTCTTTACAATATAAAATCAGTAATTAGACATGTAGCTTAAGTATCCATGTATCTTTGCTTCAATTGATAGCAGCATTTGAAAATTGTTCTTCCACAACGAATTATATATTCCTGAAAGAAACGAACGAATTCTTCATACCGGTCGAATTCCGTCGTTAACCTAGAAAAATTAAACACCACAAAGTAAGTTTAAGAAGAATTAAGAGTATAACCAAGTATGTATTTCTAATAATCTTGGAAATTCTTGAATGTTATGATTATTGAGATCATATTTTATAAGATTCAATGAAACGGAATATTTTGTAGGTTACAATTGGTAAAAGTAACGGTTACTAAAGTAATTGTTACTGGCTGGTAACATGTAGTCGCAAAACAAACTAGACCAAAAATTGTATACATTTCATCTTAATTTTTAGATATAAGTGAAATTAAGTATACATATTTTTTTAGAATACACCTAGCGCCGAACTTTGAGAAGGAAAAAAACACAATCAAATATTAGGTACATGTAAAAAAAATTATCAATAAACTGTCTAACTGTTTAAAGTTCGAAAAAATATTAACTTTAAGATTTCGTAGTGACATTTTAAACGTGCAAATTGAACGTTCAGAAGAAAAGTCAAGGTCAAAGCAGTATCATCCTTCCTGGCCCTCCAATAAGTTACGAATTAAAGGATTAAAATATCACCGACTTATTTGCCGTTTCGTTACCTTTTGCTAGTCCCTGTTATGCAAGCATTACCTGTCTATTCCAGTTTTGTTAGATTTCATATAAGCATCTGTAGGTCAACCAAATCTGGAACGAACTGGTATTGTCGAACTTTTTTAACACCGTAAACTGATGCTTAAACGCCATTTGTAACCAGCAGATCTCAAATTCTCAATTACTAAGATGAGAAACTAGCAATGAACCTCAGCAAAAATTAAGTGAGGGTAAGATTAGAATTTGTTGTTTAAACACGGATCGAGATGATTTTGTCTGTTAGATTGAAAAGGAGTGCCAGACTATTTGTTGGAACAGTTCTGGACCTTCTAGAACAAGAATGTTCCAGGTCCTTCTAGAATGTTCGATTTCGGACTAAATAGGGGCCTAGTCTTGTTCTGAACTTAGAAGTGTGTGATTAATATTGTTTCATTGTGGTGTCAATAGTAGTTACTTTTTTTTTAACGTTGTTATTAACTTAAGATTTTATTGTTCGTTAGGATTTGTGAATTATAATTTTCTAAACTTATAAACTATTATCTAAACTTAGGGAAGGAATAATTTGTTTTGTCCGATTCAATGAATTTTTATAATTGTGGACTTTGGAACAAAAATGTTGTAATACTGATAAGGGTTTAAATAATTTTTTTTTTTTTCTATAAAAATATTACACGAAAATGTCAAACAAACGATTAGAACTAAAATTGTTATCAACGTTACAATACAGCAATCAGTAGTAACAGAACAGTGACTCAAAAATAACGTTATGCTTCGCTGTTTAACGAAAGACGAAGACACTAGTCGATCGCTTGTTATACTTAGACCCAGAAAGGCGTGGAACATTCAGAACGTGTGATGATGTACCTAGTTATACATGACTGCAAACGTTCCAGGCAATTTTAGAAGTTGTACAGTGTACCAGAAATAAGCATCTGTTTTAGTTTATATTGGTTTATATATTCCTATATGGATTTGAAAGATTAATATTCTTTATTTATTTTGCTTGTTTTTTAATTTAAAATCTCAACAATTCTTTGACTTCAATATCAGAAATTATGGGATCTGATTCACCAAACAATCAAGAAACCCTTTTATGATATTTGATTAGTTAGAATTGTCTACGTCGCGAATAGCAAAATAAGAACTAGAAAATTAGGAAAATGGGAGAGGGTCCGAGTTCTAAAAATGTTGTTATTATGGATGGGGGGGAGGTAGGGATTATTATTTTATTTACCTTTTTCACTTATTTATTAATTATTATTTTACTTTATTATGTTTAATTATTTAGGGGAATTATTATTATTGTTTTTTTACACTTTCATCTGATTTCAAAGAATTTGAACAGTTATTTATTTAAACTTATGATTGCGGAAATTCTACTACCATATTCCGAATCTAATTAATTTTTCAAAAACGTCACTAAGGCCCCTTGTCTTCTAAAGCGCACAGATATATTCATAGCATAGTAATAAAGCGAATTATGTTTACTTTCTTCAAAACTTTACTTACAATGTCCTAGGAGATTACCTCATTTTTCCCTTCTAGAACATAATTTAATATTTAAAATCAGTGATCAGTGATTTAAAAAGTATACGATTTTATCAGGCCTCAAAAGATGATGTGCAGTAACGAAACATCCAGATATTCATGATAAGCAGTATTATTATTATTTTAAAATTAACTTCTTTGGTAGGTTAGGGAGTGGACGTTTTAACGTCACTTTATACTACTAAGGCAAATCGGACGATGTGACAGTCCTAAATTTTGCCTATTCAAGTATAATTAGGATAGGGATCTTTAACGAGCACCTGACATCGTTCAGGCTCGGGACCTCCATTTTACGTCCTAACCGAGGCACGGCATAGACGGATCTTTTACTCCCATTAAAAAATCCTTGGGCCACCTCGGACGAGAACTCGCGACTTTTAGTATTGTAGGTTTCTATGCTAATGCAGACTCTCATTTCTTTTTTTTTTTTTTAATTCTAAACATAGTTCTTCAATTGGCATATTCCTCACCGATATGCAAAATCGCTGATATAGAGAACCTCGCCTTGCGATTTGCTGACAGTACCCTGCGGCTTTCGTGACACTCCGCCCAACATGCCTGGCGACATCGCCCTCGACTGTGTCACGCCAGTAAACAGAAAGCCGAAGCCGTCACGTAGAGCCGGGTGCAGGACAGACATCAACCGGCAACTGACAACACGGGGGGCCAATGACCCGCCTGGCCAATGACTTCATTAACCATCTCGAAGAACGAGGAAATGAATCGAAGTCGAACTAATGTTTTCATCCGGAACCGTATCTTAAGCGGCATACGTGTTTACGTAAGGAATGAAATCGGGTCGGTAAAGTTGCTAAGGAAATAAAAAGAAATTTTTTTTTTTAAATCATTTCCTCTTTTGATAAATTATAAAACATCGTGAAAACTAGGTCGGTCAATAACATCCAATATGAACATTCGCTTCTCATTATGTTAATTTATATTCTGGAATACCGACTAGAGATTAGAGGGAATTTATACGAGTCTAGTTCCTGGAAAAAATTGTGTGAGCAAATGGAGCGTTTGAAAGAAAAAAATAATAGATAGACGATCTTTTCAGTTTAATTTTACCAGGATTTATAATCAGTCAAATATGATAATTAGCAAATAATTTAGAAAATTAGTGAAAAAAAATTAACTACGCCTTATAATATGTAGTACTAATAATTCTGTCATATTAGTGAATAACTAGTTATGTCAAATTTACATACTTTTCAAGGCATGACTTCTGAAGTTTCACAGTACTGTCCTGATCTTATAAGTTATCGTTATTAGGAGTTGAAATTTCGTGAAAAATGCCCAAAATACTTGCTAATCATTGTTGCGATTAAACGAACTGAATACGATTGCCAATACAATGAATTATACAATTGTTCATACAAATGGCCTAGTACAATAGATTTAACGCAAATTATAATAACAACATTTCAAGTGAAGACCTGGCTTAAACATTTATTCTCCAAAAAGAAGCCACCCCAATTAAATTATTCTTTTGAGCCAATTTGCCCGTTTTGAGCCATTTTCTTTTGAGCCAAATCCCGTTTTGGGCTTAACTACTTATTCACTGTGATGACGGAATTAACGTGTTGTTGAACGAAAAGTTATTAATTTTAATGTAATGAATAGGAATAAATAATACATATCAGTAGATCATTTTTCTTTTTCAATACTTTATACATTTTTGAAAGTTCCACCTATCAAAGTAATAATAAATATTTTTTTATGTTACATTTTTTCTTCAAGTCTAATAATATTCAGCAGCAGGGGTCTGATGTCCCTTCATTCTGGAAAAGTCTCTCAACATATTATTTTTTTAGTTTAGTTTTTAGTTACCTTCTAATCGATATCCCAACCGAGGAAGTGTTGGTCAGTATGTTATATAAGTATAAGCCATTTATTTATGATAGCCTATTGTTTATGTAGAATTTTAATTTTCCCTATTGTTCACAATTTTTTTTAAACATATTTATTATTATTGTACCACAAACAAGGCATGTAAATTAACAGGTTGATTGGAAGGATGAATAATCCGAGATCATGTACAAAAACATTATTTATTTTGTAAATCTTTACATAATAAAAATATGCTCTCTTTCTCTCTCTTCCTTTATCACTCTCTCTCTCTCTCTCTCTCTCTCTCTCTCTCTCTCTCTCTCTTTCTCTCACACACACTATGATAACCTAAGTGAAGAACTCGTAAATGAGATTTGGTATTTATGTGGAACAGTGCTGAGCGTTGCTGGAATCTTCAAAAATGACTATAAAACGTTTAATTAACTATTATCTGAACAATGAAGACAGGATGGCGGATTGGTATAAATGAAAGCGCGTTAATATCTTACTTCAAATTTATTTCTCGAAGCCTGCATAGAGAACTACCAACATCCATACCTTGTTTCTTTGAAGCAAGAAAAGTCAATGACTTTAAAATCTATCGCTTAAATAAAAACTTGTCGATTGCGAGAGAAATTTCTCATAAATAATTGAATTATAGAAGCATAAATAATTAATAATAATAATAAAAGAGATTCGCTCGGAGGCAGGCAAATGTGCCATCAGTGTCCCTGGGCTTATGTAATGGGAAGAACTCTTGCGGTAGAAGCTACTGGAGCGAGCTACGGCCTAGGATCAGCTGGAGTCTGTTACATCAGTGAGGTCAATGGAGCCTCCAGGATCCATAGCTCTCTAGATCGCTGGGTCACTTAGCCCTTCTACAGTTAGCAATCGGTTCATTATCTTAGTTATGAGATCATTGACTAGTGCAGGCATTCAATGATTACAAATATTATTTACTAATAATACTTTATAATAATGCGCAAATTTATATTATTGAATATTTAATACTTAAAAAATTAAAAAAAAAAAAAAGAAATTTATAAATTTAAATTACATAATACCGAAGAGATACCAATGTATAAAAAGAGTTAATTAAAATTAGCCGTAATATTATCTTTAAATTCAGAAGCATGATTAATGCAATAGGTTTCAAAATAATAATGAAAAACGAGTTTTTTCTAAGTTACCAAAGATTACGATTTGTTGATATACCGCTCTGCATTTATTAACCAGTTGTAATGGAAATAAGATATAAGCTTCACCGAGTTCACTTTCACCGAGTTGAAATAGAAAAACAAAAATATAACTATTTTACATAGAATTAACTTTTTTTCATTCCAACTTGCAGGTTTTTATTTTGAGATACATTTTTACCTAAATAAATAACACAATTAAAAAATAAAATCACTATTTTTCCCAGCGTTCTTTAAATTCATTCATCAAGGGTATTTTTAAATTAAAATAAGTTATCACAGAATAAACCAACATCCAAAATAATAATCAACCGCAACTGCCAAATGAAAGGTACATAAACACAAGAAACAAATTGAAAGCAAATATTTTATTTTACATACCTATTGCTGTGTATGTTATTTGCATTTAAATATTTGTATTATGCATAGGACATAATTTTTATTTTGAAGTTTCTTTACTATCTTCAAATCTGAAAATATACAGTTACATTAGAACCAAACTTGAAAAAAGGAACAAAAACAATAACAAAACTTTTACTAAGTTAGAACTAGAAAACCTAATAATCAATAGGCTCACTGATAAAATATCCAGCCCCGTACCTTCTTAGATTTCTAGATAAGCTGAATGTTATACTTTAGAGGTTAGTGAACTGTATTGGGAAATTATTTTCGGATTTAGAAGAAAATGCACAATTCCAAATACTTTTCCAGATCGACGTACCTTAAAAATGGATTAAATTAAAGTTGGGATGGAATAAGCATGATTATTTTTGCTCCTACAGCCATTTTTACTTGCGACAGAATAAAACGAACGAAGAGCTAGAAATAGAATGAAAAGAAGCGGTCGAGTTTGATAATGAACCGTAGCCAGTATTGCACTTGACCTACTGGGGCCATTCGTACCGGTTCTTATGTCATTAGATTCTATTGAGGACTCTATTTATACTCCATTCGTTTACTTCTTTATATAGTCTATGTGATAAGGGCGCTATTACCATGCTCAGACATAAGAATGTATGTAATCGTACTCAGAGAAGTCGTACCCCCTCCACACCGTAGCCAACCACTCACACTTCCCCTCTTCTTAACCTACCTCAGAACTCGAATCCTTTTAAAAGAAATCACAAAACACTGATCAATAGATAAAAAAAAAAAACTTAAAAGAAATGGAATGAACAAACAAAATTGATGAAGTAGAATGATGAAAATTGTATATGTAACATTAACTAGTAAACATTGAATAAATAGGACAGTAATTTTCTTGTAAGTTGTGGCAAATGAGTATAAATTTTTCATGTAAAATAAGGAGAGTTTTTGAGATTTTGCGAAGGGATTCGGATCGTAAGGATTGGATATAAGAAGAGCTTGATCGTTTCCTTATCTCCACTGATTCCTGAATCCTAATGAGTCTAATTTTAGTCATGTAAATGAGTTTTTTGAAATTGATTGGTAAATCGGTGGGTTTCTGCGGTGTGGTTTCTTGAAGATTCAGGCTTTTGTAAAGAATCCGTTCGTAACGTTTTTCCAAGTGGAGTTTTCAGTAGCTGATCTGTTCAGTAAGAAAGAACCGAGAATTATTAAGTTTACTTCATTCTGTTACCGACAAGAGGTCGGAGTAAGGTTTAAGTGAAAGAATAAAGGTGAGTTGATGAACTTTGAAGCAATCGATTTGATTTTCATGATTCAGCAACATTTTTCGAGATTTGACGTGATGTGAGATTGGAGATTTTGGGATGCAATCATTATATTTGTATCAACTAATAGCATACGTAGAAAAGCAAAGCCAGTTCACCTTGTTGATTGGTAATGAGACACGTAGTAAATGATCCGAAAAGCGAAAGAAGATCATTTTTTCCAACTTCTAAGAGTATAGTGGAATATCTGCTCATTGCAGTTTTTTAAAGGGAAAGATGTAATAAAATAAATGAAACTTGGTTTAAATAACTGTTCTTCTATTGAACAATAAAACAAAAAAAAGGGCGTAATAATCGAGATATTTATCGCCCTAAAACCCCTATCCTATCCTACAACAAAAGAATTTTTTGAAATAAAAAGTTCTACAGTAGAAAAAATTTGCTAAGTTGTCTAAGCTCCTCAGGGATACTGGGCTCTATGTTCTCACTGAGAACGAGTTTCCTGAGTTGATAGTAGAACGAAACTAATCATATCACAAAGAATTTGTGTACGAAGAGGCAGAAGAATGATAACCGATATAGAATAGATATAGAAGGAAACAAATAAAATGGTACGACTAAAAAGTGTTTAAACTATAAAGACTATAATAATTATTATAGCTTTATTAATACTAAATAGCTATATGACTATATGACTAGATTGCCTACATAACTATTATAAAGACTATAAAGAACACTGACTTGTGTCCTTATTTTGTCAACAACCTGGTTGCCGTGAGACGAGGAAGGAAGGACCTAAAAAATAAATTTCTGAAATATTAACTATATAGGGATTACAGAAAAATATAATAAAATATTAATTGCTGACATTTCATTATAATAAAAACAAATTAACTATAAAAACAAATGATATAGCAATCCCATGGTTACACTAACTTATTAATTGGTGTTTGATGACATATAATTTTATGTTTCATAATATTCTAAATAATGTTAGTTCACGATAGCCGTTTCTTGATTATTAACCACTAGCCTATCTATGTTGAGGGCATTGGCTTTGTTGCTTATTGATTTGATAACAGCTGCAACAGGTTCGATATCGTTGACAACGATAACAAACCATTTAGCCGAAATCGTCCGATATGGGTCAGATGACTATCATGTGGCCTATAAATGTCACATTGACATCTGTTATCATTTATACTATTAAGTGAACCCAAAATCAATGCTTGTTATTTTTAATCTTAACATTTTAGGGCAAACAGCAAACATAAATGTATTATATCTTCTTGAGCCTCTTAAAGGGGTGGTGTTAAATGGGTCTGTTGCCCTAATGAATAAACATTAAATCGGAATATAACAACTGAACACGAAGCAGAGACTTAGCCCACATACACCGCGCTAAGTACACGGGAAACCTGGTTCGAATACAGGCTAAGGTCAATATTTTCTCTTCAAAATAAAATATTGAAAAATCGGTCTTTTATCGGTGGTACTCTACTTCTCATTCTTATTATTTACTGTATATAGGATAACAAATTTATCTATTATCTATTTTAGATCTGTGCCAACCCAAAAGATATCTGAAATGCTATTTATTTCAATTCCTTCAAAGCTTGATTTTTTTTTTTTTTTAATTTTTGGAGTGTTCATTTGAAAAATATTGTAACACTTATGTGGGTAACAAATATTTATTTAACAGAAATATACAGTTATCACAATGCCAACGAATTATTACAACTTAAACACATGAGCAGGTTACAAAATTGATAACGTTAAAACACAAAATCATATGACTTGCGCTACACAGTCAAGACACAGACTTCAAATAACTCGATCAGTCACTGCTCCTTATATATAATCGTAAATAGTCAGGCCTGGATCATTCTAGATCAATGTCGGCAGTTCTCCGCCATCACGGAATGATCTAGACAAAAACAGTTCGTTCCAACCGCTTATTTTGTTCCAATAAGAGGTCCGGGAGGTTACGCCATATGTTTTGTTTATTTATTTGCTTATCGATCTAACGTTACAATATGTTTACATTTACGAAAATAATATAATTAGAAGTGATTTTAATGCTGTCACTCTGAAAAAAGTTGCTTATTAACATGTGTATGGAAACTTAAAGAAAATATGAATGAGTTCATATTCATATTGATCGGATATGAACAATCATATCATTTCGATTTATCAATTTGAAAAATATGTATATCAATTCTTATAGTTAATATTGCTTTCATTGTAGTGACGTCTAAATGCATTATTTTGCCCAATTACCAATAGTATTATATCATGATTTCAATTGACTGAAGCATCATCGAATTCATAACATGTAGATTTGATATAATCATAATCATATGTTGTTTTTCGATGTGACGTTTACAGTGACTATGATTTCGTCACTGATTTGAAAGGTCATAGACGTATGGAATAAAGAAAAAAAATCGTTATATTTATCAGCATGTGATTAAAAACTTCCTACTGCCATTTTTATTTTTCAAGGCATTGTGAAATCAATTAAAAATTTTTTATTCATTGAATCAAATAAAAAGAGTACAAAGAAGTTATTTTATTTTTTAATTGCCTTAAGAACTGGTATTCAAGATTTTTTCTTTCTGAAAAGCTGAAAATTGATTTATGTTTATATTATAATATATGTTATAAAACTTAAATATACTTTTAAATACTACAAAAACCCTTTATTTAAAAACTTATTCTGTAAGTTTATGCTAATTTATCCATTTGCCTTTGAGTAGAGCAGATTATAATCCTGTCTTACGCACCCATATTTATTTTAGATGTCGTATTGTTATCAATGTATAGGATACTAGGTCCGAAATTTCAAAACGGATTCATCATAAAAATTGTCAACAATATATAAAAACAATTTTTTGATAAATCTTAATCGTTTAGCAACCCAATATTAATCTAACACCTAAAACACTCCAATACGATGCCAACAGCAGATTTCAGATTAATTATAACTTTTGGTTAGCGTTTGTTGGTTAGCGTACTCCAAGTCGTCTGATTTTATAATTCCCTATGTACTTGTTGAAAATTTCATTTAGTTACCATGAAACAAATAATTTCCATTAAATAAAAAGAACGGCTTTAATTATGAACAATGGTCTGTCATTAAAGGCGTACTATGCCTTTACAGCATGCGTGGGCTCAACGTGTTTTATGAGTTAACTGAATATTTTTCTTTTTTTCTCCTCTATACGTTTACTTGATTTTATCATATCTCATATTTAGCCATTTCTTATTTTTAGGCGTAACGAGAGACAGTTAATTTCTCCATATAAACAAAAACAAAGGTAGTTTATAGGAAACAAAAAAACAAACAAACAAAAAAGGCCCCTACCCCATTTAAGCCCCCTCAGAACATTTTAATAATGATAAAGCTTACCTGATATTAAAAAATACCTAATTTTCATTAAACATGACGAGTTTGATGAAAATCGTTAAAGCCGTTTTTGAGATAATCGAAAAAAAGGTAAAAATGATACAAAATTTATTAAATAAAGTGCCCCCTCCGGTTGATCAATTTTGATGAAATGTTGGCTATCGCATCTTTGGCATATACATACATCAAATACCCAGTTTGATCAAAATCGTTCAAACCGTTTTTGAGTAAAAAAAAAATTCGTGAAAATAAACTGAGTATTTGAGTTTATTTTCACGTGAAAATGATACAAAATTTATTAAGTAAAGTCCCCCCTCCGGTTGATCAATTTTGGTGAAATTTTGACTATCACATCCCGGGGATATTAATACATCAAATACTCAGTTTAATCAAAATCGTTAAAGCCGTTTTTGAGATAAATAAAAAAAACACGCGAATATGATACAAAATTTATATAGTAAAGTCCCCCCTCCGGTTGATCAATTTTGATGAAATTTTTACAGTCATACGAGTATCTCGGTCATTTTAATACGTCAAATACTCAGTTTAATGAAAATCGTTAGAGCCTTTTTTGAGATTATCGAAAAGAATTTAAAAGTTATTAAATAAAGTACCCCCTCCCTTTAAGCAATTTTGATGAAATTTTTGCTGTCACATCGCGGGCATATAGGTACATATACAAAATACCCAATTTCATGTTCGCACGGTTTATAGTTTTTGAGCTAGTCTGTTAACAAACACATAGACACACAAACACTTACACATAGACACTCAAACACACACACACACACAAACACACACACAGACAGACACACATACCATTTCGTGGGACTTAGTTATTTGGGCTCAGGGGACCCCAAAACGTGTATTTCTGTTGAAAACCAGAAGTCGAAAATTTTCGCGATCGCAATACTTCCCCTTACTATATATGTCATATATAGGTAAGTGAAAGTAAAAAAAAATTAACAATGTTCTGTTAATTTTACCTATTAATTAAAAATCATCGTCAAAGCATTCCCATTATTACTTACTGAGACATAGAAATTTAAGTAATAAATTGAATTAATGATCTTACAAGTGCGTCCGCAGGATTGTACAAGGACAACCGCAGGGTTGTCTTCCCCTAGAAAATTTGACAACAAAAACTACAAATTAAATAAAGTCCTATTCCTTTACTAAATTTATTAGGTCTTATGTAGTTTTATCTGTAAACAAATGATTTATTTTTTTAATATCAATTAGTTTTATATGAAGGGGTCGAGGCAAAATAGTGCCAAGCAACATTTTTAACAAAAATAAATCGTAGCTGCAGTCTGCTGTATATTACGTAGGATTATATGGTACGTCTATGATGGAAATGCCACCTAAATATGACTATATAGACCCTCCATAGTCATATTTAGGTGGCATTTCTATCATAGACGTATAGTCCTACGTTATATACAGCAGACTGTAACTACAGTTTATTTTTGTTTAAAATGTTGTTTGGCACTATTTTGCCTTGACCCCTTCATATGAACAATTAATTTAGTCAGAATATCAGTCAGAATATCACGAACCCTCTCCCGGTCCTAAGAATTTAGTCTGCCTCGGTATATTATTAAGAAGAACAGTAGAATAATTTTCACCTGTAAAAATTATAAGTTAAGCAATACCTTAGTCTACTGCTGAAACTATTAAGTTTGCAACAGAAAGAAACAGATAATGATTATTCCTAGTAGAAAAAACAAGAAGCAAAACGTTTCCTGAAAACATAAAGATGTGAATATTAGAACCATTTCCGGCGTCTATGAATAATAACCAAACAATTCTTGAAGGATGTGAGTGTTCGTTGAGACATGTTCTTAAAACATAAATCCTGAGCTGTAGAGATACAACAGCTAGCAAAAGAGAGAAAAACAAAGCAATAATTTGATAAGGTTTTTTCCTTCCGTTTATCAGTCCTTTTTTTTCTTATTCCCTCATTCCGTTTCGTTTTTTTTATTATTATATTTGTTTGCGAGAATGAAATATCTATTTATTCATCAGAAATGAAAAAAAAAATAAATATTTTGCTATGATAAATCTAGTGATCATGGTTTCACCCATTAGTATGAAAGCCATCTATTTATTATTTTGAGATATTTAAAGAATATCAGAATAAATTAACAAAAAATAAAATATAAAATAAATTTTATATAATGCAACATTTCAACTGATTATTTTTTTAGTCTTGATTAATAGAAGCTTTCCATGAATATTAAATTCTCTGTGAATTTTATACGAAAATATTGTTTTTAAAGATTGAAGTGACTTGGAAGATTTTCAAAATCAACTGTATGTTCTATAAATGACTCAAAGCAAAAGAAAACTGCGATTAAATAAAAAAAAAAAAAAATGAAATAATTCTATTCTACTGAAATAATTGCTTCACAATAATTATATAGGAAGAATTATAGGACCGAATCGATGCACTTAAGAGAACGAAATTGATTACATATTAATTCTGTGTTCTACTTGAACTGAATTATATGTATTTTCTTCTTTCTTTTTTTATATAATATTAAGATCGGTATATTTTTTTTATATACATATGCTTAAGTGTTATGAACTGAATATTATAATAAGATTTTACGAATTGTCTATTGTAGAACAGTAGTATGCTGTGTAATAGCAACCCAATATAGTTGGGTTGCTTTACAGTATTGCTTTTAATAAATTTTTTCTCGCTTCATTAACTAGAATATACTATTCTGCATTGGTAGTTGAGAATAGTTGGTAAATAATTATTCGTATCCATGTGATTTTCTCAATTCAACATCCTACTTGAAACAAGATTTTTTATTGTACGTACATACTAGTAAACTATTCTATTGTTGACTTGACTAGTTGATTTGCTTGCCTAATAAAGATTATCAAGGCCGACTCAAATATCACTTAGGGACCGGCCCAAAGCTAGCAAACATGGAGACAGCTGACTTGGTCTGTTTGTTAGCAGATAGTGCTATCGGAGGTACCGTGATAGCGGCCTCTCGTACCCGTCCAGTACTCACTAGCGTCGTAAAAACTTATCACGAGGTTCTGTGGGAACCCAGGTCCGCCAGTGGGTACTATCTACCTGCCTTCCTGATATGGCTCGTATCATCGTGAGTGTCCTTTGAGTTCACAAGTACAGATATGTTGTGTGAAATACCTTGGTAGCAGCCAACAATAGATAGCAATAAGCTGTTCACTTTCAAAATGAGAAAATTCCAAATTTAGAAACGTGGAAACAAAAATAAATAAAAATGACAAAATTAAAAAAAAATGTTTTTTATTGATGTACTAACTTTCTGAAAAATCATTCAGCTTTCTCTGTAGCTTAGAGTTTTGGAGAGTGGGTGTAGTTTTACTGAATATTTAACTAAGCCATTTTATAAGGTGTTTATAAATACAAAAACATTTTAAAATACTAAAAACTGTTTATTACTTGGAAATCAAAACAAAACGGATTTATTCAATTTTGAAAGCAAACGCTTCAAATATAGCATTAATTTAACATAAATCAAATTAAAACTTCATGGAAATATTTAAGTTCATAGAAATATATTTTTAACTGGTTCATTGACGATTAGGTTTAAACTATCAATTTTTTAAAAAATGATTTAATAGTGTAACGTGAAACAAAAATCATATGAATTTGTCAGTTACATTGAGAAGAGTTCTAGACCTTTTTGTTGGAACAGTTATTGTTCCTACAAGTTAGTTAGTATTTGTTCTAGATCTTACCAGGAACTTTTAAGCAGTTCTAGAACGTTCGATTTCAGTCAGACGGACTAGGGGCTTAGTCTTGCTCTGTACATCGAAACATATGGATTATTTTGTGCCACTGTAACGTTGTTAATGATCTGAGCTGTCTGAATTTAAATTATAATTTTTCGTAAATAAAAATTATTTAAACCCACATTAGCGTTACAATACTATCGTTAATGAAATGCTATCTATCGGTTATGGGAAATGCTTGTGAAACTTGTACTATAACTAAAAATAAATATTAAAAAAGCTAGAGTTGATTTTGAAAATCAAAGACCTGGTTGAGATTTCAGTATAGAAGAAACAAAAATATAAAAAAAAAATAAATAAAATCAAATTGGCATAAATGCTTTTTTTCAAAATTTTACTTAAAAATGGGAAAAATGTCACTCAAACCCTTTGTCTTCCAATGTCCTCCTCGTATTAAATATGTAACTCGGTCGGCGTGGCAAGGAATCAGTGATAGTGGGTTACGCTGTATGGTACACACCTTTACGCCTTAAGCGGACCGTGTAAGGTCCGACTATATCAGTATTGTCAATATATTGTCAATACTGTCGTTTAGCATTGAGGGCCCACCGTCAATATCGCCATCAATACTCAAATTTTCACCTTACACGATCAATAATCTTTACAATACTATACTGTATTGTCAAGATTATTGATCGTGTAAGGTCCGCTTTATGGAACAAGTTTTTAATAACTGAAGCGGGTATAAGTGCCTTAGGTAATTTTTACGGAAATGGTGTGACTTATACCCTCTAGGGTGAACTAAGTTCAGTGCTTACACCCATGCCATCTTTCATACGTACAATGAACTCTTTTATAACAGCAAAACATTACTTATACCCATTTCTGAAGAATGGCTTTGGTACATATTACGATTTGGCATAAAAACACTTTGTTTTATTTTTTTGGCACTTAGCTCCTTATGCATTTATAATTCTAATTAATTCTAAACTATCTGATTATAAACATTTTAATAATGACATAGTCCTAAACTTTTTTCAATTGATCTAATGCATCATTAAAAGTATGTAAAGAAAGATACATCAAGATTTGTACATAGTAGATTCCTTTTTTGTACAATCAACTCCCACTGGACTAGATCGAGAGAAGAATGGCCCGTCGGTTTCACGGCGATTATCGCCAGTCCGATTGTCTTTTAATGTCTTCTAATTGAGAAACTTTCACGCCGCGCAAGGCTGCCGACTGCTGCTTTGTTCTCCAGGCCAACGCTACTTACGTAACCTAACGATTGATTAAGACAAATGACCGATTCGGGAATCTTATCAGGAAATGGGCGTGTGGTACGGATTAAGAAATAAAATATTCCCGAACTAAGGCTCATTGCCTTTCTATGAAAATCATTAACATAAATGCTAGAATGATTGGCAGCGCATCATCGCGGAGAGGTCTCTCATCCAACTCCTTTTCTGTCGACTCATATAAGGGATGTCAGTCGTGGCCATGTCATTAACAAGTCTGTTGTTATATCCATGCTATTTAATATCATCTCTTGGTTCATTTATTTATAGAGAAAAATGTAAGGAGGGAAAATATTGTAAACAACTTATATAACAATAACGCTAACTTCTTGATCCAACTATTTATTCTAGATTAATAGTACGTAGATTATGGGTTGGATGAAAGGTATAATAAAATTGGGTTCTTACAAAAAAAAAAAAAAAAAAAAAAAAAAGCTTCTTATATTAAATATTCCTGTTTTCCTAAGGCTTTAGACTTTTTCACAAAGCACGTGCGATGTGATTAGGGATGGAAGGATGGAAGTAAGTGAAATGTTCTCTGAAATAGGTTTTTGAAGTTATGGCATTCTTTCATTGAAGGTGCGATATGATGCTAAAGTTAAGGTTGTTAACTGCATACGATGGCCAGCAAAATAAACATTTATTTCCATTGTACAATAATAATAATAAAATAAAATAATGATAAATGCAATCATAATAATAAAAATACAATATAAATAAAACCTAATAATAAAATATACAATATAAGATGGTTTATAGACCCATATCTTTAGCTTTAACATGCCTCATTCTAAAAAAGTTCATAAAAATCATGACAACAAAACATTTGAAAAAAATATGACGATATGGACAGAAGACCCTTACGCAATGCGTAGGGTAACAACTGATTTAAAAAAAAATTATATTAAAATTTGACATAATAAGCGTTTGATGATTATATCTATATAATCTATTTAATTTTATGTATCAACTATTATATATGGCGACTCCTTGCACATATCCCTGTTCTTAGAGATTGCTGCCCGTCGGAAGAGGAGGATCCGCCCACTCGCTTTGTAGGCACTTGAGCTCTCTCTCTCGAAGAACTCCATCAAACAGGGCCGGCCCTTCACTGAGATAAAAAGCACTCAAGCTGTGGTGATCCTATCTCAGCAGAGGCCCTACAAGGGAATAGGGAACCCCTCAAACGGAGTTCGAAGAAAGTATTTCCTGCTGAGGAGGAAAATCCGAAGGGCTCATGTGGTCTGCGGTCCTGGTCCCGATCATCCGGGCTTAACTTAAGCCAGTCCCGGGAACGGGGGAGGTCCCATGCTCTTTTGGCTAAAAATAAAATAAAAAAAAAGGTTAATAAATAACAATATGAAAAATATCTATACAGTATGATATCACATAGGCTACATCCAATAGGCAGGATAGAGTCAATTATGTATCTTTTTAAAGTAGCATTTCGAACAAAAATTTGAAAAAATATTCAAAAAAGTAATTTCGAAAAATGAAGTTCTTATTGTTTGATTTACCTTTTTACGTCAATACTATTATTAACAAACATTTGTCTCCCTTCTGTTTTATATAATTTTCACCTATCATAGATACCTTACATTTTACTCGCATACATTTGTTTTATTCTAGCCCTCATGAAGACCAAAACATGTGGTCGAAACGTAGGTTGTTAAAACAATGGTTTTCGACAGAACCTCCTGACTATAATCATACCACAAGATTTTTCTTTTAAAAAAAAGTCTACCATTTTCCACCTCTAAATTGATTTTTATTAAATGTTTCTTTCAAGTTTCCAGTTATTTCCCGAACCATTTTCCATGAAATCTCTGAATGCTCACGAAGTGAAAACCAAAACTGGTTCAGTTTCATTGAACCATGTAGCACTTCGGAAGATGTTTTGTGTGGGCAATATTGCTTTTTAAGAAAAACCGAAATGATGTTCATGTATAAATCTTAACCAGTGTCTGAATATACATTAAAATTTTTCTATAATGATAACTTGTTTACTGTTGACCAATTTTTAGTATTCATAAACTCTTATCTTTCGTACTCAAGTTTAATCAAACATTGGATGTTCTTTTGCAACATTAATTCCTTTTTGTGCAGATTCTTTTCCATTTATTCTGTTGTATACCATTCGTGTGTAAAATCATTCAACTTATATCTTATCTTATCTAAAATATTAATTTAAAAAAAAAATCATTGATTAATATTTTCAGGGGAAGGGGTAAGGGATCAATGCCGATTATTATCAAATCTTCCCTGGCTCCCGGTTTTGAACATGCTATGTTTGTCAATCATTTGTCCGGTTGTCCGTGGCAACGCGTATTTTCTAACGCGTTTGCCCAATCGGCCATGCCGTCACCCTGATATATTTGTTGAATTTACCAGAACCCAGAAAACATCCCTTAGCCGTCAGTATAATATATAAAATCATAAAGTGGATATGCCCTCCTTACTCCCTAAGGCATAAACACTCCTACCCAGCCTTCCAACCTATTTTTTTTTTTTTTTTTTTTATAGACACCACTTAAATATTCAATTCATTATTTAGCAAAGTATTTTAAAAACTTAAATGAACCCCTTCAAACAATTGTCCTTTATATGAAGTTGTCGATTGGAGGACAACTACATGACTATTAACATTAATATACGGGTGCTCAACTGGACCTGCGAAATGGAAAACGAGCTCGAGGATTCCCACAAGAGAGGAAATGATTTTGTGCAGACCCCGCATTGGGTACAGTGAATTTTTGTACGGTTACCTTCTAAGAGGAGTAACCAATCTGTGAACTCTCTCAACCCACTATCACGACGGCTATCATCTATTATCACTATCTCTTCTGGAATGCCCAAGATTCGCAAAACTTCGTAGCAACTAAAACCTGAAAGACAATCTTAAGGAGTTTTTGGGAGACGTGGAGGACTCGGTGAAGGTTGTGATACATTTATATAATCAAAAAAAAATTGAAAACCAATATGCCAATGACCCCGCCTGCGTAGAGGCAAAAATAATTAAATAAAATAAAATAAAAAGCATTGCAAACACTTCTCAGTCTTATTCGAAGAGCACAGAGATTTTCAAACCATTCAGAGATAATATTAAGAGGGTTGATTGGCCTTAGGCAAATCGGAAGGGGGGGGGGGGGCGATGAGGGGAAGTTATTAGCAATGTCTGGTACATCCTCTTTAGAAGAAGAACTTCCTCCGTTTTAATTTCCTAATGAAGGAGAACAACAATGATAAATGGAAACGAAGAAGATGATGATATGACATCCGAGTTAATTGCCACCCCTCGGTCCCATTGTCCGGATGAGTGGGCAATAGAGAGGCCCGCATTAAGAGGCTAATGCCTCTTCTTGACTCCACTCTGGTTGTCTGTTAGGGGGGGGGGAGGCAAAGAACGCCTTACTAATTGCTCCGTAATGGAGTGTTACTGTAGCCAATATACGCCTACCATCTTTCTTTCATATCTATATTGAGGCATTAATATGGTAACAACAATTCGGGTTGAACACAATTACAAAAATATCAAGCAACGATACAGTTAATTACATAACGGGACAGTTAATTTTAACAGAGAAAGAAAGTAACTTTTACTCAGGTAACTTATGTTCATTTTTGACTGTCCTACTTGCTACTTGCCACTTGCTCACTTAAATATCGTATGCTGTCAAGCATTCTTGATCTGTCTCGAATATTTAAGGCCATTCCATAATGTATGTCCAAGTGGTAATAATTCCAACCGTTACAGACCATTCTAGATATTTTCTTACGAAGTAGGAGAAATTAAAATCTGTTTTGATTTCTTCCGTTATAATATATCACAAATAAATAATTCTAAATATGGACCTGGTCATACGCCCTTGTACAGACAAAGAAATGCCAGCCATTTAACAATTCCTAAATTTCCTACCAATAATTTCCTTTAAAGGAATGACTTTTCTATTAATCGCAATGGTGATTTTTATACTTTTTTTTTTCTGACTATTAATGTTTATTATAATTGATTAAGTTTTAGGAGATAAGATCGGCCACGGCCTGGAATCGAACCCCTTATCATTCGAACTAACCGCGGGGCCTATCCCTTCAGTGTCAACCTTCTCCCCTCAGCGATCCTATCCGTAAGGTCTCGCCATAATGCAACGAAGTAGCCGGGAAATGGACAGTTGTCCAAATATTAGGATCTCATTGACAGATCGTCGTGGATAAAAGTTATTTGTTAAATATTGCTTTTTATTATTTTCAAATTAATAATTAAATAACTTTATTTTAAGGGTTCACCTGTGGTGTAGTGGTTAGGATAGAAACCTACCCTCCTAAAGGTCGCGGGTTCGCGTCCCGAAGTAGCCCTAGAATTTTTTATGTGAGTAAAAAATCCTTGTCTATGCCGTCCCTTGGATAGGACGTAAAATGGAGGTCGCGAGCCTGTACGATGTCAGGTACTCGTTATCATATCCTAATTATACCGGATTGGCAAAATTTAGACCTACATCTGTAACAAACTCCAGCATTAGTAGGTTTTTCCATCTCTGCCGTTTCATCGTATCCTCCTTCGATAGTTCCCTACCAGCCATACTCTCCATCACTCTATCCTTCCATCTGACTGCAGGTCTTCCTACTCTCCTTCTACCCTCTGCCTCCCAATCCATAATTATCTTTGGTAGTGGTAGTGGTATCTCTCGTTACCCATTCGTCTAATATGACCATACCATCTGAGTCTCCTCTCTTCATCATTTCAAGGATATTCTTTTCTACTACTTACCTTTCACCTTCTTATGGTGTCATTTCTTATCTTTTCAGCTCTGGATATCCTTGCTGCTCTCCTCCAGAAATCCATTTCAACTGAAAGGATTTTTTCTCCTTTAGTTATACTGAGTGGCCATGTTTCCAAACCATATAGCATTAAGCTTTCTACTAGAGCTTTGTACATTAGTTTTCACTAACATAATTGAGCTCCAGAGTATAGAGTCCAGCATCACCACCGCTTTTTTGCCATTTGTATTCCTTTTTTTGAGTTTCGCCTTCTACTCTACCATTACTTTTAATTATGGATCCCAAATAACAAAATTTATCAACTTTGCTGAATTTGCACAATGTTGGATTGGTACTATCTTCTTTCTCCGTATATATTTTTATACCGTATATATCTTTCTCCACATATATTTTATTTTTTTTCAAAATTCATTTTGAGAAAATAGAAAAATATTCCTATTTAAATAGATATTATTTACAGAAATCTATGAATATATATAAGACAAAATTTCCTGCAGAAATTGTTAACTAAGGAAGGCCTGTAACTGATTATGAAATATATTACACTGGTTAGAGAAGTGGGGAGTGTACACAGAGGAGCTAGAGCTTCCAGCCAGGGAACTTACATAACTCCCCCCGATGTCTTAACCTTTCTGCCATAACATTCCCCGGGTCTCTCTCTCTCTTCGGGTGACTGTCGAGGGAAAGTCATGCCTGCGGTTTGATTCGATATGCGGGCCTCTCCAATCAAATGCCACTTTCTGCCTCCCGGTTTCGCAAATTTATTACAGCCTCATAGCGACGTGAAGGTATTCCATTGAATAAAAAACAAAATTAATGTTGCGTCCCAAATTATTAAATATGAATTCTACTTCTTGCAAGTGGAAGGCACGGTCACGGTTCTTGATGATATTATTTTTATGTTCCTAGACAAATATTATTAGAAGCAAAAAAAAAAAAAAAAAAAGGAACATTTAAATTCCTTATTATATATCTTCTGTTTAAAAAATTATATCGTCATGATTCTTCAATTTTTTTTTTTTTATTTAGTAAAAGTTTAAGGAAAATGCAGAGATTTCATATATTCTGCTTTAGGTCAATGAAATATTTAAAAAATGATTAGATCTTCAAACCATAGACATAGAAAAATGTTTCTTAAATAAAATAAAAAATATATGTTTTCAATTTTTATTGAGTGCGCTGAATTAGTAAAAAAAAAATCTATTTTTTGGGTAAAAATAAATCTATAAGTCTAGTTTGCTTGAACATCAGATAATTTACTTACAATTTCATTAACCTAAAGCAAAATCTATGGAAAGGCTGAAATTTTCTTTTGAATCTACACTGAAAAATAAAAATGTTGGAATGTTGGTGCGAAATTCATGCTGACATCTTTTCTTTCAGCTCATACTTGATAATTACAGTTATCTATTTTAAGAACAAATAATTTAGTGCTATTTATTTTTGTTTTATGCTTAATATATAAATTAAAAAAATATCTAATGTTTTACCATGCTCGGAAAAAACTACACTTTATTTATAGCCTACACAATCCAATCATATGGTAAATCCCATATGACATCTTCCCTCCCAAGATTGTTATAGATCAAGCCGATTAGGCTTGATAATCCGTCCGTATCTGGTTACCTGAAAGTTATGTCTTTTAAATTCTTGTGAATCTTGAGGCGAAGAATGTTCTGAGTTTTCAGGTTCAGTGTTCTCTTCTGCTTCAGGAAAGAGTAGCATTTCTGCTGAAGCCGTTGTGTCATTAGGGTTGGCCTAAAACAGAAGATATCCAATATCTGCATATTTCCTTAAATTTAATCTTAAAAAAAAAAAAAAAAACACTGCATTGAAAGAATCATGGCGATATCATTTTTTTAAACCCGAGACATGATATAAAGAATCAAATATTTCGTTTCGTGGCAGCCGAAAATCCCAATTAACTATTTTATTTTATGTATCGAGATTAAAAAGATGTCTGCATGATTCTTGCACCAACATTCCAGCATTTTTATTTTTTAGTGTAGATTCAAGGAAAATTTCAGCCGTTCCATAGATTCTACTTTAGGTTAATGAAATTGTAAGTAAATTAACAGATGTTCATGCAAACTAGCCTCATAGATGTATTTCTACCCAAACTAGATTCATTTTACATTAAATTCATCATAGGGTAAACCAGACAGTTATTGACACTCAGTACAGTTATTGACACCCCTAACTTTAACTTATAGAAATAAGTAAACAAGTCCTAATTTTATTTTAAGATATACATGAATCTAATGTTTGAAGGGTCCTCTAAGTCATCTATATGGTAAGTGTTTACCAAACTAATCGCAGGGAAGATTTTACAATTAATATCTTCATGAATTCAGTTGGTAGCCTGTCAATGGCTACAAGCTTCTGATTTCCATAAGGATTCTCATCCAATAGTTTTGTTCATATTCTCTTCCTACATTTTTTTCAATAAAGGTAATTAGTTTATTTTATTTGCTAATCTATAATGGAAGTGTCTGGAGTGATTTTAAATTAAAATAATCAATTTAAATATTATTATTCAGGGGTGGTCATTTATTTTCAATGTATTCTATTATTGACACCCCATGTCAATAACTAAATTTTGATGGCTTTTCTATCAAATCAGGAGGGGCAACAATTAGGGTTCCTCGGGCAACTTCCGATTAAGTGATTAATTTGTAAAATCATCGTTTGAACCATGGCCGATGCTTTCAGATAAAGATGAGCTTACTCCAGCTGCATAGATAGAAACATGTGCGAAAATTTACAATTTACAATTAGTAAAAGAAGTTATTGAATTAAAAAATACGAGCATACTCTTTAAAGATAATTGTCCTGGTGATGTCTGGTATCAGGCTTTTTCACGGCACCACTCTACAGCAGAGAGGACTTCCTAGGGTGTACCAGTCTGGTACCAACGCTTGTGTTTCTGAAGCCAATGTTAGGAAGTGGTTCAAGAACGTCCAACACATATTAGAAGATGAGGATTAATTTATAAATGCTTCATCCTGAAAGCATTTTCATCCTACAATAAGGATTATGCAATAAGGTCTACCACACAGTGTTTAAAAGGATATGACCATTTCCCTGAAAGTGACGAGTCTGATGAATTTGTTTGTCCTGCGTGTTCATATATAAATGAAGATGAAGATATGAATGAGTATGTAAATTAATTAATCCATGTAAATTAATTATTTTATTTTACGTTATATATACCTACCGAAATTTATAATATATTTGTTTGTGTTAAAGTAGTTTCATTTATACTGTTAAATAAAGAAGTTAAACATTTTAATTGCTTTTTATATTACATTAAAGTTTAATATGTATAAGTGGTGTTATTTTTTTACAATGTTATTTAATAAAACTTTTAAAAAAATTAAATTTATGGGGACAGGGGGTGTCAATAACTGTGGTGCCAATAACCCATCCACAGGGTGTCAATCACTAGTTTTTGAACTTTTTTCTATAAATATTACCGTATGGTAAAACTATTGAACTTTTGACCCAAAAAAACATCTTGTGTCTTTATAAGGATAAATTAAGAGGAGCTATAGGAGTTTTCAATTTGATCCCTTCATAAAATGTTTTTTTTTTTTTTAATTTCACCACAGAAATTTAGTTTTAAGGGTGTCAATAACTGTATGGTTTACCCTACTCAATAAAACTTGAAAAAATATTTTTTTATTTTATTTAAGAAATGCTTTTCAATGTTTATAGTGGTGCATGATTTAAATCAGATGTCAGTTTTGTAATTGTATGTAATGTTTCATTCGGCATATATCTTTTCAACGTAAAAAGAAATGAGAATTAGTAAAAATTATTCAGTATATGAATAGTAGAGTTTAACATGTTATATAGAGTTATAATCGGATTTCGATCTCCATGGTACTCTATTCATTGCAGTGATTATCAGGCTGCTGAACACTTGCCATGTTCGGCCTGGACAGAGCGTTCCCAGAGAGCGCGCACCCACAAAGCGCATATAATGCGCACTCTAAGCGGACTAGGAACCGAGGCCCGTGGCGAGAGAAAGCCGTTGCACAAGCGGGCACATCTCACTTTCCCCGGCAGTGGCGTTATGCAACCGCGGTCAGGTGGCTCCCGGCTGCACTACTCGGTCCAGAAGGTCACCCCCGACATAACATATTATTATTCGGCTATTAACTCAATTTATCGGTGACAGGTCCATCACCTTCGAACTTAATTGTAGTCTTCTTCATTAGAATGGAAAATAAGCAAATAACAACTGCTGACCATATTGTCATGGTCATTGGTGTTGTTGTTCTTGATACCTAAATAGGGGCAAAAAACATCAGTGATCATCAACGCCCATTGGTTTCTATGGTTATCTATCTTGAGGAAACCACCGACCTGGATCCCGATGGTAACCAAGGAGACAGGCACCCAGGCCGATGAGGGCCAAAGTTGTTTTCTTTAATTTTTCCTGTTATTTATTTATTTTTATTTTTTTACTTTCTGGTAACTGTATTAATCCGGATAAAATTGATTAAATCTGCAGCTTCCAAGGATTGAGGTTTGGGCGCCATTCGAAAGATGACACCGTAAAATTACCTTATCAGTCAGAAAATTTGCAGATTTGTTGTGTAGATTGATGGATGAAGTGAAAAAAAGAATTGATTACATTTAAAACGCCTCTAGTAAATTTTATTTTTTTTTATTGTAACTGAAGCAGAAATTAACATAATAGTAGAATGCTAAAAACATCCAAGAAATCTAGACAGCATTAACACTCATTATTTATTAATTAGTCAATTCTCAGGGTGATTTCTTTTAATAAGGGTGAATAACCTACAGTTCAGGGAATATGGAAAACGTGAGAGAGCAACAAATTATTAACTATCAAACTACAATTATATTTGAATTAATTGTTGTAGTATCTGTATTATAATATATTGTAGTATATATATATATATATATATATATATATATATATATATATATATATAATTACAGTATTGTCGTAATGGTATTATTATCACTTGTTCCTACCAAACAGTGAATAATATTTTTAATAATAGATATATTGTTTCTTATCAGTAACAGTGACAATACTCCAATTTCCTCAAGTTAGTATCTTGATAAAGGAATGGGTGGATCCTATATAAGGTTAATAAAACCAGAAACAATTATATTTATTAAATCTTAACAAAAAAACATTAAATCTATTTTCTTTATTATAAAATATTTTATCCAGAGAATAAATTATAATTAACTAACTGCATATACCGGTTTAACCAGGAGAATTTCATTTGTTATGTCTATAAACGGTCGACTTCGTAAAAACTATCGCAAAGCGAGATCATTACGATTTTTATAACAACAAATAATATCAGCTGAAGATCGGCTGAAGTTATGCAATTTTAATATGGACAGGTGTTCGCATCTGGTATCAAAGAACCACTAAGCGAAATTTGGAGAATTTAGGACAAACAGTATGGATTTCTATAAAGAACAAATAAACAAGCAAACAGAATTTCATCTTTATTTATATATATTATAATCTGATATATTAATCAAATATAAACATTAGTTTTTTTTTTTTTAATGACATACATCTTTTTTCTTTTTTTTAGTCAAAAATACAAATTCTACTCCTTGGTAACTTTTTAGGTTAAGTTAGGTAAAGTTTTTAGAACCTTATGCTGCATTCTTAGCTCATGTTTAAATGTTAACTTCTGATTAGTTTTAGGGATAAAGGAACCAATCACTTTGCCTAATTGAATTGTATAAGATAGCTAACTGATAGATTCATAAAATAAATTATCTTGTATCTAAGTAGTAGGTAGATCGTTAAAAATGTTGATCAAAGTATATCCACCAAGACGATCTCAAATATAAATATTTTATTATTTAGTATAATACAAGGAGCTTTCGGCGTCCTGCGCCATATTCATCTAAAATATAATGAACAAACATTCAAAAACAGTATTAAAAGATTTATAAAAATAACATGTTAACATAATATGGTTTTGTCATTCTCCATAATGTAAAATAAAGCAATAGCATGCTTACCCTTAAATTCCCCTGAAATAGGGTCGTCACTGCATATTGGAATTCAACAATTTGGAATACCGTGTCGTCTGGCCCATCGTCTATGAAGGGTACTGCGGGCCTACTGGCTTAAGGTCGACGCGAGCGCGTTCTATTGTTATGTATTATGTGCGAATAGTGCTTGGGGATGTGGGCTGCTTCCTGTTTAGTATTTAATATATTGTCTTGATTTATTGCAATGTATATGGATTCAATTATTTTTTGTTTTGGCCGGGAGGTGGATTCCAAATTGTTGAATTCCAATATGCAGTGACGACCCTATTTCAGGGGAATTTAAGGGTAAGCATGCTATTGCTTTATTTTACATTATGGAGAATGAAAAAACCATATTATGTTAACATGTTATTTTTATAAATCTTTTAATACTGTTTTTGAATGTTTGTTCATTATACTTTAGATGAATATGGCGCAGGACGCCGAAAGCTCCTTGTATTATACTAAATAATAAAATATTTATATTTGAGATCGTCTTGGTGGATATACTTTGATAAATTATCTTATTTATTTATTAAATATCCTCTTCCAAAGAATTTTGAAACTAATTTTGGCATAATTCATCTTTCAATTCCAGAAATTGAAAAGTTGGTAATGGTTGTTTGGAGAGGGAAAGAGATGGTCTCATCTTGAGTTCTTGGCGATATTAATTAGTAATAAATGAAGTGCAATTAAGTAATAAAACTATACCTGTCCAAGTCTTATCAACTAAACTAAATTTAATAATTAAAATTATCATTTAAAAGGGAGATTAACCTTCTTCTGCCTACAATGATCTTACATTAGACCTTAGATATTAAATTGATATAAGAGAGAAATAGGAGAAGCAGACATTTTTTTTTAGAGAAGGCTCTTCAATTAACACCCTATCTACTGACTAAACGTGAAATAAATATATAAGTAAGGTTGTACGGTTAGGTAATCGAACGATTGTTCTTAGGTGGTTTGTAATTAAAGCTACTTCAAATAGTTGTTAATTACTAAACTAATAAAAATTATAGAAGATAAAAATATTATATAACTAACAGGTCAAATAAATGTTCTAAAAGTAGCTAATTTAATGGATAAAAGATAAAAAATTAAACAAACACGAAATCAACATCTTTAAGATAACCCAAAAAAAATATTTAGAGATAAGGTTCCACTCCCACTTCTCATACTGAAAAATCAAAACCCGTAATTGGTAATAATTTGACATTATAGCGAAATAATTGTCGATGTTAATTGATTACTCATTTTGGTACAAGTATAGCAAACTAATATAAAAACCCATATATACTAGTGAGTATAATAGCTAGCTTCTCTGAAACCAAATGAAATATTTGAACTTTATTCTGGTACATTTAGTCCCCTAAGGATAACAGTTATAAATTATTGGCAACTTTTTATCAATAATTGAGTTCAACATATAGTGCATACACATATGAAAATAAAAGTAATATAGAAATGTGTTAACAAAACTAATTAAATCATGATTTTTACATTAATTCGGAAGATTGATAATTAAGGAGGAGAAATAGATGTTGGGTAAGGAGGTACACAATATAAGAGGGTTTTTTGCTCTTAGGGATTGGAATAGAAAGAGAGTAAGGAGGTATTGTCTTCGGATTCAGGTAAAAGAAAACTTTGCTTGGAATTATATTGAGAAACGTGGGAGTGTCTCAGGAGACGAAGGATAAACCTTATGAAAATATTCATTAATCCTTTAAATCTCGTCTCTTGCTCAACAGATAGGCCACGTTACTCTAAGCACCCTTAATCAAAACTTGGAAGGGTAGGAGAGGAAACTAAAAGAGAATCTCAGATTCTTAGTAGCTATTTGAGAACCGAGATGAATTTTCGGGTGATTTGGAATATGTGATGGATACAAGTGAGATATTGATATGAGTTTACTCCGAGGTTTTTTACTGAGCCTTGGAACTGAATTGGGGTATTACTGATGAACAGTGATGGGTAATAGGGAAGTGCATTAGGAAAAGGTTTTGAACCTATGAAAAAGCCTTTGATTTCACTGGTTCAGGCTCAATTTGTTTTCTGTTGCCAAGTGATGAATTCTGTTGATTTCGTCTTGGAGTTTACGAGACATCTCTAGCAAGTCTTATGGGTGTAAAGAAATACAAACTTGTAAGTAATTGCAAACAAATGATACTGGGAATAGTGTATGTTCTGTGGAGAATTTATATAGATGTCAAATAGGGTAGGTGAAATGGTAAAACCCTGAGGTACACTTTGAGAAGGTAATAGTCGTGATGATGATGGTTTATTGGGGGTAATTCAACAAAATTCTCTCTTGCCTTAGCAGCAAAACAAAGCCATTTTTTGGTATGTGAGTACAGAGGCTGTCCTCTGTTAATTTACCCTATCTTCCTCAACTTAATTTTGCTACTACTCTCAAGTGTTACTCTAAGAAGATTTAAATTGCTCTCCTTTTTTTTAACTTCTAAATTGTAATTGCGGGTGTCATAGCAGTCCGAGGGTTTCCTAGAAATGGTATATTGAATGCCCAATGTCGATATTGTCATCGATAGAAATATCGTCCTATAATTATCAAAAAGCACCATGGTATGTAACCAACACTACCCTTCATACTGACTTACAAATACAAGCAGTAGACCAACATATAAACATACTATACAAACGTTTCCATACTCACTTACAAATATTGGATTTGAAATATCAAACGAGTCAAGTTATTTGAAATCCGAACATATATATAAATATTGATTCACCAGAATTTAGGCGAATCTGAAAAGGTATAATTTTCCTCTTTAAATTAATTAATCTATATAAACGGGAATCCAAATATTCCTGCTTATAAAAACTTCAGACCTTTTCATCCAAAACTGTTAAAACTCATAGAACATGCATAGGGATGGATTTCATTTATTTAATTAGCATAGCTCACAATTGCTAATTGCCAAAGTTTGTTGACAGAGGCAAATTAAGATATCAAGAAAAAAAAAAAAAAAAAAAAAAATAAGAACCAATTAATGAAAACACGTGACTTTTTAATTAGCTTCTGTAAACTCGTGTCTTTAACCGAAAATGCAGCAAGGTTGTAGAAATATAATCACTACTTAATTTTCGGAAGCGTCCCACTAGCAAATTATGAAAACAAAAATTTACAAAAGGAACACTCTTCAACTAACCTACGCTCTATCGTGAAACATGAAATACATTAGGGAATGTACCCCCCTTCTACCGACTAGCACCTTACCTTTGGGATGACCCAACCCGATCTCTCGTTGACTGTTCTCTTGTTGACTCATGCATCTCGGGGCACCGAGGGGGCTAACTACATCACTAATAGAGAGATTTTGATCTCTTGGGCACGAAGAAGCAAAGTGGACTCGTAAGTACCGAATACCTCAAACTGTAACCTTCCATCGGAGGCTGATCACTATTTTCTCCACCAGGAACTTTCTAACATTTCGACATCCACGAATGAAGCTGTCTACTGTGACAGAGGATTAGTTTGAGGCATCTGTGCGAGAGCTATGCCATGACGTGCATCGAGATTAGAAAGGTATTAGGAACTTTTATCCTTAGGAGCTTCATGAACATTTTGCTAACGGTCATGGAATTTGTATGGTTTGCATAAATGACATATCGGATCCTCACACTGTTCGGATTGACAAGAATCTTTTCAGTATCATATCATCATTGTTTGCATTTCTTCTTAAAGGTTTGGCCATGTCATAGGTTTTCCAACAGCCAAGCTTTTACCCATCTTGCTGTGGGCTTCTTCAGGGCCAATACAAGAAAGAATGGGCCAATACTTCTTCTACAGACAATTCGGACCATGGAAGCCTTAAACAACATCATATCTTCATCTTTTATCGGATACCACTACCGTCAGCACTTACTAGACAAACGCTCAAAGCTTGTAATCAATTACAAAATACTCATTTACAGAACTTTGATCTGGACCTGGATCGTATATGGACCTAAGGTGTTAGAGTTTGAGTCTCATAAAAACAATTATATTTCTATCTTTTCTTCCATTCATTCTTACAACCTAATATCATTTGCAATATCATTACTGATCATTATATTGTCATAAATGCAATGACCTTTGACGTCGCTGTGTTGTTTCAAAACATACTCATATATCAATTATTTCAACATCAACCCCATCCCCATCCGAAACCACTCGTATCCAACCTTCCTAAAAGGAAAGTATCTTATCAGAAGATGACCTCGGGCCCTTATTATTTAAACTTTTTTTTTCTTTATCATAATGAGATAAAAACAAGTCCTGGAAAATAAACTTGACAATCGATCTTATTGCTTCGCTGGTTCATTACACGAATTTAAAACATCATAATTATATTATCGACACAAAAAGTTTTTAAAATTATTTGTTTTGAACGTTATGTAATATACCAACATGACACTACTATTTATAGATGATATTTTTTTGAAATATGGAGGAAATAAGCGAAGGTTAGAAGATAATGGATCTAAATTATGTTGTCGTTCTAACGATTAAAATATTTAAATAATTCTTTTGCTTTAAGCTAAGTTGAAAGATTGAAAGATGTTTACAATTATATTAATAATATGAATTAAGGTAAATTTCTGCTTACTTGTGAAAGAAATTAAATGGAGATGGGCTGGCCATCTTGCTAGAATCATGGATGGAAGATGGTCTTTAAAGACAACAGAATGGACTCCTTAGGACCTGAAAAGAAGACATGGCAGGCAAAGAAGGCGATGGAGTGACTGATATCTAAAAGTTATTGCAGGGCCGAACTGGATGAGGACAGCCAGAGATAAAGAAGCCTGGAAAGAACTGTGGAAAGCGAACTGCGAACCCTCCTTTCCAGTAGGAATTGGTCTCCAGGGAAGTTAGACCTTTACTCCCTAAGGGAAAGGCCTACATTATTAACAGAAGAAAAGTAAATAAAATGTTAATATTGTCTTAAAGTGTGTAAATATTGTAAATAACATCCAAAAATTCTTTGAAAAAAAAAATATCTTGTAAGATTGTTAATTACAAGATTAACAGTCTTACAAGACATTTTTAAAGGCTTTATTCATTCTGCTTACTTCAGCGAAAGGAATATATAGGATTATCAAGGCTAATTTAGAAATTTACAAACTATGAATTGGATAAACCATCTCCCTCCCCTTCACGTCTCCAAAATATAGAGACTTTAAAATTCTGTATAGTCCCTTTTAGGAGGTAGTAATTCGCAAACCTACTTCACATGCAGTTATTGGCAAACTCATCTATTAAATCCTCCACATAACATTGACTGTTCCTCTTGAATTCGGATACTGTTACATGGTATTGTGGACCTATACATTGGAGTTGTAGCTAAGTAATAAAATGTTTTGTTTACATCTTTGAAGTTTCAGAGGCTCAACATGTCCTTGGTAGAGGAGATAGCAGAGAGCTGAATCAGAGGAAGCCGCCTCCAAGAGGTGAATACGAAGTAGAGGATGGAGGATGGTAGGAATGCCCCGGCGAGGAGGGCTCAGGTAGCTACGGGGCAAAAAACAGGCTTTAATATCACGCCCCCCCCCCCATGCCATAAAATCAACATTACGTCTCTTTAATATTCTTTGGTAATAGTCTTTCATGGAGACGGGAGACACCAATTTTTTCTTAACAAAGTTTGCGAAGTAATTGTCCTAAGAAAAAAATCCAACGGACCTGGTTCATAAATCTTAAAACATTTTACCGTGCTTTAAAACTTCGAAGAAGATGAAGAGATAGCTTTTTTTTATGTATTTACAAGGTTCTTTAGTTAATAGATCGGTCCTATTTAGGAGATAGACATCTAAACGGCTATTTTCGATACTTATTCTTATCTGTTTCTTTTTTTCTATAAACTAGCATAAAATGCTATACTATGACAACATTTTAGTCTTCCCTTAGTTTTTTTTTCACTCCACAAGTTATTTGACTTCGAAATTATACCAACTTGTATACAAACGGCTCTAAAACTTGCAGCGGTTCATATTCCGCTGTGTTTTGCATTTCCCACAAAGCCTACCAAATTCATCGATAATTTGTTTATTGATTGGTGTAAATTGAATATCAGTCTCAACTCTCACGATTTTTTATCATGTATGTTAATCTACATTCGAGTGAAAGACCTTTGGAACCCGGAACGTAAGGGTAGGTGCACCAACATATTTCAAGCAGATTGAAATGAGAATTAATTTATTCCATGGTTATTGATAAATAAGATTCTGCTCGAGTGCAACAGGATGCAGTAGCCCAATGCGGTGCGTAGACAGTTCTTAGCTTAAAAAACAATTATACACCTCACCAAGTGCATCATAAAAAAAAGAAAAGTACCATTAAGAAATATAATGTAATTTTCCTCTCTCAGCTTCCTAAATCCAGGGCCCTGTTATAAGAGCTCAGCTTAATCAAATATTTTATTTTCAAACCTTACAGTGGTGAATGGATTTAGACTTGGAGAGGCTTGGTAGATAGAGTTGGTTGTCAAACATATTGTAAAAATATGTAAAACATTTTACATATTTTATACAATAAATTTTATTTTATAGGTACATCATAAAAACAGTCCTGACATAGTGTAATAAGCGCCATAAAAATTTATATTGTTTTTTGAAAGAGATTAAAATATGAATCACATTATATTTATCTCTAAATATTTATCCAATTATTAATATCAAGTCTTTAAGAATTAGTAACTAGCACAACGAGGATTTTTAACTGCTCCATCTATATTTATTTTAACTGTTTCAATAGCTAAATTTTATATACTATTATTATTTATTGTAAACAGTCCTTTCGTTATCATCCTGATATTTCAAATGGTACGTGATATTGGTCACGTACACCCAAATTGAATCAGTAATATCTGGCATCTAGAACACAAGGAACGGTGGCTTCGATTAGTTGATAATAGATATTAGTTCGTAAGGCAGTTTGCGATATCTGACAGATAGTCGAGTACACATGATAAGGCACTATCTTTTAAAAATAGTGTCCTCTCTATTTATTCATTTATTTAAAGTTCTGATTAATAGGACTGACTATAATTGCGAGTAATTCAGAACCGGGCTCCAGAAGGCACTGTTTCGATTTCCGTGGATCTCATTAACATTTCAGTTTTTAAAAAAATCACGTATGTCAATAATAGAGAAAAAGGAATACAAAGAGTTAGAAAAATAGGGACGAGATATAATGAAACATAAATAAGAAGAATAATATAAAAACTTTCACCAAATAATACTTTTTTCAACATGAACCCATTGGCATCCACCAAAAATCCACACAATCCACCCGGACGAATTTTTAGGCAGTGGCCAAGAGACTTCACTATAATTCACTTCAACAAATAACAGATACACGTAGAACACACATTTGCTCATTGCGAAAAATTTGCTGATAGGAAATCCAAAACATGTGACATATACTTACTTACAAATAATTTAAAAATGAATAAATAATCAGATCTAATTGAAACCAACCACTTTAAACCTCTTATTTTTTACAATTTGTATTGTCAGTTATAATAATATTAGTATATTGATAAATATTCAGTTCACAGAATGACAAACTTCAATTTCTAAATATTATTATATATTATATAGAACTATTATAAAAAATTCTTCCCTGAAAAATCGTTCAAATCGGAGTTACTCATTCTGATAAATGATAGGCTCATGTAAGCTTCATTCATGAAGTGATCCTCCTAATAATTAATGAATTAACAGTTACATCTCAAAATCGAAAATCTAACTTAAGAGAATGATGTA
The DNA here is from genome assembly GCA_911387785.2 of Aelia acuminata. Classification (NCBI taxonomy): domain Eukaryota; kingdom Metazoa; phylum Arthropoda; class Insecta; order Hemiptera; family Pentatomidae; genus Aelia; species Aelia acuminata. The sequence continues at coordinate 184,831,306 of OU426978.1, read as the reverse complement.
AAAACCTAGAAGTTAATTAAACATTCTGTTTCACACAATGTCGTAAGTACATCAAATTCTGTCGTTTAGTATCCTTTAATAATATCTATCATTACCCGCGGAACATAAGATAAGAATATCTATCATTGCCTCTTCGGAATCAACATGAGCCAACGCATTACCTAAACTCCACATAATAAGCTGAAGAAGCAAGAATCTGCTCATATATTCCGACCTATAAAATATCTAGGTACAACATAAACATCTTCCAAAATCATCTATAATCCAAAATTATTAAAAATCTAATAAATTTAGAAATTTACTTGATATTATTATATCTGACCTATTTAAACATACTTATATACCATCTGGGAATCCACGTATCTATAATAATATAATATAAATAAATTTCTACTTTATTTCATCGATCAAAAATTTCTTCATGTCCATTTTTCTTTGAAATAATCTAAAACGATCTCAAAATTCAATTTTTTTTTCAAGACTCGATTTATAATTTTCAGTTCCAACATATTCAACAAACAATGAAATGAAGTAACCTTATCCAAGAAATTACAGTGATCATTATTTCTTATTTCTCCATGGTTAACAAGGGTCAAATTTTCTGTTTACCATGAACATGATGTGTCATCTTTAGGTATAAACCGGCTTTAGCCTAGACTACTTTTATTTATTCATTACATTAAAAAAAAATCATGATAGAAATAACGGTACCGATCCTTTGATGACTGTCATCATAATGAATTTTATTACACAAAGAATCGATGACGTAACGGATGAAGACTATAGCTGCAATAAGCCGATAACAGGTATATTAAAGAAACAACCTTGTCATCGCACTAGGACATACAACACACTCCATTATTGGCTGGAGGTCGACCGTTCTCCATTGTGCTGTCGCCTTCTATTGGATAATACTTGCGATATGCTCGCTGAGCATCTTCTAGGTTATCTGAGAATACAAAACGTGATCGTGAAAATTATATCGATCTGCAGTGCTCTAATCTCATACAGTTTTTTAATTACTCATACAATTTTATGGAAGAGTGTTTAGTAGATTAATAGGGGTAAAGGCCTTTATCAGAAGACCAATATTTATTTATCGAAAAGCAAATAAAAACCTTCAAAAGTATATATTTATTTTGCTATGGTAGCACAGAAAGGAATCATCGCTTTACATAAAGTCTCAGTCATTTTTAATTTTACATAATGATGATGTAGAAAATGAAGTTTTGAAGCGAGGATCAGCGTAGGTGAGATCAAAAGGAAGATCTTTCTGGATCCTTCTGGACCTTTGAGCATCCATATAAACAGTGAATCGTCTCAGATAGGGGTCTACCGATCTCAGCCTTTCTTGTGACAGTGACTAGTGCGAAGCAGTGATAACATGTGATAAGTGAGATCTGGGTATGATTAGAGGACTTTATTAACAAGTATTGTAATTAAATTACTTAGCGTATGTAATCTGTTAGTATATTGAATTTTGGTCAAACCTTGTAGAATTTTTGGACTGCGGGTTAATAGTGTGTGTTTAACTGTGTAATAGTGTCTTTAATCTTTAGTTGTTGTTCATTAGTTTGTGTTATTATTTCCTGTTTCCAATGTTTTCTTGAGTTTTATTGTTGTTTCAGTTTATTGCTTTTTCTTATTTTATTTTTTTAGATTTTTAGTGAAACATTAGGTTAGGTTAAACCAAGTGGTTATCTACGAGGTTTATACTTCCTGAACTGTTCACTAATAAAGACATTTGAATTGAGGAAAGGTAAGGGACTAGTCAAGTTTTTGATTTAAGTTGAGTTTCGTTGAGACTTTTTTTCCTAAATAGTTAATCTTAAGGAATTTATTACTAGTTAGGTTAGTAGTTAACTTGGTTCCTTATACTGCTTATTTTTATAAATAATCGGTCAAAAGTCCTCCTAAAGTTTGTAATAAGCGTGTAAAGATGGAGGAAGACTGTGTTGAAGATGAAGGCACTCAATCACAACAGCCTTCTGCCAAAAGGCCTAGAAGCAGAGCTTCTGATTTGGCGGAGGAACCCGAAGGAACTGCTTGTCTTTTGCAGGAAGCTAAATCTATTCGAGGCAATTTAACAGTTTTCCTACAAAACCTTGATAAAAAAATTAGTATACTGATAAAAATAAGACGTAAGAACGTATACTGCCGTCCTGTATACTGTTGTAAACCAATGATGATAGTCCTGAAATATACTGAAAAGAAAATATTACCCTGAATATATTAAGCTTAGCACAAATAGGGCGTAATGACCTAGATGTTGAACGCCCGAGAAAAATTGTAATCTAATCTAATCTACACAGCATAGATGTACTCATAGGACATTTTTTACAAAAAAAATAAAAATATATATAATAAAAAAATAGTCATTTAATAGTTAATACTGGCACGGAATAAACTGTATATCTAAGATTATTTTCGATATTTGTTAAATATCTACACTCAGCCTAATCCATATTACTTATCGAATGTTGAACTATAGGTTGATTAAAAAATAACACTTTTTCTTTATAATAGACCTCTTAATCCTTAATTTGTAGTTTAATGGTTACTTAAAAATAAATTTAAAAAAAAGTTGTTGATGAGCTTTTGAATGTTGTTGCATCTCTGGATCAGTATGAATCATGATTTTGAGGTAAGATATATTGCCATAAAAGTCGGATCAGAGTCATTTATAAGTCATATAAATATATGAAGATGGCTATAAATGTAGCTTTAAGCAATAAAAGTTATAAGTTATGAGAAGTATCGTTAATAAACTTAATATATACTTCAGCATTAGCTCTATGGAAAGAAAGGCAAAAGAATCAGCAGGTTGGGAAGATATATTAAATACATCTGACTAAAAATTAAAATTAAGATATAATCTCAAGCACATTCATTTTTTAGAAGACACCTCAATATTGTAACGTTATATGGTCAAATATAAAAACATATGGTTTGATATCCCAGACCGTTTGTTGGACCAACTAAGCGGTTGGAACGAACTGTTTAGTTCTAGATTGTTCAACGTCGTTCCACCAGCTTCCACAAGAATCTACATCGTTCTAGACCCTCCTTACAACTATATATAAGGAGAGATTGACTGAACAGTCTTCGTTCAGGAGTCGTCTCGTTCGTAACAGTCTTCGTCTTCGCAGAGGATTCGTTGCCTGGCATATCGAACCCTCTGTTCAACACACTGACTCCACCACCGGCTCCGGTTCGCTGGCAAAACAGCTCTATTTTCAACCTTTAGGATATAAGTTAGTAGGATATTTTTAGTTAATAAGATAATTAGATTAATCATTATTGTAGGTACTCCCAACACAAAATATGGGTGAGCCCCATCACTCCAAGGTAAATAACATTGAGGAACATGTAACAACAAAACATTATCATAACCACAAGATAGACTTAAAATGTAACACTGTTACAGTAAAAGGTTCTAATATAGTTAAAACATTTGTATTCTTATTACACAATAAATTTATTAAGGGGATTTGAAAAAAACAAAAAAAAAAAAAACAAAAAAAAAAAAAACAAAAAAAAAAAACAGTCTTTGTCTTTGTCTTGACTGTGAAGCTCAAGTCACATGATTGTGTGTTATAACGTTATCATTTTTGTAACCTGCTCAAATATTTGTTTGTATTAATTCGTTGGCATTGATAATTGTTATATTTTTGTTAATAAATATTTGTTAACCCACATAAGTGTTACAATATATAAGTCTAGTAGCTTGTAGAATTGTAAACTAGGCTTATCACCCTAATTTTTGTAATAAAGTTATTAAGACGAGAAAACTTCAACTTACTGTACTTTCGGTTATTTCTATTGGTCGGTGGGTGTAAATTCTCTCTATGGGACCCTGACAGGAAGCGACGAGCTTAGTTTTGAGCAGAACATCTCTTGCGTTGAATTGCGGGGCTACGTGACTTATTGTCAGTCTCATGTGAGTTCATAAAATTTTAATGATACAGTCACGTTTAAATAAAGAAACTCGAGTGTTTTTTTATCTCTTAAAATATTTATGAAGTAGATAGAATGAAGTTTGTATGACAAACTTTGTGAGCATATTTGTTATCTAGAAAAAGTTTTAAGAATATTTGTTTGTTTTATAGTCACTTTATGCTACTAAGGCTTATCGGACGATGCTACAGTGGGAGTCTTAAATTTTGCCTATCCAGGTATATAAATAGGATAGGGATCTTTAACGAGTAGCTGTCATCGTATAGGCTCGGAACCTCCATTTTACGTCCTATCCGAGGGACGGTATAGACAAGGATTTTTTGCTCCCATTAAAAAATCCTATGGCCACCTCGGGACGCGAACGCGTGACCTTTAGTATATTTTAAGAATGTTAAATAGTTACGCACAGACTTTCTCAGAAAAATTTCGTCGAAACTTAACGTTGCATTTATGATAGCTGAAGCTAACACGCTGTTAACAATTGACGATGTCATGGCATCGGCTTTTTTGAAATATGGAAATTAACTCTCCCCAATGTCGTTAAAAAAATTCTTAAAAGAAGGAATTGAAATAGTTACAATAAACATCGGATATTTCTTATAGACTGTATTATCTTAGTATTCAGTTATGGTAAAGATCGACAGGGCCTTGTGGCTGAAAATGTTAAGGTACAAAAAAAGTATTTCTAAAATAAGCTCGTTTTGAACTTAAGTATTTGATATATCTAAGGTAGAATTTCAACCTTCCCAATCAATTTATGCCGGAAATAGGTTGTTAAAGGATAACTATTCCTTACTGTCATAGAAGGTCATACCTAGATTAGCCAAGTACCTACCTAAGATTAGTAATAAATCTAATTTATATCAATGTTTGCCGCATATATTTTCAAGTTTTACGAGCTAACAAATAATACTGAAATACTCGGTATTAACGTTAGCACACCAAAAAAATGGGTACGAAATCGATTAGGTTAGAAATGTAGCTGTTGGTTTTTTTCGAGTTTATTTAATCATATTTTTTTTCATTTTGTAACGAGTATGAAGTTTGTTAAATATGACTTTCTTAATTTACTTTTTCTAGCCATAATTTATCTAATAATCATAAAATACTTTATATCCATCGAGCTGTCATGTCTCATTCAAAGCAGTGAGTAGATTAATAAAAAGTTGAATAAGAAAATCCTGATGAAAAAGCATTTTTATCCAAAACTTTTATAGCCATTTTTCTTATTTCTAAATATATTTGGTACAATAATATAAAAAGTAAATAATATATAAAGCAACGCTGACCACGCAGCCAACTTGGCGAGACAAGAAGATTCGGAAAACGTAAAACAATTAAAAGAGATCACAATAGAAGATTGGCTAACAACATTAAAGAAAAATCTGACAGAAAAATGGGAATCACAATGGAGGAACAAACCGTCAAAATTATCCGAAATAAAACAAGGCTTCAAAAAATGGACGACAAGTTTGAGAAGCTCAAGAAGAGAAGAACTAGATATTGTGCCGCCTTCGGATCGGATACTGCCAGTTCACCCATGGCTACACCTTCTCAGGGGTCTGGAGGCACCCACATGCCAAAATTTTACAATGTTGCTCTGACGGTAAAGCACATTTTATTAGATTGTACACACTTCATTGATCTCAGGAAAAAACATAATATGGACAAAACGCTGGCAGAATTATTAAGAGACAACGAAACGAAAATAGCCACTCTATTGCAGTTCCTAAAAGAAGCAAAGTATTACAGTATAGTTTAACCGAACACAACGCCAATGACCCTAAAGGGTTGAGGCTAAAAAGAAGTAAAAAAAAAAAAAAAAAAAAAAAAAGTAAAGCTAAATATAAAAAAACAAATTGCAAGGAGATGAGCACAGATTTTGCTAATAATATAATTAATTTTTTTTCTATTAGGCTTTACTTTAATATTACTCCACCAAATATATTTTAGAAATAAGAAAAATGGTTGTAAAATTATTGGATAAAAATGCGTTTTATTTTCATGGGATATGTTTAACTACATGTTTTACAAAAAGAAATTATTTAAATTAACCTAAATTCTTTTATTGGTAATAGTTTGCTCAACATTTTTTCACGGTAGAGAGTTAAGGGTCAAACCAAATGCGATCAAGCGGCGATATATCAACTCCAAGATTTAAATCTCTATATAAAATAACATATAAATTCCTCCTCGAATTAGACAAAATCATAAAATATACTTCTAGTTGAATTATTTTACAATATTTATTGTTCTTCAAATAATAATTGTTTAAAAATCTTTTAAAAGGAGAAAATACCAGAAAAATACATGTATATAAGCAGAATGCTCAAGAGATGAAAATATTAACTCATTTCATTCTCTATGTATGCTTTATAAAATATTTTATTTAAATTAAAGTGAAGACAGGATTCATATAAAAAGTTATTTGAAAACATCACTATGCTATTTAAATATTTTTTATTCTCACCGATTAAGGAAATCCCAGGCTCATTAATGAAAAAATGTCATTTGGTCAGGAGTTATAGATTTTTGGCCACTGAATTACAAAATTTTCCCACTGTGCGTTTATCCTAGAAAATAATTTTGGAGGCATTGGTTAGAAAAAACCACACACATGCTCAAAGCTTGAACCCGTTATTCATGTATATAAATAATACTAATAATGTTGAATATCTATTTATATATTTCGCACTCCATTGATTTCCGGCAAAACGGGTGTTGGCATCATAACAGGTCATATCTTGTCGTTGTTACTGCAAAAGGTGGCAAGTCAGAAATTTTCGGTTTTGGGATTTTATTGAATTTTTAACCAAAACGAGTAGCTATAGGATCCTGAAAGACGAACTATGTTACCTGTAAATAGAAAAAAAGAATCATGCCAGTAAAAAAAAAATCGAATTTGAGGATTCGCTTGGTCATTAATGCTGATTTACACCAGCCTATTAGCAAAATTTAAACTCTATCACAAAACAAAAGTTTTACAAAGGAATATAATAACAATTTTAATGTTTATTTCGATAATTAAACACAAAAACTAAAAAAAATGAATTGCAAATAAAATGATTTTTTGTTCTCCTGAAAATCAGCTGTTCATTGACATACGACCTTTTGCAGTATCAACGACTACTGGCTAGCGATAATCGTTGAAACTATCATCCTTATATTTATCCTTAATTCTTCAAATATAGGTCCTCCTCCCAAGGCTGCCTACTTCTTTACCTCTTCTTCTTGGCGTTCGTCCATGCAAGGGTCTTTGTCTGTAAAACTTGTATTGCAGTATTTTTTTTGTATTAAAAAAGTACTACTACGATAGAAAATTAGATGCATAAATTCATTACACTAATGATTTTTTCCGAAAATTTCGGGGGGCGGGGGTTATGTCCCCCCCCCTCTGGATCCACCCATGCCCTTCTCCCTTTATCGGCGTCTTCAAGCTAGAGCATACCGCCAGCCGTGGACTTCATAACTTATAACGGAAATAGTATAAATTTCATGTTAATCTCTTGGCCCCTTCCGTCGTCAGGGTCCCTTGTCAGAGTCTTAAGCTTTGTCTAGCCGAGATGTTGACATACGTGATCTGTAAGGAGATAGGGTTGGTTAAGAAAAATAGAAATAATGTTTATAAGATATATGCTTGTGAAATAAGTATGATTTTGTAAATCTAACACATATAGACTTTGTACTACTCAGGCATCATATTGAACTGGACAATGGAGGATAATGCAAAAGGAAGAGTGATTTATATTCCCTAGTTATTTGGACCTAAGGTGTAATCTAGTTATCTTCCTAGGAAACTTAAAAATAAAAAAAACAAAACAGAAACTAGCAATGTAAGCGCGGATTGTGACATGGATCGCGTACATGTTTCGACTTAAGGTCACCTACATCTGTCAACACGCGATCTGAATATCTGGTTCAGAATTGTTTACATTAATTCTATTTTTGTACAGGCGACACACGCTGCATTATATTCTCCACGACTCGACAAAAGAATAGAAGCTAAGAGGTCGCGATGTTATCGAGGACCATATAAATAGGATGGGTTATCTCACTCGCGTTGGCTACATAATTTATGAGATATTCAGGATATAATGAGACAAAAAAACTATTTGAGACGCGTTTCGGGTTCGGGTTGTGCAACTCACTGACGCAAAGCCATGCCCGGTGACCCAGTGCTGATAAGGATACTGCTATCGGGGTCCACAGATAGTTTTCATCTTATTCTAGCGCTTTCACAGTTCACCGAAGAAATATTATCTCTCAGTGTTGGTAATTAGCTTGGGATGGCTGGTATTAGTCATATATTTATCTAACGGTGACAGGCAGCTGAGACCGAGGTCGATATATCGTTTTGAAGTCCTAATCGATTGTCACTCGTATCCTGGATCGTATTCTTTAATATTACTCACATATATGTTTCGTGGAGATCCCGTGGCATGTATTTTCACATTTTCGCCATGGCTAGTAATGATTATAACTTTTAGCATAACGCTTTCAACCTGCACTTAAATCAGTTATGGAGCATAAGGCCAATTCTAATAGTAACAATAAACATAGGGCTTTTCTTATAGACTGTATTACAAAAGGAGTGTTTCTCCCTATAAGCACTTGTTGAAATTAATTAATGGATATGTCTACCGTAAAATTCCGACCTTACCACCTGAGTCAAATAGTTTCTTATGGCATTAATGTTACTTAGTGTCATAGTAGTAATAAATAAACCAAGTATCTTATATTACTAATTGTACATCGAATTATATTTTAATGATTGCCAGATATCTTTTTTACGATTATCGTAATTTTTCATTTTACTCACAAAACGCAGACAATTTTCTGCTGGAAAACGTCTTTAGACGTAGTTCATATCGTGTTAGGGTTTGTAACAAATAATTAAATGAAAAAAAAAAACGAAAATGGGTAAGAAATCATGCTAAGGTATGGTAATTTTGGAATATCGTACGAGAACAATAAACTTGTTGATTTTTGCTTCTGGCATATACATTTTAAAGTGGACTGTATAAAATTAAAAACTAATGATAATTACTAGTTTTAATAATTCTCTCTGAAAAAACAATTTCCAGAAACTTTAAAATTATTGAAAATTAGTTTAGAACTCACCAGCATGCGACTTCAAATGTAGTGCACTCTTTTTTACTTCTTATTCGGAATCATGATAAGAGCCTCTTCGATGTCCCTAAAAGTTCAATAAACCCAATGGTTCCGGACTGCTGATAATATTTTAAGAAACTAAGATTGATGCTCAACTGGACATTAGCAAGTACAAAGACCGACTCAACTGAACATTAGCAAATACCAAGACTTACCGTAAGAATTTCTATCTCAATTGAATTTTAGCAAGTATAAAGACTGACTGAAAAGAATTACTATATGCCGTATGGAAAAAAAAAAAAAAAAACAATAGACAATCAATACATGTGGCCCGACAGAGACGGACCAACTGTATTATTTATAATATTTAAATAAAAATTAACCGCTTTGGCGTGACAATTTTTTTTCTTTTTTAATCTAATATGTTTTTAATAACTAATGTAGTTAGTTAATCATAAGAAAATAATATTTAAGGTTGCGAAATACGATTTGTTAACAAGTCTTAGGGCCAAAATAAAAAAAAAATAAAAAAAAAAATTTAGGTATTACGCTATGTCAGAACTTTGATGATTACCTATTTCTGACCTTAAATAGATAGTAAAAAATCTGGTGCGTGCGCGCAACACACAACTTTCACTTACCAACTTAATTAGATTAGAAAATAATGCGTTTTGTTAATGCCACTTCTCAAAGTTACACATTTTTCCATATTCATTTCGTTTTCATTTGCTCTATAAAAAAAAACTTTTTTTTATTATTAAATAAAAGTTTTTACTTGTAATAATTCGGCAATGCAAGCATAATACTCCAAGTCGTCTGATTTTATTATTCTTTATGTACTTGTTGAAAATCTCATTTAGTTACCATGCAACAAATAATTCCCATTAAATGAACAGAACGGCTTTAATTATGAAAAAGCCATTTTTGAGTAATTAAAAAAACACGTGCAAATGATACAAAATTTATTAAGTAAAGTCCCCCCTCCGGTTAATCAATTTTGATGAAATTTTTACAGTCATATCTCGGGCATATAAATACATCAAATACCCAGTTTGATCAAAATAGTTAAAGCCGTTTTTGAGTAAATAAAAAAAACACGTGAAAATTATACGAATTTTTTTAGGTAAAGTCCCCCCTCTGGTTAATCAATTTTGATGAAATTTCAACAATCATATCTCTGGCACATAAATACATCAAATACCTAATTAGATCAAAAACGTTAAAGCCGTTTTTGAGTAAATAAAAAAAACACGTGAAAATGATACGGAATTTTTTAAGTAAAGTCCCCCCTCCGGTCAATCAATTTTGATGAAATCTCTACAGTCATATCTCGGGCACATAAATACATCAAATACCCAATTTGATCAAAATCGTTAGAGCCGTTTTTGAGAAAATCGAAAAAAACCTAAAAAGTAATTAAATAAAGTACCCCCTCCCTTTGAGCAATTTTAATGAAATTTTCGCTGTCACATCGCGTGCATATACCTAAACTAAATACCAAATTTCAGGTTCGCACGTTTTATAGTTTTTGAGCTAGTCTGTTCACATACACACACATACACACACACACACACACACACACACACACACACACACACACACACACAGACCATTTCGCGGGACTTGGTCATTTGGACTCAGGGGACCCCAAAACGTGTATTTCCGTTGAAAACCGGAAGTCGAAATTTTTCACGATCGCAATACTTCCACTTACTATATATTTCATATATATGAAAGTGAAAGTAAAAAAGGATATAAGTTTCACTGCTTGAGTTTTCATAACCTTAAAGATTTTTTTTTAACAAATTAATTAAAATTGAAAATATTCCCCATTGAAAGTAATTAATTCTTTCAGAATCAACTTATTAAGTATGGAAATAGCGAAAACATTTCCAAACCCTGAGCTCATATTTATCCAAACTAGTTGTTAACCGTTTAATGTGATTGCTTCTCCAGCTCCAGACGAAATGGCGCAACCGTGTTGCAGAGGCGCGGGTTGAGGCAGCTGCGTGATCACACGTAATAGCTACATTTCTGCTTTGGGAAATGGTCCTGTTATTATTCGGGCAGTTATAGTCGGGTCCACAATCCTGCTGACCTGGAAAGATAAACTCTTACCAAAGATATCTTGATGGAATGACGGAGTGGGAAACTGATGATAACTTGGGGAAAGATTTAGCAGATAGTATAGGAGTTCCACCGAACGGTGAAATATTGTATATATGAACTACTAAATCAAATTATGAGAAAAAAAAGGAATGAAAAGGAAATCAACTGACTAAAGATATTAGTTGAGTACGTATAATATATGTATTTGCAATTAATATGGATAATGAGTTCGTAATATGTGTAATACAAACAATTTATTTCAGCAAAAAAGTAAGCTAAGGAAGATTATTTAAAAAAGAGTAAATAATATTTTTACTTTCACTTACCTATATATGAAATATATAGTAAGGGAAAGTATTGAGATCATGAAAAAATTTGACTTCCGGTTTTCAACGGAAATACACGTTTTGGGGTCCCCTGAATCAAAATAATCAAGTCCCACGAACCAAGTTTGTCTGGGTATGAACAGAGTAGTTCAAAAACTATAAACCGCACGAACTTGAAATTGGGCATTTCGTATACGTAGTATAGCTCCCGATGTGAATGCGAAAATTTCATCAAAATTGGTCAAACGAAGAGGAGACTTTATTTCATAACTTTTTTTCCCATTTTTACGTTTTTTCGGCTTTCTCAAAAATAGCTTTAACGATTTTGATTAAATTCGTCATGTTTAATAAGAATCAAGTTTCTTTAATGTCAGGAAAGCTTTATCATTATTAAAATGTTTTGTGAAAAATGTGTGGCTTTGAGAAATGGCCTTAAACAAAACACATCTAATTCTAATCTAAGTGAGTTGGTAAGTGAAAGTTGTGTGTTGCGCGCATCGCTCCAGATTTTTTAACTTCTTCCTTTGTCTTTTAACATAAGTTTATCCCTACAAATTTCAAGATTTATTGTTTAATTTCAATAATGTCCGATTATTATGTAATTATGATGAATTGTCTCCTTCTGATTTTAGAGCGTAGATAGCTTATTACGTTAATAGGTCAATGATTGGCCGATATCGAGGAGTTGCAAAATGTGCGATAAGAAATAAACTATGTAACAACAAGTTCTGAACTTTGGAATTTTCAGTGTTATTATCGTAAACTTGTAACATAGTAAAATTTTTGTTTGTGTTTTCGATGCGAATTTCAGTCCGGAGTAGTAAATCATGCCGGTGTAAGTTGGCTGAATGAATGAATGGCTGTGGTTACTGTGAATTATGCAATTATTTTATAAAAAGAATTGAACAACCTTACATACATTATAACTTTAAAGAAGTGGTTATTGACTGATAAAAAAAAAAAAAAAATTTGTACTATTTTATTTTCATTTGTATTATCTTTTAAAAATTTATTTATTTTTATTTTTCTCAAACATAATTATCTCAGCATAGAGGATTACGCTCAACATCTAAAAATAACTATTTTTATTGGAAGTGACTCATTTAAGTATTGCTTCTGCTTAAATGAGTATTAAAATCTACATCATATTTGTATTTGCATATTTTTATAATGTACAATCCAAAGTGTAATGTTAAAAAAAAATCGTTTTAAAAACTGAATCTATTTTAATTTAACATTTTTTATTATATAAATTGACGTTAGATTCCATAGCATATGTGACCTGAGAAACGAACGATTTATCAAAAATAAATAGCTTTCTTTGTCTAATAATTTTGGACATGCGTAAAACCTATAAGAAAACACTGTTATCGATTATCAGAGAATATGATGAAATTCTTCATCATTATTGACTATTTAACATTTAAATAATTATTAAATATGAAAATCTAGAATGTATGTTTCTTCAACATCTTTGTTAGGACAGCTTTGAAATGGCCTATTACAGATTCTCCCCAGGAACTATTCCTATGCGAAATATTATATTAATAATATCATTGCATTATAAGATTTGTTTGTTTGTTTTAACGTCCATGTTTATGCTACTTAGGCTAATCGGACGATGCTAAAGTGGGAGTCCTAAATTTTGCCTATCCAGGTGTAATTAGGATAGGGATCTTTAACGAGTACCTGACATCGTACAGCCTCGGGGCCTCTATTTGACGTCCTATCCGAGGGATGGCATAGCCACCGCTGGAATCGAACCCGCGACCTTTAGTATTGTAGGTTACCATGCTAACCACAACACCACAGTTAATTATAATGATTTATAATTTCCCTCCTCCCCTGATTAACGCGACCAACTTTGTAATGCGAGCTATATTTAGTTCTCGCGAACTTAAATTTTCAAATCGTAATTAATACGGTTTTTTTTTTAGTGACTAATTACCTCTCGCATAGGTAATTAGTCCAAAAATCTTTATTAGGTAAGACTATAGATTAGGGAGGGGGGGGGGGAGAGTTTTTTCCAACCCCAACAGGAACCACCACTATTGCCAACTCGTTGCCCTCGCGCTCAACTTAGCTCTCACCCACGTAAATTTTCATTAACTAATTACTATGGTTTTTTTTTTTCCAAGCTAATTACCTCTCGCAAATGTAAATATTCGGAAAGTCTTTATTATGTGGTGTAGTGGTGGGGGAGAGGCGGATTAATAATTATAATATGTTATTATTGCATTATTTTATTATTCGAAATAAAATAAAACTATTACAGTGGCAAAATGTTTGCTCTGAGATTGGACAGGGTCGCCTGGTCGCCGTTTCTAATTTTGCTATTTAATGCAAGAGAAATCATTCCAACCTTAGAGAGTTTCTTTCAAGCTGATATAACAATACTTTTGTTACAATATTAAAATTATTTATTGGATATTTATTGGCTGATATTATTGTCGTTAATGAAACTAAATTTAGCAATGTGATCGAGCTAATAACCGATTGAGCGCCTACTCAATTATATATATTTATAAATACAATAATACAAATGAAGGGTCATGGGGAAAAACCACGGTAGTCCAATCTAGTTCATTCTGAGAAAAATGAAATTTAAAGTTTATGGTCCTCTTGATCCATTTTCCAAAAGTTAAAATTTGTTTCGCAAAAAATATTCATCTAGCCCAGATAATTGTTTAACACTGTAAAAAATTTCCGAACCCAAATAGTAGCTGTTGCCAATGCCCCAGAAATAACAAAACATTACCAAACTGCTCATTGTTGGAGGGAAAAACCACTGTAGTCCATTTCTTATTTGTTTGTGACCTTTAAATTATTATTACTTTATAGGGAAAAAATTAAACAATAATACTGTAAATAACAAATTTATTTCTATTTGCTAAGAGAAATAAATTTGTTTCTCTGTTTTCACATCAGGTATCCCTGAATACCCTCGCACCATCATCTATAGCTTCGCTGATGACACGGCTATACTTTCATCACATCAAAACCCAAATGTCGCATCCTTCGCCCTTCAAAAACATCTATTTGAACTTGAAAAGAGTTTCGAAAAATGGAGAATCAAAATTAATTTTGGGGCCCGGTGTGGCTGTGCGGTAAAGCGCCGTACTCCCATGCCGGAGCTGCGGTTTTTCCCCCTGACCCTTCAAATTGTAGGGGAGAGCGGTGTTGGTTGGTATAGGGGGTAGGTTGGCCATTGGCTTATAATTTCCGTCACACCTGTTGTGAAGGCCCCACCATTGTACCATGTGACCCGCTCAACCTCGGGAGTCTTATCCTGAAGACTGAACCTGAGTTTTCAATCCGATGCTAACAGTGTAGATAAGAGTGTGCTTCATTGAATGATTTTACAACATGTTAGTAAATTTTTATATTTTCAGTAAAGTTGGTTTAAAGGCATGGCAAAACATTTTACTCCGATTCTGTTTACATAGCCCCAAACTTCTTTGAAAAACCAAACCTTTCGACTAACCAGTTTCTTGTTTGATTGTTCTCCCCTGTCCTGGTAGTCATCTTTCATATGATCTCTCCCTTGGGTTTAGTTGGCTCTCTTCAACTTTTTTTTGGCGCTGTAGCAATTCACAAAAGCAAGGTAAACATAATCAAAGGTGAAACTACCAATTGTCTTTAGTTCCAGCGAGGAAGATGAGAGCAATTTTTCTTATGCAAAAAGTGACGATAGTCTAAACTTCTATCTTCTTCTATTGTCATTCTATTTTCCCTTAAAAGCTGTTAAAAACCGATTCAAAATTATTATACCATTATAGCGCAGCTTTTAATAACAATAATATGTGTCAGGCATTACTTGAATGAGATGGATAAACAACCCCACCTTCTAGGCCAACCTGCCCCACACAGGGGTTTATTGGCATACTCTGGATTGACGAATTCTTCAATTTTCTGTGATCTTAGTATTAAATATTATGTTGTGAAAAAAATACTTGAAGTACTCTAATACTTGGAGTTTACAGTGGTATCAGCCCCATTGGGATTATATTAACAGGAACGACTCAACAATAAAAAAAGTGAAAACTGTTGCCAACCAACCCCGCTCGCCCCTATTATATATATTTATGATACATTGACTCAGTAATTAAATTCACTTTATTGATAAAGATTCTATTGAACAGATTTGCGTCAATGGTTTATTGGTTGGGGATAATATAACTATAACGTATTTTAGAATCTAGGCTTGAACGTCATGAAAATCTCTGTCGTCAGCTAGTTAATCTTCCGCTGTATTCTCTTCCTACAAGCCATCATTCCTCCTCGTCAGCTCATTTACCCAGGTTAGCGGCAAATTAAGAAAATGTCATTTGAAGTAAGGCCTGACGTCAAGGCGTAGTCATTGCCAAAATCCCTCTAATCACCTAGCAGCGTCAAACGTGACAAATGTCTTAATGAAGAGCAATGGGAATACTGATATAGCGCAATACTTTAAAATAAAGCTCAGCGGAAGGCCTGGGGAATTATTTCTACATTCGCTCAAATTTAAGCCCGAAATAAATAAAGAAATAATATTTTAGCTCAATGATAAAAAAATAAATAAAATGTCAAAGTCAAACTATTCAGCAGAATATTTTATGTTTCTGAGACACGATGAGTCGCATATCATCGTCGATACTGCAAAAGGTCGTATGTCAGAAATATTCGATTGTGCGGTTTTATTGGATTTTTAATCAAAACGAGTACATCTTGGATCCTAAAAGATAAAGTATATCACCAAAAAAGGTTTCAGGATTAGCTGGGTCAAAAATCCTAATTGACACCAGACTAAAAGGAAAATTTAAACTCTAACACAAAAAAAAAGTTTTACAAATGAATACAATAACAATATTAATTTTAGTTTTTATTTCGATAATCAAGCACAAAAATTAAAAGAATGAATTGCAATACGACCTTTTGCAGTATCAACGACGATATGCTAGAGCAGTTGACGATGCTATCTTTAAACTACAAAAGCATATTTAATAACTTTTACTTGAAAATAATAAACAATATTACTTGAAACTATTGCTACTTTTTTTTCTTTTTTAATTGATCTTTATTGTGTGTGAGAAATGCCATATTATTAACATTTATTTTATTCTTTTTATGAAAAAAATCGATTCCCTGAATATTTTTAACATCAAACTTCACTGAGAAATTATAATGCATTCTTTGGTTCTTTGAACATGGACTATTATTGAAAATAAGATATTTTTTCAGTCACGCTTTTAATAAGACTGAATCATAACTCCTCGAATTTTTGGCTGTTGAAGTACCCAAAAATCGTTTTATAACGTTCATGAGGTTTAGTTAAAGAGAGGTAGGAGGTTGGAAGTTCACATAATTACTTACTTTGAGATGGATTGACTGACATATGTATTACGAGTTTTAATATTTTTGTATGTAAAGTTTAACGTGTTTATCAGTATAGCTAGTCAATTTATTTCTAAAGCAAGTATTATCTTCAATTGGAATCTGAATGAATTATATGAAATATTCAAAACTTTACCAAGAGACATAAAAAAATGCGTACTGATATTTAAATTGAATAGAATGCCATTTAAAAATCATGAATGACCTGTTGAATAAAGTGTCAAATATTTACTTTATTTATAATTAAATACACAATTAATTTATTACCTTCTATAAAGCAGATCCACATCTATTTATACATATGTTAATAATTGACTTTTGTTATTTATGAAACAAAGAATTGACACTTGTTAATGACATACTAATACATATGTTGCATTAAGTTACCATACAATCGTTTTATATACAGTATAGTTATGTACATATTCTTACATAACTATGAATTTTTGTTCCATCTTAAGCGATACATATTGAGAATAGGAGAAGTTAGAAATGAGGAAAAGTTGATGAAACAAAATGTATTAGTTTGACAAAGAAAGGAGCTAATGGTGTGAACAAGAAGGCGAACCTCAAAGAGCTTAGCAGTGAAAGCCAAGAGCCCAGAACAATGGGGACGACTGTCAACTCACCCAAGGCGAAATTGAAAGATCACAATAGAAATTTTCTCTGTTATTTTCTGATTTTCACACTTAACCTTTAGCGTTACACATACCCAATTTACGAATCCTGCAAGGACTTGAACTTAAGAAACAAAAGTAAAAATGCAACACGTAAAGTTATTTTTTATGAAATTAATATGTATATATAAATGGCATCTGTGGGAGGATTATTTTAACATTGATATTTATAATCGGAACCGAAACAGAGTGGCTCAGACTCCGTCTTAATATAAAAGGGGTTTCTTTTTTAAATTTTTATAAAATTTTAGTTTAATTAATTTTGCCCCGAAGGATTTCTTGCAGTAAATAACGGATAGCTAAAACAAAACAGAAGTATGGAAAACAAATTGCAATTGAAAAAGTTATGACAAAAGAATGTTAGTTATGTTAATAACTTGTTACTTATCTGTTTCAGTGATATAAATGAATTGTGATAATTATATTTCAAACTTGCTATTGATTCATTAACCAGTTTAATTCATTAATACGCGTCTCTTCTAGCTCTAAATACTTTTTACAATATTTTGTCTTATAATATTTTTAAAGTGTTAGTCAAACGTTTCCTGTACTGATTACAAATTGTTTAGTTATCATATACTTTAAACATCTTTTTAATAAGATAAATAACATATTCGTTGTGATAAATTTACTGTAAACAGCAAACAATTTGATATAGGTACTTTTCAGAATAAAAATTTGTCGAACTAAAATTCTGCTGTTAATAGTCCTACCACCTAAGTATTGAAAACTTCCAGAAATTTAATATTTATCAGCTGAAATTTTGTTCAAAGTCATACTCCATCCGGTTTCTTCCATTTACAAGCAGAGAGCTAAATAAGATATTAGAAATAGTATAATTATTATTATAAATGTCATTATATTTTTTTCCATATTGATAAACCCTGCTAGTCACGCCAGGAATAACCGAGAATGATTTTTTGACAAAACTGTGTATCCATGTTCAGGTTATGATCGACAAAGCTGGGTTACACCTTACGATCACACTGATTCGACATTTCGATCGACACCTTTCGACACCGTGCGGCTTTACTGGCCAAATAGAAATGATTTGCGAGTAAAATTGAACGTATTGCAATACTCTAAGGCAGTTAAAACATGAATATTTTAAGCAGCCATTCATATTGACGCTAACCATGATAAACTGGAATGTGGGAGTTGCAAGATTATTTAAGCCACCATTACTCTAAGATGACAAGCAATAAATGTTTGTACTTGCTCTCTGCCTAATTAAGAACGTTTTTTAAAGTTAATGTGCTCCCCTCACCCCATTCATTCTATTATTTGTCAAGTGATTAGTCGGTCGTAAATGCATTTATACAGTGACTAATTTATTTGAGGGGAGAAAATAATTTAGGCTGCCTGTTCAGCCATAATCGGTTCATTGGAATTAATAAAGGAGAGGTAAATACTAACTTAAATATTTCTTCAAAGGGAAGGTGTTAATAATAAAAAAAGAATTTAAAACTGGTTTAAGGCAACGAATATGAAACAACTGATGTGATTGGAGCAAATTTATACTCGCCTAAAATCATTGGGTCGTGATCGATGTCGCTGAGAACATTAGAATTATCCGCATTTAAAATTATATTTATATTTTCTTTGATAGTGAATCCTGATTTCTATATTATTAGCCTTCTGTGTTTTGAAATGCTCTAGCAGCTCAGCGGATAAACAGAGTCCATGCATAGTGTACATCTGATGCATATAAAATTGCTTAAGTATATATTTATCTTATTCTAAGAAAAATATACAATATTATTATAAATTTGTGCCCCCCCCCCGGGGGACAGTCCCCCCGAATACAGAGAGAAACTATTACTATTTCTATATAAAAGCGCTAATTTCAATGTATGTGCAATGTCATCGTTTGGTGGACTACATTTCCAACGCGTTAGAATCGAAAAATTATTGTCCAGGTGTTTTCCTAGATGTTATTCAAGCCTTTGATAAGGTATGGCAGACGACACAGCACTCCTCATATCCCACAAAAACCCATAAGATGCGTGTTCGATTCTCCAAAATCATTTAGATGATATTTCTGCATGGGCAAAAAGATGGAGAGTAAAAATGAACGAATTAAAAAGCGTATTTTTAGTTTTTACTCTTAATCAGGGGCTGTGTCCACAGGTATATTTTAATGATGTTTCCATTCCTACTTCCCAGGAAGTACGATACTTGGGACTTCACCTGGACAAAAGACTGACATGGAAAACCCACATCACACTAATCAGAAAGCAACTAAACAAACGATATGGACTATTATCAAGATTACTTGACAGACGCTCTAAATTATCCCTAACCAACACACTTACAATATACAACATGCTCATTAGACCCATTTGGACATACGGAATAGAGTTATGGGGCACTGCAAAGCCCTCAAATATCCAAAGGATCCAATCCTTTCAATCGAAAGTGTTAAAGAGGACAATAGATGCACCGTTCTACGTGACTAATGACTTAATACACAAGGACCTTAACATCCAAACAGTAATCGATACAGCCACACTATACTACAAAAACTTCTATCAAAGACTAACTTTCAACACGAACCCACTAGCAGAAACACTTAAATCCACCACAAATCCACACAATCCACCCCGACGATTGTTGAGGCGATGGCCTAGGGACTTATTGGTATAACCAACGCCAATGTATCTATCACACATAGGTGTAGATCACAGATTTGCTCATTGCAAAAATAAATTTTTGCAGATAGCAAATTTAAAACATGTGACATAAATAAATAAATAAAAAAAAAAAATTCAATGTAAAATATTTTTATGTAGTAATATTTTATTACCTTAAATTTAACATGTGCCATCTTTAAACATTTTATTTATTTTACAACGTTGCTGTATCATTTCTACGTTGTCATATGACTTTCTGTTCACTATTTCTAATTATTTAAGATAAGAATAGAAACAACAAAAACAAAAATATAGAGGTGTTTAATAGTCAACTGTTTTTATTTACGATACGGTGATTAATAATTTATCGGGATTTTCAGTAACACATTTTTTGTTTTGGAAAGCCAACTTTTCGATTCCAACATGTGGATCTTCATCAGGGCTAAAAAGAAGACATATACATTAGCACAGAATCTATGCTAATACATTATAATTAAATGTTTATCATGTAATTACAAACACTAGCAATAAGAAGTAACAAATAATGGAAACCAAATCCAACTGATGGTATTTGTTTACATGGCATGGGTACTTAATAAATCTGATAATTATATATAAGATAGTAAAATTGTAAAAATAAAAGTACATTGGCGATACTCCTCCCATTGAAGCGCTGTGAGTTTTACCTCAAGTAAATGAAATAACATCCTTAACCCTCCTTCGTAATATTTAATTTCGCAAGGCGGTTTTCCTCTTTTTTTCGTTGTTCTTCGTGGCCAAGGACATCCCCCACCTAACAGGTAAACCTTGAGAACTTTAATAGGAACCTGCCCCACCAGGTACTCGTGCTCCACGCAACAGGATATACCGATGGCCTCTCGCATTGGAGTGGCAACATGGAAGAGCTATTGGAGAAGGGGAAATGTCCATGTTGTTAGAGGAAACGAGGTTTATATGTGAATCCTTCCTGCAATGGTATTGTGTAGAAAATGTCATTTTTCTAAAAGGAATAGTAACTCAAACCAAAATAACTTCAGTCTTGTTAAAGCGACACTGGTTCCTGATAACACACTATGTTTATTTTGTTAAACTAAAGTTAATTGATGTATACTTAAGAACATTTTGATTCAGTTTGACTAAGTTCAACAGGGAATAGGAAGCGGAGATAATCTCATTTACTATTCATATTTCCTGCTTTGGGGAAACAGTTTAGAGTTCATAGTGCAAAGTTAGTGGATTCTTTAGGATTGAATGAATTTCAAGATAAAATCGAAACCATGCTTGATCAATTCTTAAGGAATACTTACCGAATAAATCAGAAAAATATACCGGGCATTCTTTCTAGTTAATTTCGGTTCTAGATATTTGACTGAAGGACTAGTTTCAGCTTAATATTTATTGATAAAATTGTGTTTGAAAGAATTTGAGAGATATCATATACTTTTTTAAAAAAAAAATATGTTAATATTTTTATATTTAATTTAGAGGTGTGACAATAGTCAACTGTTTTTCTTTACGATAAGTTGATAAGTAATAAGAATTTTCAGTCTGCTCGTTCCTACATAAAAAATTATACTAATATCCAAACTATTTATATATTTAATTATTTAGTCAGAATTATTTACCTATGGTGTACTCATATACATGCTTGGATAGAAAAAGAACAGTATAAATAAACAAGTATAAAATAATCTTGAACTTGCCACATTTTGCTGTGGATCAGTCTATTATTAAATTTTAAGGAAGTAAATAAAAGCATTCCAGCGAACATAAGATTTCCAAAAAATACGTCAGTCAGCATAGTAGTCCACTTTATAATTGCTATGAAATAGAAAATATAAAAAAAAAAAAAAATCAAATATTTGTTTTTATTTCTATGTCTAAAGATATTTAAAAATGCTTGGGTATTAGCTAAAGGGATTTTTTTTTTTTTTTTTCACGAATCCATTTCCTCTTTGCAAGAGTGCGATAGAAATGATTCCTGAAACATTTTAACAATTGGATAATGCTGGGAAAAGGAAAGTAAAAGAACCAACTTTAATTGGCTGTCATAAAAAAATGGATATTTTTGCATTGGACAAGTGAAAAAAAATTATTTGGAAAATTTTTTTTTCTATTCTAATGTTATAAAGAATAGAAATTTTACTTCTATTCTACATATTTCTTCCATTGGGGATAATATTGTAATATAAAAATGGATACCGTTTCTCTCATACTATAATGCAACATACTGTAAAAACTTCAAGTCAATAATATTCAATAGATTCGG
Organism: Aelia acuminata; assembly: GCA_911387785.2. Taxonomy (NCBI): domain Eukaryota; kingdom Metazoa; phylum Arthropoda; class Insecta; order Hemiptera; family Pentatomidae; genus Aelia; species Aelia acuminata. The sequence goes on along the minus strand of OU426978.1, from coordinate 184,808,850 downwards.
TTGTCGGGAAGTGTATTAAAGTGTGTTCGGGATAGATATTAAGATTCCGATCGAGCTTAATATTTTGTAGAAGAAGATTTTAGATAAAAGCTCACTTTTTTCACTGATGAAGAAATAAACATAAAAAGTTTAATTTTTAAACCGCCTCTGTTGATTTATGACGTTATTTTTAAAATTTTCTTAGATGATAATGATTGAGTAAATAATTTTATGTGATCGGTAACTATATGTAAATATCTCGACAAACTTTATCTTCTCCTACGTTTGCGGGGCGAGAATTTTGCTTCTTGCAAGTACATATATACTACTTTTTCAGCGCATTCAGAAAGTTATCTTAAGTAAAAATAGCCGGTTTTTGGAATATGACCTTTTTGGTATGAGCACTACCATTTTTAATATAGGTGTAAGATAATATTAATTTTTGTAATGATAAGGCTTTGGAATGATGTAATATATATTACCAATTCTTCATGTTCTTTAATCACTCATTCGTTGTGGCGTTGTTGAATATTTGAAATAGGAAGCTATCTGCTTAGAAACACTTGTGTTGTTTTGTTTAACATCCCTTTATACCACTAAGGCAATTCGGACGATGATAAAGTGGGAGTCATAAATTTCGCCTATCCAGGTATAATTAGGTTAATAATCTTTAACGAGTGCCTGACATCGCAGAGGACCTGAATTTTACGTCCCATTCGAAGGAAGGAGCCAAGGGTTTTTTTTACTCCCTTTAAAAGGGCTGCCTGGTTGGATGCGAACCGTCGATCTTTAGTATTGTAACTTGCTATGCTACTAGCTACAGGTGATTGAACTAGTATTATAGGCGAACTATAAAAAAAAGGTGCTCAAATGGGACTCAGAACATTACAGTTTTGGTGAGCATTACTGTCTGATTCATGATGCTTTGTTAGCTCTTTTTATCGATCTAATGATCCTATTTTTATAAATATGTGACATTTTTATTGAATAAGGTATATTTTTCTGATTGGGCTTCCAATGACTTACAGTTTGAAGTTACTTTATCTACTAGACTTCATTCAACCTTTTTAGCCGAACTGGCTGCTGCTTAATCTAGCCTCATGATTAACGACTGCAGGGAGATGGAGGCCAGGCACATGCAGGCAGGAAGGAGCACATGTTCAGCCGAGAGATTAGTCTCAACGGGGGTGCCTTTCCTCCGCAAATGAGAGATTAATTCCTGATAATACTCGGTCAGTCAAACTCGAATATTATTCGCTCTGGCTAAATTAAACGTATCCATTTAATCCACTTCCGAATGTTTATCCTACGTCTGCTAAATACCTCACCCTAAGAATGGCAATTAAGATTTATATTTTGTTGTATGTAGATTAAACCGATTTCCCTATTGCCATCTTTTAGGATCGGTATACAGGACATGAGCGGTTTCAGATACAATACGTTGGTTTCTAATTGCCCTTTCCTTAATGTTATTATTTATAGTTATATTGATAGCCAACATTACATCAAAATTGATGAACCGGAGGGGGGACTTTACTTAATAAATTTTGTATCATTTTCACGTGTTTTTTTTTATTTACTCAAAAACGGCTTTAACGATTTTGATCAAGATGGGTATTTGATGTATGTATATGCCAACGATGTGATAGCCAATATTTCATCAAAATTGGTTAAACGGGGGGGGGGGGGCATTTATTTCATAACTTTTTTACCAATTTTTACCTTTTTTTCGACTTTAACAATTTTCATCAAATTCGTGGTGTTTAATGAAAATTAGGTGTTCTTTAATATCAGGGAAGCTTTATTATTATTAAAATGTTCTGAGGTGGCTTAAATAGGGAAGGGGCCTTTTTTTTTTTTTTTTTATAAAGTACCTTTGTATTGGTTTATATGGAGAAATTATCTGTCCCTCGTTGCGCCTAAAAATAAGAAATGGCTAAATATGAGATATGATAAAAATCAAGTAAACATATAGAGTAGAGAAAAAGAAAAATATTCAGTCAACTCATATAACACGTTGAGCCCACGCATGCGGAGTACGCCTTTAATGACAGGCCATTGTTCATAATTAAAGCCGATCTGTTCATTTAATGGAAATTATTTGTTTCATAGTAACTAAATGGAATATTCAACAAGTACGTAGAGAATTATAAAATCAGACGACTTGGAGTAGTATGCTTGCATTGTCGAATTATCACAAGTATATACTTTTATTTAATAATAAGAGAAATTGTTGTTTTTTTGAGCAAATTAAAAAAAAAAAAAAAAAGAAATGAATGAGAAAAAATTCGAATGGTGGCAATTAACAAAAAACATTAATTTCTAATCTTAGTAAGTTGTTAAGTGAAAATTGTGTGTTGCTCGCACACACCAGATTTTTGATTTACAAATAGTGTAACTAACCCGACTTTATTTAATAAATCTACATTATATTAGAAGTGCACAAAACTAAAAAAAAAAACGTTAGAGCTAATATTGATATTCAAAGACCAGCTTGAGATTTTAGAACAAAATAATCCATCTCTCAAATATACATGAAATAGTTTTTCAAACTTTAACTTTGATTTACTGAAAGCTAAAAATAGAACACTTAGACGCTCTGTTTTCCAATGTCCACAAATAACATCCCATAAGTAATGTCGGTTTTTAATGGCGTGCTATAAGGTATAGGATAAAATCAATGAAACACATTCAATCTAAAATGTATTTACCATCTTGTTGTATAACAGTTTGCCTTTCTTTGGTTTTGAATTAAAGAAAGCTAACAGCTCGTTTTTCACCTCATCGACTGAATTCATGTTTAAGGCAGCCAAGTCTGGAGAATACAGTGGGTGAGGAATAATTTCCCATCCAAAGTCCTTTAATTTTTGCAATGTTTGTTTTGCAACATGGGGCCTCGCATTGCCATGATGGAATAAAATTCCGCGTTTATTGATAAATGATGGACGTTTCTCCTCAATTACTCGCTTCAACTTCTGCAGCTTACAAAGCAGCTGATCACAGTGCAGATCTTTAGTGATAGTCTGGTTAAGATCGAGGAATTCATTATGAAGGATTCCTTCCATATCCAACCATACCCAACCTGTAGGAGGCTCGTCTTCAAGCTCCGGTTTACCGCTCGAAATCGTTCACACAACCGCTGCACTTGTCGCTCACTAATGACATTTTCGCTATATATTTCTGCATGTTTTCGGTATTTTGAAGAAGCATTTTCTCCTTTATCGAATTCCCAAAGCTTAACATGGCGTAAGTGGTTTCTTGCGAGATCCATTTCAAATGAAATTTCAGCACAAAATAAATAAGTTTCACCAACCAAAACATAAATAGAAGTGTATTTAATGCTATAATTAACAAAAAATTTAAACAAAAATAAATTGAAAATGAGGGCTTAGTAATCTTAACATAGACAAATAGAATATTAGAAACCGACATTACTTATGGGATCACCTGATATATTACTAACAGTTGCAATGCTGTCCCAGACACAATTAGTTAAAATGAAATTTACTGGAATGAAACACCGGTCGAAAGGAACAATGACCATAATCGAAATTGTTAACATTAAAAGTAATTATAAAAGAAATATTTACATTTTCCATATACGATATTTACTTATATATAGATAGTTAACTGCAAAAAGTTATTGAAAAGTATTGCTAATATAATTATGAAACTGTTTTGCTAATGATATTACGGGCGCATAAATCGAAAATCGAATAAATCGAAAAAATTTTAATTCCTTATTTTTTTAGCATGTTATACAATTATTAATACATTTTAATTTTAATACAATTATACAAAATACAAATTATTATATATTAACTCTAACATTTAATAATATTACTATTTAATATTATAGAATGATATTCAATTATTAAGAAAAAAAAAAAATGTCGTGAGCACTCTGTCATGTATCTGTTTCGGCTTGGTTCGCGGCCTAGGTAAGGCCTCACCACATATGACTACCTATTTTTTTTATCGACAACAGGGTCAGGGTCATGAGCATATCCCACAAGCTGACATTGTTTGAAGCAATTTTGTTATTTCGGTTTTGATATACTGCTCAGGTCATGGGCAATCAAACAGTAGGTAAATCATTCTCTCGACATTTTTTTATTTTTATTATTGACAGAGTTGTTGTTCTGTCATATACAGGACAGAATATTTTTTTAACAAATGCTACACATATTTTATCATTTTAACGACATTGCAAAATCCATTGGTCTTCAGATTAAGCATAGATACATATTGAGAATGATCCAAAACATGGATCGAAATTTTAAAATATTTAGACATTATAATATATCATATCTTTGATAACGAAGGAGAGAAGTACCACAAAGGTTTTTAGAAAGTTATGATAAAGTACCTATAACTTAATTTTATATACTTATCACCCTAGGGTATACGTAAAAAAATCTGGTGCGTGCGCGCAACACACAACTTTCACTTACCAACTTACTTAGATTAGAAATTAATACGTTCTTGTCGTCCCCTCCGTTTGACCAATTTTGATGAAATGTTAGCTATCACATATTTGGCGTATACATACATGAAATACCCAGTTTGTTCAAAATCGTTAAAGCCGTTTTTGAGTAAATAAAAAAAACACGTCAAAAATGATACAAAATTTATTAAGTAAAGTCCCCCCTCCGGTTGATCAATTTTGATGAAATGTTGGCCATCACATCTTTGGCATATAAATACATCAAATACCCAGTTTTATCAAAATCGTGAAAGCCGTTTTTGATTAAATAAAAATAACACGTGAAATTGGTACGAAATTTATTAGGTAAAGTCCCCCCTCCGGTTAATCAATTTTGATGAAATTTTTGCAGTCATATCTAGGGCATATTAATACACTAAATACTCAGTTTAATCGAAATCGTTTGAGCCGTTCTTGATAAAATCGAAAAAAAAGTAAAAAGTTATTAAATAAAGTACCCCCTCCCTTTGAGCAATTTTGATGAAATTTTTGCTGTCACATCGCGGGTATACACATATACTAAATACCCAATTTCAGGTTCGCACGGTTCAGAGTTTTTGAGCTATTCTGTTCACACACACACACACACACACACACACACACACACACACTTAAGAAACACACAAAATTTTAAGAAAACCATATGTAATTGTAGCAGCACATTAGTGTTATTATAATTATTCTTATTATAAGGATATTTTTGTTTTCGCTTTTAGGGAGAGCAGCTACACTCTCCGTCTCAAGCTGGGTACTAACTAGACCTTGAATCATCATTTAATTTTTTAATTTTTTTATGTTTATTTTATTCTTTCTTTGTAAATTTAACTGTATCAGTTTCTATTTTCCCCTCTATTAATCAACTCTGAACGGATGCCGTTGAGACCTAATAAAAATAAAATAAAATGGTTAGCTTTTTTTTTTTTTTTTTACTTTATTTATTAACTAAATTGCATTTCTAGGACTAGCTGTTCCTTCGATATTGGACTAAAAATTCAAAGTAATAACATCGTATTTTTAGGATACAATTAATACATTTATACATTAGGATGCAATTTAATCTTGATTTGTTTATGTGCACATATTTGTAGATTTTATAAAAAGTAAATTAATTTTCCTATTAATCTAGTAATTCAACCATGAAATATTAAACTATACAACTGAAATTTGGATTTTAAAATATAATATAATTAAAGAAGGAAATAAGAATTATAAAGATTTCAGACTAGGATTTTTTTTTGTGATGTCAGTACAGTGTAGTGTTCACTATTATAAAACACATTTGATAACCTAATGTCAAGACCTTAATTCAAAGTTCTATCTTTTTTGAAAAAAATAAACAAAAAATCTCTAGTTTAGTCATTCAGAAAACTTCGCAAGTTCTTTCATTTACATATATAAGTTCTCTTTGGAATATCAAGATCTAGAATATTCCCTAAATCTGACATAATGATGAGAAACGTGTCGGTTGCAGATATTTTTATCTGTTAACATTTACGACGTCAGATCTTAACTATTAACTGAGAATAATAACAAGTAGAATGACATTGTGATTGTGGGGTTATCTTTCATGAGAAAAAAGTTCTCTCTTCTACGATTTTTTATTACAAGTGTATCAATCAAATTTTGTTCTCAATATTTAGTTCATAATTGATAATAACATCGAAAATAGCTATTTGAACATTAATACAACGATCAGTCGTTATGGCTTTATTTCGTGTAACTTCAGTCTCCGACATATTGGGACAAGGGACTCTTGATGTGTGTAGAATAATAAAGCAATGCATCTCCTTTCAAAGACTTAAAGGAAACACTGAAGCATTTTAATCTTTATAGTGTTGTCAATTCATACCCAAAACCATATTGCATGTATTCTGAAGCATAACTTCCCTCAGGGTATATTTAATTTAACCTTTGGTGCAGGGTACGGTGGTATTATCATGGCATAATCACAATAAATATCTCGAAAATAACGCAAAAATTGTATTTAATTAAAAAAATTATAGTCTTATAGTTACATTTTGAGGTGGAATATAAAAAGTAAAGCAACCACAAAAAAAAAAAAAAAAAATAAGATGAAGATTGAAAGATAAATTTTCGTTCAATAAAAACAATAAATGAGATTGTTTACCAAATGTTGAGATTCAACAAGTGTTTCTTTTAAGTCTTTAATAGGGGATATTCCTTTACTACCCTATACACATCTAGTCCCTTGCCCCTTAATGCCGGAGATTGAAGATACTCGAAATAAGTTCGTAACTTTGATGTATTACGAAATAAAATCATTGTAATACAGTTTAAATATGTATTTTATTTGTTATTATCAATTATGAAGAGAAATACTTTAAAAACAAAATTTGATTCATAATCAGTAATAAAAAAATCTTAGAAAACACAACTTCTTTCCCATGAAAGATAACCCCACAATCACAATGTCATTTTACTTGTTATTATTCTCAGTTAGTAATTAAGATCTGACATCGTCAATGTTAACTGATAGAAATATCTGTCATCCCTATGTTATTTTGTCTCACGATTATGTCAATTTTAGCTATTATTCTATATCTCCATTTTTTATTTGAATCAATCAAATTTATTAAAAACACCATCAGACCACCAGAAGCAGTTGTCATAGTGATATCTGAGCAAAATGTTTTCGCTACCACACGTGACGTCAAGCTGTCACATGTAATTTCAAACTGGTTTCGGGTCCCTAATTAGGGTCTGGCCACACATGTCCGCACCGTAGCATTAATATAGGTTATGTTCAGAATATTTTTAATTTAACTTATATATTATTACCTTTAGTTATGCCTAAAGTGGCCTTTGTCTGACATGTGTAGCCTGAACTTTAGGCATAACTAAAGGTAATATGTAAGTTAAATTTCTTAAGAGAATGGAATAAACGAAAATTATAACTAAACGCGAACAAAGAGAATGAAATATCAAAGTGTCACTTTTAGGGTAATACAATACTTCTGGCTGATTTTTTTTGTTACTGTCAATAGTCAGGAAGGTAATAAAAATAAAATCAAATAAATAAATAAATATTTCTCTTAAAATAGTTTCCAACATAACCTAGATTGGTCAATTATAATTAAACTGAATAGTTAGAGTATTGTACTTTCAATCAAATTATGATTATTAAAAGAAATTATCCGACGTACTGTACGAACCCAACTAATGTCAAGTAAACTCACAACCTCTTATGAAAGCTTGAACTCTTATTCAACTTTTCTTGGAAACTGATCGTACGGTTCACTGAACGGGTAACAGTGATCTGTGAAATCTCTTATATTTGTTCCACTGTCAGATTATTAATTAATCGATTGATTAATGGTTTGTATACAATTCTATCACAATTAGTGAGTTATTTTGAAATCAATTAAAAATTATAGGCAGCAATAATAGTCAGTAGAGGCAATAATTGGAGCGTGGTTATTGTTTGGCTGTCTAAAAATAGTTTTTAGTTTTCAACAGCAATGATTAGATAAAAATAAATTTCAACATTAAACGTGGACCTTGAAACTCTTGGGGTATTATTGATATTTTTCCTTTTTGAGTAAATCAAAGATAAGGTTTGAAAAAATATTTTTAAGTGGATTTGAAAGATTAATTTTTTGTTCAAAAATCTGGTCTTCGATTGTGAATATTAGTTCAAATATTGTATGTTTTAGGCATTTTATAATCTATTGTAGAAATTTAAAACAAAGTCGGTTAAGCTACAGCAAGCAATACATCAATTATAAATCGAGAAGGGCTAGATCGATTTATATCTTCGATTCGTTGATTTGTCTCAGCCTTCAGATTAAGTATTAGAACATCGGAAAATAGTGGCATGGGGTAATTATTAAATTTCATTTTAATAAATTTGGTCGAATTTAGAAAAACGCTTTCTTACATACGTTTTATTGGTTATAGTAGTATAAGAGGGTTTATTTTACATAAATATTATCATGTATTATTATAAGCAGTAGCACATTCCGCTTTTAACTCGATATTTTCAAAAATGTCACTTAGACCTCGTCTTCTAGGGCCCACAAATAGTTACCCCATTGCCTTGCTGTCCATTAAACAAAATCGCTAATGAATTAATTATATTTTTACAGAAATATAACAAAATAAGAGGGATAAAAATACTAAAAGGGGACGAAGATTGGAAAAGACATAACCACATTATAATATCGTAACGTTAACCAAAAAAAAAAAAAAAATAAAATAAAAAAAATAAAAAAACCAAATGGTTTAGAATTGTTGGAACGGACACACATTTGGAACAAACTGTCATAGCTCATGTTTGTGACTTCGATGTTTGAGTACCAACGGCGCACAGTGATTGAAAGGCGGAAAAAACCCATTTTTTGAAGGTATTGGAATATTCTTTTTCATTTCATTATTAATATATAGAATAGTTACCTGACACATTCCATCAATTTATTCGGAGATATTCCGATTTTTACGCTTATTATGACCCTTTGAAAATCGATCATTGAAAAAGTTTATTTTTCAACGAAATATTTATAACACTTTGATTATTTTTGCAACTCCTATTTTTGTTGGTGCGATTTTCCTTCATAATCATAGACAGTGATCTCATATATTACACTACCATAAAAATGACGCTATTTTTTCAATGTTTAACCCAGAAATAAAATCCAGAATAAATGTTATAAAAATAAGACAATTTTTTTTTTTTTTTTGGTAATCCATATTTTTCAAGCGCAGCCGAGCGCAGTTTTAAAATCTATTTTTTAAAGAAGAAGATACCTCTAAGGAAATATTGAAATATATTCTAGCTGCGTCCACCATCGTCTGTAAATGTCAGATTTTTTTTTTTTTATTGAATTACCTAAGCTATTTTATGCAGGTTATTCGCTATGGGGCTTGTGTTTCGAATTAGGTTATTTATAAATGACTTTATAAAGGTCATTTATAAAGTCAGTCTGAATCGTTATTAGGTCGATAATAAATCCACTTTACCACCTACCACGATTTTAATATGTGTTTGGAAATTATTAATAAGTTTATAAACATGACCTCGGATAACATGGTGGAAATAAACTAATTTCTCATGAAAACTTCATTGCCTTGTTTTAAAAAAAAAGTGGATGGACGCTCTTAGAAGTAAAAATAAATTTATTAAAAAAATGAAGAATGGCTTGCACAGAACCAAACTGATGACTCGGTATCAGTTCACTATTTTCAAGTAAAGGCTTGTTCGGTGCACGAAAAGTTTTTCGAATACTTTCCCCATTACAAGTAGAATGCAATAGGACAGTAGGATACAGGATTAGTAGTGAGTTTAGAATCATTTTGAGAGTGGAGAGTTTCCAAAAAAGAGGATAATAGGCTGTGTGTAAGATAGATTTATGTTAGATATTATAGATGTTAGATATTATAGATTATATATGTTAGATATTATAGATTATAGATGTTAGATATTATAGATGTGTCTAAGAAGTAAAACAGCTTTTCAAGGTAGGCTACGAAGGATAAAGGAAGTAATCAGATCATAGTTCGGTGCTTTTCTGTTCGGAAATCTCTTGATAGCTTTGTGGATTTTTTTGAGTGGTAAAACACCGGAAGTGGATTTTTAGATGGAGGTAGTGGAGTTCTCAAGTCGTCTATTTCGGCGAGTTTATCCATAGTACAGATTTCGTTCCAAAAACCAAGTCTTAGATATTTTGTGAATTCTTTTGCTTTTAAAAAATTGGTATTAAAAAAAAGTTCAGCTGTTATTTAGAATGAATTACGGAACTGAATTTTCACAGAGCTATAGTTATTAAACCTATATTGAACCATCTCCTATCAAAATTATATTAAAGCCGGATAACTCCAATCTTATATTTTAATATGATAATACTCTTAATAGTTAAAAATTTAAATGTAACGAAAAAAATAATTGATGTATCCTATGTATCCCCTATCTTGGGCGTTTTTATGAAATAACATGATATTGCAAGTACAGCATGAAACAGCAAAAGAGTTTAAACTAGCCGATCTCGAGTCGAAAATTGATGTATAATTTTTTTTTTTTCCTATTTTCCTTACACCGCCGGTTAATACGAATATCCGGTTAAGCGGGGTTCCAACCTAAACATCTTATAGGAAATTCAATCGGGGTTATACTAAAATCAACTTTATTTTTTAGTGACTCACAGATCAGGTTTGACAAGGTTTTTTCCGAAAATAGTCGATTTTTAACCACTGTGCGGCGCCGACCCAGAATGTCCCGGATTTTTCTCCTTACGACTGTATTATATTATATAGGAGCGTTGGATTGGAGAGTTAGTCTTGTTCTGAAGCCCGAGTCATATAGTTATTTCTGTGTTAAAAAGTAAAAATATCTTTAATTATATGTTTCAAAAATTTGTGTGGCCTTGTAAAATATTATTTTCTTTGTATAAAAACTGTTTAACCCACATATGTGTTACAGTATGATTTGTTTTCTTTTTTTTATATTATGCCATATAATTAAAATTTAATAATTCATCGATTGGTGTTTAAAATTTCCTAAAAAATTATTGATTTCGCTTTAAATATTTTTACTGATTTTTAAGGATACCTCTAAAACATTTCTTCTTCAAGGAAAATTTTCGTTACTAACTATCGAAAATAGTGGGTTGATACAATCCAAATAATTAATATATCCAAATTATGTAAATTATTTTTTCCAAATTCTCTGAAAGGAAAATACTAGTTAAAGAATATAAGACTACCTATTAGAAGATACATTAGAAGCGTTGGTACCTAAATATGGTGTGTAGTATGTTATAAGTGCATGTGGCAGCCTTGCATTCGGTTCCGCGTTTCGTTTCTAATACCAAAGCTCTATAATATCGAGTTTTATGATCGTAATTTAATTTATGAGGGGCCCATTTTCCCAAGTTTTATGACAAAACGTTATCTCCATTTTCTAAATAATTCTCTTTTTATTGCTGATTTTTGCTTAACGACAGATTGTTGGCATTAAGAGAAGTTGATTTAGTACATTCTTCCCTTTTTACCTTAAATTCTCACTTAAAAAAATCTTCAAGCAACTTTGAAATTACCTGAAATTAAATATCAAAATTATTAAAAAAAAAAAATTCAACACTCACCATTTCTTGTTGAATTATTAATGGATTCTTGCAGACAATTAGGCCGCAGAATTTCTGAAAGAATTTTTTTTTTGGAAATTTGTAATTCATCTTTTTTTGTATGAACAGGATTTGAAGCACTATGATGTATTTATATTATTCCATTATTTACTTTACCTGATATCAGATTGTCAGTCAAAGGAGATACATTAAAATACTGTATTGGAAAAATGTCGATGAATTTAGTCGGTATTAATATTTTTAAGCCCTTATGGACATACTCCTCACAGATGTTCGTTAGAGCTAAAATATTACTTGATACGTTACTAACAAAACTATATACTGATCACCATATTAGAATAGTTTTATGGTACAAAACGATGCTTTACAAAATATATTTTATTTTTCTAGGAGTGCTGTTGGGTACTTTCTTGTACTTCCGAATGCCAGACATGTAATTATTTTCCCTATGGGCATTAAATCTTGCTGAGACGTGTGAATCGATAACGAAAGACCAAAAAAAAAGTTCATTTAATAAATAGTTTTTATAAATGAATTTTGTTACGTTAATAGCACCTTATTCTTCTTTGTCAGAAACATAGTAAAAAAATATATGTTATTAACGTTTCAATATTGACCAGGAATTGATATTCGACTGATTAAAATTTTTATAATAACGGTAGGAAAACAATTATATAAGTTACAATAGTAAAAATGCAAGATTATTTGGAATGACTGCATGAGGATTTTAAAAATGTGTTGACTTCTTTATTTGAAACGATAAGCATGCCTGAGAACTATACTAAACTGGTTTAAATTAAGTTTACATAATGGAATGAGAGATTCCAGAAAGTGGAGTAAGATTGTGAACTGCGAATTCTTTTGCGAGTTACATCTTGCTTGTGTCGCAATCTCCTGAGACCTGGGAATAAACATAACTCTCATGTCCATACCTGGCCCAGGCAAGAGTTCATTTTGCGGCGGGGATAATTTGAATAATCCTTTATAAAATATTTATGTTCATGGTATAAAAACATTATTACAGTTATGATCATCTAAATATATAATTCATTAGAATTCCAACAGGCAATAGAATGGTTGGATTGAAGCGTCAGGATGAATTATAGATAGGTTTTTAATATAAAATACTTATATTTTAATATTTTCAATGTTACTAATTACTGATTAGTCTGGATCACAAAATTTAAATTTGTTACTTTTTACAGAACTTTTCATTAAATATAGGGATATGTGTGGTAGCGTGCATAATGTGCAGAGCATGGAGCACACACATATAAACAAATTAACAGACCTCGTACAACAGGGTTACAGTATGAGTGAAAGAAAAGTGAAAAAAAAAATCATTAGTAAGCCCGTTGCGCTTTACTTGAGGAAAAGGATCCAAATTACTTTTCTAAATGTCAAAGATATTTGAATTTTTTTTAATGCATGTTTTTTTGTAAACTGGAAAAAAATTCTACTTTTTTCACTTTTAATACCTTAATACCCTAGAGGCGCTTTTCCAAAAAATAGTCTTCCAAAGGAGTTTTGAATTTTTATCTTTCTTATATTTTAGCCGAATTTCACCATAGAAATATAAAGAAACACCAAAAATCCATATTGTTTCAACTCTTGAAACGAAAACGGTTAGTTACTTAAAAAAATCGTAAAATGAAATCGATTAGTTAATCATGCACTATAAAAAGAGTAACTTAACCGTAGTTAGACGTTGAACTTTAAAAAAGTTAAATTTATAAATAAATCTGCTTTCTTAGGATATAATTTTGATAAATTATTCTTATTTGCAAGCAGGTGTAACAAGACGAGAGAATGTTGCAAATTTCTTAATCGAAAATTTTTAGAGGCAGCGCTATAACTTTTGGAAAGACAATTTTTTTTTTGTACTTTTTGAATGTTTATGGGTTGTAAATTTTCCTCCTTTTATAGACTCATGAATTTTTATAGGCGTGCAGCAAGTTTGATTGCATATAAATCACAATTTTTATGAATCAGGCGTTCAATTTCGCCTGCAGCATTTTTAACAGGAGGGTAATCAATTTTTCGGGTGGGGGTGGGGCACCTCTCTGGTGCCTCTTCGAGCAGCATCTTCATTTTTCTACCTGCAACAGAAATTTAGGATAGGCTCGAAATAAAAGACCATTAATTGAAGAATTTACTGCAGATATATCATCTTGGGTTCCAGTCGAATATCATTGAATCGGTAACAGTCTTAGGTTTACGAGGTTCTGTATTGTCTGGGGTTTACTATTAATAAAAATTAAACAACTATGTACTGCAAAAAAAATCTATTATAGTAATTCTTCTTTTGTTGGTTTAAAATTAAACAAAGAATGAATGTTACGCTACAAACACATATTCAATTTTTTACTTTTTAGTATTTACGTTAAATACAAATCTAAAATGTTAGGTATTGTATAATGATGGAATTCCTAAACATTTTAGATCCTGATACGGTTTGGAAACAGGCTGTTTGTATAGTAACCATTTTTCATTTTTATTCAAAGTTTTACAAATTAGTTTAATTATTTACGACTATTAACATCTCATTCGCTGATTTTCAGCACCTTGCTGACAGGCGCGAATCAATAATTAAAGTAAAAATAAAATAATTATCTAGGTATTTAGTTATTTAAATTGTTTTATATATAAATCTATATAATTAAAGTTGAAATTCTGTTTGTTCGTTTGTTTGTTTATTTATTATCCATACCGTTTGTCATAAATTCTCAAAATTTCGTTCAGTGGTTCTTTCAGACCAAGTGCGAAATTGCATTACTTAAGCCGATCTCTGGGTATATTCTTTATTGTTATAATAATCGTTTTGATCTCGCTTTACATTAGTTTTTACAATTCTCCGGGTGAAACCGGCATATACAGCTAGTTATTTATAAAATACCTTTATTTACATACATTAAATAGCAAGACATTTTTTTATATTCAATGTTACTGGTTTTAACAAATATTAGACAGACGATATTTATAAATTCATTTGAATAAAACATAAAAGTGCATTGCAATGTAACAGTATATAACATTATAAAACAGTATAAATTGCAATGTAACAGAATAAAATCTGTCGTGTTCTAATTATCTTTGTTATTGTTTTGTACCAAATCCTGACAAAGTACTTTTAGCGACCAATTGATATTCACGTTTTATTACATTCCCAGTGCTTCCAATCTAAACTTGATATAAGCTGTTCCATCAAAAATTTATCTATCTTTTTTTTTTTTTTATATGATTTGGACTAAACCAAACCTGTTATTACATTGCGATAGGAGGTTTTTGGAATAATATATTTTATATGCCATTTATTTTGAAGTGGGTAATGTAAGATGCGTTGAAATTTAAATTTAGTGTTTACCAAGTTCCTGTAAATGATGTTTACTACGAATTGAAATACCTGAAATAAACGTATATATATAAAACTTTATGGGCTAGATTTATATAACAACTTAAAGTAACTAGTCTCTGCACCAATTTAAGATATCTAGGCATGGAAATTCTTGGCTGAGATTTTTTAAATAGACATTTCTTGTTTTTCCCTGATTTCGATTTATCACTTAATCTCCATTGACATTACTCATTGCTTTTACGGCTACTGCAACCTTTCCCTCTGTCTCTACATTCCATGCAAAATAGTTTCCCTCCTTTTATGTTTTCTTTTTTTCTTTATTTATTTTTTATTTCATACCAGAAGAAATTTGCAACATAGAACTGAATAAAACTAAAAAAAAAAAAAAAACTGAATGAAAATTAAAAAAAATAGTACGGAAAGCTAGATTAATATATTTTATACTTAATATCGTATGAATAATACGTCTGAAAAGTACATTCTATGTTATGAAAGACAGAATAAATAATCAGAAAATGCTGCTTTAAAAAAATTATTAATTTTTTATTTTATTTGAGACCCTGATAAAAGAAAGCTTTTGATTTGTTTTCAGTTTCATCTATCCGAAAATAATTTAGATAAAATTATAATATTTTTGCTGCTTTCGAAAAAATCATTTTTTTTAAATTCATACATCTGATATTGAAACCTTAATAAATCTGTACTAACGCTAACAGTAATTATAATCAAAAATATCTGATGCGTCAGAGACATTTCTCACAATAAACTATGTTTTGAAATATTTTCAATTTCTAAAAAAAAATAACAGGAGTTACATGAAAAAATATTTCTAAATTTAGGATCTTCTAAAGACTTGTATAAATAAGTATTTCAGGATTTTATAGGGAGGGGAGGGTACTATTCGCCCAAATAGAAAGATCTATTGGAATTTCGTATTTTTTGATATTTATAGGTATATCATTTTAATAATTTCTTAGGGGTCACCACGTTTTATATATATTGTCAACCGGAGTGACAAAGATTCGCAAAGAAGTCTCAATTAGTAGTGCTACTACAAAAAAACTTACCCCGATAGGATTGTGCAATATTTGTGAAATCTAACTGATCCATTTTCTAATATGAAGTTATTGTTATTTTGACAGCATGCAACCGTTTGTTGATTACACTAGCCAAAAAATTTTAACTTTTTGGAAGTAACAAAGAAGTGAACTATCATTTTGGGGGTTTTCGGGTGTGCTGAATCTGACATTATTTTTCCCCCTATACGTCAAGTTTTCAAAATATAGAGATTTTAAGTTGTTTTATAGTAATAATGAATCTTAAAATTTGCTCTGTCTAGAATTTTTTTTGGCATTCTGGTTTCTATAATTTTAACGTTTTTTGAGGTGGAGAATACGAATATGAAGTTGGATTTCTGATAAGTTGGTTCGTTTTTTGTGAAAAATAAACTTTTAACCAAAAAAACATTCAAAATTGCTGTAAAAGTCTTATTTTTTACCGTTTTCAATAAACTTTTTGCAAAATATGAAATTGATAGGAAAAATCTAATTGCAAATTTGGATTCCACATTAAATTTCCTTTAAGAAACAGCTATTAGAATTTTCAAAATTACAAAAATGAGTTGGTAAAAAAATAGTATCTTGTACGGGCGAACCAGGTTGATTCTGCGGCTCAACTGCACACCCGAAAACTCCCAAAATGGTGGTTCACTTCCGTGTTACTAAATCAGTGTCGACTTGTGTTATCAGAAGAGGCAGCTGAAGAGAGGAAGAACCATTTCCCCCACCCATTGGCGGATCCAGGGGGGGGGGGGGGCTGTGGGGGCTGCAGCCCCTCCATTTGGAAAATTTTTCTTCATTTAAAGATAGAATTTGACTTTCCTTAATGTAAGGTAGCAAGTTATTTGCTATACAGTTATTGACACTCAGTACAGTTATTGGCACCCTAACTTCAACTTAAAGAAGTAGGTAAACAAGTCCTAATTTTATTACAAGATATATATGAGTCTAATGTTTGAAAGGTCCTAACATAGTTGACCTCTAAGTCAACTATGAAGTAAGACTTTAACAAACTAACCATAGGGAAGATTTCACAATTAAATCTACAGGGTGCCAATAACTAGATTTGGCACTTTTAACAATAAATAATGCCATATTGCAAAACTATTTAACTTTTGACCCAAAAAAACCTGTTTAGTCTTTATAAGGATAGATAAAGAGGAATTATAGGAAGTTTCAATTAGATCCCTTCATAAGAAGTAATTTTTTAATGTCACCACTGAAATTTAGTCTTAAGGGTGCCAATAACTGTACGGTTTACCCTATAGACTATTACTGAGTAGAGAGAATTTTTTTGGAATAATATTTTATAGATTTTTTTAATACATGGGAGGAATTGAGGAGGAGGGCATACCCGCGCGCCTTACTTGGATTAGCTGGCAATGAGCATATTTTTAGTAGCAACATTGAAAAATGAACATGAAACATTGAAAGCGTGAACAAATATTTTCGGCCATCTTTTCAGTTAAAATGCCAGTATGTGCGTGGTTATGGAATTACCTATTATATTTGACAAATAATGTATTATTTAGAGGTTCCTTACGTACTTATACTGACTCCAATGATAGATTAATTCGCAACACAATATGTTTTATTTGATACAACTCTTTGCTTGCGATATTTTTTTATATTATTTTTACTATTTGTGTCGTTTTATAAATTTTAAAAATGTCACATGCAATAATAAAATTAATTTAAATAAATATTGATGTAGCAACATTTTGCGAAATCAATATTCATTTAAGTTAATTGTTATTATTGCATGTGACATTTTTAAAATTTCTAAAACGACACATGTAAGAATAGTATAAAAAAATATCGCAAGCAAAAAGTTGCCGCAACATTTTGCGAAATCAACATTTATTTAAATTAATTTTTATTATTGCATCTGACATTTTTAAAATTTATATTGATTTCGCAAAATGTTGCTACGATTAAATACAAAATTCCCTAGTGTATCAGGAATATTATTTAAATAAATTTGATTTCAAAATTTCTGTATTTTGTAGCATCCAGACTTTATGGTGCCTTCCTGTACGCTCGAACAAGAAGAGTTTCATATCTCCGAGAAGACATTCAGTTCAAATATTATGCTTAGATATGTGTCCAGGCTTCGATAGAGTAATACGAGATACCGCCTGACGTATCTCGTATAACGATCCGATAGATAGTGCCACAAATTTGAACAGCTTTAACATATTCATGTAAATAAATATATCAGGCCAATATTTGGGTCGAGATATTAGGTCTTCTGTGAAGAGTCGAATTACCATCCTTGTTTGGATTGCCTAACTGATATCGTCTCTAACGTTGTGCGTGTTAGTTTAGTTTTATCGTAAAGGCTCTCTATTAAAGGTAAAGCCTTATTTGTTGCTTTACCTTGGTAAAGGTAAAGCCTTCATTTGTTTAGACCTAAGGGAAATAACGGGCTGATTGTAAATATTTTCATGGATTTTGATAATAACTAGAATCAGAAACTATCTCTTCAAAGTTTCGTTGGTAAGTGTACTGTCACAGTAATTTGATTTGAAGGGTTAGATGTCTTATAAAGCTCAATACTTTTAAACAATAACCTATTCTAACAGTTGTTTGAAGGGTTTGAGGCTTCCAATTGATGAAATTCGGTGGATTGAAAAAAATTACGCACTTAATCAAGAAATTTCTGGATACGCCATTGAGCTTAAAAAAAATATATATAAAAAAATTAGAATGTTTTAAGACGTTGAGGATCATAGAAAATCTTTTCTTCATTTCTTCCTTCTGGTAAGATATATATACGAAATTATTAAAATCGTTGCTACGAGGTAAATGTATTTCAATTTCTTCCTGGATTATCTAGAGAACGGGTTGCCTCGCTTAAAAAATGCATGGGGTCTTTTTGAGCAGAATTTTACTAGGAATATTTTTGAAGCTCAACAGGTCTCTTAAAAAATATAAACCGTTTTGTCTAAAAAGTGAAAAATAAAACAACTAAAAAAGGGAATTTAGAGGCTGGAAATGATGCCCCCCATTTTTTTTTTTTTTTTTTTTTTTTTTTTTTTTTTTTTTTTTTTTTTTTTTTTTTTTTTTTTTTTTTTTTTTAGTAATTTGCCTGGACTAATTTTCTTCCAACATAATTATCTCGAACAGGCTGTCAGAAAGAGAACAGGAGTTTGATGTTTGACATAGGATTATATTGATTATGTTAATAGTTTTAACTTTTGGAAAACATTTATGGAGTGGTCTTCCTTTATTCTAATTATTTAAGTAATCATTCGAAAATTTATTCCTTGAAGAGATATAAAAAAAAATAAAAAATCTGGTGCGTGCGCGCAACACACAACTTTCACTTACCAACTTACTTAGATAAGAAATTGACGTGTTTTGTTAAATATCATTTCCCAAAGTCACACATTTTTCTACATTCTTATCTTATTTTTATTAATCGTTAAAGCCGTTTTTGAGTAAATAAAAAACCCCGTGAAAATAATAGAGAATTTATTAAGTAAAGTCCCCCCTTCGGTTGATCAATATTGATGAAATGTTGGCTATCACCTATTTGGCATATACATACATCAAATACCCAGTTTGGTCACAATCGTGAAAGCCGTTTTTGAGTAAATAAAAAAAAGCACGTAAAAAAGATACAAAATTTATTAAGTAAAGTGCCCCCTGCGGTTGATAAATTTTGATGAAATTTTTACAGACATATCTCGGGCATATAAATAGATCAAATACTAAGTTTAATCAAAATCGTTAGAGCCGTTTTTGAGAAAATCAAAAAAACACGTGAAAATGTTACAAAATTTATTAAGTAAAGTCCCCCCTCCGATTAATCAATTTTGATGAAATTTTTACAGTCATATCTCGGGCATATAAATACATCAAATACCAAGTTTGATTAAAATCGTTAAAACCGATTTAGAGTAAATATAAAAAACACGTGAAAATGTTACAAAATTTATTAAGTAAAGTCCCCCCTCCGGTTAATCAATTTTGATGAAATTTTTACAGTCATATCTCGGGCATATAAATAGATTAAATACTCAGTTTAATCAAAATCGTTAGAGCCGTTTTTGAGAAAATCGGAAAAAACCTAAGAAGTTATTAAATAAACTACCCCTTCCCTTTGAACAATTTTGATGAAATTTTTGCTGTCACATCGCGGGCATATACATACACTAAATATCCAATTTCAGGTTCCCACGGTTTATAGTTTTTGAGCTAGTCTGTTCACACGCACACACACACACACACACAGACACACACACACACACACACACACACACACACACACAAAAATAAAAAAAATAAGATAACACACACAGACCATTTCGCGGGACTTGGTTATTTCGACTCAGGGGGTCCCAAAACGTGTATTTCCGTTGAAAACCGGAAGTCGAAATTTTTCACGATCGCAATACTTCCACTTACTATATATTTCAAATATAGGTAAGTGAAAGTAAAAAAGATTTCATCATACGTTAAGAGTAGGGGAATACGTATATTGAATAATATATATATATATATATATATATACATATATACATATTACTTTCACTTACCTATATATTAAATATATAGTAAGTGGAAGTATTGCGATCGTGAAAAATTTCGACTTCCGGTTTTCAACGAAAATACACGTTTTGGGGTCCCCTGAGTCAAAAGAACCAAGTCCCGCGAAATGGTCTGTGTGTGTGTGTGTGTGTGTGTGTGTGTGTGTGTGTGTGTGTGTGTGTGTGTGTGTGTGTGTGTGTGTGTGTGTGTGTGTGTGAACAGACTAGCTCAAAAACTATAAACCGTGCGAACCTGAAATTGGGTATTTAGAGTATGTATAAGCCCACGATGTGACACCAAAAATTTCATCAAATTTGCTCAAAAGGAGGGGGTACTTTATTGAATAACTTTTTACGTTATTTTCGATTTTCTCAAAAACGGCTCTAACGATTTTGATTAAACTGAGTATTTGATCTATTTATATGCCTGAAATATGACTGTAAAAATTTCATCAAAATTGATCAACCGGAGGGGGGACTTTACTTAATAAATTTTGTATCATTTTCACATGTTTTTTTTTATTTACTCAAAAACGGTTTTAACGATTTTGATCAAACTTAGTATTTGATGTTTTTAAATGCTCTTTTTATATGCCAAAGATGTGATAACCAACATTTCATTACAATTGATCTACCGGAGGGGGGACTTTACTTAATAAATTTTGTATCATTTTCCCGGTTTTTTTTTTTATTTACTCAATAAGGGCTTTAACGATTAACAAAAATAAGATATGAATGTAGAAAAATGTGTGACTTTGGGAAATGATATTTAGCAAAACACGTCAATTTCTAATCTAAGTAAGTTGGTAAGTAAAAGTTGTGTGTTGCGCGCACGCACCAGATTTTTACATATGAAATTATAGCAAGTACTTTATCAGGTACATTATTAGTCTAAACGCAAAAAAACTAGAAATCGACGCATCTATAGCGGTACCTGAAGGTTTATATCAGAAGTCATGATCTCGATCATATTCTATTACTACCAGCTTCTTTTCCTTCATCCTACGTCTCTTAGTGGTCAAGTATAGAGGGGATCGGGTTCTTAACGTTCTGCCATCGATCCCGCTGCTGATTTCTTTTCACCCTCGCCCACTCAGTCACATCCATATTCGGACGCACATTTCTTTCCTATTTGCGTCAAATACCGTCTGGTGAATTATTAAGTTGTTAGGATAAACGAAGAAAATTTGCCGTGTTAAAAAAAAAACGATACATCGCATCAGAAGGGAAAGTATCGTACGATTAGTTTTCTTCCTGTTGTTCAAGTCTCCGATCATTATTTGAAATACCATTAGAGATTGTTAATACTGAACCTAAGATTTACTTCTTAAGCTCAGGAACTTATTAGCTTGACCCTATTATGTTAAAGTTTTATTAATTAATTAGAATCCATAAATTATATTAAAATAAAATCTGCTAAAGAGAGGACTCGCTATTTCCAATTCTTCTGATTCAATGAGAATTTCATTTAATCAATTATTAAGCCATGATTATTCATATTAAGTCCTAGAATAAACAGTTATTTTAAACATGGTAGAAGTAACCAGGAAAACTAGTTACCAGAAAAAGCTCGTTATTAGGTTATTAAAACTAGCTATGAGCATACTAACCTAATATAAAGCGGTCACCTATGATGTAGTGCATAGTATGGCAATTTACTAAATCCAAGGTCACAGGTATAGAATACCTACAGGTATGGTGTTTGTTATACACATCCGTCAATATATTTTTTATCCTTTTACTATACTTTAAATGATCTGAATGAATTCATTACATACTATTACCAGTATTCTTTCTTTTTTATAGCTATGTTAGCAGTTGTTATTACTATTATTAGCATTAGAAAACAAATGTTATTTAAGTAATATGAATTTTTTCTAGGTGCAACTGCCCCCTCCCCTTTATTCATACCTGAGTACGCCCGTACTATAAGATGTGTTTATACGCTAAAAGAAGAAGAAGAAAAAGAGAGAAGGAGAAAAAAAAAATAATATTTTTAATTTAAATCGATTGGAATTAGTTGAAATTAAATAAGTTTAAAAAAAAAAATTAAATGTAAGTATTATTTTTTTAGTATACATAATCCTAAAAATATATTTTAAATTTCAATATAGTTAAATCTCTCTTGAATCCTGCCTGACTTTGATGTGTCAAAGCGCTACGAATTAAGTTAATCAAGGTCTGCACGAAATTTTTGCAGCCTTTTCCGGTGAATTTTCTGTTCTGTGAGCTCATTATTTCATTGGAAAGTGAGGAATCAAATAGTATTATTTTGTTAGATCTCAAAAAACCAGTGTATGACGGTTAAGACTGATATAATTATTGATATTTATTTTTTTCTGAATCATATGACCTCTCAATTATAAAAACAACAGATTATAAATATTTCTTTAAATGAATATTTTTAATGCTGATAATTATTATTAATAATTAATAAAATAATTATTACTTTTTGACTAGGTGAATCCTAATAAATAAATTACGCATTTGTGTATAGTCCGAATTAAAAGAAATGGGAACAATGATGTAACGGTGGACATTAAAAGAAGGATTGCGGCAGGCAATAGATGGCGTTTTGCATTAAAAATAACATTTTTTCATTACTCTCACTAGAAGCAAAATTATTACTTTATAAAACAATTCTTCGACCTATACTTAGCTATAACAGTGAAGCATGGGAGCTGACTAAAAAGATATAGGTACACTCCTAATATGGGAGAGAAAGGTTCTGAAACGGCCCGAAATATGAAAATAACAGGTGGTGAATAAAACAAAATATTGGCGTTACCTGAGGTGTTGCGATTAGCATAGCAACGTACAATACTAAAGGTAGCGGGTTCGCGTCCCAAGGTGGCCCTAGGATTTTTTAATGGGAGTAAAAAATCCTTGGCTATGCCGTCCCTCGGATAGGACGTAACATGGAGGTCCTGAGCCTGTATGTCAGGTACTCGTTAACGATCCCTATCCTAATCTATCCCTATATCTACCTCTATCCCTATACCTGGATAAGCAAAATTTAGGACTCCCACTGTAGCTTCGTCCGTTTACTATTAGTGGCATAAAGGGAAGTTAAACAAATAACAAACAAACCAAATATCGAACTGCCCAGTCTATTCGGAGAGCCCGATCTAACCTAGGTTATGAAAGGAAGATTAAGATGGATCGGACATAGGGTAAACCAGACAGTTATTGACACCCAGTACAGTTATTGACACCCCAAACTTTAACTTATAGAAATAAGTAAAGTAAGGGTGTCGATAACTGTACGGTTTACCCTATAGAAAGCAGGGAAGAGGCCAGAACTCTGAATGTATGCTTGGAGGAAACCCTGGAGGACAAGGATCGAAGGGGAGACCACGCCTGCGATGGTTGGATGATCTGGAGACGAAAGGCAGCTGATAGACAGGAGAGACAGCCCAGGTCCTGACAGGGCCGTAATAGGTAAGTAGTTAGTTAAACATATTGAAACCTACAGGATTCTAGGTTTTCATTGATTGATCCTCTTACAAGTTTAAGAGATAATATAATTTCCGTTTGGCATTAAGCAGATCATTAGATTAAAAATTAGATCTATCTGACTCAAGCTTGTTTATAAAAATTAGCAGGGTAATTTCTATGAAATCCACCCGAAAATAATAACAACAAGGACCTACCTTACCATAGTATGCATGCAATCTTGACAAGAATTATGTCTATGATATTTGAAAAAAAATCGAATTATTCATTATTGTTTTCTGCTCATTACAAATTTTAAACCAAAGAGAATTGAATACCTTCAATCTTAACCTGATTTGTTATATTTCCTATAAATCATGCGAAAATCTCTTAGACAGGGTTGACACCTCTAGGATTCATACAGTAAATAGTACCGTTATTCAAACACGATTCATGTAAACAAAAAAATTAGAGCACACGTGTGTCTTAAATCTTGCAGAAATAAAAGGATAAATTGTGTATTTTCCGTTGATATATCTTTTCTTTCAACAGCTAAACAGCCTCAAATTTATTTTCTTTTGGATTAAAAGTTTTTATAAAAATTAACGAACCAGTCGCGAGAAAAATATTATTGAAATTAGTTTCGTTTAATTAATTCTTATCTTCAGTCTTTTTTCTAACGTCTGCATCGTGTCGCCTGTATCATCGGTTAACGTTACATGATATCGTGTACTCTCGGATAAGCAGTTGCCTCCCCACTCAGTCCTTGGGAAACTGCACAAGAGACCTATCCTTTGAAGAAGCAGCAGATTCAGCAAATCGTAAGCTAGTTCCCAGGGCGCCAAGTTTGCTGAGTTGGCACAGCTTCGCTAGGATTTAACATAGGCCATTAAATGGCTAAGCCCGACACATCAGCAATAATCTTATATAAATATGAAAAGGCCGTGTGTTTATTATCTAAAAAGTAGAAAAGTAACCGATGGATTTAGTTAAAATGTGTGCACAACGTTGCTGTTGAGACAATAAGTAAAGTCACTGCAGACCTCTAAGAGTTGTTTAAGTGTTGTACTGAAATAAATTACAACTCCACTGTTTTTAAAACTACAACGGTTAAGTATGAAATAAAGTTGTAGCCAATTTACCTCCAGGTTAAAGGCAACAAAAAAAAAAAATAAATAAATAAATAAACGGTTAAGATTAGTAATAAGTTTGGAAAAAGATGCAGCTTGTTCCATATATATATATATATATATATATATATATATATATATACACACACAGACAAAAAATGACATCAAATTACCTAGAAAAAGTTCCCACAAAGACAGGTCTATCTAAACTCATTTTTACTTTTACTTATCTATATATGAAATATATAGTAAGTGGAAGTATTGCGATCGTGAAAATTTTCGACTTCCGGTTTTCAACTGAAATACACGTTTTGGGGTCCCCTGAGTCAAAATAACCAAGTCCCGCGAAATGGTCTGTGTGTGTGTGTGAACAGACTAGCTCAAAAACTATAATCGTGCGAACCTGAAATTGGGTATTTAAAGTTTGTATATGCCCACGATGTGACAGCAAAAATTTCATCAAATTTGCTCAAAGGGAGGGGGTACTTTATTTAATAACTTTTTAAGTTGTTTTCGATTTTCTCAAAAATGGCTCTAACGATTTTGATTAAACAGAGTATTTGATCTATTTATATGCCCGAGGTATGACTGTAAAAATTTCATCAAAATTGATCAACCGGAGGGGGGACTTTACTTAATAACTTTTGTATCATTTTCACGCGTTTTTTTATTTACTCAAAAACTGTTTTATCGATTTTGATTAAACTTGGTATTTGATGTATTTATATGCCCGAGATACGACTGTAAAAAATTCATCTAAATTGATCAACCGGAGGGGGGACTTTACTTAATAAATTTTGTATCATTTTCACGTGTTTTTTTTATTTACTCAAAAACGGTTTTATCGATCTTGATCAAATATGGTATTTGATGTATTTATGTGCCCGAGATATGACTGTAAAAATTTCATCAAAATTGATCTACAAGAGGGGGGACTTTATTTGATAAATTTTGTATCATTTTTACGTGTTTTTTTTATTTACTCAAAAACGGTTTTATTGATCTTGATCAAATATGGTATTTGATGTATTTATGTGCCCGAGATATGACTGTAAAAATTTCATCAAAATTGATCTACAAGAGGGGGGACTTTATTTGATAAATTTTGTATCATTTTTACGGTTTTTTTTTATTTATTAAACAACGGTTTTAACGATTTTGATCAAACTTGGTATTTGATGTATGTATATGCCAAAGATGTGATAGCCAACATTTCATCAAAATTGGTCAAACGGAGGGGGCACTTTATTTCATAATTTTTTTCCAATTTTTACCTTTTTGATCGATTATCTCAAAAACGACTTTAACGATTTTTATCAAATTCGTCATGTTTAATAAAAATTAGGTGTTCTTTAATATCACGTAAGCTTTATCATCATTAAAATGTTTTGAGGGGGCCTTTTTTGGGGGGGGGTAGGGGCCTTTTATGTTTGTTTTTTTGTTTCCTATGAAGTACCTTTGTTTTTGTTTATTATGTATATATAGTAAGTGGAAGTATTGCGATCGTGAAAAATTTCAACTTCCGGTTTTCAACGGAAATACACGTTTTGGGGTCCCCTGAGTCCAAATGACCAAGTCCCGCGAAATGGTCTGTGTGTGTGTGTGTGTGTGTGTGTGAACAGACTAGCTCAAAAACTATAAGCCGTGCAAATCTGAAATTGAGTATTTAGTGTATGTATATGCCCATGATGTGACTGCAAAAATTTCATCAAAATTGCTCATAGGGAGGGGGTACTTTATTTAATAACTTTTTAAGTTTTTTTCGATTTTCTCAAAAACGGTTCTAACGATTTTGATTAAACTGAGTATTTGATCTATTTATATGCCCGAGATATGGTTGCATAAATTTCATCAAAATTGATCAACCGGAGGGGGGACTTTACTCGGTAAATTTTGTATAATTTTCACGTGTTTTTTTATAGTTATTCAAAAACGGTTTTAACGATTTTGATCAAACTGGATATTTGATGTATGTGTCTGCCAAAGATGCGATGGCCAACATTTCATCAAAATTGGGTTTACGGAGGGGACACTTTATTTCATAACTTTTTAACCAATTTTTACATTTTTTTCGATTATCTGAAAAACGGCTTTAACGATTTTCATCAAATTTGTGTTGTTTAATGAATATTAGGTGTTCTTTAATATCAGGTAAGCTTTATCATTATTAAAATGTTCTGAGAGGGCTTAAATGGGGCAGGGGCCTTTTTTGTTTTCCTATAAAGTACCTTTGAATTTGTTTATATGGAAAAATTATCTGTTTCCCGTTTTGCCTAAAAATATGAAATGGCTAAATATGAGATGTGATAAAAATCAAGGAAACATATAGAGGAGAAAAAAAGATAAATATCCAGTCAACACATAAAACTCGTTGAGCGCAAGCGGAGTACGCCTTTAATGACAGACCATTGTTCATAATTAAAGCCGTTCTGTTCATTTGAGAAGTGGCAATTAAAAAAACGCATTAATTTCTAATCTAAGTCAGTTTGTAAGTGAAAGTTGTGTGTTGCGCGCACGCACCAGATTTCAACTAGCAGTTATACCTATATTATTATCATTTCTTATCAAACATTCAACAAATCATGATCTTACAAATATTCGACAGCCTCCTTGGGACAACAAAAAGTGCTTAAAAAGTTGGGGTTTCGTCTTTTTTCGGGCCTTTATAATGCTTTATTTTTCGCTAACATTTAAACGTTTCATTCCCGATATCGTTGTCATTTAATAAGTAAAATTATATTTGGCTTGTCAAACTATATTCTCGAGCCTTTTGAAAGCATTCGATAACTACTCAAATATTTTTTAAAGCAATATCATTATAATTTATCATACAATACTGTCATATTAAGTACATTATGTAATTTAAATTACAGTATACAGTATTAATCCATTTTGCACCAGACATGCGCTTAAGCTTCATTATTATTATGTTTTTCGCAATATTGCTATGAGATTTTTGTTTTCAATAAATAAAATTGGAAAATTATCGCAAAGATTCATGAATATCATTTAATTATATTACTTAAATTAATTTTTAAAACTGTTAACAATTTTCTGATCTAATCATGATTAAAGGACTATAACAATAAAACATATAATTGTGGCTGATCTACATTTTTTCCCAAATTGCATTGGAAAATGGGAACGTCAAATGAATTAAAATTGTCTACAATAATTTAAATTTTTTTTTTTTTATGTGAACTTGAAAACTTCAAATATAAAAATTATCACTTAAGCATTTTGTTTCATAAATATCATCAGAAATCAATTTCCAACAACTTATAATATATTATGTGTGTCCTATTTTGAATAAATAAAAATAGTAATACTAATAATAATATTTACTTGTTCTATGGGGTTTCCCCCCGTACAAATAGTGTGTATATAGTACATAACATAAAAATATAAAGTATTAGAGTTTAAAATTTCAGTTTCTTCTCGTGCCCTTTTCTATCTGTGCTTTATACATGTGCTTTGCATTTCATTAACAATTATATGTCTGTATAACAACATGAGAAAACTATAAAATAACAACATTAAATTATATAAATAACATAATAGCATTTAAAATACAATACCCCGTCAGTATTAAACTAAACATTGCTAACTAAAAACCAAATTAGAAGAAACACCGATTGCAAAAATACAAACATGCTAGAAGAAATAAAGTTAAAATCAAATGACCAGATCCACATTGCTCAACCTTCATCTATTATAAATTTTCAAAAGTTCAAGCATCGGACTGTGAACTGCACCAGTGCATTAATTGTGGAATCGTCAGTGAACTTTAATTTTTCGGAAAACTGTTGGGTTGACATGTTACAGAAATCTGGTAGGAAGCGGGTCCAATATGCTGAGAATATTGGGCATGAACAGTACAGATCTTAGATAGTTTCATTACATATTACAGATAGTGCAAGAAGATGGGTTTAACTGATGAGTGGAAGTGTGGGTCCTAGATAGTTAAATAAATTTTATGTTAGCTGTACGGATTTGGGTGATGAGTTAAGGTGCAAAAATTGCTGGTTTATTTGGAGGGGATGTTGAGGAGTGACCGATGGGTTGTACAATAACTGGTAATTTGGATAGAATTTCGATTTGTTCATACTTTCCATGTCCTTTTTATATAACTTCCCCTTGACAGAACTGAGAATTTTGTTTACCTCCCTTCTCTTGTTCACTGCTATAACCACAGCACTTATAGGGTCACCTAGATCAAAAGGTTTCATGAAGCTGCATTGAGTTATTGTGGTATTTAACAGCCAAATCGCATAGTTCTTCGGAACAAATCCTTGATATCTATGGCTAGGCATCCCTACTACCTTTACTATCCATCGTAAAGCTTGTTCCAATATATTGTATGGGTCCTTCCAGTTTCTAACCGCACTGTATATTGAGGTGTGGATGTATTTTGATTAAAGGAATGAATATTAGAAAAAAAAATCGGGGCTCCTGTAGTTCAATATTTATATGTATGTAAAATAGGGCTCTTCAGGCTCTGTCAATAATGAACAACTAAATTATGTCGACGTTTCGAGACTATATTCTTTTCATGATATCAATCTTTCTGATGGAAATGAACAACATAGATGTATAGAGACAAAGTAACTACCTATATTACTCTAAAGTACAACGGCATGTTCAGTACTTGAGATCAACAGTCAACAAAACATACCCTATCTATCTATCTATCTATATATATATATATATATATATATACATTTTATATATATATACATATGTATATATATATATACATTTCAGAGTGCGAGGGAGAAGGATGATGCGAGCTAAAGAAAGCCGAGGACTTTCTCCAACCACTTTCCCCTTCGAAGAGCCAGCACCAGCTTCCTCCGCCTTATCTCCTTTCTCTTCCTACTGGCGCCATCCGCGGCAGCCCTCCGGTAGCTGGTCGCGGGGGCTTGCGGAATAAAAAGTAAGTCCAATACTAATTCCTTGATTAAGTTATTACTTATCTATAATTATCGTGGACTTAGAAGGTTTTATTTTTTGTACTGTATACTTGAACTATTGTATTTACATATATTAAAAAGACCGTTATGGATTGAATTTTAAAAAAAAAATTATGATAAATAAAAAAACCTAGTTATTTATTTCTATATAAAAGGTATAAAGTTTATGTTCCCTGATTTCCTAAATTATTGTGGTAATTATTCCAATGATATTTTTTTATGGCAATACCACGTATCATAAAATCACAGTAATTAATCATTTTGGTTCTTTATTTTATCTCGATAACTTATTTTTCCGTTTGATTTTATTCCAAAATCTTGAAAGATTTTGTCATCGCTTAGTGCCTGATGTCTCCGCCGCAGCGCTGTCCCATTGTACCAGTTAGTTCATAATGTATCCACTAGGTTCCATGGATCATAACAATGGTGTTGACCATATCTTTTTCAGCACTATAGTGCTTATCTTTTTTTTTTTTTTTTTTTTTCGATTCTTAGTTCGATCTCCATATTATTGTGAATTACTGAAACCGGCAAGGACAACCAAATATTTTGAACAGAGAAGCTTATATATATTATTTCTTAATTCTGTCCTTTTGTCAGTACACCATAACTTTTAATAACTTTAACTTGATCATATTCGATTATTGAAGTACCATTCTTAAGGTTATCTTTCCCTCCAGTTAGGAAAAATAGTCTAACCCCCCCACGAAACGCCAGGAGAAGAGCTTAGAATAAAATATTTTTTTCTTTGCTTATAACCAAAATAAAATAATAATAAAGAAGGCCAAACGAAGGGGAAACAATGGCTGGTAACGCAGGATCAAATAAACAGTGCTTTAAAGTATTTTATAACAGAAATATGTAACTGACATTTACATGTAAGAACGTGCATCTTCCTAGACCCCTTTCAGCCATTAAATTTGGTGGTAAGATGGAATCCAGCATGTCGGAATTCGAAGATCATATTAATGCTGAAGATATTAAGATATTTTTAAGAAATATTGGAGCTACTCCTTTTTATGGTTAGGTGTTTTCCTTAACTTTAAAAGTATCTAATTGAAGGGATTGAGAAAGAACGACTATAAACTGTTTACAAAAAAAAGTGGAAATAGGATGTACTAGGAAGTCAATCCAAGCTTCGATATCTATTAGCACTGTTCCATCAGGAAATAATATTGAACAGCATCAGAAGACACACTGTGAACTTACCAGCCGCATCTCAATCATTTGACCTCTGTTGAACCCCTTATCCATTACGGATAATCGAGGTGACTGAACCCACTCCTTATACATAGCGTCACAAATATGTTTAATAACACCATTAAGGTCTTTATATTAACAATTCAATACACTGGTATTCATTTTCGCGGACGTTATCCGCCATATTAGACAAGCGCGCTACTGCCCATAATCTTTCTCTCAAAAGCATTATGTGTGTTTAATACGATATTGAGTACGTGGGCGTGAGGAGCCGTTACACCAGAAGCCATAACGCCTTTTAGTGCTCACATGGTCAGAGAAAGTACGCTAATCGATGTATGCCGTTTAGAGCTACGTATGAGAATCGATTTCCAACTCCCGGTTATACAAGACATCTCCTCAGCAATCTGATGATGGAGGTCTCGTGGGGAACGCAGCCTTTCCTTCCGGCATCCTCAGGATACGCATGGGGGACTTTCATGCATCTGATGAACGTGATTCGCTAGTAGTTCTCGTAGATACTTACTGATAAGCTCAAATAGAACACGATTAAAGATAAGACAACCAATGTTAACAATAAGATGACCAATGTCAACCAATGTTTTATTAGAAATAGATAAATAGGTCGTCACTGTATGTAATTTCTAGGGATAAACCTAATCTTTCATTAAAAGCCTAAAAAGTGAAAACCCAAGAGATGTATTGTGAAATGCCTTATGTTTCTAGTTTCCACAAGTTTTCGATACACTACATCATGCTGCATGGCGGCAAGGGCGAAAACCTGCTATTCCCTGTGAAAATTGAATTGGGTTTGTTGAAAAACCAGCTTCATCCAAGCTTGAATCCACCAACAAGTTTTATGTGTAGTTTATTGGAAATAACCGGTAAGTGGTTAAACCGGTTGTTATTTACTTCAATATCAACTGGCCGTTTTTAACCGAAGAAAATTTCACTTTAAACTGCTCATCAAAATAAGGCATTGACTGGGGGTGGTGGTATCCTCTTATCAGAGGTGTTTGATTTGCCCAGGAGGAGGAAGGGGTTTCTCTTGAATGTCTTTTATGTTTCTTCCGAAAAGTTCCTCACTCATGTAAAGTTGCCTTCACATAAAATCATACAAGTGGTGGTTAATCATCCAGTTGGGACCGGGATGGCCGACTTAGCAAACGTGTTAGAAAATACGTGTTGATACCTATGATTGGGAACCCGAAGATACCAAGTTCAAAACACGGAGCCGGGGGAAATTTAATAATCTTCCGCATCAATCCCCCACCCTCTCCCCTGGCCCGGGAAACCCCGTATAGCCTAAAAGGCAAGGAAGGGGAGGAACGAAAAAAAACTAAGCAAAAGGTCACGAATGACCTTCGAAGTTGAGTGTCCATAAACAATAAAACCTAACCTAACCAAAAAAAAAAAAAAAAAAAAAAAGAACTTTTAATTAACCAGTTGGTTTCAAAACTAACTCCATAATGTACCTATCCTAAATTTAAATCTCCTTCTGGACTACACATCAATACTGAACTTACGAAACAAAAGGTTAATATATAATACTATACTAAAACCTATAGACTTACGAACATGGTACCTACTTCAAAGTTTTGTATAGTCCGAAATAGAAAAGCTGAAATGTGTAACTATCTTTCAGCTCTAAATTCACCTGATGATGCAGAAATCCTGTAATAATCTCACACCATTTTACGTTATGTATGAATTTATCATAAATGTTTTGATGACACCCATATGATATGATCCATGTGTCCCTTCTTGTACATATATTCCTTTGATAGAATGTTTGTTCAACGTTCATATAAAAATCTTCGTTAATCTCTTCATACAAACAATGCAACATTAATACTGATATAATTAAAAAATCAAGATTTTTTTTTGTTTTTTTATTAATAATTTTAAGTGTTGGAAACAGATACTACAATAAAATTATAGAGCATTATTACTTATCATTTTTTTATTTTTGTTGATATAAATAAAGAAGAATTAAATTCTATTCAAAAGAAAATACCTCACCTCAAATATATGATTTCATTATAGTCTTATCAATAATTCGATACAATAATTGTCTCAGATATTAATTTCCAATATTTCCCCTTTTTGTAATCTGTTCTAATTAATCTTCTTGATATATAATTAAAAACTAATAAACTAATAAATGTAGGTTCGTGTCCCGGGTTAGCTCTTGTATTTTGTAGATATTAGTAGTAGTATTTTCTAATTGGAGCGAAAATCCTTGGCTATGCCTTCCTTAAAGGACGTAAAATGGAGGTCCCGAGCCTGTACGATGCCAGGTACTCGTGAAAGATCCCTATCCTAATTATACCTATAGGCAAAATTTAGGACTCCGGCTGTAGCATTTCCGATTAGCCTCTTTAGCATAAAGGAACGATAAACAAACAAACAATTACATACTCATAAAATTCAACAGAAGAATACTGGTCGCCCAAGTTCAAAGAAGATTTGGCGTTGTAGAAGTATGTGCTTTACCATTCTCACCTTATGAGATCAAAGTAATTATCGCAATAAATAATATGCTGAGCGACCAGTAAACTTTATTCATTTGTCATATTGATTCCAATAATTTTCAAATTTTGTTGTTGTAACCGATTCTGTGCGTGTTTTAAAAGCAATTAAAAACTCAAAGACTCGTCATCCAGCGATTCTAGAAATATTAATACTTCTGTAGTCAAGGTGTAATAATACCTTGACTACAGGGTGCAAATATTAATAATCTCAAGGAAGGGAGAAGTAATAATAAGTTGTTGATAATAATTCCTTAATTAATATTTGTTGATAGTAAGTCCTTTATTTTATAATGTCAAATAAAGGTGATTAAGTATACTCGTATTATTTAGTTTTATGACCACAACATTATGTGCTAGTTTTTTTTTTCTTTGTTACTTAGCATTGTAGGTATCGATCTAAATAAATACCACATAAATGTGACTTACAACGAGGTCATAATAATGAAGGCGAGTAACGACGAACCCAAGCTGGTTCTGTTGCAAGAGCGTGCGACGCTGAAACATCCATGAAGCAATTTATTGCTGAAACACGACCAGACGGCAAGTTTGTTTCCGTCCGAGAACAAATTAGACGGCGAGGCTAACCGTTGACTATGCAAATGCCTCCATAATCTGTAGCATTAGCGGCAGTGATATATATTCGGCAGTGGCCCGGAAACGCGTGAGTCGTGCATGCTAATCGAGGAGACATTTGCCAAGTTCTCGGCCGGCACTTCCTATGCTTCTTGTATCACACGCCTCCCGACATCAGCATTCCTTTCCAGAGTTTGGATATTTGATTATACAAGAAAACACCGTACCGCGCTAATAAATCTCTAATTTTGTAGAGCTTAGGTAATTTAAAAAACGAAACCTTCTCCTGACAACGTTTATTTGAATGGTTTATATAAGCCGATAGATCACCTGAGTTTATCAGGTATCACTTGAATAAGATGTTTCGAGTTCAAAAATAAAAAAAAACCAAACCCAATTTTTTTTTTACATGTCCGATTTCTCAAACGACTAATTCAAATTCCGTATATATATATATATATATATCATATATCATGTTTCATATATATAGGGTAGAGGCGAAAACACAAAAATAAAAAAAAAATTTTGTTGAAAATTTATCGTCATCCGGAACAAAGTTGTTAACTATAGTGGAACGTATTTTTGAAATGGAATCAGCTGATATCCAGATGTTTAAAAAAAATTAAATGTCTTAATTCAGTTTTTGAAATGAAAAATTAAAAACGGGGGTCGTCTGTGGTGTAGTGGTTAATGTAGCCTACTACTGCACAGAAAGCCGCTAGAACGTAGCCCTTCCGGTGATTATACATAATTTAAAGGTAGTACAAAATGGAGGTCCCGAGCCTACAAGATGTCAACTAAAAAGGTCCCTATCCTTGAATAGAAAAATTTAGCATCGTTAGATTAGTCATAAAATCATTAGGTAATATTAAATAAACAAACAAATAAAACCTAAGAACGAGCAAAATCATTATTTTTTCCACCCAATTATACGTTTGAGGTAATAAGGACTATCAAAGAAGATGCATAACTTGATCTTTTTACATTAAAATTAATTTCCACAAACCCTACCTTTCACCCCTCCTCAGATAAAGGGTAGCTGTCTCCCTTAATTTGGGCGGACTCTGCATATCTCGAATCATTCTACTAATAAGAAATATTTTTCGTGTATTATAATTTTACATCTATGGAGGATGAAAGCTTGCCCTGACAATTCTTCTTCACACTACTCCTAACTCTAATTACTTCTCTTTCTTTCCTCCGTGTCATTATTTTCGTTGAAAAAAATAATACCGTTTACACAGCATCACAATCCAGTGAAAGATATTGGTTTCTTGTTCTCTCATTTTAGAGGGTCAAGAGATTTTATCAATAAATTTCATCTCAAAGTCTATTTCCGAAGCGGCATGACTCCATTTCCTTCTTCTTGTGAGGATCTATACTTCCTAACGGTATGAGTCAACACTTACAAAAGTAATCGTAAAAAAAGTTATGACAAAATCTTTCATATCTACCTATGCCTTAAGCTTGTTTTCTTTAGTTTCAATATAGAAAAAAACTTTATCAACCAGTAATAATACCCCAATACCAATCTGGAATGTCTAAATAGATAAAATTCGCTTGGCTGATACTGAACCTATGTGAATTGATAGTTAAAAAAAGATTTTTTACACTCCTAGGAACGATAGATTTTTATGAACGAGGTGTGAAATAAAAGGAAATTTCACGCAAACGAGACGAATCGTAATTTCTTCAGTGCGAATTGAAAATTTTGTCGATGATAATTTCCACAGTTTTATGACTCGTAGATGGACGAATTTCGTTTAATCGATTTCGTAAAATATAGTTGTTTTTTTTTTTGTTATATTCCGGAAATAAACTGTAAATGGAGAGCGAAGAATTTGGCGTTAATATGAATACTTTTATATGATAGTTAAGGATTTACATTAGTCTCCGGCAAGTGACAAGAGAAAGAGTTTAGGATTTTATGTATTAAGCTAGGCTAATAACGAATATAGTTATGCATAATTAATAAGCATTAACATGTAAAATAATAGAAAATAAATCCTGTAATAACAAATTTTATTTTAATTCTTATATATCCCAGAAATAAACTGTATTCGAGAAAACGGAGAGCGAAGAGTTTGACGTTGCTACGGATACTTGCATAGATATTTAAGGATTTATATTAGTCTGCAAGTGACAAGAGAAAGAGGATATGATTTTTTTTTTTAATAATTTAGGCTAATTGGATTTTAATGGTGAAATGTTAATAGGAAATCAAAGATGTAATAATAAATATATTAAAAAAACTGATATGGACCGATCAAAATATAATTCCTATCTTAATAATCCTTTAAACCATCCGAACCTACTTGTTTCCAGTGTCGCTACCCTGTTCCCGACTATCCAAATAGGCCTCTAAAAAGAAGTTGGCCTCGGGACCTTCTTTCATCTAGTTAGATAAACTAGATGGGTACTAGAGTCTCGTCTAGCTATAAACTAGACGATATTGATATTTATCTAAATTAGATAAACTAGGTGGGTAAGGTTTTTTTAAATACCACGTTAACTTGTAAAATACAGTTGTAAATTTCAATATTTTTTTTTTTTTTAATATTACAGACTAGGTGTATATCCCGGTTTCACCCGGGGAATTTAATTTTTCTATCTTCGAAAATATATAAAATGAGAATGTTTTCGACTCAAACGGTCGATTTCCTAAAAACCGATGTAAAACGAGATCATAACGATTTTTATAAGAATAAAAAATATACCCAGACGTTGGCTGAAGTTATGCAATTTTAATTCGGACAGTTGTTCGCACTTGGTACGAAAGAACCACTGAGCGAAATATGGATCATTTAGGACAAACGGTTTAGATTTCTACAAAGAACAAAATAAACAAACAGAATTTTATCTTTATTTATATAGATTGAGGTTTTATTTATTTATATTATATTTATTACCCTTTAAATGAAACAATCTGTCAGTTTATTACTTTCACTTACCTATATGTGAAATATATAGTAAGTGGAAGTATTGCGATCATTAAAAATTTCGACTTCCGGTTTTCAACGGAAATACAAGATTTGGGGTCCTCTGAGTCCAATTAACCAAGTCCCGCAAATGGTCTGTGTGTGTGTGTGTGTGTGTGTGTGTGTGTGTGTGTGTGTGTGTGTGTATGTGAACAGACTAGGTCAAAAACTATAAACCGCACAGACCTGAAATTGGGTATTTAGTGTATGTATATGCCCGCGATGTGACAGCAAACATTTCATCGAAATTGGTCAAACGGAGGGGG
Organism: Aelia acuminata; assembly: GCA_911387785.2. Classification (NCBI taxonomy): domain Eukaryota; kingdom Metazoa; phylum Arthropoda; class Insecta; order Hemiptera; family Pentatomidae; genus Aelia; species Aelia acuminata. The sequence goes on along the minus strand of OU426978.1, from coordinate 184,771,251 downwards.
TACTTTATTTAATAACTTTTTAGGTTTTTTCGATTTTTTCAAAAACGGCTCTAACGATTTTGATTAAACTGAGTATTTGATGTATGCATATGCCCGAGATCATCAAAATTGATTAACCGGAGGGGGGACTTTACTTAATAAATTCTGTATCATTTTCACGTGGTTTTTTTATTTACTCAAAAACGGCTTTAATGATTTTGATCAAACTGGGTATTTGATGTATGTATATGCAAAAGAGGTGATAGCCTACATTTCATCAAAATTGTTCAAACGGAGGGGGCACTTTATTTCATAACTTTGTTTCCAATGTTTACGTTTTTTTCGATTATCTCAAAAACGGCTTTAACGATTGTCATCAAATTCGTCATGTTTAATGAAAATTAGGTGTTCTTTAATATCAGGTAAGCTTTATCATTATTAAAATGTTCTGAGTGGAATGTGGAAAAATGTGTAACTTTGAGAAGTCGCATTAATTTCTAATCTAAGTAAGTTGGTAAGTGAAAGTTGTGTGTTGCGCGCACGCACCAGATTTTTTTAAAAATATATATTTGCGAGTTTGATCCAATAATTTATTGTTTGTATTTATTGCCGTTTAAATCTCTAACTAAACGTTAGTTATTCTTTATAATACTAAACAATAATGAAAAAAAATTTGGGTTCGGAAATCAAGCTCAATGTAACTCTAGTTCCCTAAAGTTGTCAATTATGACTCAAAAGCGTTGTTGTTCAAAGGAACATAATCCCAGGCATTTTTTTTTAGAATTGAGCATTGTCAGATAAATTTTCTGTCCTGTCATAACAGAATGTCGAGAAAAAGTAGGAATCCTGAAGTAACAAGACTCAACAACGATGTTGACAAGATAAGCGATGCCCGGACGACATTGATGGGCGGGACATGTGGAAAGTATTGTCAACGAGATCCCGAAAATTCCCTTAGAGAAGAAATCTATGTTGGATGACCCAATGTTCAATGGATAGGTCCGGTATCAGTGGGTGCGCGAACCTTTCTTGGACTCCGAAACTGGATAAGTGCAATGAATGACCAAAAAAAAAACACTTGCGTAGACTATAATTAATTATAATAAACACTTTTTTTTTATTTATTTCTTTCAAGAATCCATTTTTTAGCAAGTGGTTAGTTAATTATATAAACATCATTTTGTTACAAAAATAGTACTTATATAATCTAGCTGCAATAATTTGAAGTCGCGATAAATCTAATGGAAAAGGATCCTTACTTTTATTCTTTCTGAAAATACATTATTTACAATACTATCGAGGATCATATTAAATATTTTAATCAAATAGTCCTTCAGATAAGTTAATAGTCTTCCGACATTTTTTTCTATTAGAATTTTTTTTTTCACAATGATATTTCTTATCTTACTTCCCGGGTCGTTGTGTTAAGTAATAAAACGTTTGGTGCTCGTTCGATAAGGTTCGTTAATGGATATTGAGATTCAAGGATAGACGTGATAATGTAGGGGCAAGAACATTTTCAAACGTGAAAATAATAATTAAAATTTATTAATAATAATAAAATAAGTTTATGGTACAGCAAAAAAGACGCACTTACACAAAACTACAAACCTTCCAATCCAAAATTTTACGACTTATAACGAACGCACCTTTGTACGTTAGAAACAAAACACTATCGACGAACAAATAAGAACCCTCTATTATGTATTTCACATGAAATTGCACGGACGTAACAACAGACTCATTAATGAAATGGCCACGACTGAGATGCCTTTTATGAGGCGACTAAAAAGGAATTGGATGAGAGACCTCCTCTCCTGAAACAAGTACGGGATGATATGCTGTTGAACACTATCCTCCCTCATGTCTTAAAATGCCAACACACTGCAGTTTTCAACCCATTTGCCGATTGTCGTTTATTATTTGCGACAGTTGCAAATAAAAGTTTAAAGTGATAAAAAAAATTTTAATTAAAAATTTTATTGTTCACTCTAACATTTCATTGAAATTGCAATTCCAAATTGGATAATGGGCAAATAAAAACACAACAACATACTAATGTTTATTAATGTCCCTATAAACTAAATAGAAATTTTAAAATAAGCGTTTCTTCTTAATTATTTCTTATGCCAAATTATAAATAAATCTCTTTTTCCCTATCATACGAAAGGCACTTCATTATGTGTGCTAGGTATGCAAAATCTTATGTATTCGATCTATGACTGTATATATTGATATAATATAATACACTGCATATTCATATACATGAAATGTATTTAAAAATACTTTTCTAAAATAATAACTTTTTGGTTTTATTTCGTGGATAATTTCCTGTTAGATGATTTATATTTGACAATCTGACAATAAAATCTGACAAAGTTAGGAACTGACTACTGAGTAAAATTTGCTTTTCCTGTAAATGTTGCGTTTGAATCATTACTATCAAGGTGTGTTTTTAGAGGAAAATTTTCGTTCATTATTTATATTGAGTTGTTTGAGAACATCCCACATTTATTACTTTCTATTTGATAGTTACATGTATTGTTACTTTCACTTACCTATATATGAAATATATAGTAAGTGGAAGTATTGCGATCGTGAAAATTTTCGACTTCCGGTTTTCAACGGAAATACACGTTTTGGGACCCCCTGAGTCGAAATAACCAAGTCCCGCGAAATGGTCTGTGTGTGTGTGTGTATGTGAACAGACTAGCTCAAAAACTATAAACCGTGGGAACCTGAAATTGGGTATTTAGTGTAGGTATATGCCCGCAATGTGACAGCAAAAATTTCATCAAAATTGCTCAAAGGGAGGGGGTACTTTATTTAATAACTTTTTACGTTTTTTTTCGATTTTCTCAAAAACGGCTCTAACGATTTTGATTAAACTGAGTATTTGATCGATTTATATGCCCGAAATATGACTGTAAAAATTTCATCAAAATTGATTAACCGGAGGGGGGACTTTACTTAATAAATTTTGTATCATTTTCACGGTTTTTTTTTATTTACTCAAAAACGGTTTTAACGATTTTGATCAAACTTGGTATTTGATGTATTTATATGCCCGAGATGTGACTGTAAAAATTTCATCAAAATTGATCTACGGGAGGGGGGACTTTACTTAATAAATTTTGTACCATTTTCACATGTTTTTTTATATTTACTCAAAAACGGTTTTAACGATTTTGATCAAACTTGGTATTTGATGTATTTATATGCCCGAGATATGACTGTAAAAAGTTCATCAAAATTGATATACGGGAGGGGGGACTTTACTTAATAAATTTTGTATCATTTTCACAGGTTTTTTTATTTACTCAAAAACGGCTTTAACGATTAACAAAAATAAGATATGAATGTAGAAAAATGTGTGACTTTGGGAAATGATAATTAGCAAAACACGTCAATTTCTAATCTAAGTAAGTTGGTAAGTGAAAGTTGTGTGTTGCGCGCACGCACCAGATTTTTTTTTTTTATTATCGACTGGTCTCTTCATACCAAGTTTAGAATATGAAAAATCCAGACCTCTGGTTCGCTTGAAGTTACTTCAAATTATTCCTCCTTCAAATAATTCATTGTTGGATTTTCTGTAAGAATAGTCTCTATTACACAGATATGCTTCGTTGCCTGTCCTTGCAGTTTTGCTAAGGTCGTAACTGAGGATAATCCGTCAGAAAACCTCAGCCGTTGTAGCAAAAATTGTAAATCCGTTGGGGTAAAAGAAAAACCTTCTGGCACCTGTTATAAAGTAAAATAAAGGAATAAGAGTAGTTTTTTTTTTTTTTACTTTCACTTACCTATATATGAAATATATAGTAAGTGGAAGTATTGCGATCGTGAAAAAATTCGACTTCCGGTTTTCAACGGAAATACACGTTTTGGGGTCCCCTGAGTCGAAATGACCAAGTCCCGCGAAATGGTCTGTGTGTGTGTGTGTGTGTGTGTGTGTGTGTCTGTGTGTGTGTGTGTGAACAGACTAGCTCAAAAACTATAAACCGTGCGAATCTGAAATTGGGTATTTAGAGTATGTATAAGCCCGCGATGTGACAGCGAAAATTTCATCAAATTTGCTCAAAGGGAGGGGGTACTTTATTTAATAACTTTTTAGGTTTTTTTCGATTTTCTCAAAAACGGCTCTAACGATTTTGATTAAACTGAGTATTTAATCTATTTATATGCCTGAAATATGACTGTAAAAATTTCATCAAAATTGATCAACCGGAGGGGGGACTTTACTTAATAAATTTTGTATCATTTTCACATGTTTTTTTTATTTACTCAAAAACGGTTTTAACGATTTTGATCAAACTTGGTATTTGATGTATTTATATGCCAGAGATGTGATAACCAACATTTCATCACAATTGATCAACCGGAGGGGGGACTTTACTTAATAAATTTTGTATCATTTTCACGTGTTTTGTTTATTTACTCAAAAACGGTTTTAACGATTTTGATCAAACTTGGTATTTGATGTATTTATATGCCCGAGATATGACTGTAAAAATTTCATCAAAATTGATCTACTGGAGGGGGGACTTTACTTAATAAATTTTGTATCATTTTCACGTGTTTTATTTATTTACTCAAAAACGGTTTTAAAGATTTTGATCAAACTTGGTATTTGATGTACTTATATGCCCGAGATATGACTGTAAAAATTTCATCAAAATTGATCTACGGGAGGGGGGACTTTACTTAATAAATTTTGTATCATTTTCACGGGTTTTTTTTATTTACTCAAAAACGACTTTAACGATTAACAAAAATAAGATATGAATGTAGAAAAATGTGTGACTTTGGGAAATGATATTTAGCAAAACACGTCAATTACTAATCTAAGTAAGTTGGTAAGTGAAAGTTGTGTGTTGCGCGCACGCACCAGATTTTTAATTTATATGACGAAGATACAAAATTTGGTATTTTTATTTTTTATATTCTGTTGTAACAAGTAACCGATATTTTATATATAATCGAGGTAAGGATTCTTTGTAGCTTCATAATAATCTAACATCTCACAAGCTATTGAGCAATTTTAACTTGTACCGCATAGCATAGAATTGGAAACAGTCTTGCTTCAAGAGTCCTTTCCTCAATTGATCTATCAAATGTCCATTCGAATAAGATGAAGAAGGGTAACAATTCAAAATGCACAAACCCAGAATATACTCACAATAGTATTAACAGTTACGTTCGCGTAAGGCGCAATTTGCCTTATTCTTTAATGGAAGGGATGATCAGGTAACGAAAGTAGAGGGCTAATTTTACTTTCACTTACCTATATATGAAATATATAGTAAGTGGAAGTATTGCGATCGTGAAAATTTTCGACTTCCGGTTTTCAACGGAAATACACGTTTTGGGGTCCCCTGAGTCAAAATAACCAAGTCCCGCGAAATGGTCTGTGTGTGTGTGTGTGTGTGTGTGTGTGTGTGTCTGTGTGTGTGTCTGTGTGAACAGACTAGCTCAAAAACTATAAACCGTGCGAACCTGAAATTGGGTATTTAGAGTATTAATAAGCCCGCGATGTGACAGCAAAAATTTCATCAAATTTTCTCAAAGGGAGGGGGTACTTTATTTAATAACTTTTTAAGTTTTTTTCGATTTTCTCAAAAACGGCTCTAACGATTTTGATTAAACTGTGTATTTGATCTATTTATATGCCTGAAATATGACTGTAAAAATTTCATCAAAATTGATCAACCGGAGGGGGGACATTACTTAGTAAATTTTGTATCATTTTCACATGTTTTTTTTATTTACTCAAAAACAGTTTTAACGATTTTGATCAAACTTGGTATTTGATGTATTTATATGTTCGAGATGTGACTGTAAAAATTTCATAAAAATTGATCTACGGGAGGGGGGACTTTACTTAATAAATTTTGTATCATTTTCACGGGATTTTTTTATTTACTCAAAAACGGCTTTAACGATTAACAAAAATAAGATATGAATGTAGAAAAATGTGTGACTTTGGGAAATGATATTTAGCAAAACACGCCAATTTCTAATGTAAGTAAGTTGGTAAGTGAAAGTTGTGTGTTGCGCGCACGCACCAGATTTTTTAGTTTCAGATAGTACTGCTGCCGTAAAGTTAGACTATTTTTGATCAAAGACTCTTTTCCCTATTCGTCGTTTGTACGTTCCTAGTAAAATTAAGGATGCAGATGGAACTTCACTTGTGATTATCTATAAACAAAAAAAAAAAAAAAAAAAAAAAAAAAAAAAACAGTTTTTCGGTATTGTAACCATCTTGTTACCAATATAGTAGCCCATTTCTTGCGATACTCGGGGTCACCTGTGGTGTAGTGGTTAGCATAGCAACCTACGATACTAAAGGTCGCGTGTTCGCGTCCCTCTATAGCCTAAGGATGTTTTAAAGGAAGTAAAAAATCCTTGACTATGCCGTCCCTCGAATAGGGCGTACAATGGATGTTCCGAGCATCGTCCGATTAGCTTTAGTAGCATGGAGGGACGTTAAACATACTAACCCGCTATACCCATTCCTACAGTTTGGCATACGTTAATTGCAGTTCTATTTGATGCTTCTTGTATTTGATGGCTTTCTAGTTGAATGTGCTGCTTGTTATGCTTCTTCATAGCCCATAATTCCGCAGTGGGACTTATAATACGCCATATTTTTCATTAGGTTTCTCTAATTACAGAGTTCCTTAGACATCGCTTATTTGAGAGTCGATAGTTCGCTTCTGGAGTCCGCTTTAACGACCCAATTTGCTTTTGATTTTTTGTTTCTTTCCAGTGAATATGGAGCCCTGTTAATTAATTCAAGATAATTAATATTTTTTTCTAATTTTCAACTATATCCACATTTCCCAGGGCAATATCAGCATTAACCGTTTATTCTGTGTAATGTTTGTAATTATGAAATAATAATTATGTAATTTAGTGCCAACGTATTGATGAAACAAACCAAAAAACAGTAATTACATACTCATATTAGGGTATAGTGAGAAGAAGTAATGTAAGACAACTATGGAACGGATTTATATGCAATAACATATTTTGTTTGCAAAACATTAGGTATATTTAATATAAGTATATTTTGCTTAAATTAAATATGAGGGAAAGAAATTATTTTCATATTAGTGTTCACACTTTATCATGGACCTCTAGCCCTCAAATATATTTAAAAGACATGCAAATTCCGGAATCTTAAGAAATTAGATATGTAGGACTTATCTGTACAAGAGAGTGACTTGGAAAACCCACATTATGTTAAAACGAAAACATTAAATAGATTACAAGGAACTTATAATGGATTATAAGGGTTACTTCACAGGTCATTGAGATGATCTTTAACTAGTAAAAAAAGAACTTCGTATAACTTCTAAAACGGATAGAGTTCTACAGTAGTATCCCCCATAGTGTTCTGCTAAAAAATAAACATTAAAAGAATTCAGCCCCTTCACTCAGAAGTGTTACCGAAAATTTCTAACTTCCTTTTTATATCAGCAGCGATATAAAATACAGACTATTCCAAAAATATTTTAATAAATTTGTGTAATAGTTTTTTAAATGTAAATCCGTTAGTAACCTACATTATGTAACCATTTTGAACCTCAACGTTACATTTAAATGCAAATTTGTTTCTGTCTACATTAATGATATATCACAAGTTAGACTGCAGTTGAACATCTAGGATTAAGGGGAAAAAATACGAAATTATTTATTCAGACTTCATCGCGAAAAAGAAAACCATTAGATGACCATTATAGCGACTAAGAAGGACTTCGTTGGGCCATGAAAAGTTCTCAATCATCTCATAGTGTTGATCAAATAGTAAGCAAGCAATTCCCACAAAATAAAGCTATATTGTCAATGTTTCACAACTTGTTGCAATTCAACTGGACGACCTACGTGAGTTGAGAAGCGTCCGCAAATCAACTCGAATTGCGTTGTTTAGTTTTAACCTTGTCTCAGAGGACTGCTCCTCTATAATAAAGGACTTTCTATTTTACTGTGCAAATTGGATTGCAATCTCGTGTTAATCATAATTATCAAATTTGTTTTTCCTTTTCCAATCAAAAAGAACAAGAGCCACCAAATCAGAAAGAATAAATCCAATAAAATAAAATAAATGAACTTCTTTATACTTGTAATACCAATGCTGAGTCAAGTTTACCATTAAATAAAAGTTATAAGATATACAGGAAAAAAGGTTAATATAAAGGTTTTTTTATTTTTGATACATAAATTGAATTTTGTTATAAATCTTCTTTTTTTTTTTTTTTTTTTTTTTTATTTGAGGAAATCCTTTAAAATCTTTATTGCATTATTTTCTGATTTTATCTTAAAGAAAGATGGTTGCGAAATCAAGTGCAATAATCTAAAAATTAATCGACTGTAGACCATTACCAATCTCAGATAATTGCCTCATTTTAAAAATAATGGATGAAACGAGGAATACACAATTACAGAACCTAAGCTTGTTATCAGAGATATGAACAATTCTTTCTGATTGTATGTTCCCTTGCCATCGCCACACCAAGGTCAATGATATTACAATATTTATACACGCTAGCGGTAAACAACAAAGTGCAAGGTTTGATCCCCTCTCCAATCCCTGATAGTGGAGTTAGTTGTTATTTTTCATTAGACGTTTTCACGGCAAATAATAAATTTATGCAAAGTATTGGCGTATATAGTACCGAGGCGAATCCTTGAAATCCGAAACCTACTCTGAATACAGTAAAAAGATTATTTTTTAAAATTTCCAAATGTAATTTTAAATAGATGATTAGGTTAAAAATAAAAACGCTGAGATGATCAAGCCAATGAGTCACTAGTGGTTATAATTCTCTTCAATGATCGTTTTCAATTCCTTAAGATCCATAAAGAACTATGTCGTGACTCCTGTTGATAACTGTCACTCAAAGCTATATTATTAAAAAGTATTGACTCACCAAGTCTTGAAGATGACTCACATGCTTCACTCGAAACGTTTGTTAGTTTAAAAAAGAAAATTTTTGACTGAACTCTAAGCAGTCCCAATTCATCCCAGAACAAAATTCTCTATAGAGGAGAAATGCTTTATTTTTTAAAACAAAACAAAACAGTGCTGCCCAATTACATTGGGTTGCTACAATACACAGCATACTTATCAATACAATTACGTACATTAATTAAACTAAAATTACATTATAATTTTTCATGCATATAAACCTACGGTTACAAAATCTTACATTTTTTTTTTTTTCTTTTCCAATATTTTATTTACTTTTTATTTGTTTATTTTTTTTTCCTTTCTTTTTTCTCTTTTTCTCCCTTAAACCATTATTTTTCTTACTTTTTTCTTCCCCCGTTATAGTTTACATCACTCTTGAGCAAATCTTTCAACATTCTCTCTCATTTTTCTCCCCGTCCTACATGGCACGCATACAGAGCAAAAAACAAAATTAACTGCAAATATAAATAATTACCTTGATTTCACCATGACTAAGTTATTTTGCTTTTAAGCTACTAAAAATTTACAAGCTCGAAAGTACACAATTTTTAATATTTAAGATCTGAAGAGGGAAAAACTAGAGTGCATAATTGTGAACAAATTAAGAAGTGTACATAAGCAAATATTTTCACTTAAATATAAAAAATATCACCAATAACCATCTAGGCTAGAGCAAACGAAAAATATAATTAATGAATAAAGCTATAAAATCATGTAAAAATGAATAACACCGTTCAGTAGTTATTTATGGTGAATAAAAATTAACAATTAAATACAAAACATCTAAAATCTGATCTTTCGGAAATCTCTTCTATCTTCTAGGTTAATTCAGCTATTGTAATCTTATTGCACATTCCTTATAAGTTGCCTAGTCTTGCTTTTCATAAAATTTTTCTTTTTTTTTTTTAAATGAAAATACTATTAAACCCCAACTACACATTCTAACAGGAAACCTTAACATTTAGTTGAGTTTCTTATATACAATTTTCATTTTAAAAATGACTAGTCATGTGAAATAAGGATAAAAATATAGGGCTACGAAACATTTTAAACTTGTGCAATAAGGTTTCATAAGTAGCATACGCACTGTAGATAAAAGAGATTTCCGTAACGTTGGTTTTTCATGTTTTGTTAGGACTCTTTTGGATGTTTGAATAAACATTGTCAAAAAACAACCTAATACAAAGGATAGGAAGTGAACATTTATTTACCAAAAGTACCTGACCTTTAGAAGTTTAAATATACTTAATTAAATATATATATAATTATTTCTCTGTCATGATAACATCAAATTTTTTACTAAAATTTTTAAATACTTTTTATGTGAAGAGAAAAGATTGGCATGGCCGGAATTCGAACCCTGATTTCCATATCACTAGTAAAGCGCTCGCTCTTGCCGCTCACTACACACATATTTATTTTACTTAGTACATACTCACTTAATATGCTTTATTTCATATTAAGAAATAATGTATTTGCTATATAAAATTTAAGGCTAAACGAAGTAAAAGCTCCTCCATACGTACTACAAAGATGCCTAGCTAATCCACCAACACCAACCAACCAACCAACCACCACCCTTTTAAGTGAAAGTGTGAGAGCCAACCCCTTTGCTAGTGTCTGCCACCTCTACCAGGAGCCCATCATCCGATAGGAGTTTGTCTCACTTCTACGGCCTATTCATACGAAACCGAATCTCATTCTAATTTTTTAAGTAATGCTGAGCTTTAGGGACAACAAAAAAAAAAAATTTTTTTTTTAATATTTTAATAAAATTATTCTTTTAAAATATGTATTAATTATGAATAAAGTTTATTTTCGTCTGGTTTATAAATGTGGTCCCAATTGTAATTACAATTAACTCATGACTAATAAGTACAAATTTTACCTCTGAATATACCTACTGTAATATTTGTTTTATTTCATTATAAGTTTTTACCCGTGTAAATAACGAAATTTTTAATATTAAGAAATATTGTATGAGTTCGAAAAATAAGATACATTATAAATATAAATACTATTATCTTACATAATAATTTAGTGAAAAACACTATGTTATTTTTAAAATCCCCAATATTTAACTGTATGAAAAATATAAATGTTAATAGTTAATAATTCTGTTCTTACTGCGTCAAATGTCTTGATTCTAAAATCTTAGATCCGACAAAAATGTAATTGAAAACTTCGGGCTTTTTTAAAATCAGTCTTGTTAGTTTATTTAGCATTTATACGACCAAATTATTTTATTTATTTATTTTTTTGGACTTGACACTCTATGCGCTGCAAGCACATAATTCATAACCATTAATGGGGGTCAATACTCATCAATTCCATTCTTGTCAAATGTCCACTAATCTGGACAGTATAACTCTATATTAAAGTATTTGAAACTACTTATATTTCGTTAATAATTTTTGGCTTTTATTTATCCTCAATTATTTTAACATTGTATATCTTATTCTTATATATAATCTTCAACTCTCATTGTTTTATTCACAGGTTTCTTCCATTACTGTAAAAGACTTTTTTGTCATCCCTCATATCTTCTCTTACTCTTAAGAAGTAAAAATTACTAAATTACAGCGTACAGATCAAGACTACAAGACAGTCTTACCTTATTTTTCAGGCGCTCAGAAACTCTTTTGGTAAGCTATAATTAGATCTTACGAAATTTAAATGTTTTTCTTTTTATCTGTAACTATGGACAGTATCTCAGTTGTACACACCCTAGGCCCTCAATGCTCAAGCAATGGCCATTTTGTGCTTAATGCTTAGATTAGGTCTAAAAATATTGTTTAAGTATATCTTTTTATTCTAGAGCCATATAATTTAAAAAATAATTAAGTAATACTTAATTTTATATCCCGTGCTTAATAGGTTTTTATGAGTAACTAGAAAACCCAAGTCATCCATTACAGGCACATCATACTCCGACGCCAATGTCAGTATTGCAACTGATGGCCACTACACCAACAACAATAATCACTTGTCATTTCGAAAAAAATCATTAGGAATAATTGCAATTCAATGATGCAGCGAAATGTTATCTGGCTTTTTCACAAAGTAATTTCCTGAGGCCTATGAGTCAAATTTCGAGCAATCATTGGTGAAACCTTAATATTCAGAAATCTATTAATCGAAAACATAATTACAAAAACTAATTGGTACAATTACTACAGTAAAAAATAAAATAAAAATTTGACAATTAGTCGGGTAGTAATTAGTTATTCTGTAAAATTAAAAAAAAAAAAATTGGATCATTAACTGAATAAAATTCACATAATCACCCTCAGTGAGGCCGATATGATCAATTCAGATTATTGTTCTCTAAACTGAGTGGTGCACCTCAGGAGAGGGTGTGCATGAGAAATCAGATGGGGGGGGGGGGGGGGTTGAAACCTATTGAAAATATAGAAAATCTCACATAGTTCAAATGTTTTGTTAGAATTTATTATAACTTAATATACGTTGTACCTATATATTAATTTTTTACCGTAATATTTAGAAAATTTAAACGATCTGTTCAATGTAATAGTTATTATATTTTTTTTTCATTTGTCTATATAATTAATCGTGTAAGGGGAGCGTGGAAAGCTTTCAAATTAATAGGGTGCTGGTACAAAAAAAATAGATGGTGTCTGATATGATCACATATATTTATTAATAGTTCTATTACTCTGAAAAAAGACAGGTTCAATATATTAATATAATAAAATAGATTTATATAAGATAAAATTTGCCAGATATATATTTAAATAAAATAGGTAAATTTTAAAAATAAATTAAAATATGACTAAATAAGCAAGTTATAATGGTTTCTCAATCAATTTTTCCTTAAAATCAATTTTCAAGCATGTGTGCTTGCAACATGTTTCATATCATGCAAACATACAACCTGCACCATCGATATATTGATAAGATAAAAATTGAGATGGTTAATAATTTATTTTTTATACTAAACTTGATTTGTTTTTTTGTTTTTTTTATGATTCTTAACCGGATTAAATAGAATAAAAAAAAAAAAGGAAAAAACTTTAAAGCAGGTTTTTCAAAAATAAATATGAAGTGATTCGATGACCTTGCCAAAATTAATCATATTTTCTATTCATGAACTGACTTCTGAAATTCCTGGTAATGAGTGAACCATCTTTTAAAAAATTCTTATTCAGAGCAGGATTCTGAAGAAACTTAACAAGCCTAATTCTTATTAAAGGAAGTAAATTTGTAAATTGATATAATTGGGTCTTATCCGTATTATACGGATAATAAAAGTTTTCGTGACCAAGAAGGACGTTATATCATCCTCTTGTGGTTTTATCCATATCAAGTTTATAAAATTCCAATTAAAAACAAACCACAGGAGCTGTTTTTGACAAATAGACGTAATGGTAATTTTTGTTAGCAAAAGCGGTTTATGAACTCCCTGGACCATTAAACACCAGAAAATTTCATCAAAATTGGGTTTAAGGTGGATTTTACTACACCCAGACGAACAGATAAGGAAGCAATTCCGTTCCTGGCTTTTACGATGTGAAATATGTTAACTTCCCTCATGTCGATTGATGACACATAAATGGCATATATAACATCAAAGTATTTCAAATAAATTGAAGTTGTATAAAAAGATTTCCTATCCACAGGTTTCCTACTCACAATATCTAAGGACTCATGAATCACTTAGTTTATTTATAATAACAAGGTAAATAAACACGTGGAACGTAAATTTCTTTTTACAAATCACCCTTACTTAGTGATATACTTATTATCTCACTGGGAAATATTTACTTAAGAGTTAGATAACACTTAAGTAGCTGGGATATTCCTATAATTCCTCGTGTTGGCATGTTATTACCTGATGAGTAACTACACTCATAATGGTGTGATTCAATAACTACGCCATTCTTGATTTTTTTATCGGAAGATAGGAAGAAGTACTCGTATGTGAATGACCATTAGAAGGCACTAGCTATAAAAAAGTGGGGAGGTATTTTAAGTGAAATATTTTATTTCATCAGACTATATTTTAAATTATAGTCTGATGAACAATCAAACTCTCTTCATAATTGGTTCATTCTTGAAAATCCATGCTGCTAAATCAGTAAAATGCAAGCTGTTATATGGACAATAATTTAATTGTTAGAATTCCAAATATCTATAAGAGGATTGTAGTTAATATAAAATATCAAAGCCAGCCATTCTAAAGTTATTGAAATTTACTGTATAAAAAGTTCGGTAAAAGAACATTGTTTTTTGTTTCTTTAGAACTATTTTGAGTCGATCGATTTCTTTTTAATGTTTATTTATTTATGATTGCTTTTCCTCTTCCATCAAAAGCTCTCATGAAAACTTTATCTAAGCCATTCTTATTGATTGACATTAGACTTTCCGTACTGGATAAATTATTCAGGAGGCACAGAACAGAGGAAGAAGAGGAAAGAACAGGAGTATTAAAATAATATTTATAAAAGTTGGATATATTTAATATTAGCAAGTAAGATATTTATAATAGTAAAATAATCATTCTCAACATTTAATAAATATAATATTTTAATCTAATAAAAAGGTCAATGGCACATCTAAATGAACATTCTTCATCTGGAACGCATAAAAATATTAATGTGTTAAATATATCTAGTTGAATCCTTAGAAAGATGTATAGCCAGAAACGTAGCTTACGAGATGTATTGTAAGTAGGAAATATATTCTCCCATTCAGGTGTATGAGGTAGTATAAATGGTTAAAATTAATTGATTTATTCAACTATTTTTTAGTGGAATAGTGTACCCTTACGGAAGTGCATGTTGGGTCGTGCACAGTGGCGTAAAACCGCTGGTGAACAACGCCAAAAGGTAAGTGTGTGTGTGTGTGTGTGGGTATGCGCTTATCTATATTTTTATTAGTTTCTATACAGGCAAATAATACACTGAAAATTATCGAGTATTTTATGCAAAACGGCGGCATAAGAAGTGGATAATCTTTCCTAAATGTCGAAGTTAACATTTTAAAATGTTAAGTTTATTAAGAATATATCAATAATTTTAAATTAAATCAAGTTATTTTCAATATTTCAACTTTAGATACATCAAACATGTATGAGATACTTAATAGAATAATTCTTATAAGCAATCGATGGGCCGAATGGCCGAATGGCCGGATGGGATGGACGATGATAGAGAGGGAACGTGAATGAAGACAACCCCTTCGCTAGTGTCGGCCGCACGGACCAGGAGCACATCGTCCGATAGGAGTGCCTCTCACCTGTCCGCCTACCTGTGTCATAGGGCTTAAGTGGCCAGTAGCTCCTGTAATACTCTTGTTTTCCTAATGAATATTCTGCTCTAGTGAGTCTATCCGTCCTGTATGTATCTACATCATCTCCACGATTGAGTGAGTGACTTACCAACTGAAGTATAATTTTAAGGAAAGAAATTGGTTTTTCACGATTCTTCATTTCAGAATAATATTGACTCAAAGATTCTAAAAAAAATCTCATTACAAAACGCTCCATTGAAATAAAAGTAAAGGTTTGTCGGGGTAAACTCAGAAACTAATCAACTGATTTTGATAAAGTTTCGCCCATTGTGTGTAGTTTTATCAAAATTAAAAGATAGGTTAGTTTTTTCTCGATTATTGGCCCCAATTTTTCTTTTTTTTTTTTTTTTGCAAATTAAATTTTTATTATATTACAATTGAATGTGATTATTTGTAAGTTCTATAAATTTCCAACAGATGGTGGTGTAAGTTTATTGACACAACACTTCATTTTCTTTCAATATTTATGTAGTGTAAGCATAAATCTATTTTTTCCAGCTTGACTATGAAAATCCGTGTTTTTCCCATAGCAGATTATGTGTAACCTTTTCACGTGCGGGGAAAACATCGAATCTATTTGTTTTAGCAAAAGACAGGTTAACCGAAATCATTGTGCACCTATTAGTATAACCTCCTGATAAGGTTTCTCATATCATCATATGTTATATTCTGAATTTAACTAATATGTATTATGCTAAAAGATTAACTTTGGTACATTTTCGCTGTCTCTTTTGATTGTAATAAACCCTGTTCCAATTATATTCTTTATTAGTTCCTTTTACATGTGTTATTCATTAACACACTATGGTCAAAAATAAGATGTAAACAATAAAAACTTTAACCCATATAAATTCTTTAACAACAAATTTTAAATTTGGCGAACATTTCTATTTTAAATTCCTTTGGATTTTAGATTAGCTGAAACGTTTTATGTTTATCAGTGAATTTTTATTGGGCTATAAAAAAGAATAGGATATATCTAATTCAACGCATTATATTATAGCTACTGAGCCACAGCAACGCGTGCCCGGGTCTGCTCGTTATGTATAAAACCATGTACCATATAACATTTCTAGAAATCTATTTAGGTACTAATGGATCGTGGTATACTTCTGACCATAACCCTCCATGACGTTCATAATCTGTTACAACACACATTGATTAGGTACTATCTATGAGATCTTATCTATAACAAGAAATTTTGTTTTGTATGAGAAAAACAACAAATTAGTCTTATATATATATATCGATAATTGCAATGTAGATTATATTAAATGCAAAAGCTTGCATATGAGAAAAATGTAAGGGCTTGTTTTGTTTTTATTTACTTACCACTTCCTCATGGTTAGCAAAGATCTTAATGCTTTAACTTATTCATAAATCATGTGTCAGTAAAAATATTTAATAGTACCTACAAAAACCTATCCAGGAAAAATACTTAACATTATCAAGGTCATAATTTTTCTTCTTACTTTTCAACATTATGCAAATCGACAGAACGTTTTGCAGTAATGAAATAAACTTAAAAAAAAAAAAAAATCCAAACCATAGGATCTTGTGCACAATCATTTGTTCGGAAGTACCTATTGTTTATATGCCTACAATAACCCGAGGAGGTAATTTGAAAAATATCAACAGATTAATCGGTTAACAATGGCAGATGATTCCCCTATCTGATGAAACAATCAAAATTGTAATTATCTGCCTTACCCATTGGGATTTGCTTTTTGACATAATACAGCACTAAAGAAAATAACATAAAACAGCATTAAAGAAAAATTAAACAAAAACCATCAAATAATTTTATGGATCATAGGAGTTTTCGACGTCAGTTTTTAATTATCTATATTAATATTAATTTATTCTTGTTTGTTTAAGGTCACTTTGTTGAAGTGGGATTTGGATGTCTCAAAGATTTTGATCCGTTTGTTTCTTTAACTGCACATTATGCCACTAAGGCTAATCGGGCAATGCTATAGCTTACTAAATTTTGCCTATCCAGGTTAAATTAGGATAGGGATTTTTAATGAGTACTTGGCATCGTACACGCTCAGGGACCCCCATTTCACGTCCTATCTGAGGGACTCGTAGCCAAGGAGTTTTTACTCCCATTAAAAAATCCTAGGGCCACCTCGGGACGCGAACCTGCTACTTTTAGTTATTGAAGATTGCTATGCTAACCACTACACCACAGGTGACCCCTATCAGTTTATCCTATATAATATCTTATCATCCAAAAATTCCAAAACGATTTACACGCAAATTTTTGGAACGAAGTTTGAATAAAAAAGTTTATAGCGTTTTTTTTTCAACATATTAACCAAGACAAATGTCAGATCACGCCCAATGTCATGGCCTCATTCATCATTAGAGGATTATGTAAACAAAATTGATTTTTTTATACATTTATATCATCTGGTTACGATCGTAGGCTCCCATAATTTGCTTTAATAAAGAAAATATTATCTTTACACATGATTATAAAAATGTAACTACAAGAAGTAAAAAAAAAAGTTAAATTATTTTAAATTTGAACCTTCTATTCAGTAAGATGCATAGATTTCTAAATTCGACACTCTTAACTTCCAGTAAGACTACTGAAATATTTTCTATTATCAGCAAAAACGTAAACACGGATACAGAAAAGGTAGTGCTAAAGGAGCATATGCAGAAACTAGAGGAACTGAAGAAACTGATAGACAGTGGAAGGATCGGAGGAGACCCGGTGAAGATGAAGAAAAGCTCTAACACCATTGGTAGGCGTATCCGAGAGATCAAGGAAGAGTTGGAAGAGAAAAACCAGGAATAGGAAATCTTGTCAACGTCCTGGTAATTCGGAAGAATAAAATGTGATTACTGAATGGATCTTGATAAAGGTTCAGATTTTAATATAAATAATTGTACAGGTATATTTTAACACATCAATATAACAATTTTGATTTAAATCAAGTTTTATTTTGTTTTTATCAAGAGGTAATAATTACAAAAATCGTTTTATTCCCATATGTTTTAACATCTATTTGAAATCGGATTTGATCCCCGTTTTCGAAGGAAAAACACGTAATGAGCCCCTGATTCCAACTATTATTATAACATAATTATATTATATTATAATTATTATATACTAGCTGTATATACCGGTTTTACCCGGGGAATTAGAATTTTTAAATCTATAAAATGAGACTTTTTTCGATATCTTATCAGCCAATATGAAGCGAGATCATAACGATTCTTATGACAATAAAGAATATACCCAGAGATTTGCTGAATTTATGCAATTTTTGTATGGACAAGTGTTTGCACTTGGTATGGAAAAAACACTAAGCGAATTTGGAGAACTTAGGACAAACGGTTTGGATTTCTAAAAAGAACGAACAGACAAACAGAATTTCATCTTTATTTATATAAATGTTCCAATTATGATAAATGTTTGTATTTTTTGCGTAAAAAAAGTATTCATTTACTTAGTTAGGTTAAAATCTATTTACTAAACGGTTCCCATCATATTAATAATTTTAACACTTTTTTAAGAAACAATTTTCTTTGAATTGCATAAGAACAATTTATTTTATTTTAAATTCGAATGTAAAAATAAGTCTAAAAAAAAAAAAAGTTATTATTTATTCAAAAATTTTCTTCTCATCAATGCTTCATGCACCACGCACTTCCTTCTGTGTACTTCTGAACTTGTTGATACAACTTAATCAAAGCTACAAGTATTAAGTTACATAATAAAGTTAATACAGGTTACATGGTTCCGCTGAGGTACCAGTACAATTACCAGCTAAGAAATATTTTTAATTATGATGTAACTTCATCCCCTGTTTACTGTTTCGTCATTAAAAACTTAAAAAGATTTCTTTTTGTTTATTGTTGTAAATGGAAAGTAGTATTTATATGATATAAATTCATTGTCGTATGGATAATATATATACACAAAATGTAATGGTGTGTGGCTTAATATTTTGAACAATAGCAGAGAAGATATTTCTACATTCTTTTTTAAAAGTCACTAAGGAGGAGCTGAATAGATGACTTCTTAAAAAATCAAAACAAACATCCGAAATAGCTTCAGAACGTCTGTTAATTAAAATTCCTATTCGAAAAACCGGTAACTGCCACGGAAAGAAGAAGGGCTTGAGATCCCATCTCTGAGATAGAACGACGCGGCCTTCCGTTTTTACATAGAGGTTTTTTTTTTTACATTTTTATTTATCGAATTCTTTGGAATTGAGACAGGAGCCCAAGGTCTAGGATCTTCCGGATAGTTTATGTCACACTGGTGTAGAAATCTAGTTTTTTTAAGGAATCTTGATATTTTTTGAAGGTTAATATTGTAATACTTAAGTGGGTTAAAAAATTTTTTTTTTAAAGAAAATAATTTACAATTCCATTCAAACAATATAAACTGAAATAATCAAGGAAGTTACAAAAAGTATCAACTTGTTACGACACTTTTAACACAAACGTAACACATATAATCGACCTTCAGAGCAAAACTAACTCTTCAGTCCAACGCTCCTTATATTTAATCCGGAATAGAACTGTCTGGAAGATTCTAGGCAAGCGTAATAGGCAAACGAACATGTACCATAACTGCTAGAAAGTTTGTTACAACTATTCCAACAGTAGACTAGAATTCTTTTTAATCATGTGCTTTATGTTTAGTTTCACATTACAATATATTTACGCTCTTCCTAATAAACATCTAGTGAACATCAAGTGCAAGTCGATGCACCTACACCAAAAGATAGAATCAAAGTATGACTTTGGTAGTCAACTATGGTCGATAGTTTTTGTTCAAATCTGTCTGGCTCATACAAACCGAGAGGTTTTTTTAATGCTGATTCCCTACATTGTTAATAGAGATGGCACCACATATTCAAATATAAATATCCACACTTAATATAAATGTTAATATGAACACTGACGAGCTGAATTTCTTCTAGTTAAAAATACTCAAGGTTTAAAGTACGATTAAAGCTTACATTATGACGGAGTAAGATAAAGAAGTAAACATTATTACGGAAAGACTAATGCATTAAAATGAAGATCTATTATTTGTGGATATATTAGAATTCTGGAATGTTTATGCAAAAAGTTCCGTGTGAATACTCACCTTTTCTTTTAATATATTTACAATTTTTCCCTGAATTCATTTTTATTAATATAAAAATTTGTGAATACAATTATAATTGTTCTTTGGCCTGGGAATAAAAATAATTCAGTATGAATAAATTTGTTTACTTATTAAAATAAAAATCAAGATATGAGTAAGTTCTTATCCGGAATTAAAAATACAAATATGGTCATCTGTGAAGATATGTGCACTAAGGGATTGTACAACCAGGAATTACTTACTCCTTTAATTACCGTTCAGTCGCCCTAGTAGGTATTGGTTGTCGCAACCCGAGATTCTTGGTTGTATAGTGGGTATAGGACTTAGATATCTCTAAGTCGTTCCCTGAGGTTGCCTATCCTGGCTGCCTTGTGCTATGGTGGGCTTCATAAATTAGAAAAGGTAATACTGTATTTGGTTGTTTAACGTCCCTTTATGCTACTAAGGCTAATCGGACGATGCTACCGTGGGAGTCCTAATTTTTGCCTATCCAGGTATAAAGCGTACAGGCTCGGGACTCAACTTTACGTCCTATCCGAGGGGCGGCTTAGCCAAGGATTTTTTGGATTGCATAGCAAAGGGAATAAAATTAAGGGTTTTATTATAAAATTTTAATAAAATAAGGGAATAAAAAATAAAATATTTAATATATTTTTATTCCCGCGGGAAATTTATTTTAATATTTTAGCTTGCCATGATA
Organism: Aelia acuminata; assembly: GCA_911387785.2. NCBI lineage: Eukaryota > Metazoa > Arthropoda > Insecta > Hemiptera > Pentatomidae > Aelia > Aelia acuminata. The sequence continues at coordinate 184,750,170 of OU426978.1, read as the reverse complement.
ACGACTACCACAGGTACTGTAGTTGTTATTAGGATATTAGAGGTAATAAAATAAAGACTTAGGAGGAAAACTGATCAGTATAAGGCAAACGTATTTTCCTATCACGCCTATATATTCTACACAAATTCACAATAATTTTTTTTAGTTCTTTTGCAACTAGAAATTTACTTTATTTTTATATAAAAAAGGAAAAAAGAAAATGTTATTAACTAGCGCTTGACCTCTGATCTATCCCAAATGTCCTCAGTGGTTTAAACTCCCCTTAATATGCGTTTCACCACATTTATCACATGTTCACAGAAATGTGCATCGCATATCCTAATTTACATCGGTGAATTGGACCAATTATCATTAAACCAATCACGAGATCTAGTTAGCCAATCGGTTGGGAAAGAGGAAACCTGGGGCTCATCAAGGGCTGACCGACCGAACTTATCCAAATTAATTATCATATACCTAATTATAATTCCTGATAACTAGAGATGTGCTGTCAGTCTGATGGATGGTTCCACGGTCTGCGGCTATCTTGCGCTGTTGTAACACTGTGTCAAGGGTGTCAGTTTGATTAGTTGAAGATCAGTCTGTACTCAACCTCTTGCAACATTTCAGATGTGAAACGCCGTGGGTTTATTACGGAGGTCCTTTTGCCCTATATCCATTTATTATTTAATAGTAACTAGTTGTTCTATGTAATCGATTCGTTTGGCATGATGTGCGATTACTGATTGCCTTTCAATGTGAAAATAAATAAATACAAATATTCCAGGGCATCCGCAGTATTTCGTCTCGTAGGGCAGGCTGGTTAAATTTTTATGACGGGGGGGAGGGGGGGGGGGTGAGGTATTCTGACTATGTAAGGCTCAGTTGATTTCTCAACTAAAACTTATTAATTTCTGAAAATTAACATTTTTTTTTTAAATTGCCTTTGCCTCCCTTGCCCTGCCTTTCCTCCCTCTGCGGACGCAAGTATTAATTTGCTACATATATTTCTTAGGAAATGATATGCCTTTGTTTATTTACATTAATTTCAAATACTAGGTTAATGTTTTAATGAATGACAACTTACTCGGTCACTGTGACCAATGCCACAAAAATCTTTTTTGTTAATAAAAACTTGTAAATACATGAGAAAATAAATCATTTATTATTATTATATATATTTCCTATAATTATCAATGTAGATTTTAAAAGGTAGTCATTATTATATATAATTTATTTCATTGTAAAAAAGACCAAAATACTGATTTCATTAGATCTTTTTTAATAAAGGCTTCTAGACTTGAAAAAAACTTGCGTGAAAACAATATTAGAAGTGGGTAATTTTTATATATGTTATTTCTTTTTTTTTTACGTAGAGTTTTTGTAATTATTTGTTTTAAAGAAATGATAATGAACAATGAACTTGAGGGAATAAGTATTTCAGCACATACTTATTTAAATAATAAGCACATACTTATTTATTGTTACGCAACAACATATTTGTTCAAATAATGAATTGGTAGCGTAAAAGTAAATAAGATAGAAACAAACCAAAAAAAAAAAAAAAAATAGAAATCCGTTCTCGTTGTTCAGCAAATGCTCCAATGTGGAATCGCTGTCTTTTTTATCTCCATCGCTCTTCTCCACAAGGAGATTCTCCATAAAGGAAAAAGCTTATGAATATCATATAATTGTTAACTCAATGTCCTTTTTCTTTTTCGCACGAGAATAATAGAATAAACAAAACTATAGTTAAGATTCTATTTCTCAGGTTTATGGTTCGTCTTCAGGTAAAGAAAACTTGAGGTAAAGAAAAAATGCTTAGAGGCAAATCATTAATATATACAGTTTTACAAATAGAATAGAAATTTAAAATAGGGTAAACATGTGGCCGAAATGTGGAAACGAAATGAGTCATTAATCATTCATATTTCTCGAGTAGTAGGTAAGTGTGAGTATTGGTCTGTACCTTTTTTTTTTTTTTTTTTTTTTTTTTTTTTTTTTTTTTTTTTTTTTTGTTCGGTACCCCTACCTGGCCATGTGTGGCATACGGGGGGTTACTCTACAGGTGTAACCAACCTATCCTAACCATGGTGGGTGGGTCGAGATTTATTCCGTGGGGCCTCCACGAAATAAAAGTCAACCATCCCAGGGCGGATTCGAACCGCCACCGTTCGGCTCGAGCGTGTTACAGCGGGCCGCGCTCCAACACGCTCGGCTATCCCCGGCCCAATATACATATATATATATGGTCTGTACCTTTTAGATCCGTCATTTTTGACTCTTCAATATTTAATTCAAACATAAAATAGTCTATGTAAGGAACTCGTGCTAAAATATTGCACTCCCACAGTTCGGAAATTCATTCCGTTCCCAGTAAATTTACTTTTTTTTTATTCTTAACATTATTATGCAAAAAAGATAGAAGCAAATTACAAGTAACCTCTTTGGCATTGAAGCACAGTTAATTTCTGGTTATGATAGTTATTAGATTATGTTCAATATTACAAATGGTTATTATTTATTAGTATTATTATTATATTATGTTATCACAACTTTTTTCATTTATTATTTAAAAATTTATATTTATTCATGTTCATGTTTAGAACTATTTAATTATTTGGCCAGTTTTTTTTTCAAATTTGCTATTCTTAAGCGACTTCGTTTCAATATAAAGTTTATTATTTTTTAATCTATCCAAATATGTCGGGCCTTGGACAGTTAACTGAACTATGCTGTATTCTAAAGATGTTACAACCCTCGTAGAATAAATTTAAAACAAAAAAAATTAAGTTGTTGGGAATTGGTTAAGAAATTTCTTTAATAATAAATTATTTTTATTGAAAAGAAATAATAAAATCTGCCACACTCTAGGGGTAAGAAATTTCTAGATCAACAAATTGGAGTACCCACGAACCAAGAAGAAACGCAATTAGTTAGTTTGTGGAGAGCCTACTAGACTTTCCCTTCTATTTTATGAACTGAATAGGCAACTCTCTCATTGTAATGCTGTTGCTAACTCAAAACTTGCCACTTTAGAGTATTACCTTTATTCTACGAAGGGTGCATATATTCTTTATATCTTAATATTCAATATGATTATACAAGTAATGAATTTTTAGCCTATTAATATATTAATATTATACACACATGTTAATGCGTCCTTATCCTGACCCCTAGCCCCTTGATAACCCGGTATAGCCAAAAAGGCGAATTAAGGAATAAAAATCTATTGTCAAATGATTATGGGTTTTTTACTTCACCTTTTTTGAACGTGGCTCTGATTTTTGTAAATATTTTTCATATTTCATAGCACATGCATTGTTTTTTCGGGACACAAAGAACCTAGAAAATATGTTTTTAGTAATAAAAAACAATTTTATTAAAAATATAAGTAAGACAACAGTTTATAGGAATAAAGAATCATATCCATCTTAAGAAGAATAAAAAATGTTTTAAGTAAAGATACCTTACATTTTTACAAGAAAACAAAAATATAGTATTATAAGGTCATTAATATTTTTTTAAGACGATCAACTGACGTTTCGATTAGAAGCCATTCCCCTCAAAATTCATGTTTTTCGTTTCGTAACAAATATGTCATCAGAAGCAAGACCACGATTTAAATGCAGATTAAAGTGTTGCAGAATTGGATAGCTGTAAGGCATAATTTAGAAATAATTAGCCTTGGGCTTATTAGGTTTCGATCACGAAATTAATTATGAACAAGACACAATTTAATTTTGAAACAAAATTATAGATACAAATTAACAAAATTTCAGACACAGTTCTAAGTTAGTTCATTGGTTGTAAATAAGCATAATCTTCGCTGATAGTTTTTTTTTTTTATACAGACAAAATATCGGTATGTTTTTTAGAATATTGCTTGATATATGTATGTGTAATGATTATTCATTGAATTAATGTTACTTTAAAGAAAACATACAAATCTGACAAAAATCTGGTCTAAAATTTATTCCCAGCGCAACTAATTATGTTAATAAACAAGGAATTAAGGAATAACATAGTAGAATTAGAATGTCTAGCAGTTTAATAAAATTGGGCTTTTAGCCAATGGCTTGTATAAAATATTTTTCCGGGAGGGGGGAGGGGTCATGTGGTGATGATATGGAAGGGTGTTCCGACTTATTACACTCACTGATGACCTGTGGGTGTTCGTAGGGTCCTGGCACTGCCACAAAGACAACTGAATAACGTTATGATTAGCCATTTTACAGTTTATTTTCGGTTTCGCATGATTCATTAAAATAATTCAGATTACAGAACATAATTTTTCTTTATTTTGTAATTTGGGTAGGGGGTTCCCTGACCCATTTATATTCGCACCCGGTTTCGGGAATTACCCTCCTTCTTAATAAATAGAAGTTGCTTAGAATGAAATGAAATAGTACAGCACACACGGACCTTATAAGCTTATTTAATTGTTAAATCTCAATCAACTAAAAATAAATTTAATTCTAACAAGCAATATAACGGTAAAATGAAAAAAATAAATACAATAATTATTATAAGTTTAGCATCAAATTTTATATTACACTGCTCTGCCAAAAATCATAATTGTTTGTGGAAATTAAGAATTTACAATAAGCATAATTTATAAAAAAAAAAATTACACAAAAAAATCTGCAAAATTAAATATCTTGTAAGAAAATGTATAGACATTTTTGGAATTCACGTTGATAAATTTTATTGATTTACGTTATTTGAAAATCAGTTCGACTAAGAAACTTGAAAGGAATAATAAATATATATTTCTTTGTAACTTGATAATAACACTATTACTTAATTTTATATTTTGATAATATTTTATATCAGATTTCATGTTTCGTTTTTCTTCTTTTTATTCACATGACGTCCATATCCTTTATTCGTGGTTTTGTCAAAATTAACGAAATATTTTGTTATCATCTTTAATTAAATGTTCTTTTACTGGATTGCCACTATGTTCAATCCCTTTATTACAATTCATAATTTAAAATATATAAAACTCAGCAGCAGGCGGGTTAGTGATCATTGGCGGATCCAGGGGGGGGGGGGGGGGCTCTGGAGGCTGCAGCCCCACCCTTTAGAAAATATTTCGTCATTTAAAGATAGAATTTGACTTTCCTTAATGTAAGAAAGCAAGTTAAAGAACAAATAATGTGCATAACAAGTAGAATTTTAGTTGTGGGAAAGGAACATAATGGTAAAAAAGCTGATCAGCAGATCCCAATGAAGGGCTGTGGGGTTGCAGCCCCCCCCCTTTACGATCAGCTGGATCCGCCCATGTTAGTGATAAATTTAAGCATTCTCGAAAGTTTGGAGTCTAAACAGAGGACTAGAGGATCTCTAGTGTAGATATGAATTACAGTAACGAAAATCAAACATGTTTTTTTACTAAATTAGAAAACAAGCAATAATTTAATGCTAAAATGCTTTTAAAAAAAACTTATATTTCTACAAATAATAAAAAAGAAGCTCTTCCAAAAAAACTCTTTCCAAAGGGTGGCACCTGTCAGCATGGTGCCCCTAAATCCACCATATTTACGGTACTGATTAACGGTAATCATCATGTATTATATATTACATTTAAATAATTTTATTGTAATATATCTTACTTCACTTTTCACATGATAAATATTTTATTGTTAGAAATGTTAAAGATGAATTTATAATTAGTTCACTACATAAAACGTAATCTCCACTCTATATCATTGACGGAGGTAAAGTTTATGTGCGTTAAACAATCAAACTGATGAATGGATGAAACTAAATATAATTCAACAATAAAAATATTTAAAAATTATACGTCTTGAAATATTCTTAGTACTATTATGTTGATACGAATATAAAGTCTCTGACGAAATTTTCTGATATGTAAAAAATGAGGAGCATAATAACTTAACAATTGTTCAGTTACCGAGTTCCTTTTGACCAATGTTTCTTTGTCCAAGGGATATAGTCAGGATTTACGTTCGAAATCCGGAGGGCATTTTCATTAACAATAACTTTTTACTAATTAATGTCTCACTTTCATATTGTGGATTGTATGGAAAAATATTCTTTACAAGAAGAATGCCGAAGAAAGTTTCTGTGAGAGATTCCATAGCATTCATTCATTACATTTTCGAAAGGACCTAAGTGTTTCGCAGCTGTCTTAATAAAGAATTCAACAAGATCCTTTCTTTTTATAGAGTGACTTAAATAATGGGAGCCATTATTAAAAATTATGCCGAAATGGAAATTATGGATGTCTGAATTAAGTCAGCATTCAGTTAACTGAATCGATGAAGATTGTGTTATCTCATATGAGAATGAGTTTGTTCAAGAGGTAATGACGCTCATAATAAGCCACCTGCTTAACACGGTTGGTTGCAGTGGCGTATTTTAGGGATATCCTGAATTGAACGGTATCGGACCCTGGGGACCGATGGCGCACCTAACGTGTTAAGATATTGTATCGTTATTCGTGGTTGAAGTAGATTCAGAGTGAAATATCTTCAACATTTTAACCTAGCATTCTGAAATAATACCGTACTGTTCTAAGAGATATCCCTAAGTAGTTAAGTATGTGGAGAATTTTTATTTTATTTTTTTAGTGTTTAAAATATAGTGAATAAGCAGGAACTCATTATAGCTGTCTCTGTGTTAGAGTTGATAAGCACATTGTCATTCATAAAGACCGTTTTGTCCATTTGATACTTATATCTACTTATTCTATAACTATTAGATAATTATAAATAAAAATCTATTTATTTCGTTTTCATTCCGAAAAACCGAAACGCCAATCAATAATGAATGAAATCTCATATACACCATTGCAGGTCGGCAATAAAAATCGATGTTTAACAAGTACAATCAGTGATGTATTTACTTTCTGAAACTCCTAAACTTACCTCTTGACAGTTTTATTGATTTTAGAACTTGCTAATTCTGGAATAAATTAACGATATTATCATTGGACCCAAATTATATTCTATGACGCATTCTTAAGCTTTTTATGTCGTAAATTTGGAGTTTTAATGAAGCTTAAAATGCCGTTAGAGTTCAACGAGCACTTTGAAAATTCAATGATGACGGCCCGGCGCTGGAGCTAAATTGGTTCACAGAGAGATAGTTAAAAAGACATTTTTTAACTAATTTCTTTGATTTATATTTTGATATATCAGAACCGGAAATGTGTTGTTGTATTATATTCAATTTTTTAATGTTATATAGTCTGATTTAGGAAGCACATCATGTACAGTTGCATTAACCTTGTTTGTTCAACCTTGACATTTTTGGAAATCCAACCTCAAATTAGAAGTTGTAATAATCGATTTACTATATTTTTTTTTTTTAAATTATCCCAAGTGTAATTGGGCATTATACAAAAACATTATCACCTATTTCATCAATTAATATGAGTACATTAAAGAAGAAGTGATGCAGGGAATAATTTTTTATTTTATTTATTTTATTATTATTATTAGAGATTTAAATTATACCTTCGAGATTCCCCCGACCTGATTGAAATAGCGCTGACCATATCATTCAGACATTTCCCGACGGACCATATTTCTCCTCCCCAATCTAATAGGGCCAAGACCTCTTGCAACTATCTTGCTCAAACACGCTGAGGTCAATAGAGGTAAACCCCGTTTTTCTGGACGGACGTTATGTGGCTTGTGTCTGTAACTGCTCCCGGCTGTGCAATGGTCTATTTTGCAAGGGACCGTGGTTCTCTCTAAGCTTTTTAATTCAGTTGAAACGTCTCGTAGTGACGTAGATTATTGGACGAAACTAAAAAAATGTGGAAAAACCAATGTTATAAATTTAAAATCCTCAATGCATCAGTAATATCCAACACATTTAAGGATTTAAGTGGATTGTAATACCGTTTTGCTTATGAATTTCAGGTTTCTGGAGGTATTTAACTAATGATTAATTTAGAAACTGAGAAATCTATTTAACACATAAAATTTGAGTGATATTAACAATTGAAACATTTGATGAAGTCCATCGTAACTCCAACCCCAAGGGGAACCCCAAAAATAGGGGGTAGGTGCGGGAATATTATTAAAAATCGGTGTAACCGCTCTGACCCACCCCCTTAACCCTATTTTCGGGCTACAGATATCATACCTCGAAAGCGTACAAATTGAACGAGAGCGGAGTGTTAGGCAGTCTAAAAATTGCAAATTAAATCGAAAGAGTAGAAAGGTCTAATTAGATATTATAAAATTATTTAATATTATTATTAAATATTAAAAAAAAAATAAAAAATCGAGCGTAGCCGCGGCTCTAAGGGTAGAAGCTAATTATCGGTGATGGAAATTGGATGAGGCCAAAAATAGGGGGTAGGTGCAGGTGCAATGACATATACAATTTTCAACATTATTTAACTTAGTAAACATTTAATATATATAATATAATAATAATAAATTTTTATTGCTTTTAAGTTCACAACTTTTAACTGGAGGTTGGACCTTAGCTTATAGTTAGCTTATAGGTAAACATTTAATATAACTTTTTCGACATAAACCTTTATCCAATTATAAAAATAAAATTTGTATCATCCATGTTTTGCTGATCTCAAAAGGGTATAAAGAAATTCAAGTATTCATCAGGAATATCTAATACATAATAAAAAATATTGTTTTTGTAAAAGATATACATACTTTTCAAATTTTACAAAAATACCTTTTTATATAATTTTTTCTAGAAGTCAAGAAATGAAAAAAAAAAAATTCTTCAAATAAAAGCTGTTATGTTTTTTAATCAATCAAAATGCCCCATCTTGCTATAATTATAGCTTCTACACGTTCTGGCATCTTGGTCCAGATTTTTCGATTCATCCACAACAGCTTCCCTCATTTCTTAGAAGAAGTGTGATACTTCAATGGAACGAAGAAAATATCTCTTTATTAAACTATGTACTTACATATAAATGGTATTGGGCATGTAAAAAAAAAAAAAAAAAAAAAAAAAAAAATTTAAAGCAAGGTTATACTTTATTAGCTATTAAGAGGTAATATATTATATCAAAGATTATTTACGAAATTAATGTTAGGAGCATTATTTAATGGATTAATATACATTTAAGACAAAAGTGGTTTTGTGAAGTACATTGGAATTCAAGATGACTCCGACACTATAAACCTCACTAAATATTTCTATATCTATATATCAGGGGATTTATAAAACCACTCATATTTGCACCAAGATTATCTGAACAAAAATAGAAATATTAAGAAGCCCTCTACACATCAGAGAACCTACGAAACATGGTTAATTTTTTTTCTGATTTCTATATATGTCCTCTGTAAATAAATACATAAATTATTTATGTTCATATTAATCCAATTTAATTCGCAATATCTCACAATAGTTGGATTTTTGTTAAAGAACGGGTTTTTCGCTCATTAAGAAGGCTTTTAACCACTAATGGACTTAATTGGAGTTTTCAATCTGGGTATTCAATTTTAAACCTAAATAAAACGATGTTTCTCCAGTTTTTTTGGTAGATAAATTTTATTATATTATATTGTTGAACTTGAAACAAAATTATATGATTTTGGTTATTTACATTGAAATGAGTTTTAGACTTTTTGTTGGAACAATTAGAAACTGTTCTGGTATATGTTCTTGATTGTTCAAGAATCTTCTACGCTTATCAAGAATGTTCGATTTCAGACTAAATATAAAGAGCAATGTGTCGGGGGGTTTTCTGGTAATATTACTGGTTTTTGATTCAATTCTTTGAATATGTCCTTTGTAAATCTCCTGTAACACTTCCACATGAGCTGCCATACTTAAAAATACTTTGAACCCTGAAGACGTCTGGATAGACGAAAATTTAATTAGCTAATATCTATTTATATATATTCCTATAAGACTGTTTCATAGCCTATTCTTTTTTCTATTTGAGTTTTCAGTCCACTCTTATGCTTTGGCTTACTACTTAAGATATCTAATAATGTTTTTACCCTATATGAAACACATACAAAAAAAAAAAAAAAAAAAATACAAATAAAACTGTGAATAAGAAGGCAGCAGCTAATAATTATATTTGGAACCCTTTAGAGGATTTTGGTGTATTTTGTATACATATAAAGTGTTACGTAAGATACCCTTACCATAAGGAACCTTTGCAACCGCTACCTCTACACCTGGCGAATATGTATTCAGGGACGCACTATCTGGCAGACGCTATACACAGGGGTTTAGCATACATAATGTAATATATAAACTAATGTACTGATTTAATTCGCGATTTGTATTTAAGTAGCAAAACTCCTCTTTGCTTCTAAAAACCTTTTGGCAAGGGATGGTCCCCAAAGTGTTATTCTATGTCCCATTATTATTATGAAAATTGTAGATGCCTTATTATCAAATAATTTACTTTTTATTTTTTTTTAAGATATTACTTTAAATGATAAAACACTATGGGTTGCCAAATATGAACAGTATAGATAAGTCTAATGTATAACAATGGTAAAAAACCAATACATAGGGTAAATCATACAGTTATTGACACTCTGTACAGTTATTGACACCCCACCTTTAACTTAAAGAAATAAGTACACAAGTCGTAATTTTATTTAAAGATGTAAAGTAATCTAATGTTTGAAGGGTCCTCTAAGTCATCTATGAAGTAAGACTTTAATAAACAAACCATAGGGAAGATTTAACAATTAAATCCACAGGGTGTCAATAACTAGTTTTTGCACTTTTAACAATAAATATTGCCATAATGTAAAACTATTGAACTTTTGACCAAAAAAAACCTCTTGAGTCTTTATAAGGATAGATAGAGAGGAGCTATAGGAAGTTTCAATTTGATCCCCTCATAAAAAGTTTTTTTTTTTAATTTCACCACAGAAATGTAGGTAAGGGTGTCAATAACTGCACGGTTTACCCTATTACATTAATTTTAAAATATATCGAATATTTTTTCAAAATAACGCCACCTTACTGTGTCTTTAGAAGTGACTAATAGTTCTGTAAAAAAGTAGATGATTCGGAATTTTCCCCTGGGCGAATCCAGGGGGGGGGGCACGGGGTCATGAATCCCGCTCAAAATTTTTGATTTTCAATTTTTTTGTATTTTTAATCAATTAATGCAATTAAGTACTTACTATGGCCTAAAATAGCACTATTGGTCGTTTAAATCGCAGTCCTTCTTAATTCAAGGTAATAATCTAATACTGTCAGCCACGTCAGTATGGAAGCGGGGATTATGACGCCCTCAAATTTCGTGTTAAATCCGCCCCTGATTTTACCCCAATTGTTTTGACTGATGAGTAGTTCGTCAAAAATATGTATATAACATTGAGGTATTACTTTTATATAACTACGCAATTAAAATATAATTTCATAGTTATTTACTAATTCCTAATTATACTATTGTATTAATATCATAGTTATTTTTAGTTCACTACTTCGAAGAAAGAGGTCAGTAAGGGCGAAAGAAGATAAGCCTCTGGACCGAATGCTGTTGCATACAGTAGCCCAATTGAAATCTATTGACCCATTTGTTAAGGCAGGGCACGGGATAAACATTTATGGCTTTGCTGATCTGGTGGCTGGGAACGCTAGTTAATACTTAACTGTAGCATTATTGGTAGCTATGTTTTTTTATTTGACTGAAGGAGTCCAAAAGCGGGATGAGATATGGTCTCATTGAACACTACCACGTATTCTTAAAAGGATCCTTTAAACCTTAGTGAAATATAAGGGGGACGAAAATTATTACCAGCGTCACCTACGGTATAGATACAGAATGTGGCCATTGTATTTTTTACAGGGAGTGATAATCCTTGGCTATGTCGTCCTTCGGAGAGGACGCAAAATGGAATGGTGAACTGATACGATGTGAAGTACATGTTTAAGGTACCTATCCAAACATAGAGCCCTTGCATTTATATATATATATATATATATATATATATATATATATATATATATGATGAATGGAAATAACTTAAGAGAGATCTCGTTCGAATCAGTATCAGTATTTTGTTTTTTTATACACACTCTCCCTCTTAGCCTAAGAGAGAGAGAGAGAGTGTATAAATAAAAAGGGCCGGGCATAGCCGAGCGTATTTGAGTGCGACCCGCTTTAGCATTCTCGAGCCGAACGGCTGCGGTTCGAATCCGCCCTGGGATGGTTGATTTTTATTTCGTGGAGGCCCCACGGAATAAATCTCGACCTACCCACCATGATAAGAATAGGTTGCTTACACCTCTAGAGTAACCCCCCGTATGCAAAACATGGCCAGGGTAGGGGTACCAATAAAAAAAAATGTGTGTATAAAAAAACAAATTACTTAAAATACTGAGCATTGAAGTAATTTCTAAACTCAGGTTAAAGTTAGAATATCAGTGATAAGTTAAAGTTGGAAGTTTTTCTTTTTCAATTAATCAAATAGTATTAGCATCTATTGATAAAAAAAAAAAAGTGTTTAAATCACTTTTAGGTGATTAAAAAAAAAAAAAAAAACGGTACTGGCGAGAGATTTTTTTAATTATTTAGTTGTTTAGGATTAATTAAAAATAATGATTTCGACTGAAATTTAATATAATGAAATTGGTGGAATTAATATTTGAAATTTAATTAGGTTATATGAAAGGATATTACCTTTAAGGTTCATAACAAAAAATAAAAAGTGTGGATCCCATTAAGTTTTATCAGAGCACGTCATGAAATATTGAGAAAAAAAAATGTATATTTATACCTACATAAATCTCATTTTTTTTTTTTTTAAATTCAAAAAAATTACCAGAAGCATTCAAATAAATTGACATCGTTTAATCATAGTTGTACAATTTTCATCAATGGTTGTAGGATTAGAAATAATACAAATTTAATGTGATCTTAAACTTAAGTGTAGAAAACAAAATAGGAATTCTTCTCATTTTCAATTAAAATTAGTTGAAAAATATTGATCGCAATCTGTTTCGCAATAGATAGCGTCAAAAGGTGTTTAACAGAGCGTCCTATTGCGCTGATGACATTATGCGCAGTGAGGAACTGCTATCAGAGACTGGCAGTGAGCACTGCTATCTTGCGCACAGGAAGCCCCACAACCAATCTACAATAGTTTTTCGACTGTCAAGGCCTTCGCTATATCTCCCAGGAAGCATATCTCTCGTTTGTTTGTCGGGGGCAATTATGTCATGTTATGAATTCAGTCTATCCGGTTGTTTAATTTGTTTTAAAACTTTTCCTTACAGAATAAGTTCGCATGAATAATAATATTATCATCAGCGATTATTGATTCAATACTTTTTATCGCTGACCAAGGGGAAAAAAGTGTAGACATAATAGACATATTTTTTCGTTTTTCATCCATTATTTTAGTATAAAATGAAGGTTTTCTTTCTTCGGTACAAATTGAAACTGATATCACGTAAATAGAAGAATTATTAAAAAGTTTATTTTTAATCCCCTATACAAAATATTAACCCCAATGGCACACACAGCGTTTATACCTGCACAGTAGAAGAATGTAACTATAATCAATATATATTATAAAGCAAAGTGTACAATGTGCGTGCCGAAAAGGCTCAAAAACGACGCCACGTAGGATTAAGGAAGTTATGTCTTCGTTTAGCCATATGATCCCTTACGGAGAAGAAGGTTTCCGTTTTTCTCTTAAGAGTGTAAAATTGAATAGAAAAGGACTGGAATTTTAAGCCTCTCGCACCATTTAATTAGCCTCTCTGAGATTGAGAGGTTAATTACGAGTTTATGAGTTAATTATACGAGTTTATGAATGAAAAATTTAGTTCGAGCTCCAGGCTACCAGGAAGCGCTAGGGTGCGTTTCACTCAATGTTTATTATCCATTCATTCAGTATGTAGGTAATCGTTCTATATTTTTTCAGCTGTTCTTTTTAAATTACTAAAAAATTAAGAGAAAATAATTAGTTTGCGTTTAAAAATAAAATAAGTACTTTACATCTTAGCAATCAATTAGAAAACCAACTGGATCCCTTAAAAAATTAGTTTTCTCGTGAGAAGGCTAATGTACGAGTATGATCAGCACGTTACATTTAATCTATTTATAATATATACTTAAGTAAATTTAATGCAATATGAGTGAATATTTCTTAGTAGTACAGTGAGCGAATAAAATTAGACATAAAAAAAGAGATGAATTGACTAAATATAAATCGAAAATAAAAAGTTTGATTCCTGTTGGTTTGGTTAATACGTATGATGAGCATTCCAGTTGACAAAACGATTAACTCCAATAACAGCATTCAAGATTTTATCATCCCTCATAGTTTAAGATAAAAAGAAATATGATGAAAAATTGTGCCTTCAAGAAATTTTGGTTTTCACTTTGTAATAGTAGTAAGATTCGAGATATGCAGAAACCGTTCAAATTACGGGGGGTATCTTAAGGGAGGTTGAAATGTAAGAAAGGTCTTAAAAAAAAGTTTCTATGAATCTTCGGAAGTTTCTATATTTCTGGATCAAATAGGGCCATCATAGTAGTCAGTGATTAAGTTTTACTCGAAATATAATTTTTTAACTGAGATACCAGATTTTTCAACAATAATCTAATAACTTATTATCTTCTGACTACTTGGAATGGGCTTATAGGATTCAGAATCACAGAAACCATCAAAAGGATGCATAACTCCACAAGGTTGCAGCAGAATTAATTGTTCATTTACCATTTTCAACCCCCAGTAAATTATACAGGTTTCCTTATTTGGATGGACTCTGCAGATCTCAAGTCTGCAGAATATTGATACCAAGTTAAAACCGAATTTTCAAGAAGGTGCTAATTTTGTTCTATATTTCCTTTAATTTTAAAGTTTTTCTGGTATTAAAAGTACCACACAACTACCGGAGCGAAGCCGGGCACCCAAGCTAGTTTTATATAAAACTTAAACTATATGTAAGTATAATGATGTTTTGGGCAAATTCCATCGGATTTTTTTTAATTCCATAAATGTTAACATCACAGTGATCCGCACCTATGCATTGACCGGCTAAGCTTCTATATTTATGTTTACTTTTATGGTCCAAACAATCTGAAAATTAAATGCATAGTTTTAAAAATAATAGTTGCAGACTAGTTACCTGATTTTTATTTTAGATTTCAATAATATTATTATATTTTTATAATATTATATTTATACTATTATTATATTATTATTTCTTATAGGTACATTTCTATATGTGAGAACCTTCTTGTACCACACCTGAATAAGAAACAGAATAAGTACTTCCTTAAGACAGTCCCGCACCCAAGGCCCTTCATGGATGTAGTGGTGGAATTTTTCTTTTTTAAATATTTTTGTATTAACTTTATTTTTAGTATGACTTAAATATCTATCTAACACTTAAGATCACTTGTGGTGTATTAGTAGTAGCATGGCAACCTGCATTACTAAAGGTCGCTGATTCGCGTCCCGCGGTGGCCTTAGAATTTTTTAAAGGGAGTAAAAAATCTTTGGCTTTGCCTTCCCTCGGATAGGACGTTAAATGGAGGTCCCGAGCCTGTGCGATGTCGGGTACTCGTTAAAGATCCCTGTCCTAATTATACCTGGATAGGCAAAGTTTAGGAATCCTACTGTAGCATAGTCCGTCTGCCGTAGTAGCATAATGGACGTTAAACAAACAACAAACGAACAAGTATTAACACTTAATTCCTAAATGTGTAAAATTTTAATAGTTATTTGACAATAAATATGATTTAAACAATTTATTTGGCTTACTATAATACTGTATTTTCATTCAAAAGAAATAGAAAAGAATTTTCCGGAAAAAATGAAAAGAATTCAAAATTATCGCTTGGCGTGTTATAAACTGGTCCGGTGAACATTAATAAATAAGATAAAAACAAATATTGAAAATAAAAACTGCAACCTATACTTGACACAGTCGGGAAATTCGACTATCTTTCTAATTTATTTTTGATCTCCTGGCTCGCTGACAAATTTAAGTCAAGAAATTTATATTTTTATAATAATTTAAGTTGACGGTATTTCATAGTGCAAAAGTAGAATTTTTTTTCACTTTTTCATAAATTTGAGCCTGTGGACATGTCGGGATTATCTAATAAAAATTTTAGTATTTTGAAGTTTTATTTAGTACGTCTTTTATCTTATTTTATAAATTAAAGGATATTTAAATAAAGGTAAACAAATATTTTGCCTATTTACCAGTATAATATATTTAAGCCATCACATTTTGAAGTAAATGAATTTTAAATTTTATTCTTTTTTAGCATTGTGCATATCGATGATAAAAATGCGGAGAATCATTAGTATGTAGTGGGTTGCATTAATTTACAAGTAGGAGCAAGATTTTTTTTGGCATATTTTCGCGGTTTATGCAATATCCCCAAACTCAATTTTAGCAAAAATATTATTAATTACCTACTTCACGGATCCATAACAGTAATGTTTTCAGTATCAAACAAAGTCTGATTGACATGTTGAATCTACAACAGTTGAAAAATACCAAACGCTTGTGCATAAGATACTTCACAATGTAATAAATCGCTTTTTGGAGACTTCTGAAAATCTGCCAAAACCGAGTTTTGTGGTGTTGCATGAACCGCGACGATATGGTGTTTTCTCATTTAGGTGTTTGTGAACGATAGCTTATCAGTCTGTGTGAATAGTGATAATGGAGGAATATTTTCGGTATTTACAATGTTTTCAGATTTGATAGATTTGTATTTCTGTTCTGTTGTATTTGAGAAAAAACAAAAACAAAAAAATCTCATATTGAATTTCGTTTTGTTCAAATATTGTTATCGCTATCCACTTTGTATCCATTCTTCACTTCTTCGTAAATCGTGATCTATAAACTGTCTGCTGTTATCACTTCCATAACGAATCGCACCTTATAAGAGTTATCACTTTACATTCCCCAAGTCTTTTTATGGGATATAATCGTGAGGCTAATGTTTAAATTAAATTTGATCACCTTCTTGAGAATTCTGAGATCAAGCCAAGATCCGTGCAAGGGAACAATTGCAACAACATAGAAGACTAACAAATATTGAGCCTGGATATCTTGTACTATTAACTGATATACTGTAATATTTATGTTTGTAATGTTTAAACATTCATACAATACCCAAATTTGTTTTAATTTTATTATTCAAATACCAAAAGCTATTGTAGCTACAGCTACACAATTTGCAGTCTACTGCAGGGTAAATTGTAACCTATTGTAACCTGACACTATTGCACAATTTTTATTTGCCGCTTATAATTTGCGAATCGATAATTGAATTACACACTTTTTCGGCGCACTTGATCCAATTATCGATTTGCATTACCAGTATTCCCAGGAAAAATTAGCTAGTGCAACACACATCTGCTTTCTCTCCAAATTTTTCCAAATTTTATTAGTTTGCATCGAATGGACCACTGCGTACAGTTCCTGATAGTGTCACTCAACTATTCCGGTAATCAATAGTACTATTTAATAACTATTCCGGTAATCAATACTTCATCCAGCTGTATTCACACCATTTCGTCAAAAAAGAGCAGTAAGTCATACCATACATATTGCAATAGACTAACCAGCCATTACATACCTTGTCTACTGTTCACCGCTACATCTAACATCAAGCTCCAAGAGGTGCTTTAATTTAATTTGTTTTACAAATTGACTTTTATTTATTTATTTTCAGAGTATTACTTTATGTTGTTTCATTATTTTCGTTCAAGTTTTTATATATTGTCTGTTTTATTTATTTGAAGAAAAATATGTATATATTTTTACAGAACACGCAAAATTTTTTTAAGTACCGAAAATCACCCATACGTACATTCTCATTACTTAACATAATAATTGTTAGGTATTATTCTGATGACCCTCTATGGATTTTATATTCTAGTGTCTTCTAACCTGATATGGACTCAATAACTAATTATAGAATGTACTTCATGCATTATGTACCTCTAATTATATTTCAGTGGAACATAAAAGAGCATTTTATGTGTAAAAAACAAAACCTTTTTCGGGTTATTGTTCGAGCTAATTTGGTTAGTGCTAAGTATAACAGTATATTTGAAATACTATTATGGCTAGAAAGAAAGTCAGTAAGTAATAAAATTATAATGTCCAAGTTATGCATTTAATTATTAGTCTATCGACCATTTGCGTCGTGTTTTATAGGGCATAAAATGCTGTAATACTATAATTAATTTTATTCCCTAAATCATAAGTATAAGAAAAACCCAAATGTATTTTAATATCGTCTTGAGTGCAGTTTAGGAAGGCAATTGGCAATTCAGTGAAATCTGTATTTTTAAATATTTAATCAAACAAAAATGAAGAACGCATTTCGAATCAAAAAAATAAATAAATAAATTACCTTAGGCCCTTAAGAGGTTTTAAAATCATCTCGTAAGCATTTTTATTCTAGATTTTTGTTTTTAAAAATTATTTAAAATTTTATAAATAAATCCAATTATGCCAATACTTGACTGAATCACAATCTATTTTCGTTTTTAGATTCGAATCGGCTGAAGAAGAAACTTGTTTACATTGTTCCTGTTACACAAATGCTCACGTCCTTAACCGACAGAGGAACTCTAATGACATTATGACACCGCCGCTAAGTGATCAGTGATTATACAGTGACTGCTACTGTAGGTCACAGTTCCCAGTCACTCTTGAGCAACTGTTCATTAACAGGTTCCTTTCTAGGGACAATTTGAACCTTTCTGTTTGGAGGCTGTGGCATTTGGACTTCTCGTTAAATCTATTAACATTAAGTTGCCTACAAGGGAAACAATTCCAAAAGGAATATTTAAATTTTAAGAAAACAAAATTCATGTATTACAATTAGGTCCTCAAGTTTTGAAAGAGTTTGGCATATAAAGTAGTCTTCCATTTTTGTACATTCTACTTTCAATTGGTACGTACAATTGGGTATTTCTTACGAGTTTTTGCGGCATTTTTCATTTCAATTTTTCTTTATAAAATAATCCTGACTTTAAGCTTGTTTTGTGCTAACCCCTCTACTAATCTCTTCGGAATACTATCCCAAGTGACAAAGTTTCTGTAAGTAAAACTTTAATTTTTAGCAATGCAATAACAAAAAACGGCCCAGCTTGAAGAGCTGGCTTTTTACAAATATTGTGTACGAATAGATTTTCATGTTTTTTTTTTTTTTTTTACAACTGATGATAATGGTTAAAAAAGGGTTTTACGCTTTTTCACGTATTAGAAACATGAGTGGAAAATGAAAAACCGACTGTGTTCATAGGGAAAAAAAGAAATTATGAACACATTAAATCCTTAACATCCAAACTCATATGAATATAAATATATGATTGATGAATAACAGAAACGTCAAATATTTCGCTTTAATCGAACATTCTCATGACTTAACCGGATCGAAAATTAGTTTGATCTTCAAAAACCTAAATAAAATTACAGAGTTAGTTTGGAATTGCGGGAGTATTTCTTCAAAGATTGTTTCTAAAAGACATGCCGATCTCGCATCAATGCCGCTAAGTAAGCAAGTACAGACAATTGTCCTTTTATATATTAGTATTTCCCAATTAACAGAAATCCGGATGTTGAACATTCATTAAAAAAGAATTTGATAGTTTATATCTTTTTATGTAAGTGGTTATCAATGGCCGCAATTCGAAACCGGGTAAATGAAACACCGCAGTAGTGCATCAACTAACTAAGATGCCAAGTTCATTAGGCATAACCTTCTCTCTTCAATGATTTAATCAATTTTTATGTAAAATTAAATTATACTACAATCATATTTGTTTAGAAATCAATATATATATTATAAAGCAAAGTGTACAATGTGCGCAGGCTCAAAAACGACTCCACGTACGATTACGTGTGTTATGTCATTGTATAGCCATATAACCCCAAACGGAGAAGAAGGTTTCGGTTTTTCTCTTAAGGGTGTAAAATTAAAGAAAAAAGGACTGGAATTTTAAGACTCTAGCACCAAGTAATTAGCCTATTTGAGATTGATAGACGAGTTTATGAATGAAAAATTTAGTTCGAGCTCCAGGCTACCAGGAAGCGCTAGGGTGCGTTTCAATCAATGTTTATTGTTTATTCATCCAGTTCAGTTTGTATAGGTTATATATTTTTTCAGCTGTTCTTTTTAAATTATCAAAGAACTAAGCGATAATAATTAGTTCATCCTTTGCTTTCAAAATAAAATAATGATTTCACACAATTGCAGACAATCTGTTAAAAAACCAACTGGATTCCTTAAAAAATTAATTTTCTCATAAGAAGGATAATTGATCAACACATTACATATAATCAATATATAATATATACTTAAGTAAATTTAATGCAATATGAGTGAAAATTTCTTAATAGTACAGTGAGCGAATAAAAACAGACATAAAAAAAGAGATAAATTGACTGAATATAAATTGAAAATAAAAAGTTTGAAGTATTCTTATTGTATTTATGGGAAAAAAAGTTGGTTTGGTTACTACGGATGATGAGCATTCCAGGTGACAAAACGACTAACTTCAATAACAGCATTCAAGATTTTATCATCCCTCATAGTTGAAGATAAAAAGAAATATGATGAAAAAATTGTGCCTTCAACAAATTTTGGTTTTCACTTTGTAATAGTAGTAAGATTCGAGATATGCAGAAACCGTTCAAATTATGGGGGGGGGGGGTATCTTTAAGGGAGTATGAAATGGAAGAAAGGTCTTAAAAAAAGTGTCTATGAATCTTCGGTAGTTTCTATACTTCTGGATCAAATAGCACCATCACAGTAGTCGGCGCTCAAGTTTTACTCGAAATATAATTTTTTTAACTGAGACGCCAGATTTTTCAACTATAATCTAATAATAAACTATCAAAAACGATGCATTACTCGACAAAGTTGCAGCAAAATTAATTGTTCATTTACCATTTTCAACCCCCTCTAAATTATACAGGGCTCCTTATTTGGGAGGACTCTGAAGATCTCAAGTTTGCAGAATATTGATATCAAGTTAAAACCAAATTTTCAAGAAGGTGCTAATTTTGTTCCCTATTTCCTTTAATTTTAAAGTTTTTCTGGTATTAAAACTACCACACAACTACCGGAGCGAAGCCGGGCACCCTAGCTAGTATTTTATATTTCTTAATCTAATTTCTTTGTCATTCATCTTAAAGATTACAGAAGGTCCCAATTTTTTTTTTAAAAACAAAACAGCCATGACTATATTTTGTCTAGGCAATAAATATAGGTTTTCTAAATTAACGAAAATATAACATAGACCTTCCCTATTTCCAGTTCCTTAGCATTAATCTTATGGCAATATACAAAAAACATTTCCTATTGACTAGAAATTAAAGTGGATGCTTTTTTATAAAAGTTGCTGAAGTAAACGTTTCTGAAATAATTAATTGGGTCTCAATTTTTTTTAAATATTCTGATGAAAGGTAATGAAAATAAAGTAATTATTTTCCTGCACATTTATGGAATGATGCCAAGGGAAATGTTACCCAATGGGTATCAAATCACATAGTAA
Organism: Aelia acuminata; assembly: GCA_911387785.2. Classification (NCBI taxonomy): domain Eukaryota; kingdom Metazoa; phylum Arthropoda; class Insecta; order Hemiptera; family Pentatomidae; genus Aelia; species Aelia acuminata. Next base: position 184,728,700 of record OU426978.1, on the reverse strand, counting down.
ATGGTGACATAAAGTTTATTGAAAAGAAAATGGTATTTCTTCAATACAATATAAACAATTAATGTACCTGGCAGAAATTTATTTATCTTGTTTCATGCGTCTGAATGTCATAGGAAAGACGTTTATGAGGAAAGACTTTTGATTTAAATAAAAAATATATTTTGTAATAATATTATTTGCATGATGGTTTCTCAATGTTTTTCTACATGTAATTATTTCGTCATTAAATAAATTTATAAGCTGTGATTAAATAATTATACATGCATACTAAGCTAAGAAGATAATAGAGATCTTACTGATGCTTCAGGGTAAATATATAAATATTTTAAACAGTGAAAGCTGATGGATATCATAGAGTTAATAGTTTGGTCATGGCACATTAGTTAAAAAAAAAAAAAAAATGGGAAGAATGTTTTGATATAAGTTGTAAAACTGGGAAAATACTAACTAATGTAATAGTAACTGAAAAGTTTCTGAATATCTTCCTCTTAAATTCTATTTATTTACATTTTTTTTCACATGCTAGAAATGCGGTTTATATTTCGAAGGCTTCTGCCATATAAAAAATATTCCTAGTGAAATACTGCCCAAAAATGACCCTATGCATGTCTTAAGCGAGACAATCCTTTCTCGAGATAATCCTGTTGGAAGATTAGATAGATAGAAACGTTAATTTGAATTAATTAGATACATATAAATTAAATATACTTAATAGTTTTAAATTAATAAAGGATATTTTTCGACAATGAACGTATTCGTCTGTCGAGGTGTTCATCAATATCAATTATCATAATCAATTAACATAATCAATTCCAAAGATTACTGTAAAAGAAAAACAATACACAAAAAACAAAACATGATCTTCTAATATCTATGAAAATAGTCCAAATAAAGCCTTTTCTTAAGAATGTGATTATCTACAGTGTATATACAATCAAAATAAACCTTTCAGTTAATGTAGACACTCTTAAATATATTTATTTATATATATAACAATTTATTCAACATTGAAATTTTTAACCATTTCGTATCTATAATTGATGACTGTCTTTAGGTACAAATATAAATTTTTGGGATTTGGTCCATTTAAAGGTTTCATGGTTATCAAAATTTAATCTTTGTTTTCCCGAAAATGCTGCTCTGAATTCTTTTAATACTGGGCCATAAATATTAATCGAATAAAATGCAAGTGCACACTCTAGGTGTTGTGGAATCTAATTGGAAGAATATTAAGACTCCGGAATATAAAACTGATAAAATGGAAGAATATAAAACTCCGGTAGTGAGTGTGTTCGGTTTAAATTAATCTTTTTTATTATATTAATATCATTTATTTTATCTTTCTCACAATTTCACTGAGTGCAACTTTGTGGGATCGTATAAAAAAAAATCGAATAAAGTAACAAAGCTATTGAAAACTAGACCGAACTAACACGCTTATGTACATTTAATTTTTTTCTTACTAAATTACATCGAGAAAGGGTTATTTAATTGAAAGCGTGCAAAGCTTCAAAATATAAGCATTTTTGTCTAAACCGGTGAAAAATGTTGGGGAGGCAAAAACAGGGTCCTGCCTCCCAAGAAGAGTTCTTTGTACTTTAAAATTAAAATAAAATAAAGTTTACAAATTAATAATTTATATCCCCCATTTGCATTATTTTTAATAATTGTTTTTCAACTGGATTATCCTACCCGATATCGGTTTGTTTCACATAAAAAAAAATTAAAATGTATAGGTTCATTTTTTAGCAGAATTTAGCTTAGAATATATTTTATGACCCATATCTTAAAAATATAAAAAAATAAAATATAAATAGTTTTTTTATATTGAAAAAAACCATTAAAATATGGGGCGTAAATGGAGGTGCGCCCCCACAAGTTTCTGTTTCTTTAGACTTCATCTCATTATGAGTATTTTCTTTATAAATTATTTCCCCAAATTTCCTCTAATTTGTCTGGATTAAGTAGTTAGAGCTAATAATAAATCAAATACTTATTTTCGAATAGATGATTGATAAGAATTTTTTAGAAATAGTTTTGATAACGAGGAAAATATTAACAAGCTATATAATTTAATGAAAAAAAAAAATAAAAATATGCATTTCCAGGCATAATCAGTAATATATTTTATGTAATACAATAAAAATTGCAGTAAAAATGTAATTGTTTATATTTATTCTTTTGTATTTGATAAAATAACAATAGGTACTTAATATTTTATTCATATTATCTATTTCCTCATTCATTGAGATGGGGCCATCCCCGTCATAAATTCTACGTATACATATTTATATATTAATGTGAGAGTACTACAGCAGCAATAATTGTAAAAAATAATAAAAATAAAACGTCTTAATTGCGTTTTTATCAAGAGTGATTCATTTAAAGACAAAGGCTAATTAAAAAACATCTGAGACCGGTTTAAAATAAAAATAAGAAGGGACCTTGCATTGTTTTCTAATTCAGTTCCGTGAGGACCTTATGACTCGCTCCACATTATCAATGTTCAATGTATCAATGGAAAATATCTATTCGCAATCCTCTGTCATCGCAAACTTGTACCAATTGTTATCTTCTCAAGTCGTATACATCGCTCTGTCGGTGATATGACAAATATTTTGAAGGCTCAAATATCTTATTTAAGAAGTAGTAATGAAGTACTTTTGATCTTTTTATACACTGTTAAGGAAATCTATAAATAATGGTGAAAATAATTTTACAAAATTAAGAAATAAAATATGGTGCGATGTGCGCAACACACAACTTTCACTTTAACTAACTTAAATTAGAAATTGACGTGTTTTGATAAATATGTAAACGCCATTTCTGAAATTCATTTACTACATATTTTTCCAAATTTATTTACTTACTTTTGTTTGTATTAGCATTCTAAAGTACATTAAATTTTTTTATTGTTAAATGATAAAAGTTATTACTTGTGATAATTCGGCAATCCAAGGCAATATTCCATCGCGTCTGACTTTATAATTCTATATGTAGTTGCTGAAAACTTCTTTTAGTTACAATGGAAACGAATAATTTTCATTAAATGAACATCTTTAATTATAAGCAATGGTCTGTCATTAAAGGCGTACGCCTTATGCGTGGGTTCAACGTGTTTTATGAGTTGCCAGAATATTGATATGTTTTTTATATTTATTTATATTTTATATTTTATGTTTTTAGCAATTAATTATTTATATTCATAAGGAGAGACAGTTAATTTTTCTATATTAACAAAAACAAAGGTACTTTATTGTAAAACGAAAACTTTTACTTCCCCATTTAAGCTCCCTCAGAACATTTTAATGATGATAATGCTTACCTGATATTAAAGAATACTTGGTTTTCATTAAACATGGCGAGTTTGATCAAAATTGAGCCGTTTTTGAGAAAAACGTAAAAATTGAAAAAAGTTATGAAATACAGTGCCCCCTCCTTATGACCAATTTCAATGAAATTTTCGATGTCACATTATAAATAAATACCTAATTTCAGATTCTTATGCCTTACAGTTTTTGTCTTGAGCTAGTCTGTTCACACAAAGATACATACACACACTCAGAACATTTCGCGGAGCTTAGGACTCAGAGGACCCCAAAACGTTAATTCGTTTTATACATTTACATTACAACCATTTACTTTTCTATCAATAAAATTTATCCCAATTCTGTTTCAGTTACTTTAATTTTTAAGTAGATTTGAATTACATCTATAATAGATTAATCATCAAATATTTACCATACATAATTATTTGATATATTAAATTTTTGATTTATTCGTGATTGTAGTTAATGATGAATCAAATACCTCCAGTAGCAATTGAATTCAGATAAACTTATTATTGTTAATATATTAAATTATTTTAAGATATCGACTCGCTAAATATCTGTTACGAATTATCTATACACATTTAATTTTCTCTGAAGATAAAAACTCAAGGGTCTGATTACCTGATGAAAAATCTGGAAACTTTATCTGCAAAATCCACCCAGTTACAACACATTTCTGGAGTTAAACTATGCATATATATATTTTTATATTTTAATTTTTTTAATGTTCTAAATGTTGAAACAGATGAACTAGTAGCACAAGCTTTGGTTGTATGAAAGATGATAGGAAGGTATCATAACTAACTCGTTCTACACACCGATAGAGGCCTATTCCTTCCATCATCCGTACGTGCAACTCATATTTAGTCTCAGCGTTGGAGTTAGTGACCATATGGTGTAAATAAGAGGTGCGGCTTCAAGCTGAATGCTCTTCAATAGTTTCTTGAACAATGATAACATAGGTGCTAGTATGGTGATATATATACCTCAAAATTTTTCAGGAGACGTTACGAACAGAGTAATAAATAGTTGTGAAATCTTTTTGATAAAACTATTGTAAGACTTCTGTGGGTAACAAATATTTATTCAATAGAAATATACAATAATCAATGCCAAACGAATTAATACAACTCAAATATTCGAGCAGGTTACAAAATGATAACTTTATAACACACAAATCATACAACTTGAGCTTCACAGTCAAGACACAGACTAAGACTAACCGGCCCTGTCACTCGCTCCTTATATATAGTCGCAAAACGAACCACCTGGAAGGTTCGGGGTCCTCCTGGGAGGTTCCAGGTCTCCGTCCAAAAGATCCAGGCCCGTCCATGTGCTCCAACGTATTGTTCCGACCAATAGTCGTTCCAATAAAAGGTTTGGGATTTTAACTCATATGTTTTTATTTGACTATCGATTTAACGTTACACTATTTTTTATCAAAAAGATTCATGTTATGACAACATGAAACTGCCTACTACTTTCAGTAAACCTTTAAAATATTATTTTAATATAATTTATTATTATATTATTATTTTAATATTTTTTTTTTTAATAATTCACTTACGAAGTGATTGGATATGAAGGGTAGTTCTGTCAACTTATACACACTTATACCTATATATGTTTCATGAAATGCCTTGAACCTAACGAACCAGTCTTTAAATATAAATGGCTTCAATTAACAAACCCCATTTACATAGCAGGGACAAGTGTTACCTGCTCTGAACATAGGTGTGTTGACACAGCTGCGTTCCCCCTCAGAGTCAACTAGTTAGCGGTATTAAGGAAGAATTCAGTCGAAAAAATATCGACACATTGATATTAAATTAATAAAAACATAGTTTTTTTGATATTTATATATGTTGTTATATCAACATTAAAAAATAACAATCCCTCTCAACTCCATTATACGAAATTAAAAATATCGGTTTAAATTGGGGTCCCCAGAGTCGAAATAACCAAGTCCCGCAAAATGGTCTGTGTGTGTGTGTGTGTGTGTGTGTGTGTGTGTGTGTGTGTGGGTGTGTGTGTGTATGTGTGTGTGTGTGTGTGTGTGTGTGTGTGTGTGTGTGTGTGTGTGTGTGTGTGTGTGTGTGTTTTGTTGGGGGGGGGGGTGAACAGACTAGCTCAAAAACTATAAACTGTGCGAACCTGAAATTGGGTATTTAGTGTATGTATATGCCCGTGATGTGACAGCAAAAATTTCATCAAAATTAGTCAAAGGGAGGGGGTTCTTTATTTAATAACTTTTTAAGTTTTTTTTTATTTTCTCAAAAACGGCTCAAACGATTTTGATTTAACTGTGTATTTGATCTATTTATATGCCTGAAATATGACTGTAAAAATTTCATCAAAATTGATCAACCGGAGGGGGGACATTACTTAGTAAATTTTGTATCATTTTCACATGTTTTTTTTATTTACTCAAAAACGGTTTTAACGATTTTGATCAAACTTGGTATTTGATGTATTTATATGCCCGAGATGTGACTGTAAAAATTTGATCAAAATTGATCAACCGGAGGGGGGACTTTACTTAATAAATTTTGTATGATTTTCACGTGTTTTTTTTATTTACTCAAAAAAAGGCTTTAACGATTTCGATCAAACTGATAATGAAAGTTTTTTAAAATTTATTCGTTAGAAATAACGATACATATATATTTTTTATAATACCTAATTAATATTCCGATAATTTATATCTATACCAATATAGATTCGTAATTTTAGATGCTTCCATACCTTCTCTTCATGTTCATAATAGTGTGACGTGAAACGAAAACCGATGACTATTCCTGTCACAACTAACAGTTCTAGGCTTTTGTTGGAACCATCATATAAATGTATTAGTACGTACTCACGTGTTATGGATGTAACGAGAATGAACTGAACCATTCTGGATTGTTCGATTCCGGGCTAAATATGAGAAGCACTTGCATGCAGCTTACTGCAAAACTGCCGTCTCACTATCTATATGATGTATTTACCTCCTTTTCATGCAGTTTATGTCTTACCTATTCCTTTTCAGCTATTTTCTTTTCAACCAAAATATAAATTATCGATATATGTCTACCTGTGATTTTATGCAATGTTGTCCGTTATAGGAGATCATTTCTGTTGAGCAAGGTACAACTTTATCTGGATCAGAACAACTAGGAAACGAATACGAACTAATCATACTTTCATATAACCTCCTTGTATTTAGGTAACATTATGCTCTATATACCGCAGTAGCGAAAACTATCTCAGCCGCAATCGGTTACAACATTACTTACTTTTTTTTTTTGCAATACCCGGATCCATATTTCTTTTTTTTTTACCGCAGGATACAAATAGGAACTTCCAGGATGACGAAGGTTAGTGCTCCCGAAGGTAAACAATAGTTATCTTATCTACCGAGAGATTTCCTAAGAGCTCTAAACCTTTCTTCATTAAATCTAGGTGGGTCTAACACTTCAGAGCTTTTTACAGATTAGGTTTAGGCTCTTTATTACCTAGATGTAGGGTGATATGTGTTTGACTACTTTATCACCCAATGAGGAGGGGAAAGATAAGAAAGTTGTTTTGCCAATCATAGATAAATCATTTACTTACATAAGAACTTTTGACTTGAATTTTAACATGAAAAAAAGTCTTACTTAGGTGTAAATGCTTATTAAATCCTCAAGACTTATATTATATTGTTTTGCATATATTTATTTTCTTGTTTGTATACATGTGATAAAAATACTAAAAAGCCGCATGGAGTGGGGATAAGGGGATTTATCCCCCCCCCCTCGCAAGTTTCGAAGAAATTATAAAATTTGTAGGAAGTAATATTTGTAACTACATTTTACAGGTAGTCTGCCACCAGATGTGACACATAACATCTACATTAAAAAAAAATATTACGTACTTAACTTCAGGATTTTATAATACTTCACAGCACCTATTAATAATTTAAATGCAAAGATATACCTAACATATTGAGTTAATAACAGAACACGTTTCTTTTCTAGTAAAATTAATAAATAGTAAAAAAAAATAAAAATTAATCTTACTGAAAATAAAAAATTAAATAATATGTTTTAATACTCTAAATAGTCTAGTTAACTATGAGATATAGCTGACTCATAACAATACTTGTCTCCTCACTAATCGATAGTACAATATCTAATTTTCATCCCTTGTTTAACATAGTAGTAAACATTGGATAAATGTTTTCGATTATTAGAATATTTACATTTATTTTCAGTACTAATTTGAAATAATTATTATTAGTAATAAGTAATAGTTATAAATAGTTAATAAGTATGTATTGGTGTTTATTTATAAGTATTTAATATTAATTAAAGTTATAATGAAGGTAGATGGTTGACCGTAGATATTAATGTAATGAAACTGGTTTTCGTGGTGCGGTAAAATAAGTAGGAAATACAAAACTGGAAAACAGCGAAAAGAAAGTCATTAGGTATATGCAGAAATCGGATTGGCTATTTCAAATTCTCGCATGAATTCCTCAAAGGAATATCAGAACTCTCAGAATTTTGTGACTGTTAGGTCAGGAAATAAGAAAACACAGATCAATGAACGATTTGATAAACTTAAGGACAGTCTAATAAGAGGTATTTATTATTGCGTGTCTTTTATTTCAGGTAATTACACATCCAACCACATTATTATTATGTTCTTTTATTATCCAAATGTACAACTTTTCGGACAACTGTCCATTATCAAGTATCTAATAGCTATCTTATAAAATTTATTATAAATTGTTATCCAGTATAAAATTAATATATAAATACTTTAAAACACTATTCACTATTCTTTGTAATAAATACTAAGTTTATAATGAATAACAAAACTTTTAGGTATTTGATAACGGACAGTTGTCCGAAACGTTGTCCATAATAAAAGTGTTGGGTGTTTAATCAACTGAATTGAAATAACAAGAATCAACCAAAGAAAAATAAGGAAGAAGATAAGTAATGATATTCACGTGTTATTACGTCTAACAATGTGTATATTATGGCATAATATGTGATTTGCGTCATTGATTGAATAATTTTTAATCTGGAAAAATGGGTTGCAAATAATATAGAACATGTATATTTTCAATCTAATTTTGGACTCCGGGAACTAACAAGAGCTCCTCGACTATGTTAGATGAAGTACCATACAGCAGATCTTAAGAATAATGACGAAAAAATGAGGTGAATATTAAAGTTGATTAGAAATGCTCTTTGTTACCGAAGGTGTGAGTTAACAGGCGATTCGTAATTCAGTATTGCACAATAAATCTTGGGTGTCCTGGAGGAGCAACGACCTGCTTATACAAGTGACATGTTTGCTCCTACGTTAGTATTGCGATGATGTCAACTGTCAAGAGAACAAGTACTGCTATTCATTGTAGAGGAGTTATCCTGCAATTAACTGAGAAGCCGATCGAGATAATATGATTTAATGATCAAGAAAGATCTATTGTAATATACATATGGATAACTGTTATATTGTAGTAAGTACATACATACATCCAGGGGAGAGAATGGTAAGGTAAAATGTTTTAGAAAACTGCCGTAACAAATAACATGCTTTTCTCAATATTAGTTTATTTCCTCAATTAGATAATATGTTCTATTCAACCATTTTATTGTGATTTATTTTTTTATTTTATATCATGTAACACTTCTCTGGTTTAAACAATTTTTACTCAAAGAAAAATGACAATTTTCGATGCCACACAAGTTATGAGAACACAAATATTGAAACAAACAACACAGAACTAATCATATGACTTGAGCTTCAGAACAAGACTTACTTTCCTGTCCCATCAGTTTATATAAAGTATATACAGTCGTATAATGCTTAAATACAGTCGTAAAATGTTCTGGTGTAGGATGTTCTGGCCCGACGTGGATGATACTCGAACATCTTAAGGTCTGGCCACACATGTCCGCACCGGATCCGCACCGTAGCAATAATACAGGTTATGTTCAGAATATTTTTAATTTAACTTACTTATTACCTTTAGTTATGCCTAAGGTTCAAGCCACACATGTCAGACACAGGCCACTTTAGGCATAACTAAAGGTAATATGTAAGTTAAATTAAAAATATTCTGAACATAACCTGTATTATTGCTACGGTGCGGATCCGGTGCGGACATGTGTGGCCAGACCCTTATAGTCACATGTACTATGACTGTTTGTTCCAGTTGTTAGTAAGTACATAAGTATAGAACAGTTCTAAACCATATGTTTTGTTTTAGTTTAATCTTACATTACTTTAATACTTCTTCTTCTAATTCCTCCAAGTGATTTTCATAACGGATGAATATTATCAATAATTTTAATTAATATTTTAAAATATATGCTTGATTTAATTTTTTAAAAAATCATCATTTTCTTCTTACCTTTTATTGTTAGTAACAGCCTTAACAGTAATTTTATTTGTAACTCAACTTTTGCTGCCCTGTAACTCAAACCTTCCATATAATAAACACCGCTTCTGTATGTTCTATTTACTAAATTAACAATATAAAATTAATTCTTTTACCCCTCTTTTATCTTTTTCTCTATTTTCTATGACTATTTTGGCTATGAACTCGGATATAAGATTCATTTTTTTACTTTCACTTACCTATATATGAAATATATAGTAAGTGGAAGTATTGCGATCGTGAAAAATTTCGACTTCCGGTTTTCAACGGAAATACACGTTTTGGGGTCCCCTGAGTCCAAATGACCAAGTCCCGCGAAATGGTCTGTGTGTGTGAACAGACTAGCTCAAAAACTATAAACCGTGCGAACCTGAAATTTGGTATTTAGTGTATGTATATGCCCGCGATGTGACAGCAAAAAATTCATCAAAATTTCTCAAAGGGAGGGGGTAGTTTATTTAATAACTTTTGAAGTTTTTTTCGATTTTCTCAAAAACGGCTCTAACGATTTTGATTAAACTGAGTATTTGATCTATCTATATGCCCGAGATATGACTGTAAAAATTTCATCAAAATTGATTAACCGGAGGGGGGACTTTACTTAATAAATTTCGTATCATTTTCACGTGTTTTTTTTATTTACTCAAAAACTGCTTTAACGATTTTGATCAAACTGGGTATTTGATGTATGTATATGCCCGAGATATGACTGTAAAAATTTCATCAAAATTGATTAACCGGAGGGGGGACTTTACTTAATAAATTTCGTATCATTTTCACGTGTTTTTTTATTTACTTAAAAACGGCTTTAACGATTTTGATCAAACTGAGTATTTGATGTATTTATATGCCCGAGATATGACTGTAAAAATTTCATCAGAATTGATTAACCGGAGGGGGGACTTTACTTAATAAATTATGTATCATTAGCACGTGTTTTTTTAATTACTCAAAAACGGCTTTAACGATTTTGATCAAACTGGGTATTTGACGTATGTAAATGTTAGAGATGTGATAGCCCGCATTTCATCAAAATTGCTCAAACGGAGGGGGCACTTTATTTCTTAACTATTTTTGCAATTTCTACCTTTTTTTCGATTTTCTCAGAAACGGCTTTAACGATTTTCATCAAATTCGTCATGTTTAATGAAAATTAGGTGTTCTTTAATATCAGGTAAGCTTTATCATTATTAAAATGTTCTGGGGGGGCTTAAATTGGGTAGGGGCCTTTTTTGTTAGTTTGTTTTTGTTTCCTATGAAGTATCTTTGTTTTTGTTTATATGGAGAAATAAACTGTCTATCATTACCCCTAAAAATCAAAAATGGCTAAATATGAGATATGATAAAAACCAAGTAAACATATAGAGGAGAAAAAAAGAAAAATATTCAGTCAACTCATAAAACACGTTGAGCCCACGCATGACGCTTTTAATGACAGACCATTGTTCATAATTAATGCCCTTCTGTTCATTTAATGGAAATGATTTGTTTCATGGGAAATAAATGGAATATTCAACAAGTACATAGAGAATTATAAAATCAGTCGACTTGGAGTATTATGCTTGCATTGCCGAATTATCTCAAGTAAAACCTTTTATTTAATAATAAAAGAAATTAGTGTTTGTTATAGAGCAAATGAAAACAAGAATAAGAAATGAATGTGGAAAAAAAACATTTTATAAAAAAAATTAAACCGACTTCGAAAACTAGGAACCAGTAAAAATAAATGCACTGAAAAGTATGAAATAATTACCTTCTGATTTTTATGAATACGCAGAAAAATCGAAAATCGTATGAAAAGCGGAAAATGCATTAAAATGGATAAATTTATTTTGATTAGTACGAATTCATACTAATTGTTAATAAAAAATATTAAATTAAAATATTAAATACCATGTTCAATACTTAACAATCTTTTCGGAGGCGGCGCAAAATTTAAAATTGTTAACACTAAGAATTAGGAAAATCTTAAAATTTTCTATAGATTTTCTATTTTGCGCCGCCTCCGAAAAGATTGTTAAGTATTGAACATGGTATTTAATATTTTAATTTAATATTTTTTATTAACAATTAGTATGTATTCGTACTAATCAAAATAAATTTATCCATTTTAATGCATTTTTCCGCTTTTCATACGATTTTCGATTTTTCTGCGTATTCATAAAAATCAGAAGGTAATTATTTCATACTTTTCAGTGCATTTATTTTTACTGGTTCCTAGTTTTCGAAGTCGGTTTAATTTTTTTTATAAAATGTTTTTTATTTCATACTTTTTAGTGGCGGAAGATAATTTCTAATATAAGGCGGAAGAAAGCAATGCCTTGATTTCTAAAACAAATTCTGTGTTATGTATGTATGCTTTTGTTTTATACAGAATTTAAGTGCATTTTAAACTGATTTCGGGTTTTCGAAGTCTTTTTTTTTTTTTTTTTTTTTTATTTGTTTATTCGGTATCCCTCTTTAGATAGTACAAGTGAGTTTGGTTCATTAGTTCGTTGTTCTATCCATGGTGGGAAGGACGAGATCTATTCCGTGGGTCCCTCGCTAAAAAAAAGTCAGCCCACCCAAGTAGCGCTATACCACGTTTGTCTATCCCGGGTCTTTATATTATAATTATATCACTTTTAATCAACTTTGTATTATAATAGTCACATTATCAATTTTATGAATATGGACAGAAAATTGAAAATCGTTTGCGGTAGGTATAAAGACCAATGTTCCATCGGGAAGACACATAGAACTTTGTTTCCACAATGACAATCTTGTTCCTTTGCGGAATATTATCGGTACTTCGGTACTTGTTTATTACATACATACATCTGTGTTCCGAGAGGAGGTGTTCAGTTTTGCTCGGCTGTAACATGAATCCGGCAACTTCAAGATGTCGTAGGTATGCCATTGAACAGTTGGGATTTTGGCCATTTTTCGACCAGTATTGAATTCCTTTTTTATGTGCATAGCGAGTGGAAGTCGGAAATCAAAATCTAATGTAAAACAATAATGGCTACGATTTTACGAATCTCTTTTAAAAAGGGCTATTAATGCTCGGCCTTTCTTTAAATTCTATGAATTTTGTGGTTTTATGATTATGCTGTCCATCCGTCGTTTAGACATTCATTTAGGATTTTTTACTGTTATCGGTGTATAATGTTCTTTTATCTTCTTAAATCAATAAACAAAATTTTTTAAGCAACCCATAAAAATGTTCTTGAGTTTTATTTCTTGGCAAAATTTTCCAGGAACAGAGTCGAAACAACAATAACTTTGCCGGAACCATAAAGAAGTGTTTCATTTTTCAGAAAACGACAGCGATATTCCACTGATATTATATATCTTTATTAAAATCTATTGTTGAAAATTTATTTAGGGTTATGTATAAGGTTTGTTCCGACAAGCACCACGTCAATAACTAACACACTTCACATGATCTTTTAATTCTGAATTAGATTGGTTTGTTATCCCAACCGATTCATTGACCATTAAAACATTATTGAGCATTGCTTGAAATCAACCAATCAAATTTAGAATAAAAAAAGCGGGGATAGTACATGATCAGTTTGTTATTTATCAACGTGTTTTAATAGTTTGTTGGAGCATACCTTATGATATATATGCCATATGTTTTTCAAATAAGTAAATATTTTGAGCGATAATTATATAATTATTTTCATGTTTTTTCCCAATAACTTCTTTAATAAATTAAGAACCCAAAAAAGGTTTTAATGGGACCACATTGGGAAAATACTCGACAAGATGCAAAAGGTTTCGTTCCAATTGGTCCACCCATCTCGGAGTAATCTGTGGACATACATAGAAAAAAAAAAAAAAAAAAAAAAAAAAAAAAAAGTCACATACGTATCGAATTGAGTAACCTCCTCTTTCGAAGTCGGTTAAAAAATGTGTAACTGAGTGAGAAGTGTTATTAACACAACGCATTAATTTCTAATTTAAGTTGGTAAGTGAAAGTTGTGTGTTGCGCGCACGCACCAGATTTTTTTATAGTCAGACAAGGTCTTTCTGAATATTTACTTGGTTACTGAATGTTCTTTCTTCTTTATTTATTTATCTTTATATATATATAAAAATCTCGTGTCCCGATGTTTGTCGGGAGTAAAATCAGAAAATACTCAAAATTTGGCTCATTGTATGTATATTTGTCCTACTTAAAAGATAGGATAATTTTATTTCGCCTCAACATTTCTTTTATTGTAAATTAAATGCTTATTATTCTACAATTGAGAATGGTTATTTGTAAGTTCTATAAATTTTCAACAGATGGCGGTGTAAGTTGATTTGTTGACACAACACTTCATTTTCTTTCGATATTCAGAAGGGGAAACATTAGCCAAATCTATTTGTTTTAGCAAAAGACATTTTGATAACCTGTTCAGGTAGAACCTACCGATATGATATCTAATCCCATATCATCCCCAGATCACATCGTGTTTGGTACATTTTAACTATTGTGATTGTACTAAACCCCATTGCAATTATATTTTTTATTAGTTCCTATTATATGTGTGTCATTTATATTTTATCTCGCCTCCGCTGGAATAATCCAGTAAGTGATAAATGAATGGATCATTGATACTGACTATAGTGAAATATGAGTTATAAAAAATAAAAACGTTAACCCTTCTAAATTCTTTACCAAACAATTTTAAATTTAATGTAAAATTCTATTTTAAATCCCGTTGGTTTTTAGATTAGCTGAAACGTTTTTATCTTTATCAGTAAGTTTTGATTCGACTGTATTAAAAATAATAGGATATAATTAATCCAACGCATTATAGCTACTGAGCAACAGCAACGCGTGCCCGGGTCTGCTCGTTACATATAAAAGTTTCGGGCTTTTCGACCACCTGTGTCATTTTCACCCTACAACATTTAGTTACAATTACAGTATAATTAAAATATGAGCTACACAATTACATTACAATTTATAACAAATTGTAAATAATAACTTTTTAAATTAAATTTTAATACTATCGTGGGTTTTTATTAGAAGAAAATAATGATTCACAACACCAAACGATAAAAACTCAAGTTATTAACAGCGTTACAAAAAGTAACGACTAGTAACACAAAAGTAATCATTTGTAATTTCGTCGATTTACAGAGCAAGGCTAAGACTTTAGTCAATTGCTTATTATATTTAGTCTGTGATCGAACATTCTAGAGAGTTCTCGAAAGGCGAAAAAGATTCTCGTACAATACAAAACATGTACTAGAACAGTTTGGGAACTGTTCGAACAAATATTCTAGAACTCTTTTCAATGTAACAGACAAAAATCACATGGTTTTGTTTTACGTTACAATATATTCAGTTTAACGTTAAAATATTTGAGAAATTACTCTGCTAAATAGGCACATTTCAAATGATTTCTTAACCCCAGCACCTCTCACTGTATATTAATAAACATTTGTTGGTTTTTGGACTAGATGATTGTTATATTTCCTGCTATTGTGCCATACTTTCACCGTCATTCTTTGATATGTGATTAAGTAATGGGGAATCCCTTTATTAGTAACAACTACATGATATGATTTTATGAAATAATAGTTGATGGAGGCAAACCTAAGATTTCCTTATCTGCTGATTAAAGTGATCAGTCGAGCCCACATCATCCTTAATTATAGTTGGTCTCCCCCGGATAAGGAAAATGAATTCTGACAAGCATACAAAAAATAAAATAAAAAAATACATAACTCTTTTCCCCTGATATAGTAGCAACTATACGTAGTAGTTTGGACAGTTAACTATTTAAAATTATTGCGATGATTTTAAACGTTAGACAATATATATATATATATATATATATATATATATATATATATATATATATATATATATATATATATATATATATATATATATATATATACAGTATCCGTCAAAAGTTTAGACTCACTTGTATTTAATTCACAACCTTCTAGTTTAAAAAAATAATTGTAACTCAAGAGATAACATTTCAAAAATTATATGATTGTTTCGATATACAATCTATATAAATAAAGAGAAGAAATTCTGTTAGTTTGTTTTTTTGTTTGTTCTTTATAGAAATCCATACCGTTTGTCCTTAATTCTCCGAATTTCGCTCAGTGGTTGATACCAGGTGCGAACACCTGTCTATTAAAATTGCATAACAGCCAATCTCTGAGTATATTCTTTATTGTTATAAAAATCGTTATGATCTCACTTTACATTAGATTTTCACAAAATCAACCGTAGGAGTAAAAAAAAATCTCATTTCTGTCCTAACGAACTTTTCTGGACCCACGGCTTTTCTCATTGTTTTCAAAATTCCTTGGGTGAAACCGGGATATTAAAGCTAGTTATAAATAAATTAATAATAAAATTATAGTTGTTACGTTGTCGAATAAATAAAATGTTGTTACTTATTTATGTTACAAAATCCAAGGGTGAGTCTAAACTTTTGACCGGTACTGTATATATATATGTATATATGTATGGACATTATTAAATATTAGGCAATATATGTTAACAAGGTCCTATAAGAAAACATATGGTTTTCTTTTTCCTGACCTATTGGTTAAATGTGTTCTTATAATGATCTTATTTACCAGAGCCTCATGGTCTTCTACCAAATGGTCTCACTTTAGTCAATATTCGTTTAATTTCTTATACAGTATCACCTAGTTCTACTTAAAATTTCTTAGTAAAAATATATACATATTAATTTCCTATAATCATTCATTCATCAATCATTTCATGGATAACGCCAAATCAATATGAAATGATTAATTAAAGACAAGTAAACCAAAAACAACATTATTTAGTAGAAAAAGAGTTATTTTTTTTAAGTTTAAACTTCATTTACATCGGCTTTTCAAAACTCTCCATCCCCCTTCTTAAATGCAGAGTTCTCTACTAATAATTCTCTACTAAAGCGAAGTCCATTTGAAGATAGAAGAAATAAAATCGTTTATAAAATATAAGTATTTATTTATTATCCTCCTTCTTTGCCTTCTAGGTAAAAAGGAAACGAATCCTCCTCTGAACCTTTAGAGTAAATCAAAATGGTTAGAACCCACTGCTTCTTTCCACCCGTGTATAAAGGAAATATGTAAAGCGGCAGTAATTATCGCTATTGATTAGCTGAATGAATCAGCGCTTCGTTATGACATAGAGTCCTGTTTCCCTCAGTAGCTTGGCCCTTATTGTTTCAAAGCAGTACAAGTCATGATCGTTCTCAGCAGTTTTTTGAACACACCCAGAAAAAAATAATATAATAGCAACTCGCCTTATAATTAGATAAATACTTAACATTTTGTATGTGTTAAAATCTCTTTTTGCTACGTTATAGAAGTCATGTCAGTTTTTTTATACTAAGCATATGTTTTGTCTTAACTATTCATTACTTGTTTTTAGTCTTTTGTTATCGAAGTAATGAACTTCAAAGTAATAAGATCATTTTCACACTCTAATACAGATATTTTATCATCTTTCAGTACTTATTTCAACACCATTCTGTTAACAGTAAAAGAATAACAAATTAATGTTTACGAACAATATGGAAACCAAATAAAAACAATTTTTAAATTGTAAACTTAATTTACAACCTTATCTGCACATAAATAACGATATTGATATGTATATCTGATTATTACCATTATCTAATATAAACCCTTTTGATTAAACAGAACTTTAGGTTTCAACATAGTTCTAGTAGGTCAATAATGACAATAGATTTAAGAATAACCTTCTGACTTAATAATTGGGTTAATTAGATTTCATATCTAACGGATGAATTTCAACGAGGGTGACAAACGAGTTCTCATTTTTGCGAGCTCAATCGAAAATATTTCATTGGTTATTTTGAGTGTATTTGCTATGCCTTTATCATATATTTATGATAATAGATATATAATAATTATACCTAGACAAAAACCTAGGCCTAAAACCTAATAGCCTACGCTAAGGACAATATGGAGATGGCTGAGACAGTCGCGGTCAATAGCTCCTATATTAGTCTTTATTGGCCCAGCAATCTTCGCATTATCTTCTCCATTTAAGCTAAGTGCCTTTCGTTTGTGACTTAAACATATGATTGGCACTAACTAGTAACCACTAGGGGGGAGTTCCAAGCAGCCCTGATGCACCCATCATGATGAAGGAGCAATTAACGGTGATTAAAGTAGTCGAGGGATCAGAGGAGTACCATAATTGGGATTTATTTTTGTGATTACTTATCCGATTAAACAAAGATTTTTTGTAAGGATATGTGGGGCAGTTGCAATTATTAGTTATTTTTTACTATGTGCTTTCATTACATCAACTTTCTTCTTGTTTTAATCTACTATTGCAAGGTATTCACTGGGACGCTGTTGATTTATGATTAGGTGAATATGTTAAATATGATCAAACTTCATTCATTATATTTGTAGTTTAATAAATTGTTACGTGGAACAAATCACAATAAATATAATTTAAAATAGTTCTTTTAGACTAATGGTCGGAACAGTTGGAAAAAACTGCTCTAGTACATGTTTGTGACTGTTCGAGTACCTTCTATGCTTTTCGAGAACATTCTGGTCTGTTCCCATTCAGACTAAATATAAGAAGTGATGGACTGGAGAATTGGTCTTGCTCTGAAGATCGATCATATGGTTACGTTTGTGCTAAAAGTGACATTTGCCAAGTTGATACTTTTTATCACCTTCTCGGTTATTTGAGGTTATATTGTTTGTGTGGAATTATAAATTATTATTTTCTTTAAATAAAATTATTAAAACCCACATAAGCGTTACAATATTATAATAAAATAACCAAAAATAAATTTCTCTTATTATAAAATTTGTAAATACAACGTGCATATCTTATTCACAATGTACTCGTATAATAATAGTACTGTTGCGTGCCAAATAATTACTAATAAGTCAGATAAATTACAATAACAGGGTTAAAAGGGTGAACATATTGTTTGTACCCCTAAAGAAAAACACATTTTATTTTTTTAGAACTTTACACACCTTAGTCTGTGTGGACTCCATATTTATTCCGCGAATCCTTACTGTTTCAAACCCCAATATTTTATAATAAAATTTTCTCTGATCGTATTTCCTAAATGTATTTATTATAATACTCTTCGAAAAATATTAATTACCGCAAAAAAAAAAAAAAAAAAAAAAAAAAATCAATCTGCCCCGGTAAAAAGAAAAATGATTGAAAATTTGAGGTTATTTTATGAGCTACAGGCAATAAATGAGGGACAGAGATTGTGGGAGACTACTAAAATGTTGTTTAGGTGGGAATAACCAATTGGTGCTCGTAAAATGGAGGTTCCGAGCCTGAACGATGTCAGGTACTCGTAAAAGATCCCTATCCTAATTATAGCTGGATATGCAAAATTTAGGACTCCCACTGTAGCATCGTCCGATTAGCCTTAGTGGCATAAAGTGACGTTAAAACAAACAACCAATTGGTGCAGTTCTATCAGCAGGAATGGTACAGGTCTCAAATCAGAATCTTTTGTTTTTGGAGAAGATGACTGGAAATATAATATACAAGAATGAAATAAGGTTCTACTAATTAATCCGGGACGGAAACAAAAAATATATTTTCGAAAAGAAATAGGAAACTTAATTTGAATCACGTGCAGTTCTGTAATTGGTCATTTGAAAGTCCATTGAGTACTCGAAGACGGATCTAAGAAAGCAGTTCGTTAATAGATAGATTTTTAAAAAAAATAAAAAACCTAATAAGTGCAAACGTACCTTGTATTTTATCTAAATTATCTGTTGCGTGATAATCTTTACGAAGCCCATCAAAATGTCATTTTCATAAAAGTGGATGTGAAGAAAACAGCTATTGCTTGGTATCCAGTACCCATAGTCATTACCTGCAATGCCATTTTTTCAATTGGCTGACCGACGTTAATCAATAATAATCAAGAAGACAACTATACATAGTTCAACTATACATAATTTTAACTTTTAAATGATAATTACCTTTCATTATTTTAATAAAAAACATTCCAATACATTTGTGTATAAGAATCTTGAGGAAAAGGTACAAGAGAACGTAGTACCAAGGATTGTTGCAGTCGATGCAGGCTATGAAACCTTGAGGTGACAGCTGAGGTCCATGAACTGCCTAATGTCTAATAGGGAGTAGTTTTATTGGCTTTTACTGTCGTGTCATGCTCACGTCACATAGCATAAGTTGTGATTCTTATTATAAGATTTAATAAAAACTAAACGTAGCTTCTAGAAACGTGGGTAATAATATTTAATAGTTTGGTACCCGTTTGGTCGTTGATCATGTTAAAATTTTATTATTCGCATTATATTCTCTTACAAAATAGAACAGGAATCACATGAGTGTCCAATGGTATTTTAATTAGGAATATTAGGAAGGTAGTTTAAATTTATATCTGTTTGAAGGACTGAGATTTAAACAGATTGAAAAACACTTGGTGTTCGAAGGAAAAAATGGAATGAGGTTTTGCAGATGAAATAAGCGAAATTTCCAGCAAAATTTTTTTCCAAAAAAGCAACTTGTTTCGTGAATAAATATTGTATAACAAGTGAATAAATAAAGTATAAATATTGTAATGTGAAACAAAAAAAAAACATGATTTAAAAGAGTTCTAGACTTGTTTTTGGAAAAGTCGGAACAATTTTTTCCAGTACATGTTTGTGACTGTTCTAGTAAATGTTCCTGACTGTTGGAGCTTCTACACTTGTCGGAAACATTCTAGATTGTTCTAATCCAGAATAAATTTAAGAAGCGATGAATTGGAGGACAATATCAAAATTGGTGGGTTTCGTTGTTCAAGAGGTGGTTAACAATATATAGATTAATGAGTTTGAAGAGATAAATCATATATTTCAGAGAGGATTTCGTTAATTAAAAATAAAGCAAATATTACCATTACCATTTAATATAGATACATTTTAACTCTGCACACCCCAAAGGTAAACATTAAGAATCTTGTCATTGGAAGCTTTAATTTCAGTCAAAGTTCATCAGTATGTATCAGATATGGGTCATTCTCCCATTTCATTCAAATTTCATTGTTCTAATTTCAATGCGAAAACGGTTTGTCGGTACGCCATAACTTATCAAATTTCATGAATAAGGCATCATTTTAAAGCTTTCCTTAACCGCTATACCGGAAAAATATACAAATCACTCATTTCGCCTTCGATTGCGAGTTATAAGCGCAAAACCGCGCAAACAAACAAAACAAATACGTGTCAACTAATTAAGTCTTTGAAATCTCTAAATATTATTTAAAAGTGCTCAAAACAAACCTGAAAATCAATTTTCCTTAAATATTTAAATAAGTTTAGAGTTCAGGTTTTACTAAACTCAACTCAAAGTCTATCTCCCTCATTCCACACGAGTGAGGGAGATAGATGTGAGAGAGATAGGTTTTTGAGGTTATATTAAAGTAGACCATTCCATGTCAGTCTCTTATGAAAAACATTTATAGGTTATTGAAATCCCTTGTAAACCTACAAATTAACCGTAATATAACGTGGATCAAACTCACGTTTAAGGACATATCAGTGGGTGAGGGAGATAGGAAATGAAACGACACTCACTGTTTTAACCGATAAAAACACCCTCACGAGGAAACGAGAGCAGAACTTCTGTGAAAAAGTTTATCCTTGTTGAGACGGGAATCTCTTACAATGTTGCCAGCAATGAATTATAATGAAATAAAGGTTTCCAAAGTTTTGAGGCCCGATTTCAAAACAATGTGAGGGAGATAGGTTGCATCTATGGGACAGGTAGATTATGGATCATAACTTTTTTTCTATAATACGAAAATAGCTATATACTGTAAAACCAAATAATTTAGACCTTCTAACAAGAATGAAAAAAAAACTAGGTCATAAATAAAAGAATATATATCTTTTTTCCGACATCAAAGTCAGCAACTTGAGCTTTCGGACAGGTGAGGGAGATCGATATTGACAGTTTAAGTTTAAATTTAGGCCTATAAACAAATTGTTACTGAGATAAAAATTCGTGAACAACAAGCTGAGGTCTTCTATTAACCAGTGGATGCAATTGAATTATTAGCAATTTCACAAAAATAATATAATCTCATTGGGACATGAATTTGAATATATTGGGAGAATGGCCCATATACTTCACAATAATAGCTATTGAAGAAAACTAAACTCCATTTAGTGAAATCAAAATCGCTTTAAATTCATATTTTTTTTTTTTCTTTTCAAAAAATGGGCAATTCAAAATGAGACATTTTAGGAGAAGGAACGTCAAATAAATATTCAAAAGAGGTTATGATTTAGTGAAATAAAGTGTGTTGGTTGAGTCAGCGGTTGTATAATTCATTACATGACTTCTCTTTATTATAAATATTTATATCTCTAGAATGATTAAGCGACAACCTACCTATGTCTTAACGCTCCTAATAAAAAGGAAAAAAAAAATAAGTTTTTTATTTAATTTATAAGAGCGAATCCTTAGGTTTTAATTCCTCAATAAACCATATAATCATTAAACTAAGAAAGAGAGTCCTGCTGAAATAAGTCTCGGATTTTGAGTGAATAACTGATAACGTCAAATGAGCTATATCAGAGTAGGAAATACTTTTATGGTAGCTTTGTCTAGAACGAAATATATAAAGTATAAATAATTGTTGTTGATAATAAAACGTTAGTTAGCGGAAGAAAAATTAATTTTGGGATTCTATGGTAGATAAATAGAATCTTATCTCTTAGATGTTATGTATGCATTACCATACGTATATACATGGTTAGATATTTCAAGAATCTAACAATAGCGAATATTAATTACAGTATTGATTAACTGGATTGTCTTCACGATATACCAACAACTCGTTTTGTTCTATTATTCACATGGCATAGACAAAAATATTCATGAATATTTAAATATTACAATTACATTGAAAAACGTAATTATTTTTATTACATACAACCGGAAAATTATAATATATCACGAAAATACTTTGAAATACCGACAATTTATTCACATTATAATCCATTTGAATAGATATTTAAATTTTTGTATTCTCTCCCGGTTATGTAAAATATTTTTTCTATATATATTTTTAGACATTATTCATTTACTACTGTTTCAATATGACCGATCTAATTATATTAACTTTCCTTAATTAACAACAACTCATTATACAGACATATATTATATTTATCCATCAACACAGGCAACACATGCGATGCCAGCACTTGCTTACATGCAAATAATGACATGTTATTTATTCGGGGTTATTTAGGGATTTAAATCGGAAGAATGTGCTTAACGAACAAGATGGTTAATGACGGAAAAAAAAAATTTAGAAAAAAAAAACTAAAAAAAAAACTGCTTAGGAACGAAGAAGTATTATAACCACCAAGAGAATGGAAAATTGTTGAAGAAGATGGGCTATTAAATTATTGCTGAGGGAATCATTCCTTATTTTATTTATTTTAATTCAAAAGAATTTTCTTAAAAAGGCATACATTTATCTCACATTGTCCTAATATTGCTTCGGTGCGGTAAAATAGAGAGTAGGTAGCAAATATTGTTTTTTGTAAAAAAAATTATTTTATTTTTTTAATTCTGTAACCTTTAGAATAAAGATGTTGTTCCAAGTAGATTTCCCAATTGTTCAGTGATAAATTATAGTTTTATCAACATTAATAACCAAAAAAAAAAAAAAAAAGATAAACTCACCTTCATAAACTAATTTTTGGGCAGTGGAAAGGGAAAGCGAGAAATGAGCTTGAATGCTTTAATCTACTTTAGTCTAAAAATAATTCTTGCCAACTCATCTAGTTAACTTACAGACACACAATATGCAGTTGATGCAAATGATATGCATCATTGTCAACAGCGCGCCAAGGACGTTTCCTGGTTTCACATCGCTAGTCCCCTTCCACTAATGATCAATAATCCATTAACAGATATAGAATAAATCTTCCCTCAAAGTTCTGGTGTCTATCTCTCCTCCCATCAGTAAAACAAAACTAATACTTGATTCGAAAAATAACATTTGTGAAAAAGCAATGAAACGAATAAATTCCTTCATGACAAAAAAAAAAAAAAAAAATATATATATATATATATATATATATATATATTGCAATGAAGGAATTTATTCGTTTCATTGCTTTTTCACAAATGTTATTTTGTTATATATATAATGAAGTCTGTAGCATTTTTTTTTTTTAATCCAGGTTCACTAAGTAAGCCTCCTATTTTCTGTGGTTAAATGAGACGAAATGAAGAATTGGGGAAATGAAATTAATGTTTCGAATTTTAGAGTTAGTTTAAATATTAGTTAAAAGTAATTATTACTTTTAATTCCTCTCCACAGACGCAATCTTTATTTATATGATTTTAGTTTTGCCAATATATAAACATGCCGGGTTCTAATTTTTTTTATTTAAGTAATTGAAACTCCGCAGAGTTGAATGGTGCTGTATGAAATATCCTTGATCACAAATTTAATTATGTTCTTTCAGTTTATACTTCAGTTCTTAATTTTCTCAGATTATGTTACATTTGTAAGCCTAAAAATTTAATCCGGTTTCCATAAGAAAACAAGAATTGCGGTACAAAAGATTTATTTATTTAGTAAATCAATGGCTACGGTACGCCTTCGTTCAGATAAACGCAACCCGCACAGCTCGAGTAATTCGCTCCTCTTCTCCAGCATATTGAATTGGGATTTGGATGAGGTTACAAAGTTCTTGTTCCGTTGAAGTAACGTTGACTTCGAGAAAATCCTAATCTAACAGCCATTTCAAGTTATTTTTTTTTAAAAAAAAGAACAAAACAATTTTAGCATATGAATTTAAGGTGAACTAATGTTGAAAACAATTACATAAAAAGTAAATATTAATGATTACCTACATATAAGTAATAACTACTATATTAGCAAGTTATAACCATAGATGCCCATATTGTTTTTGTTTTTTTGTTTTTTTGTTGCTTTGCCAACCATTCCTTTAAATTTTCATTTTTCGAACAGATGCAGATTAAACCCTTCCTGATACTTCTTTGTTGTGGACTAGGAGCGAAATGACCATCCTCGCCAAAGTTCCTTTTTTTCATATCCTCGTTCTCATTTTTTTTTTCCTTTTCATTTCGGTTCGTTCTAAAGATTAATAAGAAACACATTTTATTCTATAATAATGATTATATAATAATGATAATTACGCAAGGAAGACTGTTGTTGATTATAATGGTTTCTCTTTCAAATTTATGCTTTGAGTATCTTCTTTAATATCTTAACGGATCTTATTCGATATTTTTATTTATGGTGAGATTTTTGCACATGGCATTTTTCAATTGAATGTTTTACTGCTTGGAAACAATTTAATTTGTTATGTTTAAGAATTTTTTTTCCATGATGAAAAATTATCTGTCTAATATTTATGGTATCATCTGGTTCTGTATGAAATGCAGAATTAATGAATACATTTTGAAAGCTCCAGCTCACTTAATACCTACGACAGAGGAAACTATTCTGCAGAGGAAAGTCTTAACACGTACAAGTTGGTTTTGAGCTGAAGTCGTCATTGGAACTTCAAAAATCTCAAAGTTCAAATGACCATAATTCTGAAACTATTTGTTGGAATTGGGTAAAAATTGGCATTACATCTTATTTTCTCATTTAATTAATACATACAATTTTTTAGAAACATCTGAGGGGGGGAGGTAAAATTTTGGACTTCGGCTGGATGATTTGACGTGGAATGGCCCAGTTACTTTTCAGTCGCGGTTAAGTAACATTTTTAGTAACATTAAGTAACAGTTCTGATTGTTTGCTAGACATTTTCGTACTGTGTTTTTACGTTCCGTATCCATTATCCACATCCGTATCAGCGAGACGACACTATAAATGCATACAATTTATTTTTGTTACCTAAAAAAATCGAAAGTTATCCAATGGATTTACTTGTTCTATTTACACAATATACCTGTTTAGCCATATTGCGGCCATATTTACTTTTTACGCTAAAATCCCCAATTAAAAAAATGTTATGAGTAAGAAATACTCAATGTTCCTCCCTGTCCAATAGAGGAGTGTGAATATGAATTATTAAATATAATAATTAAAAAAAGACATTTTGTAATTCTTCCCTATTCCACGGCAATTTAGAATAGGCCAAAACCAATTATGTTCAATGGTTTTTGTGTAAATCCATGTGTAGTATATATTTATTTATTTCCCTAAAATTTAATATTATAATCAGCAACAGAAAAGCGTGGCTATTATTATATAGGCTCTTAGTTATTTTTATTGTGATTTTTAGAATGCCCCATAATACCTATTATAATAATATAATAACTAAGTAATGCATAGTCGAAAATAGCAGGTTGGAGAGGACGCAGGCAGAAAACACACGTGAGCGGGCGCCCTTGAAATAAACACTGTGCCCCAACCCGTTAATTATACTTCATGCATTGTCAGCCACCAAGGGCACCACTCCCATCCTCTATATATATATTATAGGGTCTTTTTTACTTTACCCACACCAGTTACTTTTTGATAACTAGTTTTTTATATGTTTATTAAACAACCAAGTTATTTAATAACATATGTCTATTTTAAAAGAAAAAAAATATACATGAAGGAGGGTACCTTCTAGATTTTAAGAAACGTTGCAGTTGATTTTGTTAATAATGAATCTGATACAACATATATGATACATTTCAAAGGTTCGGAATATTGCATAAAACACGGAAATGTAGAAGAGGACATTTTATGAAGCTTCCTTTTCACCAAAAATATCTCCAGCACTTGGATGCAGTTTAAGAAGTTGCAGAGAGGATATCGTGGTTATAAATTAAACTATCAATTGATAAAAAATGATAAATGAAAATGATAAAACTTATCATTTTTGTTTACATTTGAAGCTTGTTAAATTTATTACTTTAACCATCTGTTCTTCATTAGTATTAAATTAATAATAAAATAAATCAATGTATTAGAAATATGTAACTGGTGGGGGTAAAGTAAAAAAGACACATATTCTATATTATTCACCCAATGCAGGAGTTCATTGTCGGCAATCAGTTAGATATTTTTTTAGTTTTATAAATGATATTTCTTTAAACAATTCTTCTTACGTATCTTAAGTGATAGTTCATAAAATCCAAACAATTATGGAATCCCTTTATTCCAAAAAATAAAGTTTCGTCTTTAAGAACACCTTTGCCACGACCTCATTTCCACAGGCTTCCAAGCAAAGCGTAAAGTCAAACGTAAAGTTCTTTTTTTATACTCTTATTTATTTATTGATTTACAATGATCTTTAATTTCTAAAGTAAGAAAAGAGATATACTAAATAAGAATAAATACTTTAATTTGAGGCGGTTGTTTGAGAAACCCGTCTTCTATTCAAATTTATGGAAAAGTGAAAAAATGTTTCAGCTGTCGCTCGAAGAAACACCCTTATTAGTACCTACCTCTTCATAAAACATAGAATTAAAAATATTATTCTCTTTACTTATTAAAATTAAAACAATAGTCAATTTCTTTCAAGTCAACAAGTTTGGCAGCTTATTAGAAAAGAATATTCAAGTGACGAAAATTAAGAAGGAAGCAGTTGCGAGGGGTCGCAAACGCGGATAAAAGGGATTCAAATGACAATTTTATCAAGCACGCAATTCGGAGACAAATGTTGAGGTTTTTTAATCTGAATAAGGGATTCAAACACAATTATGTGTAATGGCATTCTCAAATTTCTTATCATTACTCAAGTCGTCCATTTTAGACTCTTTTTCTCTCTTAATGTTCAGATAGCAATTTACAAGGGAAAAACAAGCACTTACCGCCTTTTTCCTAAAATGTTAATTTTTTTTTTCAATTTTCTGCACATGACAACTTTTAGCCTACTTGGACTTTTCTACATTAGATGTTATATATTAGACTGTTATTATTAGTCAATGAATCATTGCCACCTAATAGTTTGTTCAAGTGGACTTCTGTACACACCGCACTGAGGCTAATTATTCCAGACCATAGACATGACTAACGATGAGTAGTTACTACGCACATCCAGTCCTATGCGGTTTACAAACTGTTGTATAAAAATTATCCCACAGTAAAAATACATAACTTATGTCGGTGTTCCGTTATTTGGCCAACAGCTTCCCGTCCAGCTGCTTCCGTTGTAGTCAGCTGTTCGCAGGTGCCATCCGGATATAGGTCATCGCTGCCACCTGGATCGCACTTCGGAATTGCGCAAGATGGAGAGATACTTTCAAGAAGAGGCAGCTAAATTTGAATATCCAAGATGGGTGCTAAGCAAACGATTTCGAACGTCGTTAAAAAGAATGTAATAGTACCTATTGATTTCATTATTAACAGTATTGTCTGCAGATACAGTCGAACCTGGATAACTGGAATCTCTTGGTGACACGATTTTAATTCCACTTACAGAGGTATTCCACTTAAACTAGGTTTCACTTATCCAGGGTGCAGGTATCTTATTAAGGGGGCTTGTACTACTAAAAGAGTTTTTCAAACAACTTGTAATTTTACATAATAAAAATATAGATGTATTGCAGTAAACACTTAAAAACCATAAATACATAAAATATTAATACAATTATTACATATATTTAATAATATGGAAATAAAATAATGCAGATTGTAATATCATGTATAATATCTTTATACATGATCTTATAATGATATTAATGAAAGTAATAACTAATTTTTTTTCTGCACTTCACAATGTTTTTTTCTATTCCATATAATTTATCTTCAGCTCCTTTATTAATTTAAAAAAGTCCACTCTCAATACGATTCAGTACATTATTTTGTGACTGGTAGCCTCTCTCACTCTTCTGAATTTTCTTGGTCTTTATCTTCTTGGTCCGGATTGTCAAAATTTTCATTTTTGTCGGGCGTTTTAGATTTTTCAAGGATTTCTTCATCATTCAGCTCTTCTGCTGTTATAATTTCGTCATCCATGTGGACATCCTGCTCGAATGTAGGAAACTTCTCATTGGTATCTCCTATCACCTTTTTCTAATCCTGTGGCTGAAATGGATAATCCTTCACATTTTCTTAGAAAACTGAATTCCACTTATAGAGGTAAATACAAAAATCGTCCCACTTACAGAGGTAACATCCATAAAAATTGATTCCAGTAATAAAGGTGAAAACATTCCAGTTAAAGAGTTTATTTAAGGGAAAAATGATGGGACAACAAGTTTCGTACCACTTATAGAGGTATTCCATTTAAGCAGGTTCCACTTAACGAGGTTCGACTGTAATATCAATATGAATATTGATAATGTATGTCGTCAGATAAAGATACGGAAAAATAGAATATCTTGAATACTTTGACAATTATCAGGGGCTCCTAGACTTGAAAACACTTTTGGTGGAAGAAGGCAATGTATCAAAATAGATATGCCAGAGCGATTCTTCATATTCAATGGCGATTCATTCCTGTATCTGGATCATAATTACCGAGAAGAAGTTTAAAACGTTAACTAAAATAATATCGAACCAAAAAAAAAAAATAGAAATAAGTAGATCGTTGTTGCTTTAGGTCACATTGATTCTGAATTATTTGCTTTGTTTGAGTCCAAAATACGATCCTCATTACTGAAGTATGCGTTAATGTTCAAAAATGAATTTTAAAACGCTTTATTGTCATGAGCCATTTATCCTAACAGAATTTTCAGATTCTCTGTTGATTAAAACTTGAAAACGCTCTTCTGGCTTAACAGTTGACTAAACGTTTTAACGGCTTTGCACCTTCAATTCGATTGATACGCTACAAACGGACAAATTTAACGCCTGACATGATCCCAACTCCCCAGCCTTTGCACTGTGACCGCTTTCCAAATCATTTAGCCTGAAGGAGCCAATCAACCATTCACAATGAACTTACAAAATTGCATGTAGGAACAATCGAAGTTGAGGAAACATAGAAAGTTGTTCGGAGAAGGCGTTCTTGATGCGAATCATGTTTATTGGTTGTTTGTTCTCAACGAGGAAAGTTGGTACATCATATTGCTTACGTAATTAATTTCTTCTACAGTAAATACAATTTTTATTATACTATCAAAACAGGACGAAAAGGGTTACTTAATCATGATTTGCTTGCAAGAAGGCTGCTTGAATTTTCTGTGCTATTGGTCTTGGAAACAAGCCTTCTTAAGCTTACTTAACAAAGTCTGGTCTGAAGAGACAATCCCAGCTGCTTGGACCAAAATAGAAATAAAAAAATTTGTTTAAAAAAGTCAGAGAAACGATCCTTACAATTATAGGGGTATCGCGATAATAAATATCATACTAAAAATACTCTCCAGTATCATATGCCATCGGCTGGTCCAATGGGCGGAAGAAAATAAATTGATACCTAAAGAACAAGCAGGATTCAGGAAAGGGAAAGGGTGCCGAGACAATGTGTTCATCCAGTCTTCTGTTCGTCGATTTCAAGCGGCGTTTGATTCAGTTGACCATCAAATGCTCTGTGATTTCGAGTTAAAAGGTAAAATTCTGCGCCTGCTGATGAACATGTACAAGACAGCCACAATCGCTAAACAAGAAGGGAGTGAGGTCTCCACGGAAATACCTGTCACAGAGGGTGATAACTAAGCCCCCTACTATTCCTGCTCGACATATCAGATATGCGGAACTTCTTCAAAAGCAGGAAAGTAGAAGGTCTTTCCAATAATGAAACACACGAATTTTCTACTCTGCTTTATGCAGATGATTTGGTAACCCTTGCAGACACATGGGAAGACATCCAATTTAAAGTAAATATTTTGGAACAATATCGCACCAAAACATCACTCTCCGTTAATGTAAATAAGACGGTCATCCTTTCATTCCACAAAAGTGGACAACTAAGAAAGTACCAAGACGTTATATATAAACTGGAAAAAATGAAAATTGTTAATAAATTTAAATATTTAGGAGTACCATTTTCCTCTTCTACAAAGTTTCACCAAGCAAGTGAACACTTTATAAAAAAAAATTCTATTGTAAATCAAGCTGTTCTGAAGACTGCCAGCCTGCAACTCAGACTAACGGGAGACTAAAGTAAAACTTTTTGAAGCTTTAGCAGAAAGCATTATCATCTACCTTTAGAAATTTGGGGGCCATCATACATAGAGAATATTTAAAGAGGGCAACTAATGTTCTTCAAGCGGCTTCTACACCTCCCTCTCAATACACCATATAGCTATGTAAGATTAGAAACAGGACAGACTCGGATACCTTAAAGTATTTAAACGAATGCTCTCCGGGTAGCAACGCGTCCATAAAACTACAAGCACTATCAGGAAATTATGTATTACCTTTCAACTGGGCAATTAAGCTTCAGGAGTCACTTCAAATGCTTGGGGAAGGGGAAAGTTGGAGCAAACCTCAACTAACCACACTACAGTTAAACTGCCTTGTGAAAAAACTTAAAATTCACCTAATCAGCAAGGACATATAATCTGTCTTAAATAGTTCTTTCAACCCACTCCACAGACACATCAGCTCCTCAAGAACTACAGAAACATATTTACTAACTAAGACTGACATAAAAAACTTGAGAATAACAGCACAACTCTGTCTGAATTTACAGTCACAGATATGTAACAATGTTTAGCAAAGATAAGGAATGTCCACTTTGTAAAACGGATTTTTTACAAATGTGTGATTGCACACATGCTCCTCCAACGCCCAATTCTACAAGAGTTCAGGAAAATATCTTAACCAATTCATTAACAGAAAATCTCTCCATCTCTGAAAAGCTAACGAACTCCCTTACAATAGCAAATGGAATTAAAGAAGAAAAAATCAAGAGATTATCGCTATTTACAAAACAGAGCATGAGTATGAGGAAAATTCTCTTAGAATAATGGACCCAATCTCGAAACAAATTATTTAAAAAAAAATTATTGTTTATAACATTTATAAACTGAAAAAAAATATGATTTGTATATTTTTCGTTATTGTTGCTATAGTTGTAGATGTTATCCTTATTTAAACATGTAGTGCTCTGTAATTGTTATTCTTTTTATCAATATTGTTTTTAGTACAGGATTATGTTCATTTTACACTACTAAATTTGTAAATAATCACTTTGAAAATATGTAATATGGGACATGTAAATATTCATATTGGCCAACTCCTTGCTATAAGAATTCTTAAAAGCAATGAAGATATCCATTCATTCATTAATTTTCTTGCTATTAGATTCAACTTGTAATTCAAGCTGTAGTAAAAGTTGTAGTAGTTATATGCTTTGGATTTTTTTTCTTAAATTGTTGAAATGATCTATATAAAGTAATAAATGAGCCTTAATTAGTATCGATTTATCGGCCATGACTTGATCATTGATTAAACCAAATTTAGTTAACTTTGTTTATTCCATTGTTATTCGAAGACTTCATTCTTTTCATATTTTTACGTAGATAATTCAAAGATTCTTCTGAAAATGTATTCAATAGAACGATACGTTCAATCTATCCTTCCTTACTACAGTATTTATTTTTGATTCTCATATAATTCATACGCCTCGAAGAAGCTCTCAGCCCAAAATATAATTTCCCTGTATAAGTCTTGTTACGTTACTTAATTTATACATTTATAATCATTAGCAACCTTGTTTAGATTGCATCATCTACGGGAATGGCATATTCCAGGTTCGAAACCCGTTCTGGAACAAGTCACGCCTATGACGTCCATAACTTGATCAGGTTGACTTTACACGGCGATATATCCCTGGTTGTGCAATGTCCTGCGTACTTCCCGAATCCTTGGGAACTTCAGTCAGTGGTTACTTCGATCTTCGAATCGTTTCGGTTTTCGGAATAATGATTCATACTTTCAGCAGCAAGTTTATCACGGATTTTATTATTATAATTAATGACAACAATACAATGACATCCGATAAATTGTAAAATAATAATATTACATATTTACTTATGATAAAGCATAGAATATATCTTGTAGATACACAGGCTTATAATTTTCCAAATGCATGATTAAAGTTTTAGTTACAAATCGTTAACCTGAACAAGTATGAGTTGCCGTTTATTGTGCTAGGAGCTCCAAACACCTATGTGAGCATGAGTTTAAGTAAAAAACACGCTAAAAAGTTATAAATAAAAACGTTTTTGTATATATTGTATAATATCCTTAATGATTTTTTAGTTTTTGATAATTACATTCTGTATAGCACTAGTTAAAAAATGGTCTCGTTACAATGGGTCTATTAACCATACTTTCATAAATAAATGTCGGAAAATACTTTAAGGGAAATGCTCATTCATACATGCTGCTCTTTTTTAACTTAATATATATGTAACTATATATACGTGTGTATAGGCGTTATTGGCTTTAATGTAACATCATCGAGTCTATTCCACTGTGTTTAAGCAGTTATCATTTTTCAATAAAAATATTAATTATAATCTTTGCTGTAAAATAAATACAAACGTCTTTTCCCATTAAATTACAAAGTATATCATCATGTACTGTTAAATAAAACATTATACACTATAAACTGTAATGTATGTATAATAGTGTATAATGTATACATTTTATATTATTATACTCTGTCAAATAGCTATTTATTTAACGCTAAATAATTATTATTTTATTGTTAATTTTTATAATGTATACATTTATTTATATTTAATTTTAATTTTATTGTATATTTATATTATATAAATTATATTTATATTAAATTATAAATTTATAGTATATTAATTTAATTTATATTTATGTTATTTTAATTTTATTTATTAATTTATTTTATTGATAATTTTTATAATGTATACATTTTACACTATCAGATAGCTATTTATTTCATTCTTAAGGATAATTATTATTTTATTTAACAACTTACTTAGAGTAGGAATGGTCCTTTTTTTTCTAAGATTCTCTAGGATTATTAATAATCAGAGATCAAAATGAAGTATAAAATTCTTGAACAAGCATATAAAATTTTACATTATTTTTTTTTAATTAGGCATTATTATTGCATTGTTACAAATAGATAATAGAGAGAAATAATTATTTCTTAATTGCTCATGCTTCTAAGGCAAATATATTTTGTTTAATCATACGATATGTAGTAGATGCGACATATCAATAACATTAACTTAAAAAGTTTTGAGAGAACTTCTCCGCTGATTACCCTCAGCCTAGAAAGAATCTTTGAAGTGAATAAGCCTCTCAAATAGTAGGTAGTGGCGTCATTTTTATAGCAGGTTTAAAAGAAAAATATTACTAATTGGAAAGGAAATTTAACCACGTTCATTAAATGATGCCAATATTTTACCTGCGTCGTCTCTGATTACACTTTCACATAGCTAACGTATAATATCATTTAATGCCCTCCGAATATTTCCGATATTTTTCATTCTTCTTCATCATTTTAATCAATTTTATATATCACAATATCCATAAAACATACTTATATTATACTGGTTATTATCTAATTAACAGAATCATACTATCAACTAGCGTTACTCCAACTATGGCCTTTTCGATGCAAGGTTTTCCTAAAAAAATTTAAGAGACTGTCTAATACAGCATAACGTAGTTGATGCTACAAAAGGTCGTATGTCAGAAATTTTCGATTTTGCGATTTTATTGGATGTTTAATCAAAACGAGTAGCTGTAGGGTCCTAAAAGACGAAGTGTATCACAAGTAAACAGAAAAGAAGAAACATGCACAGTAAAAAAAAATTCGAATTTCAGGATTCGCTTGGTCATTAATCCTGAGTGACACCAGCCCATACGGAAAATTTATACTTTAACAAAAAATAATTTCACAAATGAATATAATAACAATTTTAATGTTTCTTTCGACAATCAAACAAAAAACTAAAAAAAAAAATAATCGCAAATAAAATGATTTTTTTGTTCTCCTAAAAATCAGCTGTTAATTAACATACGATCTTTTGAAGTGTTAACAACGTTAAACGATCCCCTTAGTGTGTTGTGAAAGGTGCCAGTTCAATTTATTTTTTAAATTATTAATATGTAATAAATCTATTACAGTTACTAAAAAAGTGAATGGCACTATTTAAGTATCCCAAACGATTTTTTTTTTCATTGTTGTCATAATCTTATCGCTGTAAATTTATAATATCAATTAAACACCGCGTATATGTTTATATACTTATATATATAATTAGCTAGTTACCCAGTATCCAGGAAGGCTGCCTAGGTAAGGGGTGGGGAGAGTTGGGGTGGGGTGTGTTGTGAAGGCGCAGGGACCTCTGCCAAACCAGTTCTCCGCTTTTGGCAACCTTATCCGGCCCCCTTTTTCTTATCCTCCAACCTCCTCC
This sequence comes from Aelia acuminata, assembly GCA_911387785.2. Taxonomy (NCBI): domain Eukaryota; kingdom Metazoa; phylum Arthropoda; class Insecta; order Hemiptera; family Pentatomidae; genus Aelia; species Aelia acuminata. The sequence goes on along the minus strand of OU426978.1, from coordinate 184,693,653 downwards.
CATCCATTTTCTTCTTCTACTTCCATGAAAACCTGAAGGATTTTCATCAAGCTCAGCGAACCAAGAGTTCCTATTACTGTGCCCAGAAGATGGGAAGAGTTAGGAATAAAACTATTAAGAATTAATTAGCTAATCCTAAAGCTGTTTTCCACATTCTTTTGTGCAGTTTTTATAAATTGGACTGTTCATCAGTTAGCTGGAATATGTATTTTTTTCTCCCTTGACCTTCGCCTCTACCCTACAGGGTCATTGGCGATGCGTTCAGTTATATTCTGTTGTAGTATGATATTTCTTTTAGGTATTTAAACAGAATAGCTATTTTGTCTTTAACCGCTCAATGAATTTTTTTTTTATTTTATGCTTCTTCCTGAGTTCTTTGTATTGTGAAAAATGAAGTAAAAGGCGTTTCACCGTTTGGGGTACATTATTAAACTCTTGGCATGTGGGTGCTTCAAGTCCTCGAAGAAGGTATCCGTGCGTGAATTCGCAGTGGCCAATTCTGATGCGACATAATACGACTTATTCTCCTCTCGAGATTCTCGTGCTTGGGTCCACCTTTTGCACTCCATTTTCATTTCGGATAATTTGGACTGTTGCCTCTTACACCTCAACTCCCACATTTTGTTCTGATTTTTCTTCAGTTGGTGTAACCAGTCCTCTTTTAGGACTTCTTAGAATTTGTGGTCTTTTAGAAAAGCTAGTTTGGAATATCTACTTAAATTTAATTTAATTAAATAGAATGTTGATTTAAATTCTCCTCACATTTTGAAAATCAATACATTTTTTTTAGTGTTTTATTTAAAATGTTTAAATAAAGTTGGAACCAAATAAAAACACACAAAACAAGTGTGGATAAAGCGTTTCACCCTTCAAAAAGGCATGTAGCTGCTTAATTTATTAAGAACAGCTAATCACGTACAATAAGAAAATAAATAAAAATAGAAATAAAGGGATGGATTCTATTATAAAATTCGTAAAATATGAATTCTAAAATGCTAACTTATTATAGTAATACAAGATGTTAGGTAAAGGATTGCCTGATTTTAGCAAAGGGATTAGAATAGATATGAAAAAATCAGAAAACCTTAATAACAGAAAACAAAAATATTTCCACAGATGAATGCCATTATTAGATTTTTATTTTATTTTTACAATAACGATTGATTCTAAAAAATATGCCCTAAATGGTTTTTATTTCCAAATCGGCAGGTTTAAGTTAAGTTTTCTTGCGAACTAGGTTTTCCTTAGTCACTAGGGCACAAATTGCGGGGGGGGGGGGGGGGTCTTATGGGCTGAAGCCCCCTTCCCCCAGACGATGAAAAGAAACTTTCCTCCGGCCTAAAATCACATATTAAATTAAATTTTAATTTTGAGCAGCACTTTTCTTTTCACTTCATTGCCAAATAAATAATAGTGTATGTTAAGTTTTTATGAAAACTTGAAGAATTTTTATATTATAAAAATTTGGTTTTATGTTTGTAGCTTTCCTAGAAGATTATGGTTTTACTTTTGATATTTAAACACGCTAACTTTCAGTTGATTATTCATTTCTAAATTATTAAACACCCTAAACATTCTAATTTACCAAGTTTTATAATGTACTTACAACGTGGTTTGCAATTTTCTTTTCCCGTGATGTTTTTCTTATAATAACACTTGTGTCATCTGTTCACACCACCCAGACCATGTTTCCATAGTTTTTTCACTATAAATCGCTTTATTTGGGGGAATTTAAACATTTTTCACTCTTTATGGTTATCCTCCCGACAGGTTACCCTTTCATGTTCCAAGCACAGAGCAGTCGCTAAGTTTTTTCCTCCATATATTTTTTTTCTCGTTTTAAGCACTTTTAACTATTTAGTTATGTTCAATAAACTCTAAAACTACCTCTAATCACCAGTTTTTATTTCTGCCGTGCTTATAATTATCATTTTTCTCCATTTTAAAGATTTTGTATTTTGGGTTTTCCGAAGTTTTCGCGCATTGCCACGCCTTACCAGCGCCTAATCCCTAGGCCCTATATAAGCTCCGGCAGATAAGTCCCTTCGTCTCTTTGCGTTTTTCCTTGTCAGCTTCCAGACGTCTCTTTGCGGTCGCACTCTGTCGGCCTACCGCCATCTTGGCTACGCATTAGCCCTTCCGAGACCTCTTCTCTTTCGACAGCAGGAAGTCTTCCATCTTAGCAATTTTCTAGACACCGGATGGGACTGCTGTGTCCAAAGCTGAGGAAAAATTTTCCTGTCTACTCTGCACCATCTGCTAGCCTGCAGGCGAACTCACTTCGCAGTCAGGAGCATCACACGTCCAGCGTGTTCAACCTTGTACTGGCATCTTACAGCGTAACTATATCAAAAGGCAATGTTCCTTATATATAACTAAATTATGTATTTCTTTAGTTAGCTGGCCAGCTATTTTCTATTGTAACTTAGATGTTAAAACATATTTCCTTGAAGATTTAAGAATAATTCTTGTAATTAGCTATATCTTCTCTGTAAACCACTTCAAGTTTTATGTCCAGACTATTCATAATTTTTATATCTTTCATGCCAAATTGTGAGCTGAACTGGGGAACCCTGCAGAGCTGGCAGATAACTGAGAAGCAAAACCTGTTAGCCAGACTACCACCAGCAGAAATTTGCACCTCCCAGCACAGAACACAGCATCTCCAGCTGTCTTTCACTAACCGTCAGGGGTGCAGTAGCAAACTTCCGGCAAACTGTCAGGTGAGTGCCTGTTTTCTTAACCCTAGGTTAAGTCACACCTCCCCAAGGCTCAGTCTTACACTTGGTTTCATTACAGTTCGCAACAGTGTTGGGTCCTCCCCCAGTTCTGGTGGATTCACCACTGACTTAATTGCAGAAATCTGTGACCACTGCGGGAAAGCGGCAGAGGAAGAGCCACACATTTATTGTTTGGATTTAATTATTTTTATTGTAATAAATAGCAGGTTTTTTAGTTTCATTTTGGTTCTTCTTCTTACCCCAAAACCCAACAGTGTATTTTGTAAGTGACAGATATAGTGGGATATTGTTTCTAAAATTCAATAAAATAATTTAAGCCGCCTTCCCCGATATTAATCCTTGTTACCCGGTTCGGTAACTCCAAGAGATGAAATTTGTTTATAAAGAAAATCTTTGTCTAGTTTCGAAATTCATATCCTTAATTTAAAAACGAGAATCCATCTTAACGGTGATAGTAAATAACAATTATTATACATTAAATATTAAATATTTAATTATAGGCAAACATTTAGGAAAATACATATACATATGTCTACTTTCGGAGGAAGACTTTGCAATGTTCAAAATTTGGAGCACAGTATAATACGATCGAGGCTAAAAGCATCGATCGATTTTGCATTATGCAAAAAGTATATTCATATTTTCTCTAGTCAGTGGACGGATTGTTTTTAATTTGACGATCAACTCAATTCCATTCTTTATCAGATCCAATAACGAAACTATTTCGTGATTTAAATATTTGTTGATTGAAAAAAAAAGGATCAAAAATGTCCTTTACAGAATGTTTATTTCGTGAAACAGTAATCCAAATAAATATAGCTTTATAATTTTGTATAATTGTAGGTGTGGTTAAAACATTGTTGTTTTTGTTTGTTGTACATTGTCGAAAAAACTAAAATCTAAAAACCTAGACTTGTAAAACTTACTGCGGAAAATACAGAAATGTGTCGGCTTACACAATGTTCTCATACTATTTAAAAGTTTCAATTAATAATAGGTAGGGCGTCGATTGAATCAAGTTTCGCAGAATGCCGAAGAATTATCGACCAACAAGTAAGTAATTATAGGTTTGAAGTTAATCGCCTTCGTAGAAACTGCTAATAGGTGCAAAAATGTTTGAAAATCAAAACAAAATGGTTAGTATTCTGTGGTCGAGTTACAGCAGGGGGAGTGAAATAATTTATGTTGAAATAGCAGCCTTCATAGTGTAAGCAAATTTCAAATTGTAATAATTTTCCTTTTAAAGATAAATTAATGAGGGTCCTGGGTCGTTCATTACCACATTTGCGGCGCGAATTTCATATAAAAATACATCGATAATGTTTAAAAATTAAAAAGTAAATACCTCTAGCAGGAAATTCAATTTTTAACTTTTCCAAATTTAAATGAAAGTTATAAGTTATCACTGAACGGTGTCTTGTCTCGAGAGCTACGCGTACTGCTTAGACACTCCCTAATGATTGGCGTATTTGTTTTTCTAACGTTGACGATACGTCACGGTGATGTGAAAAATACGGCTCAGATGTCGGCAATGCCTAACGCGGAAATCCGGGTTCGAGAAGGTGTGATCAGTAAATAAAAAAGTTTCGTTATTAATGAGATAACGTTACATAAACCTAACTAATGATATTTTATCCTTCATTTTTTAATAATCCATAACTCTTTTACAATGTCAAAAAATTCCTATTTTCGTTTTTCTTTATTTATATTTTGCGACATTTGCACTTGCTCTTCAGCGTATAAAGAAAATATGTTATAAATCCATTCCGTATTCGTTTCGCTTGAATATAATTCTCGAGTCACCTGAATGTATAATGTCAGAGCAGATCTTTTGAACATTCTATTTTATGCGTGAATGAATGAAGGAAAGACAAGAGACTAGTGGATTTGAAATTTAGTACATTTCTCAATAATGTATGATTTTACTATATCTATGTTATTCATTAATATTCATGTTTTTGTCTAGTTCATTCATGTTGTCAGAATTATGTAGTATTTTTTATTGTGTTTGAATTTTGTTTATCTAAAGATCTGCTAATAATAATTAATATAAAATAAAAATAATAAAATAATAATATTGTAACACCTCTATGGGTTAAAAAATATTTATTCAACAAAATATACAATTATCAATGCCGCACGAATTATAACAAGATAAATATTCGAGCAGGTTAAAAAATATATAGCTTTATAGCACACAAAGCTTTATAGCACCCGCTCCTTATATATAGTCGTAAAAGGTATAGCCTGGAAGGTTCTGGATTGAGCTCGAAAAATCTAGTCCCATACACGTGCTCTGACGGTTTATTCTGCCAGCTAATTCGTTCCAACAAAAGGTATGGGATTTTAAACCATATGTTTTTTTTTTTTTAAATTAACGATATAACGTTACAATATAAAATATAATAAAAATATATCTCTCTTAGGGTTTAAATTATTAAAGAAAATTTTCTGTATAATTTTAAATATTATCGCAAGATGATCTGTAGAAGGCGCTATACTGTTATCAATTTTTAAACGAGCACATGATGGCCTTTTCAGACAAAAAGTTTTCTTTTTTTAGCGGATCCCCTAATAATCTAATGTCTAGTGACGTGTATGTAATTAGATGTAAAAAATAAATTAGGTGAAAATTATTCTGGATATTCTCAAATAAAAAAAAAAAAATAATAAAAAAAAAAGTAGAAGAAACAAATTCTCTGATAACTTAATAATCCAGAAAATTTGATAAAAATGTACGCTTACTGTTGTAAGCATTTGGTAATGATTGATATGGTTGCGCCTGAGGCTGGAAGTGAATTAATGCTGAGGAAGAAGATTAAGTTGAATAAGACTCTAACGATGGCCTCTTATGATTGTTAATGAAAGGAGCAGCAATTAACTGGGCCCTTATCGTCCTTGAGCCTAGCTGAGAAGAAACGAGGACAAGAAAAAGAAAAAGGAAACAAAAAAAGAAGAAGATGGTGGAAGCGGAAACAAGAAGACCCACTCCCTCTACAAAGAGTAAATAAGTCAGCTTTTCTTTTAGGTCAGTAATCCTGGCTGTACCCACTTCCTTTGCGAAATTTCTCGATATTGTTTTACTTAATTGAATTCCGATTAATAATTTCGAGATCATTTTATTATATATATATATATATATATATATATATATATATATATATATATAGAGATTATTGGTAAGGTTTGTGAATAATTAATCAGAGCATGAATAATTGAGACATGTAAATTGAAAAGATTGATAGTGCCAAATTATTGATTTTGAGACTTCCGTAAACCGGCTTTACACTAACTTTTGACGAAATTTCTTAGAGAAACCATTTTTTCTATTTGTGCAACCATTGTTGAGTAACATAAGTGTCATTTAATTTTTCATACTGTGGTTGCCTTCCAAAGAAATTTTATTTGAGAACCAATTTAATAAAAATAAAATTATATGTATTACAATTATATATTATATATATATATATATATATATATATATAATATAATTAAATTATATATATTATATATTACAATATGTAAATATTGTAATATGTAATATTACAAAAATGGAAATGTCGGACTTCCTTTTATTATAATGCGACAGGCCTATCATGAAAATTTAAAATTTTTGCAACATGACATTTAACGGAATTTTCCCCGCCTAATTAAACAATAATAAAATCAGAAACATTTTAATTGACTTGGAACAGTTCCACAGAATGATTTGGTTCATTTTTTTCCTCTGACTCTTGATATTCTTCTTTGTTTTATATTGTGACAGATTTACTAACTTATGTAGCAGAAATTTTCTTTTTCACTAAAATTGAGAGAAGTAACCTTAATTTGCGGTAAGATACAATGACTACTAATATCTGAGCTACAATTTGGTTTTAGAATTAACAAAAATTATTGGAGACACCAATCATGAGATCATGTTGCTGCTTGATAATTGCCGTATTAGTCTGTACGTTCTCCAATTCCACCTCCGTTAGCTTATCATCTCATATGTTCTGGAAGTATTGGTATCGAAAGAGCTTATCTTTAAACTTCTCATGTATATGTATAAATATCTCTTATGTTAATATATGTATGAATATATATGCTGGTATATGCAGGGACAGTCCCTAAAAAATTTCGGGAATAATTTTCGTACATAAAGAACGTCACCAGCTTGTGGCACTGATGCGTTCTCTACAGTTAAATCGAGACATACGTTGTTTGTGATATTTTTTAGCATCTTTAAATACAAAAATCTTCAAGATAGCCACCTTCTTCTTAAATAGATTACATTGGCTATAAAATGTATATATATTGTTTTGTTTTTTTTAGACTCTAACATACTCTCCATTTACATGCCTAATCAAGGTTTTTGAGGTTGCTATGTCGTATAATATTTTCTTTAATAAATGAATAACGTTAATAATGTAAAAAACAAAACAATTATACGCAGGAGCAGTATCAGATTTCGGGGATGGACTCCCCCATAAATAAAAATAAAAATCCTTTGTCCAACAAATTTATAATCCCGAATTTTTATCTGGAACTGTCCCCGTATAAGTGTCGTTAAACAAATAGATAGCCAACTCAGCCTATATACGCTAAAACAGGATATTTCATACAATTGAGCGTCGATAGTCGGAACTAATGTACGATACGGATAATTGAAAATTCGGATAATCGAAATTAACTAAAATATGTATATATTTTTAAAGTTTTTACTTATTGGATGTTTCATTCATTCATTCATTGCAACATACTTTCAAGAAGTACTAAAAGAAAACTAAATGACTCAGGGAGATAAAATTAATTTTTTGCGATTATTAATTTATGTTAATAACGCATGATTGCCAACGAGCTTTGAAGGATATGTTGGCACTTAAGAATTCCACCTGTTCCGAGAAAGAATGGTTTACACTACAACTATGCTAAAATAAAATTTATTTCCCATCTTGTGAATTATAAATGCTTCAGGCAAATATTTGCATATAATGAGGAGACATTCTTTACTTCTGGGAACATTTGGGTTGTGTGATGCAAGATAGCTTGCAACTATGGAAGGAAAAGAATTATAGTAGAGATAAGCTTGGACCGCTGAAGAGTGTGTAGTAAATCAGCCTTAACTCTAGAAATGTTTAATTTCTTTCCATTATCGAATAAAAATATTTAGTCATTTGGTATTTAGCTTTCGGGTTATCGACCTTAAAAGAAGTAACACTTAGTCAAGTTTAAATATAATGTATTTATTTATTTGTGTACATAGTACTTTAAGGTATTAAGTAAGTTATGTTCAACCAATCCATATGGTCCATTCAAAATACTTCTCTTCCCATTTTCGTTTCAAATTTATTACAAATTGAGCATTAAATGTTTGAGGCAAACAAAGTTAATTTAGACTGATTAGTTCAAAACCTTATCCAAAAGTTAATTCAAATCCTCGTGATGACTTATGGTAGAGTAGTTGATGATGAATTCTAAGTTATTTGCAGCAAGACTTCCATTGTTTATTGCTATCTCTGTAACTTTAATATGCTATGTTTATTTCAATGAAGAACTTGATTATCTTTCAAGTAAATGTTTACAACAAAGAATAGTTACATGAGTATGCCATGTGAATAGTTCAAGTCAATAGATACATAGAAAATAATACAAATTAAAGTACATAAATAGCTCCAAAAAATAAATAATTATTAACAAAATCAAATAACAAAAAAATAAACATAAATCAGTAAATTACTGCTCTTATTTAAATTTATTCTAAAATTATTTAACTAAAAGTATCATGACGTGATTATCGAAGAAATTTAAGAAAAATAATATCATTAAAGATATTGAATTAATCTAATTAGTAAAATTAAATCATTCTATATTCATCGAAATAAATCTCAGTTTTCGAAAAAGGAGTTTATATATAATTTATTGATTATTTCTCTTAAGCAATGTTTGATGCAGGAATTAATTTTATTAAATTAATTTTGTTTTTAAGTTCGTTTAAAATATAAAAGATTTAAAAAGTGTCAATTTAATAAGTATTAGGTAATCTTTTTTTTCATATTTGAAGTACTTTAGGTCAACGCTCGCGAAGCCATTCGTCCTTGAATGATTGTGTAGTCAGTACAATTGTATCTAACAATATGGGTAAAAGATATAGAACGATTATTAAAAAACAAAACAAAAAATAAAATAAAAAATAAATGATATCTTAAATAATATCATTAATCAAAAAAGTTATGAGATTCGTTCAAAATTTGAAAGGCATATTTATGATCAAAACACAGTTTGTAACAGTTAAGGTAAACGTATCTATAGTGGACACTGTTCCAGTAGTAGCCACTTTGACTGTTAAATTTTGAAAATAAGACAACTAGGCGTTGAATCAGCTTCAAACTTAGAGTGAATGTACCTACTACTATCCAGTACATTCACTCTAAGTTTGAAGCTGATTCAAACCCTAAATGCCTTATTTTCAAAATTTAACTGTCCAAGTGGCCACTACTGGAACAGTGTCCACTATAGGTACGTTTACCTTATATGTTTTTGGAAATACATCTCTTGATTCTAGCTTCACACGACATGAATCAAATTACGAATTCATATTTTAATTAAAGTAGAACCACGCTTATCTTTATAGTTGGGATGGAGCCCTCCATTTTCATAAGCAAAAAGTTTAATCGAAAGTCGAAACACTTTTAAAAGTATACCTCTTGTGTAAAGAAAATACAAGAACTAATCAACATGACCTAAGTGCATTTCTATATATGGCTAATGTGTCTTATCTTCAAACAGACCAACTTAAAGTAGATGCATAAACATTATTCAATTTTTGACTGCCTTCTTTAAAAAATAATAGTAATTAGGGCCCATAATGATGACATCAGATAGTAGTTGTCATACGATGGAAACTCGTATAGATTTCATTAAACTAAAAGGTCTCCTCGGATAATAAAAAATTATATTCCTCGATTTAGCAAAGTTTCCTTATGTTAATGACTTCGAAACATGAGAGGTACTGTGTTTGCAATATCAAAATAATTTCTCATGTATGTTAAATATTGAATTTACTCAACCGTTTTATATATCAGGTTTCATTAGGCATATGACCGTTAGCTTTTTTAATTTTTTTTTTTTTAAGATGATAGAGAAATATCTATTTCTAATTTACTGAGAGAAAATGAGAAAACAGATAGGTTTTTCTTCTAATCTTCACTGTTAAATCTAGAAAGACTATGTTAAGATATGACGAAGCATAAAATGTTATTATCAAAAAGAAAATTTCTGAAGAACTTAGAAATTAGAATATCTTTGATTGTATTTGATTACTTAATTAATGGAAACAAAGTTTCTAATGCTGTTTAAAATTAATGTATGGATACAAATGATAAAACCTAGAATACTTGGAACAGACTCTAATAGATTCCCCAAAACTGTTTAGACTTCGTCACAGCTTTTGATATTGTTATCCTGAACAGTGCAAACCGTTTTCAGAAAACAATGAATATCAAATGGGTTGGAAGAGACTGGGCCAACGTGTGTTGACAGGCTATAATGGATTTCCTGATCAACAGAATCTCCTGGTTTCAAGGAAGGTCATTTGGAGGAAATTAAATTCGTCTGAATCCCGATTGAGAAGAATATACATAACAGTCAACAAGATTTCTTAGTTAATTATTACATTATCACCATAGAAATCATTGTTGTATAACTCAGAAACGAAATATATCAGAATTATGACATGTTTTGAATATTATATTACCGTAGTTCATAATTTACTGTAACAGAGTGTTTGCTTCACATTTAAATGCAATGTATCACAAAATTGGTGATTATTATCTTCAAATTGTTAATATATAATTAAATATATTTTTGGCTCCAATTATATTTATTTTTATTGTCAAAGTAAAGCAATCTTGAACTTTGTAAGAATGATATTAAAATTGAAATAGTGAAACACTATACTTGTTATGATATTTTTATTAATTTATAATAATCAGGCTGTTGTCCCTAACATTCTCTCCTCAGTAATTTTAATTGTAGGGTTAATTTTAAGGAGTTGAAAAAAAAAAAAAAAAAACCTTACAATATCAGTCTTATTTTTATTAATAATCCCACATATATTATTTTATGAAGCCTAAAACTCGGTTTTTCATGAATTATAAGGTCCTGTCGTGCTCAAATGCCATGAATGTGGTATCGTTGGATTTAGAATTTCACAGAGCATTTGCCTTTTGCATCTGTGTTCGTTTTTTGCTCCAAGTGTATTGTGTTGCGGATCGATAGATCTTAAATAAATTGAAATGTTGGCAAAAAGCCGTTTTTATTTTTGACCGAATACCAGTAAAACAAATCTCTTCGAAGTAAAACTGATCTTGAAACAAAATTCTTATCCCTCATTCATTTCATAAAAATATCTTTTTTAATTTATTTTTCAAATTAAAAAGAAATAGCTTCGTATATTTAGATAATACCAACGAAATGACATAAAGGTGCATATCAAAGAAAAAATAAAAGATTTTGTGAAAACTGAGTAAATTGATAGTGTAAGTTGTCGTTAATCGTTAAATTAAATTAGCCAAAAAATGTTATGTTCTTTAATTAATATTTTAAATTAGCTTGTGTGTGGTATTTGGGTTTTATCGCAATATGGAAGCTATAATAGTATATATTTTTTTATATGCATTTTCGGATTGACCGGCTCTCTCGCTTAAACGGCAATGTATAGGTTTCGACGAGGACGGATAAGCGGGAGTCTGCTGTAGTCAAAAATATATATGAAAAAAATTAAATCTATTTATAGGGATTCTTTAGATCGAGGTGGAACCAATCGGGTTTTATCATTTTATCATTTATTTCATGTCGTTGTTAAAACTTAAAAGACTACCCTCCCCTCCATTGTCAGAAAGGTAACCGTGAAAGCCACCTTATGAACTGTTTTTGAAAAAAACAAAATAACGTTTATAAAGTTGGCACTTTAATGATATAGATGCTCATGATTTTTATTTAGGACTTATTAGGTTTTATATTCTTCCACGAATAAGAGAGAAAGAGACTGTGCCTTCTTTCACACCAAGAAACTCTTTTATTTGCTTTATTGAAATTTAATATATTTCGTTTATAATTCAATTACTTAAATTATGTGTGTTATAAGGAAGGGTACTTAAAATCAGAATGTATTGTAGAAAGATTAATTTCCAGGGACTGTGCAATATTCTTAGTTATTTCATACCAGGATGATTAAAGGAAACTGTTTTGAGGAGAAGAACGTCAGCAAATGAAGCGGTTCTTTAACTATGAAACTAATATATCTAAAAAAATATTTATGACCCCGGGGGGGGGGGGGGTGGTAAACAGGCAACAAAAAAAGTATATTTCGTAGTTATGTTAAACCTAGATGTAAAATCTAATGCAAATCTTCGTGCGAAATGCTTCGCACGGGCCAGCTAGTTAAATGTTTAAAATAGATTATTAAATTTAGTGGTATTTGTATTTTTAAACAATTTTATCTGAAGAGAAAGGTTTAGCCATGCCGGGATTCGAACATGGATCTCTGCATAATTGAAGCCACTTAATCCTCGTAACCTAAGCCATCTCACCTCTCTTCACCCATCGCAGGACCCGATGATGTTGCCACCTTGGAGGGAGCTATCGGAGGCTAGTACCGTAGTTGTTAGCGCACGTTAAATAATTTCTCTTTAGATATAAGAATTTTAAAAAATCTTCAATTAAACACTTTGGTTCATAACGCTTAACTTAGCACATACTTAAGTATGGAATATCAAAATGTAATGTTAATTCGGTCTTCATTTTCTTGATTCTAATCAGTAGATATAAAATTGGGAATCTTTCGAGTTTATCAAAGAATCTCATCACTTCATTGACATGCTTATCAATCTTGTCAATCTTAATTCGCAGATGAAACCAGACTTCTTGTCCTTCGCTACCCTGACGACACACTTAGGGCTCGAGGCGAACCGGTAAATAAATTTACCGAAACTTGTCTCTGTTTCATCAGTTCTTCAAATCGGTCTTGATAAAAAAATAAAAAATGAGGACAAGATTATTTTGATCATCTTGTTCTCGAATAATGAACATAAAAATTTAGATTATATGCAATACATAAACATATTTTTTTAAAATGTGAATATATATTTATTAATATTGTATCATTTCCAAATTGTCCTTTAGTTAAATTATTATATAAAAATTTGATGGCAGTATAATTATATCTTGTGGCAAATATTGTATTAAATAGAAAATTGATAAATAATAAATATTGGGGTCACCTCTGGTGCATTGGTTAGCATTGCAACCTACAATACTATAGGTCGCGGGTTCGCGTCCCGTGCTAGCCCTAGGATATCTTAAAGGGAGTAAAAAGTCATTGGCTATACTGTCCCTTGGATAGGACGTAAAGCCTGTTAGGTACTCCCTATTCTAATTATCATTGTATAGGCAAAATTTAGGATTCCCAAGGTAGCATCGTTCGATTACTTTAGTGGCATAAAGTGGCGTTAAACAAACAAACAATAATAAATATTAACCATTTACTACTAAATAAAATAATTCTGAATTGCAGTCTGCTGATCAGTGATTGGTTCTAATATCTTCGGTATTGCTCTGATGGTTCTTATTAGTGGTGTGTTGTTTAGTAACAATCTGTTTATTTGAAACAGTTAATTTCATTAAACGGAAACAGCTAACTGTTTCGGAAAAAAAATAAACAGATACAACACTGTAGTGAGAAAAAAAATGGTAAATAATAATAAAAATTAAACACAAACAATTAAAACAGTTTCGAGAAGCAGGCAGAATTAGCAGGTTAACAGGCTGTTGCGAGAATTAGTAGGTTAACAGACTGTTTCGAGAATAAACAGGTTAACAGGCTGTTTCATTTAACAGCCTGTTAACCGAAACAGATACGTGAAACAGATGAAACAGTGGCCTTGAAAAAGAAACTGATTCCTAAACTGTTTCGGTCAACAGGCTGTTTTATTTAACAGCCTGTTAACCTGCTAATTCTGCCTGCTTCTTGAATCTGTTTCAGTGAAACTGTTTATTAAACAGCTTGCGCCCGTACTGTATCTGTTTAATTCATTCGCAAATCTGCTACTCTGCGTTATGTGGCTCTTAATGTTTTTAATTATTAAATTATGTTTTCTCCAGATTGTTTATTCAATTAAACCTTGATTTTTATAAACAAAAAATCAATTAAACCTATTACAAGTTTTGATTTATTAGTTATTTTTAGTGCTGTTTAATTATTTTACATAAAGAACAGGAATTGGTTGGGGGTGCGGTCAAAGTAATAAGTACAAATATGTGATATTTACATATTTTATTCTAGCCAACGTTTCGACCCAAATTTTAGGTCATCGGCACTCAGCTCCCAACAGCAGTGAGAAAAGCCCTGATGATGACCTAAATATTGGGTCGAAACGTTGGCTAGAATAAAATATGTAAATATCACATATTTGTACTTATTACTTTGACCGCACCCCCAGCCAAATCCTGTTCATTATATCTACGGTCAACTATCTTCCACCATCATTATTTTACATAAAGCTTAATTTTATATTAAATGTTTTATGAGAAATTGTCATTCGAACTTGTTAGATATTTCAATAATTAAAACATAATTTAAAAGAATGCTCCAATGCTAAGTCGGACCAGTTTTTTTCTTTTTTCCCATATAGTATTGTTTTTAACAGTTGTATCTGTTTTTTTTTAAACTGTTTAATGAAAGTAGCAGGAACTGTTGCAACTGTTTTTTCAAAATTAACAGTTTTGCCCATCACTAGTTCTTATCCAATAGCGTATGATCAAATTTTATTTTTTTGTTGATACTAGTTGCTTCTAACTTGATTCAACTCACCTGGTTGTCATTTCTGGTTTGGTAAAGGACACGGATTGTTGTGAACAAATTCGTCGATTTATCTGTTCGAGCGCTCTTGTACGGTACCTTAACACGTTAGGTGCGACACCGGGGTCCGATGCCTTATATTCCCTTATTAACAGCCGATTTTCCATGAAAATGTCCGAAAGGCCGAACGCTTCAAACACTCAATTTAATCGATGGTTAATGAGATTATTACATTTTAGTGCAGAAAATGTTGCTGACAGCTGAAATTCTGTTGTTTTTTATGATCGGACTCCGAGGTCTGATTTTCGTTACAGAATGGCGTAAATCCTGTATCGGCCTGCCTTTGCGCTTATTGCGTCTAGTTCCAATCCTTCCCAAGAGATAATGCCCTTGAGACGCTCATTTAATACATTTTTAATTATAAGATAACGCTTTCGTCAAAGAACTCCCATCGGTACTCGACGCCCGATATCGTCTGTGCCTCATCCCAGCAGTCGGACCGAGGGGACCGATACCGTTAAATTCAGGATACCCCTAAAATACGCCGCATCTAACTTGTTAAATCTGTACTTTAGGCATAGATGTACATGTATATATGTAGGTATTTTATCGCCATACTGATCCGATTAGAAACGTTAATTATTCCAATTTACTTAAATTAACTTCTTTAATCTCAATTTATTCAGAACTTCTTCGTTGACATGCTCTTGGTACCTCGTGGAAGCGTTTTTGATTATAATCAACAATTTTGAATAATTAAACATAAAACAATTTTTAATAATTAAACGTTTTACTTGTGATTACTTTTGTGTCACTGTATTGTTACTAGAAGTTACTTTTTGAAACGTTGTTAAAAATTTGAGTTTTTATTAGTTGTCTGACGTTGTGAATTATAACTTATCGTAATTGAAAATTATTTAAACCCACATTAGTTTCACGATATTAATCAATATATATTATAAAGCAAAGTGTACAATGTGCGTGCCGAAAAGGCTCAGAAACGACTCCACATACGATTAAGAGATTTATGTCAGCGTGTAACTGTATGTCCCCTAACGGAGAAGAAGGTTTCCGTTTTTCTCTTAAGGGTGTGAAATTGAATAGAAAAGGACTGGAATTTTAAGCCTCTCGCAACATGTAATTAGCCTCTCTGAGAATGACATACGAGTTTATGAATGAAAAATTTAGTTCGAGCTACAGACCACCAGGAAGCGCTAGGGTGTGTTTCACTCAATGTTTATTGTTCATCCATTCCATTATATTTGTAAAGGTTATATATTTTGTCAGCTGTTCTTTTTAAATTACTTAAAAATCAAGCGAAAATAATTAGTTTCACCTTTTCTTTTAAAATAAATTAATGATTTTACATATCTGCAATCAATTGGAAAACCGACTGGATACTTTACAAAATTAATTTTCTCATAAGAAGATTAATTGATAAACAAGTTACATTTAATCAATATCTAACATATACTTAAGTAAATTTAATGCAATATGAGTGAGCGAATAAAAACAGACATAAAACAAAAAAGAAGAGCTGAATAGACTGATTATAAACCGAAAATAACAAGTTTGAAGTTTTCTTATTGTATGTAGTTATGAAAAATGGTTTTATTACTATGTATGATGAGCATTCTAGTTGACAAAATGATGAATTGACTCCAATAATACAATTTTTTCAATAAGCTTTTATCACCGCTCATAGTTCAGGATAAAAAGAAATATGATGAAAAAATTGTGCCCTCATGATATTTTGGTTTTCACTTAGTAACAGTGGTAAGATTGGAGAAGTGCAGAGTTCGGCCAAATTAGCGTGGGGGGGGGGGATATATTAAGGGAGGTTGAACTGGAAGAAAGGTCTTACAAAAAAAGTTTCTATGAATCTTCGGTATTTTCTAAACTTCTGGATCTAATGGGACCATCACAGTAGTCGGCGCTTAATTTGTACTCCAAATATAGTTTTTTTAACTAATAATCTAATAACTTATTATCTGCTGACTGCTTGGAATGGGCTTATAGGATTCATAATCACAGAAACCATCAAAAATGATGCAAGACTCGACAAAGTTGCAGCAAAATGAATTGTTCATCCACCATTTTCAACACCCTATAAAGTATATAGGGTACCTTATTTGGGCGGACACTGCAGATCTCGAATCTTAATATTGATATAATGTTAACATTTTCAAGAAAGTGCTAATTTTGTTCTATATTTCCTTTAATTTTAAAGTTTTTCTGTTATTAAAACTGCCACACAACTACCGGAGCGAAGCCGGGCACCCTAGCTAGTTGTAACTAAGTGCGTAGGTTGAACTTTAATTGCTTAGTATATTATTAGAATCCTCATGAAAAATGCAGGCGAACAGTCCATGACAATAGTAAACTTAAATTAGTCTCATCGTGCTACATTGTCACTGTACATGTTACTGAAAGATGTACCGATGAAAACACGCCTGAAGACATCAAATGTATATATTTAGCACTATTCAATCACTTTGTTTGTCATTGTTTGAAGAGGACTGTTTGAATCAGCCAGGCTTAAATGCTGGCTCGGAAACAACAAAACAAGAAAAAAAAATCTACAATAGCCGGCTAATGGAAACAGAGAATTTCCTCCGGGTAGCTACGTGATCTGAAATGTGATTGAGGCATTTTACTGCCTCCTGCCGTGCCCAGGAATTATTTTAGCTTCTACGAGTCAAGTGGCGGAGGTGTTGGCTCTTCTCAACTTGGAAGGTATTCAATGTAAGCATCTTGCCTTAGAAACTGTCATCATGTATGTATACACGCATACATATCAGTATTGCACAGTTATGTAGATAAGGATTGATCTATATTGTAGATAAATAGATATGATAGGTTGATTCAGTCAGGATTTTCAGCTAAAATTTTTTTATTTTGAAAATCCAACTTTTCAATTCCTACATGTGTATCTTCATCAGCGCTAAAATAGTATAAATATATGAGTATCTATGCTACAAGATGGCAATTAAATGATAAAAATGATAGTAACAACTAGGAGTAATAAAATAATGGGAACCAAATCCAACTGTCATGTATACATAACATGGATAATTTA
Organism: Aelia acuminata; assembly: GCA_911387785.2. Lineage (NCBI taxonomy): Eukaryota > Metazoa > Arthropoda > Insecta > Hemiptera > Pentatomidae > Aelia > Aelia acuminata. Next base: position 184,675,994 of record OU426978.1, on the reverse strand, counting down.
AAAAACTGATAATGTTATAAAGGATGGTAAAAATTATGCATGAATACTTTAAAAAACTGATAATTATATGAAAGATCGTAAGAGTTATACATGAATATTTTATTAAGTAGCTGGCTAGGAAGATCTAATAAAATCAGATATTTTACTATAAATATCTAATTTTTAAAAAATAATAAAAATATCTGATTTTATTTTATCTTGCTGTTTACTTATTTAAACATTCATGTATAATGTTTACCATCTTTTATATAAGTATCAGTTTTTTAAAGTATTCATATATATTTTTTACCATCCTTTATAACAGTTCTGTAAAGTATCCATGACAGTTGGATTCGGTTTCCATTATTTTGTTACTCCTAGTTGTTACTATCTATAATTAATAATTACATGATAATCATTTAATTACCATCTTATAGCATAAACAGTCACATATTTATCTTCTTTTAGCCCTCGTGAAGATCCACATGTTGGGATCGAAACGTTGGCTTTTCAAAATAAAAAAAAGTTTAACTGAAAATCCTGACTATGAATCAGTCTATCGTAAAGAATAACAGTTAACTATTTATGACCTCTGTAAATACATACGTGGATTTAGTCGAACAACAAAATTCCAGCATTTAATATCAAAATGTATAGAAGCACAATTAGGAGGATCCGAGGTCTGGTGTATGCAATTATCTTTGTGTTTGTATGTAATAAAATTGCAGTTGATAATGCTACTAGTTTAGATTTAGCTATGAAGTAATTTTTTTTTTTTTTTTTTTTTTTGGTGTGAACGTGGAAAATGGTCAGTTTCGATAGAACCATATCTCTGCCTTCTATTTCTTATGAATAAGGATTAAAATTGGTTGTAAAATCTAAAATCCTGTTGTTATCAGTTACCAGTTTTTATAACAGTAAATAGCAAAATTGAAATCTGTTATTCAAAACCCTGGTGTCCTATTTTTATTTTTATGTTAAGAACCTCTCTATGGCTAAAATGTTCGTTTCAAAACCCATTAAGAAAAGATACACGAATTAAATGGCATTCAATGCCCTTTTCTCCGTTTAATTTTATATACGTTTTAGACATTTAATTTTTTCAATAAATTTGGAACGATCGCCATACTACAATGAAACCTCTAACTATTGTCCATACGATCCATTTATCAATAATATAAATGCCCAAAAAGCTCATCTCGTCTTATTAGAAATTCATGTCTTTTCTCTCTCCGGTTTCCAATTCAAAAATTGGACTTAACGGGGTTTTGCATAACAGGCCTCTGTTTATTAACGTTTCTAGAGTGTGTTTTAAATATTTTCGACTGGTTATTGTAAAATATTATTAATAGTAATATGTTTCCGAAAATAGGCAAGTTAATTATACTTTAATTATTTAACGTTATGCAAAAGGAAAAAATGTTATCTATATTAAAGTTATTTAAAACATTTCGCCAAAAATGAAAAACTGGTAGCATTATTATTCAAGACACTAATAATAATTGTAAGACATGTTTGCCTATTAGATCTAAGGCTTAAATAAAGCTATACCACAACGACAACAATTAATTATTACCTTACATTTTTTTTTTTTTTTAATTTTTAATAGGGGAACGCTAACACTTGACTCCCTTGATCCTTTGTATATTCCTGAATTTTACAAGATCATGTAAGCGTGCAAAATTTATTCCTTTAATAATACGAATTACAGGCAAAATTTAAATTTTATTTCTTGTTATTTAAACAATAAGATTCGGCTAAGGTTAATAATTCATAATTCTTCTCAAAGTGATCAATGAATGAAATGTTAAATGTTAAACTTTTGAACCAGGTATTTTCTACTTTATGTTCATCCTATTTTTTTAACGGATCCATGGAAACCCTTTCAAGATAACATTCAGTATAATTATTAGAGATATATACAATTATATATATTAAAAGTGCTCCTTTGTCGGTGCACTTAAAAAAAAAGTTGCATTTTTACTCTTTGCTTTTTTTTCGCTCTTTTCGACCCAAAAGACG